>OW285214.1:5000000-7500000 GCA_935421205.1 Xylocampa areola | reverse complement strand
ATTTATTATATTAATATATTTTGTACGCATTCCCAAATGTTAGGTAAAATTCTTGTCGCTGTATATTTTGAACACGCTATTATTAGCTTGGTATGTATCTATGTAATGGATTCCTTGAACGTGATTTTGACCCACTTTAAAACGTCGGATTGAATTAAAACGCACACTTATCAATGACCAATGACAATACAATATTTTAATAAATTTGACCGATTATCATGATCAGGGTCTTCAGGATTAACGATTTCACGACGAAAAAAAGGAAAAAATAAATAATAGAAAAGTTTGTTTGTTTGGTTGTGTGGGGGATAGATTTCCGAGGGACTTCAAGTACAATAAAACACCGTAATATGATCAGGGAGGCAGCAGGAAGCGAGGCAGAGTAGTTTCCTTTTCCTTAGATGTTGCTCCTATGAAGCCCGAGTACCGAATGAATTAGAGATGGAAATGATTGGTATTTAGAAATCATGATCATATGATCATATGATTTTTTTAATCACAGTGAAATCACCTGCTATTTTTCACACCTGCTATTTTTCCTATGAATGATTTTCTGCTATTTATCATTGAAAATAACGAAATGAAATGACATAGTAATTGAATAATGAATATGATGTAACAGGACACGTTTGTTGTTACATTAAACTGGTGTAAAATCAACTTGTGTATTAATAGTCAATGAAATTCCCTTCATATTTTAACAGGCTTAGGACTGACAATACAGGTGAAATGTCATTTTATTTCGTTTGTTCCTTCCGCTAAAAATCATATGAAAGGTCAAATAAAATTGAAATTCAATCACGACCTTATAATAATCGACTTAATGTATAATTTAGAATGTAAACATTGATTGCGACGCGGGTCGCAGGTCAATCGGACGCACTACTCGCACGCAGGGATAATGCGTCGGGCGTCCCGCTCACTCCTCGTTGCTCGCGCTCGTAGATTGTCGTGCATCATCGGTGCGCCGCGATCGCTCCGCGCGATTTCATTCGCATATTGGTGACAAATCATTATCGCTGTGATTTCAAATGAAAATAGCAGTGATGACATATGAAAACTAAATCATATGATTTTTCACTGCTACCAATGATTTGTTCCATCTCTAGTTTTTTTTTTTTTTTTTTTTTTCCTTCGCCCTTATCGGGCAGGCTAAGGTCTTAGACCATACCGCCTCGTCTTCAGTGTTCTTGAATAAAAGTAAGGCCAAAGCCTCGTCTTCAGTTACTTCCTTCTTGTTTTAATCAAGTATAAAAAGTTATTGCAGTTATTGCCCCAGTAAAACGGTGGAAATTTTACTGAGTCTTCGATGGAGTTTAGGAGTGAACACAAAAAGTCATGATTTTCAATTGTATACAATTTGCCCACACTCGCACACCTTCATGAACACATAATGGTTAATTATCCACCATAATTACACATTATACTTCGGAGAAACACAAGTTTTGGAAAACAATATAAAATTGACAACGTGCACTTTACATTTTCCCGCCTAAAAACCTTCCATCTCTAGAATGAATGCACCGTTTTTTTTTTTTTTTTTTGGACGTGGTCTCTTGCAGTTAACCCATAGGGGTTTGATCTGCGTAACCGAACAATAGCTATGGCGAGACAATTTGATGCCTCCAGCCAGAGCATATTTTATATTACTACAAACTAAGCAACACAGCACTAAGGGCGTCCCCTGCGGGACACGAGCCTCGGCTTAGGGCGTTGCTGAGGGGACAACTAGGGACTAGCTGGATCAGATCAGTTTCCTTATTATTAAGGGTCGAATTTAAAGCTACTAACTCGGCGCGGGCCGGCTCGAGCAAGGGTCGGGGCGGACATGATGAGATATTTCGCGACGGACGGGGACCTCGCCGGTGAGGTCTATAACGAGGCGGTCGAGCGCGTCGGAGTGTGCTCGTGTGTCTGTTAGACTCTTGAACTACAGTGGTCTTATCATCGGGACGGAGGAGAGCGTGACGTGGTCGGCGGACTTTACTGATCTGAGATGGCCTGTAGTCGGCGGAAGAAACAACTAAGCGATTCGGATGGTTAGAGGCGGAGTCGAAGTATTTCTTCGATGCCCTTTTAATGAATTGCCTAATGGTGGGCATTCTGAGATCGAGGTGGAGTTGAAGGTTCCTAATGAACCATGGGGCGCCTGTCGCTTTGCGAAGGAATCGATTTTGCAGGGTTTGCATCCTATGGATTTTGTAGTACTTAACGTGTGCGAACACGACGCTAGCATAAGTCATAATGGATCGAATGCACATAGTGTACAGTCTGATCTTAAGGTTAAGAGACAGTTTACTGCGTGCATTTATCATGGGAAAAAGACGGCCGACGGCGAAGGCCGCGCGGTCGCGGACTATCTTAATGTGCGGACGGAAGGACAGTTTGTGATCTAAGGTCATACCCAGGTATTTGGCTTGCAGTTCCCAAGGGATTGGCTTGCCGAACATGGTATGAATGCACCGAAAACGGGTGCTCCTTTTATACGCTTCCGAATATACCTTCTAGAAACTTCCATACCTCACCCCCTCTGACTATTTATTTCCATTTTTACTTATACGTCTATATTTACATAGCAATGATATTTACTAACTTATAAACTAAACCGTTTTACATGTTTATGCACATATGTGAACATCCGACGTCGCCCGCCTGTGGAAAATTATAGGTAGGTAAAAATTTTAAATATAAATAAGTAAGTACATAATTATAATTAAAAATAATAAATACATATATTAAAAACTATAGATACTTACAATAAATATTAAATTAAGAATAGCAAATAGGTATTCTACTACATATATAATAAATAATTTATTTATGTAGATATTTTAATAAATAAAAAGAATTACTTACCAATGCTATAAGTACCTTCTTACAAATGTTCTTCCTCTCTCCTAATGTTTGCGTGCCCAACAGGGTCCACGATGTACTACATTATTTTACTTACCATCTTCAAACACCATTGTGGAAAGCAAATAAAAATTTTGAGTTTGAACAATAGCGTGTTTTCTGAAGCGCGCCTAGTACATTATTGCGCCCCCCACCTCAGCAACTATATAAGTTCGCCCTCATTGGCGTTTGTATTTCCCGATGACGCTATAACCCTGCTCCAAGAGAGCAGTAGGGCCACCAGCACAGTTCACAAATACAGACCGCCGTCATTTCGGCCTCGCCGCCGAGGCCCGTCGCGACGTCCCCGTAATGCACCTAATGCATCACCTCCCCGACCCTTGCTCGTGCCAGCCCGCGTAGCCGATGAGCCTGTAGCTTTAAATTCGTCCCATAATAATAATTATGATGATTCTAGTTCGATCCAGCCAGTCCCTTGCTGTCCTCCCTCAAGCGACGCCCTAAGCCGAGGCTCGTACCCCGCAGGGGGTGCCCTTAGCGTTGTCGCTTTAGATTTAAGTTAGTCGTATGCCCCTAGCTGGAAGCCTTAATAATAGTTTATTATTAGTGCATCAACAGGAAAGTCCGGTTAAGCAGTCGACAACCTCCTAGGTTGACTTGCAAGATGCCATTATCAAAAAAAAAAAAAGCATTTGTATTTCATTTTCTTGGTCGACGTCGGCGAATGCACACACTTGTTAATTATGTACATATTCCTGTCTAAAATAACATCTACAATGTTATTTTTATACACATACAAAGCCTAACTTATGGAATAAAACACAAGAAAAAAGTAACGTTTAATTACCACTTTTTCAGCAAGAATTATGGTGAAAACCCCTAGGGCGAGATCCCACAGTTTTTTACTTTTAGGATATAATAAGCCTTGACTTTACAGCTACATAGTTTTTACATGATTATATATTATACTTTTTTAGCTATTAAGAAAACTAAAAAGGTAAACAAACAAGTTTTCAATAAATATTTCCTATAAAATTTGCAAACATTTTAGATAATGATTAACTTAAGTAATTCATACATAACAGCACTATTCTAGCTTATTTACTTTATAATTTAACCGAAATACATAGGTTAAAACTAATAAAAACATATTAAACATTAATTTACTAAGTTCATCAAAAAATATATTGGACGATTACCGTTTAGGCCGGTGGAGTCGTCACTACTTGCACGACTTTCATTTACGGTTAAGGTCCATGATTCTGTCGTGCACAGGTTGAATGCGCTAATCTCAGAAACTATTGGTTGGAATTGAAAAAATATTTTTGTGTTGGATAGTCCATTTATCGAGGAAGGCTATATAATATCACGCTACGACCAAAAGAAGCGGAGCATCAAAGAAAAATGAAGCAAAAAAAGTGAAAAAAAAAAAAAAGTTTGTCATCATTTGATTTCAATGAATATCTTAGGAGACATCATCGTTTTAAAATAACTCCGCAACAAAATAATGATCAAGTACCACGCGCGCATTTACTCTACCGACCTCCTAAGGACTGTAGTTTTTGTTTTATTTCGATATATAAGTTGTTTAGAGAGACTAAAATTCCTTTAATGTCATATTATAGTAAAATTCACTGTCTATTCAACCCAGCGAGGATTATAATAAAACACATTTATGATTTTGATATGAACAGAAAAGTAACCAAAGGTTAAATGTTCTACGAATCATATTTCCACCAACAAAAATTCACTGTTCCAAACTACTAACCCCTTACGAGGCTTGAAGTAATAACCGAGTTTCGTTAGCGTAGTACGATAGTAACCAGCTTTTTCATTTCATGAATTTAGGTAATCTGAAGATAAGATGATATAAGAACTTAATTTCAAATTTATATTTCAATTATGTAGATAAATAAACTCTGATTGCAAAAAGGGCTTCGAGGTTTCATGACTTTATGATGTATTACCAGATTCCAGAGGCTTTTTCATCTGCCACGTCACAGTCGACCGCTGATAGCCTATTATCCGGTTTTTTATACGATTCCATATGATAACTGACATCTAAACAAAACACCTAAATAAATGTAAACTGATTTAACAAGATGGAGCCGACGATCACTGTCGACCGCTTCTTGCTAAATTAGAAGTCAGGCCTATAATAATTAAAAAGTCACGCCTTTACAAATGTGTGATCAATTTAGTAGATTTCTGGGTATTTTGATTGTAACCAAGGAACATAAATTGTAACATAACATGCCATCTCGTATATATTCCCCGAAGGGGTAGGCAGAGGTTTACACTCACATTTCACCAATGCTGTTGTTAAGTCACATGTGTAGGTGGTGAGCCTATTGCCATCTATCGGGCACAATTCCGAAACTCCGGGCTGCTACTGAGAAATTCCTATCAGAAAAACTTAACGCGGCCCGATCTGGGAACCGAACCCGAGACCCCATTGCTCAGCAGCCCCGCTTGGCACCACTAGACCAACGAGGCAGTCTAGCCAATTATCAGCTGTCATAGATCTTCATTTGACGACCACGACCGACGGAACGGACGTGACGCACGGAGAGGTAATATAAAGTTATGGTCACTCGTACCTAGAGCGGCCGTAGCAAGCGCAGCTTAACCTCAATCGAACGATCTGTGCGGCTGTTACTTAGCAATGACGCTATGTTATTGCCTTTTTTCTGTTAAGAAATTCTTAGTAGCAACTCGAAGTGAGGAATTCTGCCTGGTTGATGGGCATAAAAAGCGAATCGGTTTCTTCTAGGCAAGCGTGCTCCATCGTAGATCGCATTATCGCTTAACATCAGGCGAGATGGCGGTTAAACGCAAGCCTATATCGAATAATAAAAAAAAAATTGTCCCACCACCCAGAGGTACCGATGGCAATAACGGCTAGATCTTAATAATGCATTATCGTGTTATGTTATGGACTGATAACTGTTATCGTTATCCTGTTATACAGTCACTCGGCAATGAACTTTACATGAGTAGGTTCCCGAGACTTCATCACCTTTGGGACCTATTCGAAAACCAGCGCGGCAACATCTCGATGTTGCCGCTTTATGCTGAAATAGGGGCCTTTTTTGGTCTCGTGCAGGTGCAATTTAGTAAGTCTTGTATTTTTAATATTTATTTACTGTTTTTTCTTTTCCTGCTATTGTATTAGTAATATGTTCGGCCACGGGACTGAAATAAATATTTTCTTTCTTCTTGCTTTCTTTCTAAAAGAATCATGGTGAGATTTGTAGGAAAACAAAAATATGATTGAAGTTGGAACCGTTGTAATTTCTATCGTTGGTCCCCAAAGAATAAGTGAACATTCAAAATATTTTTAAAACCAATAAAATAAGGTAAAATAATAATAATAATATTACTAAAAAGAAATTGACTATTGAGTAAACTTCTGAACGTGTCATAGTAATCAACTGTCAATGTTGTCGCGTTCAGAAATGTACCACCTTTTTTTTTTTTTTTTGATGGGTTTTGTCGCTTAGTGGTCGCTTAGCGACCGTATAACGCAGTTATGAATCTTAAAATAAATTATATTATTTCGGGGTTTAAAAAATATTTTATGTTCCCGAAGCTGTTCTTTCTAAACCAAAGATCAAATATAACGCCATTCCAACTTCTCTAAAATTATTTCTATATTTGTACAAAATTTTGTGTGTATCGGACTCGCACTTTTGATTCTTTTTGCTATTCCAATTATAATTTAAGCACGCAGTAAACAACAATACTACAAAACCTAAATGTTTTAAAACCTAACGCAGAGCCATCAGTAACACGATTTCATAATGGAAATTGACACTGGTAACAAATATGTTACTGCAATAATTTGTTATTTCATATTCGTATTCAAAATACTGTTTGTCAAAATTCGACTATAATACAATTTCGTTAGGCACAAAATCGACGGTTAATAACGACCAAAGCAATTATCGAGACCCTTCAAGTATACTTTATTGTCTTTTGAAGTAAGATCATAATCGTAAACATTATCCAAATAATACCATTATTGATATTTACTCGCTGTTGTTTTAGAATTATTGTCATTGTCAATTACTGTCAGTTGTCATCTAATCATTATCTTTTCGTAAGATTAACAGACAACAGTCTTAATGCAATAACTGCGGTTCGAGCATGGTTCTTTTTGTCGACACGTTTGTCGATTTTAAACGTCAAATTTGACATAAACTGATAAAACGATAAAATTCAATACATAAAAACTTTTATCGAGTCGACAAGTTTGTCGAAAAGATCCGTGCTCGGACGCAAGGACAGATTCGTATTCAATAATGTGTTATATATTACGGAAGAATAATGCATTACGCAATGTGTTATTGCAATAACGACCATTACTACCCAGAGGCGGCGCAAGGCGTGGGCGACCGCCTACGGCCTCGCGGTCCGAGGGACCTCGCGCCTTGAAAAACGCAACGAAAAGGAAAATATTTTTTCCTAAACTAAGAGTAAGATGAAGTACCACACGTAATAAAACAAGTTTGTAGAGAAATGGAAAGCTAAATTTGGAATCATCTTAATCTGAACCGATTTCATTTAAAGGATTATCCAGATTAATATTATTTTTCATTTTATCACACATATTTACAAATAATAAGTCTTTAATTTGTGTGTTTAACTTTGTATTGAAAAAATTCACTCAAAAAAGGAACGTCAAATCGGACTTCTTAGATTGTCCCGAGTACAGATTCTTTCTATAAATTTACACGTATTTTGCAGAAAAAATATCGGATTTTAGATCCAAACACGAAAGGATTTATTGACAAATAAATATAATATTTCGTTGAATTATAGTGGTGCTACGCCACGCCACCGAAATGTGTTTTGCTTAAGCTATTCAATCTTTATTCGTTCATTCAGTTTTCCCATCTCTTGGTCCAAAGATTAAACTAGAGTGGTAAATATAATCTGTGGAAATAAATTTTAAAATTTGTGATTTTGAGGTAATTAATGTATTTTTAAGGATTATTCGAAGCAGCGGTGAGAGCATGGTTCTTTTTGTCGACACGTTTGTCGATTTTAAACGTCAAATTTTACATAAAGTGTTGATAAAACGATAAAATTCAATACATAAAAACTTTTAACAAGTCGACAAGTTTGTCGATAAGAATCGTGCTCGGACGCCAGTTTTTGATGTAAATCATAGTGTATGTATTTCTATCCAATGTTAAAATTTTCAAACCTAAGTGAAAGTGTGTGATTTAAGCGCAAACGTGATTTTCGATCGAGTGTTGTTTGTTTACTACTTAGGACAGGTAAAGAAAAATTTACTTTAGCGATAATAATGTATCTCGATTAGTAGGAAAATGTATCTGAAAAGAATAAGGTATTTTATTAATATTGATTATATAAGATGGAATTATTTGTAATAAATAGGCTGTATGTAAACATGCCTTCGATAACAAAATTTTAATGTTGTGTGAAGCTATGGCGAAACAGGTGAAGTGAACATATTGAATGAGCTAAGCAATGCGTTAGCATCACTAAGTAGTCTGTGGAGCTAATGAAGTGTTGTCTATGGCTAGGAGTTTAGGCGGGAAAATGTAAAGTGCATGTTGTCGGTTTTATATTGTTTTCCAAAACGTGTGTTTCTCTGAAGTTTAATGTGTAATTATGGTGGATAATTAACCATTAAGTGTTCATGAAGGTGTGCGAGTGTGGGCAAATTATATAAAATTGAAAATCATGACTTTTTGTGTTCACTCCTAAACTCCATCGAAGACTCAGTAAAATTTCCACCGTTTTACTGGGGCAAACCGCGCAATAACTTATAATACTTCTGAAGGATGTAACTGAAGACGAGGCTTTGGCCTTACTTTTATTCAAGAACACTGAAGACGAGGCGGTATGGTCCAAGACCTTAGCCTGCCCGATTAGGGCGAAGGAGAAAAAAAAAAAAAAAAAAAAAAAAATGTCTATGGCTAGTTGTTGTCGCAGAAAATGACGTTTTGTAAAAGTCCTACCTAATAAAAACGAGTAATTTTCAAGTGCACCCCTGTGCTAGAATAAGAAGTGATTGTTTTAATGGAAACGCAATAAATCTAAACAATATTTACTTTAAACGATGTGTGACGCATTCATGCTCAAATTGTTAACTGTAGCAATAAACTGTGAGTTCACTTCAAGGGTTTCATGTTATTTGTATTTTTAGTTTGATTTTACCCATCTCCGTGTTACATAAATTATCTGTTTCTATGTTTAGTGTACATAACATAAATTTAATGTGATACATGTCCGATAACATAAAAGTTTAGGTTGTATTTATTTTCTTGTAATGCTGACATTGATGTGACCACGAGTTTTTTTTATCTCAGGTACCTACTCGTATGTAAAATTTTAAAACATGGATGAACGGAAAGTCGCCGATTACTTTGTGATCGCCGGATTACCGGAGAAACCGGAATTACTTGATGATTCAGACTCTGGGCATCTAAAGGGCTACAGTACAAAACCACCAATTACAGACATAGGTAAGCTTTTTCAACAATATTGATGTTACATGTTATTGTGTACGTATTTTATTATCAATTTAATAACATAAATATACAGAATTAATGTTCTCTGGCAGTATTACTATGTAAATAGAGGGGTTGATAAAAAGATGGTATTCTTCTTATAAATGATTTAATTTTAAATCTGTGTGAGCTTGAGGGGCTACTAATAACTATAAAAAAGAGTTTTGCAATATGAAAAAAAAAACATTATAACTATCTTTTTTTACAACTCATAGGTACCTATTAGCCTTTTAAACAACATTATCCCAGAAATAAAGTATGACAAGATATGCGTAGATCCAGAATATCATTTAAGAATTAAAAATTGTATTATTTAATATGCTTATTTATTTCAAGTAATATTTGCTTATGTAAAAATGGATACTGTGATCTTGTGTCATATGTGCACGAAAATGTAAGGGCAACTTTGCACTTAGTGATGTCCTTAACTTAAATTTTTTAGAATGTTATTTTTAACTCTTCAAATGGGAGAAGTTCAAAATTATACTTCATAACAATAAAAATCTATTGTCTGGATTGAGTTCTAATATAATTCAAAATATGTTAACTACCTAAGGATAGATAGAGGCTGACATATATATTAATATTTATTATTACACTAGTTTGCATTTGTCAGAATCAGAATAAACTTAAAACAAAGCTATATCATTATATTTATTCACATCATAATATTTAAGGTGAACAAACAACTGTCAATTTATTTACATAGGTACAACTTTAACACATTGCTGTCAATTTGCACCAAATACAGCTTGTGTTAAGTTCAACAAGGAAGTAATTAATTTATTATTAAAGTCCAACCACATACTAAGTGTAATTGATTCTCTAGGTCACTTATGTATTGGCATTTTGGTCATGTTTTATACATGATTGCATATAAATAAGACTTATCATATGGACATCCTAAGTATCATTCTAAAACAAATCAAGTTATTTTAGGGCATACAAATTTGTTGTTATTTTTCATATTTGCATTATTGTGTCAGTGAATTTGTATTGTCTGATTTGTTAAACATAAAAAAATTAATAGTGAATAGATTATAGAAATATGTATAGAACTAGAACTAATAGTGTTCTATAGACATAATGTTTTACACACTTAGCTTATACATGTCATAATTATAATGACAATGGTGTTATGTTAGGTCATTTTATCACTATGTATCAATATGTACTGAATCCAGTTCAAGGAAATTCTTGAATGACTTGTCACACTCGTAAGGCTTGTGGTTGGGCATCAAGTTGCACTATGTAACAGATACTTAGAAGCATACTTCAGATGTTTTATTTTGTTTTTTTTTTTTATAAAGGTATTACGGATGCTTAAATCAGTAATTCCAATTTATGTGGTTACATTTTACTATTATATAGTACTAGCTGATGTCCGCGTCTTCGCCCGCGTGGATGTCGGATATCGCGACCAATAGTAATCATGAAATTTTGAATGGGGTCCCGGTTTCCAATTACCGCTTCATAATTGCCCATTTTTTTAAGTATTAAACGGATGTAGTATGTTGTCCTTCAGAGATAGACATATGCCATCGCGGACTTTTCTGTAGACCTATATATGATACACAATTCCACCATACATAATTTTTTTATATCTCAAAGGGTTTAGGCAGCGCAGCGTGACGCCAGAATAGCTTGCAGATGGTAGATTTTTTCCTACTTACTTGGAATGAATTTTAATATCTTTATAAATTATAGCCTATATGATATTCTGATGTATAAGCTATATTATTGTAAAGTTTCATTAAAATCCATTTAGTTATTTTATGAGAAAGAGTAACAAACATCCATCCATCCATCCATTCTTAAAATTTTTCGCGTTTATAATATTAGTATGATATAGCTTATATGATTACATCTTTCACATTTTTATGTATTATTTTCATTATTTTTAATCAATTAAGTTTATAAACCAAGGAACAAATAAAAGACAATACAGAGCCAATGATAGGTTTATTGTTTTCAAAAAGACAGCCTTTAAAACAATGGGTTTTATCATTAATGACTTCGCAAGTGTGGTGTAACTTAAAGCATTTAAAAACTCTTATCATGCTGTAAAACATTAGAATGAAAGTGTTTTTAACTTTTCAATTATTGTCTATAAGAATTAAAGATTTTGTCTATTTCTTTGCAATTTATTTAATACTTAAATATGTCCTTTTGTTATAGTATAAATTATTTCATCCAAAATAAACATAAACTCAACACTGAAAAGAGAGATCTATTTTTACACAAGTTTACTTACAAAATATGGTAAAACTTTTAACAAAAAATCTGTGTAAGGTTTTAAAATTGTTGTCTGTCTATACAAGCATTTTTCCATCTATGGTATAAGTATAGAATATTTATGTAGAACCTAGAATTCCCATTAGTGCATGAGGACTTTATTCGGTAGAAATATGTTTTATAATTTAAACCTCATTGTTATAGCCAAAGCTTATTGATTGATTGATTAATAGAAGAACAGTACTGGCCACAAGGGTGACTGCTAGGGTCGCCGAATCAAGGTAGGAGAATATTTTTCGTCGTTTAGTTTCGTAAAATAGCATCAGGGGTGCAGAATTTTGATCTTGCCCTGGGTGCTAAAGACTTTATCTACGGCTTTGTATAAGAATACCAAACTTATATAGTGACCCAATCCCTAATTAATTCCATCAATGGGGTTTGTTAGACTTACGAAACAGTTCACAGGGCTTCTTGATATTTACCAATTTAACAGTATAAAGATAAGGACAATAAATTGCGTAATGTATTATTGGTTAGGCATATTTCACCCGACAATAATAAATATAAACCAACTTACCTTGACCTACCGAATTCTCGCATATATTTTGTCAATCCATTCATGTAATTTGCAAGATATACCTACCTATATTGGTTTCCAAAAAAGGAGTGCGACAGAGTTTTTATAGTTTGTATACAATACTTACCTATATACAATCACACCTGTTTCCTATTGGGGTAGGTAGAAAATATTGATTTACATTTGCTACGATTGTGACACACCGGTTTGGCTACATCTATGTTCATTATCTTCTTCATGCATGCTCGTCGATTTAGGTGGCTCCTGACCTGTCCTTTTTTGAGAACGTACGCAATTTGATTGCGTTACGTTTGTCGAGGTTGGCTTGCCCCGAGTCTTCCATCCACTCTCGCCGCATATACTAGTTTTTTAAATAGCCTTTCATCCGTCCTATCGACATACCTAACTTATCTTAGCATACTTTTCTCAATCCTCGTCGCTACGTCATCTTGGACTTCACAACGTTCCCTTATCACGCTGTTCCTCACTCTATCTTTCAAAGTTACTCCACACATCTCAGATACATTGTATACAAGTTGTATATATTGTGAAAGTCCATTACAAGTTCAAGACACAGCAGTTATGTGCCCATTTGTCGCCTAATGAGCGAAACTGGTTATACATATTTATATTAAGCCTGCATCTAGGACACCTTCCTTAACTAGAAACTGGATGTCAACCTGATTTATTAAATACCAATCGATTGCTTTGCTGTTTACCGCGAGTATAATATTCAGATTTCTAGGGTTGATTTGATATTATACATAGTCGGTATACGGTACACTATAGAGCAGATTCCTGTCAGAATACCACGATGGAAGGCATAGAAAGACATGCTACTATTGGTTAGTGACTTAGTTAATCTTGCTAGAAAGACCCAGACAAGACAGTAGAGTTCAAAAAAAACAATGTATAAAAAAAAGGAAAATTCATGAATTCAGTAGTTTGACAAAAGTTCAGCATGATTAAGGTCTCGACAATAAATGGCGTTGGATTAGCTGTGAAATAATGTTTTGTTACAAATCATAATTCCGGAATTTACTTAATAAGGCATACTCTTACTTAATAATAATTTAACTTTGTGTCGCAAAAACATGTTTGCCAATTATATTTTATTAGTTATCTCTAACATTTGAAATTACTTTTCTAAACCTTAGATAAGGTTGACTTGTTATTAAACTTGACTAGATATAATTATTATACTTCATACTGATAAAAAACTACGCGCCCTCTTTACACTTTCATTCATTTAAATCTTTGACAAATAAATCCATTATAAGTCACACTTAAAGCTTCATTAAACAAGTTTTCTAGATTGTTAATTAAGATAAGGCAATGTTAATTCTTCGGAATGAATCAGCCCCGTATAATAATTTAATAAACAATATACTTACAAAGGCCGTTATGATATTAAGCAATGTTGGACAGGTGTTTGATTTATATTTGCTATCATGTATACATTGAACAGGCTTGCATTAGTTTCCTTAACTTGTCTACTTTCACCAGCAAATCAGACTAGCTGCTGGCATGAACTTACTAGCTGACAAATTGGTGTATCTACTGCAATGTAATAAACTTAAAATAGTCAAAATAGTTTGTTTTTAAGCTCATACAGTTATTTGCACGATACCCATGTAAGTGAAAATCTGATTTTAAAATATTTGGCTGCCTGTCTGTTTGTTCCGGCTAATCTTTGAAACGGCTGGACCGATTCTGATAAGATTTTACTGGAAGGTAGCTGACTATATAAGGAGTAACATAGGCTAATCTATATATATAAATGAATCCCTATTAAAGTTAAAGTCAAAGGTTTTTTTTTTCATATAAACCACACAAAGGCACTTATGAAAAGTCAGCATTTAGGTGCACAGTTCCAAAAAGTCGTTTCCTATGGAGAGAAACCGGATTTTTCCCTTGGTCACGCCATAACTTGACATCGACTGCACCAAAACGGTTTTTTTTTTGTTGTGTTCGTCATTGTCAGGAAAAGGTTTTTAAATAAGATTTTATTTATATCGTACGGAGAAGTTATAAACAGGGCGAGTGAAACCACGGGGCACAGCTAGTTCAATAATAAACTTTTTAGAGCAAAACAAAAGCTGTTGACAAGTATATTTGGAGAAAAATACTATTTAGTTGATAAGGTCGACCGTTTAGCTAAACAACGATGTCGTTTAGTTGTAATTAAACACATAAAAAAATATGAAAATGCGTATACGACATCTACTTAGTTTTCAATTAACAGCGCTAATCACTAATCTAGCTAAGCAGTTGAATTGGAGGTAATCGGTAGTCGCCTGTCTGTTGGGGGCATAATCTTTCGAAACAGTCCACATCGGCTACACATCTATCGATCTCGATATAATATTCATTCTTTTGGTACATGCCCCTCATAACTCGAAAGTCTCAATTATTTAACAAAGGGCCAAACTCATTTGACCTCCCTGTCTGTACTCATTCTCAGTTATATTGACACCATTGATGCATCGAACGAACTATAAGTTGGGTTCAATGCCACTTAAACCTCTAGATATACTCGGGTCAACAAAGCAGCATTGTTTGTGACGTAAGGCACATGCGCATTCTTTTGTATATGAATTGTTAATTAGTCTGCCCGTCATAGATAATGAATGTTTACATAACTTATACGCGGTACGGTAAAAAATTGTAGCGGTTCATATGAGAGTTTAAAAAGGATATGGAGAAAAGAAGAATATTAATATCGAATTTCTATCACAACACGATGAGATATTAATTTGGTAATCGTTAAGATAAGTTAGGATTCCCTAACTCCCGTTTATTGCAGCGGTTCGTAAGAATTTCCAATATGTGAATGTATTACATCGAGCGCATATTAGTTAGTATTATGAAAACCTTAGCTATAAAATTGGTGAATCTAGTCCTCCAAAGTGCCCCAGTAATAATTCGAGTTGAACAGGTTTTCATGTAAGAACATAATAAAGGGTGCATGCTGATATTGGTGTCCATTCACGAATGTAATACCTTTGTACAGTATTCTTCTTTCAGGTTGATACAACAACCTGGTGTCAGGGTTTAATTTAAACGTCTTGTAGATGTCTTTACCCATCGAAAACATCTCACCAGTTTGCTGGTTTCCTGCCGATGTTTTCCTTCACTGTTTTTAGGAAGTGATTATTACGCACTTTTTTTTTTTAATAAATGGTGAATGCAGGGATTGGGACCTCCGACCGTTGACCTCGCCAGTCCAACGTCCAACGGCTAAGCTAGCATTGCTTTGTGCAATACATTATAGATGGTCATAGGCTCATCACGAACCTTTATAACAGTATTGGTGAAATGTGGGTGTACAACTTACACTACTTACACTTCTGCCTAACCTTTTTGTGAATACAAGCGTGATGCTTTGTACAGTTCACCAGAAAAGAATATGATAACACTTCATAAGTGGTGTACAGAGGCTTTTAGAAAATCCAGTGGGTGTTGTTGCTCATACCCATTTCACGAGTCGTCTAAAATAACTGAAGAAGGACGAGTAGAAAGATGCACACCGACCGACCAATAAACATCCTACCTACATAATAGTGAAAATCGCTTCTTAACCCGTCTAGTAGAACTCATGTTATTAGCGAACAGACAAGCAGTAGGCCAGAAAGATGTAGTGCTGGAGCCAACGAGCACCCACCCACGTAGTCGGCGCCCCTGGCAGTGGTCAAAGTCAAAAGTGGTTTTTACATCATTCACCAGCTAATCGGCGTCCTTACCAATTATAGTAATAATATGTTACATCGAATAAACGAAGGCCACATTTGAAGGAAGTAGAGCTAAAACTTTAATAAAAACAATAATAAATAAACAAAGAAGGGCATTCTCAAGGTAGCTCTCATTATTCGTAAATTGGTTTATAAAGACCACATTGCCATTGAATTTCCACATAAAAAGCTTTCATTTAACATTGAGATTCTTATGTGAATTATTTGATGTTAACGAACTTATAATTAAATATTTTAACTTGCACGCAAGTTTGTTCTAGTTCAATTTTGTTGATTGATTTTGAAGCCGTGGCCACGCGTCCGAGTGGTTACGGGCCCGCCTCTTGAGCCGCAGGTTGTGGATTATAACCTGGCATGTACCAATGGGACTTTTTCAATGTCATATGTACTTTCGTAGTAAACCTAAGACATCACAAGCATACGGTGAAGGAAAACATCGTGAGGAAACCAGGAGTAAATGGACTGTAATTGCCAGCCCGTGCTTTTTCTGTATGTGAAGAGGCCCTTACCGTGCAGTAGGACAGTTATGGGCTTGTTGTTATGATGTTGAAGGGTGTAATATGTAATAAAGATATTTATACTTTTTGTAATTCGCTGATAAACTAATCTGCTTCTTCCGGAATTACGTAATAGGGAATTACGGATGTTAGTTGTTGTTTGTTGAACATACTTACTATTAAATTGGAGTACTCTTCGCATTTTTTGAAGTGAAAACTATAAGCAAGTTGAGCACTTTGGGTGGACAAAAATAATGGAACTCGCGTCATCACACCGAACGCTTTCCATGAGCTATATGTATACTTTGTATATATGTGTACTTTTTGGGTGAACAAAAAGCATGAAACTCGCGTCATCGCCACCGAACGCTTTCCATGAGCTAACAAGTTACTTAGTTTTCACTTCTATCGGCAGTTCCCAAAGACTGCCCCGCATGTTTTTTAATTTATTCTTCACAGGTATATGAATCTTAACGAAATTATTGAAAAGATTATTTCAAAATATATTTTATGAAAGTTATTCAAAATATCCACAGATCTATTTTTAAAAATGATTAGGGAACACGAAATAAATCCGTTCAATAGTTACGAAAAAATCGTGCACAGGCAGACAGATGCGGCGAAGACTTGGTTTACGTAAAAGTTATTATTATGTAAAATATTTGCGAAGTTTCTAAATAAGTACTAACACCCTTTTGCGTTTAGATTTAGAATTAACAATACCGCAAACTTTAAAGTGTACATTTTTGTTATAGGGGTGATATTTCCGGGGCTTGACGAGACAGTTCCCAGCGGGTTCGAAGTCCTAGAACTAACGCCTACGGGTTTACAAGCAGACTTGAACCATGGGTCCATGCGGTCACCAGAATGCTACTTGTGTATACGAAGGGGCAGGGATCGGCCACCACTCGTCGATATCGGTAAGTTTACGTAACAATAGCTGTTCCCCGCGGTTTCACTCACCGTTTAATTTAAACATGCCGTTTAATTTAAGCACGGCTCCTGAGCGTGGTGTTAAATAGCCTCATAAACTTTCCCAAGAATTGTGCTATCAAATGCAAAATTTTTAATCCGACTGGTACTTTCAGAAATCAGCGCGTTAAAACAAAAAAAAACTAATTTCAGATTTATTAAATCTATTATTAATTTTATTATCTATAAAATGTATAACCTATCTATTACTATAGATAGGTTATTTTTTTTAGGTTATACATTTTATTTGATAAAAAGACATTTCTATCTAATTATGGGTTTACAGGCACAGATGTCATTTTACAAAAACATGTAGATATGGAATTATATCTGCAGAACATAGGTACGCCTAGTCTTTGTTTCCCCTAGAATCGACCTGCCTGCGACCAATAGTGCGGAAGCCAATCTCTCAGCCACTACGCTATTCAGCTATTCGCTATTCATAAATATTTACTAACAATTTTTAACAATGTAATCTATGTATCAATCTATCATATGTGAATACTTTATGATGCCCGTGCTCACCCACATCTGTCTAACAACTGCGAGACAAATATTGACGACCAGTACCTGAATAGACAATACTACTTTTAAACCATTTTTAGCCATAAATATCTCATGTTTATCGCCAAGGGTAAACAAAACATACTCGAGATTTCTGTGTTTCAGAAAAGTAGTGTCAAAAGCTAATTAGTACTAAAACTTACTGAAGGGATATTAAGTCCTAAGGTTTGGGTAAACTGGAATCCATATCTGGACGTAATCAATTTTAGAAAGGTTCTTGAAATGAACTGAAAAATGCTGAGATCTGCCTAAGACGAAACTGCTCGAATTCTTATTCCACTACAACATTCTGCTACATTCAAAGTCATGAACGTTTATATAGAATAGTGCAAATTACAAAGATGTTCATCTAAACACTTAACCGCCTACATTCGACTAATAAAACCATTCGCTCCTACATGTATGAGACACTAGAATAAGAATACAGTGTATTTCTTATGCGCTGTATGAATTGCTGCTAAATAACAACGACGCGGATCGATTGATCGAGGTCATGCTGCGCTTGCCATAAATCAGTCCTTGTACGAGAACGAGTAATTCTTTATATATGGAGAACCCTTTAGACTCTGTGACTTGGAGAGCACGTTAAACCGTCAAGTGTATGGCGTTAGAGCTGACCACCGGTCTAACCTTAAAATATATTTTATGCTAGCGTCGTAGGTGCCCAGCAAGCCTTGAATTACCTCTTTCTTTCTATGCAGATACCTAACATAACAGCCCATGACTGCCCACTGCAAGGCAAAGGCTTCTTCTTTTACAGAGAAGGCACGATAATTAATCACCACGCTATCTCACTGCGGGTTCACGATTTCATATCATTAGGTTCAGGTTTCCTCACCATGTTTTCCTTCACCGTATGTCTGTGATGTTTTAGAACACATACCAAAAAGCACCAAAGACTATTTTGTCAGAAACTGTCATAGGCGCACACAATTCATCAACGATTCAAGGTATTCGGATCAATGGTATAAAAATACGTAGAAGACGAACGAACAGACAAACATTCGTTTATATCAGTTGCCTTATGGTAATTGGATTGCGGAGCGCCGGCGCCGATCACAGTTGCTTCGGATAAGATAGATACTCAGCCATATTTAGTAATACTGGAAGGGAGACTTAAACTAGTTATGATGTTATATGAATATATACAAAACAACCATATAAGTATATATGAATATATACAATCCAGCAGAGCTTGACGATTATATCACCTTCAAACAGTATACCTTATTCCTATCTTTGGCCGAGGTTGACTTGTAGGCTCATCAGCCATCATACTCATGACATAAGACATGAATTTTCAAAATGAATTAAGTTCGTGACATGCAAAAAGTAGGTAGATTACTCAAGTCCAGTGACTGTCTCATAGCCAAGATGAGCAACAATTTGTTAATTTCTAAAATCGCAAGAGAAAAAACTCGTATTTTTCTCACTTTTGAGTTCATGATGCTGCTTTGTTGCGAGTACTAAAACATTAGTAATATCTTAGGTTTGCGCGATCACTACACATTATAATAAAAGACCACGAACGCTGCAAAGTGCATACTAAAACATTAATTATAAATTATCAATGAGCGGAAACCTAGGTGCCTATCTCGATAACACCAATATTAACCGATTCTTTAAATGGGCTTAGCGTGAACACAAAACATCTGATTAGAAGGTTTTAGGTCGTTTTAACTAAATACCCATGCGAATGATTATTCAAATAATACCTAATGTCATGGATACTTCGAAATAGTGTCTAAAATTATTAGTTAATTGGATTTATTTGAGGACACTAATTTACCAATTCTAAACCTGGTATGTACCAATTTACGGCGAAGAACAACGCCGAAAAGAAATTCAAATTCAAATTTTTATTCTGTAAATAGGTCTTTGCAAACTCTTTTACATGTAATTTTTTAATCTAGAAGGCGCCGGTATTTCCTATCTGACTACCTCGGAGAAGAAAAACCGAAACAAACTCAGAGGTCAATGTCTCTTAAAGTCCAGACATCATCTTTATGGTTATGTGAGCGTAATCATGTAGGGCGTCTGGAAAGGCCTTTTGAAGAAAGAACCGTAGCAATTTTAAGTTGACCAGTCCCAACTGACGGCACACATGCATCAGTCACCGTAGAAACCTGGGCTCATTGGTTTTTTGTTACAAAATACCACTGAAGTGATCAATTGCTCGCTACTACTTCTTTGCACGAGATTAGTCTTTCAGTCTTCACCATACAGCAGTACCTTAATAAGCTATAATAATTAAACAAATCCTAGTTCTTAAAATGTCTATGTTCGCAAAAGTAGAGAATGTACTAATTAAACACAATAGCCTGTTGTATATTGCCTAAACACTGAAAGAAATATATTACTTGACCGCCCTTCAACCATTTAATTCGAAAGGATTTTTATGTGAGACAATGTTTGGAGACGGGCGAAGCTTATTAGGTTTTCTGCACGATAAGATACACCTCAAGTTTTATAGCCTTGTCGTTCCAAGAATAAGTTTTCTTATGTAAACAACCCCATCAAAACAGGTCAATGATTCCAGAGACGAATTTGTGATAAAAAAGGCCGAATGGCAAGCACAGGCGACTTTGCAAAAAGTTTCACAGCTCCTCTGAAGTTCTGCTGTGTACTAGAGATGAGAGGTAATTACCCGACCGGGTTTTAAAACCAGGGCTTTGCTTCGAAATGCGGCGCCCTGGTACGGGAGGAAAAAACTTGCAAGTATGAAAATATTTGCTATGATACTGTGTACAGGCACAGCTAAAAAAACACTTGTGTAGAAAATTGATCATAAATAAGAAGCAAAATCGTATTTGCAAACAAAAAATGCTTTCAACTACGAACTAAATCAAAAGTCAAAAGATTTTTATTTCAAATAGGCCATATTACAAGCACTTATGAAAAGTCAAAGCTAGGTGCACGGTTCCAAGGCGTTGGTCTTATGGAGAAGAGCCGGCAAGAAACTCCATAGACACTCTTTTAAAATAAATTGGTATAGCAATAAATAAGGTAATGTGAGAATAATGCAGGTTAATGAGCAAAATAATAAAGGAAAGCGCTAGAAGCAATAACTTATATAGCCTTTTAAAATGATTGCCAAAGCAGTTAGGAGCTGACCAGTCCCGACAGACAGCACCCGTTCACGAGCATGACGCGCACATCAGCCTCGCTTAGCTCAACCATTTTTTAATCTCATGTTACGTACATATTGCCCATGTACGTAACATGAGATTAAAAATAACATTAATGTCCACATAATGCTCACATTTTACAAAGAAATGTTAATATAAATTTAAAACTAGTTGGAATACGAAATAATCTCGAAAATAAATCGAATGTCACCAAATACAAGTTTTTAATACCCGGTTTTCGACCCTGGTATTTTTACATACTCGTACTTGCAAAATTTTGCAAGTATGTCTCATCTCATGTAGAGATTATCCTGCACTTGCAAACTATACTCCTAAAATTATAAAGTAGCAATTTCATAATTGATTATCATTATACTCATCCACAAAAAAGGAGATAAGCGCCCGCTATCTGGCTAAGGAATACAATCACGATAGGTACACTACGATGACGTCATACATAACATAGTAAATCCATCAAATACGTATAAATAAAGTAGGCTAAGTCTCTAGTAGAGATACGACATATTATATCACATTGATAAAACATACCCACTATGTAAGTAATAAGTACTTTCAGTTTTAGGATATCAAATCGCTACCTCGTCCGATTTACTTCAACGTGATTTCGTATTTTTTGCAGTGTATTTTTTTAGATGGTCATGAACTATATTGACTCTATTGTTATTCTATTGAATGTCGCACTGTTTCTAAGTGTGCAGTCCAATGTCCGTCAATGATTCTTTGTTACAATATGATATAAAATAGATTTTACAAATATATCTAATAAATATTTACAGAGTTAGTATCAACACCAACCTACAAGTACAACAGTCAACTGATGGACATTAATGTTCGTCAGGTCACGTTCTACACTGTGGAACACATTTAATGCCAGCAGTTGAGGCTAATATTGATAGTCCACTGTCACTTTACCTTACTCCAGATTCGATTCGCCTCTCTTTAGATTCGATATTATATCATAGCTTAATTAGGTAGTTTGTTGAACTATCGACCCGTCGAACCTCGAGCGTCCACTCCGTAAGAGACATTATAGATGACTCGTTTCATGTTCGATTTATATGGTAGGTGAACGATTGACTTTCTGCTCTAGGTGTTGCGTTGATTTCCGTAAAACGACAAATATGCATATGTAGTCTTCTAAAAAAAAATACAATGTATATACTAATATAATGTATAAACTAGCTTGTGCCTGCGACTTAGTCTGCGTGACAAAAGGTCACAAAAAGTCTTTGTCCTTCTCCAAGTAATCCTTGCCAAATTCAATGCAATGATGCCAATCTATCTCCTTGCCAAATTTCATTACGATGCGTTCAGCCGTTTAGTCGTGAAAAGGTAACAAACAAACAAACAAACGAACAAACAGAGTTACTTCCGCATTTATGATATTAGTATGGATATTGCTGGCTGGTTGGAGTCGGCGAGGGAGAATGCGGTTTGGAGAGGCATGGGGAAGGCCTCTGCCCTGCAGTGAGACATATACTCCCAAAAAATATAAATAGACATTTGTATTCCCTACAGGTGTCATGTACGACGGCAAAGAGCGTCTCATGGCTGATGCTGAGATGGTCCTCGTCTCCGCCGGTGGTCGTCTCGCCAACGTTAACAACTCTACGGCTAAAACCTTCATTACGTACCGACGGGCCCACACTGGGGCTCCTTGTAATGCCCTCGTGGTTGTTGACGTTTGTGTCATAATAGCCAGTAAAGGAGAATGTCCACCGCATGCCTTCTGTATGATACCTAAAAATTTGAATAAAGGTAAGGAGAACTTATGTATTCTTATATTTAACGTAATAATTTCAAGTACATTGGGCGAAAGAGACAAGTATACTGCTCAGGCCAATGTAAATATAATTGTGTCGATAATAACTTTTCATATAGTACACACGATCAGACGAATAATAACAAAAGGTTAAACATTTAGCACACGCACAATTCCATGTAAAAGCGGATGCAGTTTGCTGCGCATGTACTTATCTCTTTTGTCCACTGTATAAAAATTGGTTACTTGAAATCAAGAACTCATTGATAAAATGAAATTACTTACATATTTGTTGTTCCAAAACAAAGCTTTCGCTATGCAAATGTATTTAAATATTTGGGTCACTATGACTCACGACCTAATGATGACATAATCAATTGACATTTTTGTTGCATTACAAAATCTTTATCTTACTGATAAATACTTTATCCTTTAATAACTCTATACAGTAATTATTTATCTTTAAGGTTACATTCCAGGTTTGATGGGCAGTGATGTGTTTCTCTGCTATAAGAAGTCAATGAACCGTCCACCACTAATTGCCTACAAACCCGATGTACTATTCAGGTAATTATCATCTATTTAAACATTAAAATTAATGGCTAAATGTGTTGCTATGCGAAACTTGAGAACTGCTGGACCAATTGTGTATTTTTTTTCAATAATGAAGTCCCGGTGTAGTTTAGGCAAAAATTGGAAAATTGCACAGAAAACGTACAAACGTCATTTTTCTTTATCACGTTCAAACTTCCTAGCTGTCGATGCTAGGGATGGCGATCTCCGATCGATTAGGCGAAGAATCGATTTCTTCGGGTTGTATATATCGTTTTGAGCAATAAAATCGATTAAGAGAATAGATTTCACCCTAAAATTTTCCGACTTTCGATTAATTTACTTACTCGTACTGTTTCGTTTTATACAGTGGCACTCCCACAGTCCAATAGGTTTTGGCAGTACAACGTCTGTCAGGTCAGTTAGTTTACAATAAAACTAAGCAGAGTTCTAAAGGAAATTTTAACTTATAAGATTTAAATTACATATTTCGTTCAAATATGGTTTTAATGCATATGATTATATTCAAAAAATTTAAATTGGAATACAAGAACAATGATAATGGATATCTTAGCAACATGGGCGGATGTTACTGTGCCAAATATTTGGGAAAGAAGACCAAAGAATTTCAGGTTCTCCTAAAATTGGGATTGTTAAAAACAGTCGGTAGGTAATTAAAACGTTCATTCACAGAGTGCGTCATTAATTAACTTTTTCAAACGGACCGATGCTAACGATATACAGTTGCACCTACTTTAATTAGTCACCTATCGGTCTAAATGAATAATTGCATTTGTAACGGTAGTTTTATTCGATCTGTATCTAGTTTAAATATAAATATTATTATAGAATAAAATTGTTAGTTTATTTGACCTACGGGCGGTTAAAACTCTGATACTAGGTTGTTCATCAATCACACGATAAGAAGAAAAACTTACTCTGTATTTTTGTCCTAATGAGAAGGTACGAGCATTGATCACCACGTTTGCTCAATGTTTTTATCCATCCACGGTTGTTCAAGTTAGGTTAGAAAGTACATACGACTTTTGAAAATCATTTGTTAATACAATATTCAAAGTAATTACATAATTGCATGGTAAAAACAAGTTAACGTTTCACTACAATTCATACATGCTTGTTTTTGAAGTCCCAAGCGGAACATTATCCATATACTCATAAGATGGCAAGATGACATAATCAGATTTTATCAGCGAAGCGCTTAGTATCGGGTTTTTAAATCTGTAAGGGCTAGCCTTGACTTTCTGATTTAATTATTCAGAGACGTGACAAATAGAAAAGAGCTAACCACAGAAAGTATAAATATGTATGGTACAAAACTATTGAATAAGAAAGTTTCTATACAGTGCTAGAAAGCTTGCAGGTACTAAGCTCAAACAAAATAAGCTGTTTCATGTCTGTTAAGAAACAAAAGCGTTACAAAACTTTTACTTTTGCAGAATGGATTTCCCGCGGTTTATTTAAGTTTCGTGATGGGGTTTTATTTATTTTCATTTTTTTCAAATAGAAGCGGAGTTATTGTTAATAATTCGATTATTTTGTGTCTAGTTTCTGACCACAGCGTAATGAAATAATACCGATAGTTGGATATTTGGTGACCAACTAGATAGAAAACTTTATGATTGACCCTTTATTTATTTATCAATTGCGGCTTGGAATCTGAATCCATGTTTTTAATTCTTATATGTATGTATTAGTAACAACCGAAATATAATGTAAGGAGAGACTGAGACTGAGTGCGAGTGTGAGACATGAGTGCTTTTTTATTTAGTAGTATTTTATTTAGTATCATAGTTAGATACGTCCCTTGAAATATTTTGTAGTAGGTGCTGGTGTTTCCTATCTAATTACAACAGAAACACCACACGTCTAGATAATATTGAATAGATTGAGGCGTTACCTCGCGGAAGTACATTACAACGGATGCAAATAAATACAATATCTAGCTACTAACACAATATTGAGGGTAGCCATGCAATTACCTATGCACCGCCCCCCGCCCGCCTGCAAGTGTATGCACATATGCAAGCGGTGAAAAAATTGCAACCACCACCAACTACTCTACATGAGTACACTCGGTAATATAGTTACTTTTTAGATAGCGATTTCAATTACTATTTTATTTACAGGTATCCAACGGTAGAAAAACGTAATATATTATTTCCTACATCAGTTCCGCTGTTTTGTTTGCCGATGGGCGCGACGCTAGAGTTATGGCCCAACAATGCGGCGATGCCTAAACCCGTCTTCTCTACGTTCGTATTGACTGTTGCAGATGCTACTTATAAGGTACTTGTGAGATTATTGTTTGTAAGGAAACAGTAATAAATATAATGTAACTATACCAATATCGTGGCTTCAAACAAACATTCCTCTTAAAGTTGACTCAAAAAAAATTAATCAAAAAGTGATTTAAAAATATTTATAAATAAAAAATATGGTGACGTCACCGTGCGATGTGTTAAAAAATTATTACATAGGTATATATTTCTTGTGGAAAGAAATAATACTGCTAATTTGAAACTGCGTCTCCCGGATGAACACTCCACGCGCTCTGCCAACTAATCCATCCCCACTTATGCTAACTATTAAGAATTCTTCTTCCATATTTTAATACGTTTCATGGTGACGTCATCGCTAGCCTATTCAGTCCCTATAATAAACTATCTGTTCTCCCAGGTATACGGTTCAGCAGTAACATTCTACGAGAGTTTCCCACACTCGCAACTGACAGAATACCAGATGGAACAGCTGGGATGGAGGGAAGGAGTTTCACATTCAACGCATTCGGTGTATGCTATCAAATGTATCTGTTTACTATCGCGATGGCCCTTCAGCGATACCTTCGAAAAATGGCTACTGTATATACTAGTGAGTATTTGTTACTTATTATTATTATTCGGGCTGTGATCTTCCACTGCAGGGCAAAAGGCCTCCCTACACTGTTTCAGAACTTTTTTCGCCAATTCTTCCAGTAGAGGTAAGGTCATCCCGCTGTCTACTTCTGGGCCTGCTACGACTTTGTGTGTGGCAGACTCCACTATGCTCACAATTCGTCCGACATACGGCTGATGTGACCGGCCAGGTTCCATTTTAGGCTTACTACTTTTTCATCAAAGTCGGTTATCTGAGTTTTAGAGCGCAGTATACTTTTCCTTACGCATAAAGAATGAAAGAAAGAAAGAAAGAAATTATTTATTTTTGACTCAGTGCAGAGTAAACTTAAACTAAAACAGTACTTAATGTAAGGTACATGTATGTGAGCACCATAAAATAAAAAATATTATTTAAATAAAAAAAAGTACAGAACTTAAAAGAAAAAATCTGTGCGGTCACATCGAAATGTGGCCGCGCTGATTTTCAGATAGGTCCTTAAAGCTACTACACATAAGCTACTACACTCCATAGCTCGTTGGAAAAACCCCGAGTATTTGTTATAATCACTTTTTGTGACTACTTGTTTTTATTTGCGTTTAGAAGTCTACTGGAGTCATTGCGGGACATCCATCCGTTGCTGGCGATCTTACTGTTTAATGTTTGATGATATGCCAACGATGCGTATTAGGAACTACCCTAACACGCACGCACTGAGCTCATAAGATTGTCCTTCAAATTATTTTCTCTATCTTTTACAGGAAATGTCATGGAGTCAAGAACCCTTAAATATACCAATTGAAAGGTATATAACACACTTATTAGAAGAAGTACCCTTTCCTGAGCCAAGAATATTGTTACAAGTAAGTCAAGTTATAACTCTTCATATTTCTCCAAATTCAGGTTAAACATACTTAGTTTTTTTCTTCTTCTGGAATGTGAAGGTATTAACCATTTTAAATCAAAAGAACGGTAGTGATTTATTATAATTATAATTGATATTATTGTAGCTATCACCAACAAATCAACATGATCGTGTAATACTGACTCGTCGTGATGACCAGCCACTCGTGCGCAGCGGGGCAAGCTTTAGACAACTACTGCTCAACTTGGGACCAGACAACTGTTTATTAGTACTAGCGTTAGCCATCACTGAACAGAAAGTACTTATTCACTCGCTCAGGTAAGATAGCATTCAAGTGACTCAAGAGGGGAAACAGTCTCCTGAGGAATGTGCCTTAATAGGTGTTGCATAGCGGGGGTACTGCAGCTAGTATCTTACGAGGAACCAGTGCCCCCCTTAATTTGCTAATGGTGACCACCGGGGTGGTTTTAGTAAGGTAGGAACCCCACACGCCCCGATCTTATCCCCAAAGGCAGGGCTTTAATAAGGTATCCCCCAAAAAGATAAAAAAGTTAAATTGATTTGTATTTGTTTAAAAATAACTGGCTGAACGAGGCCACGCTTCAATGTAGCTCATTAGAATTATTAATTTATTTGTAAATTTTGTGATGTCATTCTGATAATATCAGGGATTTTTTTTTTAACTAAATCTCGCTAAACGTTTGCAATTGCCTGTTTCCGTGGGAACTTCGAGATTAAAAGTATATCAAAACACTCTTATGTAGAAATGAAACGTTGTGTAAAAATTTCAAGTCAATCCATTGACTACTTTTCGAGTTTTGCGACACAAACATACTGAAATATTTATTTATAAAGATATAACAGGAGTTTGTCACTTTTTTTCATTTTTATTATACCTAATAATTCACCGGGTTTATTGTTCAGTGTACATATCATTTTTTTCTTTATACTATATGTACCTTTGTAAATTCACACTATAATTATTGTTAAATGGCGTGGTTTATTATGAAGCAAGATGTTATGTTTTTTACAGGCCAGACACTTTAACAGCTGTTTCGGAAGCAGTGTCAAGTCTACTGTTCCCGTTCAAATGGCAGTGCCCTTACATACCACTGTGTCCTTTAGGTATGTCAAATATATATCCTAAGTTGTGCAATAAAGTGTGCTCTATTTCCTCTATCTACCTAAGGGTTTTCGGGAACTTATTATGATAGTTGATTATACATAGCATCACGCCTGTATTCCCGAAGGGGTAAGCAGAAGCGTACACAGTTGTAGGCCCACGTTTAATCTATTATTACATACCCCATTTCGTACATTATAAGACAGAATGTCCTCATTAAGCTTTATATTATTCTTGTAGTTTTAATATATTTAGATTACTCTATGAAGTAACACTGCTAGAGGCAGTGGATACAGTAATTTCAGCTTCTAGGAACTACTATTGTCTGTTGAACTAAATGAAGGGGATATGTGAGGCCGTGAGAGCACCTATCTTTTTCTAGACACAAAATCAATTATTTCTCGATCAAGATAGGCCAATCTTCGCTCACAGCCTCATATGTCCGTAAGTTATAAAAAAAAGTATGCTAAAACAAATATTATACCGTTTCAGGTTTAGCAGAAGTATTACACGCCCCATTACCGTATCTAATCGGAGTTGACTCGAGGTTTTTTGATCTGTATGAACCCCCGCCAGATGTGACTTGTGTTGATTTAGACACCAACAATATTACAGTAAGTGTTAGGCTTTTTCTTATTGTTGTTTCATTTTCACCAGTGGCTAATTTATATGACATTATTGTCCTTATTGCTCTATTAAATGGCAATGCCATAATTAATCATGAGACCTTTTCCTGCAGTGCTATTGTTACGGTCTTGTGATATTATATATTACGTAAATATTAAGTACGAATTGTGTGAAATACTTAGAGAAACATATTGTAATTTGAAAAAAGTCTTTTCGGCACTTTGCGCTTTTTCAAAAAGCAAAGATCATTTCTCAAAATCTAATTTATTGTAAAGTTATTATATTAAATGGAAAAAGAATACGGAGGCGACCGTATTCTTTTTCCTAAGAATTTTAGAATTTTATAATAACTTTAGGGTTCGCTAAGCATGCTTAATGCTTTTCAAAGATTTATCTTTAACTAGTTTATTGTATAAATTTATTGTGGAAAAAAATTACATTCATGAGCAGGATTTGATTTGGTTCAGAGGGCGAGCTTTAGAGTTCGCTACGCATGTGTTTGAAATATATATCTGTACATATTTTTACAGATATGTGAATCACAACGACATATATCTCTCAAATTGCTGCCGAAACGGCAAGCGAGATCATTACGACAGACCTTAGATTTACTTTACGGAAACATCAGACCAGGTAAATAGTAACTAAAATTATAATTGATAAATAAATAATATTTTATAATTATTAGCTTAATGTACGCAGGGCCTAACTGCTAAGTGATTGTTTGATTTCCGCACGGAATCGGAATACCTAATTAAATGGCCTTCATTAAGTTATTTTGTGTTTGTATGGATAATCATTATTTAAAATAAAATAATATTAGTTTAAAAAAGATAATAAACGTTTTCTCTACTTCAGCCTCGCCAGTCCGGCACGCAAGTGAAGCTAAATACAATGGGGAGCCAACAACGAGTTTAGACAGAGATTTTCAGAAGAGGAAAAAGGAGGTACTTAAAGATTTCCTTTGTTATAAAAGATATTTCTAAATATTTTATTGTATTAACATCTGAAAAGCAGGGAATCTTTAGAAGATTTCTATAGCTAAGTCCATTTTATTTCTTTTATTACTCGTGTTTTAGGCAATTTGCATATTTTGTTTATTATGGGCATTGAGGCGCACAGCAAATGTTTATGGGCCTGATATAATGAAGATAATTAATGCTTTAGAGTGGTTTTTAAGAACTTAAAACATCGCAATCAAAGTTAAAAAAAAAGGTCAAATATTCAAATTTCTCCTTTTGTTAGCGTTATCCGACATTGGTCAAATCAAGCCTTGAACTTCTTCTTTTCAGCAAGCCCTAGAGTTAAAAATTCAAGAAGCGTTCTTACGATTTATGGCGGTGACATTACAAGGGTACCGCAACTATCTCATACCTATCACGAAGGCGCCCACTGTCGGTACTACAGACCCACATGCATTGTTTCATATGGACGCCTTTCTACGGTCAAGGGATAAGGTAAGCACTTACAGCGAAGAATAAACATAACATAGCATCACGCCTGTATTCGCCGAACGGGTAGGTCCTCTACTTACCCGTTGTGTACTTAATTGTACACCCATCCACCTTTCACCAAATAGATGGTAAGTATATTGCCATCTACCGGGCACAATACTAAACTCCGTGCTGCTACAGAGAATTTTCTAACAGTAAAACCCAATTGTCCGACACGGAAATCGAACCCAAGACCTTCATGCTCAGCAGTCGCGCTTGGGACTACTTGGGTCCTGGGTTCGATTCCCGGGTCGGGCAAAGTGTTATTGTGTTTTTTATTAGGAAATTCTTGATAGCAGTTCGGAGTTTAGAATTGTGCCTGGTAGATAGCAATAGGCTCACCACCTACTACATGGGACATAATAACAGCATTTGTGAAATGTGGGTGTACAACTACGTACACTTTTGCCTATTCCTTCGGGGAATACAGGCGTGATGCTATGTTATGCGGTGTATACTTGGGTACAATACAAGATGTGCACAGTTATACGACAACATCAATCTGGTGGAGAGAATGTTAACTGAAACAATTTTGTCTGCATAGGCTTTGTGAAACTGATAGACTAATCGAAGAATTTATACAATTTCGTTTTTTATTTATTTATGCTGAAACTTTTTTTAATTTATGTTGAAACTGTCAATATTTACAAAATAATTTTATATACTACTATTTAAGGACTGCAATCTACTTAATGTAATTATTTAGTATTCCAGAATATATGGACAACATAATTTGAGGTGAACTACCAATTTAACATCAATTAAATAAACTAAAACAAATCGCCTTTACAGACACACCAACGCTTCTACAGCCTAATGATGCGAACACAGATGTTCACGCGCTTTATAGAAGAAAGATCGTTCGTATACGAACCGGACCAAGGACTGACGTTCTTCGACGAGTGTATAGAACGTGTGGCTGCCGGAGACGAACAGCTGTTAGGAATGGAAACCAGCAACGCGTCTGAGAGAACAGCCTTCGTGTTACCGCCTGATCCTCCTGACCCTGGTAAGATATTAGAAGTGATCACACGAAAATCGAGTTTTGGTTGACTCCGAGGAGTCAAAAACATCTAAGGCTAGTCATCGGATGACTTGACGATATTGAAGTGAACGATCCAAAATCAAGAAGGTGGAAGACCAACTGATAGATATTGAGTTGAGATTGAGTGATAGCAATTTTTTTCATCATTGTATCAATTACTTTTTGTACATTTTCCTGGTGTTTATGCAATGTTTTGTAGGTAGGACATTTTTATTTCTAACATGATTTAACTCTAATAGATAATTTTTTTGATATTTTTTATTTCTAAGTTAATAAAGCTGGGTCTGTCTTTACTTACAGAGACAACATATAAATACACACGCTTCGATTTAGACGAGAAGGTAATGCTATGGTGTGGCGGTCGTGCGAGAGCTGCAGCGCTTCATTCGTTACCCCCTGCAGCGCTGCATTCAGCGGAATCACTTAATGACGCTGAACCCATGGCGAGGAGGACCAAACATGAAATCGCTGCTGCACAGAGGTACTACAAAATCATTATATAGTAAAATTTCTGTTACTCATCACTTAATTTGAGATAAGGAATCGGTTTTAATATTGCCGTCAAACATTTTTCACTCGATGGGATATTATCCTATCAGCAATAAATTTGTATCAGTTTCAAGAGCCTCGTAAATGTGTATCAGTTTGCATCTGCAATCACATGCTAGGTAATATCTGCAGTTAAATAAATATACTACAGACAATACGGTGCCATTGGATTAAAACGTTCATATTTGGTAGGCTGGGTTTCTCGTGGTTTTTGGCACAGGGGAATTCATCTCTTTTAATCTTTTGCTTTAAAAATATAATTAATTTGGGAATCATATTGTACGGTATGGTTTAATAAAAAGTATTCATAATTAAATAAATACGATATCCTTTCGGTACCTTTACATTAACAAAGTTTGCCGATAGATCTATTAACAATCTTACTTATTGACAAAAAGTAAGGGAACTTGAAATGTAATGGTTGCGGTGTGCAAAAGCTCAGCTACGTAGTTCAATACCAGCCCGTATCCACCTCTTATTCCATGTTCCCTAAAAAATCAAAAGTGTGTAATTATTTTCAGACTAGCCCGCAAAGCAAGTTTATCAGCGGAAGCATGGGCAAAATGTTTGCTGGGTGCTTGCTACTCACTGTACTTCTTATCGTTACCATGTCGGATGACGTTGAACCGGGGCAAGGAACATGCCACACTGAGAGCGGCCTTCGAGTTGTTGGAACGGGCTACAAAGTTAAAAGTGCCTTGTGATGAAGTAAGCATTATTTTATGTTATCGTATAATGTCACCTAAATCATCTTTCGCAGATGTTATAGGGCCGATGAGTGACTGACTATACAAGGGTGTATAGGGTTAGATCCGATTCATTGGTGAAACTTTATTAAGAGTTTTACGAGATGGTATTTAAAGAAACGTCGGACACAAATCTGATCGGGTGCCCGGCGTCATCCGGATGAAAGTTTGTTGCCCCGATTGTAAAATACATCGATATATATAATTATACAATCTGTTACCTCTACTGATATCATGGTAAAGTTTTACCAGCTAATGTAACCTTATATTTCTGGAATAAACATGGTCAAAGAGCTAGTGTTGTTGACCATTATGTGGGTAGATAGATTAACATAATCTCGTTTTGCTCATGATTATTCTCTACGTCAATGTTAGTAGCATTGATACTTACATTTGCTAGCTTTATCTCAGACCGTGGCAGTCATTTTAATCATCATCGACCAGCAAATATAAATACTTATATTTAAAACAAACATTAATTTCTCTCAGGTATGCTACCGCGTAATGATGCAGCTATGCGGCAACCACTCATTGCCAGTCTTAGCAGTACAGCTTCTGTTCCTCATGAAGCGAGCGGGTTTACAACCCAATGCTCTTACTTACGGGTATTATAACCGGTGTGTCCTCGAAGCTACGTGGCCGCAGGATATGCCAAGGTACTGAGGAATTTATTATTTTGGGTATTTCAATTAGTATCAATTATTATTCACCGGTTACTACTCACAAACTAGTCGGTGAACAATAATTGATATGACAAAGACTATTCTTTGTACAGAATATTTTGAAGTCGTCTTTACTAAGTGCAGTGACAGTATTTTCATGGAGCGATGATCATTTTTCATTTTTTCTCTTTCTTTCTATAAGAAATTTATTTAATATAACACTGTATTCTAAAGCTAAACAAGTTTTCGTATTTTCAATTGTTATTATTCTGTGTATGACATGTCAACGGCTCTGCTCCTCGATCCACGGATACTTTAGCAAACATAATATTATTGCATGAGTGTTACATAAAGATTTATTTATGTATTCTTATTTAGCAGAAAACAAATAATTTGCCCTATTTTAGTCAAACTGAAACGTGGAGAATGCAATTTATCCAGAAGGTAAAATATGTTTTTTTATTGTTTATACAGCGGAGCGCAGTTGCTATGGAATAAGTTGCGTATTGCTGTAGTAGGAGCGGCGTTGTTCCGCAAGGCGGGTGCACAGCGTGCTGGCCGAAATACACTCAACTCTACGTCTGCTGGAAGTAAGACATACTTTTTGCATTACTTATCATTATTTATTTTTCTGATATCAAATCGCCATTATTTGAAATGGCTGAGTAACTTAACCATTGCAATATTGTTTGCCCTTCGTGTTTTGAGACCTGAATTTTGTTGACTATGGTATAAATTCTAGCGTAAACCGACTAAACTAAAATTAGAGCATTGCAAAATAAAAGACTGAAAAAATTAAATTTCCATACAATTTTAGTTTGATCTCTTATTTTAGTAATTACCTATAAAAGTGTGCCGACTAAAATGTTCTGAAATTTAAGGTTAGTTGGACTGCGTTATATATAAAAAAAACTCGGATAAAAGTGAGCTTTAATTTGGCAGCTTGACTTTTACTTAATTATTAAATTCAAACGGGACTTAATCGGGATTAAATAAATATTATACTTTTAGCGCGATTAAGTCCCGTTTGAATTCAATAATTATGTGTTCGCGAAAATTTGTTGCTCTCTATTTCTTAAGCAACAAACAGAACTGTGTCTCTTGACATGGTAGTATAGTAACCAATGATTATGAACATTGTGTATGTGCAGGTAGCAGTACACTACCACGGGTACGTTCTGCAGCTGCGGTCGGTGAAGCCGGAGATTTAGCCGGGCTCGCCAACATGGCTGCCTGCGAACCTGCGAATAGTAGGACCAGCCTAGACTCCGGTATGACTAACTTAACAATCTATCTATAATTTCTTCTTTCTTTGTCATTCCAGATATTAGGTTTCGCTAATATATTGATACATTTTTACAACACAAGATTACTCCTAAACGTAACTCCTAAGTAACGATCCAGAGGAATCCCGGACGTGCTTTTAATTTCTATTACCTAAAGTATTACATTTTCGATTATCGATTCACACGATTGTATTTTTTTTCTTTGTGATAATCTCCCATCTCTAATGTTGACCCATGCCACGATAGTCTAGTGGTATTACAAATTAATTATCACTTGCTTAAAACGGTGAAGGAAAACATCGTGAGGAAAGCAGCACAACTAAGAGATATTCTCGATGGTGTGTAAAGCCATGTCAGAGACCTACGGACGGTTGAAACTGACACTAGGTTGTTCATCAACCAGACGATGCGAGAGGGAGGGAGAGAGAGAGAGAAAGAGAAAATGTTGACCCACCTGAATGAATAATCGTTTGTCTTATAGCGTGTGACCGCGAAGCCTCTGCACGGAGCAGCGCGTTCGAGGCGTTAGTTCGGCGCGGGAACATCGTGCGAGCTGCGCAGACTCGCACACACACGCACGCCATGTCCGCCGCCGCAGGGATACTTATATCAGGTAAACGGTTGTACCGCTGTCGTATTATAACTGACCACGTCTGAAGTTGTTCACTAATACGCTACGCGGTAGTCAATATTACAATAAAATCGACTTGCGCGATCTGGCGAGAGCACAGAAACAGCGTGCTATATCACTCACTCCTTTACTTTCCGTCAATAAATCTGTCTCGCTCGCTCAAACTCCGAGAACACTCGGTGTCATAAATGTTTCGCGATCGTGTTGATTTTTCTAATAAATTTAAATATTATAGTTCGAATAACTTTTCTATACAACTGTACCTGCGCGGCTGTTTGTAATGACCCACTTTAGACATGCACAGTTATATTACAACTGTGTACCATAGCATCTTTACGCTTGTATTAGGCAGAGGTGTATGATCTAGAAGGCAGCATGTCCTATCTGACTACCTCTAAGAAGAAACACCGAAACAAACTCAAAAGTCAAGGTCTTTTGTATTAGTCCACAAGTCTCCATGTAGTTGTAGAGTATCTGGAATGTTCTTACACACTTGTATATTAAGTGGTGAGCCTATTGCTATATACCGGGCACAATTCCAACTCCTGGCTGCTACTGGTAATTTCCTAACGGAAAAACTCATAAACACTGCTCGACCAGGGAATCGAACCGGAGACCTCTTGCTCAGCAGTCCTCCTTGGGGCCACTAGACCAACGAGGCAGTTCTACGGTTGTATAGGCCCTACCTTTCACTATCAGATGGATGGAGAAAGCAGAGATAGCCGTACAGAGGCTCATCAATGCCTTACTCAAAAAATTAAAACTTATAAAAAATACTAATTGTACGCACAACTATATATATGTTCCTGTTTACATTGAAAGATAGCCCTTTCCACTCTTACAACCCACGTTAGATACGTGAAAGTTCGCGAATAACAAATTTTATGGTCAACATCTCTAACTAATTTACTGCGAATGGAAATGGAAAAGCGTACCCTCACTTTCGCGTATTGCATACACCCGTGTCGCCAAGCTCTTAGAAATTAGCTCAAACTCTTAAGAACCTGTAGCTGTAATTAATATCTAGGACATATACCACAATATTATCCCTAGTTTAAACATCTCTTTTACTTCTTCAGGTATTCCGTCCAATCCGGATTTGAGTGAAACAGTAAGGCCCAGAAGTAATTCATTGAACAATGCAGAATCAACAACACCTATTCCCATACCCGAAAAAAGACAGGTAACCAATTGTTTTTGTAATTATATTTTTCACAAAGTAAATACAATTTGCATTCTAAGACATCATAAATATACCAGAATTCGCGACATCAGTATATTAAATACATATTCCCGTATTTATAAATGACCCATTTTGATTTTTTTTAACTATCTGTAATACCTTTCGAGATGCTGATTCGAAAAATTATGTATTTTATAATTTCAAATGATTTTTTATACATGTTAAGGCCATGTGATGCCTGTATTAATTATTATAAGTAATCTTAAATTATTGCTTAATAGAAATCGCCAGGCGTCTCCTTAGGACGAAAAGGGAAATTTAATGGATGCTAGCATGACACGATAGTTTGGGTTCGAGTCCTGCTTCTGTCTATTAATTTTCAATGTTTTCCTTAGAAAATAATAATTATGTATTTAATATTAAAAGCTTTCTAATTAAATAATGTTGTGATAACGATTCCATTTGACTGCTCTATGCAAGACACTCCTTACGTTCACAGAGGTCTATTAATTACCTTTTTGAACAAATGAGAATAAAGGCGGTCTTAATGTCGTTGCCATTTTCTTAGACTGATGGAACGACAAGACATGGTATGGTAAATGCACTAAAATCTATTTTATTTAGGCAATCCACGTGAGTCCGGATAGTCCGTCCGACTTGCGAATCCTCACGCGGTCGGAAAGCTTCGCTGGTGATGCACAAATTGTTCAACAAATACAGAGGCTAGCATTTCCTAATGGTACGTATCTTCAATTAATCTGATATAGCCATAATTTCCCATAAATCTGATACCCAGCCACGTGTATTGGTCTCACAATTATTATTTTAATAAATAATTGAATCTCTCAATCTTATAAATTCTACAAAATTACAAGCGATTATTATAGCAACAATATTATACCAATTTTAAATAATAATAATTTTATTTTAGTAGGAACACCCAACACAAAATCTCGGTGTTCGCGAACACTGAGTTTCCCTGAAGAGACAGAATCAGAAACAGCATCTATGGACGACCCTGATGCTAATAAAACTTCACCACTCAAGTGAGTATTTTTTTTAAGATATCCTAACATCTCACGAGATCATAACTGTCCAATCAGTATTTAAAAAACGAATAGATTGATAGAGTATTCTTTATTGTACACTGTACACAAGAACATAATAAATATTAACAAAAGTGGTACATCATACGACCTTATCGTGCATAAAAAAAAATCTTCTATTAACATTCTATCTTGTATACATTTGAAATAGTTACCATACAGTTGACATATTATAACTGTGCATGTCTGAAGTTAGGCGTTATAAACGGCCGCGCAGGTACAGTCGTACAGAAAAGTGTAAAAGACACCACCGCGTAACATTTATGGCTCTGACTAGTATCGGCCTTTGACAGATGTATTAAAGGAATTTAAAGGAGTTAGGATGCCCTGCTGATTTTATTCTAAAATTGACTACTGCGCAACATACTTGTGTACAACTTCAGACATGCACAGTTATAATACAAATCGTACGTACAGGAGCAGGGCAGGAGAATGAACAAAACTGACAAAATTTCCCCCACAGAGTATCAGCCCGCACACCAGTATTATGTGACGACCCTCTAGGAGCGTTAAGCCAGCCTGATCTTCCTCCAGAAGCTTTACCACGAACAGTGACGGATGACGAACCTTCTTTACCTAAGCACGAGTTGAGTGTCAGTCCTAAACTGTTCCATCGTCGCAGCAACTCCTTTCAAGACGATCCGGTGCTGGATAATGCAGGGTATACACCTTCCTTGACTATAATACCTTTCTTATAAATATATAAGGCTAAATTAGTTGGCCGAAATTTCGCTGACAAATTTTCCTAGAATTCTATTTAAAATTGTGTCACGTTATTTGATATGATAGGCAGATTGGGGCGCACAATGAGACACAGACGCTACGTAGCAAGGTTTATTCCGAACTGACGGCGGTTACAATTTTGACACTTACCCACTATCATATATAACTAAGTACCTACACTACAGTTAGCATATCTTTAAATCGAAGTATTATTCAATTAACCTCTCTCTAATACTGTTTTAATCGTCTTAACCAGCCATTAGGTATCTAGAGGGCCCTGGGCGACTTAACTCTGACACCAACTTTATATTCTCAATTCTAATAATAAGTTAGGCGTTTCCCCTGACTTGTGTATTCAAGGTTTTCATTGTTTTTTCGGGCCTTTATCGTAATTACACATCCATCTCTTATGCTCTAAGATGGTGTACCATTATCTACACTCCGATCGTTTTTTTCTTCCATCGAAACACGGCACATATACCAAGAATCAAGAGCAAATGGTATACGAGATATACACAAGTTACTATTCAAACAAATTATATCATTATTCTGTATTGAATAGATTCAGGCGTTACTTTGCGGAAGTCCATTACAATGGATGCAAATAAATACAATATCTAGCTACTTCGCGGGCGGTGCACAGGTAATGTATGACTACCCTCAATTTTGTGGAAGTAGCTAGATATTGTATTTATTTGCATCCATCATTATTCTGTAACAAATTATACAATTAACAGTGACCTTAAATTCGATGCGATGCTTACTTTATCATACCTTTACAATGCGCCCGCTAACGTTTCCGTATCGCTAGAGCTGCGCCCCGTTGAAACACGATAACCTCGATAGTTTCCTCTACGCAGGAAACTGCACAGAAGTGAGACGGCGCCCGCTGGTACCGTGTCTTCCAGTCTCGTCAGTCTTGGGAACACGCTGAAGATCAGCTTCGGGTGAGTGTGTTTAATAGTTAAAATGAATGTTGTTTTTAATGTTAGATGACCATGGTTTCGCATATCGATAGTTGCTATTTTGTCATAATATGGAAATGATTATCTCTAACATAAAGTGTAGTGTGGGCCAAAAAATTAAAAAACTTTAGTTAAAGCACTTGTGTTACTTATGCGAAGTCATGTACCATACTTCGTCTTGGTGTACTAATTCTTTACTGCTCGATATCTCATAAACGAGGGGACTATACTAACAAATAAATTATGAGTTCTGTAAATAAATAACAGATTTTGTAGAGCTGTATTTTGTATGTATTACATAATTAATGTAAGAGTTTTATTAGTTCATCATTAAACTTTGTTAGTACATCATGACAACTTTGATGTAAAGAAACGAACTTTTTGCCATGTTTAGCTGTCACTGCTATGTCTTAGTTCACGAGAGACATCTTGTTCAATATGAAGCATGTTCTTTTCATTGTCAGGGGAATACTGTATTCCCTGCTATTATTTACTTTAGTTTTAGCCTTCGATATTTGCTGTACAGCATTTTCAAGTAATTTTTATTGTATCAGTTCATTTCATTTTTATTGTACTCTTACACCTGATTCTTCAAACACCATACAGCATTCTCTATTTATATCATAACTTGTTTTAACGAACAGTTACCACATCAGATACATAAAAAAATCTCGGCGTATTTTTGACAACACACACATTTTATTATTAAACTTAATTTGAAGGAATCATCATTTACTTGAAGATACTACTATCAGCTCTGTTTTATTATTTTCTAATATAATCGCAATGTTATTTCGTTAACCGCACCGACACGCAGTACGCTAGCTTGTTTGTTTTCTTAGACGCTATTCGCCCGCCCGACTGTCGTTGCGCAAGGAAAACATGAAACTCGGGAAGGCTATGATCGAAAATTACTTCAGGTAAGAATCTCGACTAAAATTTGATATAAACCTCTTTAAAAAAATTATAACTGAAAATTTAGTGATGAATTTTAATATAATATTAATGTTTTTATAAATAAAAATGCAGCCACAGTCTTTGTATACTGTAAGTATTCCTACAAGTCGATAAAGCCTTGACATGATGCCGTCACCCATTACCATTATATCTCCCATTACATGTTTCCTGAAAATTATTGAGGTTTTCAATGTGTTGAATTTCTTTAATGTTCAGATCTTATCTCACTGTCCACCAAATCATAAAGCTGCATGTCCTAGATAGTATTAATATTGCACTGTTTAGTATAAAGCATGGTTGTTTTAGTTTTTTTAAGATTTTAATAGTCGTTGAATGAATGAATTAGATACAGTATCATCAATTGCTAAGGGACGCTTCTAGTTAAGGCCCAAATAACTTGTAGAAAAGAATATTCAAGGCATATTCTAGGCATATTCAAGGTTACTGTGGATAGATTTCTGCTCCATCCTTGGCCACCCCGTCGCTTACCACCAGGCCAGTTGGTGGCAAAACGTAGACCTATTATTAAATAACATAAAATAAGAAAAATAACACCTCTTGTGTTCGGCGCAGTTTTCCTCGAAACATGGTCAACTTACTGTCACATGGTCAAATACTGAAGCCATCTACCAAGTGACTTGGTTACGAATCATTCATCCGCAATTCTGCATTTTAAATAGTTCCCTTGATCACAGCTTTCCCCAAATACTGAAAACATTTTATGATATATAATTGATAGCAATAACGTCGCCATAAGACGTGTTAAAATATGGAAGAAGAATTCGCGGTGGTCAACAGAGGTCGAGATGGCTTAGTGGTCAGAGCGCCTGGAGTATTCATCCGGTAGGCGCAGGTTCGAATCCTGTTCGCGACCGTATTCTTTTTCCATTTAATATAATAACTTTATTTTATGACAAATCAAAGGAATTTAAAAATTGGAAGCTTCCCAAATTACTTCTAAATTATTTTACAACGATTTAAATATTTCAGTCCAACAAGTATAGCTGGGAAGAGGTCTAACGAACTGTTACAAAGTGGTCTAAGCAGCCTCAAGTCTGCTGCAACTAGTATGGCCAAGAAGTTTGACGAAATGAAGGAGGTTATATCAGCTAACTCCACGCCTGTGAAGGGTGCGTTCGGCAATGCGACCAGTGCTCTCAACAGTTTGATGGGAGAGGAGGACTCGACTGATGGTTCATCGGAGATTAATCCTGATGGTAAGTGGTTTAAGGGGTAATTATTTTAATTGAATTACTAATTGTTTCCATGAATAATATTTACTCATCATTTGCCCCCTATAATTTGCATATCTGTGTCAGCATTGGGTATGATGACTGGTCAGCCATTCAACCAATCATCATTATCCCCTGTCAATTTAAGGTCGTCGCAGCATGTCTGGGCAACTAATAGGAAACATTTATTTAATAATTTCATGACGATTACATAAGAAAGATGCAATAGTGTCGTGGTGGCCGAGTGGTTACGGGCTCGCCTCCTGAGCCGCAGGTTGTGGGTTCAAACCTGGCATGTACCAATGTGACTTTTTCAATGTCATATGTACTTTCTTTGTTCATCTAAGACATCACAGACATACGGTGAAGGAAAACATCGTGAGGAAACCTGGACTTGGTAGTCTGAAATCGCCAACCCGCAGTGAGCTAGCGTGGTGATTAAGCTCGTGCCTTCTCTGTATGAGAAGAGGCCTTTGCCCTGCAGTGGGACAGTTATCTGCTTTATTTATTTCAAGAAAGAAGAAAAGTATGCTTACTGTTGAAAATAAAACCGCTAGATTGACATTGGAAATATGTCAATTCATAATTTTAAATGCAATAATGTCTTAGAATTTATTAAAGAATCGACATGCTTTAAAATTAAGAGTACTATGATGTAGGTAAATTTATTTTAATATTAAAAATTAAAAAAAGATTTTATGGCACTGATTTAATAATGGCATTGGATTGGAATTAACTTCAAGAGAACTGGTAATCCTATGATGTAGGGTTGTGTGTTAAATCAAATTTAATTAAATGTCGTATATGTTAAATTTCAGAATGGGTGGGAGGTATTGGTTTTAGACGGGCCTCAAGTGATGCTGAGCTGGCTTGCTCTATGGAACGTGGTTCACTGGCCACGCTCGTGTCACATTTACCGGATAACCTGTACCCCGTCACCAATGTAAGTAGGTTTATTGTAAGAACTCAAATTGACAGCCAAACCTAAAATAATAATCATAACATTTGTAAAATGGAATTATGGTCCAAAGGTAATATTATTATTTTTGAATTATCGCAGTTCATTAATTTACTCAAGCCGGTCAAATATCGTCCCATACTATATAGCTGTACCATTATATCTACCGACTGCCTCGATGGTCTAGTGGTCGCTAGCGCGCCTGCTGAGCGTGAGGTCTTAGGTTCGATTCCCAGGTCGGGCAAAGTGTTATTCGGTTTTTCTGTTAGGAAGTTCTCAATAGCAGCCCGGAGTCAACTGGCGCCCCGGTCGCCAGTTTCAGGGGGCGCCGAAATCATAATAAAATATGGTTGAAAAATTGGTTAATAATTTCATTAAATCCTAAGGGCTCATTCTAAAATGCGCTGCGAGCAGCTGCAGCAGATTGTTGGCAACATCAATGAATAAGTATTTGACGAAGCTGGCATAGCAAATTTATTAAGGGGTTCTTATTGTCATGTTCACAAAAAATGCCAACCATTATATATTTACGAGACTTTTTTATGTAATTTATCTGAAACGCTGGAGAAAGGAGGCGCCACAATCAAGTTTTTGCCCAGGTTCGAAAAAATCGTAGATCCGGGGCTAATCCACAATTAACCGTCGACCAAAAAAAATATCCGTTTCTTTTTTAAACCGTGTGGCACAGCTAGTTTTATATAATACACTTGTTCATGTTGTTGCTAAGTACACGAAAGTGGCTATGAACCATATTATTATTATCTAATGATTTTTACAGGATCAGGCAACTTCAGAGAACTCATCAGTAGTGGTTCACCTGTCATCGTGTTCACAATGCCACCAATGCCTGGCTTTCCTCTACGACGAGGACATAATGGCGGGCTGGGCGGCAGACGACTCTAATTTAAACACACGTTGCATTGCGTGCGGTAGACATACGGTTCCATTACTATCTATACAGGTACGAAATTCAGCTTGAAAGCCTTTATAGCATGAACTTCTAATCTCTAGTATTATTTTATCTAAACGTCTTCGTGTTTTGGAGGTCACGTGAATTTGTTGATGTCTAAAAATTGCAGTCAGAGGCTTTTCGGCTTTATAATCAACTCCAACATTACAGTTGTCATAATATAACTGTACATGTCTGAAGATAATCATTACAAACTGACACGCAAGTACAGTTTTAAAGAAAAGTGTTATCGAGAAAATCAACACAACCGCGAAACATTTATGACACAGACTGTTCTCGGTACTTGAGCGAGCGAGACCGATGTTTTGACGGAATGTAAAGTAGTGAGTGACTTAGCATGCTGTTTCTGCCCTCTTGTCAGATCGCGCATGCGCCCTGCCGATTTTATCATAAAATTGAATACCGCGCAGCTTACTTGCGGAAAACTTCAGAGTGCAGTTATAAATCGACAACTTTAGTTTGGCGATTAAAATTACTAGTTCAAGATAAATCTTTGAAAAGCATTAACGCATGCTTAGCGAACTCTAAAGTTATTATATGAAAAAGAATACGGTTGCGAACAGGATTCGAATCTGCGCCTCTCGGATGAATACTCCAAGCGCTCTGACAGAGCAAAGAAGAATCCTAAAAAAAAATAGAATCCTAAAGAAGAAAAACAGAATCCTGTTCGCAACCGTATTCTTTTTCCATTTAATATAATAACTTTAAAATTACTACCTCAAAAATATAATTTCCATTTTTTTAGATAATCCGTTCCGATCAAAAACAAGCGGAAACATTCAGCGTGCCTTACTTAAACCCCCTGGTGTTGAGGAAAGAATTCGAATCTATTTTAGGTATGTATTAAACATCGGACACTAACACTGGGTTAAAATTGACTTTTAAAAACACAATGTTACTATAAAATATAGTTTTCAATCGAAATGGGCCTTCTATCATGTTTTAACATAACAAAGCATCAATATGGTTGCGTATATAGTTGTACTCGAGTGTGGCTCGAGATCTCCTGATATAAGAATATGATCTTCTTTAAGAGCATAGTCTTCTTGTTGGAGCAACTGCTACTATTCTCTATCTTTTACTTTAATATTTTCAGGTAGGGAAGGCGACTCGTGTTTAGCAGAATCAGGTTTTGTAGAATCACATCCTATTGTATATTGGAATTTGGTATGGTTCTTAGAACGAGCAAATATTGAGAACCATCTCCCTGACCTACTGTGTCCCGACTTCCAGTCTAAGTACCAGAGTTCAGACATGTTGCAAGATGCTGAGAAAACTGGTAAGTTGACTAAACTTTTGAATTTTTTTTTTTTTATTCATCCTCATCCAATCCGTGTTCCTTTATATCCACAGAGTAATAAGCAAATAGAGGTGCCTAAATTTTACCACGGTCAAATAAGTGTGACAGAAACAAAAAATTGCGTTCCAGATACGCTCTTGAATGACAACATTGTATTTATTTTATGGTTTTACAATATCATATAACTTTGTATAAAAACTTTGTGATACATATTCATATCAATTAATGTTCACCGGTTACTACTAACTTTATTTGCTTACTACTCCGAAACTTCCTGTCTCAATATCCACTTCCTTTTTGAATTTTCAGTGAAGCCTAGAGGCTTATCGTGCTCACATGTTCGTATCTGCTTTGCTACATCAGTCGAAACTATCAAATAAAGATATTCAAGAATCGAATGCAACTTCCGATAACAATTGCTTACGTTAGTATTTTATCATCTCAAAATAGTCTTTCTTGTACCCCGGTAAAATATTGTTTTGTAAATTGGTAAATTGTTATTGCTTAATGTGGAAAATTAAATTACATATGATTATATAGACATCGGCTATCATTTTTAATGACATCGCATCCATTATCGTCCTCTAAAAAGGTCATTAAGGAGTTTCATAGGCGATTCAAGATGCATAATGATCATACGAAGGCTGGCCAACCTGATTGACATACACATACCAAACAACCACACCTATAATTTTAACTATATTTTAAGCAAATAAATCTTAGAATTTTTATTTCCAATTAGGGTAGACAGACATTTCCACCTGTTACGATTCTGGCATACCTAAGCTTCATTTACGTTTAATATTCATTATTCTATCCATACATGCTCGTTTAGGTTGATCTTGACCTGTCCATTGTTGAAGACTTCCGTAAGTAGCGATCAGTAAGCCTGCCCCGATTCGGCATAACCGACGATTTATATTTTGCAATTAAAGATGGATTTCACCAACGCAACGTTTTCCGTGAAAGTTCTGAAATTTTGGCACCTTTACAATGAATTGGATTAATTTCAGCCTGAATCACACCTTTTCTAGCCATATCATCTTTCAGAAAATTGTGAAAGATGATATGACTAGAAAAGGAGTGACTACCGAGATGAATGCTAACAGAGATGTATGGCACAAAAAGACATACTGTGCCAAGTCCAATTAAATTGGGATAAGGGTAGGTAAGGGGTTGATGATGATCCTGTTTTATCAACAGGCGGTTGTCGCGTGATATGCACGTGGGAGCAGTGCCGCGGCTCGGGCGCAGCCGAGGGCGAGGCCGGCGCGGCGCTGCACGCGGCGTGGCGCGCGCGCCGGCGCCAGCACCAGCGCTCCAGGGCGCTTCAAGCGCTGCTACTCACTGAGGACGACGCGCACGCTGGACACACGTACGTACACTGCAGCCATGTTTTTCTTGACGTAATCCATGAATATTCACCATTTAGGAATTACTACGAGTATCATCCCACCGTCTATATCAGGGATCACCAATTAGTTTCATTGGGGCTCCGTTTTTAATAATACTAAGACTATTGCGGGTAGACGTTTACTAGCAACCAAGGTCCGCACAAAATAGGCTGGCGATCTGGATCCGGACCGCGGTCCGCCATTTGGTGGCCCCTGGTCTATGTCCTAGTAATATTAAGTGTGTGACTTTCTTCATTTGTGTTTTTATGAATATAATTTCTTTCTTTCTTCTTCATTATAAATGCGAAAGTTTGTGAGGATGGATAACTACATAACGGATTTGGATGAAATTTGGGATGTAGATATTTTATTACCTGGAATATCACATAGGATACTCTTTATCCCGGCTGGATCCAATTCTGAAGTCCACGCAGACGAAGTCGCGAGCAGGAGCTAGTATACATATATGGATATGGTCGCACTGAATATTTAATACGTTAAACAATCGACGTGTGCCACATGTGGAGGCATAGGACAGAAAAGGGTTAAAGAAGGGAATGGGAATATAGTTGTATTCCCATTCCCTTCTTTAACCCTTTTCTGTCCTATGCCTCCACATGTGGCACACGTCGATTTAACACCACATGTTATTCTCCACGTGTTTGTTCTACGGTGACCCTATAGGCTACCATATTAGGCATCCCGACAGAAGGCCCACTCCCATTCAATAAAAATTTTGATAATTGAAAAAAAAAGAACGATAGATATAGGAATCCTATATGTATTTTATTGTATTTAATTTATTACAATAGTCATTTGGTATATCTGTTTATTCATATTATGACTTTAGTGTTGTACACTTCAATCCGTCCTTATCTTTTTCAACATATCTATCGCTCAAAGGTTTGCTGAGAGAAAAGTCAAGTATGAGTTAAGCTCGACTTTCTACATCAATTTTCTGTATTACCCTATGTAAACTTTGTTTTTGTGTGTACAATAAAGAATAATAACAATAAGAGCAGGTATGCGCACTCGCCTTAGATTTGAGCGATTCTACTTATCTAATGAACAACTGTGTGATATGAAGTCCCTTTTTAGGAATAAGTCGTCTCATTTGCAACCAAATCTTAACGAATTGTTTCCATTTGTGACCAAATTTGAATACTCTCAAGAATATTTAATTATATTTTTACAGGGTGGCACTGGCGGTTCTCAACGGGTTGCTAAGTAATGACCTATCAGACGCTCTACGCAAACTTGCTGATTGGAGAGAAAACATGTCCAGCAACAAAAGATACCATTCCTTCTACAGGTATATATGCTGTTTGGTTTATTTAGACTATATTTTATAATAGTAATATCTCAGGTTTTCGCGATCACTACACATTTTAATAAAACAACTTTTAACAGGCAGCGTTTGTGGTCGCAGGACTCGAACCACGCACGCTGCAAAGTATTTGAAACGTCAGGAAAAACAAAAACCACGCGATTAATCCGGTTAAAAGTCGTTTTATTATATTTTATGATATGAATTATTTATCAAAACATAATGAACACACTTTTTAGTTGCCTAATTTCGAATATTAGCATGCATGCTCATTTCAGAACAACGCCATCTGAGATCATGCACTTAAAATTTTGAGGTGATTTATTTCCTCCTCAATGCTGAAGGTGATGATTATTTATGAACCAATTTTCTGGCCATTTAGCTTTAACATCAACTGCATAGATGGCCCTGGCTATTGATGTCTTATTCAGGAGTAGTGTGGAGCGAATCTTATCAGACGCAATGTATACTCCGTCTTCTAGTCCAGCCAATTACAAGCATACATAACATGGCATCACGCACGCCTGTATTCCCCGAGGGAGTAGGCAAAGGTGTACACAGTTGTATACCCACATTTCACCAATGTTGTTATTAAGTCTCATGTATCATCAATAGGTGGTCAGCCTATTGTGATCTATCAGGCACAGTTTTTTTTTTCAAACTCCGGGCTGCATCTGAGAATTTCCTAACAGAAAAATCCATAAACACTGCCCAACCTCATGGTCAGCGCTTGGCACTAGACTAACAAGGCACTTTGCTAAAACATTTATTAACTCCACAGAGACATCCTATTCCTGGCGATGGCTGCACTAGGCGAGCACAACATCGACCTAATGGCTCTACAGCGAGAATACACTCGTGCCCTGGAACAACTCGGCGGAGACGCTCGGCCACAAGACCTGCCGCCTTCACCCACCGCACTCTGTTGCCGACACTACTTCAAGCGGCTACGGCTTATTGCCGAAGACTAGGCTAGCATCCTATATATGTACACTTGTACAGCCAGTAGCGTAGCTAGGTAATGGGCCTGGTTCAATTTTACGTTAAATCTTTTTAACACTGTCAGTGTCATGAATTTCGTGACTGTAAAAGAAGAAAGGTTATATTTGTCCAGAAGAGACCTTGGCAACCCCTCGTGCCCTGATCAAGGAAACTTGCACCTAATAGCTACAGCACTGTACAGCCTGACAAGAGCGCAGCTGAATATGTGAGCAGCTTAGATTTGTCGCCGATAGCTAGATGCATAGCGCTTTTTATTTCAACAGGCTGTGCGAATTAATTGATTGATGCTATCAAGGCAGAATTAATAAAATGCCATCAGATTATATTATATCAAATTGCATTAAATGACGAATGACGTATCGCATTTTTCTTGTCTAATGTTCATTTCAATTTACTAGCTACGATATCCTCGAGCATGTTGATCAATCTACAATCTACGCAATGGACAATCTACACAGCTCATATACGATTTATCTAGCGTGACTCATTAGACTCATTAATGCTGTTATATCAAACCTAACGTCTCAAGACATCGACAGCATGACTTTTCAAGAATCCTTTATTCCAGGGTTGCAATACTAAATGCACCATATTAATGATTTGTCTTAATGTAACTCCAGCTTGCAATGCTTTTATTTATGACGGGGCTACTCGAACTCGAGTTCTAAATCTATTGTATGTTTATTTACATACATTATTATTTACATTGAAACCAGTATAAAACGTATATGTATTATAAATAAGAATGTATTGTTGATAAAGAGTTATTATTTTTTGTAGTTTAGTTTTGAATTTTTCGTTCTATATACAACACTAGTAGTGAGTACCGTCCATTTTATGTTAGAACAATATAGTTTATCGAGGCATTACATTTGTGTATGACTACGACAAAACCGGAATTTGACGAACTTCACAAGCCCGTCCAAGCGGGATCAAGGTATGCTTGATTCGTCATTAAAGCTATTATGTAAAAAATGAATCTATTAGAATTCTTAACCGTAAGGTCAGGACTGTAAAATAGGTGGTATTGTGTGGATTATTGTGGCCTAAGTTACATGAACATTGCCCCAAAGTATAATATTTCGAAGTATAATTCATTCATAAGCAATCGTATGTAATAAATTCACGTCTCGGCATATCCATTAGTCTAGGATTGTGGGTGCTAAGTTAAGTAATCGGGACGGTGACCGTAATAACGTATGTACATAGAGTTGTTGTATAGAATAGGTGTAAAGCCACTGAGGGCGATATGTAATTGTGCTTAACTTCGTGATGCCAGTGCGGTGACGCGGTCGAATTCGTAAACGAATGGTATGAAGAGTTTGTGTGTGTTACATAGTCACATTATTTATGTCCCCACCCACGCACCCTGTGTGAATATTATAATGACACAATAATTGTTTTTAAATCTATAGGAATTGTGTAATAGCATCAAGTTTTGTACACATTTAATTAGTGGTATTTGATTCCATCTCACTGAGACACTAAATAATGTGACTGCCAAAATTCAAAAGTATTCATGAAAGTGTCAATATAGTTAGTTAATATGATGAAATCATATTCATTTATTTGTATCTACGATTACCATACACTGTTATAGTATCAAATCTTATATGACTGCAATCTGTTCAGAGTAGCATTGTACGCCTTTTAGTAAACGTAGCATGACTCGTCGTAAAACATTATACTTATTATATGTTACTCTATACTGCATTAAAAGTACCAATTTGTGTTAGGAGACTGTAACAGAATCTATGAATTGAATGTTTAAACATGTACATTAACAAAGACAGTTTATTTTACTTGGCAGGTAATCTATACTGCAACTCGGAAATACTCAGGATACTAACTTAACATATTATTTGTATTCTAAATAATATGCAACACTATTTATTTAAACTAACCTTAGGTAAAAACAAACAAACAGCAAGAAAGTAATTGAAACTAATCCTTTGATCAAATTCTAGGAATTCTTATTTATTTGAATCTATGTTTCTTTAAATGTATATCTTGGCAAATAAATTTTCTGTATCCAGTTTTCATTATGATAATCACAAGTTTATTTCATAATTAACACATTTGAATTGTAATATGTACACTCATGATCATGTACAAGCCATATTATTAGTTCCATAAACATTGTACAATGAAGCCACTTAAGGGTTATTTGAAGTTGTAAAATATTCATCATAAGCAAAAACTAAATTTTATTAATATGTACATTAATCATAACTACAGTCATAAAAGACATGCAATTTACTTGCAGGAGTTCTGTTATTGAATAAAGATTATTTTATTTTGACAAGTGTAATAAAATGCATATAATTTTTATAAAAAAATATATAAGGCTTCAATATCAATTGTTTTATTTGTTACCTACATGCTACAATATTATTTAATGAGACATACCTAATACTCTATACAAAAACTTTCCATCATGATCATAGTAGCAATCATCCACTTTATAAGTAGCACCTTTCTTATAAGCCTTCTTTGGAATTCTTATTCTTTCAGGGTAGTTCATTACCTCTTTTGGATTGTCTGCTTTATTCTTATATTCCACTATACTATCTGCATTAGGACTATCATCAAATAATTCCATATCATGCTTAGCATTTTCTGAAATAGATTTATCATTCCCTTTTGCAGTCATTGAACCTATGATTATTCTATCATTTATATCCACCTTGCTACCTTTGTCTAGACGCTTTTTTATTTTAGAGGTTAGTTCATCTAATGTTATTAGTTTAGGACTTATTTTGCTCCTTTTTTCTTCTGTTTTAAAGGAATTTTCACTTGGTAGAGCAAGACTAAGTTCATTATCTGCGGATGTATCTGCATTTTCTTTTGCTGCACACCTTTGCACAATCTTCTCAAATTCTCCTAGATTTTCTTTTGGTGTGATATCAATTTTGATTGATTCCCTATTTAGTGGGGGAATGGTCCTGTTTGAAAATTTTAGGAAATGTTGCCTAAGTTCTGGTGGTATGTTTAATGATCCCTCTTTGAGTTCTTTCCAGTTTCTCATAACTGATGCATCATGACGTGCAATGCGCTGCTCTGTTGCAGGCTTCCATGGGAATTTCAGTAATTTCTGAAGTAGAAAAAAAACAAGCTTAAATTAATAGTTCCTACTTACTAACACACTATGGGATTTGTTACCTCAATAAAGAATTTATAATATTATTATTGTAAAAATTGTCTTAAATTAAGTATTTTAATGCCATAACACTTACTCAAACATAAAATTATTTTCAATGACAGGGAAGGAGTGCACTTACTGTATAAACAGAAATCCTAACATTATACAGCATGTAATCTTTTAACATAAAAAATGTTTTAAAGTTACAAGGAAAGTTTCTTTCCTTTTTTGGTGTGTCCTGAACAACAAAAGTGAATGGCTTGCAAGATTAGAAACAGCATAGAGCACTCAACTGTTGTACATAATATGTCTTCAATGTTATACCACTGAGCACTTGGAAACCCTAGTTTAGTAATATGTATTAAAAATGAATATTTATATATATACCAACTTTTTTAACTTTAACTTACTTTGGCAACAGTTACTGTTATAGGAAAACTCTCAGCTATCTTTTCTAGTGTCCACTCATCAGGTTGAGTGTTAGCTAAGTGTCGGATCTGTTCCTTTTCACTCCATGTTAATAGGTTAGGCATGTTCTCTTTAAAGTATCTCTCCTTTACGATTCGGTGACGCAGCTCGTATTTTCCCACTAATGTCTCATTCAGGTGTTCATTGTAAACTTCGCCAACCTGTTAAACCACATTAAGTTATAATTATAAATAAATATTTCAAACGCAATAACGCTTAAGTTATAATTATTAAAGTACATAATGGAATGGTAAGGCGATTTTGTGAAAGTTTACATTGCAACAGAATGTACAGATTATGATAATAAATTACTCACTTGGTAAAAGTCACTTTCAGACTGCTCCACAAATTTTTCGAGATCTTCATCTTTCACACGTAATCCATCTGATTCAAAAGCTTTTATTCGGTTATCTAAACCAGGGTTAGGGTTTCTTGTATCGAACCTTCTAGTTCTGAGGTTACGAATGACAACTTTATCACAAGTACGAAATAGTCGTCTTATATGAATAGCGAACATAATTAGATTGTTGTAAAGGTTAGTTGTAGTTAGGAATATTTTATATGTTTTTAGAAATAAAACGATTTACGTTTTTTAGGAGGACCGTTTGCTTTGTTTCATTTGACAGACCAAGTTTGACAATTGACATGACATAATGACAATCACATTGACGTTTGTTAGCTTTTTTTTTTTTTTTTTTTTTTCCTTCGCCCTAATCGGGCAGGCTAAGGTCTTAGACCATACCGCCTCGTCTTCAGTGTTCTTGAATAAAAGTAAGGCCAAAGCCTCGTCTTCAGTTACTTCCTTCTTGTTTTAATCAAGTATAAAAAGTTATTGCAGTTATTGCCCCAGTAAAACGGTGGAAATTTTACTGAGTCTTCGATGGAGTTTAGGAGTGAACACAAAAAGTCATGATTTTCAATTGTATACAATTTGCCCACACTCGCACACCTTCATGAACACATAATGGTTAATTATCCACCATAATTACACATTATACTTCGGAGAAACACAAGTTTTGGAAAACAATATAAAATCGACAACGTGCACTTTACATTTTCCCGCCTAAAACTCCCGTTTGTTAGCTGCAGGAGCAAGTAATAGGTACATAAGCTGTGGAGCAAGCTATAGTGTAGAGATGAGTGCTATTTTTTTTTTCAAAGTCAAAGTCTTTATTCATATCGATATTCGATGTATGTTGAGGTGGTTTTAGTAAATACACAAATAAGTGATTAATTATGTCTTTAGCACTACGGCTTGGTGTAGGGTCGATTGATGACACAAGTTAAGGATAAATACGTTTAACCAATACAGGACACCACAATATTAAAAAGGGTAAAACTAATGTTACACAAGATAGCGACAAGAGATGAATCATGAAACTGTATCTGTCACAGATAAGATATTAGGGTCTCTGTGGCAGTGGCTATAACGTGCCTCTCTGCTCGGATGCCCGTCTCACACTACCAGGGTGTACAATCTTCGAACAAGTGAACAGGAAACTGGACAATTATAAATCGACAAAATAAAGTAGGTCATTTAAATATACCATTGTCGTATGGCAATCATTCTTTTGCAATTTGGTAGGGTTATATCAATATTTTTTTTGCCGTCGTAAATCAATAGATGGCGCTTAATGCTATTTTGCAACAGATATCTCAATTAAGTATCACTTTTACAAAATACTTCCTATTTTGTAAAAGTGAACTTGAATTTATCAAATATCGGGAATATGCTGGTCGGAACTGGTTTTCCAGTCCCAGTTACTCATTCATAAAATGCACATCTGAATTACAAGACATTTAAGATGACATATTAAAAGCAAATATATCATTAAATAATTTAAAACAATTTATAAAAGTAATAATATTTGTACATATTAGTTTCGACTTCCTGCATTGCCAAATCCATAAAGAAAACTTGATAGTATATTAAATGGAAATAGAATACGGTCGCGAACAGGATTCGAACCTGCGCCTCCCGGATGAATACTCCAGGCGCTCTGACCACTAAGCTATCTCGACCTCTGCTCACCACCGCGAATTCTTCTTCCATATTTTAACACGTCTTATGGCGACGTCATTGCTATCAATTCAGTCCCTATACAAGTGACCGAACCGACACGACTTACTTTGCAGTTAATACAATGTCGTAAAGAATGCAATTACCTTAATAATTCAAGATAAATCTTTGAAAAGCATTAACGCATGCTTAGCGAACTCTAAAGTTATTATATTAAATGGAAAAAGAATACTGTCGCGAACAGGATTCGAACCTGCGCCTCCCGGATGAATACTCCAGGCGCTCTGACCACTAAGTCATGGCTCGCTAAGCATGCGTTAATGCTTTTCAAAGATTTATCTTGAAAACTTTATAGATTTAAGATTAATTTGTATCCCGATTTTTTATTCGCCATTATTGCAAAATTTAAATAAAATATTATGCGGAAAGAAGGACTGTGACGATGATAAGGACAGCAATCAATTAAAGGCATAAAAAAATGTGATTAAAGATAAATCTTTGAAAAGCATTAATTTCATTTCATTATATTCCAAATTATAAATAAGATATGAGCAATAAAAAAATGAACGGAACAATATAAGAATCGGTTGAATCACGTATTTTTAAATCTTTGTTGTTTGAAGTGGTTTTCCTAAATAGATACCTATATCTACCATATCAATGCACCCGTTTCTATAGAAACATATGTATACGCATGTCGGCGTCCTATCGTTTACACCTTTACAGCAATAAAAGAGCGGACTGTATAAATATAGAGTAGTTATAATAAAAAACAAAGATATGATCTATAAAGTTACAATATTAAATGGAAAAAGAATACGGTCGCGAACAGGATTCGAACCTGCGCCTCCCGGATAGATACTCCAGGCGCTCTCACCAACTAAGCCATCTCGACCTCTCCTCACCACCGCGAATTCTTCTTCCATATTTTAACACGTCTTATGGCGACGTCATTGCAATCAATTCAGTACTTACAAGTGACCGAACCGACACGACTAACTTTGCAGTTAATACAATGTCGTAAAGAATGCAATTACCTTAATAATTCAAGATATGTCTTTGAAAAAGCATTAACGCATGCTTAGCGAACTCTAAAGTTACAATATTAAATGGAAAAAGAATACGGTCGCGAACAGGATTCGAACCTGCGCCTCCCGGATAGATACTCCAGGCGCTCTGACCAACTAAGCCATCTCGACCTCTGCTCACCACCGCGAATTCTTCTTCCATATTTTAACACGTCTTATGGCGACGTCATTGCAATCAATTCAGTACTTACAAGTGACCGAAATCCATTTAATATTGTAACTTTAGAGTTCGCTAAGCATGCGTTAATGCTTTTTCAAAGACATATCTGGGATATGATCTATCTTTGTTTTTTACGGCGCCCGATCGTGCTACGTGACCGTCGCGGAAAATCGTCGTAGAGAGGTTGCGCACCAAAACGGGGAAAAGAGCCGCAGCCATCGCGTCGCTTCCTATCCCTTTCAGGCTGCGCGGTAGTCAGCGCGGCCCGCGTTGTCCCGCGCCATGGCATGATCCGAGCGTAGACAATGCAGTAGTGCATTCATAAAACTATAGATGGCGTCTGTGTGCCCTGTTTCCTAAATTGAAAGCGAGAGAGGTCTCTATTTCCTATAATAAAAAGTACTCTGTGCACACTACTCACGCGCCCTCTTACAGGCGCGCGGTCAACCACGCTGGGGTTGCCTACACCCGTTTAAGGGAGTCCACGCTATATGTCGCAATTTCCTGTTGAGTAGATACATATGGAGTGAGGAACGCGCAAATGCCCTACTCACACTAACTAAACCTATTATAAACGTCTATGGGCAATAGGAATGAGCGACATGTGCCCATTCCCATTGCTGTGGAATGTCCCAGATGAACACGCCTATTTTTACTATAATGAATATAAAGCGACCTCCTAAAATAGTCAGTAACTCCGTAAAATATAGCTTGATTAGAAAGACAGCTGTAAAAAAAATTACAACTTTAATGCGAATGAACTTTATAGTAATGTATTCGTAACTAGCGTTTTAATTAATTTTTTTCTAACTACAATGCACCAAATGTAAATGAGCATTTTATATAAAACCAGCATTAAAACTAAAAAAAAACATACTAATTCAAAATGAACCTAATTATCTATGACGTCTTTACAAGGTTACGTCTTGTTGCAAAAATGTTAGAGATGGGACCAAGGAATACATCTTCTTTAATACAGAATAACACTGAGCGCATTGACGTGGCATCTTTCTTGTTTGTTTAGCTATTCTGATTTTGATGATGAACACACACTCCTCTAGATCGTATTAGCTGTGCTCCACGGTTTCACCCGCGTTTTAATTGTATTACAATGAGCCTAAGTTACTCCTTAAATAGCCCCTGCCAGTAAAATCTTATCAGAATCGGTCCTAATTTAAAAACAGATTTTTAGACATAGGTATCGTGCAAATAACTGTATGAGCTAAAAAAAACTATTATTTTGACATTAGAAACAGACACTTTTTTTTTATTTGTATTGATTTGTAATTATAAATACACATAAACTTAAAGATAAATATTTTAAACGCATTGAGGCATGTGTAGCGAACTCTAAAAGTATGAATTTGTGGAAATATGACGTCACCAAATGACGAATTGAAATGTGAAAAGAGATTTTATTCGGAATAGTAAGCAGATGTCGAGATGGCTTAGTGGTCTGAAATCCTGGAATACATATCCAAAAGGCGGAGGTTCGAGTCTTGCTCGAAACCGTATATTTTCTTTCTAACATTATCCGATCATATTTATTTATTACGGGTACGAGTAGTAAGAGTGTTTCTAGGGACTTCGCCCATTTTCCATATAAAATATAATTAACTACTTAAGGTGAAAGAAAATCAAGATAAAACAAGAACTTCGCAGGTATAATTCTAGTTATTTACGTTAACAACAGACCTAGGTTACTCATTCTGAATATCTGACACAGACCTATAAGGGTACCTACGTAAAATTCTCAAGTGTCTCCTATAATTTGTAAGTAACCCATGACTAAATTAAGTTTTTGAAGGTCACGGTACCTACCTGTTTATTCTTGTAGGGACTGATTGCTCAATAGCTAGTTACTCTACGTAGCGATCGATTCAGGAGGTTATGCAATGTTGCAGCGGTCAAGGGTAGGCAGGGTGGCCATGTTCTTTGTAATTTGACGGGCGATACAAATTAATACAGGCGTGATGCTACGCTCGTTAGAAAGAAAGTCATGCACAATTTTAAAATCCGTCATTGATGTTATGAAAGCACAGTGGTGTAGTGGTTGGAGTTTACTCAGCGGGTTGAGGGAGAAGAGATACTCTAGCACGGAATAACTAAGAAGTAATTGCTGTAGAACATACTTGCTTAAAACTAATTAACTACTTATCTATGTTTTTTCGGGTCAATAAAACACAGAATTTAATTAAACTGTTTTCGTGAGTCGCAACTTCATTTCAAACTATGTTTGTAAATGTAAACATGACCGAATATTGTCTCAGAGAGGCAAAAAATTACAAAGTAGGTAGGTACCTAAATCTGTTTAATTTTTTTTTTATGCGTACCGTAGACACGGATAATATAAATAGTTATTTCACGCTCAAAGAAAGGTCCCTTACATTGGTGGGCCGAACACCTGTTTGTCCTAGATAGCTCTCCATGTCTGCATTCACACAGAATCAGGTTTTTTGTTCGCAGCCGGTTGCCACTGCACGCTACGTGTCTGAATACTTTTGCATTACATCAATATTACTTTATTGTGGCTGTTTTTTATAAGCCATTACTTTATACCATTAAAAACATAGGTACCTGTAGTACCAGTTGAGAATTGGGATCGTCAAATAAAAAGCTTTATTTTAACTATAATTATTTTCGTTGTGTAGTGCGTTCATGTTTGCCTCGCAAAAGTAAGTAAAGGTAATGTATACGACTTTGAAAATATACGTTAATTCTTAAAATTAACAAACCACCGACACTAAAATCTTGTAAAATAGTATGATCTATTCATTGAAAATTTTAAACCATTCCAATGAGTCCTCAATCACGATACCTCTGCTGTAAATAGGTTACCATGATCTTACAATATCATTGAAGTAACAGGATACCAAATTTCGAATCAATTAGACCTGTGGATGTAGATCACGTCCAATTCCACGATCAATTAGAAAAGAGCTGAAGATCTTCAAACTGAACGGATTTCTTTGGATCATACCTAAGAACACTCCTGACCAAGTCACCTTTCAAATTAATGACGAGATTAAGATTAAGATTTAGTAATATTTTAATTAATAACAAATTTTGTGCCAGCAGTTGCGGTTAAACAAAAGTTAAATTGAATTTTATTAGTAATTAATAAATAATTAAATTTAATAATTAAAAAATTATATTATTAGGTGAAATTTTAATTTAATTTAATTTTATAATTTATTTATGATTTAATAAATTTTATCAAAAACTAGGATTAGATACCCTATTATTAAAATTTGAAATTAAAATACTAAAATAGTAAATAATTATTTATTGAAACTTAAATAATTTGGCGGTATTTTAGTTCATTTAGAGGAATCTGTTTAATAATTGATAATCCACGAATAAATTTACTTAATTTTTTATTTTATATATCGTTGTTAAAAAAATATTTAAAAGCTGTTTTCGTCGGGGATTAAAAAAGGACATCTTTGTTGTAAAGAATGAACTGACATAGAAATAGGCACAGGGGTGATTATTGTATTGATATTGATGCTTCTCACAAATTATGAGAAATTTCTTTAGTCGTATTGAAAACATCCAGTAGAAATATGAACCTATACCCAGTCAGACAACTTCAACAAAACCTTTACGACACTCCGTATATACAAGGATGTATTGGGCTAAGTACATTTCAATACATATATGAATTTCAAAATCACATACAGAGACGCTCATACAATCAGCGTGTTAGTAAGCGGTGAAGCCACCGTTGTCGAAGCGTTGAGAAAACGCGAACGCCAGTTGAATACGGTTGTTCGACGCACTGACGCGTTCCCAGTATTATTAGTAGACCGGTATCGGACTTTCGATCGACGAAAATAACTTTCGAATAATATTGGTGTTTTATTTTTTGTTTGATCGCCGATATTTTTGAATGTAAGTATTTTTTTTTTCTATATGAATAATTTTCTTGCAAAAGTTTTGTGCGTGAGTCATAGTCTTAGGTTAATGTACTTACAAATTGGATAAATCAAAACAAATAATGTTTATCAGTTTCATGTTCTTTTCTTTTTGTTAAATTATTGACTACACGTAAATACTTAAACCTACAAGCTGTCGATCTGTAGGTACCTGTGCCATAATTATAGGGAAAATGATAAACACCATGAAAAATTACTTAAAAAAATCTTAATTATAGTTTAACGGTTTTATTACTCACGCGCATTCTTCGGGATTGCCCGACTAGTTTCGAACTCGAACGGAGCTCTTATTCATGAGCTGAGCCCGCGGCGATGTCGCGAGTCAAACTCAGACAACTTAAAAAATCTACGTTTTTCAAGCCAAATTTTTACTTCAAATCAACAGTGGGTTTTATACCAGCAGAATAAATGCGTAGTGGCTTGAAAGGCTCTAAGAATAAATTGTCTGCATTTTCAAAGGTTGGCGAATTCCAATGCCAATCTTGTTTTTTATGGGTTTGCACGGATTGGTTTTGGGTCGGGCACAGCACACGGGGTGAATAAGATTATCAAAAATAAAAATGTATGGTGTTTGTGTTTTATTGTTTTTTATCGACTTGTTCAGTATCAGCCGTATAGATATAAATATACCACGGGTAAAGATGAATACCTGTTATAATTGAATGTAACTCAAGGGATTCCTTATTTGATATTAAAAATCCCAAAATAATTTATCCAAAAAATTATGTTAAAATGGATCATTGATTACGTTTTAACTTCTTTATTACAATGTTATAACCTGTTTTGACAGTTGATTTGGGTTATTTAATTACCTGTTGATACACTCATTACACTGCCTTCCCTTAAGTCGTGGGTTGCGTTATCATATTTAATCCTATTTTTTTTCTAATAGGACTGTCAGTTTCGAAGAACGATACGACGCTATCTACAAAATGCGAATATTTTCGTAGGGGCAACATAAACATTTCTTCAACATGCTATCATTCAATAGAGGAGTCATAATAGGAAATAGGTTTTTTTATCAATGATTAATTAAAGTAAACTTAATTTAGTTCTCAATAATAGCAACAGTGGGGTTACTCTTGAAACTAATACCAATTCCAATAATAAATAGACGCCTCAAAACAACTCGTAATTAATTTGTAGATATTTTGGCATTTAAATCAATTTTATTATTATGTTACCGCTTATAGGGATTTTCATAAACTTGTTTCGTCATTGAATAGAAAGTATTTTAGGTGTTGTGTTCAATATACTAATTTTAATATGTAACTAAACATATTAGCTTTGCCTGCGACTTCGTCTGACGATGCGGTAGTGGTTAGTGATCAATACATATGGTTGATTTTTGTCTTAGATTTTAATAAAAACAATGTGTAGTTAGTATGCCGGTTTATTTGCAACTAGTTTTAATAGAGTGGACTGTAAGTATACATTTATAGATAGCTACTAACTTAAACGTTTCTATAGACTCACAACACACAAACGCTAATATATTTGGACAGTTAGAACAACAGCCAAGATTTCGGATGCGCACAAATAATAAACCAAAAAATATGAGAACATACTACTGCATATTTATTAGACACATAGTTATTATTGTGGCAAAATAAATCACACGGATATAGGAGCGAGTTATTGTGATTGATGTCTTATAGAAGCAGCCATATAAATTGAAGTCATTATGAAAATGTGATTATCCGGTAAATGATAATTAATGATCATCACGTTTTTATTAACTAACTTGTATATAGTTGAAAGTCTTTGGCCTCGTTGGTCTAGTGGTCCCAAGCGCGACTGCTGAGCTTGAGGTCTCGGGTTCGATTTCCGGGTCGGAAAAAGTGTTATTGAGTTTTTCCCCGGAGTTTGGAATTGTGACCGATAGAGGCTCACCATCACATGAGACTTGATAACAGCATTGGTGAATTGTGGGTGTACGTACAACTGTGTACAACTCTCCCTATCCCTTCGGGGGATACAGGCGTGATGTTATGTTATGTTATGTGAATAGAATAGGTACTCTCTTGGACAATCTGGTTACTAGAAACTAATTGCTACACATTAAAAATAAATATTTTGTTTCAAGATTTCGAAATGTGTGTGTTTAAATCTAAATACCTCATAATGTATGTACTTATGCATTTTACATACATTAAGAGATGTCATTTTCTATTAATTCATTGCATAGATTAAAACTGTATTATTTTTCCATATAAAATTTTCATAATATGGCAGCTATTCAATTAAATAGGTAATCTAATATTTAATACCTAGATACTTACTAGGGGTATTAGTAGGCATATTAACGCATGCATATAAAAAAGAAATAAGCAGACTAGGATTAGTCACAATTAAATGCGTTAATTAATTTGTATAAATCAATTAGTATCAAACAGTTTGGAGGATTTTATAGGCAATTAAGTGGCTGATTCTGGAAATATTAAATTGGGTTATATTAAAAGTTATTTTAATAAATGGAAAAGAGTTCGCTAAGCAAGCGTTAATGCTTTTCAAAGATTTATCTTGGGTTATATTACTTTGATAATTAAATGGTCGCTCATTGATAATTCCGTAGTCATAATATTATTGTTATCCGGAGTAATGAACTCTGTAGTGTTGTAGTCTATTGCGGCGTGTATCTTTAAATAACTGCTTCGTTGGTCTAGTGGTCCCAAGTGCGACTACTGAGTAGGAGGTCTCAGGTTCGATCCCGACAAAGTGATATCGAGTTTTTCTGTTGAGAAATTCTCAGTATCAGTTCAGTTTGAAATTGTGCCCGCTAGATGGCAATAAGCTCACCACCTATAAAATGGGTCTTAATAACGGCAGGGCTGGCAAAATGCCACGGGCCCCCAGCCCAACGGGGCCCCAGGCCCGAGAGGCCGTGAGCACAAAAGTGGCTCACATTTAAAAAAAAATTTTTTGCTTACCTTTCGGCTCAGCAACGTACAGATCTGTACGTTGTAACAATAAAAATCTATTGTGTCTGCTAATGTCTGAGGCAACAGCTTAATAACTAAAATGAACTATTAGTAATACTGTTGGGTAACTATGTACTACAGTGACTTATTAAAATTAAATTACAATGTGACGATTTTTAATGGGGCCCATCCAAAGAATTTGCCACGGGCCTCATATGGTATAGTTACGCCACTGACAGCATTAGTGAAATGTGGGTGTACAACTGTGTACACCTCTGCCTACCCCTTCGGTGACTACAGGCGTGACGCTGTGTTCAATAAATTATGGTGGTGAGCCTATTGCCATCTACTGGGCACATTTCTAAACTCCGCGCTGCTACTGAGAATTTCCTAACAGAACTCAATAAAACTTTGCCTGACCTGAGAATCGAACCAATCTCACGCTCAACTGCCGTGTTTGCGACCATTAGAACAACGAGGCAGTCGCCATTTGCTTACGTATAATTTAGATCTTTTTAAATGTCTGCATCTAGAAATCGAATTTGACCTAGTTAGTCTCGGATATTATGTACCTAGACCTAGTAACCGCGTCTCGGTTTGTTAAATAATCTTTCACTAAAGATTTTGATGTTGCATACATTCTTAATTTTGTAATAGAATGCGCACAATATACATAGGTAGCCAGAATTGAGTTTAATATAATCTAGCCAAACTATGCCATTATGAATATGAATATCGCAATAGCCTGGTCGCTTGTGTACGGAGACCGATCCTGTTTTCCTTCTTTTGGTAGGTCTCCATCTGAAAACGTGTAAGTACTTCCTTTTAGAACAAATATTAGTTTTTATAAACATCTGAATCTTGATACTAATTTTTTATAAAGGTGTTCTCTGTAGACTCGCGAAAGTACAAAATTGTACTTGATAACAATAATATTTCTATTGTCTGGTAATAAGCGTGTCAACAGTTAATTAGGTAACATATGTATAACATATTAGTTTAGTCAACAAAGTAGAAACAGCGCATAAACCAGTTACTGTGTGCAATAGAGATAAGTATGCAGGCAAAATAAACATGTCGTCTAAGAATGTATTTTGCACAGTTTTAGTGCAAAATAATTCATAAATGAGCTATTGAAGTAGTTATCACTGTTTTTCGAAGTCATGTGCGTATTATAAACTAATTATCACTTAGTTATAACGGTGAAGGAAAACATCGTGAGGAAACCAGCACACCTGAAAGATTTTGTCGATGGTGTGTAAAGGCATGTCAGAGACCTACGGGTGGTTTAAACTCTGACACTAGGTTGTTCATCAACCACACGATAAGAAGAAGACTTAATAAAAATCCCTAATAACATATACACGGAAATCGAACCCATGAGCTCATGCTCAGCAACGTCTTTCGTCCACTTGACCAATAAGGCAGTCGTAGAATATTAAATAGAGGATCATTTATTTATTGTTCTTCTTATCGTGTGGTTGATTACATGTTCTATAAAAAAATTGAAGAATTAAAAGCACTATTGACATATTTCTACCAAGATTTCTACAGAGAAGCCATTTTGGATTCTGGACGTTTCTGGATGTTAATCACCTAACGTTTCTTAAATCAACGTTTTAATATGTTGTCACAGCTATCTAAGCGAAAATTACGATTATATAGCTTTGTTATTATAATGTGAACTATGATTAGCCATGCCCCTGACATGACTGTATTCTGAGTGGTGATTATATAGGTACTTACAATCTAGTTTGATATGAAATTTGATAAGACTAAGATATAAAAATTTACATAGTACAATAATTACACTTAATGTTGACTTGATTAGTTGTTGAGTTATGCAGTTGTTGTCTGTTCTGTGACCTGTGTAAAACTTTCAGCAACGAGGGCAGTCTATACCAATATGGATTTTAGGTATGTCCAGAATTAAGTGTTATTACTACTACTTAGTACTTTGTATTGTAGCTTATCAAAACAGCGGTGCGAGCATGGTTCTTTTTGTACTCAGAAGAAGAAGTTTTTGGCGACACATTGCCGATTTTAAACGTCAAATTTAATATAATATGTATTATAATTTGATATAATGACGTCACCAAAAATACGTATTAAAATGTGGAAGAAAAGAATTCGTGGTAGTGAGCAGAGGTCTAGATGGCTTAGCGGTCAGAGCGCCTGAAGTATCTATCCGGTAGGCGCAGGTTCGGTTCCTGCTCACGACCATATTTTTCTTTCCACAAAAATAATTTTAATATTGTTGATACGATAAAATTAAAAACATTTAAACTTTTATCGACTCGACAAATTTGGCGATAAAGATCCTTGCTCGGACCGACCTGTCTCTAGAAAATATATTGACGAGTAGGTAGAAAAACGTGAAATCATTTTGATGTCCGTCCGTGGACGGGTAGGTCCGTGGAACCAATGAATCACAGAGATTTAATTGTTATGATCATTATAAAAGGCACCTAAACAAAACTATTATTAGAATATATGACGTGTTTATTTTCATATTAACAAATATTTTGCACCCTTGACTACGACCTTGGCAGCGTTTAAATATTAGTTTTTTACGATTGTAGGGATTTCCGTCAAAATCATGACAACGTAAGCGGATAAATACTTGACGCATCTTAAGTTTTTATTTGGACATCTTCACGGAAATTGTGTTTGTGCTTAAAATACATCTCCACTATTTAACAATGCTCGTTGTCACAGATGATAGATTAAAACACGACAATTCATAGCTTACAAGACGAATACTTTAACAAACAATATTTTTTATTACATTCTCATTGAATAAAATATACAAGTAAATCTTGCAAACGCATGCCTAGTGAACTCTAAAGTTATAGGCACATTTTTGTGAAAATATTGTAGGATAAACTTAACGTCTTTTTTCATTTAATATTGTAAATTTAGGATAAACTTAATTTTGTAGATAAAAATAAATTTTCCCATGTATCAATATGTCGCAGATGGATGGTAGAATCCGCTGTTTTACAAAACAGTACTGTTTTATAAAACAGCTAAACAACGTTCAGCTGGATTGCCATTGCGAATGAATATTTCTGACATTCCATTTGACATTTTATGAATAATTCATTGTAAATGTGAGCATCATGTAGGATAAGTACTTTTATATCATGATTCGTAACTGTCTGGTGGTTTTGAGTATTTTAGCTGGCCTACGCAAATGTCCTCCCGATCTGGTATCGTCTTGCGACGGGTCGTTGAGTTCCCATAATTATGGTCGAGCTACACGATGACTGATGCATACGTGCCGTCAGTAAGGACAGGTCAACTTGAAACTGTTATGGCTCTTTCTTCAAAAGGCCACTCCAGACGCCCTACATGATTACGCTTACATAGCCTTATATACTGATGTCTGGACTTTAAAAGAGACTGTGACCTCTGAGTTTGTTTCGGCTTTTCTTCTCAGAGGTAGTCAGACAGCCTTCTAGTTTTTAATTTGACATGTAAAAGAGTTCCAAAAAACCTATTTACAGAATAAATGATTTGAATTTGATACGTTTAACCACAGCGTTTAACAAAACAGCTACCCACCTTTAGACGTAATGCAGGATGACATATCTACAGTGGGACAGGTTTGTTTATTGTATAGGTATATTAAATGGATAGCCACCACTCAAGTAAAAATTGATACTGAATTCTAATTTGACTTTCCGTGGCTTAGTCTGCGGAAAGTCGCGGAAAGACGCACGAAGGGGTCACACCACCAACTTCCTGACTACTAGGTACTGAGAATTCCTAACAGAAAAATCCTATAACACTTTGCCCGACCTGGGAATCGAACCCAGGCCTCACGCTCAGCAGTCGCGGTTGCGACCGCTAGACCAACGAGGCTGTTACAATATTATATTAATATTAACTACCTTCTAGTCCCTCATCCATTACCTTCATATTTATGACAATTACAACTGCCTCGTTAGTTTATTCTAGAGCCAGAAGGCCTGATATTACCGGGTCGGGCGAAGTGTTATGGTTAAGTTTTTCTGTTAGAACATTCTCAGTAGCAGCTAGTCCGGAGATTGAAGTCGTGGCCCGGTTGATGGCAATAGGCCCACCACAACGTGTAACAGAAGTTTGTAGTCATACTTTAGGAGGTTAATGTACCCATATATGCGAACAATTTTTACTTTGAAATATGTCTATGTAACAGCTTTTTTTAATCGCGTTTAGTAGTTGGTTCCATAGCAGGTAAAAGTTGTTCGTATACGGGTATATTGATCCCCTAAAGTATGTCTACGGGCTTCTATTTCACCGTTAGACGTTGTATAGGCGTGATACTGTGTTATATTTGATAGGTAAATAATCTAATATATAAAAATGAATCGCCGAACGACTGGATTTGGTGCAAAAAGTGGATAATTCTTTTTTTTTGTGTTCGTTATTGTCAGGACAAGGTTTGTATATAAGAAAATTTAAAAAAAAACTAACAGGGAAGAAATTGCGGTACGAAGTACGCTGGCTCAGCTATTTTTAAATATATTGACTTTCCAATTAAATATAGTCCAAATTATTACAAACATAGTCATAACAATGTTTGTTATAATGTGGACCACAGAATTATTATTGATAAAATGTATAATTACATTGTTAATATTTTATGCCAAGCAGCTGCTGCTTCTGAAGGTTACAAAATAAATCATGTGCGAAATAGGAAACCAGTAATCGGGTGGAATAAGCACGTGATGCTCACAGGCAGACCAGGTTAAAGTTTGAGCAGTGAATGTCTTATGGTAGACCGCGCGAGGGTCGTGTTTGGATTGATATACAAGTGTCGAAATTTTTTACGTTGCGCTTACGATGGTGCCAGAACAATAGTGACCAAATTAAAATGGACATGTTGGCGTCGCATCATTCTAAGGGCGACTTCCGCAATTTTTGGAAGTCCACCGATAAACTCATTAGTAGGCCGGGCCTGCCGGTGAGTGTTAGCGGTGCTGCAGATGTCACAGGGATTGCCGAGCTATTTAGGCTAAACTTCGCTGTGTTGTCACCGTTGGGACCGTCACAGTTTACAAGCAGTGCTTGTTTTAGTGGTCAGGAGTTCAGTGTCCGGTTTATGGCAAAGGAGGTAAGACATATCATTATGTCTATGTCGAGGGGCAAGTCTCCAGGCCACGATTATTTAAGTATTTAACACACTTAAGCATGCTGGTCATCATCTGCCCAGAGTCTTAGCGATGTTCAATTCCTTGTGTATAGGACTATATATCTGCCGGAGCGGTTAAGAATAAAACCGGTGATGTTAGCGATAAGAACAATTTAATTTGGCACTGTTATTTTCAAAGTGCTTGACAGTTTGCTTAACACTCAACTGGATAAATACTTGAATTTACATGATAATAATTTTGGTTTCAAAGCCAGCCTCTCTACAGAAACAGCTATACTATGTTTAAAGCAGACTGTCAAGAACTACACTGATAGAAGTACACCTGTCTTTGCGTGCTTCCTCGACTTATCGAAGGCATTTGACTTGATCTGCTGTGGCGAAAACTGCAGCAAGCGTCAGTGCCAGACGAACTGATCCGTATCTTTCAATACTGGTACAACAATCAGGTCAATGTTGTTCGATGGTAGGGGGCTTACTTGACCCCATACAGGTTAGAGTACGGTGTGAGGCTACTAGGGGGGCTAACCTCACCGAAGCTCTTCAACCTGTATGTTAATGTGCTGATAGAGAGGCTCAGCAGCACGCATGTCGGTTGCCATATTGGTGGTGTGTGCCAATATCAGTTACGCTGACGACATGGTGCTGCTGACTGTGGTGTGTCAAAGCTGGTATCTGTGAAAAGTATGCTGAGGAACATGGTTTGTTGTATAACACGAACTAAAGCGAGTGCATGGTCTTACGGGGTAAGATGAGGTGTCCAGATTACTTACCGGCAATTAAGCCCAACGGATGCCCACATAATAGAGTTGATACGTTTAAATATCTTGGAAATTTATTAACCTCTGACCTGGAAGACGATGCAGAAATTGAAAGGGAACGTAGGGCACTGTCTGGTCGTGCAAATATGATAGCTCTCAGATTTGTTCGGTGTTCAGGGAGCGTCAAAATGGCTCTATTTAGGTCATTTTGTACGTCCTTTTCTACTGGCAGTCTGTGGATGGATTACACGCAGAAACAATACAGCGCTCTATACATCCAATACTAAAACGCGTTCTGGATGCTCTTGGGGCTGGCTCGCTTCTGTAGCCCGTCGGGGATGTTTGCCGAGGCTCGTGTGGATTGTTTCCACACAATCATGCGCAAGCGTTGCACATGCCTGGTGGGTGGGGAGCGGGCCAGCCGTACACGGCCATCCTCAACGCTTTTGCTGAACGTTTCGACCGTCAGTACGTGAACCACTGCTGCATGGCACTAATGTTATGATATTATTTTAATTAAATTAAGTTAAATTTTATTTATCCAATATAATGTAATTTGATTAATAATTGTTAATTTGGCTTAATTTTATGATCCAAAGTTGATTGAGATAAATAAATAAATTAAATAAAAATATAAGTAATTACTTATTTAAAAATTGATCTATGACGTCGCCATAAGACGTGTTAAATATGGAAGAAGAATTCGCGGTGGTGAGCAGAGGTCGAGATGGCTTAGTGGTCAGAGCGCCTGGAGTATTTATCCGGGAGGCGCAGGTTCGAATCCTGTTCGCGACCGTATTCTTTTGTTCCTGACATTTCGAACACTGCGGCATTCGTGGTTGCAGGATGACGCTTCAAAGTGTGTTCGTACTAGGTAGGTAAATGCGATTAATCCGATTAAAAAATGTTTTAAAGTCATAATGGTAATTTCCAAAACTGCCGAATACCTAAGTCGAATACGTAACTTATTATCACTTATCTCATTTAAAAACTTTTATACTTACGAAATATTGCAAAGTGTATTTATTTACATACTGAAGTTATGTAAATAGATACGCTACAATAGCTTACAAATTATCTTAAACGCTATGTTACGGCAAGCGATCTGCCTTCATTGTTTTAAAGAGTTACTGGAACTAACTTGAGTACTTAGTAACCGTTGAAAGTAAGATGCGGTATTTCTCAAGTAAACCCATGTTTTGTAAACGTTAAAGTTAACTAGCCTTCGGGTCTCTGTGAAATCAGTTTACCTTGGTTTTCGGATGTTAGAATAGACATTATTATCTTATTGAGAAACCTATTGTTTTTGTTTGTTCGTGACTTACATTTGGTCCAGTTAAACCGCCAGCATGACTGATTCAAAGGGAAAAGGGCTTTGATTTATAATTTGATCTTCAGTTCGTCAGAACTTAAACATACCCAGGAACTTAAATACAGAGCATGACTTTAATTTGCCAAAATAGGAATAGGAATATTTAGAAGAATTTTAACATCAAGAGATGTAATAGATATAGGTATCTACTTTGTTGCACCAAAATATAGGAATAATCCTAACCGTGCCATATTTTAGGAGGCGACTATACCTCTGATACCAAATACGAAACAATAAAAAAATCAATACCATTTTTTTATTGTTGATGTTTTATTGTAAACAAACAAATACGACCCGTATTAAATCGTTCCCGTAAAAATTGCCATAGCAATTTACTGTCCTTTGACAATTTCAACAATGTATTCATAAAGCTGATAAGAAAAAATTTGGCTGTTCAATATTTAACCGTAGAATTTTCAAAGTATTTTTTTATGGTTATGCATATTTTTTTATGATTTGCTCTTTAAATACAGCTTGTAGGTATACAATTTTTTTACAAAGATGTACTGTATATTGTCGAATCTCACCAACAACACGCCAATTAATATTTAGTAAATATATAATCTATTGACACACAATATTATTTCGTAGAATGCAATAGAATAAATATAAACTGCATGCAATACTACAAAAATATAAAAGCTCAAACATGTTTGCGATGTACATGTGGTATGTAAATATTATGGAGATAATACGTATAAAATCAATATCAAATGATGGTCAATATCAAATAATAATTTGATGAAATTAATAAGCACGCCTGCCATTTTTTAATATCTTACTAGCCTGTGTTACCCGGGATAATGTAAGGATTCTAACGATACCCAATACATCGAAATCGTTTCAGGCACTTTGAAGTTATGGTGGAATAAATAAACTCACAAACATACATACATACATACATACATGAACCCTAACATAACAAATATTTTTTGGACAATCGTGTAAAAATTAAAATGTCAAAATAAAAATATCAACAAGATCACAATGTCAAAACTACGTATGCGACAATCTGGTCAATCTTGATAGATATCGTCGTTTGTGAAACTCTATAAATGTTAACTGATTTTACTTTCAAACTTGTTCAGACGAGAACGAAATGTTTGAGTTATTTGAACACCTACGAAATTTGCAAATATTGAACGTATCGAAATGTGGAAGCACGGTAGTGCCCTCGGCAAGACGAGCCAAAGGAAGTGGGGCACTACCTACCTTTTCTGGTAGCGCCTCTACATCTTGGTTAAAAAAGAAAGGCTTGGCCGTTTCGTCACTATCGCACAAAGTGTACCATAAGAACTTAAATGTTATGTCACATAATAGTTCCACGAACATAAACGGCCAATCCATACTTTTTAACCAAGATGTAGAGTTTATAGAGTCAGGGCTTATAGTAGAGTTATTTATTATTCATTTTTATAAATGAGGTACAGTTAAGAGCACGTACTTTGGACTTTGGATAGGCCTCGTAGACTATAACGCGTAATAGAAATCCGAGCTCAGCCATGAGTTTGGCTAGAGATCTCTTAAGTTTTTAACAGTGACAGCATTATTGAACTTGGGAGTCTTTGCAACCAACTTTTCATGAAATGTTTTTGGTGGGATCACATAATTTTATTGTGCAATTGGAGTTCTCGATTTCTAACCGGCTTTCGTTGCGTCGCTAGTAAAAATTAATTAAGAAACATTAATTAAAACTTGGATCTTATTCTTTACCGTCTTCGTCTCTAAAGGTCGTTGCAATCAAGCTGATGTGACTTGCATATCCATGGCATCAACCTCAAAAGCACTTACAAACTATACATAAAGAAAAAAAAACATAATTATTTGTTCCGTTGGTAGTTAACGCCACTTTGCAACTCGTAGTAGCACCCTTCAGCTTGTATACTATACCTACATATTACACAACCTGTAGGGTTACTCTTGAAATTAAACCCGCTCCTCAATTCCTGCTTTTAAATGCCAAAATGACTTAAAAATAATAAAAGAATCGGGATACTAATATGTCAACATAAAGATAAAATTAAAATAAAACATATAAGTTATCAATTAAAAAGTACGGTAGACTGAAATAATTGTAAATAAACTGTTGAGACACCTGACACCTTAGTCCTCCTGCGACCACGAACGCTGCAAAGTGTTCGAAACGTCAGGAAAAACAAAAAACCAATAATACACGCGATTAATCCGGTTAAAAGTTGTTTTATTATAATGTGTAGTGATCGCGCAAACCTAAGATATTACTAGATAAAATTAAAATAAATCTTTCAAGTGCACTAAAGCATTAGGCATTCTTTGCTGAAGTATTTATACGTGAGGTGCAGGTTCGAATCATGCTCAGAACCGCATTTTTCGTTACAAACGTGTGCGAAGTAAACTGTACAGTCATATTTCTTGTAGATAGAAAAATACGACAGCACCATACCAAGAGATGCGGGTTCAAAACTGCCCATGGTCGTATTTTTCTATCCATATATTTTTAAATTAGTTTCATCTAAATACGTACCTTCGATAATTCCATAGGCATTAATGCACCGAGCACCGACTCAGTCAGACAGTTTGCCTTGTAGTGAACAAGTGACATGACACAACACGACCGGTTAGCACTGCTTTCGAATAATTAGCGTAGTAAGCTTCGTCTGAGAATATTTGGGACAGTAACCACATGTTAACTATGGGTTGAACTTCCAAACCGGTTTCCTTCTATCAACTGCTGTTGTGCTTGTGACACACGTGAATTAATAGCTTGAATAAATAGCACAGATATAAAGGTTTTGACTTTTGGCTTGTGTCATGGAGAAATGGATTATTCTGTCTCAAGATTTAAAAACCACATTGCGTTTAATACATTCTCGTGCTTTCGCAAGTTTTATTTCTATATTGGCTTTATTTCTAATTTGTGTCAATTCATTCATATTTGATATATAATTACACCTTAGCAGATTGTTTAAAATCACAGAGAATACGTTAAACCGTCGGTCCCGATTATCAGATGAAGATCTAATAGTGATCTATGAGTGAGGGTACTCGGCTGCTTGAAAGTCTGATATCCAGAATTCCAGACTTACCATGAGATATCTTGCTACCCTATAACTGAATTATAGAGGTCAGATAGGCGGTAATTCCAAGTGAAATACATACAGCAGCATCTGGTTAGACTGGTGGAAGCCGATCGAAAGCCTAGGAGAGTTAAGAGTTTGCGGGAATGATAATCTGGAAACTATTTTATTTGCTGTTTCAGATACAAGGAATATCGAATGAATATAGATTTTATTTTTGTCCATTTGCATTGGCTAAAACTTATGGAACCAGAATTTAAAATAAAATTGATTGAGATGTTAGTGATGTGATGTGGTGATGTTAGTAACCATGGACAAAATGAATTACCTATTATCTTCATAATGGGCATGGTTGTTTCGACAGACAAGAGGATGAAACGACAGAACATAACATAATAAGTATTCTGTAATGTAATGATATAATAATTATGTTAGTCAAACACATCGATTCCAATATTAGCATAGGATTTCCATTTTATCTATCTTTTTTATGTTATGCAAAGCTTATACGTCCTATAGATCGAGTAATGCTTAGTAACGTTAAATTACCAACATATTATCTCTTGTATTCGCATCGCGCGCAAGGACTCACGTAGGACACAATGCTGGGCTATTAATCTTTTGTGAACTTGATTCCACTGCGTGCCGGTATGAGGTCATGGGACTATTGGCTTATTACCGTCTTTTACGTGGAAATTACGTTTTACAAGTAAAAATGTGAGATGCAAGATGAGATAAACATAACTTTACTTTTAAACCTAAAAAGTAATACGGACCTGTTACTTTGGTTTTTTTAATAATATATCTACCTATTTTGTAACTACACAGGTTTTTTACCATTGTTTAATAATTAAATTATGACCGTTTTTGCATTGAGTTGGTCCCGAATCGTTATCGGTTCTGGTTCGTCACCACAATTTTTGTGGTGACGATTCAATATAAAAATTCCAGATTTGTTAGCCTTTAAAAACAAATTAATTTCGATTTAATATTTTTATAAGCACCTGTAATCTAATCTATTTGAAATATTTATTTGAATTATTCCGGTTCGTCACTCATAAAGCAACTGTCTTGCGTGTTACAAATTATTGTTAGTGAGGAAATTTTAATTATCCTATCCTTCCTACTATTATAATATGGTCTGGCTGGCTCTGGTATGTGTAAGTTTGTGAATTCACGCAAAAGCTTCTGAACGGATTTGTATTAAATTGAGTACATAGTTACTTCTGGTCCATGAAAAGACAGTCTATTTGCGGGAAAATGCAGAATTTCTGCTAGGTGATATGGTCTCTAAGCGACAAAACCCATCAAATAAATTAAAAAAAAGTATGATTTCTGAAAGTGTTAATGGGGATTAATAAAAATCGTACTTTTATCTAGTTATGCTACTTAAAACAAGTCGGGACTAAGTTAATAAAAATATTTGAAACAGTGACGAATCGGAATGTTTTTTTTTATGTATCGGTACAGTGACGAGTCGGAATTAACTCTTTGTAGTGTCGTAGCTATAAATATGAACCTGTTCAGAACAATGAGTTAAGGTTTGGTGATTTCTCATTTACTCGAATATTCTAAATTGTTATTTTTTAGGCGTATGATCAGCAGTACACATAGGTAATCAAATTGATAACTGTGAATATATAATAAAGTATAGTTTTTCTTTGCTCAAAGTTCAACGGTAATTACCTAAAATAATACAAAAAATATGTAGTCAGAATAAATTTATTCATGAAACAGGTTTTATTTTTAATTAGGACTTACTGACTTAATTCCAACTAAGTAAGTACATCCTATGTAAATATCAGGTATTTTTATATATAGGCTGTAGAAAAAAAAACAATAAAGCATTTTAATATGTAGGTATGTAGATTGATTATTCATTGACAAAATATGAAGGTCTTACACACGTGTTGTGAATAACAAACTTCAATCGACATTAAATTCAATTTGTCCAGAGTCAACAAGTGCAGCTTAAGTAATGAAAAATATTAAAATGCCACCACATTTTTCCAGATACTGAGTACTGAGTAAAAAAGAAAATAGTTTCCTATACTCACAAGGAGAGTCAAGGAACTCTAGGTAACGCTTTATAGTTTGCTATAACCTGTTCAATCCATAAACACACACCCGACTCTTTGTCTAAGTCACTACAAATAATTTAATCCACAAACACGCTCCCTAATGTTTGTCTAAGCCGCTACAAATAGTTCAATCCACGCACAAGCGGCCCACTCTTTGTCCAAGTCGCTACAAATAATGCCATATATGTGGGATGATGCCGGCTGCTGGAAACAAGCTACATAATCAGCAAAAGAAAATAGTGGGGTCCCATCTTCGTGGATTAAACAATATACCGATGCAACTACTGTGGACTGAACTACAACAAAGAATGGGGGTGCGTTTTTTCGACTATTGCACAGCATTTGTGTTTGTTATCATTTAGATTTATAGAAAACGTTAAATATTTAGTACATAATATCTAATAGAGCCTTTAATGCCACTACGTAGTGTCAGACTTTAAACGACTTGTAGGGCCCTGACATCGCTTTACACATCATCGAGAACCTCGCTGAGAAGTGCTAGTCTTCTCTTCACCGTTTTAAGCATGTGGTATTATAATTATTTATAAATTATAATTATTCACCTATGACTACGAGAACTGCGATCTTTGACTTGCCAGTACAACGGTCATACCACTAATTGTAAAGTAAATTCCTAATATAATTGTAATAGTCCTTGTGTTGTTTGAGAATTATTATTTTCTATAATTGCATGATGGGCTCATGTTACAGATACTCCTTATTTAATTAAAATAACAGTATTAAGGAGAGGAATTTGAAAAAGATTAAATGGAATAATTTGTATGACCGTTGCACTTGCACATTGAGTAGGTATATATATACCTATAAATTATATATAATATCAGTGTACCAACATTGTATCTATAACAGTTGGAAACAATAGCGTCTGATTGTGACGTCATATCATTGCGAAGAGCTTGATTATCTCAGAACAATCGATTGAATATTTTATTTGTCGACATTAAAGACGGGGACCTTGATTGTAACCGTTCAACTTAATAATAGATAAGTATGCATCTTTAAGAAAATACGATAATATAAATAAGACTATGGAAGAAAGGAAAAATCTTTATTGTTATAATAGTCTTTATTTGTTTGCGGCCTACGTCTTCTATAAATTAATAAATTGACCCATTGAGAGGCCCTAGACGCCTATAGACGCCATAACAATAAAATGTATTGTTTCTCGTTTAGCATCCTTCAATTGGTTAACCAAGCTTGTCTTCAAAAAATTTGAAAGCAAGAAAAAATTGGAAGATATAGGTAGCACATACCAAAGGACCTCCAACATACAAAAACGAGGTAATTTTTTTCATGTGAACCTTGACCACGTCGTCCCACAAAATGTTGTCAAAAAATATGTTTTATTGTCAAGTGTATAACATGTCAATCATTTTTTTACAGAAACATGCCGGAAGTAGACGCTTGTAGAGAATTAGCTAACATCAAAGACTGGCTCTGCAAGCAGCCACATCTGCCTCACGAAGTTGGTAAGAGAATTCCACATATTTTTATTACTCATCCTCATCATCCAGAGCCCCCAATATTCTTCCATAAATATGCCACTGTTCTGGTAGAACCTGCGTTTTTGTGACCTATTTTATAGTGAGAAGATCGAGCCTTCGCTTCCCTACTCCTGGCTACCAACCTGTCATCACCTCGCCTGGCCATATGTCCTACCCAGGCCCATTTCAGTTCCATGATACATTTCTCAACATCTTTAAATTATGTTTATTACTATCTATTCTGATGTAGCCGACCTAAACTAAAATTAGAGCATTGCTGTTAACTAATAGTTACTATATGAGCGAGGTGAATGAGTAAGAAATTTTAATTTAGGCACGTCAAATATCTACCGTCGAATATTTTGAATAAGCCCTCTTTTAGGTTCCCACTAAAATTAGAGATGTCAAACTAAAATTTTAGGTTGGCATGACTAAATTTGAATTTGACGTCTGTTTTTCACTTTTGAGTTCGCGTTTTTATTGTCGAAGGCGTTTCCTTTTTCTTTGAAAAAAAAAACATTCTTTTTTATATGGCTATAATAATTTTTTGTTTCATTTAATTTTATGCATTTTAGTGTCTCACTTTCGGAGTATGTTCTTTTATTTGTATTAATTTAGATAAATGGGCTATAAGGACGACAAGGATGGACTAGCTATCTCAGACTTAAGTACAAATAAATTATACCCAACCACATGATACTAAACCTTTGACCGAAATGCAGAGATTACGGGGATATAAGGCAGATGAAGAAGTCGGTTAATACAGATAAGTCTTTCAAGGGCATTAACGCAAGCGTGACGTACTCTAAAATTAAAGACTTTATTAGAAAGAAAAATACGATCGTGAGCAGGATTCGAACCTGCGCCTCCCGGATAAAAACTACAGGCGCTCTGACCGCTTAGTCATCTCGATCTCTGATCACAACCTCGAATTTGTTTTTCTTGCCATAACAATTTATAACTTTAGAGTTCCCCACGCATGTGTTAATGCATTTACATTACATCATTTGAAAGATTTATCTGTATCAGGAGGTGCAGGTTCGAATTCTGCTCACGACTTGTCTATCTCCAAAGGCGTTCATAAGATCCTAAGGTATTATATGCTAAAACCTTTCCAAACAAAAATATGCAGTCGAATAGCGAAAACCCCAACCAAATCTGATCAGCACTTTTGACAATATAAGGGTTGAAGTATTTAAATCTATAAAGGAAATTGTACGACTAACATTAGTTATAAGGCATTCTGGAATTTTTAACACGGTGGATTTTGAAGTCTGAAATAAATACATTTTGATTTGATGATATACCAAAACCTTAAAGTTATTACATTAAATGGAAAAAGAATACGGTCGTGAGCAGGATTCGAACCTGCGCCTCCCGGATAAATACTCCAGGATAAATCTGGGAGGCGCAGGTTCGAATCCTGCTCACGACCGTATTCTTTTTCCATTTAATATAATAACTTTAAAGTTCGCTAAGCATTCGTTAATGCTTTTCAAAGATTTATCTTTAATTACTAAAACCTTGCCTGAAAAATATGCATTTGAATAATGAAAACCCCATCCAAATCAGATCAAATTTTTTTGGGAAAATCGCGGACATACAAACATACATACATACGGGTCGAATTAAGGACCTCCTTTTTTGAAGTCGGTTATAAACGACTTGTTCAATCGAAAATAACATAAGCATTTACGTAACCTTAAACATTACTTTATGTTTAATTAACTCAACATAACCTGTATCTCATTCCATACCTGACCTTCAGGATGACGTATTCTGCTAGATCCATCACGCTTATACCGAATACGGTTTAATTAATATATAAGTAAAATTTAATTGCTTCTAAATACAGATCAAAGATCAAACGGAAATTGACTTGAATCCTTTGAAACGCTTAACTCGACCCGAAATAATTGCAACATTTATTAGTACCGAAACGTTCAGTTATGTCTTGTATATCACATTCACAAGTTACGCCACATCAGGTATAGGTATACTAGATACTTATTATAACTATGTTAAAGGCATTTAATAAATTGGCAATGTGTTATTGAAGCAATAATCTATCATCTTACTAGAACGAACCTAAGCGAAATATTTAACTGTGACGTGGGAGTATTCTGATGCCGATTCTGGTTTTTGTATAGCCTTTTTGAGGGTGTGGGAATCTTTCATAGACTTGTAAAAGTTCACACAGTCTTCCACTAACTTTTACAAAGATTCCGGGATCGCTGCTGCATTTTCTATCCGTATAGTATTTTTTATCGTTTTGTACATAATAATGATTTACCTATTAATTATAATGGAAAATCGTGGCTTGAGAACTTACCAAGTAAATCTTTTAATAGACCTTAAATGGTGGGTGGTTATCACTGAATTTGTTATATTGTGGTTTAGGTAGAGTCATATCGTCAATACTTATGTATATTATGTAGATATGGTATTTAACTTTTCTCGGCTATGGGATTCCCATTGACGTCATGTGTTAGTAATTTTACCCGAGTTCTATTTATAGATTTTTTTCATCGTCCTTCATAGTTATTAATTAATATCTTATTGTGATACGTTTACCTACATTATATCTATGCCTTTACCATTTACAGGTTTGTGTCAAAATTTACAAGTAGGTAAATAATTACTAAGAAGATTCGGGTCGAGTACAGCAAATGCGTGATCAGTGGGGTTACTCTTGAAACTAATACCAATTCCAATCCAATTCCAATAATAAATAGACGCCTTAAAACAACGCGTAATTTTAAAATAAATTTAGCTAAATTACAGTTGCTAAATTTAAAAGCATGTTGTCTTCATAATATCCCGAATCTATAATAATTTTTTAGACATTTTGGCACTTAAAAGTACGAAGAGACATATTTCCAATGTCAATCGAGCGGAATTATTTTCAAGAGTAAGCCCACTGAGTTATCCTTTTTGTTGTCAATTTGACATGTATAATGCTGGTACTACTTATTTAAATACGCAATTTAGTGGCTAGTTCGTTGAACAGAATACATATTATCTAATATACATGTACGAGATTACAGGATAAAGTGGTTACTGGATGCATGTCATGTGGATATATATACTACAATATTTTACTGCCTTTGTAAGGAATTGGAAAAATCTTTAAAGGAATTATGCTTTAGCAACTAGCTTAGATATTATTTTGAGAAGCAGCAGGGATATTTTGAATGCGAATTAAAGTTCTGAGGAAGGTAGAAATAAAGTAACTGAATGCTCGTATCTGCAGTTTTATTGTGTTCCTAATATATTTAGAAACTACATTATAGTTAAAATGAATAGTTTCTCTTTCCGTTAAGATTATCAATCAAAGTTATATAGGTATGTAATTGAATTTGAAACGATTCCCTTCTCTTTAGGCATATAATTAAACAATTTAGTATTCCTACTCCTAGGATTTAAAAGTATTGTTTCTTTAAAATCGCAAATAAATCCTTAATAACAACTAAATATACAAGACAAGTCTTAAATTCCATGAACAATCGTTAAAAATGCAATATTGCTGGCTACAGAAACATGATCTGCTTTTGTTATGGTAAGTTTTCTTCAGCATAATTTGGGTGGGTTCAGCTGGTGTTCTTTGCCATATCGAATTCGCTGATCGATGTAGCATATGACCCCCGAGTTCTGCCAATAGTCTGATCATATTCGCTCCAATTTGAGACACCACAAATCTAGTTAATCTAGAGAAGTTTGGCATGCAATTAGACTGCCCGAATCACTCATTTCATTCTTATTTCATAAACGTTTTAATTTTTATAAAATATTACGAGATCAACGCAGACGAAGTCGGAAGCGGAAATCTAGTTTATTGTATAATTTCTATTTGATAATAATTGCCAAAGACTACAGACAGAATGTCTTTCTGCTTTTTAATGTGGTGCAACATAGTTTTTTTTCGCAATAATGAAAGTAAGAGTCGCTTAGAATTCAATAGAGCGGTGTCGTCGACCTCTGAATGTTACTAGTCAAATTTTGTTATGGGCACATACGTGCACTATTATGAAACAACACTTATATTGCGAAGACATTATGCTTGTGGTCATATGTCATTTTTTTCATTCTTAGCATTCATTCTTAGCAGTCAAATCATGCAGTCTTGGTTCTTTGTATCTGATTGACATGATGGGATAACTTTGAGGCAATGATAGACTACTGTCGGTATGACATTAAGCTAGATTTCACGACCGCCTGCCTCGTTGATCTTGTCGTCCCAAGCACGACTGCTTATCATGAGGTCTTGGGTTCGATTCCTAGGTCGGGCAGTGTCGGGTTTTCTGCTAGGAATTCTCAGTGGCAACCTGGTTTGTAATTGTGCCCGGTAGACGGCAATAGGCTCAACACCACAAATGAAATGGGTGTTAATAACCGCATTGGTGAAATGTGGGTGTATGTACAACTGTGTGCACTCTGCCTACCCTTCGGGGAATACAGGCGTGATGCTATATTATGTTTGTTAGTATTCACGGTTTTTATTTATCTGACTTGGCAAATTGCATGGCATAGTGTTTACCTTTAATATTTTAAATAAGTAAAACATTATAATAATTGAAGTATCAATTATTAAGCGTTTAAAATGTTATTGTTAGTTTGTAAGAAGTTTATAATTGATTGGTAATCATTGAAATATCTATTATAAATTTTAATTGTATTGGGAAAACACTGACGTAGTCATTGATCGTTTTATGTTTTACTGTTTTATTTATAAGTAAATATTTTCAATTACTTTACTTCGTTTACTGACGATGACGTCACCATAAAAAGGCTGAGGAAAGATTCAACAACGCTGGCAGTGGTCGTGATAGCTTCGTTGGCATACCACTCGCAGGGAGCGGATTTACGTCACTCTGCTGCGAGGTCACCTGCTGGGATTTGCAGGTCACCGCAATGCAGCTGCATTGGCGGCGGCACGAGACTGGTAAATTTTTGGATTGTGTAAGCTAGTTGACTAAGCTAGCGGTAGTTGTGATAGCTTCGTTGGCATAACACTTGCAGGGAGCGGATTTACCTTACTCTGCTGCGAGGTCACCTGCCGGGATTTGCAGGTCACCGCAATGTAGCTGCGTTGGCGGCGGCGAAAGACTGGTAAATTTTTGGATTGTGTAGGCAAGTTGACTAAGCTAGCGGTAGTTGTGATAGCTTCGTTGGCATAATACTTGCAGGAAGCGGATTTACCTCACTCTGCTGCGAGGTCACCTGCCGGGATTTGCAGGTCACCGCAATGCAGCTGCGTTGGCGGCGGCGAGAGCCTGGTAAATTTTTGGATTGTGTAGGCTAGTTGACTAAGCTAGCGGTAGTTGTGATAGCTTCGTTGGCATAATACTTGCAGGAAGCGAATTTACCTCACTCTGCTGCGAGGTCACCTGCCGGGATTTGCAGGTCACCGCAATGCAGCTGCGTTGGCGGCGGCAAGAGCCTGGTAAATTTTTGGATTGTGTAGGCTAGTTGACTAAGCTAGCGGTAGTTGTGATAGCTTCGTTGGCATAACACTTGCAGGGAGAGGATTTACCTCACTCTGCCGGTATTCGTAGGTTACCGCAATGCAGCTGCGTTGGCGGCGGCGAGAGACTGTAAAATTTTTGGATTGTGTAGGCTAGTTGACTAAGCCAGCGGTAGTTGTGATAGCTTCGTTGGCATAACACTTGCAGGGAGAGGATTTACCTCACTCTGCCGGTATTCGTAGGTCACCGCAATGCAGCTGCGTGGGCGGCGGCGAGAGACTGTTAAATTTTTGGATTGTGTAGGCTAGTTGACTAAGCCAGCAGTAGTTGTGATAGCTTCGATGGCATAACACTTGCAGGGAGCGGATTTACCTCACTCTGCCGAGATTTGTAAGTCACCGCAATGCAGCTGCGTTGGCGGCGGCGAGAGACTGGTAAATTTTTGGATTGTGTAGGCTAGTTGACTAAACCAGCGGTAGTTGTGATAGCTTTGTTGCATAGCACTTGGATGGAGCGGATTTGTACTCACGCTCATATTTTTATTTTCGTAAAAAATATTATTTCATATACACACAATTTCATATTAACGCTATTTAGCGTTTCTTCCTTTTTAATTCAATAGGGTATTCACCCTATCTAACGCTGTATTGAATTGAAAAGGAGACATATCTACAGTGCATTAATTATTAAGGTATTGTCATTAGCTTGACACCAGACTGACTTTTCGTCTTTTACTTCTAGTGCATCTCGAAGTAGTAGTAGTAGAAGAAGAAGGTTAGCTACCAGAACAGTGATATTCTTTCTTTTGAATTGCCCCCTCATACATAAAATTAAATTCATCTACCTTCTTTCCATCCTACAGTTACCTGGGAGATATTGCCGTGTGCGATAAGGTCGCCCATTGTAATGCTTTTATATAATAAGGTCACTCATACAATAGTCAGTCAAACTCATACAAAATTGGTTATTTTACAAATAAAAATATTATAAATAAAAATCTGTGATTGACATATAAAAGTCGTCCATTCACGAAAACGACTGCACCTTTAGTGCAGTAAAAACTGTCCACAGTTATATCAATAAAGTGTGGTAGGAAACCATTAACACCATATGTACATACGGAATTGGCGCGTTTTGTCGTGGTCTTTTCATTTCTTAGGTAAATGATTACTTAGAATACATACCTGCTTAAGTCCATATTAGCTTTTGTGTTACAGTGGTGGCAGCATTAGGCATTTGTTTTAGTCGTGTTTTGAAGTCTTGCTCATTACAATATTAACAGTCTGCTGAGCGGTCATCTGTATGTGCGATTCTGGAACCCTGGTAAAGGTTCCAGGCTGGGTTGTGTAGGACCGTGCGATTTTTAGTCGGTAGAATTCGGATAACGGATATTCCACAAAAAAAAGGTTATCCAAAACATTTTTTTCTCGTTCCTTGGTTATGTAGGTTGACTTATAGCCTGTAGGTAACTGATAATACCATACGGGCACCTATCATTTTGTAAAGCAGGCTAACTGCCTGTAAAAATCCCGGAGTGTCTGTTGTGACACCTTTCAATAGACCATAACCTGCTAGGGTCGCGGTAATTGCTGCAACGAACCCGGGACCACGGTAAAGGTTGGAGACGGACCTTGTGGTTTTTAGTCGGCAGGGGTCCGGCACAGCGTCCATGATGGATTTTCCACACTCAAAACATATTATTCCATGCAGTGAGGGAGATAGTGATGTAAGGCCTTGGGGTACCTGCTTGCTTTACATCACCATCTACTTAGGGCATGTATGTGTTTCTTTATCAGACAATCGTTCATATCTATTATGTCCCCTTATGTAAAAGTGTAATGACGTAGCCCTGAAGACTGACATATTAAGGTCTTAAATATGACAGTATTTAGAGCTTTAGGAGCTTTATACCTACAAACTATACTGCCATACTACCTTCTATCAACAAAAATCTAAAAAGATTGAGATTCTATGAATGGAATTCTCTGCCAGCATCTTTGTTTTTCGATATTTACAATTTGGATACCTTCAAGTTGAGAATGATCAGGTGTTTAGGTTTACCTACGCAAGCGTGCTACTGCGTCGGGCGCATCATCTCTAAATATCAGAGAGAAAAGGATACCGAATTTAAAAATTAGCAAAATTCCTTACTGTGATAGTTAATCGTTATTTCCATAGAAAATACCACTAATAATTCATTTGTTTTTAGACGACATCCTGTTACGTCGTTTCCTGACTAGCTGCCACTACAGCCAGGAGCGTGCGAAGCGTACCATCGACCTGTTCTTTACCATCCGCGCCAATGGACCCGAGTTGTTCTGCAAGAGAGATCCCTGCGCTCCGGATATCAAACGCGTGTTTGAAATCACGTGAGTTATTTGGCTCTATATTTGCTGTTTAGATTAGTCTGCAGGTATTCTCAATATTTGCCTTTGTGTTGTTTTGCAGTGTTTGATGTCTGAGAATCTTTTGCTAATTATAAATCTACTTACCTAACAGACAGTGGAATAGTTCGCTCAACCAAAATTCAAGTATCATTTTTCATATTTATATAGGGGGTTTCGTAACAGATTTTGTTTGGTGAATGTTAATTAAATTAGATTTAAATGAATATTAAATGTAATACCATCCAGCGAGAACTCAGCGCCCCGGAGATCAGAGGCCTCAAATCGTTTAACGACTGTGGTAGATCTTCATTTGGCAACCGCAACCAATGGTTTATCGTGCTCAGCGTGGATCACCACGCTAGCTCACTGCGGGTTGGCGATTTCAGACCACCTAAGTCCAGGATTCCCATCATCGAATGTCTGTGTACATAAGACATTGAAAAACTCACATTTATACGTGCAAGTTTGAAACCGGGCCCGTTTCACTCGGCGACTACGACTTGATACATAGTAATTATTAGTAAAAAAATCATAATTACAGAGACATGTTGCCGCTCCCATATAAGACGAAGGAAAATTACAAAGTATTCATCTACCGGTTAAACAACCCTGACCTGGACTTGTTTAACTTCGTGGACGCCGTGAAGACGTTCTTCATGTTAGCTGACACCAGACTGACCGAGGATTGTGACATACCTTCTGGGGAGATCCCCATCTTCGACTCGGCGAATGTGTCGCTCAAGTTCATTGGGAAAGTCAATCTGTCGGCGCTCAGGAAATATATGATGTACACACAGGTATGTTAACGTTATATCCGTTTTTTTTTATTTGTTTATAATAATTTATTTCTCCATCATGGACTTTGTGCCGGACTCGTAGAAATTTAAACCACACAGTTCGCCTCCGCCCCATAGTATTATATGATCTGATGCTTCAAACCCATACCAGCGTTCCAATATCTGCCAATAATTTTATATATCCGTAGTTATTCTTTATAAATAAATGACTTTATTTCTTAGCTCTACCACTACAAAAACCAAAATGTCCGCATCCGTTTTATATTATCAAAATGTCTAGTCGAAGTTGACTTACATAAAAGATAAAAAAGAGAAAGGCTGTACTCTAATAAAATTTTGGTTGCTCCTAACAAGATTGTGGTTGTTGTTAGCAGGCTTATTGATTTCAATTCCAAACTCCTGACGAGACGTAAAATTTTGGTAGTTGATCATTATTCAATGGATTCATTATTGAATTAGTCAGCTATATTGTTCTTACTGTTGCCATTATTGATTGATTCAATGCAGAATATCAATATTTATTTTGAATTGAATCAATCAACGTCTTTATCTAAATTATGTACACAAAAAATTATAGAATCATATTATTGTTGTTAAACTTGTTATATTTAATTAAGAGAAAACAATAACTCTTAGTTAAGAATTGTATTTTTGGAGTCTGTTTTTTGCCTGACTAGACTTCGCAGTGTAACTATTGTAAAATAAATAATCCAGTTATAAAACCTCTATCATATTAATGAAAATAAATAAATGAGAAAGCGTTTATTCGTGGTGATATCTCATATTACAAAAAAATATTATTATATCATGTTGCAAATTATCAAGGCCACTGGTTAATTGGTTAGAGCTTAACTCAAGCTATTGGAACAATGACAATTGGAATGATGAAACAAATTGATATTAATATAGACTGACATTTGAAATATCGCAATCAATCATTTTAATTCTCACGAAAATGAACATGTTGTGACTTGGGTCGTACTTACGTTTTGTGGTTGCAAAATTATTAACTTTAAAGTGTGCCCTTTAAGGTACGTGTCTTGAGAAATACCTATCAATGCGTACTTAAAGCGTAATTTTGCCCAATACTTAGAACTGACTTTTGCCTTTGCCCTGTAATGGGACAATTATCTTAGGCGGATAATATTTATTTAAGTCCTTATACAAACGCATAATATTATCAATCCTCTCACGAGGATTGCGTTTGTACAAGGACTTAAATAAATATTATCCGCCTAAGATAATTGTTGTATTTGTATAGATATACTCTTTCCGGCTTCCAGTTAAACTACACGCAGCTTTATACCAGTATTTTACATATAGATAGTGACTGCCTATCGGACCTCCACAAGCTTGTTACCGGGTAATACTTACGCAAAGTTTCGGGTATCTAACTATCATAGATTTTTATTTGACAACTGCTTTCTGAAGCACCCATCTAAGGACCTGCTACGGTAAACGCAACTTAACCTCAATCTAACGTTCTGTGGGGCTATTAATTAGTCAAAAATGGTCTCCTTTGAATATCTTCCCAAGTGTCAATCTGATATAATTTGAGATGCTGAATGTATGAAATTTTAAATTTCTCCTGTACGAAGGGAAGAGGCGGAGGTGCACTGTTTGACACCCAAATTTCACCGATACTGTTATTAATTCTCACGTTCACTCTCATGGTGAGCCTATTGCCATCAGCCGGGCACAACTCCGAGCTACGAACTGCTGTTGAGAATTCTAGCAACAAAACCAAATAACACTGCCCGACTCGGGTATCGAACCCAGAACCTCACGCTCAGTAGCCGCGTAACGTTAGACCAACGAGGCAGTTTTTTTATAATAGTCGAAATATTGCTTATATCCATCAGACACAACTGTTGTAATGCTGTGAAGAAATGTGGATTTCATATGATTTTGAGGAGCCTTTCACTCGCAATTTCAAGCTGATTGTATGTACCTACACATTGTTATTTACAGGAGGCGATGCCAATCCGGCTAAAGCAAGTGCATGTGATCAACGCTCCGTCATACATCAGCAAGATCTTTGCCATCTGCAAGCCATTCCTGAAGGCAGAAGTCTCAAAACTGGTCAGTTTCTGCTTTATTATATTTGCTTTTGGAGTCGCAAGTAATATCATTGTAATGGCAGTAATGTTTTAGTGCAATACTAGTGCGATGCCGCGCCGACATCATTCTTTTCCGCCTTGTGCATCCGCATCTATACTATTAACGGGATTTGCAAAATGGTAAAGAAGCTCAATCCATTCATCAAAAAGGCGTCGAACAATATAGGAGAACAACCTAGGTGCCTTAAGTTTTTATTTACACAGCAATTATATTCGTAAATAACATTCTGCGTATTTTAATGGTGCTGGTGCATCATCCATCATCTTTGCGCACTTCTGTGGTGCCCATGACTTTTATAGTCGTAGGTATATATATCTTGATAATCATTGCTCTAAATTATTCAATTATTGTTCAGTTGGATGTTATGTTGGTGTATATTAATACATCCGACTTTAATAATCATCATCATCCCTTATCCCAATTTATTTGGGGTCGGCGCAGCACGTATTCTTCTCCCATACATACTCTCTACTTGTACTGGAATGCTGCTAAAGTTTTGGCTATGTTTCATGACCGGCTGCCGGTCTGACGTCAACCCTTATCGGCTTTGATAATACTCTTTATTTTTAACACATTCGGCGTATTTTAAAACTTATTCACTTTCACGTTGTACATTTTTCAGATAAAGTTCCACGAGCCCAATTCCGACACGCTATATAAGGACATCCCACAGGAAATCCTACCATCAGAGTATGGTGGTAAGGCTGGTCCGATTGAGCAGATCAAACGGGAGTGGATCAAAAAGATGGAGGCCAAGAGGTAAATTAAAGTGTTTACTATTTAAGAAGATGCATAATTTCCATTTATGCTGATTCAGTTAGTTGTTTTGGAAGACTCGGTGTCATACAGTTTCTAAGTAGTTTAATCTTAGTAGCTGTTACTTTTTTCTATCAATGATGTCGTAGTGAAAATATATGTTTTCTTACATATGCTTGAATAATAAAAACAAAATAGTTTTTTTCCAAAAGAGTACAGTAACTCCATATTAAGTAATATAAAGTTACTTCCGGTTACACTGGAAGCCGGCCCAAACGTAGCTTAGAATAGGCCTGGCAGAAAAAAAACCAAGTCACTACCGAGTGACAGAGGTCCGTCAGGCTTATTGTCAAGTTGTTATTGACTTTATTCATATAGTATATTTTTTATTACAGGGATTGGTTTCTGTCAAATGACAAGCGATGGGCAGTGGACGAGTCCCTGAGACCATCAGGTAACCGTGACGACAGGGCGGATAAAGTAAAGGAACTGCCCGGATCTTTCCGATCACTAGCTTTAGATTGACGACATAGTAATATGTGTTTAAATATCGAAGGCGTGATAGATGTCATGTTGATACTGCAACCTCAGGATACTAGTATTTATGCATATTACTATAAAATTAGCGGTATGGAAGTTCATTTTTTATTCCTTATTTTCTAAAATAGGTGTATTGTCTAGCTCATGTCTTTTTACTATGTATTTGTAGTAAGTTACAGCTTTAGAGGTAGGTATCACTTTTATTTTTAAACTCATTATTCTGTGTCTAAATGTCACCTTTTAGATTTTTTTATTAGTTTTTGTTCAAATTGTTAAGTAATAAAGATTATTATTGAAATCTATGAGACTGTACGAATAACCGTTACCTAGGCACAACAATGTCTGTTTTCGATGATTCAATAATTGATGGATATAAATTCCCATTAACACTTACAATAAATTACTTAATTATCATTAGAAAATATTGTTAGTACTTACACGTTTCCTAAAGAATTGTTTAGGTGCATATAAGTAACCAAACTATGATTGTTGTGATGAGTTATTATGTAAGTAACTAAGTATATATTTTTATGGAAACTATAATAATTACCAATTTCGTTGTGATATTTTTTTATAATGTATTTGTACCTGTGCGAGATATATATATATTATTTTGTAATAAATAACGTTATTAATGGGTCGCTGGTTCTTTTTTTCTTATTCATATTTTAGTTTTTATTTGACTTATTACAAATAATTTATTAAGAAACATTCTTATAAAATATTAATATCAAACAGTAAATATAAGATTCTTTGTGATCTCCACAATATTATATGTACAGATCAATCTTTAGAAAGCATTAACGCATGCTTAGCGAACTCTAAAGTTATAATATTAAAACTAAAAATAATATGGTCGTGAGCAGGATTTGAACCTGCGCCTCTCGGATATTATATTTGATATGATATTATTATTTATTTGTTTAGACAGACGAGAGGTTCGCTTCATTACACTTATTTGCTTTGAATTCGTAACCTTGGTTTAACAATTGATTATCTAACTGGGTATGTATTCTTCATACGCGTCTTTCACGGTTTGCATGCTAATTACGTCGCGCACGCATGATCCAGTTACTTGTAAGGGCATTCAACTGATCTCAATTGTACTGCATCAATATGTACAAGTAGTAAGACTGCCTTGATAGTCTAGTGCAGCTGTTGAACGTGAGGATCTGGGTCTGTTCCCAGGTTGGGCAGTGGAGTAGGGTTTTTTTATGGTATTAGCCCACCGCGGGCCTAATATCGTCAACCGGGCACATGGATGGTGATCCATCATATGGGAATTATCATTTGCACCGATGTAATGTGGACTTACAGTAGTAGGAATCCTTTGGAGAGGCAGGCGTGATGCTATGTACATCTGTGGTAACACTTTATCTTTGAACTGGCCTACCCAAGTATTTAGGGAGTTACATTAGCATGCGAGACAAATCTCGCATGCTAAAGTGTATGAGCTAACTCAAAGTAGTTTTGTTACAAGTCACGTGCAGCCTGCTGTATACTTATTCATTCATAAACGACATGTTGCCTGTCTCATTGTATTTAGTACAGTTTATAAAAATCGTTCTGACCGCCGCCTCACAAAATGAATGTTTAAATTGTGCTAATTTCGACCCAGTTACTACAACATATCTTGTCAAACAACTTTCTCCAGCTGATAAAACATTTCAATGTTAAGTTCAAACTTGAAATGGACTTAACATTTCGTAACCTACTGGTTCCAGTTTAATATATAATGTAACATTAATGGCAATGTTTTAATATCGTGTTTTAAAAGTAGAGGTCTTTTGCGAAGCAGACACAAAAGCTGTGTGCGACATATCTATATCTATATTCATATGTAGTATAGTACACTGGACTCCTCACTTAATTTGTATAATAGCTAATCTTTGCCTTTCTAAATTGAATTAAAATTAGATTTTCGGATCTTCATTTAATTAGGAAGCGAAAAGTCAATCGCCATGTGCCACATGTGGTACACTGGACTGCTTGCGAGGTTATCTTAAAATCATTTAGGGATCATCTTCTTCTTATCATGTGGTTTATGTACAATCTAGGGATCATCATTCAAATAGAATGCAAGTGAAGCGAAGATCGATTACAAACTTAAAAATCAGAAGTTACTACCTAAAATTGACTAAGACGACACGGTCGTAGTAGCACATAAAGAAGAGACACCGTTAGCTCAGGTGGATCAAACAAGTGCCTCCTCTGTGTTATGGCTATGGCACGTCACGGGGGAGACCAAATAGCTTCCCCGAACGTTGTCGTGTTGTACTACATCTTACACTTAGGGGTCGCTATGACTAGTATGACATAAGATTGCACTCTTAACGCGAGGCGCTAAGGGTCGGAAATGAAGAAATAAAACCAAGATTCCTAATCATCACAATTTTTATTCTATGGTGTCGTTAAGTTACTCTATAGTAACTTTTAGTAATGAGTAAGTCGAATGAACCTTCATCTTGAATAATAACTGTACCCATTATCTATACTTAATATTAAAATAGCGGTAGTTTGTTCGTTTGTTTGTTTGATGACCAAACCTTTCCTTCTTTAATTAATACATCTCAAAAGAAAAAAACCGCGATTCCACATGCCTATCTCTTATATAAACGCTACAATAAGGTATTTACTTTCAAAAATATTAAAAGTTAAAAAGTGATTTATGAGCATTATTATTTGGCCCTATTATATTATTATGCCCTTTAATGCATGTTATTTGGACGCATAGTTTAGGAAATAATGTAAAATAAAAATATTTCAACACCCGCGCGACAAGCCGTGTAACGCGTAACGGCATAAGCTCTATGAGGATTGGCGAGAAGAGACGAACTGTGAATTATTTTTAATTTTTTGGTTAGGGCTACGCGGGCCCCGATGGCACAGCTAGTAAAACTCATATTACCCGAAATTTTAACAATTTTTTTATTTATTTATTTATTTTATTCTTTATGCACAATTGTACAGAGGCGGACTTAATGCCTTAGGCATTCTCTGCCAGTCAACCTTGGGGTGGTGCAGAAACAAAAAGAAAGCAGGTGCACTTAAAAAGAAACGTTATTTGAAGAATGACTCATATATACAATAACAAAACAATACTTAAATATATTATACGAGTACATACATAAACTCATACATACTACATAATATATAAATATATATACATATACACATTACTGGTGAGAGGACAGTTTCTTGTGGAGATGTTCCTTCACTTTTATTTTAAACGAATACCGACTGGAGGCCATCCTGATTTCCGGAGGGAGCGCATTCCATAAAAGTATAGACTGCACGTAGAATGAAGAATGTATAAATTCAGAATGGTGAGATGGACATTGTAAAAGACGGTTATTTACAGAGCGAAGATTTTTATTGTGGTTGGAGCATAGATATTGGAAATGAGGAGAGAGGTAAGTGGGAAAAGTAGGAGAGTCAAGAAAAGAAAACAGCGTGGTTAATGCCCTTAGCACTTGGCGCTGACGGATAGGCAACCATTTTAGTTGCAAACGATACGCAGACACATGATCATATTTACGAAGATCGAAGACAAATCGAATGCAGTTATTCAGAAGGCGGTCTAGTTTATTGAGTAGGTCTGCATTCAGGTCATAGTAACACACATCACCATAATCAATCATAGGGAATATCAAAGTTTGTACAAGCATTGCTTTCGTATTGGCCGGAAGAAGGTTTTTTAATCGGTAGAGAGACCGCAGCGTTCCTGTCACCTTCTGACTGACGTGAGTTACTTGACTTCGCCAATTTAGACTAGTGTCAATATACAAGCCGAGATCTTTGACGTCGGAGCTGAAAGGAATGACAGAGCCATCAAACAACAGCTGGCAACATAATGTTGTCTAGTTTGGCCATACCTCTCGAACTACCAACCACGATTGCCTGACATTTTGCCGGGTTTACCGACACACCAAATCTCTCAGACCAGTTCTTAATAGCCACTAAGTCACTATTAAGTTTAAGAATAGCGTCTGGTAAACCGTCAACCCTAGCTTGACAGTATAGCTGAAGGTCATCGGCATAAAGATGATACGAACACTGAAGCTCAGAAGTTATGAGATTTATAAAAATTGAAAACAGAAGTGGAGAAAGAATACCGCCTTGGGGAACGCCAGTTTCTAAGTTAAGCCAGTTGGATGAGCACTCTCCAACTCGAACTGACTGCTGAAATCCCTGAAGGTAGGAAGAGAACCATTCCAGAGCTTCGGGAGAGACCATAAGATAGGAAAGGATTGTTAGCAGGATATCGTGACTGCCGGTACTAAAGGCATTAGAGAAGTCCACCAACACTAGTACAGTAAGTTTGGTATCCTCCATACCTGACCTAATGTCGCCAGTCACTTTAAGGAGGGCAGAAACGGTACTGTGTCCGGGCCTAAATCCTGATTGGATTGGACTAATTAAGTTGTTGTGGTGAATAAAAAAGGAGAATTGTCTGTGCACACAGGCCTCTAGCACTTTTGATAGGAAGGGAAGAATGGAAATGAGACGGAAATCCTTAGGAAGGAAGGGATTAGATATCTTGGGCAAGGGACGAACATAGGCTTTACGCCAAAGGGAAGGGAAGTATCCGGAATCAAGGGAATAATTAACTATATGGGATATTGCAGGGAGGAGTTGGTCAAGGACTGTTATGATCATGCGACGGGTGATGCTATCGCAGCCCACCGCCTTTGATTTAACGGATAGGATGATCTTCTTGATTTCTCCCGGCTCTACTGGAACGAATTGGAAAGAGTTAATACTGGAACGCGTTAGACCATACAAATAACTGATAGTGCAGTGTTTGACTTGGCGATCTAAAGTAGAAACAGTGGTGTAATTAAGGTTAGGTCATCTAAACGAATTGTGTTCGGAAGGTCTAAACTACGCGTTTTACCGATACCTAAAGTTCCAAGTAATTCCCAGATATCAGCAAAAGAAGAGGTGTTAATATTGTTTATTATATGGCGGCGTTTAGCATTGCGTATCATTTGATTACACCGTTTCCTAGCAGCTTTATATAAGGACAAATTGTCATCACTCTTATCTTTTTTAAGTTTTCAAAATCCCCGGTAAGTTAAAGGTAAGGTAAGTTTTTAATCATACGTGTAACATACATACTATACTACAATATATAGAATTAGTTTTATAGTTAAAAAAAACCTAAGCTTTAGTTAGTAGGTACGTCTAAATTATTCTTAAATGCCTAAGATATTATATCACAATCTAGTCTATAGCAAGAGTTCTAAATGAACCACTCATTGTGGTGTCCTCTCCTCCAGTTTTCACTTTCTTGGCAAGGTCTGCCTTCCATAGATCGTTGTTTAAATAAAATTTCCTGCAATAACAACAAATAACCTTATTAAGTCTGTACATGGATCAGAATGTTTTTATCATGGTAAGGAATTGGAATATCTCAATGGAAGAAAGTTTCTAAAAAAGTGTTTCCAATCTAAAGTTAAGCTATTCTGATAAATTTTCACGCTACGTTGGGGCCAGTTTCCAGTCTAATAGAATGCCGCCTAATAATAGTATTTTACCTGGAGCGTATTGCGTATTTGACTGCCACAACCCGTAACAACTAGGGCATGCATTCCGGAAGCGGAATCTCAATCTATAGATCAGTGTGGTGTTTACTTAGCCTTCTAGCCACGAGCCCTCTAGTTGGTAGTAATTATGACCCGACAAGTTGGTTCCCGCGACGTAGTCTACGTTTCAAAAAGTGTTTGTGCCCTATGTGATAATCCTGATTACAAACTATTTGTGTGCCCAATTTTATCCAAATCCGTTCTGCCGTTTTTGCGGGATTGATTAAGAATATATAATATTATTAGGATTGAACAGTTTTGTCTTTTCTTGTCAAGGATCCTCAAGTACTATCAGACAGGCCGAAAATTACATTTATCTTGTTTATAAGTTCTAAGTTCTAATAAACATATTTTGATTACCTTTTTTCACTAATATCGTTGATCCATCTTAAACTTTGTTCAACTATGCTCTCTCCATCTCCACCGTACTCCAAAGGAAGATACTTCTTGTCTATGAACTTGTGTAAACCCATTTGATCGGAGTGAAATTTGATCTGAAATATTGTAATTGGTTTTATTATTATACGTAATAGTACATTATGATACAAGTGCCCTAAGTTGGTCATTACAGTCGAGAATGAATTGCTAACCGAGCCTTGGCAAGGTAGCAATGACCGACCGAGACTTGTATCAATGTTTAAGTTGTAAATCAGCTGCCATAATGCCTAAGTGAATTTGTGTGATAGGTGTATGCTAGTCAGTGGCCAGGGTTGGCCAACTGAACTCATATAGGATTGTGTCGGAGGCAGACGGTGGTGAAGGTGCCTAACTTTACTCATTTGATAATAGGATGGTAATAATTGGCTCTCCTATTATGGTAATAATAGTAATATATATAAAAAAAATATAAGGTCTATTGTGTTTAATTTTTATAAAGAAATTGTGTGAACTCCTAAAACAAAATATAAAAGGAATAAAGTTTAAAGGTCTCGGGCGCCTGGAGTCACCAATAAAGGAAAAAAAATTGTACCAGGTAGCTAATACAGACGTATTGCTGGGGAGTTTGTTGCGCCGCTTCTTCTTTCCAGCTAAAACGCTAGGAAGCGGTGAAGCCGCAAATTTTTTGTCTAAATTGAATAAAGAAATTTTGATTTTGATTTTCAATAATGTGCGTAGAGATTGGAACCTATTATCTGCCGGTGGGGAAATATTCAATAAAACTATTGTATTAGGTTGGTTATAATTCCGTTGGATTTCTTTTACTAAAAAGGGTAATAGATAACACAAATTAATGTAATTTTTTTGATAAAAAGTAATATAGTAATATCTTAGGTTTGCGCGATCACTACACATTATAATAAAACAACTTTTAACCGGATTAATCGCGTGTATTATTGGTTTTTTGTTTTTCCTGACGTTTCGAACACTTTGCAGCGTTCGTGGTCGCAGGAGGACTAAGGTGTCAGGTGTCTCAACAGTTTATTTAAAATTATTTCAGTCTACCGTACATATAATTGATAAATTCATAAAATTATTTTTGTCTCTGATACATGTTTAAAACTAAATCGCGACGGTATTTCCTAAGACTATCCCTGAGAAGAAATACCGAAACAAACTCAGGGGTCACAGTCGTTTTAAATTTAGAGATACAATTTTACAATTTTATCGAATTATAAACTAAAAGGTGTTCCGATGCACGCAGTAATCGCTCACAGTATCTTGATTTTTCTTGTGACTTGACTTTGTTCGGGACTTGATTATTTTCAGTACAGGGTTCCAAACAGGTGGTAATTGCCAACCATCTTCTCTATTGAAATTTGGGTGTTTTTTAATTTCAATAGCCTCGCGGAGCATTCTCGGTATATATCGGTTTTCTTTCGCGAGGATTTGGGGTTGGTCAAAACGTAGAAAATGGTTGGGTTTGTCTGTTGTATGTTCACAGACTGCAGATTTTGTTGAGCGTCTATTCTTGACGTCAGCTATGTGTTCTTTCAACCTGGTGCCAATGCTACGCTTTGTTTGCCCTATGTATGATAGCCCACAATCGCAATCAATCTTGTAGACCCCTGCATCTTGTAAGGGAATGTGGCACTTCACCGGTCTGAGAAGTTGGCTGATCTTTCTATGTGGCTTGAAGTAGGTTTTGATAGAAGCACGCTTCAAGATGTGACCAATTCTATCGGTGACCCCTTTGATGAAAGGTAGGGCAGCAAGTCTGCGATCAACTGTGGTGGGCTTTGGGCGGCTTCTGCGACGGGGATGTGGAGCTCGTAAGTTATTATGTTTGAGAACTTGTTTCACATGGTTGAGTTCCCCTGCCAGGTGGTCGGCGTCGCAGATGCCTTGTGCTCTCTGTAACAAAGATTTGGCGACAGTAGCTAACTGACAAGGATGGTGGTGAGATTCACCGTTCAAGTATCTTTCTGTGTGGGTGGGCTTTCTATACACAGTGTGACTAACAGAATGATCCGGATTATGGATAAGTAATATGTCAAGGAAGGCCAGTGACTTGGTTTTCTCTAATTCCATAGTGAATTGAATTTTATTATGTATGGAATTTAGGTGGTCTAAAAATGCAGGGACCCCATTGTGAGGCAAGATGGTGAAAGTATCATCAACATACCTCTTGAAAATCTTCGGCATAGCCGGGGCCGTCAGGAGGGCTCTCCTTTCAAAATCTTCCATGAAGATGTCGGCAACCACCGGGGAGACCGGTGAACATAGGGCAAACAAAGCGTAGCATTGGCACCAGGTTGAAAGAACACATAGCTGACGTCAAGAATAGATGCTCAACAAAATCTGCAGTCTGTGAACATACAACAGACAAACCCATCCATTTTCTACGTTTTGACCAACCCCAAATCCTCGCGAAAGAAAACCGATATATACCGAGAATGCTCCGCGAGGCTATTGAAATTAAAAAACACCCAAATTTCAATAGAGAAGATGGTTGGCAATTACCACCTGTTTGGAACCCTGTACTGAAAATAATCAAGTCCCAAACAAAGTCAAGTCACAAGAAAAATCAAGATACTGTGAGCGATTACTGCGTGCATCGGAACACCTTTTAGTTTATAATTCGATAAAATTGAAAATTGTATCTCTAAATTTAAAACGACTGTGACCCCTGAGTTTGTTTCGGTATTTCTTCTCAGGGATAGTCTTAGGAAATACCGTCGCGATTTAGTTTTAAACATGTATCAGAGACAAAAATAATTTTATGAATTTATCAATTATATGTACGGTAGACTGAAATAATTTTAAATAAACTATTGAGACACCTGACACCTTAGTCCTCCTGCGACCACGAACGCTGCAAAGTGTTCGAAACGTCAGGAAAAACAAAAAACCAATAATACACGCGATTAATCCGGTTAAAAGTTGTTTTATTATAATAAAAAGTAATAATTTGAAGAATCGAAATGTTTGTCATTTGTCATATATAAATTGACACATTCCCAAAAGTATTAAACCTCATCAAGGAGTTTTTTAACATCAAACTCTTTACTGAGGTTTAAAAGTAAATGTAAAGCTGTCAGGCTGTTATTTTTGTAATTACCGCACTAAAGCGGTAAAAATGAAGAAAAAGCACCCGTGAATAATTCTGCTCACTACAGATTTTTTTTCCACAATATATGACTTCAGAGATGCGTTAATACGTTCAATAAATATATCTGAAACAATCGGGTCATACTATAGGCTGGGCTTTTATGGAACTTATAATGGAAATGTCAAGAACTGTATAAATTGAGTAATGTAACCACTAATATCTGTGATCACTAATAAAAAACATATAACTCAGGTAATTTTTTTTGTAACGTATTATTACCATGTCTCGAATTTCCTGTGGCAATACCCCCTTGACCAGTCCATACATGTACTCATAGAAGGATGGACAGTTCACTACGTGGATTTCCTTCAATCGCACTGGCATCGATTCCTGGAAATCAAATATAAAAGGTTTACAAACTTAAATAGATTCTGTAAATTCCTCTAGTGAACGCAACGTTCGACTTCCCGGTTGGGAAAAGTGGTCTTGGAAATGATATAAGCTATAGCTACATCTCTTCTTGACTGCCTCGTGTCCTAGTGGTCCCAAGCGCGACTGCTGAGCATGAGGTCTCGGGTTCGATCCCCGGGTCGGACAAGAGTGAAAAGAAGAGAAGTTTTTAAAGATAGTTTTTCTCTTAGGAAATTCTCCGTAGCAGCCCGGAGTCTGGAATTGTGCTGCGATAGATGGAAATAGGCTCACCACATGGGACTTGATAACAGCATCCGTGAAATTTGGGTGTACAACTGTGTACACCTCTGCTTACCCCTTGGGTTCAAAGTCAAAGTCAAGGGTTAATACAGACATGATGCTATGTTGTTTTTTTCATGTTAGAGTTATTCAAGCTCTTAGGCCAAGATAATAGTACATTATGGTACAAGTGCCCTAAGTTGGTAATTGCAGTCGAGGATGGATTGCTAACCGAGCCTTGGCGATGATAGTAATAGCCGGCCGAGACTTATTGACCATTAGGGCACGCGGCTCATACGACGTTTCTCTACAATCTTGTGAGGAAAATATATTAAAATAACATAAAATTACATTTTGTAAAGGCGAGCTAATTTCTTTTTTCGTACGCCTATCTATATCGGTCTATCATCTATATTGCGCGCGTGCTTGAGCTGCAGGGACATAGCTAATGTTCCTGTCTCTAGCTTACGGTTGTAGTTTGACAGTTATGCGACATTGGCGTCAATTCTAATGTAGCAAACTAAACTAAATTTAGAGCATTATTGTCTTTTACTAACCGAATGATGAATGATGAAATGCCCATACACATCCTATGCGAATGTGAGGCGGTACACCTCACAAGAAACCAGCACCTTGGAGGACACACCATGTCGCCAGAAGTGATCAAACCTTCCAACCCTTGGGCTGTGGTCAACGTTTTTAACGACTTAGGACTAGGAGAATTGACGCCAGTAACAGGAATAATACCAAGCCTATGCACGTGCATGTAAAATATCTTGGCTTTAGACTTGCTAACTAACAACAGCTGCGTTCAACGGTCTGATTCTTTATATCGACTGGTTGATGAACAATTCCAGTTTACACCCTGCACACACCTACGGACGCGGGAACTCAGCCGGGAGTGCGGAGGTTCCATTTTGAATGGGAAGTTGTTTATTTTCCGGACCCCACTAAGCTTTGCTCAACGGTCGTTGACATATCCTAGAGATTACAGAAGCTATAAAGGCCTAAGATAATCGAAGCAGCAGACTTGATCGCGACCAAATCGCGACTGTATTTGTCTTTCCACATTTTTTTAACTATAATGCTTATAAAGTTACAATATTAAATGGAAAAAGAATACGGTCGCAAACAGGATTCGAACCTGCGCCTCCCAGATAAATACTCCAGGCGCTCTGACCACTAAGCCATCTCGACCTCTGCTCACCAGCGCCAATTCTTCTTCCATATTTAACACGTCTTATGGCGACGTCATTGCAATCAATTCAGTACCTATACAGGTGACCGAACCGACACGACCAACTTTGTAGCTAATACAATGTCGTAAACAATGCAATTACCTTAATAATTATCGCCATAAGACGTCGCCATAACACGTCTTATGGCGACGTCATTGCAATCAATTCAGTACATAGGTACTGAATTGATTGCAATCGCCATAAGACGTGTTAAAATATGGAAGAAGAATTCGCGGTGGTGAGCAGAGGTCGAGATGGCTTAGTGGTCAGAGCACCTGGAGTATCTATCCGGGAGGCGCAGGTTCGAATCCTGTTCGCGACCGTATTCTTTTTCCATTTAATATTGTAACATTAGAGTTCGCTAAGCATGCGTTAATGCTTTTTCAAAGACATATCTTGAATTATAATGCTTATGTTATTTCAGGCCCAGGAGTCTGGACTCCTGGGACCCTGGAATATTTATAATATAGGGAGACAAATCCTGCGCACGTTCGTAATTATAGAGTTCGCTGCGTTTCAAAGATGCATCTGTATCCTCAAGCAGCGTCGGAAGTTAAGTTACTCGTTGAGTGTACTCAAGGCCAATGCCACATTGACATTAAGTAATACTACAATGATACGTTTGAAAAAAATCAACACTTACTATTAAGAAGAGAAGAAACTTTTGAAAGTAAAACATGTTAGACTTCGCAACAACCGTAAGAGTGTATTCTTTGATATCCATAATGACGATATGGTTTTCAGGAAGTACATCTCTTTCTAATTTCAACCAGTTATCACCTTGCAACATGATCGATTTCATGAGGTCGTAGAAGTCGAAGTTATCTGTTCCTGTGAGCTTGTGAATCAGGATCTCGTCGACCCCAGCAATTATGGTTGCGACACATCTGAAACGAAGGTGGAAGTAAGCGAGTTTAAAATTATCTAAACCTTTCTGATAAATAATTCATAACATATTAGGCGAATAAGGAACGAAATAAATAAAGAAATTAAAAAGCACGCCTGCAATTTTTATCATCTTACTAGCCTATGAGCCGAGTCAATGTAAGGATTCTAACGATACTCCATACTCGAAATCGGTTCAGGCATTTAAAAGTTATGGTGGATTAAAGAAAATCACAAACATACATACCTACATATATATGAGTACATACATACATAAACCCTAAAAACAGAACACTCATTTTTCTGGGCAGTCGTGTAGGTAGTATAGTATAGTAGGGAGATCTCTCATATCACAACTATTTTCTCATTTGCATTTTCATGTCCCCGTTGACTGCCTGCTAAGCGTGAGGTCCTGGGTTCCATTCCCATGTCGGGCAAAACATTATTGGGTTTTTTCTGTTAGGAAATTCTCAGTAGCAGCCTGGAGTCAGGAAGTTGGTGGTGTGACACCTCCGTGCTTCGGAGAGCACGTAAAGCCGTCGGTCCTGCGCCTGATCTCTCTCCCCGGTCGTGTCGGATTGCCGTCCCACATCGGATGAGAGCGAAGGAAGAGGGAGTGCACCTGTGTTTGCGCATACACTTGTGCACTATTATATCTCCTGCGTACTTTGCTTATATCCTCGGAGATATGCCGCCGTGACCGAAGTACGGTCTGGAGGAGTATTATATGTATTTTTATTACAAGGTTTACAAGACTGCCTCTTTGAAAAAATTATTGACATTTCTAGAGATTCTCATTGTTCCAAATTCAAATTCAAATTCATTTCTTGGTGTGATTTTCGTTACATTTTATATGAGACCTTAATATTAAACAATTAGTTCCTCAAAAATCTATCATAAAAGTGTACACTCTTTCACATAATTGGTAATTATTATGAAAAAGAACAATCAACATATTAAAATAAAATATTTACAACAAAACACACCTTAATAAATAGAAATAAAGATAATAATAGAACGTCAAAATTAAATAAATATCAATGTCAAATGACTTACAATTTATCATTATGGAATTCGTCAATAGTTTATTAACATTTTTCCAATAATAGATGTCTTAATTTGATTTTAAATTGAATAATATTTAAATCCTTAATTCCATTTGGTAATTTATTAAATGTTTTTGGGGCCATGCAAAGTATGCTTTTGTGCATAAAGGCGGTCTTTGGTGGTCGAACGCATAATTATTCATGTCTATATTCTTGCCTAATCATTTTATAGCGATGTTCTGATGCTTTTTCCGTTACATAGGTTCCGCGCTGGAGGTTTTGGTGGGGGCGTTAGCGGGTCCAAATATCCCAAATGGAGGGCATAATTTGTGATTATTAAATAGATATACACAAGGCAGACATATAAAATTGATATAATTAACTAATATGTAAAGGGGGCGCTGGTTTTTTTTTTCTTGTAACGGCGGTTGTTGTCCATAAAAGGTTGGAAACCTATGCATTATAACAATATGGTTCCACAAATAACAAGAGATAACATATTATGTTCAAAGATTGTTGTGACTAGTTTTAAAATGAACATACATTTCTGATGGAGACGAGGTATCCATTTTAACCATGTGGCGCACTGCGATTATTGAACTACTGTGTCTGCTTTGCAGAATGTGAACGCGTTAATTGACTTGACGATGAGCTCTCATCTCCCCAGGTCCTCACAAAAATATCCATGCCCGTGACATGATTATAGAGCAAATGATAAAAAAATAAGCTTATAATCAAGTAAAATTAAAAAAAAAACTTCTGTTATTTATTAGCCAAAGGAGATTGCCCACGGATGGGCCCCACTTTTGTGGCGTCGTGTCTAAGCTATATCTTATTCTAAAATTATGTCTTATTTTTTCAAGTCTAATTGTTTTTTATCAACTTTTCTTTCACCCTGGCATTGAATTACATAATAATTAATATTTATCTGAATCTAAGGACATCCGATATATCAAAAATATCTAAATGTTGCCAGATGGTAAATTAAATTAACGAAATCGAGTAATATGTCGATACCAAATCGATTCTAATATAAATTCAATTTAAATTCCAGAACCTCAAACTGGTCTGAAGTCTTAAAAACTCACAGTACCTATACAGTTATGTTTGTGTGATTTCATAATTCTAAACGTTTGATATATTTTTTTAACTAATTCATATGATCACCATTTGTATGTTGTACCGGCTCCTAGTCACCTTAATAATAATATCGAAATATATAATCATTTCAACACAACTGAAATATATCTTAAAATATTTCATAGACATAAAAAAAACAACAGTAATGTTTTAAAAAAATGTACGTACGTATCGATTTCGAAAATCTATACGTACGTACATCGATATTATGCTTGGCAAGTTGCCAATGGCAACACTGTACAACCATGGTCATGGTCAATGGTATCAACAACTGTTATATTAATAAATTAAATAAAGCCAATTTTTTAGAACTGGTCTCGTTAATTTCAAAATACGATGTCGTTTTAGAAAAGCATATACAGCATCAGGAAAGTGACAAACCGGGGCCGAGAAGAAGACGGATGAATTCATTTTTAATTTATTGTACCTAACCAGTAGTTTATGAGAAAATTGCGATGATACTTACGTAGGTACCTAGATACTCAGTTGAAAACTGAACTTTCTTTTTTTTGAAATCGGTTAAAATTTTATTGGGCTTGCCTTATTTTGAAATCATAGGCACGCCACTGGGAAGGAGAGGCATTGACAAAGTTGCATAATATTATAATATGTATAATAAAGTGAATATTCTACTACATATTTATAACACAAATTTTAATGTTAATAAGACATTACGACTACTCGAGATCTATTAGGTGATCTATCTGTATTCTGTAAAATCAGTGGCATTATTGGCTACCGGTTGTTCGTTATTCGTTCGCTATACTTGTTGATGATGAAGCCACCTGGACAGTGGAACTCTTTTTATGAATGGTTTTGGTGTTTTTACTATGAAAACAATACGTCAATATTTGCAATGTTATATTACATGCAAAAGAAAAGTAAAGGTACATGCTATATATATTTTTATTGCTTTTTCATATTTGTGATCTATATACCTACAATAAACACTATCATAGGTATGTGTTTGGCAAACTTAGGCAAGTACGTGTAATCATTGCCTAGAAACATTAAGTATCATAACATTCAAGTATCAAACATTTATTATCATATGCTATGATGCTGCTAATGAGCTAACTTGAGGGAATTCATTGATCATTTTTATATTTTTCAGGTATCCTCTGATGACATCTTGTGTATTGAATGTTTTATGTTATTGCAAGAGCAAATCTTACACTTCTGTCTCAACTAGTGGTCGCCCCTAAGACGACCCTCTGACCGGTATTTCTTGTTCTTGTGTGTACATCAAAGCATATGTTTTGGATATCCATTGCAAGTCGCAGAACTCACAGAGTTTCCAAGACTGTCCTCAAAGGACCTCTGTTTGGAGATGGACTCCAGCTCATCATGTAAGTGTTTTTAAATAACTATTATTGATATTATTGAACAATAGTTTTTGACAAATTGTAAAAGTAATACGTTTTTATTTTTTAGGTGAGTGATACATTTGGAACAAGTTTGTCGTAATTGTTGAGGTTGCAACAAGAGATGTACAAAGACAAGCACTTCGTGACTGTAACAGACCTGCTCTAGAGTCAGATTCTGACAAAATAGAACATGTTTACATTGTTCTCACATACTATTTTGCAACAAAAACATTGTAACCAATACCTACTGTTTTAAAACCTATATGATGAAAAAGAGTAACCATGGAGTTTCTTGTCCATTCTTCTCCATAGACATCTACACTTTGGAACTAACTTCTGACAATTCAAAAGTTCCCGTAAATGGTTTATTTCAAATAAATGATTTTGTTATCACTGATACTGTTATTACTGAACCACCACCTCTGCCAGTTCCAGTTCCAGTTCCACCATCACAGGAACAGTAAATGCCCCGTACAATATCAAAAAATAATTCTTAAAATATAAATGAGTTTCTGTTTGTTTAAACACATATTGTCTTTTAGTACCATGTACTATAAAGGAAGTTCTGTTATTTCAGTACAAAATATACATTCCCTTCCAGAATATGTAGATACCATTTGTATAGCAAACCTCTTAAATAAGCTAATGTAATTAAACAATTTTTATTTATTTGCTGTGATGGGTATATTTTAAAGTGTGTAGTAATGGTACTACACACTTTAAAATACACCCATATAAATAAATATACCTTTATAAAATAAACTAGTCATAATTGACTAATTATTTAATGTTGCTTTATGGATGAAGCAACAATAAATAATTAGTCAATTATGACTAGTTTATTTTATAAGGAATGGAAAAGAAATGGTCTCATGCACTCTTTTTTAGAGCTGGTGATGTCTTTATTATGGATAGGGGGTTCAGGGATGTCATTCCTGAATTAGAAAACTGCAATTATAAGACTCATATGCCTGAGTCATTATTAGAAAATGAACATCAACTGACTACTGATGAAGGTATTAGGCTAATAAATCCAGATGTGTAACAACGTGTCGGTGGGTAGTAGAGGTTGTAAATGGGAGAATCAAAAGAGATTTTAAATGATTTCGACAGCAATACTATAATAGAGCATCATGTCACCTTATGATTGATTTTAAAAATAGCTTGCTATTTAAGTTGGGGCCGTTTTAATAATGTAAGTGCCCCAAAGCTCCATTAATAGATAATATTTTATATGAAGAATAAATTATTTATTTGTTCATTGGCGAGTTTTACTTAAACCAGTTATATGTACATATTACTATGGTGACTTGCTCTAAAACTAAGTCTATTCTTAGAACATAGGACTCTGATTTATGCTACAATTTAGGATATCATAATCGACCCAAGTGAAGCAGAGTGGTGATTGCATTATTTTTTATATAGAGCACTCTCGATGCTGCTGCCAAACAAGTTAGTCGTATTTTTTACTGGTGTAACTGCACACTATGAACTACTATTAGCCATAATAACTATCAGAATCGTAAAAAGGATATTATTAGTACAAGACGTCAAATCTCAAAATATTGATTTTTATAACCTCAATTTCAACAACTGTAAAACTGAAATTACTCTGAAACCAGGGTGAAAAAATCAAAATCGTTTGCAGAATATTAAAGACATAATTTTTTACCATAAAATAAAAGTAAAACTAATGTGACATAACAATTTTTTGAGGGGCCCAAAGCTTCTAAGAGAATGGGCATTGTCCTTTTCATTTTAAATTTTTCAGAATAAGTTGTTGACATTTTCAAAAACGGCGAATTCCTCCTATGCTTATTTGAATGAGATGATATAGATATAGTGAGATGGATTTATAAAATTATAATTATTAATCTTGTTTCGTTACTATTATTGCTATCAAACCTCAATCTATGTGTAAGATAAACCTTACTTACGTGATAGAAAATGCGTTTTTGATATTAGTTGACAACGGATCCCTGTTGGTGAAGACCTCACTCATATTGGCTCGACCCGTGCAGAATTTTTCTATACATCTTTTTGTCTTCTCCAAACTGCAGTAGCAACTGAATAGAAACTTCTCGATCATGATGTCATCTGTAAAAAACTTATTGAAGTAAGCTTAAGGTACCTATATCGATTCTAAATGGGAAAGTTCAAGGAATACCAAATTAAAAATTCTAATAAATCTTTGAAAAGCATTAACGCATGCTTGGCGATTTAATTTGGCGATTTCTTTTTCCATTTAATATAATAACTTTAAAAATTCTGACTAAATTAAATGGGTAAGTAGTTAATACCCACGAATAGGACTGGATAAAACCTTAATCTTCCTGGATTTATAAATACTGATTACTGTCTTCCGTATACGCTACGTAATTATATTTAAGTTAACCATATACATATTAAAGTTTTCATATTGAACAGAACCTATTAATTTGATGTGCGAATTTTGTTACGTAATCTGAATCCGTGTTTGTCACGAATATGATTTTTATGTGATTAGAAACAAGATTAATTGAATATACATACTCTTTGGCTGGCTGAATATTTACATAATCGGTTTCTAACTCTACACTAAGTACTCAGTTTCACAAAATGAGTAATGTCTGTGTTCAACAGCTGTGGAAACTGTCTTGGCATATTAACAAGTCTGGTCACATAACTGAGAAAGTCCTAAGCTAACACGTGTCGTGATTAGGAATACTGAACTATGCCCCAACACGAACTAACCTACCATAGTGCTGTCTATTAGTCGACAGTTAGCAAAAAAGTTTTTGAAAAGAAAAGTTAATTTTGTAACGCTATATAATGACAGCTATAGGTACGACTTTTAAAATTAATATGCCAAACACGTGTAGGTAATTATTTTTCTTTAACAAGTTTTTGTTGTATTGCTTCCTTATTATTTTACTAGCTTCTGCCCGCGACTTCGTACGCGGATCCTGTTGCTTATGCCAGCGGCAACGGGGTCGTCAAAATCGAAGATCTGTAACGTCTGGTGTCGAATACTAAGAGCCCGGGGACGGGAAAACAACGGGATGCGCAATAACATAAAGCGATTCGAGACGTTCCAGATCTTTAATTTTTGTAAGTCAACAGGGAATGCCCATCAAACTAAACAACTTTTGTAAAGCCGTCATTCCTATAATATGTCATAGTGTAGCTGGGCTTTGGAGGTCCACAACAGGTGTTCCAGATCTTCAAATTTATTCTCAGAAAATGCTCTTCACGTGGAACAATTTTTGCTATGGTACCATTTTTGTATCTCTTATAGTTTATAATAAAACAACTTTTAACCGGATTAATCGCGTGTATTATTGGTTTTTTGTTTTTCCTGACGTTTCGAATACGACGTTTCTTATAGTTTAGCTGGTCTGTTGCGGTTCTGCATCAGGTGTTCAAGTTTCCAAGATAAATTATAGCCTATATGTTGCCCAGACTTAATATCTATACAACAAAAAAAAACATTTAGATCCGTCCAGTAGTTCCGAAGATTAGCGTGTACAAACAAACAGACAAACAGACAGAACTTTTTTTTTGGATTTGTGCTCTGTTAATGTTTCTAAACCCCTCAATTGTTTTTTTTTTTAAATATTCAATGTACAGACACCGTTTTTTTACTGTTTTTGTTATATGTATAGATATGTATATCTGCCTAGCCTTTTCCCAATAACATTGGGGTCGGCTTCCAGTCAAACCAGATACTTAGTAACTCCTTAAGTTTTGATAAAGGGCAAAACTTCAGTAATTATAGTTTTGTTCTTGCGAAACCGATAGCCGGTTTTGAAGCAAAAATTCGGTTGAGTATTTTGTATCCTATGACAGTTCTATTGCAAGTAGTCTCATAGATAGTAGATATGGGTTCTTGCAACGCAGCGTGGTTAACGCAGACGCAGTCAATAGTTCAACTGCAGTCGCGGGTTCGATTCCTGCACAGAACATATATTTGTATAAATTTTATATTTGTATGACCGAACCATCAGAAAAATAAATTTACTTCCCGAACAAAAATCTTAGATGCGGTACTGTTATTGTATGGAAGTTTTTTTTTATTCAGTAGTTTAGTTTCATTGGTAGAACCAATTCCAAAAATATTTCGACTCTTTTTAAAATTCACCCTATAATATTTGTATTAGGCACATTCAGATCATATGGTTCACGATATTGTTTTAATTAATAGTGCAGTCAGTAAGTCTTTATATGAAGACATGGAGAAGCTTTAGATACATAAGCATTATTATTGTAGTAGGCCTACCACACATGTCAAAAGGAAATATTGTCTTGTAAATCTAGTATGAAACCTTTTTAACCAAGCCTTCTCAAATTTGGATAGGACAACGTCTGTCGGGACATCTAGTAAGTATTAACCCTTTGGCTTAGCCACGTACAAATCGTGCTTCATAACAATAAAAATCTATTGTGTCTGCTAATTAGCGAGCCAAGAGATAGAAACGTCTTGCTAGAAAATGGGTAATGTAACTAAGTAATAATGGCATAATATTCTTTGAGAAAATAGATTTCTTTAAACCGGATTTTAACTTACACGTACACAAATCTATTCTACATAAGTTCATTTATTTTATCTTTAAACAAAGTGTTTCAGTTTCAGCGAAAACTCTTACAAAATGTGTTCTATACAAATCGTATACCTATAAAGAGATGAGGCGGGACTTTGTTTTATAATAAGTAGAGGTTAATCTTGTAAATATTATATAAAATAATAATTTATTTTAAAATCAAGATAATTTGACTAAAAGACCAATTAGTGGACCTCCAATTCCAATTCCAATTTTAGATAATTATAGCTCCATCGGGTTAACGATGATTCTGCCAATGTCAAGGTTGGATAAAACACGTTAAAAACACGGTTATAAAAGTTAAGCAAGTGTTTGGTAATAAAAAAAAGAATAAACAATACAGATTAATAATTATCAGGACTTAGATTAGTGTACCAACAACAAGGTTCTGAGAAATTATAAGTTATGTATTCAAAATTAAAGGTTATCAATTGAAACCAGAAAAAAACCGTTTTTAGGTAGGAAAGCAAGAAATTTAAATTCTGATTTTATTTACGGTAAGAAATTTGCATAGAATTTTAATAAAAGGAGAACCGACTAGGGTATTATTAGGAAGGATATCATAAAGGGGAACAGAAATATTGGGACAGAAAAAAAACAGATGTTCATCCATCACACATTCACAGAGAGAATTGTCGCGAATATGAAGTTTGGCTAAAAAGACAGGAGTACAAACATGACCTATTCTGAGACGGATAATGAGAGAAGTAAGAAATTTACTAATATTTTTAAATTTAAAAAACCAGGGTTAAGAGCGGATATTCGGCTTAGGGGACCTCACAATGCCCATCAAACATTGACATCCAAACAAAACATTAAAGTATGTACTCACAAAATAAAAAAATATCAAAAGCAACAATACTCAAAAGCCCTCGGACTTCACACTTAGTTCTTACTTATTAAAAATAATATTCAAGTTATTATACCTACACTATTCTTTTTTTTGTTATACTACATACAACGTAAGTACATGCCATTACATAACAACCGGGTTAAAGATCGTTAGTAATATCTGCTACTTAATGAGCACCTACTACCTCGTTGGTCTAGTGGTCCCAAGCGCGACTGCTGAGCCTGAAGTCCTACGTTGGAATCCCGGGTCAAGCAGTGTTATTGGCTTTTACTTTTTTTTTTAGATAAAGTTACCACACTAGGAATTTCTTCCTGTATCGTGGGTGCGTGTACAGACATGTAATCTCACATGCACACACACCCACATCCGGAACAATGATCTATTATACATACAAATATTTGTTCCGTGTCGGAATCAAACCTGCGAAACCAGCCGGACTCTGGGCTATTCTGCGAACCGGTCCGTTAAATAAAAATAGTTTTACTGTTTAGATGTCATATCAATAATAGTGTGTTTGATGAACAACTTTGTGGCAGAGTTTAAACCTCCGTAGGTCTCTGACATGCCTTTACACACCATCTCTCAGGTGTGCTAGTTTCTTCACGATGTCGGTGCCTTGGATTCAAACTTACCACCTTTGAATTACCAGTCTAACGGTCATACCACTAGGTTATCACTGCTCTATGCGCCTATGTTAGATACCTACCTACAGAGCACAATTCCAACCAAGAGCCTTAACAGTTAACAGTATTGGTAAAATGTAGGTGTAAGACATTACTTTGGGAAAAACAAGTGTGATGATAGGTATGATTTCAACTTACCGAAATTTTTGGGAAGATACGGTTCTTGGGCTAGCCATTCCTTGATAGCATCCACATCTTTGCTGCTTACTTGAGGCATCTGAAAACACATTTTAGTTGTAATTTTACTTCTTTTCAAAAGAATCCTGCAATTCTACTGCCAAACCAGGATTATTTGCAGATGATACAAATAATAAAGTGTTTGGTTCGGAACCAAGCCTCTATACCAACCACGTCGTCATTTTCCGCTACCAAACATGTGAAAAACCTCTCCAGACATCTATATTCATTAACAGTCCAGGGGAAGGGGGGTGGGGTTGTTGGGCTCTATATAAAGATAGCCCATAAAGCCAAAGCGCAATAATTTTAGGTTTTACCTTTCTCCTTCTTTTTGCCCTAATCCTGAGTTATTTAGAGTCGGTAGTTCAACACGTTATCGTTCACTCCCTTTTCATTCATATCATCCCTCACACCATCCATACAACTTTTATTTGGTCTCCCTTACTCTCTTAGTCACATGTGTCTTATATGTCCTCATCATGAGTCCATACTTACCAAGATAAACGATTTTCTTTATGCCACTGGCGCTACTATCAAACTTCATCCTGGGAACCCGTGCGACAGAATCGTCTATATTCTAGAATTATTATGATTTTGTTTAAAGATAATCAAATCACTTCAAGATCATTTATGAATCTGTGAGCTACTTCCTATTGTGCTAAGTACGTTTTCGCCTCAACGTCGGATGAGATCATTTTATAGATGCCTATTCCTTTTTTTATCCGTACAAAAACTGTATTTCTTTTTACACTTGATTTTTTACATTATTTTTTATCTATTCAACGGGCTTTTGAACAAAATATTAAATGGTTGATCAGTGCGAAAAAAAAATACGACGCGTATATATTTTTTTCTATTGTATTACTGCTTGTGTTGAAGACGGACATAATATATATGTTGTATGTACTTAGTTCTTTTAAGTACGCGTATTAAAATGATAACTATCTGTGCAAGACTGCAATAAACATGATAACATGCTATGATCTTTAGATGACACGGTAATACTCAACAATTATATTATTATATATACATACATTGTAGCATCAGAAATACTTTAACTTCTATTCTAAATGTGGCTTGACGATCGAGCCGTACGCCTTCTTGTAGGTCTAGGTGGTCTCGGCTTACCGGCCTCTTCCTATCTTCGGTTAACAGTACTGAATGAACTAGGAACTACTAAATAAAACGGCCGTAATATATTAACTTTATTGGTAATTAATTATATTTTTGAGCTGTTTGAGGTTGAAAACTCGGGTCGTTGGGTCCGAACGTTTGCATTCTCTTTATAGAAATCGCAAGGCGATTGGTCGACACTTTACGTGACCCAAGGGCTGGTCTCCATTTCGCATAAAGAATTATTATTGCTAATTGCAACTTGGCAATGCTGCCAGCCTTTTGGGTACGACAGCGACGTTGATTTTTTTTTCGATGCTCTCTAATAGTTAAGTTTATTTTTAATAAAGTAGTTTAAATATTAATATTATTCAGTAAGTTATGCAATATTGTATATCTATACAGTAATTTATATACAGTATAAATATGTTTAGATTTTTCTTACTACATTGTAGTAGTTTAAATTAAATGAAAAACGGGGAAGATGTACCTACATAAAAGAAGGCAATGGCTGGTATGGGCAAGGTGAGAGATAGATTGAATAACTTGTATAAGCCAAAAACGCTGAGAAATCAAGCTTGATTTGCAGCAATATGATAGTCCAGTTGGTTAGCCGTTAGAAAATTGCGACAGATCGCCGAGTGTCGCTGGTTCAAAGTCCGCTCATACCTATCACGTTTTCAATCTTACCATATCACAATAAAATTACTTAATAAGTATTTAAGACATAGAACTATTAAATTCCCCCTATAAGTGTGAGCTAAATCTAGATATCGTGGTACCTAGCTTAATTGACGAAACCGAGTACTTCAGCCGGCAAAAGTCGTGGCTTTGATTCCCGCTTGTGGTCTCTTCTTATTCTTCTATTATTCTTTCCACACAAAATTATAACTTTAAAGCTCGTTTGCATGCGTTTCATACTAATTAGCAATAAATATATTACCACATTATAATTATGAAGGCCTTCTGTGAGAAAACAGCAATAAAACTGTGTTAAAAATTTTGTAATATCTGTTTTTTTGTAATGAATAGTAGATTTTGGTTAAATGATAAATGATAATGATAAATGATTTATTTCTGTAATAATAATAATATATCTGTTGAAGACACTTTTACAAGTCATTTTTATAAACTAGATGGTTAAATATCTTCTCTTAATTTTTTATTACTTTTATATAAGTAAATGCATGAGGGTTAGTTGACAATTACAATTGTAGTATTTAGAATTAATTATATATTAAACCTTAAATAAATCATAAATCTTCATGTTTTTATGTATAATTTAAGTACTTAACAACAATAATACTTATTTTAGAACGCAGGAATTTCTTTAATTATTTTCTAATGTTTTCCATATAGGTAACAGTGTTATTATGATTGAGATGGGACTTAAATAAAAATAGCTTACCTTTAACTGATTAGAAATAAAAAATGAAACCTCCAGATCGCAAACGGACGTCGATGCACTTACAACAATTGAATCGACTTAATCCTACGGTGTCTCAACTGTAACTAAATAAATATAGATTCATAATCGAAATTTCTATCTTCAAGGCCGACCGAACACTAGGCGACTTTGTGTATTCTGAGGTAATGCGATTGTCGCAATTTCAATAGACCATTGATAAAATAATATCAAAATTTGCTTATAATAAAATAATTTTAAAATAACAATATATAATAATAATCTGTTAATTTTGGAGTCGGAGCCTGTACTGGGAGAGGGTTATTGTTTTCCTCTTGTTAGTCACTTATGTTCGTTGTGCTGTGGTTATGTTACCGGCGTTTGTATCTGGTTGTAAACCCCACATACATCAGGCACCGACTCCAAAATTAACAGATTATTATTATATATTGTTATTTTAAAATTATTTTATTATAAGCAAATTTTGATATTATTTTAAACTTTTTAGTGTAGTAGGTTTTGGAAGGCGGTTTTTATTTTTTGTTTAAAATTAATTTATTTTAGTCTTTTTAGTTTTAAGTCTAATATATATATTGTATAGGTCATATATAAGTTTGTATACTTCATAAATAAGTTAATTTAGTAATTTAATAATATGGGTAGGCCTTCGAAAGCCGCTAGGACTTAATAACTGCATCGGTGAAATGTTTGTGTACAACAGTGGACACTTCTGCCTACCCCATCGGGCAATACAGGCATGATGCTATGTATGTATTGAGTGGCATGAACTATACATGAACATGCGATTACAGCAATTGCGAGTGATTTGCTGTGATTTATTGAAGAATTCCATCGTCTAACTTCGAAGATCTTCATCAGATCTTCACTAAATTGAAATGGGACCACCTCTGGGGACTACTCTTTCAAACAATTATATCGACGGACATACATACAAAACAAGGTAGCTACTGTAAAACGTTGAGGAGTTCCCTTGACTGTCCTTCGTCTTCATCATCAGACCCCTAATGACAGTCACAACCTATCTAGGTGTAAAGTTCTCATCAATACAAATTAATCAAGCCCAAACACCAGGTAATTGCTGTAAATCGTTAAAGAGTTCCCTAGATCGTCTTTCGGCTCCATCATCAGATCGACTCCAGACCTTCATTAAATAGTAGTGCTTTAAAATACTTAATGAAAAAATTAACAAATGCACTAGTCGCCCCTACGATTTTCGAAGGTTTCCCTCGATTTCTCGGGGATCCATCATCAGATCCTGGTTTCCTTACCATGGTACCACCGTTGGGATATCTTCTTTCCAACAAAAAAAGAATTATCAAAATCGGTTCATAAACGACGAAGTTATCCCCGAACACACATAAAAAAAAAAAAAAAAAAAAAAAAAAAAAATATACTGTCGAATTGAGAAACCTCCTCCTTTTTTGGAAGTCGGTTAAAAATGAAATCCACCAAAATTCTTGCCATGGTATGTCAAGATTTTTGCAATAATTGCAACTTTAGATAATTGTGAAATGATACACTGTCTTAGTAAAAGTACAATAGTAAAAGGTAAATATTTTGTTAGTTATTTATTAGTATATTGTCATAGTTAATCCGATACATATCGCTCATAAGTTAATAGAGGAAAATATTAGTCTAATCTCTGCCCCAATCCTAAGAAATCAAGGTCAATATAGTGGACGACCTCCGACATCCGTTTTAAAGAACCGAAAGCCGTTAATATATGCCCCTCAAATTAATTAACACTACCAGTGTAAGTCATAACTTGTTCCAATGACAACGCGTAGTCTTAAACTTATTTACTTGTTGGAGTTATTATAAATATTAATATGTTGAATATTGAAGATTTTATGATCTTTTTTCAAGTTCAACACGAAGCAATCATGTTAAGTTATAAGAAATAGACTTCATAGCCGATTATTATTGTTGTAGACAATAGACACCTGATATCCTGAATCGTGTACAAAACAGACGTCACTACATATGTATGGTATCTGTGCAGTATCTGTCCGGGATGAGGTGATACAATTACAATACCTTATTATGTACCTACCTGTTACCACCGCACTGTTCCGCGTCCGAGACGATTCGTCATAGCTTTGTTGTTGTATGTATTTACTCTGGCCGGTGGCGTATATTATGTAATGTATGTGCTTAGTTACTTTTTATTATATATGGGGAGTTTGTTGCGTCGCTTCTTCTCCCCAGTGAAGCACTACTCTCTTATTGTAATGTATGAAGTTCAAAAAGTACCATTCCAAATGTCTAGGCCACCCTGCCCTTTTCTTTTTTTTATGTGTGAAATTGCATCATGTACGCTGTCGGTCCTCCACTAACCTATACCGGGGTCGCAGCTGTATCAGCGACAATTCTAGGTCGCCCTGAATCGGGCTATCCGAAGTTCGCGCATGTAACATTCCTGCACCTTCAGTCATTTGATTGGTTCTTTTCAAAATGTCAGCCCCTTTATGGTTTTGTTTTACTACAGTCCAACACAATACTTAACTGCCATAAAACCGAAATAATAACAACAATTAATTATCGTTTAGCATAGAAGTGTTTATAGTTATAGGTACTTGAGATTGGTTAAGTTATACCGAGGAGTTACACTATTTAAAAGGTATTAAATAGATATTTTATATTGCAATACTTTATCACAATCATATTCGGTTTCACTCGAGAAACGACCTATCTCTCTTTATTTTGATAACCACTAAAATTATAACTAATGTACGTTTCAAATGCGCCTACTCAGATAACACTGCGGCTGCTGAGCATGAGGCCCCATGAGGTTTACGATTCCCGGGTCGAGCAAAAGGTTATTTGAATTTTCCTGCTAGGAAATCCAGTAGCAGTCCGGGGTTTAGAATTGTTCCCGGTAGATGGCAATATAAAAACAGCGTGAGGAAACCTGAACGTAATTTTGTAAAACCTTGACTCGATAGGCGACTGCCGAGCATGAAGTCTTGGGTTTGAATCCGGGTCGGGCAAATTGAGTTTCTCTGTTGAATTGTGTGCTGCATATAAATAAGTAGATTAGCCAATGATCTGTGAGGTGTTTAGGTTAACAAAGTCCAGATGCGATTTGCATATCATTATAACTCACTTTGATTGCATAAATCAGCTCCTCATTTGATACCTACTTGTACATACCTTTAACATTTCATTAGCACAAAATAACAGCAAACATAAATATTTGAGTTTGATTTAATTAAAAATTAAAAAAAAAAAAAATTATACTAAAAATAAAAATGAGATAGCTTGCCTATTTTTATATTTGTGAATATGAGTGTTTGATCATGCAAATACTACTGAACGTATTTGGATGGAATTTCATAACCTTCACTCATAAGGTCCTGGAATAGAACATAGAATCTGGGGGCACGGTAGTACTCACTACCTTTTCTGGAAGCGTTTCGCCGTATTTTCGAACCGTGATACCAATTGATAAGTGTCTCAATTAAATAAATTATCTAACATAATGATTTTAGATATACATCTGAAATACGTCGATTTCGTGAGTGATTGATGATCATCAAAATCTCTAGGTTACTCTGAAGTTCTTGAAGGCTAAAATTTGGTTGTTTATGGCTAGGATTTCCATATAAACAACGGAAACATTAAGAACTTTAAATGTTTCCCCCAACCCTTCATATAGGAGGATGATAATTATGTAATGTATAAAAAACAATTGTCGTGTAGTTTCGCAAAACTCGTAAATGGCTCGAGAGTTTGATGAATTTTTTTGTGTGTATTTGACTCCCGGGATTCCTGGATGGTTTAGATGTACTATTGGACTCGGTAGGCGGCGCTACGATGGGGTTCAGGGCAGGACAACGCCTGCCGGGCCCAGTTGCATATACATAAAGGAATATATGCAAAAGGGGGTCCACAATCCCCAAACTTTCAACGATGATGAAAAATAGTGAAAGATTATAGAGCATAGTGTTTTTATTGTACCTAAAATTTTAATTCTATCTTAATACCTAGTAGTAGATAATTATATTGGTATCTTGTCATGAGTGTTCTCATTATTTTAATTTAATATAATCTAAAAAAATAGCTATAGTTGAATACAGTTGGCTTAAAACTAAGTAGGGTACCGCCCTGATTTAACTATAGGATTGGTCCCTATCGTTAAATAAATAATAAAAAATATAGGGAAATGAAATCCCATCAAAAACACTTCATGTAAAATTTGTTGCCAAGACTCGAAGAGTAGAACTTATGAGATCTTGAGATCTCATAACTTCTACTCTTCGAGTCTTGCCTTCTACTTGAGTAGAGCGAAACCCCTAGCTGAGCTCAGATTTGTACTGCGCGCCATAGTGTACAAAATATTTAGGGTAGGTATTCTTGACCGTGCCACATTTATAATATTTTTGGGGGCTGAGTTGCCCGCGTCCGTAGGAGTGCACTCTTAAAATGGAATCCCTGCACGTGGCTCTTGGGTGGTGCAAAACAGGCAACACAACTCGCTACGCTTCGGCCGCGGCTGGTTCGACCACCCACTGGACGAATCCATGCCCTAAAGCGACCTAGTCGTGTTTCGGGATGTAGTCCGGTGCAACCGTTGTGGGAGACGGGTCTGGGCAGTTGCATTAACTCCCCAATTATTGTTCTCCCAAAATCTATCCACTCTACTTAAGAGTGAATAGATTTATTCTGAATATACGTGGTCGATCCTTAGCCACACCGTCGCTTACCATCAGGCGAGTTGGTAGCGTAGATCCATTTTTAATTAAAAAAAACATTAAATAACAAATAACTCTCCCTATAAGCCCTGACTCTACAAATTTTATCTGCATCTTGGTTAAAAAGCATAGCTTGGCCGTTTCGTTATTGACACACAAACTGTTCCCTAAGGACTTCAATGTTATGTCACGTACCTATCAGTTCCACGAACATTAAGCGGCCAAGCCATACTTTTTAACCAAGATGTAGAATTTGTACAGTTTAGTTCACAAAATTACTAATTAAGTTTTTCATCTGATCATTACCTTTTTTCGTGTTTGTAAATTCGGGCACCAAGACGACTCCTACATACTATTAATCACACCTATACACAGTCCTTCGCTAATCATTACCGGGGTCCGGGTATCGCAGCTGCATTCACCGCAAGTCCGGAAGGTTATGGTCTGTCAAATTGCCACGAGGGATCCCGTCATCGCCATTAGTGTCTGTGCCACGACACTCCATTTGCGCTTGGCAAAAGTGCGGTGCCTTGCCCCGGTCTCGGCTCAGATAAAAGGATATATAAATAAATAAAATAAAACAAAACACGTTCCGCAATCTTCTCAAATAAGTGTATTTAATTTTCAGATCCATTTTTACTTTGTAAACAAATAATTGTTTTTACAAAAATATTTTTATCGATTACCTACTGATGGAATGTAAATATTAAGGTATATATTATAAGTTACAAATTTAGTGCCAAAAAGGTTTACCTGTTCATTATCAAAATAAAAATAAAACAAGAAATTAAGACACTGTTATTAGTATTTACAAAATGTTTAGTACTTAATATTCAAACATCAAAACCTACTAATCGAAAACGTCTTAAATCAAACCACACCATTATTACTTTACCTACATATGTAAATTCGCAAGATTATGGCAAATGCCAAGGCGCCTAATGAATTGGTCACATTAAACCTATAAATAATAATAATACTCCTCCCGACCGTATTTCGGTCACGGCGGCTTATCTCCACAGAGGTTAGCCAAGTACGCAGGAGATATTATAGTGCACAAGTGTATACGGAAACACAGGTGCACTCCCTCTTCCTTCACTCTCATATTCTAATGGGACGGCAATCCGACACGACTGAAGAGAGATCAGGCGCAGGACCGACGTCTTTACGTGCTCTGCGAAGCACTGGGGTGTCACACCACCAACTTCCTGACTCCGGGCTGCTAATGATAATTTCCTAACAGAAAAACTCAATAACACTGCGCGACCTGGGAATCGAACCCAGGACCTCATGCTCAGAAGCCGCGCTTGCGACCACTAGATCAACGAGGTAGTCAAATATGAATATTAAATAAACAGGAAAAAAGGCACAGAATAATAACACAGCCAGCTATTTGTATTAACATATAAATTGTGTATTTTTTTTAAAGCGTGAGAGTCACGAATTTTAAAATATCTACTTAATTAACTACAATTTAATAGACAGAAGTTTAAATAATAAGTCAACAACGGCCCACCCTAATAAAGTTAGACCTTGTCAATGACTATCAATGTCATTGGCAAGGTCTAATTTATAAGGTAAATCATAATTGCGTCCTCACCAAGTACACTCACACACACTTCTAGTATACAATAAGAATTTAATTCCTTGGCAATACTTTAATTCCTCTGCCTTGTATTCTACTACCTACGTACCGTATTGGTAGCTTAAGAACGTAGATAATTATACCTAACTAGCGGACGAATCTTGATATTACTTTATTTAATTAAAGATATATCTTTGAAAAGCATTGACTTAAGCTTAGCGAACTCGTAAAGTTATAAATTAAAAGGAAAAAGAATACGGTCGTGAGCAGGATTCGAACCTGTGTCTCCCGGATAAATACTCCAGCTCGAGATGGCTGAGTGGTCAGAGTGCCTGAAGAATTAATCCGGGAGGTGCAGGTTCGAATCCTGCTCTCGACCGTATTCTTTTTCCATTTAATACTATACTTTATTTAAGTTTACATTATATTTTTTATTATTGTATTCATTCCAACTTTATTGAGTTAAATGACAATTTTTTTTTTTGTAGTATATGGGGCAACCGAGCAGACGGCTCGCCTGATGGTAAGCGATTACCGCCGCCCATGGACACCCGCAACCCCAGAGGAGTCGCGAGTGCGTTGCCGGCCTTTTAAGAGGTTATTTCACGCCGGTTTTCTGTGAGGCCGTGGTATCACTCCGGTCGAACCGGCCCATTCGTGCCGAAGCATGGCTCTCCCACGGTGAGAAACGTTTAAAAAAATATATTGAGCCTTTTGATTTACAATATTTTAGGCCTACTTGACTGACAGTACCTATCATGAGTAGAATACGAGGTTAAAATATTAGCAATGAATTAAATTTCACGTGCATGTGGTGTACTTGTATCTACTCACCACAAAGTGCTGCGCCGAGACAAAGTTAAGAACGCATCTTTGGCACTTCCATTGACTTTTTATTTAGATTTAGTGTGAATGTAATATCAAACAGAAGTTGTTGTTTTATTTTGGTATAGGAGATGACGTTGGCGCTCGCTATACCGACGTCCAAAGTAATCTTGTACAAAAAAACATCTTACTGAACTAATTAACATATCTAATTAAAACGTAAATGGTTTCTAATAAACTTATCACATTATCAATAGTAATCTAAATCATTGTCATGTCTGTAACATTAGAGCTAAAAGCTTAAACTCACTACAGGCTTTTAGTCGGGCGATAATTTGACCGGTCAGTAAATCATTATAAAGATTCACTGAGTGCACAAATTTCTCAATTAAAATTGGGTTTAATCTGTAAATATTTGAAGTTATAAAGCTGAGGATTTGTTTGTTGGATTAAACGCGCTAATCTCAGGAGCTACTGGTTCGAATTGTAAAATTCTTTTTGTGTTGGATAGTCCATTTATCGAGGAAGGTATAACATCATGCAACGACCAATAGCATCAATGAAAAATGTTGCAAAAATTCCTTTTGAGAATTTCCTTTGCGTCCGCTGCGTAAACGGTTAAAGTTACGTAAAAATCATGTATGACGGAATCGTTCCTCTTAAAAAATTCAAAAAAAAAGTCTTCGACAGCATGTCTTTTAACTTTAACTTTGCTATGGACCTTTATCTGAAAATAAAGAGTTATTTATTTTAATTTAAGGTTGGGTCACTAGTAGTGGGTGAAACCGCGGGGCACAACTTGTAACTTATATAACTTGGCCTTAGGTTCAATTTCCTTCCAACTCCATTATCAGGTCCTTATCTATATCCATTTAATATTATAACTTCAGGTCCATATCATTAAGTGAAATCTAATGGGCCCAGATATAATGGGTTCACTAGTAACTATTCAAGGGTTCCTTCAGTTCCTTAATCAGACCAACTCGATGGTATCGTGTATGGTCATTGTCGAACTTCATATATTTGCTTACAATTGCAGTTTCAAATAGATACGACAACTAGAAGCGAGTAAAATTTGTTTTTTTTTTTTAGTAACACAATCCGGTCTAACTTATATCTGGTGTCGAAATCAGCGTGTTAATTAAATACACTCCAATCAATCAAATTATCGGCCGACTCAAATTAGCCTGTATATGGTTTAAGTTCTTAGTCGATATCAAGAGTTCTAAATGTGCCAACTTCTGTTGAAGTCTTCGCTTTTCTGTCTGTTTTCCAAAAGTTTTCGTCCAGGAAATATTTACTGTAATCAGATATAATTAACACATGTATTAGTCGTAGCTTGATGTTCAAGTGCACATAGTTCGGGGGTCCAACAAACGCTGGGAGCGAAAGTCCTAGAATGGCGAACATGACCTGGAGAACCGACTGATCTAGTGAAGGTTCCTAGGAACCGGATGCAAACATCAGTCGAAGTAAAAAGGTACGTAATGACTAACTCCTACATGATATTGTCTCATTTCAGGGCAAAGCTTTTCGCATACGACTTCTCTTCTGCGTGTGTCCGGAATGATGGAACTGAATTCCTCGGGCACTCGTTAAATAATATCACAATATTAAATCACTTTAATTAATTGACTTTATTTGATTTTACTACCTGAGGAACGAAACTCGAGTCTCGTGCTACTTTTTTTATCTTGAAGACTGTGTAAGTTAAATAAATTTCCATTTGATTATAAAAACGAGGTTATGAAAAAATTACCTAGACGTTATTTTGATTATTTTTTCAAATATTTACTTTCTTAGTCATTAAATTAGTAGTTACCTCTGCTCTATGATGGAGTCCACAACTTGCTTGTGCATTTCATCCAAGGAGGGCCGGCTGCCACCGTAGTCTTGGGGCAACTCTTCCTGGTTGATGTGCTTATAAAGGGTATCCGATTTCGGCACGTGAAAATTAATCTGAAAATATTGAATTTGATGGAGTTAATACTTAATTCTGTTTTCATGTTGGCGCTACCGCTTCACAATTTTGTAGAAATAATTCCAGAAATTGGGGAGCTGCTTTTTTGGATTGTGGAGTCGTACATGAGGCCTACCAACTAAAACCAAATACCTAATCCTCCACTAAACTTTACCGGGGTTCTGATCTTTTGGGGGTCCGTTGACACCTACTACGGTTCTCAACCTGCGGGTTGTGGCAAAAGAACCTGGTAAAGGTAAGTAGAGGAGGCTCATTTGTGGGCTTTCTATATTATGTTTGGATGAACGCTCCAAAAGCTAAAAGAGCTCATCGTGGCCTAATTTGTAGAAATTACTTTGAATTTAGATTTTAGTCTTGAGGTAGTCCCGCAAGATGTTCCTGAAGTAACTTTAGTAAAAAACCAAAAGTCTGCAGCTAGCTTAGGATTAATCTCCTAACTTAAGCGAGCTGCAGACTTTTGGTTTGGCTAGGAGAAAATGTTCTTTGCTATCTGTTAACGAACATTTAAGATAAATGAATACAAAAGTGTCGTACTCACCATGTTGGTTATTTCCTGCTTAAGGAACGGTTTCATGAGCCCGAACAGTTTGTCTATGAATGGCGGCGCATTGATGATGTGAATCTGCTTTAGTCTGAGCGGCATAGCTTCCTGAGAATCAGAAGAAAGAAAGACTTAGTACTTAAACCTTTTAGTGCAAGATACACCAATTTACGAATCATACGAAGAATGTCAAGGGTCGCGGGTTGAAGCCCCGTTCGTGTCTATTATTTTTCAATGTTTCTTTGAATAATAGTAATTAATATAGGCATTAAATGGACTTAAAATTTATAAAAAATATGACATATATGAGGTGAATTAATTAATGTTTCATTTATTCCTATCACCGGAGATAAACGGGTATATCAATAAAATAAAAATAATTTATTTTCAGGCAATACAAAACAATCTTAAAGATGTATGTTAGTAGATAAGATATTTTTAACACTTCAAACAGACAAGATCATTTTATCACAGGGAGATTTATCGAACTCCATGTAAGACATGTAGTTTGATAAACCTACCTCTTGAAGGCCCATCCAGCCTTTCTGAAAATACCTTGCAGATACTGTTGGTGCTTCCCCTTACTCGACGTGTTATTGACGCAACTTTCTTACGCATGATCGTGAAGTAATCGTCAGTGTGTGAATCAACGAACATGCCTGATGCACTACAATAAAGCGGAAACCTCAACAATACCCCGCAGGCATTGTTGTATTGAATACGCAGGGTGCTGGCTGTTTTTGTTTATTATTATCTCGAAGGCTGCTGGTGTATAATGTTTGGCAGTAAGCCTTGAAGAGTGTGATTTTAACTTGCACTGAACAACCAGCAAACCTTCGAGCCATCATATTTGCTCTCACAGCCAAAGCCCTGCGTTCTCTTTCCATGTCTAAGTCGTCTTTTAAGTCCTCCGTCATAATGTGGCCCAAGTATTTAAACTGGGCAATTCTTTGTAAAAGTGAACCGCTGAGCGTTAAGGGAGGGACATGGGTTGGACTTTTATTTCTACCTCTCAACACCAACAGCTCACTTATATGGTGTATACTTATATAGGGTGATCTTTTTGTTTCAACTTTAATTTTGAATAAAATGCAATATAATTTGTGGTTTAACGTAAATGAATTCGTAAAATAAACTAAATTACCGTACGTATAATAAACTAAAATATTACGAAACTAGATGGAGTTGGCATCAGGGGAGACGCACTAGACTGGCTTAAATCATATCTCGCTGATAGGAAGCAGTGTGTACAGATAGAGCACCTGGATTACGACACCTGTCAGCTACAAAACGTGCGCTCGGATATCCTGACCACGAACTGGTCTATTCCACAGGGTAGTGTAATAGGATGCATACTCTTTCTCATCTATATTAATGATCTGCCGAAAATATTTTGTGTGTGCTATTCGCTGATGATATCTCCATCCTCTTCAAAAGCCCTTCACACAACCAGGAATATAGCTCTCAGATTATTGAGACTTTCAAACTAATAAAATCTTGGCTTTTAAATCACAACCTTGAAGTTAATACTAAAAAAACTAATATCATCCAGTTCAAACCCTACCAAAAGAAAAAGATTAACTTAAAACCTATAACTAACACTATTAAAATTGAAGAAGTCGAAGAATTCAAACTATTAGGTATTACACTAGACTCACATCTAAATTGGAAAAATCATGTCGACAAAACTAAAATAAAACTATCACAATTTTCATATGGGCTTAATGTGCTGAAATCAAACACAAACATTCACTGTGCTCTCACCGCATACTACGCGTATAGGCATACGCGTAGTATGCGGTGAGAGCACAGGCGCATGGCTACACTACGGCATCATTATGTGGGGCCACAGCGTAGATGCCAAACATCTATTTATTGCTCAAAAGAAATGTCTGCGAATAATATTTAATATTAAACCTAGAGATAGCTGTAAACCCCACTTTATAAAAGAAAAAAATTTAACTTTACCTTCCATTTACATATTAGAAATAGCCACTTTTGTTAAGAAAAATATAAACATGTTTAACTTTGTAAAACGAAACGATGTTTACGGTATCTCTATTATAAAAATAAAACATTAACGTACAAACTTAAATATAAAAAATATTCTTCAATACTGAAAAACTGTATTTTTAAATCCAAAATAAATTCAAACGTTAAATACATAAATAATAGTCAAAACAAATGCAGAGCAACGTGGTCAGTCATTAACCATGAGGTTGGAAATGTAAAATGCGACAATAATATTTCTCAAATAGAATTAGATAATAAAATACTGACTAATCCCAATGACATAGCAAATACTTTTAATGATTACTTCATTGATTCAACTAGCACTATGACATTTAATTTTTTACATGATAATGGCGAACCTAATAAAACCAGGACAATTCCTAATTCCATGTTTCTTAGCCCTATGACTCAAGACGAGATAAAAAAGAATTATTAGCTTTAAATAACACTAACTCGGAGGGTTACGATGGGATTAGTACAAAAGTCATTAAAACCTGCAGTACAGAAATAATTCCTATATTGACTTACTTAATTAATCTTTATTTTTCATCTGGAATTTTTCCTGATGCACTAAAATTATCAATCGTTAAACCTCTGTATAAAAAAAACGATAAAAATGATGCTAAAAACTATCGCCCGATAACCCTTATATCCATTTTATCTAAATTATTTGAAAAATGTATGCAAACGAGACTTTTGGACTACTGTAGCAAATACAATATCATAACAAAAGAACAGTATGGATTTCAAAAGCACAAGTCAACAACACTAGCAATTGCTCATCTTATAGGACATATCCATAGTGCCCTAAATAAAAATTATTTAACGACAGGACTATTCTTCGACCTGTCACAAGCCTTCGACTTTGTAGTACATGACATCTTGTTAAAAAAATTAGAAAAAAGTGGAATAAGAGGTTTAGCACTGCAGTGGATCGCGACCTATTTGAGCAACCGAAAACAATACGTTGTTATTAATAAAGTAAATGAAAATGTATTAACCTCGTATTCATCTGACTATAGAGTTAAAAATTGCGGCGTGCCCCAAGGGAGTGTACTAGGACCCTTATTGTTTCTATTTTACGTAAACGACTTACCGCTAGTGACTGATCATAAATGTGTATTATTTGCAGATGACATTTCGATTATTGTGACATCTGACAAAAAGTTTAAAAGTAATTCTGATCATGAGTCGGACATTAATAATATTATTGACGACATTGTAAAATGGTTACAGACAAATAAATTAAAAATTAACTTAAATAAATCTCAATATATACAGTTTAATAAATCAAGACATACTAAATATAATTTCAAATTTAATATTGACAGGTTAAATGAAGTCCCTGAAAGATCGAAGAAGGATCTGAATTGGAAAGTACATCTGGATAGTTTGTGCAGTAGGATTAACAAGTTTGTTTATGCTCTCAGACAAATAAAGAATATAACCAACAAAAAAGCAGCAATTTCAGCATATCACGCCTATATAGAATCTATCCTACGATACGGGCTTATTGTTTTTGGTAACAGCACGGATAAACATAGAGCATTTATTGCGCAAAAGAAATGCATCCGAGCCATTTGTGGTATCCGTCCTGACGAGTCATGTAAACCGTTTTTTCAAAGACTAGGTATATTACCACTTCCATCACTCTACATTTTCGAAATTTGTAATTATGTTTATAATAATAAGGGATTGTTCAAAAAAGCCTATCAATTGAACTCTCGAAATAGAGATCCATGCAGACTTGAATTGCAGGATACTCCTAAATCAGCCAAGTATGCGAAAAGTTTCCTAGTTATGTGTATACGCATTTATAACAAAATTCCAAAAGAAATAAAATTGTTATTCAATAGTAACTCATTTAACAACAGATTATTGAAATGGCTGAAAGAACATATGTTTTATGACATTAATGATTTTCTGAACAAGAAACTATAATTTTCTGAACTTTTGTGATTGCTTTATTATTTACTTATATTATTATTGCGGATAATGCTAAGAGAGAACTATTATATTGTTGTATTGATCTTATATCTGTGACATTGAACAACAATTTACTAATATTTTGCATGCAATTGATACATATCCTGTATAGCTAAACATGTGGACTTTACCTTAATATCTGACTGTAACAACTTTATACCATGTTTAAAGCAAATAAAGACTTATCTTATCTTTGATAAAAACGAGCGTCGCAAAAATAAGTTGCTTCTACCAGCACCTAGACTACAGATGTATAAAAATAGCCCAGAATACCGAAACATCCAAATTTATAATAAATTACCCCAGAATATACGGTCCACAGAAACAATATGTGTACTTAAAGCTAGATTAAAGTCGTTACTGTTACAAAAAACTTATTATAGTATCCAAGAATTTATGGAGATAAAAGTTTAAAGTAACGGTATTTGTAATAAATATATTTTAACTATTGTAATTTTATGCTAGATATATATATTTAATTAATTAATGAATTGTATGTTGTTCACTTTTTATATAATAATTATGTGATTTATGAAAAATAGAATAATAATAATTAAGTTAATAATATGTTAGTAGGTATAAGAAATTGCAATATTTTAGTTTTAAGTAAATTTGCTGCGCCCTAACAGGGTCATGTATTAATTAGTTATATGTGTGTACATTGTGCAATAAATAAATAAATAAATCGACATGAATAATTTTAATTAAAAGAATCATATGAAATGTAAAATTCTTTAAAGGCCCTGTAGATGGCATCTATTATTAAATACATATTAAACATCACTATATCTGTGTCATCTAGTCTTCTATTGATGAAAAATAAATAAATAAATAGATAAATAAACGGTTTTATTAGCACAGCTGGCAACTATGTCAATAGAAGAGAGAATATACGTCAAAAATCAAATGCCACAGAAGACGGCGACATAAAAATGTAGGTAGGCGTTTATATGGGTTTGCTCACGTGCATTTTACCGAGTCGGGTTACCCGTACTTTCCGAGTAAAATTGGAATAATGAACATGCCGTGTTCGGCACGAGACACATGAGCAAAATCGTACATAATAAACGTAGTCGTACATACAGTTCCGTACTTAACAGAAATGTACCCAACTACATGAAATTAATTAAAAAGCACGCCTGCCACGTCTGAATTATTATATATTTTTATTTCACACCTTTTTGAGTACCTTATAGCCAAGTATTTTTTTTTTTTTAATAGTAGTAGCCTATGTTACCCGGGAAAATGTAAGGATTCTAATAATACCCCATCTACATCGGTTGAGGCGTTTAGAAGTTATGGTAGAATAAAGAAACTCACAAACATACATATTATATTATACATACTTATAATAATACTCCTCACGACCGTGTTTCGGTCGCAGCGGCATATCTCTATGGAGATTAGCCAAGTACCGTACGCAAGAGATATTATAGTGCACAAGTGTACGCGCAAACACAGGTGCACTTCCTCTTCCTTCACTCTCATTGTCCGATGGGACGGAAATCCATAGATCAGGCGCAGGATCGACAGCTTTACGTGCTCTCTGAAGCACGAGGATGTCACACCAACAACTTCCTTACTACGGGCTGCTACTGAGAATTTCCCAACAGAAAAACCCAATAACAATTTGTCCGACCTGGGAATCGAACCCAAAACCTCAGGGACAGCAGCCGCGCTAGCGATCACTAGACCATCGAGACAGTCATATATACATACTTACTACATACATGAACCCGGATTGGATGGATTTAAGTAACTGTGCTTACCTCTTGATATTTTGACAGCTTCTTCGCTACAGAGACATTGAACTTGGTAATGAATTTGAGGGTGATATCCTTTACATCCATAACCACGATGTCAGCTTCAGCCAGATCGTTATTGGTCAGCATCCAGGAGTCACAAGACATAAAGAACATCCTAGCATCCTGAAGGTAGTCATAATGCTCCAGACCTGGGTCGTTCAGCTGCCAAAACCAGATATTCCTATTTCCAGAGATTTGGTACTGTGCTAACTTTCTGTAAATAATAACAATGTTGGACTATGTATGGTGTGTTTATTCGTAAAGAAAGTTTGAACTTGGGTAGTGTTTAATTTGTAAACTAGTTTTCTAGTAACTCTGAGTACCTGGGTTTAACTCCAATTCAAATTGGTCAGGTGTTAATAGGTATTTTCCATGAGGCAATTCTTTTGATTGCCTTTTGCAGATCAAGAATTTAGCTCTGCTTCTTAGCATATTGCAGTTTTACCCTAAGGCCAAAAGAAAAAGCTCTTAAACTGTTGGCTCGCTCATTAGCAGATACAATAGATTTTTATTGTTATGAATTACGTATTTGTTCGTGGGTGAGCCAAAGGGTTAAGCACATAAACCAACCCTAAAGCATATAAAACGCACATAAGGTTTAAAGTATATATATGGACTTTTTTTTTCAAGAATGTATATATTTTCAGAACTACAAATAATTGTGTTTAACTAAAACTAGGTATATAGGTTAGATATGTAAAATGTGCCCTAGAAGCAGTTAAAAAGAAAACTGAATGAAAATGTAATAAGTTACTGAATTTCCCATTGTTTAGATCATTTCCCGTGTTCAAAAACAATTCTTATTTGTTCACGGTTGTTCAGATCATAATCTCGTATATAAATAGGTGCTAGGAGGCTATTGCTCCCGCTATCGGCTAACAAAATACCTATATTAAGATCTCATTGATAGGTCGTTCGGCGGCACACAGAAACAGTGTTTAAGGAAACTACTTTTAACGTGGGCAACATTTATTTAAAGGTATTGTGCCGTTTCTTTATTAATGACTTGGGTATTAGATACTTTAAGCTTATTTTATTGCTTCATAATTTAAATATATATTTTTTAAATGATCAACGAATAATGAAACGCGGACACCAAAATACCTACCTACTCGATGACTAAATTAAGATATAAAATAATACCTATGTTGAGATAATTTCTTACTATAAGGTCTTAATTTCTAGGTGCTTATTTATTAGGACTTTTTGATCTTTTGCAGGGTTTATATATTTGAATTATATGCCTACATATAAGTCAAATACATTCACATAATCCGATAGTAGTTAAATGAAAATAACAAAGTGTTCGAATAGAGCTCATCTATTCTAAAGGGGCGTTAATCTCTAGATCTACAAGTAGGACCTGAAAAATATTTTTGTATTTGATAGCCTAATTATCGAGGAAGTTTAAAGGCTATTTAACATTACGCTACGACAGTTAAGGGCCAAGCAAGAAAACGGGTAAAACAGCAGCTAGTAAAATTTTGCATACGTCATAATCCGTTTAATCACATCGAATCATCCTCACAAACTTTTGTCAATTCCAGTTGCATAATTTTATGGAGACATCCAGGGGTAAACAGACAGTGGTTCATTTTGCAGGACTCATTTAAAGCAAATTAACCACCACCTAGAAAGTCTATAGTGAAATGTCTAGAGTCTAGACTAGTTACATAACTAAATTGAAATATATCAATTACTGTTCACCGGTTACTACTCACGTAAATTTTTCGGGATTGCCCGACTAGTTTCGAACTCGAATAGAGCCCTTAGTCATAAGCTGAGCCCGCGGCGATGTTGCAAGTCAAACACAAATATTATTATTATACAAAAATAGTGAAATATATTGTCGGTAATTCCCATATTCCCGCTGTTATAATAATGATAGAGGTTTAAGTTTAATAATACAATCATTATACATACTTGTATTCAAGTAGCTATAAGTAATAGTATCTAAAAGTGCTTGATAACAACATTTTAATAGGACTGTTTTATACTCACACGATTTTCAAAGCCTTTTGCATTGCAGGTGACATTGGATCCCTGTGGTTGACCAGCTCCGGAGAAGAGTCCCTTATCCTGAAGAACAGTTCTATCGTGTTTTTAGTCTTCTCTATATCATAGTAGCAACTATGAAGAAACCTTAGGAGAATCCTGTCCTCTGAAAAATTAGAAACAAGTAATTAAAGTGATTTCTAAACCACACGGAATGAATGAAGTGACCCAATTACTTATTTCTTAATGAGTCACAACTAGACAGGGAGAATGGGTATCATCATCATAATTCAACGTGGGAGCAATTTGATTGTTACTCTGCGCTGCTAAATTAGAAACGTTGTGGTGGCAGAGTGGATAATAAACACGGACCGGTACATCAGTTGGGAGAACCATGACACGGTATGTAAAGGTACGAATCCTGCTCGTGTCTATTAATTTACAATGTTTCCTTAGAATATAATAATTAATATTTTGTACTCTTATACGATAAAGGAACACACCGTGAAGAAACTGGTTATAATTGTCTGGATTTGCCAACCTGTAGTGTGTAGCGTGGTGTGGTGATAAGTGTTCGTACCCTCTCAGCAGGTATTTGATAAAAATAGCACCTACCTGAAGTTGATGTAAATTCATACAACATATATTTATATAGTAATTAAAAAACAAACTGACTCGACGACTGCCTCGTTGGTCTAGTAGACCCAAGTGCGACTGCTGAGCAGGAGGTCTTGGGTTCGATTCCCGAGTCGGACATAGTGTTATTCTGTTAGGAAATTCTCAGTAGCAGCCCGGAGTTTGGAATTGTGCCCGGTTGATGGTAATAGGCTTACCACCTATTACATGGAACTTAATAACAACATTGGTGAAATGTGGGTGTACAATTGTGTACACCTTTGACTACCCCTTCGGGGAATACAGGCGTGTTGCTATGTTATGTTCCTTAATCTGTGATGTAAAAAACAAAACACAGATTAAGGAACATAGATAAGACGAAGCTAAAAAAGCGCCAGAATCAAAGCAGGTGGAAATCAATCGTCTGTGCCTACCGCAACAGGCAACAGGCTATTTTGTATTTAGAACTTTACGTTTATTCTGTTTAGTAGTTACACAGGCTTGAACACAGACACGCTGATGAATTAATTTCAAAATATTACCTTCGTACATTTCCGCATAACTTGGAATATTTGGAAGGCAAACAATGATCCGGTCACAGTCGCACAGCATAAAGAGTAACATGGATTAATAGGTAATACACATAAGGTTATAGGTAGGTACTATATTAGCGAACGTCCTTTTAAGAGATCAGTGATAAACATTCACTTAAATCCAATGACGTTTTAGTTTATAATAATACATGTTGGGTGTTTCAGGGTCATATTTTGTTTGGTGGTATTATGCCCTGTTGTTATAAAATGTGGTTTAACTGTACTTCGCGGGATTTCCTTATACCTATGTAGTTACAAAATCCGATTAGGGAAAAAAACGATTTCAGTTATGGTAGGTCCCAAGTTATCATATTTAGTATTATACCTATTAAGTATGAAACCTGTTTGAAACGAACTTTATTCGGAATAAAGTTTAAAGTACAAAAACGGACACGAGGGAAAGACTGTGGACTTAGATCTCTTTGTAGAGGGCATATTAAGGTTAGGTTATGTCCATTCATATATTCTAAATTTTAATTTATTAATACGAAGATACATTATCTTATTTTTTTGGGCACACAGGTTCTGTATTCTATATGAGTTCGATAAATAATTATTTATTTTAGGCCATTCGTACAGTCATTACTTATGTTTACGAACAGTCAAAACGGATCTGCTAAATCTAGTTGGCATTCGGCAACAAGTTATAAAAAATATTCAATGTTAATTTTAAGAAAACCTGTTTGTGTTCCGTACGATTTTGAGCAGGAAACATATTATGATATTAGGCACACTTTTTAAAACAGAGTTTTTAATTTAGCTTTAAAAATGTTGGAACTGTTAGTTTTAAGCGTAGATAATTCAAAGTCATCTTAAGTTACATTGAAACTTCATCTGGACAAAAAATTAACTAATTCTGCCAAAAACATTAATTCTTCTACCTTCTACTAATAAAAACATGAAGTAGGTACATATTTAGCAGGTATATAGTATCGATTCTTGCTGTTTTGAGATATCACAACATTGAGTCGTACAATTCTGAATACCCATTTATTCTGTAGGACAACCCACTTGAAAACAATATTGGAACAAAAATATATATTGTATTCTGCACCTTATTTCATAAAAGATTAAGTTGACAGTCGCATATGAATTTGTATCAATTGTGAAAGAGTTGGTGTACCAGTTGTACGTAACAACGGATCCTCATTCATTGTGCGCTCAACGAGGCTCGCTCAATAGCCTATCGGGTGGCAATTATTCTTTGTTGTAACTCGGACGAATCAATAACAGGGTCTTGCGAATCATACTATGTATATGATACGATAGGTAGATACGTATTGGTTTATTCAGAGTTATTTTCTTATAATATTGACATTAAATAAGCTAGTGTTAGAGATTAAACCAGCCAGCAGGCCTCGTACTTCACATCAAGAACATTTCTCAGGCGTGCTGGTTTCTTCACGAGATTTTTATATTATGATGCAAGAGCCAATTAACTTGTCGCATTTTTTTTTATAAATACATTATATTTTTACCGTATTTACACATAAAGTGCCTAGTGTTAAACTTATGAGGGTCACTTTCAATGTCGTTAGGTTGTCCGGGATTACGTCATTATAGTTGGATTAATTACCAAATTGTTGTTTCGTATTACATAAATAAAACCATAAAAACTCTTATTCGTTTCGTTATAATTGTGTTTGAGGTAGGCACGAAGTACAGGATGTTAATCGCTAAATAACTGCATAAGCCATAATAATACTCCCCCAGACCGTACTTCGGTCACGGCGGCTATCTCCACGGAGATTAGCCAAGTACGTAGGAGATATGATAGTGCACAAGTATATGAGCAAACACAGGTTGGCTCTCTGTTCCTTCACTCTCATATTCCGATGGGACGACAATTCGACATGACCGCAGAGAGATCAGGCGGAGGACACGGCTTTACATGCTCTCCACTCTCAGCACGGGGCCGGGTGATGCACACCGTCAACTTCCTGACTCCAATAACACTTTTGCCGACCCGGGAATCGAACCCAGGACCTCACGCTCAGCAGCCACGTTGGCGACCGCTAGACCAACGAGGCGGTCAAGCATAAGCCATATTATGTGGATAGTCGAAATCAGATTGGATTTATTGAATTCAATTCGGAATCTAAGACTTATGAAGACTGAAAAGCAGAACTTAATTTATAATATTTACCTACGGTTAAAGACATTTATTTTCTCTTAAGATTACATTTAATCACTTAAAGATAAAATACAAAATTAAATATCTATGATTTATTAAACCGATTAGCTTAATTAGTAGGGTAAAATGCAAAAGTATTCGTAAATATTTGGCAAGTGTAAGTGTAAGTTAAAATTTTATTTAGCCGGACATTTTTTGCAAAAACCTGGCGGTATGAAGCCTCACCTTACTTTTTGGCAGGAATCTTAAAGGCTATTTAACGTACCTATTCTTTACATAAATCTCTATGTACTGAAAAGTTTTGCTCACCTAAGTTTTTGGGTAAATGAGGCTGCCTATTTACCCAATCCCGGAGTTGGTCGATTTGTTTTTGTACATCTTGCGAAATCTTGTTATCCATTTTGAAGACCACCTGAAATAACGTAAGTAAAGGAACATTTTAGTAGCACACGGTAACACACAATTAAAATTAAAACCTGTGAACTAAAAAACCACGGATCAACAAAATCACAGAATAAAAAATAGAAGAACGTACTCGTGACAAGTCTCAAGTCATAATGACAGTTATTTTTTTTTCTTTTTTAATAAAACAACTTTTAACCTGATTAACGCGTGAATTGATTGATTTATTGATTTTTGTTTTTCCTGACGTTTCGAACACTGCAGCGTTCGTAGTCGCAGGATGGAGGTCCTCCTGCGACCGTTTTGCGACCAAAAATGCAAAAGTTGTTTTATTATATTGTCACTACGATCACGAAAACCTAAGATATTACAAAAATATTTTTGTTAAGACGAAACTCCGTCACGATCGCAAACAACCGATAAGAATAACCAATCAAAGTATTTGGTGGTAATTAAAATATTAAAAATTACATAACAAAGACATAAAAAAATTATCTAAAGAAATATTTTTATGATCTAAGTACTTCTTCTATTTCCATCGTATCGATGGCACGACTCATAGTATTCCGCCACACGGACAGCGCTTTTGCCAGCGTTCATCAGTTCCTCCCGGGTGCAGGTGTTAGGGCATGCTGGAAAAGACGTGAGGTTGAGCCATGGTTTGTATCTCAATACCACATTCACACCTTAGGGCGGAACTGTTCGTGAAGCCCCACCTGAGCAAGTTTTCTTTGCTTCGCTCGACTAGAGTTCGGCGACTTCAAGGTAGGTCGCACAATACTGTGCCCAGGAGGGGGTTTCTCAGAGTATGGCATAAAAGTTAAACGGATTTGATACTTCTTGCGCCGGAGATCGCATCTGGCATGAGAAGCATCACCTTTGATGGGACTGACACACTGCAGAAAGCTTTTCGGCTCTTAAGCTTCCGAGGTACAGCGATAGGGTCGTACATAGGGTGGCGACTGGCCTCTTCAATTTTTGCTCTTTCCATAGAACTTGCAATATTGTGAACATCTGGAGGAGCAATTCCAGCCAGTGGGTATAGAATTCCGACCGGAGTTGGTTTAAGGCAATCGGTTATGTGAGCTCTGGTTCAGGTCTAGATCCACCAGATTTGCATGAACAGACCGACGAAGTACTGATATAATTGATCCGGGTCTGGATGTGTGCATGTAAACTTTACCTCGCACTATTTTCAGTGTTGACAGCGTTTAAAAACAATACAATTAATACAGATAATTCTATAAAGTTGGACATTGTATTAACTGCAAAGTTAGTCGCGTCGGTTCAGTCATTTATGTAGGGACTGAATAAGTTGCGATGACGTCACATCAAAAGACGTATGAAAGAAGAATTCGGGCAAGTGGGCAGAGGTCGAGATGGCTTAGTTGATCAGAGCGCCTGGAGTATTTATCCGGGAGGCGCAGGTACGAATCTTGCTCATGCCCGTATTTTTCTTTCCATAAAAAAGTATGATACGACTAAAAATGCTAAAAGACTAAGGATCTAAGTACCTACTTTCAATGTAGTAGAGTGGATTATTTATTCGCTATTTCAATTGTTTCCTAGTTTAAGGACGAATCATTTAATGAACTAAAGTGAAGTGTTTGGCACAGTTTGCCTATAGTCAATATGTACCTATAATATGTCGTCCCAGACCGTGAGTTCAATCCTTAAAGAGAGGATAAAAGTTATATACGAGTTATTATGCATAGCTACATAAAATATAATATTATTGTACTAAGGTACAAAGTGTTAAAAAACAAAAGTTATCTTTTTTAAAGGTAGTCATGCCAGAGACTTTGGGTTCACACAGCTTATACCCCGACACTAAGCTGATTAACCACACGAAAGATTAATCGTTTGTTATATTTTAGGAAGTACCTAAGTGGAATTAGACCTGCCCAAAAATGTATCAATTTGTAAGTACTAAGTACGGAAGTCCATTTTACACCCACCCAGCTGTCAGTAAATACTGCAAACGTGAGATTACGTCAATCAACACATGCTCTCAGGAACGTGCTGATTGATATACGCAACCACAAAATGTCGGATTCAGATTCTATAGTTAACTGTCTAACGCAGCGATTCTCCATCAGGTTTTGAGTTTTATCTCAAAATGTACTGGAGATTCGTATCAGAACTTATTAGCATCAAGGTTCTTCATTAATATAAGCTATTTAATATAATAATTATTTTGTTTTTTTTAATACGTTGCCCCACACTAGGAATTTCTTCCTGTATCGTTGGTGCGTTTACAGACATATAATCTCACATGCACACACACCCAGACCCGGAACAATTATCTGTAGATCATACAAATATTTGTTCCGTGTAGGAATCGAACCTTCGACACGCGACGCAGCAGCGTCGAACCTTTTAATATGATCAACCGAACTCATTTATACAAAAAAAAATATATAAATGCGAAAGTAACTCTAGCGTTAATAGCCTAGTTGACACTGACACTGACTTTTCGAGTTATGTGCGTATTAGGAATTAATTATCGCTTCAAGATATGTCTTTGAAAAAGCATTAACGCATGCTTAGCGAACTCTAAAGTTACAATATTAAATGGAAAAAGAATACGGTCGCGAACAGGATTCGAACCTGCGCCTCCCGGATAGATACTCCAGGCGTTCTGACCACTAAGCCATCTCGACCTCTGCTCACCACCGCGAATTCTTCTTCCATATTTTAACACGTCTTATGGCGACGTCATTGTAATCAATTCAGTACCTATACAAGTGACCGAACCGGCACGACTAACTTTGCAGTTAATACAATGTCGTAAAGAATGCAATTACCTTAATAATTCAAGATATGTCTTTGAAAAAGCATTAACGCATGCTTAGCGAACTCTAAAGTTACAATATTAAATGGAAAAAGATCTAATTATCGCTTGCTTAAAACGGCGAAGGACATCGCGAGGAAGCCAGCACACTTATGTTCTAGAATTAGAAATGGTGTGTAATTGTAAAGTCTATCTACTTGCCAGGCCGATGGGCGGTTAAAACTCTGACACTAGGTTGATCACACATCATGAAGAAGAATAAGAAAGTAACTCTGTTTGGCTGTTTGTTTGTTTCGTTTTCACACCTAAACCACTAAACCAATTTACATGAATTTTGGTATGGAGATAGATTGGACCTTGAAAAAAGACATAGGCTACCTTTTGTCGCGCAGACTAAGTCGAGGGCACAAGCAAGTTATTCATAACACCCGACTTTATGACAAAATTGCTGGTAATTGTAGGTAAATGTAAGAATAAACAGCAATGTCTGGCAGTGGCGGCACTGCCTAACTTCTATAGCTTGAATCACTATGTTTTTTTAGGAATCCAGGTTAATTTCCCACAAAGTTTGGTCCCTACACTACTCAATACTATGTATGCCTACATACCTACTGCAAATTGTACGGATGATTTACTATACAGGAGCAGGGGCCGAACTAAATTGGAACGGCCTGCAGTCACTGTGCCGACAAACTAATAAGGGTCAATGTCATTATGACCCGGCCACGAACCAAGATCCAAGATAACCCGGCAAGAAATATTGCAAGTTTTCAATGAAACAGGCAATATTATTTTCATAGAGCGTAGTTATTCAGTTTAATACGTAACTCATTAAAATTGTTATTACATAATGCGATAATTTTTATTTGATAAAAGTTATCTATGTATAACTACAAAATTTCCTGTTTTTCATTAAATCCAATCATGGCGCAAGATTGGGATGGCTATATAAATTATAAACATAATATAGCATCACGGCTGTATTCCCTGAAGGGGTATGCAGAGGTGTTCACTATAATCTCAAACACCCCAACCAGCCCCTAATGATTTCGAATTGTATTAAATTATATTATTACAATGTTACCTATTTATAGACTCATTAGGTATTACGGACTACTTGTCCTATTTAAATAATCAGATAAAATTTACGAACATCTCGTGACGTCCTGACTGTTATCAGGGTGTACAATCTTCGAACAAATGAGTAGGAAACTGGACAATTATAAATCGACAAAATAAAGTAGCTCATTTAAATATACCATTGTCGTATAGCAATCATTCTTTTGCAATTTGGTAGGGTTATATCAATAGTTTTTTGCCTTCGTGAATCAATAGATGGCGCTTAATGCTATTTTGCAACAGCTATCTCAGATATATATGTAAGGAAGACTTATTTGTAAAAGTAAACTTGAATTTATTATATAGGTATCGGGAGTATGCTGGTCGGAACTGGCTTCGCAGTCCCAGTTACTCATTAATAAATTGCATATACGAATTAAAAGACATATAAGATGACATATTAAAAACAAATATAACATTAAATAATTTAAAACAATTAATAAAAGTAATAATATTTGTACATATTAGTTTCGACTTCCTGCATTGCCAAATCCATAAAGAAAACTTGATAGATTTACGATTACTTTGTCATCCTGATTTTTTATTCACCATTATGGGAAAAAATTAAATAAAATATTATGCGGGAAGACGGATAAGGAAGTAATAAATTAAAGGCAATAAAAATATGTATTAAGTGATTAAACATCTTTGAAAACTATTAATTTTATTTCATTATATTCTTCCAAATTATTCATAAGATGTATGAGCAAAAAAAAATGAATGGAAGAATATATTGGAATCGGTTGAATCACGTATTTTATATCTTTGTTGGTTGGACCCTAAGTAGATACCTAATAATACCTAAACAAATGTATATGCATGTCGGGGTCCTATCGTTTACAGCAATAGCAATAGAGCGGACTGTATAAATAAAGAGTATAATAAAAACAAAGATAGATCAAACGGCGCCCGATCGTACTACGTGACCGCCGCGGAAAATCGTCGTAGAGAAGTATTGCGCGCCAAAATGGGCAAAAGAGCGGCAGCCGCCGCGTCACTTCCCGCCCCCCCGCACCCTTCAGGCTGCGCGGTTGTCAGCGCGGCCGTCATCGTTTCCTCGTACCGCGCGCCCTCACGCTGCCCCGCGCCGTGGCATTAGTAGTGCATTCGTAATACTCTAGATGGCGTCTGTGTGCGCTGTTTCCTAAATTGAACGAGAGAGAGGTCTCTATTTCCTATATTATAAAGTACTCTGTGACTGTTATGCATTATCGGCTTTGCTGTAAGAACACGTGTACTATCTAGGCTAGACTGTTATGCGAGCATGGTTTTTTGTCGACACATTAGTCGATTTTAAAAATTATTTTGATCAAAGTCAAATTTATTTTGATCGATAAAATTCATTGCACTAAAAATTTTATCGACTCGCCAAATTCGTAGACATAGATCCGTGCTCGGATGCTGGGCTGTTGTTACCGGAATTATAAAACATGTGATATGATAATGAAATTGGCATAGATATAACCGATGTCTAATCGCTAATAACAACGTTACAAAAATTTACTCCTTTGTACCTAATACCTACTTAAACTATTTTGTAACATTAAATGCAAATAAATTGGTACTACTCAATTCCAAATTAAGTTCCGGTTCATAATAAAATGTGCCTATCACTTAACTACCGGTACTAATTTATATTTGTCCTCATCGGGAATGCTGTTAGTGATGATAACCGCCACCGATACGGTGACCTTCTATCTAGCTATGTCACACCAAATGTTATCCATTCGCCAGGTTCTGATGTTATCCTATTGTCCTACTATCACACTCCACTAACCGGGCTAGATTTGTTCAGTAGGTTACTGAGGTACCTAATTAAATAAGTTGCGTGAGTTGTCACGTTTTGAATTATAATCCTATTATAGTCTATAATAACTGTTACAAAGTTGCTTAAGTACGATATTTTCTATCTAAACGTTCTATAGAATTTTTCACGTTTTCAGCTAATTCTTTATCTCCTAAAGAACATCCCTTATTTGCCATTTGTATCTATAATTTTATTTGTATCTGGTATTGCTATATTTATACTGTATTGTGTACTTTTAAATACGCTTTCCGGTATATACAACTACGAAAAAATTGCCAGTTGCTCAACTTTACTAGATAGAATAACTAAGGTTGTTGTCATGTCAAATTCTTTCTTCTTCTATTCGAGATTTACATATAAATGATCGATCTGATTATTTGGGATACCTATATGATCATTAGATACCTACGTCATTAGCTTAATATTAATATAATAAATAATTTGTAAAAAAATTAGATTTCCTTTTCATGCGCTGAGTCTATGGTCTACGCTCGCGCAAGTGGGAGCAGAACTGAGGAGTTTAGGCGGGAAAATGTAAAGTGCACGTTGTCGATTTTATATTGTTTTCCAAAACTTGTGTTTCTCCGAAGTATAATGTGTAATTATGGTGGATAATTAACCATTATGTGTTCATGAAGGTGTGCAAGTGTGGGCAAATTGTATACAATTGAAAATCATGACTTTTTGTGTTCACTCCTAAACTCCATCGAAGACTCAGTAAAATTTCCACCGTTTTACTGGGGCAATAACTGCAATAACTTTTTATACTTGATTAATACAAGAAGGAAGTAACTGAAGACGAGGCTTTGGCCTTACTTTTATTCAAGAACACTGAAGACGAGGCGGTATGGTCTAAGACCTTAGCCTGCCCGATTAGGGCGAAGGAAAAAAAAAAAAAAAAAAGCAGAACTGAGCAGCCTTTTAATCTTGTTGTCAAACTAAAATTCAAGTTGAATTTTCGTTTGACAAGTCCTCGAATGGGAGAAGTATAAAATTATATTTGATGACAAAAAGGAATAATTTGAAGAATCGAAATGTTTATTTGTCATAATTAAATTAGCACCACACAGTCCACAAATATTAATTCTTATCAAGGAGTTTTAAACACCAAAACTCTTTCCTGAGATTTAAAATTCAATGTAAAGTGTCACGTTGTTTTTTTTTTAGATTACCCTTATGTGCTGAAAAAGCACTCGGGGGGAAAATAAGCGTCATTAGGAACCTAAAAACGATGCAATAGGAGGCACTTTTCGAGCAAGTGTGTTGAAAACTAATAATAACATCATTACTATTTTTACTTTTCATTATAAGTAAGTAGGTAGTTAATTAAGTTCCGATACCTACCTATGTAACCTGTTTAACTGGTAGCACCTGACCAACATAAATTATTTATAAGTTATCATATGGACTATGGTAGATAATAACTACTTGTGTATTTGTGATTCTAAAATCACATTAGGGAGTTGGTTTTTAGAACGATCAGCAGCAGCGGCGTATATAGTAGTAGTATCTATCTAAGGTTATTTTGTAGGCACCATCCCTACAAAATAACCCTAAAACGATGGTCGATGAAGGCGAAGCCGATGTTGAGTCGGTAACCCAAAATCATGGGGTGGGAACTGAAAATTTCTGGCTGCCTCATCCCGACTCCCCCGTTTTATACGCCAATCATCAGCAAATTGCATAAATTCCTGCTAGACTGATATGTCAGCAATGAAGTGCTATCAGTTGTTTACGTCATTTTGTTTCGTGTATAATGAACTAAACTGTAGGATATGAGTTGTCAATTGTTGTTGTTTGTTACTATCTGGCATTATTCTATATTCTATAGAACCTATCTATAGAATAATATCTCCAAAACGTGAATATTTGAAAACCATTCGCGAAATATGTTTCGGTAACTATACATTAGAGGCACCTACTTAATAGACTATTTCCTCCAATCTGGCTGTAGTCAACTTTTTAACGACTTAGGACGACGTGAATTGCTGTAAACCTAGAGAGCTGCCACAATAGATCTTTGTAGGTTGCAGTGACTAAGGGGACTACAGTCGTTTCTCTATTCGCAAATACCATGTTTGCCCTATCAGTTGAGAGCATCATTCCCAAACTTTTTTGTAGAGAGATTCTCTATCATTCTCGTTCATGTTGCATTGTAGAGCGCCTCTACAATAAATATTTATAAAAAAATCGCCTGGCAGCAGTAGTACGTAAAGCATTTTCCCAGCTATAAGAGTACATCATACTAGTTATCTACTTAATGCGTTTTAAATCGTAAGCAATGGTTAAAATTACTGGTACGTAAAAACTTGACAGTGGCTTAATATTTGTAAATATATACGTATAAAAGGAGAAACTGACCGAGGAAATCGCAATTGGCCAAAAAATCGATCGATTGACTGATTGGCGATTACGACCTGGAAAATTACGACAGTTTTTTACACATGCTCTTCTTGACAATTATCTTATCACAAGCAGTCAGAACACACGTCTGATCTTCGGTCTAACATTAAGATATCGGGTATCTGCCAGTAATTGGGATACGAAGGCGAAATCAACATCGCATCGTGTCGAGTACCCACTATTATTATTCGGCTGTATCTGGTTATTTGAAGGCGTTGTCGCCGATCCTATTTGTCGTCTAATTGGAAAACGGGTGACAGTGGATGAATTGGACAAACCCAAATAGATTTTATCGTTTTCAGGATAAGCAATGTCCTCCTCCCGGCTTATTTTAATGAATTATAATCTTACAACAAATATTAGCAAAACACGCTCTAAATTTGAGGACGCAGGACGAAACGAGGATAATTAAATAGTTAGGACTTTAGTATTTGAATTATGAATATTTGGATGTGAAGAATAAAATCTGCTCCAATGCACATCCCTCCTTGACGGCGTTTTGTAATCACTAGAGATTGAACAACGAACTGACTAAACTAAGATTGATGGAAAAGAATTTGAAAATATTGTTAACCTTCAGTTATGTGTATGTGTTCAAATGCATAATTTCAATGCTATTATGTACCTAATTATTCTATGCAATAAGTCCTACATACTTCATTGCAAGGGTCACCATTCTCCAGCCCTTATGTCTGACGACGAAATACTCAATCCCTACCCAGTTTTAGATAGCTCTTAAATCTCATGTTGGCATATCACTGTTGCTTAGCCTTGAAGAGATTTAATCAACTATATATACGGATATTTCATTAATTAGAATGTTTATGTACATCACACCTAAACTCGTTCATCGTTATCTACCGCTGTTGTCGATCTTTTAATTGTCTATAAAGTTTAATTACACACTTTAATCTTTGTTTCGGAATGGAGAGGTAGAAGTACTACGTTTTTCCTCTAGTTACTTTAAACTACAAATAACCTAGTTATTAAATAAAGAAACTGCTCAGAGCGACCTTCGTCTAGAATTATAAATGTTTCATTGCAGAGATCATGTTATTACGGACGTGACTATACCAATTCCAGGCATAATGCACTACCTTCCAACGTAATTGAAAAAAGTAATTACATAGGAAAAGATAAACACTTTATTCATCTCATGGTTATTTTTTCTCTATTAATAATTTTTCCTGTTCATTGTGACGAACATGTCGTAGGTAAATACTTAGAACATTTTTCCAAAATAAACGTCACCACTGTAACCAGTAAAATATAGCTAAGTACATTTAACCAATCTATTAACGATAACGACATATTTATGCCTATATATATAAGTTTAAAATATATGTTGCAGATAGTGATAAATATGTTTGTAATTCACAATGAGTTCAAGTTTTGTCCAATACAAAACACGGCACCATATGGTATTATTTGTATAAAACAAATGCATATTTACTAAACTCAGACAAAGCTAAAAACAGAAACCTATATCAGGCTATATTAGACCTTAGACACAACCTACAGTGCGACTTAAAGAAGTACTCTGAGGTGCGACCCGCCTTAACGTTGTTTCAACTTACTTTGATCTCTCAGCTGTCAACACTTATAGATTAACAGGTTAAAAAGGTTTACTTTATTCAGTAAAACACGTCGCGAGAGCAGCGCGCACGCTCACACACTGTTGGAGATCGGAGAACTGTCGACTGTCTGTCGGGCTACATAAACGGTAAAACCACGACTGCGTTGATACGCGAAATGCGAATTGAACGATCACTTCAACGGCGCAAGAGCACATGATGGCTAGTTCCCACAACTGTCATTTTGAACATATGCACTGCAGCTAATATCTAAATGTTTGATAATATTGGGGTTGTATTCCTAGCTATCCTCGAAATCCCTCAATGATCTCTTGCTTTTAACGGCTAAATTGCTTTGGCTCCACTTTCCGGCAAATGACTGGCTAAAAATAGAAAGCATCATGAATATATTTTCGTAAACGTTTAGATAACTATAGTACCACTACTGTAACCATCAATAGGGTACTAAAATTTTGCATATCTACGTCCAGCCCATTCATTGTAGTTTAACCTGAATATCATCAAAATACCTATCTATGATGGCTCAAAGTGCTTAAAGCGCTAAATCAACTGTTTAAATTATGTAAATAATGTTAAAGTATGTATCGTAATAACTATTCAACATTCGTACTTTGCATTTCTGCATTTTCGTTAGAAATTATTTTGTTGGAGCTTCAGCAATTAGATAATTGAGTTATATTCTTAAAGTTACATTCTTGTCCAAAATAAGATAAATGCTTACGAGGATATGGCGTAGCGGAACAGATGACTGTCTTGAATGAAACAATTTAGGTACATTTTACGGTAAGTACTTACAATGGCAGTTCAAGATAGCTGATCTGGGATGTATCCTTCATTATAAGCAATCTCTTGAAATACATAACAATTACATAAGTCATTAATGAGTTCATTTATATCAAACAGCGGTGAACCGTACACCGTAGAAATTTGTTATAGACATAGTCATGTTTAAGCTCAACTGGGTGTAGGATCTCACCGAAAACTTAGATGCTTATCTACCTAATATTTTATGTTATTACTAAGACGCTGGTGTAGGTGAGCTGAGATTTTGAACGCAGAACCTGAGGGTATCCCCCTTACATTTACGACCCCCACAACAACGTTCGTATTTGATGCATACTTCTGGAATGGGAATCCCACCTTTAGTAGAATTTGCGAAGCCTCATTCATCAGATAATTTCCGCTTCGCGTACAGGTGACTTGTGGTGCTTTATTTTGAATCGAAGTCTAACACAACTTTTTTACCACTGAAGGCAAAGGTCAAAAGGCTAGAGTTTCTATAAATTAAATATGAATTAACCTTGGATCAGTTTTTGTAGCGAAGTTTAGTAACAAAATATTCGTACATGTCGACGCATTAAGTAGGTATATGTCGCAGATAGATTGTACAATTCGCTGTTTTACAAAACCGATCCATTTTATAAAAATCATCAATGAACGTTGTTCAGCTGGATTGCCATTGCACTACGTTTAACAAAACTGCTACCCAAGTTTAGACGTAATACAGAATGACATACCTATATTTGTTTAATAGGTATATTCTATGAACAGTCACCACTCAAAAGAAAAGATAATGTATTCTGAATTGTCTTTCCGTGGCTGGGTTGACGACTATTTCTGCAAGGTCAGAAAAAACCTAAACACGAAGGGGATGACGGGGGTAGTTCGCTCGCTCACTGTCCCCATCTGTCGTACATCCTCTTTGAGCCTAAGCTGTCCGTGTACATGCAACTAAAAAACCCGAACCCGAGCTTGCTTTGCTCGCTCATGCGTCAATTTAATTTATTTTCTTTCATAATTCCGATTTGGTATCGTTTAGTATAGTAGTTTAGTATAGTAGTTTAGTATTTACTTTATATTCTGTATTCTAAATTTTCATTAATATTTCTTTTGCTACTGACTTACAAACTTTAATAAAGTTAAATTATAAATGGATAACCGCAAAGTAAAGCCTGAATCTATTAAATACATAAAGTTAATTTATTGCTGATAAGACACAAAACCATGAGCGACATAAAACTTAAATCTACAATCAGTACAATTTGAAAATTCAAGATAAATCTTTGAAAAGCATTATCGTATGCTTAGAATCCTGTTCCCGACCGTTTCCTTTTTCCATTTAATATAAAAACTTTAGTAGTTTACAATCTGACGTTTCAATTCACGCTTTTTTACATAACCTCTGATCGTTGATCCGTTGAATTGATAAACGCAAAACGTTCATACAATTCTGTGTGTTAGAGTTCAGTAATTATGCAAAACCGCTAATCATCGTTCAGCTGTTTCACATAACAGCACTGTTTCGTAAATCAGCTAGCAGTTTTGTAAAACAGCTGATTCTACAATCCATCTGCGACATATGCACTTTTATGAAGCTTTAGTTATATTTTGGAGGTTCGGGTATGTTTGAGTTGAGACACTGCTTGAGTCATCTAAAGAATGTTATAAAGCCCATGATGATAAAAAACAAAGATTCATGCAGTGACTATCCAAAATGCTATGCAAGTGCAATGCACCCAAAGAATGCATGACAAAAGTTGGAAGTCTAACTACTTTAAACTGTTTTAGCATAGATTGCTTAAATTTTAAGCTCAAGCAGCGCGGACGGCGGAACACTGCAAACACGCATCTAAAAAAAAAGTTTGGTTATGTACGTAAGTAACATCAGTTTCAATTAAATGCCGTAATTACCACGATATGGTTCAAATAGCTTCATCTTATCGACGATACGAAGTAATCCTATCAGTAATCCATAATCTAATAACATGGAATGAATGTAAAAAAACAAACCTGTCTTAATTCACGCATAAATTCAAATCTGGCGCCAATCTAACACATGTTCCTAAGTCAAGAAGAGAATCTGTAAAGCCAATCAAAAAATGTCATTCATGTTCGAAATTGTGACCAATAGCAAGAGGCAACTATAACCGTAAAATATTAATTAAGAAAAATAAATTTTATTTATTAATGAAGATCCTAAAATATAATATAATATAAATATTTAGTTATAAGAAATAAATACATATATAAATATTTGTAAGATATTTAGTTAGTTAAGTGATTTGATGATAAATCCCTTATTTGTGAACGCAATCTATATTTAATTTAAATTTCAATGTTGCCAAAAAAAAAACTCTCTTGATTATACATAAAAGTCTTGCTTGGTGCTTTTAGGTTCCCCTTAAATTATTTAAGTGGACTTTACCAGATTACTTTACATATTAATATTACATAAATCTAAAATGTATAAAAACTTAGTTATACAAATGTATAAATATTATGAAGCATTTATAACTGTGACAACACAAACTGCTGCAAGTTTGCGCATGCGCCGAATGGCGAATCAGTGACTATTCTTTGAGTTAAATATTTTATAAATAAGAAATTTTATCGTTAGTTGGTAATATATTTATGTAAACGTGTAATACGTTAATTAATTTAGATTGGAACTTTTAGTAATACTACTCTCATATCGCGATTTATGAAGTGTTAAAAGTGTAACATTGGTGGCCATTACAAAACCTAAACTTTTTTATCAGAACAAATGTCCATTTGATGTTTCGGCGACGTTGTGACTAATCTCACGGGAACCTAACTAAAAATCACATATTGTGCTTTTGTTTACTACAATTAAGATTCTCAGAGTGCTGTGAAACTCGAGTATTGAGAATCCTTGTTGTAAATTATTTCAAAACGTTTTGTGCCGACCAACAATTATTGGGGTTGACTTCTCACAAGGAACTGTCAATTGTTACATTTTTTCGATACATTCATTTCTTTTATCCATAAATACTAATTAGCCCAACATATACAACGTTAATCGCTAGAAGATTGGCTGACTGCGTGGTGATTTTGGTAATTTGTCGAAGTTGGACACCCACATCGCTTGTTGTTACTCTTCAATGAACATAACATTGGCACGGCGACCTCTATTCATTCTCGTTCCCTTTCCGAGTAAAATCACATAAAATAATCAATTATCATTGCTAAAGAGAGGACAGTTATCATTTTGAGATTTCCGATACGAGTCGTCAGGTGTCGCCGAAGCATTCCGTATTCACGTTCAAATTGTGTTTGCAGTGTAACAAAAATGATTTTGAGATAAATTGTATAATAGTTCAGTGGTAATAGTATTGAAGTGAAGAAAAAAATAGCAATAATATAAAAAGAGTGACAAAAGTGTTGTTGTGTTGGATTGTGTTATGGCGATGCGTCGCTGGCTGGTGTCGTGGAGGCTGTGGTGACATGGGCTGCGCTGCGGCCCCAACTGGCGCTGGGAACTGGGAGTGAGCTAAGTGCTGGGCATTGTGCCTGCACAACAAGTCTTGTATTATGAATAAGCGTGATAGCAGCAAGGACAAAGAACGACAGAGTGAAGACAAAAGGACATCGTAAGCACCCTTACTTTGTATTATTCATCCATAGAAAGCTACCAATATCTTATACTTCTGTATGACAGAAGTTCAGAAGTTGCATGTGATAGAGTCTTGTTGCAGTAATTGTAGCTTCCACAATCTTATATCTTTTTGAATTGATACATGGTATCTTGACTATCACACTAGCAACATGGTTAACTGTAATGTCAAGACCCTTTCATTAAATTTACCCATAAATAGGTTTTATTCATCGGTTCACCAACATGCCATAGGATTAAAAACATACACATTAGAATCAATTAAAATGCCAGCTAAAATAACCAACTGTTTAAAAAACAAAAAAAAAATTGGTTATGCGGTGTAAATACACTCCTTAGGGTTAAGAGTGAGTAAAATAACATTAGATTGTTCAAATGTTAGCCAAGTTTGTAATGATAATTCCTCACTTATGCCTCTGTTTAGTGCAATGGTGTGTGACTTATATATGGTGTTATATGACTATCTTTATAAATGTCTGAGTAAATATGATGGAACTTGTGTATATTCTAATGTAATAAAGGTATCCTTTACATACATTGGGAATGTACCTCTTCAAGTACTCAAATCCTGCATAATTTGATACTTAAAATGTATTTAATATCAATCTAACATAACACATTTATTAATTAATTTAATATTTACAGAGCAAGCCAAGTCAGCTATGAGTGATTACTTAGATATTATATACAATTTCCAGACTAAAAATTTTAATGTGTTATCTATAAAACTAATCAAATATAAGTATTGAAACTATTCAATACCTAATGTTGGTAATCTAAACAGATAGCAAAAACTAGACAGCAAATACCATGTCAGTGATCTAACAGATCCTCTGTGAATGTAAACATAGTTTTTGCAGCTCAGTCACATGTTTCTAATACTGGATGTAGCAGGAACTCTGCATACATTTATATATAGAGAAAGAAATCAGTTTATTTTTATCAATTTGAAATTGAAGTTAATTGCTGAGCATATTAAATAAACTAAATTTGGAGCATAAAGAGAAATCTCATTAACATAACATGGTTGTAAACAAAACTATTACTTATATCTTATACAAAGCAAGGTAAATTTATATGCCAAGAGAAATTCAATAGGTTATAATCATGGGTAAATCTTACATATATATTAATTGGTATTCATAAAATATTTTGTAAAGGATAGCAACCTGTTTTTAGGAAATTGTTTGTATAACCAGAAATATTATGTCACTCAGTGTATATGAATGATAGTTATCATATAAATAAGTGTTGCAGAGCTGATGAATCATACACTATAAACATTTTGTATCTTATACAATACTTACAGTTGATAACATTTTCTTAATAAAAACTTATTATACCTATAGCCGCAATCTGTGTCCAGTAAATGCATTGTTTGTTGTTCAAATGATTAATTTAGGACTTGATTTTACTGTTTCTTATAAACCATTTATGTATTTATGAAACTAATTATTATGGTGACATTTTATAACTAACTAGTAACTACTGACTTGGCCATCTTAGACAGATTTCTATTGAAATCAAGAGTGCTTTGGTGGTATGTCACTCAAAATTGACAAGTGAATTGTCTGTTATGTGATGACTCATATTTTTTTAATATTAATTATGAATGTTCAAAGTGACTGTTATTGTATTTATTTAAATACAAGCCACAATGCATAGGAAATAGTGAGTATACAAGAGGAGTTCTTAATAGTATTTAATTATTATTATTTTCCTTAAAAACCTATCATTTTTAGGATTCCATAATAATCAGGATTTATAAATCATTCATTACTATTTTTATTGTTGTTTGTAGTAATAAATAGTGATACTAAGCAATAGATTGTAGTTAACTACTACAATCTATTGCTTGGTACATATTCCAGGAATAACAGAACTTCACATTTTATAATGAACAAAACAGTTTATTTTCTAGGTTTTATAGTCTTTCAATCCTATAAACTTTAAAGAGAGTGTGTAGTAAACAGGTTAAACTTAAGCAACATGCAAAATAGAGAGTATTTTAAATAGAAATGTGCATTTTTGAAATAAAAACTGTCTACATGTTTGTGGCTTGAACAGCTAGATAATTGTCTCCTTCCATGCTTTCAGTGGCTGGAAGTGCATTGTTACTTTCACTTTTAGACTCAATGCCAATAATGGTTGGTATGATTCACTATATCTGTTGCAAATTTTGATTTAGCATATGAAACATCTTAAAAATATGAATGAGTAATATTTATTGTGTTCAAGGAAATGAATAAAAATGCTTCCTTTGAAAAGATAATCATATTCTGGAAGTTAATAATTATTGTTAGAATAAATTATTATCTTTAAAAATATTCTAGGGGGTCAAATATATATAATATAAAGTGAATATGATCAACTATAAGAATATTACCTAAAATAATTTTTAACAAAAAAAAGAACCGACTCCAAAAATCTTTCTGTGTAAAATTGCACTAAAAAGTTATAAAATAATTGCATTATTTACTTACTACAATTTATATAAAAATATTTTTTTAATTTTAGGGGATTCTGAATAAAGTCAATTTATTAGGACAATAATATACAATTATTATTATTTTTGGAGTCGGTGCCAGTAAAGGATAATAAACGTACATTCATGAAGTAGCGTATTACGTTCGCTTTAGGCAGATGATGACGGGGGCTGTTCGCTCGCTACGCTCGCTCACGGGCCCCCGTCATCCTCTTCGAACCTAACCTGTCCGTGTCGGGATACACGAAACTCCCGAGCTCGCTTCGCTCGCTCATGGATCAATTTAATTTATTTTCTTTCATAATCCCGATATATTGTCGACTATTAAAGTGGTTTAGTATTTACGTCATAAAAAAATTTCATAATTTTTTTGATATTGACAAGTAAAATAAAGTTAGGTTATTATTGTTAGGACATACAGAGCCGACAAAATTTCGAACTAAAATCAACAATCTGACAGTTAGGCAGTTCATTAGAACTATTCTAGAGACCGTAAACACCACCGGAAAGTCACAAGAAAGCAAAATACACCATTTCGTTTACTTCGACGACGTATTATTTTTCAGTTATTTTGATTTAAATACCAAACTACTAAACCAATTTTCATAAAATTTAAATGGGACCAATCTGAAAGTAAATCCTTTCAAATAAAAAAATAATTTTCCAAATCGGTTCATAAATGACGGAGTTCTGAGGTAACAAACATTAAAAAAAAAAAAAAAAAAAAAAAAAATACAACCGAATTGATAACCTCCTCCTTTTTGGAAGTCGGTTAAAAATAGGGGCAGTGATAATTGATTAATCAGATTAATAATAACATGATTAAAAGTAAATAAGCCTACTTAAACTTTTAGAGGATAAAAACAGTATTTATTTTCAATATGTAGTTGATTATTTCATAAAATAGCACCTAAGACTATGTGTTTGTAATCTAATTAATTGATATAAATAATAATAGAGGTTATTTATCATATTCTGATAATTTCACTATCATGAGGTAGATAATTCCATAAGGAAAATGAGCTATAAATATTTACATAATTATTGGATTTAGAAAGCTTGGCCTAGGGATATAATGCCACATGCAAAAAAAAAATTACAAATAAATAAATCTTGTCTAAATTCAGTGTGTCATTTAAAGTTAGAGTAGTTCAAACTAAAATAAAGACTTCACAGTTATTCAATCAAGCTTTAAAAACCAAACATATTCACTAGAACAGGTGAAGAAAAAAGATATAAAACTAAAAAGTTCCTGAAACAGTCAGTTTTTTGTTGTCTTAAAAGGATTATGAGTGTACACAAATTATAAAATGGCTAGTTGCTACATGTGAAACGCTAATAAGATTATGGGTCAGATTAACTAGTATTTAACTTCTCAAGTACATTTCTTTAAAGAGCTTAAGAATTGGTGAGCTTCTCTAGAATGTCATGCATTCAATTTACTAAGATTTTTATGGCTGGCTATTGCTCTAATTTGTTTAATAAATGATTGTACATATATTATAGTTACAAGCAGGGAGATGACTTTACTATTCAGTCTTATTTTTGCTACCTTGACATTATGTTGCACCAGTTATTTTCGTTACTTACCTAGGACTATCTTATAATTCCTTTTCAATTAACCTGACCTTGGTTAACATTTCTACTATTAACAATATTTGATTGTTTATTTGTAAAGAAAAACCTTGTAATAAAGTGGTCAAAGAATAACTAGATTAAGTATCTAATTAGAATTATGTGTGTGTGGGTGAACTAGGTAATATTTATTTCCTTAATAGGTTTAATAGATGCTGATATTATTAGCATGCTTTGTTTACATATTATACAACTTTATCAGAATGTACTACTACATGCCTAGTTTTCCTTTTCTGTCAACCATAGGGGGTACAGTACCTCTTTTAACTTTTTAACAAGATTTCTCATAACACTATTATAACCTTTGAATTGACCTACCAACTTTGTGACACACTTGTTAGAATTCATAACTTTATGAGGCCATAATTTCGATATAATATTATCTAATCACAGTGTCAATTTCCATGATTACTTATTAGCCTTCAGAGTTCAGACGTAATAAGATCGGATAGAATTTAACATTAATTGAGTTACCGAATATTCACTGCTTCGTTGGTCTAGTGGTCCAAAACGCGATGCTGAGCATGAGGTCTCGGATTCGATTCTAGGGTCAGGCAAAACGTTATTGAGGTTACACTCTGTTACGAAATTTTCAGTAGCAACCCGGTGTATAGAACTGTGGCGGCAGATGGCAATAGGCTCACCACCACCAGACTTAATAACAACATCAGGGAAATGTAGGTGTACACCTCTGCCTACCCCTTTGAAAAGTACAGGTGTGATGCTAAGGAAATTCCCAAACTTTAAAACAGTTTGTTGTCTTACTCTCATAACATAGCTTGCTGCTCAATATACTTTGATGTAACCTTATTAGAAAATTAAAGATTCTTTCTGAAGAAGGGGCCCCATTGATATATCAGTGGGTTTGCAGATAGAAGTACAACTGGGCTCAAATCAATCCGCTAGCAGCTACTCATGTGAGACAATACCCAAAGCTTTTAAGAAAAAAAACGCACAACGTACCGCCACGCGTATGTCCCCGAAGGGTTAAGCAGATTACACTTACGCAGTGATTAAGTCCCACCTAGTAGGGTGCGACCTTATTGCTATCTACCGGCCCCAACTGCGGACTGCTACTTAGTATTGTCTAACATAAAAAATCAATAATAGTGCCCGAACCGGAAATCGAACCTAAAACCTCACACTCGGCGGCTGAGTTTGCGACTACTAGACATAAAAGACAGTCTACAAATGCAGTATGATATCACACCACGGATATTATATTATCAGACCACGTAGACACTATCGTAGTTGTACTCATCCAACTTAAATCTCTCAGCAACAACAGCCTTGGGAATAGATAGGGTGGCGGATTCTTATCTAGTTAGGCGCCATCGTCTTTTCAACCGACGAAAAAGGGAGGAGGTTCTCATGTCGACGATTATATTATATTCTTTTATGTATGACCCCGCATTCCTTTGAGTCCGATTTGGATGATTCTTTTTCAGGGTTCCATACCTCAAAAGGAAAAAACGGAACCCTTATAGGATCACTTTGTTGTCCGTTTTACTGTCAAAACCCTTTATCTCATGAACGCGTGGAGGTATCGAGTTGAAATTAAAACCATATACATACATATATAGTCTATTGAAGCTGTGAAAAAATCAAACTACTAAGTTAATGTAAGAAAAAGATACGGCCGTTTATGCCGCAAAAATGTATATTTAGACACTCTCAAGGGTACTTTCCGTTATTAGAACTATGAAATTTGGCAAGTAATATCGTCTTATACTACAAGTACAGGTAAAAACTGAAAACTATACATTTGTAATTAAATCATAAAAAATATAGTCTATAGGTTTTGGTAACTGAATTTCGGGAAAAGCTCGGATAAAACTACGAGACTCGATTCCTGAACTATTTATAATATGTACCTACAAATTTTTACGGAACCCTCGGTGGGCGAGTCCGACTCGCACTTGTCCGGTTTTTTATTGAATAGGGTATACCTACCTCAAAGTTGGATAATAGGAAAATAGAGGTGATTAATTTTTCAGCTGTGAACAGATTCTGTTGGAACTTGACACACATATTATGTAGTTCTGATGACACTACAACATAATGATGGAAACTTGGAGTTAATCTGACGATGGAGACGGAAGTCAGTCGAAGGAATACGTCAACGGTTTACAGCCGCTACCTCGTTAGTCTTAATAACTAAACTCCTAAACTAATGTAAGTTACTAATTTTGAGTCAGCGACACAAACAATATACGAAGATCAATAAATTCTTTAAAGAAATAATCAAAACAAAATAACATAAAAATGCAACGTGAAATTGGCAAACAAAACACTTAGTTTACAGGATTAGCTATTAAGACTAAAAAGGTCTTATATTCTTTTACACTGGTCAGATTCCTTTTACATCGGTTTAATTATTTATCATAAATTTTTATTGATTCCTGGATTTTAATTTCCGAAGCACTTTCAAGCCGAAATGTATAAAAATTCGGTCCAGTCGGTAACAAATAACTGTTATCGGAACCAGATCGAAGACACCGACCTCTGAATCTTCTGAATTGTATTTTATAGTTTATGTCAAATTCAAAACAATGTTTATCATCTTGTCATTACGTACATATTTCATAACACGCATGCAAATCAGATTTTCCTATTACATTGTTGTAAACTTGCAGAACTAAGTTTTGCAATGACTGGTGCCGTGCAGTGCCTATTGTTTAATTTTCGCTATGATTAAATTTAATAAGGATTTGAGCTCTTATTCTTTTTGAGGAGTATTGTCTCAAAAATATTTTAGTGGTCGATTAAGATCGATTACAAAGTCTCTGGGACTTTGCAATACATCAGTGATGTTATGGAGCTTCGTAACCGAAACGATTGGATATCCGAAACCGTAACCGAAGCTAATATTATAAAAGTTTCGAATAATTTCGGATAGCAACAGTCTAAATGACACACGTTATGTGACAGAGACATCGTTTATTTATGTGTATTAAATTTTATTGAAGTACAAAACGATAACCTAGAACTGAAGTAAAATCATTACCAACTTGTATTTACCTTTTAAAATTGCTTCTAAATCTAATATCCGTAACTAAAACTGTCCGAAACTATCGGATAAACCGAAATAATTTCATATTCGTAACCGTATCTGAAACCGGTAATATTATTCATTTAACAGTATCTGTATCCAGATCCGACATTTCATATCCATAACATTCCTACATTACATAGTGTTAACTTGTTTCTGATGTCGCAGTTCATGTCTTTCAAACATAAATCCGACCGCATATAAAACCCATAAAGTACCAAATTGGCATTATCAGCATCATAGCCATGTGTTACACAATCTTTAATTTAATAGCTCTCACGGGAAAGCTAAGCTATTATTCAGGATAAAAAGCATCCTATATCTTTTCAACTTACTGCACCAACACTAACTAAATTGGAATAAGACCAGGGGGATGGTGGTGACTCCATTCTCGTTTAAAAGCTATATAACGTTGTAAAGTTTCATCAAAATCCATTGAGCAGATTTCGCGTGATGAACAAACATCCTGTGTATATGCATATTTTTGCATTTTAAAGTATTAGTAAAATAAGTGTAATAAGTACTACACAAATTATATGTTGTTATGCTGTCATAACCCTATCCCAAATTATAAGGTGTCAGCGCACCATATTCTTCCAAACATCCCTATTAACCCTATTATCCCTAACATAACCTAACCTAACCATATCATCTTTCACACAATCCATCCATAGTTTCTTGGTGTTCCTTCATTTTTGGAGCCATCCATCATCACCATCTCCGATGTATGCACTCTTTCATTTTTTTAAGGCCAAATATACCATCCATGTAAGATAGGAGGTCTTATCATTGCTTTTTAAACCTTTCCCTTGAACTTTAAAGAAAAGCGAACCGAGATATGGAAAGTCGGAGTAGACCGGTAGACGCCTTCTAGCGTTATGGCTCCAAAGTAGTGCCGAAATAGCATTAAACTTTGTATTATGTATAGAAAGTCAAAGCATGTATCATATCAAAAACTACTTACAGCTAAGATAAAGTATATTCCTATTTACGGGTACATTAGAATTTTATTAAATGAATTGTACACATTTCTAGTTATTGTATTATGAATTATTATAGAGAACAATCAAATTGTGACTGATTGCATATTGTGCAGCCCAACGCCGCAAAGTTTCGCGAATTAATCTTTTTATTCCACACAACGTTTGCTTATTCTCGGTCTTCAGTGGAAGTCTCCTATTGTAACGGCTATTGAGTCTCCGACTGATTGGTCATTGCCACTTTCTGATGTCTCTTTGGGTGTCTGCTTTTTTTTCAGTCTAGGTTGCGTGCTTTATCGATTTTCAGCTATCGGAATCCCATAAGCTGAAATAGCAGATTCTTTCGTTAAACAGTCTACTAACCTATGTAAAGAACTGTCCTGCCTAAGTACTCCGATAATTAAAAATATACTCCGAAAATTTTCTGCACAACTTAATGCAATAATTCGGGGTCGACGGCAATAACGTGACTATTGAATTGGAAATAACATTGCTTCGTCTAATTAATTGAGCATAGTCCATATTGGTTAAGAGCTTGGTAGATATTCACTATTCTCACTTTCTTGTGTAGTAAAAACAAGTTGCACTTAGCCGAGCAATATGTATTAGATATATTTGCAAATATAGTGGTGAGAAAATAATTTTTATTATTAGTTAGTAACTTAGCATACACGGTAATTGTGAAATGGGAGACAAACCAAAAGTTTCGATGGAGTCGGAAAACCATCTTCTGTTCAATTTGCCGAACAGCATGGATTTCAAACTCAGCAATTTAACCTTTACAAATTCCAGGTAGTTTTAGTTGCTAGAACTTCTCGAGTTTACTGACCAGTTCCGGCAAGCAGAATTTGTAGTTCAATTGTGAAGTTCCCGATAACTAAAGCTATTTGGCGATGCGTAGGTTTCCTCAAGGATTGCTTCGGCTTTAATGTTTATATTTAGAACGCTCTTTAATTATTTAAAGTAGCCATTATTTGATTTCGTTAAACAACTCGGGCGATCGCAGGAGTCTACTGTTGGACACCGGCGCTCCCAAACAAGCTGCAACCAACACCATTTCTGTAGGGTTACCCTTTCAATTTTAGAGTCAACACAACAATACACGTACTTCAGAAATAATCATGCTGTTTATTTTATTGATATTTAAACATTTATAAAACAACATTACGTGGCATTAAGGTTATCCATGATGCAATTCCTTTTATTAATAGAAATAAAGGTACTTGAAGGTACTTAAAATATAAAGTACTTTATTCACTTATAGAACTACAATTACTGTCAATGTTTATTTTCCTTTACTTTAATGTATTCAGTCGCGTGATAAACTGATTTTCAATACAGCCATCCATGTAATTATTATAATTTTTTCTTTATTTTAGATCAATTTTGTTATTTGCAGAGTACCATATCCAGAGTGAGGATTAATTTATTATATTATATATACTATCTTACGAAATAGATAAATAGCGTAAGTTTGTCCCCTTTAGAAGTCCCCGACAAATCCGAGGTGACGTCTTTTTTTTTAACTGAGTAATTTTCCTCTAAATACGTACTGTTAATTGTAACATATCTAGTAGGTAATGTAGTTTTAAAAAAAGCTAAGAAGAGACAACTTATTTAATGATCAGTCAATTACTGCATAATCTAAACATTATAGAAATACATTATATTGTTTCATACACATTTTCACTAATAAAATGTGCACCAAGTCAAATATTGTTTTAGATAATATCAATACCATTAATTATTTTATCTTAGAAGAGATGACTCTTATGGAAATTTATTTTTATGAATTCATTTTTATTAGTCATTACTTATTCTGGTATAATTTCATTTATTTTATTCAAGGGAATAAATTAGCCAATAGTTTCGTAGGACTGAAATAGATATTGGTCACCTTGTTGACATACTCGTAGAGTAAAACACATAGTAGACCCAGAGAGACACATTTTCCTTAGAAACAGTTTCCACTTTGTGCCATTCTTCAGAGATGTTGTATCATACACGATTTAAAGCTGTGTTAACACTATTGCAGCGCATCCGGTGCGGTGGGCGGGCGTGGTGTGGGCGGCAGCAGCGCGATGCATACGTCTAGGCATTCCGTCACCTCGTCTTCGGGGGTTCTTATGGTGGGGCCTAACTTCCGCGTCGGCAAGAAGATCGGCTGCGGTAACTTCGGAGAACTTAGGCTTGGTAAGTGTATCTATGTTTAACATTATTCATTAGTAATAAGGCTATCGTGTTATAATTATAAAGTGGCTTTAACCAAATCCTAACCTGAACACAGGCCACACTTTTGATAGGCAAGTATCCTTCAAAACATGTTTTAATGCGAAATAAATATTTCTGGGAATGTTGCCCTGTTTGAGATCTATTGCGTGAATTCCTCAAGTGGGTTCAATGGAAATCTTGAATGTGATAGCAGACAATTTCTAATCTTGAGAGCGGGGAAGTTTTTTGTGTTAGTCGTTCAGCGAATAACCCTCAGGTACAGAGGTATCCAAAGGGTTTTCATTTAAATTGGCACGTGTCTTTCGCCAGGTTTAGAAATCGATATATATTTACATCAAATATTAATCGATCCTACGGAGAAATTCTTATCAATGACATTTCTTATGATCAGTCACACAGATGGATTGTTTTTCTACTTGTTCGAAATCGTGTTGAATGATGACTCATAGGATGAGAGATTGGGGCAGAAAAAACGGTGTACCTTATCCTGTTATTGACGTGGTATGTTCAAATCAAGACGTCACGCGACATGAACTTTTTATTTTCCTACAAGTAAACACTGGTCACGCTGTACGCAGTTAATATACTTAAGTCACTCAATGACATGTTCATAACAACGCGTCTTGCTGACCTTGCCCGCTTACTGAAATATGTAAAGCTATAAATAGTACTATTTTAGGCACACCCCATGGTTTAAGTATGAATCTAGCAATGTCCTCGTCAGTGTGTTGAATTGCCACAATGAAAACAAACTACACATTCCTTTTAACCCCAGTCCAGTGCAGTAATTTTTAGCAATACGTAATAGTCTCTTTCCAAAAAGTTTGGTAGATTTATGTGGAAGTTAAACATCTGGGTTTTACAGCCGACAGACACATTTTGCTGTTTATTCTTATATCATTTGGTCATAAAAATGTGATATCTATTTTAGCCAGTCTTGTATCTAAGTTAATGAGTTCTTGGCAGTGATTTTATTGAATTAATTGTTTAATGAAATTGTTTAGGATAAATTCAAAACATAAATGATTGGTTGAAAATAATCTTGTGAATGTTATTGATAGTGGATACAAATTTTCTCACGACATCAGCAATGAGTTTGTTGTATGGTTAACTTATCATTGTCATGAAGATCTTAAACTGATAGGAAACAGAGTGGATCGAATGTAAATGTTCCTATTGTAAGAGTCAGCTGAGGGAAAATAGGTCACTATGTTGTCTGTATTCGAAAGGCTAGCAAGCTTTCCATCACAACATATACATAAATATTGTTGCTACATGTTGCGTACAAAACACATTTTATTTTGATGGTCTCTGGAGATCCATTATCTCGTGGAAGAGAAAGCGAAACTAATGTTAACAAAGTGTATTGCAAAAAGAAATCATAAACATTTTGCAGCATCGCAGAAACTAAGGTGAAATATTACATAATTATTCTTATAAGGATTCTTGGAGAGCTGCTAATAATTGAAATCTTAATCCAACTTCTAGTTTAGTTTAATAAGTTAGATTAATTAACGCCGTTGTTGGGTAACTAATACCGAGAATTTATAGTCACGAATATTATTTATAGATTAACCATTTGTACGTCGTTAGGTAATGAAATCTGTCATTGTAATATTGCCATATGTTGGTATTTCTCTTCAACCTGTATATTTTAAATATTCAACCAACAGGTAGAAGCGACGTAACAAAGGACCTTTGTAATAATGGAAGACTTATGACTCATTCTTTCGCTGTCAGTATTCGGAAACGTTCTTTCAAATGAGCCTCAGCCACCGTTCACACGTTACCAACAATATGGTCGCTTTACAACCATCTCGAAATATTTAAAACAAAGTAGTTCAGTTGAATATTTTCGCTTTTTTATTTCCACACGTGAGCCTTATTTTCTGGGCAGTAAGGTTTCATATGGGCATATTGTCTTGGAAATTATATGGCTGCGTGCGGATGAGAATTGGATTCAACCTCGCGTCACTGAAAATAACGTTATTGCGGACACGTGCGTGAGGTGATTAAGCCGATACATACATTATGTACATTCAGGACTAGGTATTTAAAAAATCACTACTCATGGTGGTGGTATTCATCGAGCTAAAAGTCCCACAAATAAAAAGTAACTGGCTACTCCTGCTTAGTTTCCTGTGTGGGTTATTTAATTGTTTCCTCCATTTAACATTTTACCGTAACGATTGTAATCTAAAGAGCAATTAGAATTAATTAATAGCATCTTGTTGGCTATTAATGCTTATATAGCATAGGTAGTGATAGAATAAATATCGATTGTTCTAGTTACTGGTATTTCCCAAAGAGTTTTCCCAACGTTATTTAATTCATTATTGATTCTACTCTCTAACCCTTTCCACGCGTCTCAATAATATTACGGAGCGCAAGGTCTTAATTAAGTATGTATTATAAAATTTCAAGATAAATCTTTGAAAAGCATTAACGCATGCTTAGCGAACTCTAAAGTTATTATATTAAATGGAAAAAGAATACGGTCGTTTGCCATCTCGAGGTGGCTTAGTGGTCAGAGCGCCTCGAGTATTCATCCGGGAGGCGCCGGTTCGAATCCTGTTCGCGACCGTATTCTTTTTCCATTTAATATAATAACTTTATTATAAAATTTGTTTATTGTAAAGTCCTAATAAATCTTGTTATACACGATTTTTATACTTACAACGGCCATGATACACTTTCATACTTAATCGAACTACTTGTTCATAGTAACAGAAAATTAGCAGTAATTACATTGCCTATCGATAATGGATGGAATATACTTAGTCAGGAATCGGGATTATAGCCTTCAAGATCTTATTTGTCTTGACATTACTGAAAGCGAGGTTGTGTCATTTGCGTTACTAAATTCAATTTATGTGTTACCGCTACACGTAAGCTTTATATCAATCAACAGCTAACATTATTGGGTTGTTTATTCCATTAAATTTGTCCCGTGATAACATTTTCATTATTGCGATTAGGTATATGTTGATACAGCACTATGACCATCTTTAGATCATTGATAACGCCGATAAATTGATAAAAAGTTTAAAACATACAAGTGTATCCGGAATATACTGAAGTAGGTGTTTTTTTTTTTTTATATACGGGAGTCCTAATTAAATTGACGTAGAAAAATATCGAATAGCGACATTTTTACAAGCTTTTATTTAGTTTCACTTGTCCCGTTGTCTGTCTGTAATGAAATCTTGCAAGTTAAATTTGACACATTCCCGGTTTCCGATCCTTTTTGTTAACAAGAAATAAAACCTTATCCAAAATTATTTTTTTCTTTATTTTTGATGTTTGAATTGCACATGACTAATTCAAATTTTCTTTTACAGGCAAAAATCTCTACAACAATGAACATGTAGCGATTAAGATGGAGCCTATGAAGTCAAAGGCTCCACAATTGCATCTAGAATACCGATTTTACAAGTTATTAGGCACGCACGGTGAGTTTTACCTTAATTGCATGTGTAATTATATATTGTACGGCATGATGTTACGAAAATGTTATACTGAGTTAGTCACAAAAATCGGGCACACGGACCCGTACAGACGCGATTGGAGCCTTTATCCGACCAGTTTTAATTGGTGAATCATTGAGATCGACTTGGTCATTCAAATAATAAGAGCACAATTTATCAGCATAAGTTTTTGGCTAATAATCACAATTGCATCTAGAATACCGATTTTACAAGTTATTAGGCACGCACGGTGAGTTTTACCTTAATTGCATGTGTAATTATATATTGTACGGCATGATGTTACGAAAATGTTATACTGAGTTAGTCACAAAAATCGGGCACACGGACCCGTACAGACGCGATTGGAGCCTTTATCCGACCAGTTTTAATTGGTGAATCATTGAGATCGACTTGGTCATTCAAATAATAAGAGCACAATTTATCAGCATAAGTTTTTGGCTAATAATCATTTTTATGCACTGTAGAATCTAATAAAGGATAAAGCTTGTTAGAATGATATTACATGTAATGTTATCTAAGAGTGATATGGAAGAATGAACAAATTGCGGGATTACTTGGGACAATACTGTCGTTGATGTTGAGTTTCATTTATTATTTGCGAAAATGTTTGATTATATCGGATGAATGGTTGGCTATTTCCCACGTAGGATCACTATCTCAAATTTTACAATATTGATATCATTAGGCCGTGTTATGACGTAGTTAGATAATAATCCAGATATTGACGATTACATTTGCTCAGAGGGCATACCAAAAGTGTACTACTTGGGAACTTGTGGCGGCCGCTACAACGCCATGGTCATGGAGTTGTTAGGGCCCTCGCTCGAGGACCTATTCGTACATTGCGGCAGAAGGTTCAGGCTGAAGACGGTCCTTATGATTGCTATGCAGCTCGTAAGTGCCGTACCAATTCTTCGGTAGATAGGTGAATGTCTTTTTGACACAACACCGTAACCGATATCTAAATGCAATTGAAATTATCGCAACGTCCGAGGGTTCGCACACCGTGGTCATGGTCGTTGTTGAGGCCCGTCAAAATGATTTTTTTTTCTCGTTGTGTTAATATATAAGGCTGAACACGTAGCAATGCTCTCGCGTGTCCTGTCGTGTTTGATGATGTAATTTGTAAATATCGGCTACAGTGTTGTGTCGTACAGGTGCGTGCGAGAGCAATGCTCGTGTATTGAAATGTGAGTATGTACTTAATTGTGTTCGGTCTGTCCTCCCTCCCTACCCTTATTTCCCGTGGCTCCTGTAGCGCCGTCGACGGCAGAGGGTATACCCGAGGTGTATTACTTCGGCCCGTGCGGTAAATACAACGCCTTGGTGATGGAACTGCTGGGGCCTTCGTTGGAGGATCTGTTTGATCTGTGCGGCCGTCGATTCTCTCTAAAGACTGTGTTAATGATCGCTATGCAGTTGGTGAGTCAATACGCGCATTTATAATTGTATTTTTTTTGCACACTTAAAACTTAAGTATTCCAAACATATATTTAAATTATTATAATCTCTGAATCATTACAAATCTATTTCTATAAGTCATTGAACTTATTACAGCACTGATTTGCAAGAACGTCCAAGAACTATGATTAGAGCGGTCTAACTGCTAGACTATTGTGACTAAACTGATGCAATGCGACGAACAAACGCTTGCATTGATAAGCAAATCAGTAATGCACGGGTTAAAGCCTTAAGATTTATATTGAATTAACACTATGGTACACAATTTATGTAGGGAAAATGTCCCGGGTTCAGCTAACATTTTAATGAAATTCGAGCTCTTCAAGCGAGTCCTGTAACGTGATCCCTGGGGGAAGGAAATATTGTAAAAGTGGGACGAGTAAACGCGTGGATTCATATCGCAGAAAAATATCTTACTTGGCGTAAAAATAACCTACGTATTAATATAGTAGTCGTAGAAAAACAGCTTATAGTTGATTAAATCTCGGTTGTTTATTATAGGGATTGAGATTGTACATGCAATTTATAGTTAATGATGATTAACCCCATGAAATTCAAGCTACATTCGTGAAGTAAACATTAACATCTCACAAATAGTTAGAAAACTGCCTAATAGTTCAATGTTCCACTGTTTACCTCAAGTATCGATTGACACATGACACTTATCGATACTAAACTGATTTGAGTCATCAATATTCGATTATATAATGATGTGCCCTTCAATAAAATGATCTGTGCCGACGTCAATTGATACTGACAAGCGAATACTCAAGCTAATTATGTTCCATCTCTGTTTCAGTTACATCGTATTGAGTATGTCCATACGAGACACCTAATATACAGAGATGTTAAACCGGAGAATTTTTTAATAGGTAGAACTGCAACTAAAAGGGAAAAAATCATTCACATCATTGGTAAGTAATTGACTAATAACGTAATAATCATAGTAATAGTAATTTATAGATAAAGGATTTTTACATGTTGCATTTTCACATTAAAAATATGTTAATTAAATCACAGTTGATTGGTTAACGTTGAACTTATATAAAAAGTATATGCACTAAAGATGAGCCTCTTCAGGCTTTCAATTCCAATTTAACTTGGATTATGGCTTGATCGTGTTATCGATGTTAATATTTGTGACGTTACCCGTCATCTTATGTCAATTTATTTCGGGTCGACGAAGCATGTCTTTTCCTTCAAACCATCTCTATCAGACGTCATCTCAGTGGTTACTTCCTTCCTTAGCGTTATTGAGTATTGTATTACAATAACATATTTTTCGATGACAGTTTGTAACCTTTAAAACCCAATGAGGTGAAGTCTTACAGGAAGAACTTCGAAAAGTGTGTCATATCATTATTAGTCACCAATGTATGAAGTAAAGAGGTCATTGACTCACCCATAGTAAATATTGACTGTAACAACAGCTGTAGATATCACAGTGAACAGTGTTAAATATTTACTTTTCTACCGAATCCGCTACATGACCAAAAATTGATTTTCAGTTCCGAATTCGTAGGAAAGTAGCGTCAAATATAGGTAGGTAAATATAACTAGTAATACTCTTAAACTACTATTATGTTTTGACGCAAACTATTGCGAGGTCAAAATCTATTACTATTAAAAACATGGATTTTTATTTTTATCGCTATATGAATTTGTTAACAATATTCTTCTTATCGTGTGGTTGGTGAACAAACTAGTGTCAGGATTTTATACCACCCGTAGGTCTTGGACATGGCTTTACATACTCGAGAATATCTCAGGTGTGCTGGTTTCCTCACAATGATTTCCTTCATTGTTATAAGCAAGTGATAATTTAGTTATAATACGCACACGACTTCGAAAAGTCAGTCGTGCGTGCCTTGGATTCGAACTTGCGACCTTTGACTTGTCAGTCGAACGGTCATACCACTAGGCTAATACTGTTAACAGTATTATATACATACGTTGATTGAGCCTTGTTGTTAGTGATACATTTTCACTGCAAAATTCTTTGAACGGCTGCCGATACGCCAGTAATGTATGTAAAACTAGTTGCAAGGTTCTCCCTTACAGCTGACCAACACATTGCTTACTGTACCCGCAGTCGCATTGCACTATATTTGTCATAATTTAGTTTCTTTTAATCATATGCTTGCTTATTCAAATTATGCCGTCACGATTATCAGATTGATTCATAAGTTAAAAATGAAAGTTTCCGTAGAACGATTGTTTACTGGTCCGTTTAATTACTCGACCGGCTTCCTTGTTTTTAACTTGAATTTACCTAAAGATATGTATAACATAATAATAAGGAGACTCCGCAAAATAAAGTTGTATTTTGCTCGATTTGGAGGCTATAAATATTTATTGAATACCTACAGAATATCTGCCTAAAGAAAAATTCTAACTTTTCGTACACGTTCGGTTGGATACACCGTACTTTATATAATTTTCCAGTGAATTGTATCAATTCCAACCTTGAAACTTGAATTATTTTCATTGGGTGTAATTTTACTAAAAGCCTAGGAACCTACCTTAAAGTTCGCGCTAGCTATTAGTGACATAGTAATGAACGAGAAATTCTTAGAACACAAGTATACCGTTTATACTAGAATAATATTAGTAGGTTCATAGCGTGACAATAAAACTTCATAATTTATCACGAGTTCATGACCATCTCAATATTTAAGCATCTATAATATTATGCCTCGTTGGTCTAGTGGTCCCAAGCGCGACTGCTGAGCAGGAGGTCTCAGGTTCGATTCCCGGGTCGGCCAAATTGTTATTGAGTTTTTCTATTAGGAAATTCTCAGTAGCAGCTCGGAGTTTGGAATAGTTCCCGGTTGATGGCAATAGGCTCACCACCTATTATATGGGACTTAATAACAACATTGGTGAAATGTGGGTGTAGAATTGTGTACACCTCTGCCTACCCCTTCGGGGAATATAGGCGTGATGCTATGTTATGTTATAATATTATAATCATCTTCTAATATGTTTATTACGCATTTAATGGTTTTTTTTTGTGGAAAGATGACCGCGAGCAGGGATCGAACCGGCACATCCTGTATCGCTATATAACCTTTGGAGTCAGCACGTTTCTCAACTCATTGTTTGGAAGCAGTTTGTGATGGCATTATCTTTTCCGCTTATATATATATAAATGAAAATCAGTTGATAAATTAATTCTTGATGAACGTTATAATAAACAGCGTGACGCAAAAAGGTGTGGTATTTTTTAACGGTCGCCACAGGTATCTAATTATATAACCATGCAAATACCAAAATAATAATCAGAAACAAAGAAAAAAAATTAATTTAATCATATTGTGCCTTTAGGAAATAATTGTTATGACGACAATTTTTTTTTTAACACAGCCTCTACCTTCAACCAGGAAAACGATAGAATCAAGACACTACAAAAAGAATATATTACTAAAATTAAGACTTTGACCTTAAACTTAGAGCTAAAACATAAACTTAATTACACACAAAAATATTTATAGGTGACGTTAAAACCCACGCCGGTGTTAACACAGAAGTCATGCCAATTATAATGGGCAGTGTCAACGAGAGTCATTTGTGTAATGAAGCATTACGGCGGCATCAGCTCGTTTCGCTAAGTGATAAAGTCTCATTCATGTACGTTCGCGTCACGCTGATTAGGTAACGAGATATAACAATTGTAAAGTAATACAATCTTAGGACGAGGTCTGTGGTTTACTACTCGTGTTCTTAGTTTGAATTCTTTTTTTTTCTAAGGCTGTTATTCCTGGCTTTAAATATGTATGGTTCGATTTTCAGAACTATGTGGGTACATTCAATGTGTGATTTGATTACAAATCTCACAATGAACAGTCATCGATCGACCGTTGATGTATTGAATACATATTCTTATACTGATAAAATGAACGTCATGACGAGGTCAATGAATTTAGCGATCTTTGCAGTGGCAATTATTTATAGACACGTTTTTGTATCGACGTCCACGTTTTCTACCTATCCATTCTGTCGATAATGATAAGTTTAATGAAATTAATTGGTATGCCTGTTGTATTTCAGATTTTGGTTTGGCCAAAGAATATATAGACTTAGAGACAAACAAACATATTCCATATCGGGAACACAAGTCACTTACTGGAACTGCGAGATACATGTCAATAAACACACATTTAGGAAAAGGTAATAAAGCAACATTATATGCAAATTGTACGGCAAATTTTCCCAAATTAAACATTAAGTAAAACATAAACATGTTTGACTTCCTCACAGATTTTTTATGATGTAACAGAATTTTAATTTAGTCACCGTTATAGCTAATTGGTGAAACAGCCTAAATTCTTATACGCCCTTACAACCTTCTAAAGTTTAACGACATTTACAGAACACTGTAAACATTTAAATTATTTGCGTTATATGCTCTAATTTGTATTCAACATGCAACTTCCAACAGTAATTCATACTTGTACTAACATTTGTGTTTATATTTTTCAGAACAATCTAGACGCGACGACCTGGAGGCTCTTGGGCATATGTTTATGTATTTTTTACGTGGTTCCTTACCCTGGCAGGGTTTAAAAGCTGATACACTTAAAGAACGATACCAAAAAATTGGTGACACCAAACGAGCGACACCTATAGAGGTAAGGTCAACATGCAATGTTCGGAGAGTTATTCTAAGGTGTACTGGGTTACACATATTGCTGGTAATGTTATTTAGTCCTACCATGTGATAAAGGGTTTCGCCTATTGCGTTCTAATGATTTACAATTTAAGGCTTTTTTTACAAAATGACTGAGAATCGGACCCAGGGCATCGGACAGACGTTATGCAGCTGCGGTTACGATCAGTAGATAGTCCCTTTTGAACAAAATACTGTTATTTTTCCTCACTTGGTCTAACATCTTGTAAATTCCAATGTCGGAGTACAGTTCCTCAGGGTCCAAGTCGTTTCCAATGCATCATTCCTTCGCAGAAATGGCAATTGATAAACAAAATATCATCTGCACTATTAAACAAAAGTTTTACCCAAAATTATCGATGCGTAAATCAAACAAATTATATTTATTTTAGTACAAGTAAAAAACTTATCTAAAATAATTCCATAGTCCGCCAATGACGGCATTTGCATGCGTATCATGTCGCGCCGCTATCGTCATTTATCAATACGATCACCCGATAGATAAACCCAATTATTTTCCAATTGACCTACTCGAACCTAAGACAGCAGAAATGGCAGACAAGCGCTTATAACTGCCAGGTTATTGAGCGAATTAATTCATTTACATTGTTATTGTATTGAGGTCAAGACTAGGTTTTTAGGGCGCTCCGTCCTTGCCAGTTTGCGTCTAAGAAAATGTAAGACGTAACTATAGACTAATTTAGTGTTAGTTTCCTCAATAAAATCAGGAAAATTAGATCATTGTCCTGTCTTGAGTGCCAAATATGTCTTTTATACGACTTAGTTTTTCTTTATGGTGTGGTTTCCGGAAGGTAATTGACACTGAAACTAGCTCTGGGTAGGGTAAAATAATCTATATTATTACGTTTGAAGAATAAGCAACTTCTTCGTGATAATGTTACAATTTTATTGACATTTCAAATTAGGTGTGTCCAATACAAGCTTTTTATCTATACTCGTGCCATATTAATAGAGCCCATGATAAAAAATAAGCTTAATCTTAATTAAAATTTATCTTTATTAAAATACTTTAAAAATTCTACGGTTATTTATTAGACAAAATTTCATTTCGATACATTAGCAGGATTTTCAGAATAAACACCACATTGCACCGAACGGCTCTACAAATAAGTTATCAGAGGACAGCTAATTCCTAAGCCAATTTTTTGGTGGTTTTGCAATGATTGACAATATGCAAATTTTTTGTTTAAAAATAACAATAGTAAAATGTTTTATTGTTTGGGGTTCAGTATTAGCAGTACAGTCACACCACCTAAAATATGGTAAAGACCAACAGATTCTATATAGGCATGTATAACAACGTACTGTAATTATAAATCCACAAAACTGACGGTACAGTTGCACTGCGCCAAGTGGCTGAGAGATTTGCCGCAGATCCTGATAAATAAATTGACTTGAATTGAATTTGATCACCGCATGGTTAAAGTATTATCGTATTGCGGATAATAATTCCTTGTTTAGGTGTTGTGCAAATGAGATTAATGTCGCAAAGGCGTCTACGATACAGAAAACATAGTGTAGGCGGAATAAAATTATTGTTGCCTGTTCATATTATAATGTATTACAGACCTTTCCGGGTTTTATAATACGATGATTAAATAATTATAACAAACATTCTGCATAAATGCATTCTGTAGTCCCCCAAGGGTAGAAAAAGGTTTACACAGTTGTAAAACCAAATTGCACCACTACAAGTTTTGAATCTATTAGCATCTACCGGGCAAAATTCCAAACTTCGAGTTGATACTGAGGATTTGGGTAGTTAATTAGAACTACCCAAAAACACTGCCCGACCCGGTAATCGAACCCGGATCGATGAAGCAGTTAAAATAATGTTAAAGGCAATCGTCGTAAGTTACAAATATCATTAGTAACACAAAGTTATAACAATCGATCTTATCAGATATTAAATGAATAAAAAAATATATGTGATGACAAGACGACAAAACGAACTGATATGCATAAAATTATCAGTAATGGTGAGTAAGTATTGTTCGGCGTAAGCAATGTCTAGCCAAAGACTTCATGTGTCTTTGTTTTATAATGAGAGGACGCGTTCTGAAGGACGTGGGTTCGATTCTCGGTACGGCAGAGGTCGTTATAGTAACATGTATGTAATATTCATGGTATTTGATGTTAGAATTTAATATTTTGTAGCATTTGACCTGAATGACTTGCTTCGTGCTCACGATTTTTATATTTTAAAATTACCTTTTAATCGCGAGATTATAAGTCACTTTAACCCTCCAAACAAATCCATCTATCACCATCATGTCCAATCTATTTGTCTAAAAAACTCAAGAAGTTCTGTTAATTCGACGTAAAGGAAAGTAGGAAAAAAATATTTATTGCTTTCCTCAGTTAGGATTAATATTTTTTTTTTTTTATTGCTCTCGCTCTACTGCGTCTTCTTCATTTGTATACAAAAATCGGGTCGTTTCGACCAAATCATCAGACGTGGTGACCCCTTCAACCCAAGCCGATATAATTCGATCAAAACCTCGGAATAAAAATATATTGTAAACCTTGTGTTGTGCGATATAGACGATATAAATAAAATAAAAATTACGTATGATACATATTGGAGCTAAATAAATTGTATAAAAGTTACGAAACTTCTTTCTCATTCTGACAATAGGCTGTTCTTTTATCAAATGGGTCTCATAACTGTTTCACTGCTGAGCAAAGTACTCATCTCATAAAGTGACGGCAAAAGTATTATTCACCACGCTAACTTACTACAGTTTGGCGATTCCAGATTATTCAGTCCAGTTTCCCTCACAATGTTTTCTTTCACCGAATGCCTGTGATGTTTTAGATTAATTATGATGTCAATACAATTCGACCCCATGTCGTGGTGGCCGAATGATTACGGGTCCGCCTCTTTAGCATCAGGTTATTGTTATGTACCAATATTACTACGACATTGAAAAAAGTTATATTGGCACATGTCAGATTTTAATACAAAAATAACCTGATGCTAAAGAGGCGGACCCGTAATCATTCGGCCACCACGACATGGGGTCGAATTGTATAAATAGTCCACAATTAACCCCATAGCCACAGTTTGACTATAACAGTAGTAAGAAAACTAGTCTCATCTCCAGCTATAGTTCAAACCCAATTGGGCTCTTACAATTTTTCTTGATGTGCGTCCAATTTTACTGAAGTTAGGGCCGTAGGCCGTTGCCTGGCGTCTGGATAAAGCTGGACACAGACAGGCTTTATGGTTGCGTGTCCGGCCATTTACACTTGACCATTTTTTTTTACATTAAGATTTACTGTTTATTGATAAAAGCTGCTTTTCGGTTTTAAGACCTGGCAACTCTACGTGGGCCCGGGTGTTACGGAACCTGGGACCACTTCTTGCGCTATGAATTGTCATTCAATCCCGGAATATTCCGACGAACGTGACTTTTTCAAAGTCATTATATCTTATAAGTTAATCTAAGACACATACACACAAAGAAGGAAACATTGAAACAAAACCTGTTCTGACATCCAACCCGCCGTAAGCACTGGTGATTGATGCTAGGACAAGGACCTCTTCGCATACGGAGAAGGCGAGCTTCTTTGTACTAGAAGTGAAGTTCTGCAATGGGGCGTTAGTATCCCTGCATAACTTAGTTCAATTTTGTTTACGTAACAGAGACTTTGAATCAGAATGTCTTTTTCTGCCAAACATCTCTGTCAGCCGTCATCTCGGTAGTCACTCCTTTTCCAGCCATATCATCTTTCACACAGTCCATCCACCGTTTCCTCAGTCTTCCACTTCCCTGTCCCGGTTTCTCTTCTATTTCTCTCTCTCTTTCTCTTCCTCTCTTGGTTTCCATGCACATTCGTACTCAAAACTTTCCTTCTGACATGATCCTTTTCCTCCGCATCACATGTTGAGGACATTTTTCACTTTGGAGAAAATAATTTATTATACTTTACATTAACTTCGTGTCTAGGTGCTATGCGAAGGCCACCCCGAAGAGTTAGCGACGTACCTCCGCTACGTGCGCCGGCTCGACTTCTTTGAGACGCCCGACTACGACCAGCTACGGCGCATGTTCCGCGACCTGTTTGAGCGACGCGGATATGTCGACGACGGCGAGTTCGACTGGACCGGCAAGACCATGGTAAACAATTCTGTCGCATGATCACCTCACAAATAAATGTTTTGATTTATGCTCGTGGGCGTCGTTGATTTGCCTAAGGTTGCTAACTCGATAAGAAATCTGAGGGTTGTATCGAGGCCAACAGCTTAGTTTTTGACTAATTTGTGAAAGGTTAAAGGAATGTATGGGAGGTGATTGCCTCCTGGGAAGTACGTCCTTGCGATAGAGTTAGCAACCAGAGCATATACTGGCATGATGGAAAGCAAAACTAGCTAACTTTAACTTAACTAGATTTTATAGTTTTACAAGTATAATCGGGCTACACCCTTGCTTTCGCGCACTTATAGGCAAAGATCCAGCTCTTGAAAGTCACACGTATACTGTGTCCTTGATAATATTACCGATATGTCAAGTATTTGCATACTTGCCGATAAGTGGACGCGCTCCTTGACAATCATACACGCGATTCTCGGTATCTCTACCTATAATTATATCGTGAATAGCGATTTTATCGAACACAGCAGAAGTAAAAACAGTCCTGGAATCAGTTTATTCAATTTATAGAATTTAGGTCAATACTGTTTGGTATAAACTGTGTCAATTCTGTTGGGTATAAACCTCCCTGTCTGACACGCCATCCATTTCGTCTTTGCCATATCATACTGTATTTATTTTCAGCAATACTATATCTGACGATGTCATTTGTCTTGAGGAAACAATTTTAAATAATTAATTCATCATTAGGCCCTTCATTATAGGTATACAACACAATTGCTCACTGCGGCTTGACAATTTCTGACCATTAAGTCCAGATTTCCTCACAACGGTTTTAGGCATTGTATATCTGTGATATCTTAGATTTACCAAGATAGTTATGACATTGAAAAAGTAATTGGTATATATATGCCGGTATGAACCCGCATGTTGCAAGCACCGCAACCCGCAAGCACCGCAACCCGCAAGCACTGTGTCTTAATCAATAATATCTAAATTAAAAACTTTACATTTATCACACAAAACCGCGGGTATGACGGTAGAATTGTAATCTTATCAACATATTGAGACTTATCGGCTTAAATCTCATTCAACTCGAAACTGATATTAAGTGTTGCATATTCCAAATGTCGTATCTATATCAGGAACGTTCTTAAAACTAACTGTTTCCGTAATTATTCAGGGGATTTTCTGTGCACTAAGTCACATCTTCTTATCATATGGTTGATGAACAAGTGTCAAAGTTCTACTAGCCCCTGACTTGTCTTTACACACCATCGAGAACATCTCAAGTGCGCTGGTTTTCTCATGATGTTTTCCTCCACCGTTTTAAGCAAGTGATAATTATTAATTTATAATAGGCACATGACTATGAAAAGTCAGCAGTGCATGCCTTGGGTATCACAGCTTTTAGCACTTTACTCACTTAAATTTCGGGTTCATAAACTACATATTTCGTCACAAGTAAAATGTCATAATTTACATTAATTGCTACGTCATAAGTCGCCATAATTCACATTGTTGATTACGTCACAAGACAATTATTTTTGCCAAAGATTTAGACGACCGCGTGGTATAAAAATAAGATTATTTTTCTACTGGCTTCTTCTGAGAGACACATTGACGTCACAGATAAGTTGTGTAACAAAAAATATGGGAGATAACATTAGGTAGATTTTTTTGTGTGAGACGTCTTTAATTATTTAATTATTTTCTGTATGAAATAATTGGATTGGATAAAAAAATATCCTTTAGCCACAACGGATAGATAAATACGATGTAATGAACTGTTTTCAGTTTCGTCGCAAACTTTCAGTTTTAGGGTTCCGTAGTGATTCAAGGATTCTTAATTTTACTGTTACATCGCTCAGTGGCTACAATATAGTCAGTGAAACACACAGAGTGGGTCCTAGTAAGCGTATTATAACTTTGACGTTGATTGCATCGTACAACTTATGAGGAGCAGACTTATAATACGTCTGTAAGGCTGAGTCAAAGAAACGCACAGAATTTCGTATAAAAACTATTGTCCAGGAATAAAACATTGACATATATTTTTCTATTTTTCCGATCAGCTTATAAAAGAAGAATAGCCCTTCAATATAAGTTTATGCAGCGCACACGTTTTTCGCAGGAAACCAAACCGAATTTATTATAATGTTTTATTAAAGTGGAAATTCATATTTCACTTTTAAAGCCAAGTATCGCGTGTATGAGTTATTTTATATTCCTGTAATGTTTATATCGCTTTATGAACGTCAGCTTGTAACGAAATCCAAGTTCAATTAATTAGATGTTTACTACAATATGGATTCTCATATTTTGAACAGTAAACAAACTGTCAAGCTGTTTGTTGGATAGCAAATTCTTTTATCATTTCAATCATTCAGCAACATATTTGCTGTATTTTACTATGATATAGGTATATAGAAGTTTATTTCTATGAAAAATTTTGATCGTTCAAAGTTAAAAAGAATTGCACGAGAGCTATGCTTTGAAAAGCTTCCATTTGTATACTGTTTGAAATAGCCGTCATAAACAGAACATTCTACTTCACGTCTTTTATTTTATTTCTAACGCGTTAAGTCGTTTCGTGGAATCTATTTATGAATTGGCACTGGAATAATGGCTTTTCTACACTAATCCTTAGCATAATAAGAATTTAGGGGACAAGCTAGAGATGCAATCGTAAAACTTGCTTTCAAGGAGGAAAAGCTATTATAACAAGGAAAATGTCTAGTGTCTCGTCATTAAAATAGTGGTGATATATACGTGTACAGTATTATTATGTATACATTTGAATATTTAGTTTAGTCCAGGCTTTTCGGTCTTCTACACTACACTCAAAACAAATTACGTTGCACTATGAAATAATAAAGTGCATGCGAATACTCGCCTCGTTTCCTAATACAAAAAATAGTTGACTGTTTCGCACAATAGTTCAGTTGAATTTATGCAGCACTGCGACAATACTTATTTCTCTCTCACTCTCTCTTGAAATACTTACAATATAATAGAGACTATATTCCGGTACGTGATAAGCCACAGTATACTTGTGATTTCTTTGATACCCTCCTTGATAACTTGCTAAGCAGTCAAACGCACAAATTGTATTTCTTGTTTCTTTTTATATCCCTACACTGACTTGGATTTTTCTAGGCTTTATCCCTTCGCAGAAGTTGACATATCACTTCGTTTCGCCATTTAAAATGCCTAATAAATGCTTCGGGCACGCCAAACCGCATGCGCCAATTTAGATCTACATATTTACTGCTAAAGGAAGTGCGATGTAAATATAAAAATCATGGTTCTGTACATGTCAACTTTTGCACGTTTTTTACTGAATACTGATATGTGTTTGTTAGTTTCCTAAGCTTTGGTTGCACTGCTTTCTCATTGTCTGCCAAATTACCTTCCCATGTGTGTTGAATAAAGTACTTTGCCTAGTCTGCGCATTATATTTATTCACATAATTGTCTTTGGATATAATTTTTTGTTAATATTTTTTCTTTTTCGATCATACCATAACGGCGGACGGGTGATCTAATTAATAAAATGAAATAAATTGTTTGAATTATATTTCCTTAGATAACATCGCTAATGGTAGAAGTTGCATAATTTATTATATTTGTTTAAAGGAATAAAACTTTTATGCCCTTATCAGTGTGTTTTTGTGTAGATATTGTAAAGACTTTTTTTATACTTTTGTAATCATTTTAAATGTTTGAGGCTCGTCCACAAACTACTGTATGGTTGCAACGGCACAGCAACGTTGACATTCAAGAACGTCTTATACCTTTACTGTTTATCTCTCAAAAAGCCTTGCTGTGTGTAAGAAATACTTATAGTAGTTTTATTGATTTATTTTCGTTACTATTTGTCAGTGAAATAAAGAAGTTATTTACAAAACATTGGCATGGTTTGTGGCCGTTCATTTATTAACGTTGGTGTTGCATGCATGCTTACCGCTTATGTCCGTTGCTGAGGACAGCCTTCCAACATTCACGTGATGCGAATCTTGCGCAACGCACCGCCCTCCAATGTGGTTAGGAATAAATCTGACAAGGTTAGTGACGGAATACTTATATACGAACGTTGAGAGCTAGCCTCGGTAAAACTGGTTTGATAGAATTGCGTTTTTAAGTTAATAATTTATTGGTATGTTCATATTTTTTTACGTAGAATGGGTTGATTTCCTACGATTTCCTTGCGAATTGTTACCGTACATTTAAAAAATACAACTTTTAGGACATACCACCATTTTATGTGAGGCTACGGGAATGTGATCCATTGTACGTGAATAATATTATAATTCTAGTCCATGGTAATGGTAGCTGCGTTATGTGAATGCTTCTAGTATACAAGTAAACCATTTTGTTAATTCTCATACTGTATATTCACACTATTCATAATGTTCTAATAATATTGTTCTGAAATCTTCGCTTGCAACTGTATAAGTATCCGAAAATTACTATGTTGTAGATAAAATGGAGTGATATGTATGGTTTTTGTATAACAGTATGTTTAATGTGATTTTGGTATTATTTCAGTCTACACCGGTGGGTTCGATCCAGACTGGACATGAGATCGTAGTGTCTCCCAACCGCGACGGCCATCAACCCTTCCACAAGGTAATTAAAACTATTTTGTTAGCCTTATCCATTATTTATACGGTGTGTATATTTGAACACCCCGACACAGAATTCTCAAACAATATACTATATTTTTTATTTTGGAAAGTAAAATACTAGTTATTGTTCACCGGTTACTACTCACGTAAATTCTTCGGGTTTGCCCGACTAGTTTCGAACTCGAACGGAGCCCTTAGTCATGAGCTGAGTCCGCGGCTATGTCGCGAGTCAGACTGGCGCTGCACCGCATCGCATAGCGCTGCGCGCGGGCCGATGATGTACTCGGTGCCGGTGCCGGCGTCGGGAGTGTTCGTGTGTTCCCGTCATTCGTCGTGTCAGTGTTGTCCATTATTATTGTTGTCCATATTTACGCGCAGACTCCCACCACCATCCCTCACACCTATCTTCCGTACCCAGATCGCTGCTTAACCGAGCGCTCAGTCTGTGTGATCCTCAGTACGTGGACGCAGAGTTGAGCCATTTACGAGACGTACTGGAGAGCAACGGTTACCAGTGGCGAAGATGCACTCGTAACTTAAATACGGCAGACACGATTCGTGGTAGACCGGCGGGCGTGGAACGTACTCCAGCGTTCCTACCTTATGTGCGTGGAGTCACTGATAAGATAGGACATATACTACGCAGAAAATACAGCATCAGGACGGTCTATCGTCCGCCCGGACAGCTGCGACAATTATTACGGTCGCCAAAGGATAAGGATCCGCTAGGCGTTCCCGGGGTGTACATGATACCGTGCGACTGTGGCCTAAGTTACATTGGAGAAACTCGTCGCAACATCGCAACCAGACTCACTGAACACATACGTAGTATGAAGAGCATGGATACCAACAGGTCGGCAGTTGCAGAACACGCATGCAGCACGGGCGCGGCTCATTTCATACGGTTTGATAAAGCATCCGTACTAGCGAGGGAGAAATACTTCGTTCCGCGAAAAGTACGTGAAGCTATCGAAATAAGCCGTCACCCGAACTTCAACAGAGACGGTGGTTGGACACTGCCTCCTGCCTGGAAGCCAGCTCTGAAGTCTACATCATACAGAAGTGAGTCAAGTCTGGAGTGCGACACAGTTAGCGCGGTATGCACAATGGACAACACTGACACGACGAATGACGGGAACACACGAACACTCCCGACGCCGGCACCGGCACCGAGTACATCATCGGCCCGCGCGCAGCGCTATGCGATGCGGTGCAGCGCCAGTCTGACTCGCGACATAGCCGCGGACTCAGCTCATGACTAAGGGCTCCGTTCGAGTTCGAAACTAGTCGGGCAAACCCGAAGAATGTACGTGAGTAGTAACCGGTGAACAATAACTAATATGAATATGCCTCACGAAAGTTATTATACAAATAAAGTAAAATACTGTCTTCAGTAGGATTTGAACTTACGCCTCCCGGATAAATACTCCAGGAGCACTGACCACTAAACCATCTGGACCTGTCTCGAAATTTATTAGAGTTCGCTACGCATGCGTTGATGAATTAGAGAGATTTATACATATAAGTTACTATTCAGTTAAACTCTATGACTGCTGTCACTGTCACCTAAAGTGAAATGTAGTGACTAAACAACATGTATAAACGTCTTAAATTTCGTTTGAAAATTTAATTTTGACTCATAACACATTGATACTTGGTCTCTCTTTATTTAGAAACATAGTCGGGCAGATATACGCCTTGTGTGGTCAATTTTAGAAAACTAGTCGGGAGATAAAACTCCTAATTATATATAAGGCTACGGATTTACTCTTTTGTGATACGTCACATTTACACCATTCAAGATCTGTAGGACAATGTAATTGAGAATAGTTACATTTTATTATAATATAACTTCTTAGTTTCTGCCAGTTCAAGCTGCCTCTGAGTGTGACGTTTAATAACATAGGAGGAAAACATGTTGACTTTGGCAACTTTCTTACTTTATATTCTTAGTAGATTTCTTCGGCCACGACTTGTAATATCAGTATCTTGAAAGGTAGTTCAAATATACCTAAATCAAATATATGAATAGGTGAATCAAGTGAACAGGCGAAACTTCACCAGAATAATCATAAACGATAACAGAATACTTCGTCGATGTTTTTTTACGATCGAGGTGAACGAACTTTCACACATGCGATACCAGCAAACGATCTGGTTTGTGTAGTCGCGAACTGATTTGGTTTAATGTAAAACGTATAATTGACTAACAGATATTCCTAATAACCTATATATTTCTCTCTCACAGATAAGTTATATGGAATAGCTGTTAGAAGAGTATAGCTACTGTTATCTAAGTGCTACTACTGTTACCTAACGTGAAATTTTAAACTTTTATTTGATTGTCATTTAATTTTGTAATTTAAGTAATAAACTATTCTTGTGTATTGGATTGTGGAGCAGTGTTCGTGTCGCGAACTGATAAAGCTTTTTTGTTCGATGCAGGATGATTTGTGTGATTATATGATTGGTTTGGTTGAGGACGATGAGGCGGCGCTCATATCCGGAGAGGTTTGGTCCGCTTACACAATCGTTGTTTTATATTACCCGCTGCCCTTGACGCTCGCCTCAATGTGTCCAACACAGATAAAATATTCCTTTAAATCCAACTGTGTTCTGTGTTGCTCTGAAAAGTATTAATTATCTGTGGTTGTTACCCCCTGTGTTGTTGTCTATAGTTTTGTTTTTACATCGATCCTAATGCTTGTGTGTGACCCTCTGATACACAAATTCGATTTAAACTAAAATAATTTCTCATTATTACTTTCTTTCGGTAACTTTTGTGTACTTGGAAGAATCATTCCTAATGTATTATTACAAAATAGGAAGTTAGAAAAATAGATGTAGAAATAAACCGATACTCGTTGTTACATCTCAATCGTATCATTTGCAGTATTGCTTGCACCTGGGATGTCATTGCTAGTTTACTTTATAACATACATTATTGTGTTTTGTCTCCCAAAAGGTTTTATGTGGCAACTGAAAGCGTTGTGTGTCTATAAACATTTTATGAAGTTTATTACAAAAGTTCAGAGATGAGACTCGATTCACAATTGCATAGAACTAATATATTATATTACCGTCTTCCGTACTGCTATTAACATTCATTCAAATTTAATTCCTTAAAACAGTGTTGGTGCCTAAGAATTTTTTGTATTTTGGTTACCATCAGTTAGCTTTAGGAAAGGAATGGAAGTTTAAATTCTGTAGTACTTAAATAAAAATTTCTAATAATATTTTAATTCCATTTCAATGCATATTTTCTTAAGAAATGTCATTGGAATCATAAAGCTAATAGATATGGTAAATTAAATTCTAAATTTACTATGTACTTTTGTAGGAAAACTCCTTGATTCTATATCGGTTTATCTGAATTTAGATGTTTGAAACCTCTAATTCAATATATAAGGTCCTAATTTATTAGGTAATTTCCTTTGAAATGGTTATTATGTAAGTCAAAAACATTCACTTAAGCTAAGAATTAAATGGATGTAACATTTTTTTTTTTGTAATTAACATTGTACTAACAAGGCGAAAACTGCTCCTAGAACGGCGAAAACACTAAAAAAATAAAATTCTTGTAAAAATTTTAATTATGGCTTAAATGAATCCTTATCACTTACACATTGACCCCTTAAAAAAATTTACCTAATAAATTAGGACCTTATATACACAATCATATTGACACAATATTATGCTTATACAAATTTTACCCCTGGTATAATAAGTCTATTTAGCTGCTCATATGCAAAAAAATAATATGTGACCATCCTCTCCATGTGTTTTGTTTGTGACTTCCAAAGTTGTGCTAAATCCGACGTAACACAAATACAAGTATTAGTTATTGCAGTTTTTCGTTTTATTAATATCTACTTACTGTTAAAAAATGTTTTATCTATTGTCTATGTATTTCTACTTAGTAGGTATTGAAATAAATTGCCACAATAATTTCACGTTCAGAGTAAATATCGTAGAAAAACCCATATATTATTGAACACACCAGTGCCACAGATTACACACTAAACGGATACTTGACAACTTTAAATAAGAATTTAACGCACAACACTACGCTGGTTAACTCGAATTTATGTCCTCACCCTTTCTTCACGAATTAAACTGCACTTGTTATTATGCAACTGTCTGTCAAGTGTCTGTGTTCTACAGTAATCTGTGTCAGAAGTCATCATGTGTATAAATCTTCCACCTGCCTCTCCAGGTGGCAGCATTGGCGAAGAAGGACTTCGGTACGGGCGGTACTGGCAACTCTGGCGGTAACTGGCCACACAGTGGGAAGGCCACGCCGCTCAATACCGGACACCTCACGCCAGCGGACAGACATGGATCTGTGCAGGTCAGTTACCAAATCATTAAAAATAGCTAGTAAAAGAAATGGTTTTCTAATGTTACATAGACAAATATTTTTAAGCAATATTTTAAATTTGTCAGTTCAAGAAACCGCTTCCCACCCCGCCTAAATCGTTACAGACCCTACTATTTATGTCTGATGTTTCGGGTAGTCTCAGCTTGCCGTCTCAAAATATACGACACGTGTTCGTGATTTAAACTAATTTTAGCGACTCGATTTAGACTTAAGGGTATGGGGGCGACTTCGTGGTCATCAAACATCCGAATACTAATACTATTCCTTCTTTCCGTGATTTAATAATTATAAATGTTTTTTTATTGATAGCGTGTGAATTGTAGTATAAAGGGTGTATTTCTAATAATAATTCGATTTTTACAAATTGTTTTATGTAGTAGTAATTGAAATTTGTTTTTACGAATGAAGAATTTTTTTATATCAACCCTCGTCTGATATACAAAATAGTGACTATGGTAAGCAGCTTGATTAAGAATAAAAATATTTCATTATTGAGGATAGATTTTAACAACGCAAAACGTTCCCTGGGATAAATTGGATTTTTGTCAGGTAATGTATAAAAAAGGAAATTTGAATTTCTCCCACGCATAACGTTATTCTTATATTAGTAAATTCCAGGATGATGTACAATTTAATTATCCTTTTCACAATGTATTTAGTGCCCGCAAAGTCCAATAACTGTAGATATTTGAATTAAATACACAAACACCACTGCATGTCTTTATAGGTTATTTACAATTTTATTTTCCGCCTTATTTATTTTATACGTGAATTGTGAATGTATATTGGTGTATTTATTTTTTAGCTATTGAAGAATAAACATTTTCGGTATGTGAAATTTCCCGGATCGGTATCCACGGTCAGTTTTGAATATATTTGCGACAATCCTTGTGTGACTGTCTGCATGACGCTTATAGGCCTACCAGATAGGTCTTTATCACATTAATTGAATATTTCTCCCTTATACAAATTTGCAAAACAATTATGTCGACAAGTGTTTCTTGCGATTAACTAATGTGCTCATTTATAACTTATAAGTCGTAGACGCGTCAAATGTTATAATTAAGTTAGTGAACACTATAGGACACTCAAATTACGTGTTTGTGAGCGTTATAAAACACAGCTACTAGAAGTCATTTTACTTATGGTGCCCCTAAAAAGTTAAATTATTCCGTATAACGTTCTTTGCACCTTTTGCTAAATGAAAGTCTATATGTCGGAGAGATATTCAATCTATGTAACCCCGGCCTAAACTGTTAAAGCTTAAAACCGAGCACTGCCAATATTCATTCATAAGTATTGAACACGATTGAGCTTTTAATTAGGACGCTACTATTATTAAATTATGCAATATGTAACGACACTGCACGCATTTATTTGCAAATGACCGTATTTTTACGTTCTCACCGAAGTTTTGTTGCTTTTTTTGTAAATATTTAGCCTCCTTGATTCTGCAACTAGTACTTCCCTTGCTGCTAAAAATCGTGATGTTTTTGTCTATATAGGACACTTTTATTGACAGGCCTTTATCCCACAGCTGGTTAAAAGGACCAAAGCGCATAAAAATCGTAAGGGACTCCCTTCTAAACATTTCCATTTAGAACAAAATATGTAAAAATATGTCTTTCTAAAGAGAGCCATCAAACTAGTTTCTAGTGGACTTGATAAGATTCGCTTAGCGTTATTCCTGTCACTGTTACACAACTGTCAAAGTACAAGTGCAAGATTGAGATGGAAACACAGCTTAAGCCATAGTACATACTAAGTAATGTTTATCTATCTTGGCCTAAAACTGTTAAAGAAGTTTTGACACCGCCTTTTTAATATTATTATAGATTTTTAGACATCTATTATTATGTATAAAAAGTTTCGTGTGACATTTCTATCATTTATTGTTCACCGGTTACACGTGCATTTTTTGGGATTGTCCGACTAGATTCGAACTCGAACGGAGGTCTTAGTCATGAGCTGAGCCCGCGGCGATGTCGCCAGTCAAACTGCCGGGCAATCCCGAAAAATGCACATGAGTAGTAACCGCTGAACAATAATTGATATCTATTAAAAAAACAATTATAACAAAAGAAAGTTGCATTGTCCAAAGGGGGCTAACCGCTTCAATACTAAATGGCAATCAATGTTTTATTTTTGTTTCAATTAGATGTGAATTTGGAACTCACCAAACTGTAGTTTGTAAGCCCAACATCTCATTCTAGTATAACAATGTGTTATGTCTGTATATAGGAAAAAGCTCAATGTCGTAAGAAAGGTGTCTGTAATTTATTATTATTGTGTAAATATTTTTAATTAGCAATTCCTTTAACGAATTTCAACAAAGGTCTTAGTGTATTTTATTTTAAATTACATATAAGCGTATTTTTAACACATTTGGTCTGTATATGAAAACCTTCAGATGATGCATGTTCAATAATAGGAAGGATGTTTCAAAATGCAAATTCTTCCTAAATATTAATAAAAAATAAAATAACATAGTTCCATTTCTTATGGATTAACTGTACACCTTACAATCCCGTGCTAAACAAGACATGAATATACATTTTAGTTTCATGTCTGTCATTTAGTTAATTTTAAAAATATTGTTTATGCACCGTCCTAATACTGTCAAAGAATGTCAGTGCATTAAGGCCACCTCTGTACAATTCTTGTGCATTAAGAAAGTTCCAAATTGAGTAAAACTTCCATCAGTAAAATTAACTTATTCTATATCTAAGGTATCAAATACATTGTTCGATAGGTGGTGAGTTCAACGAACGGCGAGTTAGGCGCGGACGACCCGACGGCAGGTCACAGCAACACGCCCATCACGCAGCCGCACCACGAGGTCGACGTGGTAGACGACACCAAGTCAGTGTTCCAACTGTATGCATACCCTTTTATTTTATTATTTTATCATACATATAAGTTTTACATGCTTGGTTAAGGGTTGTTGCATTTTCACATTCATTATCATCATGTTCAACAAGGATTTCGTTTTATACTAATCATCAAGATTATAATCCACATCAAGGCCCGTATTGATGAATGATTTTAATTTCCGAGTTTCCTTTTTACTGCTTTAAATGCGGGTAAAAGTTTTTTTTTTTAAATAAAAGAAATTTTGATGGAATCCAGTTTTGTAAGCTATTTAGAGAAACTGGTCTGAGTTTATTGAAGCCAAAATTATAATTATTGCATGATTTTGATAAGTTAATACTGGCCAATGTGTTAGTTGAGGTACGTCATATTCACATAAACATTTCCACCATCTATTCACTGTGGATACCGAAGAAAAAAATTAAATACCATACAACATAATAATATGTCATCGATGTATCAGTAAGTGGGTCTATTGAAACGTTTCCACAATATCTAAAAGTTATTGTTCATCTTTTCACACGCCATACCATTCTTTTGGTCCCACTTTTGGTGTTGTAATTTGTATTGTAAGACACAATGGCATCATTAAACATTTTCATTCACAATAATTTAACACTTTCGCTGCGATATTTAAAACATGTATTTATAATCGATAGAGTCGCAGGTTCGATTCCTGCTTGCGTCTAAAATTAGCTTCATGTGTAACTAAAATATTAGAATTCAGATTTTGATAATAGATAAGCTCCTATATCGCAGTGAATGTGTCGAACCATATCAGCTTGTTACCTGACAGACTCTGTAAATCGTCATGCAGGCAATCTGTGTATTCCAGATGCTGTTGTTTCTTCAAGCGCAAAAAGAAGAAGTGTGCGGCGCGGGCCGGCAAGTGACGCGAGCGCTCGTGACGCCCCCCTCCCCCTCCCGCGCCCCACCACACTCCCTCCCGCTCGCCCGCCGCCCCCCTCCCGCCCGCGCGCGCCGCCCCCCCTCTGCACGCTCCGTACATACACCCGCATATAACCCCCACTACACACTTTACACCCAGTTGCTCTCCATCTATTGTTTACGTACCTGTTACAGTCATGGCTAGTTCATATATGTACTTACCTATGTACCTGTCGCATACAATGGCTCGGTCTTGTAGGACCGGTTTTGAATGAAGTTACAGGGACAGTGAAGTTAATTGCTGATTGTGCTTGTTTATTCCATAGATACGCCTAGCGTGTGCGGCCGGTACACGCTAGGCGTGTTTCACTTAACGCGGTAGGTCACACGCTAGACTAAGCTTAGTTAATCAGGCGAACTTTCAGTGAATAAAAACACCAGTTTGGTGATTAACTCGTGTTGTTAACGGTTCAAATTATAGTGACGATGTAAAGAGCGAAATCTAGACATTTTTTCGATGAGTAACATATTTTTGTTATAGTGTAATTGTTAACAGAACTTTAAAGGCAATAAAAAGAGAGATTGTTGATGCGTTGTTATTAGTTATAAAGTTAAATATATATTTGCGTCGCACTATAATTTTATCAAAATAAATCGAGCAACTGGGTTTAATTAAATGTATGAAAGATATATTGCCGATTTATTTTAACAATCGTATGCTACCCGATCCTCGATTATCAGAATTTTTATTCAATATTATTTTAGATTTTGTAATTTTGAGTAATTCATAATGCTAACTCATTATACGAAGCTATCATAAGTTTTAGTTTCATTTTGACCTTACGCGTAACAAAGGTGCATAAAGTATTGAGTGGTTGGCAATCATATATTTCAGAATATAGTAACTATACAAAACGTTATACCCGTATGTACCAGTTATATACCTTTATTACGTTAATTGTTAATATATAGAGAACACTTCCATTTAGATACTCCGATGCATTGAATAACAAAATTACAATTTTCTGTTGTCACTACTATTGACATTGTATTATAAATAGTACTTGTCAACAGAGCTCAGCACATAACGCGGTCATAAGACATTATTTGGAAATGGATAGTTTCTGTTAAATATTCTGAAAGTTAGATAAATCAAATATTGAAATAGAATGTCTACTTCGCAGGATATAAGAGGTGGAACATTCCGATCATTCTTTTTCCATTTAATATTGTAACTTTTCCTTTATGTTGTCGCTGAATTATTTGGTGTTACGTTATTTTCAAACTGTCAACAGTCGAGCGCCTTCGGTCAGGTTGTTAAAACTGATGTCAATTCAATAGTTATTGCCTCAGAGCAACATCCCAATCCTGATTACCACTTACATTTCAACTTAGATAAAAATAGGGTTCCCAAGTCAAAATATACTGATATACGGGCGTCTAATACTAGCAATAAATAACTTTGAATTCTAAGCCATGTGCGGTTGGCAGAATTATATTTTTGTGTTCCCGTCCGTAGTGAATTACGTTTAATTTTCACTCTTGTAAATTGTATGTTGTCTCTGTGATGAGACATGAGATTTACTTTACCTCATCCACATCACTTGCATTATTTTCATGGCCACTCACTCGCATCGATGATGTCCATTCCAGCACATAGTTCGAACAAATCCACAGATTTGTACATTAGGTCGTTCGTTCATGATTCATCAACACCCGTAGTTTAACAAATACTTACCGAGTAGTTGTCTATCGCTTTGTTTCCGTTATTAATGAAGCAGTGAAATATTATTTTTGTACGTTGTTTGAGTTAATTACTATTGTGGTAGTCTTGCTACATGAGTAATGAGTTAACAGCCAATATTGTGACTTTATAATAAGTTTTGTGTGTTGATGAATTTCGTCTTTCGTCCGCCGTGGGTTGAATGTGGCACACTCACGTCCTTATGTCCCCATGCAGGTTGTGATTATTGATTTGACTCTGATGATCAATAAGTGTGTATTGATGAAGTATTAAATGTTACGGCTACATTGCTAAGTGATGGTACTGTTGCAAGGAACTGGTTCGACCGTTAGTGTTATTCTTTAATTTCTTCGTAGGTTTAATTGTATTGTATTACTGCAGGTTAGGGCTGTTGAACTGTGTCTCACCTGTCACGTAAGGCCTGAGTGGGACTCATTCAACCTACTGCTTGTATGAGTACTTTAGATTATAACTTTATTTAGTCATTGTTTACCTAAGTTCGATTTGTATGAAAACGAATATAATAATATTTAAATTGGCTCCGTTCCTATAGTGACGCCACATAATTTCCTATCTTTATTTATATATATTATTATAGTTTTATAAGAGATAACCAGAAATTTATTAAAATAAGAGATAAAAATAATGTTGTAAGTAACGATTTACTTTTTCAATACATGCTTTTGTGACAAACATGACCATATTGACGATTGGTTAATTCGATAAATGTTATTATTAAGTGTGCAATAATTTATATAGAAAATCAATACAATAGTGTTAAAACGTAATTTGTTTCAATCGGTGTACCCCGTCGAGTCCCGAGTGAACTGGCTTCTATATTCCTACAAGACTGAATGAAACATTTCACCTTGTGTACAAAAACACGGCTGGCAATTTCGTTTGATTATTAGTCTTATATGGAAGTATATCATTTTTGAATAGACTAATTGATACTTATAATGAAAAGTGAGTGTGGGAGTGTTAATTGTCAAGATGTGCTGCAGCCGTGGTCGCGCGTGATTCATTCCAAAGTATTCGTCAGTTTTGGTACATATATGGGATATGTTTAGTCATTTGTTGTAGTACATAGCACATGGCGGCCGGGGCTGCAGTGACCACGCTACTTCACTGTAGGAAAAACAACGGTGATTTATTTTTAGGAGTCGAATTGCGACGAGACTGAGATCATGGGTAGCGCGCGTCCCTTACCGCCGCCAACGTGGAAGGCCATACAGACGATCACTTGTTAAATATTATAATATAAATATACGATTTGAAAAGTCACGAGATTTATGTGGCCACACGACTAGGGCGGTCGCTAAGATGATGGTGTAAAAATTGTACAGCTTTAAAAAAAACATTTGTATATTTTTGCTTGGACTGGAAGCGGCAAGGTTTCGACAAGCGTGATTTGCATAGGAGTAAGATATTTTTAGATGTCTTTGTAATCAGCGCAATATCACAACAATATACCGAATTGTTTTCATGTAATCGTACGTTCTGATATACTATAGGTACATATTTTATACCAAAAGTAGTTGTGGAGTTGCGCTGGTCACATTGGCATCGTCGTAAGGTATTTTGAATTAGTCACGGATATGTAGTCATCACAAAATTGTATCCAATGCATTAGAAGTTATTCATTTGGCTAAGTACGTTTGAAGTGTTTTTTAACATAAAAAATAAACATCTTGTTGTGTCGTTTCATATTTTTTAGAAAAGTATAGTTAATGCGAATATTGTCGATATGTAAAAGGAAATTTTTAAATCAATTCTTTAAATAATGGTTTTTGATAAATTATTGTAAACAAATGAAGTTCTTCTCGTTAAATGGATCGTTAATACTTATCGTACAACCATTGCAGTATAATCGAGTGTAATAAACCTTATAAGTCTTAATACATGATTAATACCATAATTGTACCTAATTGTTACTTTCTATTTGCTAGATAGAATAATCAAATTAGATTGGGTATTAAAATCGAAGTGACGTGTGATTTGCAGAAGTGAACGAACGAGTTCTTCGTGTGTGTATAGTGAATGTTATAAGTAACTCAATTGTTGATTTAACAGAACTATGTTAGGTCGCACCATGGGGTGGTCGCACCGGTAAATAGTCGAATGCGAATGAATGCTTCATGTCGCCGTATCATTGCTGGGGAGCATTGTAAATTATTATATTATATCGTACGTGAAAGTCGTGAAGTGTGAACTGTGGCTGATTGCTTGAACATTCACAACTGCTATCGTGACTAAGATGTATTCGAAAGTAATAAAAACTACGTTATAATGCACATTTTATTTTATTTTTTATGCATACTTCGACTTAAATTTCTGCTATGTAAAAATTAAACATAACATGATTATTTATTAAGAAGGCTGCACCAAAAACGTAGGTAGGTGTGTGACGGCGACGTGCAGCGCGCGTTCGCCTGGCCTTCAGCTCTCGCGGATGATCACTTGTGTAGTTAATTTAATTTAAAAATTTCGCTTACTAAGTAAGTCATGTTCAGCCGGCTTGTGGACGCACGAGGAAGATATTTGAATTGTAGTTATTAACTTTTATGTAATATACATGCTTTTCCAACAGAATTGAATGTAAAAGTAAGTATAAATAAATAAAATTCATATTCATAGAAACAATTCTGTGTTTATTTTTCTGTAAGATGATAAATATGGAATATGTATTCAGTTATGTCACAAACCTTGTTCGAAATTACGAAAATATTTGTTAATTCATAATTAAATAAAGCTTATTATAAGATACTCGTTTTATTTTTTTCTGGAAGATGTTCACGAAACTAATGCACACGGTACTTTTCATATCAACTTCAAGCAAACGCCCCTGTGAATACAATTAATAGAATGAGAGGATTTTAACATACCTACTCAAAAGATAACAAATTGAATAGCTTCGGCTAGCTTGAAAATAAATCCGCTCGATTGACTTTAGAAATATGTCATTCGTACTTTTAAATTGCAAAAATGTCTTTATAATAATTATGGAATCGGGGCACAATTAAGAAATCATGCCACAGTAATATATATGTCAATGCATCATGCTCTTTAAAATTGGGATAACTATGATGTAGCGAAACTTATTTTAACATTATATATTTTTTTTAAGGCCTTCAAGAGACCCATGTGGGGTTACTCTTGAAACTAATACCAATTCCAATATTAAATAGATGCGTTTAAAGCAACGCGTAATTTTAAAATAAATTTACCTACATTACAGTCGCCTCAATTTTAAAGCATGTTGTCTTCATATTATTTCTAATCTATAATTATTTTTCAGATATTTTGGCATATAAAAGTACGAACTGACATATTTCAATATCAATTGAGCAGAATTATTTTCAAGAGTAAGCCCACTGGTCGTGTGATTGATGCACAACTTTGTGTTGAGTTTAAACCACCCATAGGTCTCCGACATGACTACACACCATCGAGAATATTTCTGAGGCGTGCTTGTTTCCTCACGATGTGTTTTCCGATACCGTTTTATGCAAGTGATGGGTTTTTTCATTCACTTCTTATACACACATGACTACGAAGTCAGTAGAGCGCGCCTCGGGCTCGAACTTGCGACCTTTTGATTGCTAGTCCAATGGTTGTACAACTAGGTTATCACTGCTTTTAAACTATTGATACATTTTGTTTGAATATTGCAAATCGCAATCAAGACTGCCGCCCCGATTTGTCAATCTTTAGATATTTTTTTAACTGAGGCCTATTAAAATACCATGAGGAATATAATTATTTGAATGTTGACAGCTTTGCTATACAAAATCTATCAAAATTCCAATTTGATTCTCGGTTGACTTCTTAAAATAAAATCATCTGATTTTATTAGCCGTCTAACCCTTTATTTATGTACCAGCTGTGCCTCGCGGTGATGTAGATGGCTTTTACTATTCCTCACGAACCTGGCTATCATATACAAAAAGACTTTTTCAAATCCGACTGGCAGTTCCAAAGATTAGCGCGTTTAAACAAACAAAAAAAACGTCCGCTCTATAATAGATTTTGCCTGCATGTACCATTTTACACCATCTAACTGTCCGTGAAGCAGACACAATATAAACAATCACCGTACATGCCACTGGGCAGTCCATGTTTGACTGACCTGTTGGTTTAGTGGTTAGTAGCCCTGACTGCTATGCCGGAGGTCGCGGTTCGATTCCCACCCAGGACAAATGTTTGTGTGATGAGCACGATCATTTGTCTGTAATTTATCTATAATAATTATGTATGTATTTAGAAATATATAAGTATATTTATCAGTTGTCTAGTACTCATAACACAAGCTCTGCTTAGCTTGAGACTAGACGGCGTTGTGTGATAGTTGTGGAATATTTATATTTATTTATGTGTTAACCATGTCTACTTAATATGCCAAGATAGTGGGGTTTCACATTAAAAAACAAATTTTCTTACACAATTTATTCGAACCAGCATTCATCATTGTAGTCCATTTTGCTTAAACGCTTATATGCTAAGTAGGTAAAACCAGCTATAGTGAAGTACTTAAAATAAAATTCTAGCTAAAACTGAAACGTCAGTTACTAATGTAATTGCACCAAGTCGTAACAGAGAAAATGCTTAGTAAATAACTTATTCTAAACATCTAAACTATGATTCGTAAATAAAAAATATATCTTGATTTAATTATATATTAATTTTGATTTCTCAAATAAATATTCAACAACTTTCATTCCCAGAAACTGACATATTACCATAGGTACTTTTGAATAATACAAACTTATTAAAATCATTCATAGCGTTCTCACTAACAAACATAATTATTATGTATAATCTAGAGACTAAATCCAAGGGAAGTTAGCGTGACTCCAAAGTTTGGGTCAGCTTACCACGACCAACACTCGAAATAGGTACACACACAGTCACACTCCGGAATAACTAGGCCCGAGGAATAATTTCATTGAAACTATATAATCGTAAAAAATACATTCTCTGTAAAATAATAGTAAAATAGTTATCTGAAAGGAAACAACAAGAAATTAATAAAGGAATAAAAATATAGAATCTGTGCTAAACTAGAATTCATTTAAAGTGCCGTTGACTACGAAACTCTTAACTTCTGTGGTATTCCTGGAGTCGTAGTCGGATATCTCCTCAATGACTAAGTCGTCGGTCTTCACGGGTATTGGGGGCAATAGATCGAGCAGTTCCCCCAGCTTGCGGCCCGTCGATATCAGAGTGTTGGTCAGGAATCCTTTGTCATTGATGTTCATGTCGCTATCGTCGTCTTTTCTGAACTTGGTATCTATTTTGTAGAAGTGTTCATAGTTCTCTTCTTTGACGATGGGCGGCATATATTCATTGCCATCGTGGTAGTCCAGCTCGTGCTTTTTCATCCGTTTCTTGAGGTTGGGGGGCCAGTCCTCGTCGATGGGGAGGTCGACGTATCCTCCGGCGAGCGCCTTGTGCGTCTCCGTGTTCTTCACGACCTGGTAGTCATGATCGGAGTGTGGGCGGTTGAACGTGATTAGTTCATCCATATTAAATTCCCCGTCGTCTATGACAGTCTCGTCGAGCGCCATTTCTGTGTAGGAAACACAAATATTGTTATAATTTCTAATTTTATTGTAATAGATTGAGATACGATCAGTTCAATGGTTAATAATACATATCTATATATATAAAAATGAAACCCGTTTTCCGTTGTCACGCCATAACTTGAGAACGACTGAACCAAATTGGATAATTCTTTTTCTGTTGTGTTCATCATTGTTAGGACATGGTTTTTACATAAGATTTTTTTTTTTATCGTACGGAAGTTTTTAACGGGGCGAGTGAAACCGCGGGGCACAGCTAGTATTTTATAGATCTCAAAATTGCATTGCATTAAATAAAAAACTGAAACACAGAAGTGGTGCAGATTATGCATGGAGTCCGAAATGTTGCAATGAGAAAGTTGACTCGTGAATTCGACCATAACGAACATCTTTACGTAAAATGTATTAAAGATAAAATGTTATATAACTTGTAATAAACAGTTGTCAGGCACGAAACAGTAGTTTACTTTCGAATAACTATAGGCGTGAAGCATATCTCTTGACCTTAGTCACGATTGCGAAACATTAATTGTTATCAAGAAAGCGATACTACATTATTATCTTTCGGTCGCGTTCCAATAAAAAACAAGGTGTTCAATTTCTTTTAATAGACATGTCGCTGAATATTATGTATGTCAAAGTGTTCATGATTGACTGACCTAGTTAGCTAGTAACTAATTAATTTGGCCTACGTATTTAAATCCTTTTATGAAAGCGTCATAAAATGTTATACAATAATGTGACCCGCTAATGAGATAAATTAGATTACTGCGTATTATATTCGGTAGTAAAAAACAATGAACATATCAAAATCAATGTCACTGCTATCGCCAAAAATATAAAAACAAAGTTCTTGTCTGTATATTAATCTTAACATATTATTTTTAGTTTAGTTTTTTTACCTACACGTGTTAATCAACGTTTGAAGCAGCCAGTGTGTGGATAGGTGACGTTTAGAGGATTTTCGTTCATAATCCTTCGGTCGCTGTTGTTGTTTGATAGCAATCGTTATGCAAGTTTGAGATCGGTTTCAACAACTTTGTACATCATCTTTGACAGACCGCGATAGTAAGTAGCACGCCGTTGACGAATAATTTCCCTTCCAGCCAGGCTACTACTTTTAGTACCCTTGCCAAATGACGCCTAGAAAACCTTATGTGTAAAAACAAAAGGCTAGTACGGGTTTTTGACTTGGTAGATTGTTGCTCACTGATATTCGTGCTCCAGCATTCACATTCTGATGATTTTATATATGCAGAGGAACGTTGGACCGTCCGATGAGGTTATGTTGGTCTTGCCGCCGTTGGTTTGTGGGAGACAATCATTTCAGGTCTAGACCTCTGCGTGGAGGAGCATGTTATGAGTCTTAGCTGGTAGTCAGGTGCCTAGAAGTCTATTAACCAGTAACTGGGTTGTGGAAGTCAGAGAGGCAGCCATTTCATATAAAATACGGGTATTAAGCTATATTCGGCTAGACTAGAATCGGACACCATCGTTCTAATTTGGGTAAAGGCTAAGTAGAGATATGCAATAATCACTACTTACTATTGGTGGCTGACAGCAGCGCTCTTGTGATGGCGGGCGAGTTGGGCGGCGTATCATCACGCGGACGCACTTTTTCGCGCATGGACGGTAGCGCCACTAACGCTACTGACAACAGCAGTACTAGTAGGCACGTTGCTGGCTGCGCCGATTTACTTGTGGAACTGCCCGAAACTCCCGTTAAGACATTCTGTAAGAAAATGTAGTAATGTTATGTGTGTCGAAGGGTTGTATGGTGACGCCGTGTTGTTCGTAATAATATGGCAATAGAATTGTAAATGTACATGAATTAAATAAAACATCAAAATGTCATACTAAAGAATAGATCATTCTTAAAAATTAAAAATTTTAACTTCTTCTATCTGCCTAGCCTTTTCCCAATTACATTGGGTTCAGCTTCCAGTCACACCGGATGCAGCTTAATACCAGTGTTTTACATGGAGCGACTGCCTATCTGACTCCACAACCCAGTTACTGGGTAACACGATATCTCGTGGTAGGACTGGTTGTCAGACTTTCAGGCTTCTGACTACCCGTAACGGTTGTCATAGATCTTAATTTGACAACCGGGACCGACGGCTTAACGTGCTCTCCGAAGCACGGAGGGGTCTAGGTATGAAATTATGGTCACCCATCTACAGACCGACCGCGGCAAGCGCAGCTTAACCTCGATCGATCGATCTGTGCGGCTGTTACTTAGCCACGAGCCCCTCCAAAAAATTTTAACTTCTTACAGTTGGTAATTAATTAATTACAAAAAATACCTGGAAGTGAAGACGAGACTAGGAATCTTCTAAGATGAGTGTGATGAGGTTTTATTGTAATTAAGTAACAATTGAAATTTAAATAAATAATACGAGCCATTTTTTTATTTTTAGTGGGCTTGCTTTTGTGAATACAATTTTTACTGGTCCTACTTTATACTAATAACATTTAAACTTTGTAAGTACCTATCTGCTAGCATAGATCTGTGTAACAATCATAATTATGCGACGATACAATAATGGACTGTAATTTTCTCCTAAGCGTAACTATGAAGTGGTCAATTGACTATCATAGAAATTATGGTACATAACGATACAAGAGAACAATAATAAAATCGTATTAAATTGAAATATTTTGTATTTATCACTAAGCGTTTTTCCAACTGACGTTTGCTTAAAAAGACTATAGACATAGAGGCCACTAAATGTTTTAGTGTGTCTATAACCTTTGCGACCTCAGTAGTGTGGTCATGAATTTATGGCACTATTACCAAGAATTGAATGACTTAAATAGCCAGTGATATAAAAAAAAAACCGTGATGATATACTTAAAATTGTTCTTCAATGCTCATCATTGATTGAAAGCTGTTATCATTATTAAGGACTTCTAGTACAAGATCTTAATTACGGGCAATTGACTGTTAATAGACTAACCTCTAATAGGCTACAAATAAACGTTTCGCCTGTGTCTAAAAATAGAGTCAATGTCTGAAATGTAGTGTATGTATTTAATAACGGCACTTGGAAGCAGAAATAGGTAGTTTCCCCGAGCGAACACTTTCGCAATCTCTGCTATTGAAACCAGTTTCAGTTGACCTCAACTAAAACTGAATTTGAGCAACACATTACTTGTCATTTGTGATTTGAAACTGAATACTTCAACCAGTTTAAAAACTGTTACCAGTGTTCTATATTAGGCAACGTATTTCAATTGGAGTGACGGGTTTCTTTATTCAAGCACATAAATTAAGTTATAATCTTCGTAGTAAATAAATACGAACGCGAGCGGGGTATGATACCGCACCACTTGGATAGATACTTCAAGTAATTTACTTGTGTACCTATCCAGCGGGTGCGAGTTCCAACCTCCACTCGTTTTTCTGTTTTTTTTTTGTTGTTCGTCGTTTAATTTATGTATCCACATAAAATATCAGTGTTGGCTTAAATGTCAAAAAAATATTTCAATTTATTCAATAACTTATTTTAGTTAGCATTTTTGTTTGACAGTCACAAGCACGACCAACAGAGTTCTCTTGATATAATAACGTAATAAGCATGATGACAGTATTAAAGAACCAAAGAATAAATGGTTTTAGAGTAGAAATAAAGGGACACAGGATTCTAAAAAATTACCTAGTTTTATTAAAAACATTAAGATTAATAAGATATTTAATAAAATAAAAGTATAAAATGCTGCAATGGGCCATGTTAACTAAAACGTCAATCACAGCGAATGACGTCACGCCTCAGTCAAATGTCAAACATCGCCGTACATTATTGCTTCAACTTATGTCAAATATGCTGAGGCATGACGTCAAAACGACGCCATGTCACCCAGTAGCGTTCTCGCGCTTAAATCAAATTAGAAATATTAAAATGCATCGAAACTTAGTTTATTGCTGAAATAATGTGTTTTTCGGATATAGTAGACGTAAGGATATATTAAAATCTGTCATCATGCCTATTAATTATAAGAACTGATAACCATTGGACTGGCAAGTCAATGGTCGCAGGTTCGAACCTAATGCACATATATTATTAATTAATTAAGAACGTGAGGAAACCAGCACATTTGACACATGTTGCGTATAGGCAAGTAGGAAGCCCTCGGGTGATTTAAACTTTGACACTAACCCCTTGTGCAATACAGAACCTTCTTAAATAGTTATAAATAACATTTACCTGTAATCTTTTAAGCTGTGCGGTCAGTGATTGATTCTGTGATTGGAGAATCTTTATCCTTCGTATGAGGGTCTGGTTTTCCGCTGTGCATTGTTTAACTCTAGAACAATGGATACAATTTTTTCCTTAACAACTTAAATAATTAATATAAGTAAATGACGATTTTTGTTGTACTAAAATAGCTGTGGAGGTAAACATAGATCTTGCGCTGTGATAAAAAAATATTAAGAGTATTTATTTATAGATATCTTGTTTTTGAATGGTTGTCTAAATAAGCAGCATATGATTTAATTTTCCTGAATCCTTTCAAGGATAATTATAAAGTTCTTGAGTGTGCAAAGTTGTAGGCTATACTTTAGGTACCTATACAAGACTGTTTCTGTGTAACAAAGTGAATAATTGCATCATTTCGCAATGTTCCGTTGCCACCTTCCTGCTGTGCAAAAACATAGCCTCACAAAAATTGTAACATCAAACATTTATACTCAGAACACCAAATTGCTCTTCACGATTAGCTAGTGATTTAGCTGGGAAGAAAAAACGCAACAAACTCCGAAGTAGTTTTTATCTTTTATTATAATGTTGGCAGGTAGGTACATAATATTCCTATCTTCATATATAATGATAAAATTTAATCAGAAATAATAACTGAAGTTTATCTCACAAAATTTCTATTCTTCAACAAACAAGTAACAATTTCAGATTTACTAACAAAAAATTATATTTAAAAATGCCACCAGAGAATTGATGTCTTTTTTTTTTGGGGTGAACCATAAAATTTGGCAAAGATAACTCAACCCTTAACGCATGCGGAGCGAACTTTAATAGTTATAATTTTATTGTGGAAAGAAAAATACGGTCGTGAGCCGAATTCAAACCTGCGCCTCCCGGATAAATAATCCAGACACTCTGACCCCTAAGTCATTTCGACCTCTGCTAGTTTTAGTGACAACATTGCGTTGGTGTTAAGGGAGGCGCAGATTCTAATCCTGCTCACGACCGTATTTTTCTCTTACACAAAAAATTCTAACTTATGTTACTAGTTACTTCATTTACCTGTCCTCAAGCCCGTCAACATATTCCTTCTTCCTTTTCCGCGAATCTTGCGCTGAGATCTTATTTCTGATTTTGCGTCGGATTCTCTTCAGCTCTCTCTCTTCGTGTTTCGTGAGGGGGTAGCTCGATGGTAACGTGATGCCTTCCTTCGCCAATAATCGTCGTTCCTCGGCTGTTAGAACGAGACGGGGATATCCGTTCTTTCCGTCGGGAATTGCGTCTTTATGGTCGTCGTCGTCATCGCTCCGTTCGCTGCCTGAGTCATCTGGATGGGACAACGAAGTTATATTTCTATTGGTAAGGAAAACTGTTAATGATTAGGGGGATTTAAATTCGTAACAACATTAGCAGCAATCTATCACTGCCTGTAATAAGGTTTAAAAGCACCGCGTTTGTCAAACAATTTGTTGATCGTCATACCTCCACAAAAAATAAAAAATATGCTTCTAACGAACCCTAAAATGTGGTTAAATAGTCATTTTCTTTAAAAAAAAAACAATATTAGGTTTAATTTCCAAATTCTCTTGTCTACCTTTAGGATGAAATATTTGAATGTTTCAAAAACGCAATAGTGAATCAATTAAGTCATCAGTCATAACTTTCGTTAAGGAAACACATTCCATGTCAAGTTATTTTCGTACGACAGCATTAAAGAAAGTAAATATTTAACGAGTCCAATGACCAGACCGACCGGTTAGCTGTGATTATGTCACTCTATGGTAGGACAATTGCTACCAATCGAGCACAATGAGGTGATCAAAACTTATACAAGGAAATAACTGTCGAAATTTTCTTTACATATGATGTTTTTTTTTTTTTTGTTTACTTATGATCATAATAATATGATTTTTTGTTTTTGATGGAATACGTAATAGAATTAAAATAATACAAATGGGCTCCAATTCTGTTACGCTACAACGAAGCTAAATTAAATTATTATCTGATTTCAGAATTAGAAACAAATCAAAGAAATTAAGAGCTGTCAAACTAGTTTTTGAAGTGGAACCTTTGTTTTCGTATAAAAAACCTTACCCGACAGTTAATAAAATTAATTTCCATCTCTCAAAACTACGAAAAACGAGTATGCCAAATTTATGATAATTTAAGTAATTAAACGATACTCACCGCAATGGTTCCCGCTGTGGTCGTAATCATAGTCTCTGGCTTCCACCTTCAAGTCTTGTAATTTGCTCTGAGACAACAAGTTAGCGGCCGCCAATTTAATGTTAGAAGCATTCTTCAGATCCGCAGCATTGATAATCTTTATCGATTTCAGGTCTTTCATGTCCTTTATCGTCACAGGAAGGAGGATAGACCGAGGGTTTCCTGCCATAGGAGCTACACGTATCACTCGTCTTTGAGGAGCAACACTTTCTACAGGTTTCGAGTACACTTTAGTTTGTGGGTTCAGCACTTGAATGTTGGCGACCTTGACGGGTTTCTGCGGTTGCGCCTTTACCACTAGTTGTGGTTTCGGCGTGGTGCTTGTATTTGCTGGGATTCTGATAGCGGGCTTCTGGACCTTCGGTTGCACTGCCACTTGTGGGGTGTGGGAAAGACGCCGTTTTCTGTTGCCTTTACCTAGGGAGGTCGGAATACTTGTTATTGCTTGGAAAATACATGGGTACGATTATGATAAGTACAGTAAGCGTCATTAGAACTGTTGGTATAATAGGCATAAGATATAAATGCGTAAATGTATGACTAAACATTTAGCATTAAGTCCAGAAATTATTATAGTGCAGTTTCAAAGTAAATTCATCAATTGTTTCCAATGTAAATATAGAATAAAACCCAACGGAATTACCTAGCTATATCATTTATTGCGTGTTACGATTACCAAAAATATTTCTGACATAAACTATTGACTCAAGTGTCGAATCGAAAATGCTTTACAAAGAGGCATAAATATCTGAAGGTTACAGTTGAAATTTGATAAACGAAAAGTAGATAATGGAATATAGGTATCATAATATATTAAAATAATATAAAAAGCTTGATTCAGTCTCGATAAGAGTGTCTAGTTCTTGTAGGTTATAATGTAGTTGTTATTCGCGAGAAGTGGCTAGGCCACGTGTGTGTGGATATTTACATAATTCGAGCTCGATACGAAGTTGCTGCGTAATAAACTGATATTTCAGAGTTATTTTAATTTCAAACTTATATGCTTTAATTGCGCGCTATTTCATGTAATTCATGAGAGTACAACAGCTAACTAAGTGCTCACGTATTCTTCATTCATCTTGAAGTTGTGAAAAATGTTTAAGTAGGTAACTACTGGGATTTTAACGACATGCTAGCTCGAATTACCATACTTAGAGCATTGGCTACGGCACCCGAAGGCTTTAGAAAAATCATGAATTCTTTCATTTGATTTTCACACGCTACAACACGTGAATAGTTATTTTTAACATATACAAATTTAATGTTCATTATTTTAGCCACAGTAATAATATTTGGTTTTTATATTAATACATGATAGAGAAACAAAGCAGTGTAAGTTATTTAATTCAATGTCAACCGTTAATATTCCTCTAGTTTTTTGTTCAAAGAGAATCAGTAAAAACATTAGTGATGAGGTGTCACTGTAATTAATTTTATATCTATGTATTAGGCAAATATTATATTTTAATGATCACAAAACTTATAGGGATTTTTTAAAAGTAGGTGCTACCTGAAGTAGTGCTACTAACTAATCAAGCAAAAATAAATGCTTACCAGGGCTTTGGAATGTATTTTTATTGATAAATCCAGGGACTACGTTCTGCTCAAAGTTCAACATGTCAAAGGTATCGTCCACGAGTTCGCTGGAGGAGTTGGATCCATCGCTGGAGTCCTGGATGATGACGTCCTGGACGTTGCCGGGGCTGGTTGGTTCCAAGCCCACGGGGGAGGCGCCAACATCTTCGTCGCAAGAGTTTTGTATCAGGAATGGGGAAAGTTGCTGCTCGAAGTCGCTGTAAAGATAGATGAGAATTAGCTACATGTTATACCTGGCTGGTTAGTTTGCGGCGCAGTTTCTTCTTATCAAATTAAGCCTTTCACTGTCCAGTAACTCACAATGCACAGCGTTTGATGAACTACAATATTTTCGTAGACAGTGAGTGTTGAAAACTTTCCCCTTTGCTACAAAGCTAAGTACTATCTGTATACCGGATTTTCAGCTGAGCCAGTTCTTCTTTTGAATTTTTTATTCCGAATGGTAACATTTATAATTCGACATGTAACTTGGAATAATAAATAGTACTAATTGTCATATTTTGAATAATAAATATATTTTTTTCACGGAATTAAGTCTCAAAAATAAAAATGATCAAACTAGTTTTGTACGAGGGTAAAAGGAGGCGCTAAAAGGTGGTCTTTATTTGGATTATTTTTTCTTACGTTTGACATTCGAAAAGCTATTGTTTGTTAGTGTATAATCCTTTGAAATATATAGCTATATTTGAACTACGAACGTGAAATTACCTTATCAGTTATCAAAGTAATACCATAACACGTTTTACACTTGACCTTGTTGAACACAAAGTTGCAAGGTCAAGACCGTATTAAAATGGAAAATTGTTACCAAGATGAGTTCAGAGTTCGAGTCAATTGAATACTGACCATGGCAACTTTTCTCATAAAATGTAATAATAGGACCATTAAATCCATAAAATGGTTACAAAATTAGACATTTTCTTCGAATAACGACACAAAACAAATACGTTGGTACATTAGCGGAACACACGCCAACCTCAAGAGAGTTATATTTCGTGCCTTTTTATATATCAAGATGACGCGGAAAAATATAGACCCTTAAGTTATCACACTAAACGTGTTACACCTACATATACGTGACACACCTAAACACGTTATTTTTCCGTATCATAATATCTTTAACACTAATTGTATTATTAAGATATAATGCAGACCAGACGGCACAGTATTTGGTAGGCGAATTGCTTTAGTAATAAATACGAAGTCAAGTTATACTTCGACAAGTTTTTTTTATTTTTTTTTATTAATGTCTAAGTATATTCAGCGACAGAATTCGATTAAACACGCACCAAAACTGACCGACTGTAGTGTTGATTAGTCCGATATGTGATCAAATGATTTTATGAATTTCTATAATAGATACATAAATGTTACCACGACCGTAATATTTTGTACCGGATAGTTGGTGGGTAGTATTATTATTTAAACAGTGTATGGATGAATTACCTTTTTACTACTTTACAAATAAATTGTTCAGCTTAAATGAGCCTTAATGGATAATACATTTCCATACAATTCTTAACGTTGATTGACTACTTTAGGTTTCCAATTTCAATTTTGCATGATTAAAAAGTTTAATCCTAAAACATTAGATTGACACATAACATGACACATAATCGTCTGCAACCTCTATAGCAAATAGTATATTAGGCCAAAAAGGTTTTACAGGTGAATGTGTGTAGCTCATTCACCCGCCATAATCCCTTTACGGCGAACTAATTTATAACCGGAACTAAGTGCTGATACTTGTGAAGAATACAACCACCTATAGTTACTTAGTAAATTATGAAGATCGAAAGTTTTACTTTTTTTACTATATTTCAATAGAATTTTCATTTTATTGTGATATCAAAATCATATTAAATACGCATTATTTATACAATGAGAATATATCTTCTTATATATATATATATATATATAATATAATTATATGCTCGAAAGATTCGGCTGGCATAAGTATGATATTATTTGGATAGCAAAAATCTATTAGACTTTTGTTCTTCTGATATTGATATGATAGGTACGGAATACAGATAAATGTCACCGCAGCTTTAAGATTTGAAGAGTCAGTAGAAAGATGTAGGTTACAGTGGCGACGTGAAATGGGGGTAAATGTGAATGTGAAAGGGTGTGTCGTGCTCACGACGTGCAGAACTATTATTATGTAGTTTTCAACGACATAAATGTTATTCAGCAGTTATAGGGAAGTAATTATAAAAACGGAGGTTCTTAAACCTTTCGGCTCAGTAACGTACAGATCTGTACGTTGTAACAATAAAATAATAATCTATTGTGTCTGCTAATGACTGAGGCAACAGCTTAAAGGAAAAAGAGATTGTTACAGACTTTATGAACATCTGAAACATGATACTAAATTTAAATAAAGGTGTTCTCTGTAGACTCGCGAAAGTACAAAATTGTACTTGATAACAATAATATTTCTATTGTCTGGTAATAAGGGTGTCAACAGATTGATTAGGTAACATATGTATAACATATTAGTTTAGTCATCAAAGTAGAAACAGCGCATAAACCAGTTACTGTGTGCAATAGAGATAAGTATGCAGGCAAAATAAACATTTTTTCTAAGAATTTATTTTGCACCGTTTTAGTGCAAAATGTAGAATATATAAAAAACGAGCTATTGAAGCAGTGATAGCCTAGTGGTATGACCGTTGGACTAACAAGTCAGAGGACGCAAGTCGAAGAATCCAAGGCACGCACTACTGTCTTTTCGAAGTCATGTGCGTATTATAAACTAATTATCACTTGCTTATAACCAAGAAGGAAAAAATCGTGAGAAAACCAGCAAACTTGAGAGATGTTCTCGATGGTGCGTCAGAGAGCTACGGGTGGCTTAAACTCTTATCGGTTCTTCTTATCGTGTGGTTGATGAACAACCTACTGTCAGGTTATTCATCAACCACACGATAAGAAGAACGAGCTATGACAAGGCAAAAAATTTAAAAGATGTAGTTATTACTTCTAATATTATTGTTAGATGTATAAACAGAACTGCATAAATATTTTTGTCCTTGATAACTCTGCCATCAAGAGGTTTTAATATTGGTAAAGAACTTTTATTACATACCTATAATAAACCGTGAATAATTATCAAATATGCGTGTTTCAATAACATTCTTTTTCGTTTATCAGCGAATTACGCACGGCATTGAATTGGTAAAGCAATCAAAATATATATAGGTATTAAGTATCTCAATCTAGGATTGGTATAAAAAATGCATTCACCATTCACTGCCACTTTATGTGCTAAAAACTTGATACTAATTGAATGTACGGCTCACACTTAAATTTTGACGGGGCTGTCAGTAAGTGAAAGGCTTCAAATATAACATTTCATTTCAGATACACGTAGGCACCGGCAAGTCTAAAATGCTTTCCAAAATGATTACGACGATCTGATTTAGCGATTTAAATACACTGGCCAGCAAAACTAAGTACAAAACTTTTTTTTTTCTAAACTATAGAACTTAGAGATTTAAAATAAAACACATTTTATAGCAAATTTTATCAGCTTTCTTTGAATCTAGTAAACTATACATTAGTAACATTTTTAACTTAAAAAAAGATAAAACTATTATAATACCAATTTTTAGCTTAGTCTCAAAAAAGTCAACACATATATGTATGTTTTACATGTTATTTAAATTTTAATAACTGTTATTGCTTCCTCCGGCTCTGAATACAGCTTCGAGCCGGTTTGGAACACTGAACACGAGGTTTCGGAGCCGATGTTGAGGAATATTTTCCCATTCTTCAATCAGGGCCTGTTTTAGTGCCCTGAGGGCGGTAGGTGGTGGTCTGCGGCTTCTGACTAGCCTCCCTAGCTCATCCCAGGCGTGCTCAATCAAGTTGATCACTTCTTTATGGCCAAGCCATCAACCTGATACCATCTTCCTGAATTTACTCTTGCACGACCTGAGCCTTGTGTGTCCATACTCGTTGAGAATCTCTTGGGCATATCTTTCTGAACTGACTTCAGTCAGAGTGCCATTTCCTATGGCCACTAAGTCTGTGCGACCTTCTGAAGATATGCCAGCCCATACATGTACACTGCCTCCACCGTACTGGACTCTTTCTGAATAAAAGAAGAAAAAAGCAGTCTTGAAGGTATCGCTCACCAGGCCGCCTGTAGACACTTCGCCTTTCATCAGATGTGTAAAGTGAGAATCGAGACTCATCTGTGAACAAAATTCTTGACCACTCTTCTTCATCCAACTGTATGTGTTCACTGGCGTATCGCAGTCTCGCTACTCGATGCTCTCTCTCGAGTTTGGGACCACTCGCAGGTCTTCGGGGTTTCATATTTGCTTCAGCAAGTCTTCTTCTCACTGTAATGTCACTAATGTAGTCCCTTCGGTCTGAAGAAGCTGTTGCTGGACTTCAACTGCATTAATGGCGATTTCTCAACACAGTGGAAACAATTTAATTGTCTTCTCGGGCACTAGAACACCTGGGTCTGCCATTACAAGGTCTCCTCAGATGGTTTCCAGTCTCTTCGTATCTTAGCTTCACCTTCTGGACCGTTTGTAACGTGACGCCCACCATTCTTTAAGTACGACGCATACTGATGCCTAGTTCCAGAAAAGTCATGATCCTAGCACATTATTCCGGTGAAAGAGGCATGATAAATAAAACTGATGCGCTGTTGTCAGAGCCCGAGGAGGCAATACGAGTTATTAAAAATTAAATAACACGTAAAACATACTTATAAATGTCAATTGATTTTGTGACACTAAGCTAAAAATTGCTATTTTTATAGTTTTATCTTATTTTTAATTTAAAAATGTTACTTATGTATAGTTTACCAGTTTCAACGAAAGCTGATAAAATTTGCTATTAAACGTTTTTTATTTTAAATATCTTATTATAATATAAAATTTATTATGTAGTACTTAGTTTTGCAGGCTAGTATATTTTAATATTGTAGGTATTGCGAAAATTTTTGTAGAGTAACGTAAGTGCACTTTCTGTGTATTTAGGTTATAAAAATAACAAGGAGATAACTGATAATTTCCATATAAATTATCTTTTTTTTTATTATCAAATAACAGCATATTGTACTAAGTTTATTAAACATTTTGGGTTATATAACTAGCTGTGCCCCGCGATTTCACTCGCGTATAATTAGCCTTAGTTAATTCTTGTATAGTCAGCTAGCTACCAGTAAAATCTTATCAGAATCGGTCTAGTCATTTCGAAGATTAGCCGGAACAAACAGACATACATGCATAGGTAACGTGCAAATAACTGAAAGATCTTAAAAAAAAAAACATTACGAAGAGACACTTCAATTTTATTTATTTGTATTGATTTCAGCACCTATTTAATAAAATATACCTACTATGAGAATATAAATATTATTATACTAATCTGTATCAAAAGGTTGTCTGCGGAAATATGATAAATGGTAGGTAATCTACCCATGATATGCGAGTACTTAAGTATATTATTGGTTCACCCTGAATAAAGGATAACAACCCAAGAAAAGGTCAAGTAAAGGGCGTTGCTTTTTCTCCATACCATCTTTAGAGTGTGTAAACAATTTTATCTTGACGACTGTATAATAATACGTTCCACAGTCATCGTCCATTACGAGTCGACTTTATAAAGAAAACTAAATTACTGAGGCTGAGTCACTCGATACTGTTAAATTGAAAAGTTCAAATAACTCCTACCCGCCCCCACGTTGCCTTGATTTTCTATCAAAGACATAACATAACATAGCATCACGCCTGTATTCCCCGAATGGGTCGGCAGAGGTATACATACTTGTACACCCAAATTACACCAATGCTGTTATTAAGTCCCATGTAATAGGTGGTGAGCCTATTGCCATCTACCGGGCACAATTCCAAACTCCGGGCTGCTACTGAGAACTTCCTAACAGAAAAACCCAATAACACTTTGCCCGACCTTGGAATCGAACCCAAGACCTCATGCTCAGCAGTCGCCCTTGGGACCACTAGACCAATGAGGCAGTTCAAAGACAACCATGTCAAAAGGATATTATTCTGCTATTCAGTATTGGTAGCGGTTGTTGTTACAGCAATAGGTAACCTATATGTACCCTTTTTCTTTAGTGTTTGTGCACTATATTTTCTACGCAACTACTGAACATATTTCATTAGGGTTTCAAGAAGGTAGGTATATACCTATATATACTACCTATAATTTTGGGATATTTTTAACAACTTTCATGTAATCGTACAAAAAAAATCGTAAAAGGAAGCCAGCTAATTGTAAAATACATTAAAAATTGCCAATACCGTATATCCCATTGCACCATATCCCTCGTAGGTATACGTTATATACGGAAACCTATGCATGAGATTGTAAAAAATAGCAATAAAACCCTTTTAATATTAATAATAAAAAGAACTTTAAACGCATCAAAAAGAAAAAGCGTCATTTTAAAATACATAAAATGTTATTTAACCTAGATATGCCGTTTCTGACGCAGTGTACTTGAATGGCGTGTCTTTCATCCACCATTATATAAGTTATTGATATAGTATTCATGTATTTACTTAGATGGGTTAGTACACGGGTTGACCTCAATGCCGTTAATGTAGATCAACCTTTTTACTTTGTTTTCTATGTTGCTGTAGATATTCAAAACAAGTGATTATGATATCAGTTTATTAAAACTGTGTTAACTGTTTGGATTGATAACTAATCGATAGCAAACAATTTTAGATTGATAACATGTTGCAAAATTTACAATACCTACGGCATTGAAGAGTAAACAGTAGACATCAAGTTTGTTACGAATTAAGATCGTATGTATGTATAGTTAATAAGCCAAACCTATAGAAGGTACTGATAATACTAATATGTATTACATTATCAGTTATCAAACTTCTGATATAATTCATTGCCATCGCCACGGTAAAAACAAGTGAAACGTAAAAAAAATGTCTTAACATGCATTTTAAAGCACGCATTAATCGCAAATACCTATATACATAAATAACAAACCCTTCTTTTATGTTCAACGATACATGAGAATACTACCATAATTAATGTCCTCATAAATGAAGATATTAAACAAATACTGGTTCGTAACAGCAAAACTGCAACTATAAACTTTTTACACAATTCTATGATGCATCCTCCATAATATAATGTTTATAAACTTTGCCTATAATAAAAATAAAAAAATATTCTTATCGCGTGCCGGTTGCGCGTCGGCAGTGATTAGAATTCTAAACAGCTAGTGTCACTAACATTTAATACTTCAGCCAAATAAATTGGTCACACGCGTACCAATTGCATCAACAGTCGCAAGAGTCATTGCCTTCTTAACGGACCTATGATTGGTAGCAATAGATAAAATATATTGTCGTTAACGTTTCCTAGCTTTATGAGATGCTATTTGCTCAAATTATGCCAATAAGGAATAACAGGCAGACTCCTGTTAAGCGGAATCTTACTGAAATATGAGCAGGATATCTCTAGGGGAAGAAACTTCTAAGATTATAATTGGATTTTTAAATGTTAAGGTATACCGAATAACCATGACATTCCTCATAGCTCATCATCATCACCATCCCCCTGCCCTTATCCCAATTTATTTGGGGTCGACGCAGCATGTATTCTTCTTTCACTCTCCAATTGTTTTTGAAATTGCATGCTGCTAAAGTTTTGGTAATGTTTTATGATCGGCCGCCTGCCTGACGTCAACCCTCACAGCTCATTCATATGAATGCTAAAATATTGAGACCATCTAATCAGGTCTTCGCTAACGAGAAAGCCTATGCTATTCTACACATAATTGGTACTCTTTGTATCCAAAAACTCAATACTATGAACACGTTTACGCAACTTAAAGTTGTCTCGCCGGTATTCAAAATCTTGTTCATTAACCCGAGACTTGGTTAGACTTGTTCGACGACTTCGGATTTGATAATATATAGGCATTAGCGTCGCGCTAAAATGGCCTTTATTATACCGTAATAAAGTTCCTTGAACTTGACTTAGCGGCTCCTATTTGACAAATTGTTTACGAGATTCACTATAAATCTTTACTGCGTCTCTCTTATATCATAGTTTTACACAAGCATTTTAATTATAATCCAATACAGTGGATAGTTAAGCGCGTTACACTAATTTAATTTTAAATTTGTACTGTTTGGGGTAGTCGGGGTCGCAACGAATTTGGGTTTGTGTGCCAAGGTTCGATCCCGCACTATTAAATATTTACTTGTCCGACAAATGTTCGTTACAAAGCTAGGTTACAGGGGGCAGAAAGAATTTTATTGTGGGCATTAGGACACAACCTTGTTTAAAAAATAAATTTTCATTATCGATATCCCAATTTGGGCCCGTTAAATTCTTGATAACAAGTACTAAAGGAAGGTTTTTATATCCCCATCTCGTCAGCTTTCGTGCAAATAACTATTATTCTGCATTTAGTACAAGGATAACTAAAATAGTTGTTTAGTTCGTAATATCATTGTATTCATTCTCAAGGTTGAGATTTTCGGTATAATGCCACCGAGTAATTGCATTACAACCCGTCATTTGAGACGACTAATTTCTCTCAACTCGGGCCTGGAGGGCCAACGTGTTACTGTAAAGGCGTACTGAAGAGCATGTTCACTGAAAGTTATGACATAAGTCTTTAAACAGTTCTTATTGCACACAGATCTTATGCAACAACGTGTTCAAATATCAAAATCTATACCAAATAAAACCGAAATTAAATTCCGACATTCAATTTCAATTCCCTTTATATTTTTGTGCGATAACGAGTCCTTAAAATTAGCATCTGTTTAACCAATTTGCAAGCAGCAGCTCGTAGAAATTGATTAGACAGATGCTGATTCATTATGTAGAGTGGTCGTATGCAATTGTAATGTACTTTGTAGCGTGTTCGAGACCGCTCAGCGACCCCATTAGCTTAGTAAAAGTAGCACCAACTTACGAAGCGCCAATAGCTCGTTGCAATGGTCGGTAGACGATCGTTGAGTAGAAGCAACGCTTGGCGTGGTCATTCTATAGATGGGTTATACGCCACTCACTAAAAGCATTTTTATCTGGTTGTTTCCACGTTTTAAAGGGTGCGTTATTTCGTTGGTCACTGTTGTTTTCGGTAAGCCAAGTCAGACGCCTCCAGGCAGCTAAATCAACTGACCCAGATTTACATATAAACTATATGAATAAGTAAAGAAATTTAACTTACAATTCTGCCTGGTCGCTTGATAGTCCGCTGTCAGAGCAGGAACTGCTGATAGCCTCCGAGGGTTGCGACACATTGTCACAGAGGTTAAACTCTGGCATAGCATCATCAAGAAAGTTGAGGGAACCTTGCTCCAAGGAGAATATATTCTCCAGCAGGTCGTCAGACGTCGGCCAGGAGTCCGACTGCAAGTAAAGACATACTTCAGTATGTATGTACAATACATATAGTATATTTGTACTCTGCATTTAAAACAAGGTGACTGACTCATCGGTCAAGTGTTTAGGCTGTATGGCTTATGCAAGATAATTTAAAGTTGGCAATAATGTACTATATATAATTTAGGAAAAAATCATATAAAGTGGAGTAAAACATTTACCCAGGTAAGTTATTTTATATTAAGAAAAAGCTAGTGTACAACCTAAATATGTTTATGAAAATTGCTGTTTTCATAAACATATTTAGGTTGTACACTTCTTACTGCATAATTGTCCCTTTGATGATATCATATTATAACAAATTGAACCTGATTACCTGAAAAATTATTGTACACTAATTAAAATGTTCATTAGCTAATGATAAGAATTCCTTAATAAGAATATAGTGTAAGTTTTTAAGTATGATTGCAATGTTTTAGTGGAATGTACTGAGTTCATTTAGATATACTAATTAACTAATTTATAATTAGAATTTTGTCTCTAGAATTTGCAAATGATGTGAATGTTGCAAATGATTATTTTATTTTAGTGATAATCCCATCTATTGTATTATTGGTAACATGAATTTAACTCTTGTTATTATGAAATTCTTTTATTTCATGTTATCCTTCACTTTGGTGACAAAGCAAATACCTATGCCGAGATGATGAAACCCAAAAACAAAAGTGTTAAGTTTCCTTTCTCTAGATCCTAAGGTATTATTGGCAGCTTCAAACCTGTTGCTCAAGCAGGTGGACTATTATTTTATATTTTGTAACATATAAGTACTGATTGCTTTAGGCATGCTATAATACATAGGTATACAATTTCATTAATATTAAACATCTAATCAATTTAATTTACACCAAAATTGTGTGCCTGTCATCAGTTTTCTTTCCATAAAATCCTGACTACTATAATGAATAAATCTTGCTTTCTATAGTGAGTAAAGCGAAAACATTGCCAGTAAACATGTTTTCTTGTAAGTTGTAATCGAATATATCATCGTGAAATCACAAACATGACCATGCTATCCATAAGCTGATGCAATACATGGACACATGACCTTGATTTAATTTAATAAAAAAACATTTTATTATAATGTTATAATTAATTTCTATATGTATGCAATGTGCTCACTAAACCAATTGTTAAATATTAAATTAATTTTAGTTAAACCAAACTTTTTTTAACTGTCTGTGGCAAAGGATATTGCACCTTTTGGCAGAACTTGTAGAAATGCAACCAAATACTTAATTATTATGAGTTAATCTTATTGGAAAGAATTCATTAATAATCATATTTATCCTCAAAGTGTGAGTCATAAAGGAATTCCGAAGGTCCAATAGGATGAGTCAGTATGGTATTAACTTGATAACACTACTTTCATTTTCTTGGTTCACTGAAGCCTTCAAGTGAAAGGAACTACATTTCTCATTCAAGAGATTCACATGCATAATTTTTATATTATCAGAGTATATAGCTCATGGAAATGAAGAAAACAAATGTTCTTATCAGGTTTAACTACATAACATTCAGTTCCTGTGTGGTTGTTATCTTATTCCTAGTTTATTTAGTTTTATTGCAGGTAGTTATTATGTTGATAAGATTATCTAGAAATTATAATAATTTTCGGACAGATAAGCGTTTCACTGTGGCCTTCTATTGTAGAATAAAAATAAATAATAACTAACTACCCCCAAAACATCACAATTCTGTTTGTTTAAATTATTATTTAAAATAAAAAGTTACCTCAAAAAGGGACATTAAATCTAGTTTTCTATCCATTTTAAACACTTCACGTTTGCATGGATATTACATCAACACTATTAACATTGGTGAATCACACAGAACTGTTAGTTTGAGGAAAAATATCACTGAAGATAGGTTCGGAGCACTTTAAATAAAACACTGTTTATTCCAGTCAACGGTATCCAAGAAGTTGTGATGTCCACCAGTGAATATTTATTGAGATTTATGCGGCATATGGAAGTGATAGCGACCGCATGGTGCCTAGCTGGCAAATTACAACTTGTTTACGCGGCTGGCGGCCGGCGCGTCGCAACTCCGTGACGCACTGTCCTAACTAATGATTACCACAACAGAACACGCACGTCAGGGGAAACCCTCGCTCCAATTAGCGGGAATTAACTAATTAGATAAAGAAGACACGGGAATGTTAAGATGTTAAGTCCGCGAGTGAGCTACGTCCGTTCACGAAACCAAATGAACGTATAACGGTAAAAGTGGGAGCGTGAGTTCACGAAAGCTGCTCAACGAGGTTCGACAATCGCTGGCGATCACTATTACTTCACCGCACGTCTACGGCACCGCTCGTACATTCTAGCGACCCGGTTCATCACAATATCTGCACAGGGCGCGATACCTTATCAGTATACAGATTACTAAATTTGTGAGATACGAACCATTAAGCCGTCCTGTTGAAAATTATCCATTTTATTAGAATTTTTATTCACTGTGTCAAGCTCGTCGTCATTTCTTAGAAGATAATCCAGGATCCTGTTCACATCGTCATTGTGGAGTCATTTTGATCTGACAAGATGCACATTGAGGTCATCGTTAATAACTACTTCATGAATCGACACAAATTTTATAAGATAATAACACAATATTAAGCCAAAGATACTTTATTCGTTATTTACAACATTTTCTTTAACAATTTACAAACATCCGTTTACAAAATAAAAAAGCGACATGACATTTCCTCGCAACTTCCAACGTGGAAATAATGACGTCATGAAAGTAGGACACTCTTCAAATTTTGATTGGTCGCTCCTGTGATAAAACAGTGAGCATTACTTGCGCCATCTATTAAATATCTAAAGTACTATCACAACGTTTCGTTTCTGCTCTCACGTAATGCTTAACAATAAGTCGACTATTCATGTTATCTGATTTATTTTCCTTCAATATAATTCTTATTGTGATTTTGTATATTTTGATTAGGTTAGTGACGTATTATTAATGAAAACAAATCAAAAAGTGGAATATGTTTATTTTGTTAGATGTTTAATTAAGGTTGCCAACAATATTCCGAAACATGGCGGACGCGGTAAAGTGCAAACATGCTAGACTTATTTTTGTTTGTGCATACTGCATCTTATTTTTTTATTCCTATGAAGTATGACTGTATGAAGTGTATGACGCAAGTATACCCACCGAACTTACAAAATGGGTGACGACTTGACGAACAGCTATTCTTACTATTATACTCCTTGTTGAAACTTATATACATTTATTTATACATAATTTTAATAAGAACTTCTTAATTCAAGATAAATCTTTAAAAAGCATTAACGCATGCTTCGCGAACTCTAAAGTTACAATATTAAATGGAAAAAGAATACGGTCGCGAACAGGATTCGAACCTGCACTTCCCAGATAAATACTCCAGGCGCTCTAACCACTAAGTCATCTCGACTTCTGCTCACCACCGCGAATTCTTCTTCCATATTTTAACACGTCTTATGGCGACGTCATTGCAATCAATTCAGTACCTATACAGATGACCGAACCGACACGACCAACTTTGCAGCTAATACAATGTCGTAAAGAATGCAATTACCTTAATAATTCAAGATAAATCTTTGAAAAGCATTAACGCATGCTTAGCGAACTCTAAAATTACAATATTAAATGGAAAAAGGATACGGTCGCGAACAGGATTCGAACCTGCCCCTCGCGGATAAATACTCCAGGCGCTCTGACCACTAAACCATCTCGACCTCTGCTCACCACCGCGAATTCTTCTTCCATATTTTAACACGTCTTATAGATTATATTTATTTTATGATTATAAGAAGTGTTAAAATATGGTTATGTTCGCGACCGTATTATTTTTCCATTTAATATTGTAACAAGAACTTCTTACGTTACAATGTAACTTTTAACTGAAAGAATTTGGCAAATTTTGACTGAAAAAAAACAGGGAAATTTTTACTGAACACGTTGGTCAAAAGTAGTTTTGTCTGAAATACTGTAGTTAAAGTCATTCTGACCGGGTGAAGCGAGCTCGTGCACGGACACGGAGAGGTTAGGTTCGAAGGTACACGAAGGGAATGTCGAATGCAGCAGTTCCCTCGCTGCGATCGCTTACCGCCTGCCGTGTTTAGGTTTTTTGTGACCTTACAGACGCGGAAATAGGAGCCCCACCGAGAGGGGCTCCGTCGACCCGGCCGTAGTCCAAACTAGTTTATCCTGAAGTATTTAGGCCAAACTGATTTTGAATTGAACTGAAAACTACTTTTTACCAGCTCCATTAGGCATAACTAGTTTTGACTATAATTTTTGTCAAAAGTACTATTGTCGAAAGCTTACAGTCAAAAGTGACTGCAACATCGATATAAAGAGGCATCTTAAATAACGATGATTTTTATCACATCCTTCGATTATTTTCGACTTTTGTAACCTATTATTAATTTGATACTGACCGTATAAATATAATTATGTAAGTGCATTTTCGCCGTCCTTCGGCTCCGTAGTAAATAGTTTTCTGTGGTAATTGTGATCTCTTAGTTAACTGATGCAGACTTGATTTGGGCTGCTTGCTTGCATTTTTTTTGTATTTAAAATTTAGACATAATTTGGACAATGCCTACTCGATTATTATTGACGATATTCAAATGATATTATTGAGGAATATACATTTTGACTTGAGCCAGAGATCAAACCATAATGCATTTTCCTCAAGCCCAGTTTAACAATCAATACATTTGACATTTTAATTGATTATTATTGTATTAAATCATTGTTTGAAATTCTAATGAAATTAATTGTTAAATGACATTGTATTTAATTTATTCATAATTGTTGTTATGCTCAATAGGTACCTTTCTCTAAGACACCATAAAAATGTGACTGTGAGTATTTTGTAGGATTTGTTTGAAGTTTATTACAAATTTATTTGTTTTGCGGTTTTTGTGATTTCTCTTTGGCCTACGCAAATGTCCTGCCGATCTGGTATCGTCTCCGACGGGTCGTTGAGCTCCCTAAATTGTGGTTGAGCTACACGATGACTGAATGCATACGTGCCGTCGGTTAGGACAGTTCAGCTCAAAACAGCTATGGCTCTTTCTTCAAAAGGCCATCCCAGACCAGTCCCTACATAATTACACTCGTATCACTACATATTACAAAACAATAAGCCTGTTCGCGATAAACTCAAAAATGACTGCACCGATTTTCATGCTGTTTTCACCAATGAATAGAGTGGTCGAGGAAGGTTTTAGTATATAATTTGTCAAGTTTTTGTATACATTGGATAAAATATAATGATATTTGTTGGCAGTGTCGGAAAAAATAAGCCATCCGGGAGCTTTCAACGAAAATACTGCCTTAGACCGTTTGAGATATGACAAAATGATGTATGGTGAAATTGTGTATCTTATATAGGTCTACAGAAAATATTGCGATGGCATATGTCTATCTCTTAAGGATAACATACTATAACATCATAATACTTTAAAAAATTGGCAATTATAAATCGGTAATTGGAAAGCGGGAACGGGATCAAAATTTCATGATCAGTTTTGGACGCGATTACCGACATCCACGCGGGCGAAGCCGCGGGCATCAGCTAGTGTTGGATAAAATGATGTCTGGACTTTAAAAGAGACACCTCTGAGTTGGTTTCGGCATTTCTTCTTAGAACTAGTCAGATAGGAAATGCCGAGGACAAGTAGGTTTAAAAAAAAAAGACTTGTAAAAGTGTCTATAAGTAGCAGAAGTATTTACAGAAATAAATTATCAATTAAAGATGAATCTTTGAAAAGTATTAACGCATGCCTAGCGAACTCTAAAGTTATTATATTAAATGGAAAAAGAATACGTTCGTGAGCAGGACTGGAACAGTCAGAGCGCCTGGAGTAGTATCCGGGAGGCGCAGGTTCGAATTCTGCTCACTACCGTATTCGTTAATGCTTTTCAATGATTTATCTTTAATTGTTAAGTTAATTACATCTTTACGACATTGTATTAACTGCAAAGTTAGTCGTGTCGGTTCGGTCATCTGTATAGGTACTAAATAGATAGCAATGACATCGCCAAAAGACGTATTAAAATATGGATGAAGAATTCTCGATGGTGAGCAGACGTCGAGATGGCTTAGTGGTCAGAGCGCCTGAAGTATTTATCCGGGTGGCGTAGGTTCGAATCCTGCTCACGACCGTATTCTTTTTCCATTTAATATAATAACTTTATCATTTAATAAATTGTCTATGTATTTTTGCTGTTTATGGGTAAGAATTAAAAAAAATGCCTTCTTTATATTAGTAGGATTATTATTTACTTCTTCTTCTTATCGTGTCGATCAATGGCATCTTATATTTTGTCAGACCAATAGTTAGCCATACAAACGGCATTGTCTGTGGCGTTATATAGATCCTCACGTGTACAGGTGGTAGGGCACGCTGGGCAAGTCGGTACATGTGCCATTGTTTGCGGAGAGTAACCACACTCGCATGTGTTATCCGAGCTGAAACCCCATCTGAACATATTTTCTTTGCATCGACCGACTTGGGTCCGGAGTCTATTTATAGACTTCCACGTCGGCCATGGTAAGTCATGTCCAGGGGGGGTCCAATTATTTACTAATACGAACAGATAAAAGAATACCTCCCCTATTTTTAAAGGTCTTAAAATATACATTAGGTTTTTTTATATCTAGGTTGGGTTTCGTAAAGCAACTCTTTACGAAACCCTTATTTGGTAGGAAATAGATGGTTTTTTTTTTTCAAATCTTGAATGCTTTCTTTCATACTATACGTAGTAACAGGTTCCATTAGTGGCAGATACGATCAAAAGATAGTCGTGAGTAGTAGCACACTTTATACTACTAGCATTTATGTAAGTAAGTAGTTTATTTACACGACCAGTTCCTTTATGCGAAGCGGAACCTGACAATAGGCGGGGTAAACCTGTATGACGAAGTAGATTTCTTAAGTAAAATGCATTTTGTAAATACAGAGAGCGGATCCCGTGAAATTCAATAGCTATGTGGTTAAATATTGCCGGGGCACGTGTTTAAATAAGTAGGTACCTCCCCTTTATGTACCTACCCTATCAGGCGTTGGAAAAAAGGTTCCGGCAGTGCGACTATCTAAGACGCTAGTTCCAAGCGATGCGACCTGTCGTCGATGAGAAAACCGGAATAGGTGTAGGTACTCGCTACTGGTTTTTTTGGAATATGGGTATTCACCACAGACATGTATTTAAAATAATTTGGTGGTATTGCCACTTTTTGATAGTGATCAGATGTCATTGTTTTTTTTTGTGTACAAGGCTTCGACTGAAAGAGAACTACCGTGATTCGTGAATTTTAAGGTCGCTTGTTCCACATCTCTACGTGCCTGTATGCAAGATTACTTAAGTTATACTAAAGGTTATTCAATACCTATTTGTTTTAACGGTTTTTTTTACGATTTTCAATATTTTAATGAAAATCTAATATATAAAATTCTCGTGTCACAGTTTTCGTTGCCATACTCCTCCGAAACGGCTTGACCGATTTTGATGAAATTTTTTGTGCTTATCCGGTATCTATGAAAATCGGCCAACATCTATTTTTCATCCCCCTAAATGTTAGTGAACCCCTAAATTTTTTATTTATATGGCAAAACAACGTTTGCCGGGTCAGCTAGTACCAATATAATATTGACTACCTGGTCTTATGGTCACAAGCGCCACTGCTGAGCGTAAGGTTGAGTTCGGTCGGGCAGTTTTATTTATTTTTTCTGTTAGGAAATTCTCATCAGCGGTCCGAAGTCCGAGGCATCGGTGAAATGTGGGTGTACAACAGATACACCTCTGCCTGCCCCTTTGGGCCATAGGCATGATGCAGTGTTCATTTAAATGTATAAAGTCCAAATTTATAAGGTAATTTCCTATAAAGGGGTCAATGTGTAAGTGATAAGGAGTAATTTAAGCCATAATAAAATTCAAGATAAATCTTTGAAAAGCATTAACGCATGCTTAGCGAAGTCTAAAGTTATTATATTAAATGGAAAAAGAATACGGTCGCGAACACCACGGTCGCATTTTTCTGTCACTTGTTTAAGGACTGAATTGATAGATTGACTAATTGTGTTAAAATATGGAAGAAGAATTCGCGGTGGTGAGCAGAGGTCGAGATGGCTTAGTGGTCAGAGCGCCTGGAGTATTTATCCGGGAGGCGCAGGTTCGAATCCTGTTCGCGACCGTATTCTTTTTCCAATTAATATAATAACTTCATAATAAAATTTTCTACAATCGTTTTTTTTTCTTACTGTTTGCATTTCGGGTAGCAGTTTTAGTCTTGCGAGTACTAATTAGAGATAATTTGTTATATCCATTTAATTCTTGGCTTAAATGAATGTATTTGACTTATAGATCAAAGGAAATTACCTAATAAATTAGGACCTTATATTTAATTCTTCTTCTTCTTATTCAACCACAGTTGATGAACATATATAGGTACTAGGTATATATATATAATTAATAATTAGAGTGGTCCTTTAATGCTTATGCAAATTGACGTCGATTCAGGGTTCGTCTATATTTTAATTGGTTGTTTGACATTTTTCGATAGATAGATAATATTTAAATAGTTACGACCACGAATAATTCTATCAATTTAACGTGATTGAAAATTTAAATTATTCTCAAGAACAGCGGATTTAGTCGATAATAACGTAGATACATTATTTTCTTTGCGAGTCTAAATAGGATATTTCTAAGACGACTGATTGATACAAAGATATACAAAAACGAGCTTTCTCTCGTAAATTGTAGGTACTTACTTAGCAAATTGATGTACCAATTTGCTAAATAAGTTCAATTTTTGTGAGAACGAGACTAGGGTTGGAATAGCAAGTTGGATGAACTATAAGTACAAAAAGACATTAACCCTTTAAAAATTATGTCCCAACTACAAGACTGCCTTTAATTTTCTTTGTTATAGGGTAACGTCAAATTAAAAATGATTATACTACTGGTACTATTTAGTGGTTATATGCGTTTGTTGGCTGTTGAAAATATTTTTTTGTTACAGCTCTGGGTATTGTGTTGACGACAAAATTTATGAGACACTCATATAATTTTGAATTTCCGTACCTATTCAATGGAAAAGCCTATAACGCCTTTCTATTATAGGTACTAGAGATATCATATTTCGTACTGGTTTTGCAAACTGATAACAACTAAATATTAATTTCTGAAACTTATAAATAGTTATTTAAGCGAATGCCTGAAACAATAATAACTTAGCCTAGGATTAATATAATATGCTCTATTAGTATCTACAGATATCAGTGGGTGCGCAATAAACAGGGTTACTGCCGTAACGGGGCGTATATCCGGCAGGACTAGATAGAGGAGCTCAAATGCAACGATATTAACCCCTCATATGTTTAGCCAAAACTTAATACATTATTTTTTTGTATAACAACTTTCCGTGAGGCATATTCATATTAATTATTGTTCACCGGTTACTACTCTAGTACTAGTCGGGCAAACCCGAAGAATACACGTGAGTAGTAACCGGTGAACAATAATTAACTTAATACATTTCAATTTATTTTATTTCTGTGTTCCTATAGATTTATACTCTGGTGGGAGGCTTCGGCCGCGGTTGGCTACTACCCACCGGATGAAGCCATGCCGTAAAGCGACCTAGTTGTGTTTCGGGATGTAGTCCGGTGCATCGTTGTGGGAGACGGGACTGGGCAGCTGCATCAACTCTCCAACTACCGTTCTCCCCAAATCTATCCACTCTACTTAGAGTGAACAGATTTCTTCTTGATTTACGTGCTCCGTCCTCGGCCACACCGTCGTCGCATACTATCAAGTGAGTTGGTCGCCAAACGTAGGTCCTTTTATGAGGAAAAAAAATGATTTTGCAATTCTAGCGAAAAAAGAAACAATTAATACCAATTCCAATCCAATTCCAATGTTTAATCAACGTCTTAAAACAATGTGTTTAAGTTAAAATAAAATTACCTACATAACAGTTTTCTAAATTTTGAAGCATGTTGCCATAATTAGTTTACCGTTTCTATAATTTATTTTTAAACATACTTGCTCGTAAAATGGCTCTTATTGCACCGTTTTAGGTTCATAATGAGGATTATTACGCACGAGTGCTATTTCTTTAGATTAATGCATTAGTGCGGTAATCTAAAAAAAGCGTGACACCTTTACATTCACTTTTAAATCTCAGCAAATAGTTATGAAATTTATCATTTTTGTGATTGTGCTAGTTTAATTATGACAAATAAACATTTCGATTCTTCAAATTATTTGTTTTTGTCAACAAATTAACATTAATTTGTGTTATAAATTGAAGAATATTCAATTTATTATATTTTAATATTATGCAGCTCCGTCAAACCTCGCTTTTTTTTCTCGCAACAGTGTTGAGAAACGTCGTAAGAGACGGTCAGTCATTGCTACCCTCGCCTAAAGGCTTGGATTGAAATTCATAAAAAAATTGTAAAGCCACGCAATTTTTTTTAATTTTATAGCCTATCGTTATACATTTTTATATACAAAGAATACGGTCGTGAGCAGAATTCGAACCTGCGCCTCCCGGATAAACACACCTGGAGTATAAAAACTAAAACAATATATTGTAATAATATATTGAATATAAAGTTATAATTTTAGAGTTCACTATGCATGCGTTAATGCTTTTCGAAGATTTATCTGTATTTACTAGCCTATGTTACCCGAGATACTGTAAGGACTCAATTGGTGCAGGCGTTTAGAAGTTATGGTGGAATAAAGAAACTCACAAACATACATACATGAATCCTAAAAACATAACACTCCTTTTATTGGGCAGTCGTGTAAATATCCTAGTGAATTATCTAGTAACATTATAAAGCTGAAGAGTTTGTTTGTTTGTTTGGTTGACCGCGCTAATCTCAGGAACTGCTGGTTCGGATTGAAAAATGTATAATAACTTGCATGAGGTATATTCATATCAATTATTGTTCACCGGTTACTACTCACGTTCATTTTTCGGGATTGCCCGTCTAGTCCGATAGCGTTGTAGTAACGAAAATAAGAATTTCTTGCAGATACTGTTTCACATTCACTATAACGATTCCCTTTAGCATTAGCATTTTGGTATAGAACCCTAAAAAACTAGCAACATCGACCTTAGTCTTTATGATCGTCCATATGAAACAGATCGTCACTCGGCACAAACGGCCGTATCTTTTTTTTACGTTAACTTGGAAGTTTGATTTTTTCAAAACTTCAAGGAACCGTAGACTTGAGTATATGGTTTTAATTTCAACTCGATAACTCCTCGCGTTCTCGAGATAAAGGGTCTTCACAGACAGACAAGCGGGCAACAAAGTGATCCTATAAGGGTTCCGTATTTTCCTTTTGAGGTACAGAACCTTAAAAAACAAACAAATAATTATGAGAAGAGTTCCTTAGTGTTGAACTCAAAACAAACATCTTTGGTCAAATAGTTAATTAGTCTTATAGGTATAAAGTGTAACCAAATTCCTTTAAACCTGGCTTTAAGTGTCTACCAAGTGTGTACCACATTTTAAGATCAAATATTCAAAAGGGCTTCACCGTTGGATCCAGTGAAAGCCGAAAGGACTGGGTCACCTTCTTGAGGATTTTATAACCCGTGATACGGAGAGCTGACTATAATATTATGGTACTATAATATTAGACTTATGTAGCTAACAAAAAATGTCGTAGCAGGTAACAGATTCGTATTTAGTTCCTATCTCCTCGTGAAATAATAACTTTAATCAATATTATAAATTCACCTGTACATTTCTTTTCACGACGGATTCTATATTACTTACTAAATTATCTACATATTTAACAAGAATTTATCCGGATAAAAGATCTGAGCTAACAATAATTAATATTTAAAGATAATATAACTTGATGTTTCCCAGCATTTGTATCTACAGACTCTAATAAATATTTTTGGTACAATATTGGAGTAAGACATTTTGTTTAGTATAAAACATCTAAAAACTCTAAAAAAATAAACTGACACATCAGTAACGCTTCTAACAGGCAATGGTCTACATAACGGTATTAACGGTTTATTATAGAAAAATATATCGCTGTGTATCTCGACTGTGGTAGGCGTCGTCGTTTTTATGTTCATTTTTTGCGAGCATTTACGAAGGAATTACGTATGAAGGTCGTTGCTCCTTGCTGTCATCTAAAATGTACATTCAATAATAACATGCCTAAATGTTGACTATGTAGTCTCAAGATTTTAATTAGATTTGCTTACGTATAACATGTGCTCGTGAACAGTACTTATGGTTCTGAATATTTTCTATCTATGTTCTGAAAATCTGAAAACTGAAGGTCTTCTTCTTCTTCTTATCGTGTGGTTGATGAACAACCTAATGTCAGAGTTTAAATCTCTCTGACATGGCTTTACACAACGTCGAGAATAAACTGAAGGTTATACATAAGATTTTTGTACAGAGAATTGTAACGAATCTATGAATAAAATAATAATGTTTATTCACCTAAGCGCACGCAAGTGAGAACCATGTACGCCGCATTATTTATATATAAGATGTAGTACAATCTAAATTGGGAGCACTTTTAATAGAAACACCTAATAAAAATCAAAGGACTCATAAAGTCCAGACATTTCACAGAGGATCTGAATAAGTGAGAACAATGGAGGCCTAATTTCTGGATTGTCGTTCGATATGGTTATTTCTTTATTAATATGATGAGCATGGCTAGTCTTGTAATCTGGTTAGGGAATTAAAACCGCAATAATTCTTTATATAGTTCCGGTGTCTATTGTTCCAAATATGTTAAGTATTTAATTGTACTTTGGTCATGGCGGTTGGAACTTGGCACTCGGCTTAACCACATTGCGTCTATATTCAATTTCACTCCCTTGGCTATACATATATGAGATTATTTACTACAATATGCTCAAGGCGATACATGTTTAGAATGTATTATTATTAATGTGTGGGTTTCCTCTCGAGTTTCTTTGTCACTTGTAGCTGGAAATAATTTGAAAATGTTACGTACATATTATAGCATCACGTCTGTATTCCCCGGAGGATAAGGCAGAACTGTACCGTTGTAGACCCTCTTTTCACCGAAGCCGTTATTAAGTCTCATGTAACAGGTAGCGTAGTGCCGTTTACCGCCCACAAATCTAAATTCCGGGCTAGAATGACCGAACAGAAGACCTAGTAAAACTAATTTTGACCCAGGAATTTGAACCCTCATGCTTGCGTCATGAGTCCTGAGCACTAGGGCAATGCCAACTTGCCAAGTAACGATATTTGATTACACCAGAAAAGTGATTCTTATTTGTCCTTCTAAATAAATGATGAATACGCGTATTTTATTCATCGCATTTGCCCAGACGATCTCAATTATGACAGCGCGGTTGGCGCAGTGGTCGAGAGACCGACTGCTGCGCTGCGTGACGCAAGTTCGATTCCTGCACGGAGCAAATATTTGTACGATCTACGGATAATTGCTCCGGGTCTGGGTGTGCGTGTGTATGTGGGCAACGTTTAAAAAAAAAAAAAGCTGATGACTAAGTTACTACAACACTTCAGAAGTATGTTCAGAAATTTCATCAGTAACTCTTACAATGAACATGGTAGTCACAGTTGTAAACCTTCCATCTAACTTCCTTTATCGAGTTCTCATATCCAGTAATGTTTCCGCGCAAAGTTTTAATATTTATAGGACTCAAATAGGTTAGGTAATAACATTTTTTCTTGTTACAAACCCAGGACTATAACATCGACATAAAACATTCAAGTTTTGGAAAGTTAGGAAGAATATTTTATATTACAAATCAAACTCGGAGTTGACTTATCTTCCCGATATCTGTCATAAAGTTGGGAAAGCCCAATAAGTAGTTTATAATTCAAGATAAATCTTTGAAAAGCATTAACGCATGCTTAGCGAACTCTAAAGTTATTATATTATATGGAAAAAGAATACGGTCGTGAACAGGATTCGAACCTGCGCCTCCCGGATGAATACTCCAGGCGCTCTGACCACTAAGCCATCTCGACCTCTGCTCACCACCGCGAATTCTTCTTCCATATTTCAACACGTCTCGTCTTATGGCGACGTTATTGCTATCAATTCAGTCCCTATAGAATCGACCGGGAGCAGGGTATAAACCTGCGCACCCCTTGGTATGGTACTCCAAGTGTTCTACTAATATCTACTAACTAAAGTAACGCGACCTGTGCTCCAGAACATTCGTGTTTGTTAAGCATGTGTTATAAAAATATAAGTATTTGTATTATTCTTTCCTGTATCTACTACATAATTTATTAAGCCGTTGCCTCGCTAATTAGCAGACACAATAGCTTTTTATTGTTATGAAGTATAAATTCTGTACGTGGCTGAGCGGAGCGGTATATTATTAACAGAAATTAAATAGGTACCAAAATTTTTTTTGCTTCCAATTTTAGTCTACTGTCCTTCTTTTAGTATTCTGCATCTTCTAGTCTAGACGACTGACCTAATTCTTAATTTTCTATAAGTTTAGATAAATAATCAATTCAAGGTATAACTATAATATCTTTAAGTTTTTAAAAGTAGGTAATAGTTAACCGGAAAAGTAGTAGATACAATTTTTTGTGGAAAAAGAATACGGTTAAGAGAGTTGCTCGCGACCGTACCCCTTTTCCATAAAAAATTATAACTTCTGTAAATGTAAAGTTCGCTAAGCATGCGTTATTGCTTTTCAAAGATTTATCTGTTTAAGTAGTACTCACATATAAAAAAAAAACAAAGTGTCCTCGTAAGTAATTTTGAAAAGTAAAGTACCCAATTTGCCACAAATTAAGATTGATGTATGATCATCTATTGATTATTTCACCCTAATATTATATCCCCAATACAACCGGAATTGAAATAACAACTTGAAAAGTAGCTTTTGTGGTTAATGGGTACGTATGTTTTATTTCTGAACCGTAATAGTGTCCACAATATTGTCAATAATTATATTTTAAGAGGATTTTTAATCGATAGATTTTAATTATTCAGATCTTTCCATCATTCTACTAGGAATGGACTTCTTTATTAGGTAGCAAACTGAAGTCTGCGAATAATTTTTTGCGTGTCACTGTGATACTGAGCGCCCTTGACCAATAGGTACTTTCATTCAATAACTTATACAATATAACATTGGAGCTCTATACGCGGAAATAAAGATTTATTTTCGAAATATGGTCATTCATAGCGGCTTTAAATACATTGTAGTTAGTTGAGGCTTATTAGAAACTGTAGAAATAGCTATTCATAATATTGAAAGTTTGTTTAATTTTATAGTAATTCATATACCTATGTTAAAAATTAAGCATGGTTCAGCGACCCGGATACTTAAACCCAAACAATTATTACACCAGTGCTAATTATTCTAGTTCTAAGGTAAATCCATGCTATAAAACTATTAGAATAAATTGTTCGCACTCATTTAGCATCGTTCAATACAAATTCCCCATTCTGGGGTAAATTCCCCGAGTCTGGCAAGTAGCGGTCGTCTCGGGCTCCAATCGCGGTGCGCGCCCGAGAGCAAAGTAGCAAACCAACCAGTCAGCATCACGTGCGCGGACGCGACGGCCGTGTTTTGTGCCGAACCGACGGATTATTCACGCGCCATTTGACAGTTATGCCGTGTCCTGTAATGACTATAGTGCATTATAGTGTAACGTAGTGATCGTTGCTGCCAATAAACACGTGAGGAATTTGTCATAAATACGCATTTAGAAAAGCGTAAAGTGATAACAGGGAGGCGGGATGTGAGAGGTGAACGCTCGTCACAGCGGCGCCGACTCTCACCGGCTACTATTGTCTAAGTGCCACGGAATCTTGGTCCTTCCCATCGGATTCCATCGATGAAGCATCCGCCTTTCGACGTGGGCTGCACGCGAAATACTTGCGTCGGCGATTAGTCACAAAACCGATTGTTTACATAGCGAACCAATGGATACAGATAAGATAAAAACTTGTCTTTGATAGTAGATTATCTTTAGTATACCAAGTGTTTTTGTAACTAAATAACTATGCAAATTACAAGCTAGTTTGGCATGCGTTTGCTTGATAAATAATTGTCGATGTTAACTGTAAATAAGTCTCACCAGTCCATGTAAACGCGCATTGGATGCCAAATATACGAGTGGCCTACTTTTAAAATGCAAATATTAAAATAAGATAATCATCGACGGCAACTGTACATTTGTATAGGGTGCTAAACATTTTTTCCAACAATTATTTTCTTTTTTCAAGTATTCAGTAGCACACACTTATTTACCTTTAACATCATTATTAATTACGTCAAACTGACAAATATAAACTTTAGCATAACTATTAGTTCTGTTGACAAAAGTATAAAATCCTCTATGATTAAGATGTATATGAAATATCAGGTAGTGAATAGATACGTACTTAGAGATTATCTGTTGACGATAGATAAAACAACACAAACAATATAACAAGGAACTGACATCATCTCACAACATTAAAGACAATAGCAAGTATTTGTATTAATATGAAATAGGTATTTATTGTTCTCTACAAAGAGGTTATCAATCATGTAATAAATAAACATAATTCTTTATATTTCGACTATGAGGATAACTGAGTTTAATACCTACATTATGTCATTTACAAAACTTTAACAAAAGGGAACTTATATTACTTTTTGCATTGATACATGAAAAATGCTTTAAATCCTCGCCAAATGAATTTCAAATTCAGATAGCCGGGTTTGATAGAATTTTAGATTTGCTTTGAAAACCACAATGTTGATATACTTTACTTAAAGTCTGATGTCTACGAAGTATTTACCTACAAACAAACGAACGTAAATCTTTCTATAAAATAAAAGGAAAATATTTGTCAAGTAAAATGTCGCTATTAACTTTTAAGCGTCAGCTTTGTGGCGTGTGAGTATTATTAGTAATAATACAATCGTTAAACTGACTAAAGCTAATTATGTTTATATATTGGAACGTAAGGTTGATTTTATGTAGGTACCGCTTTCAAATATACTTTTACAGCTTGGCCAGAAAATCTTCCTTTAACAAACTATGCGGCGTTAGTAAATAAATTAAAATAACAAAACCTCTTCGTGTGGAACGCACAAAAGCCCTGATACAAACCACAATTACATTCCACGCAGGGCTCTTAAAAGAAAAACAAACAGCCAACAAAATATGAATCAATTTATACTCAATTATTCACATTTTAAAGAAAAGAGGATGCCGCTCGACGCTTCTGAAAAGATCCATGTATTGTTTATTTAGAAAAAGGCAAATATCGGTCATAACAATGCTCTCGTCAAAGTAGGTTGAAGTATACCCGTTGAAACGTACTGTGATTAATGGTTGTCCGGTGATACGATAATAAAGAACGACATAACAGAGAACTCTGTCGGGGACTACATTTTGTCCTTCATGTATACTTGACCCACTTAATGTGGAAGTATTGCCAAAGGCCGTACGCTCGTACAAGTTTTAATTTGGCGGAAACCGATTTCCGATTGATTGCTAATTTTCTTGCCGACATATTGTTAGGAAACCTCAGTCCCTATGTAGAGTCATCAAACATTGTACCCATTGTGATTGGTAAGAGGAGTTCCGGCCCATTTTTATGTAGGTTTTGTAATTAATACACGGTTGATCAAATGAATACTAGTGCTTTTATTATCAGTGAAGAATATAAGTATCTATAGTAGATCACGTCGAATATCACGTCGATTTAATTTTTTATAGTCTTAAATTATTATTCTAGGAAATACCGGAACTGGTAGAATGTTAGCTCAACTGATTTTAAGCGGGGGAAACTAATGCTTATTGCGTCTACAAAATTTTGTATGTCACGTCCACTTAGGATGTGCCGTCAAGAGGTTAAGTTAAGGTCTTATTTATCTGTAATTCGTTAGTGAAGCTAATGTGTATAGCTTATAGCAATTATCATAGCTGTTATCAGTAGTAGTACCAATTAACCAGACAAGTTACAAAACAAATTTTTTTTTTACCAGTGTAGCCATGTGTACAGTCGTATGATAAAAAGCAACATCAGCAACAATCCCTACGTTACAATTAGAAGGAAATATATTTAATCTGAGACTTGAAACAAGAAAAACTTTGGAAAGTGTGTGTGCAATGCTAACAAGTACTAGCCGGTGAGTGTGTGTGTGCGTGCGATGGCGCGGGGTGCCGTGTTATCGTCGACCATCTTGGTGTCAATTTTATCATTATTGGAGACTACATTTGCACATTATACGCCTACATGGGCCGTCCACATACCAGGAGGGAAGGATGCCGCCGATGCTGTGGCCAGGGACTATGGATTCGTCAACCTAGGAGAGGTAAGATACTTGCATCATATCGTTGCATAAAGCTTTATTTTATTTACGCATTATTTTACAATCTTATCTAGTTGTTATGGTAATTATTTCATTAATCAATATAGAAAATACCTAGGCGAAGATGGAGGAACGAGCTTGACGTTGAAAGGCCCACAATTCCATTATCCAGAAAAGTGGTTATAGAAAAGGGTCTTTTCTATATCCACTTTATTTTAGCATTGTGAAAAGACAAATAAAAATAATAGCAATATGTATTTTCACAAGAATTCGACAGATATAAACTACCATCTATTTGATGTTTGACTACTCATTGTCGTTCAATGTAGTGAATCTACTACAAAGGCCCGGTGTTCCATGAAGTCTTCACCATTTTCCTATGAACTACTTAAATTCTAGGACATCTCAGCTTCATGTTTACATTTATTGCTATTTAGATCAAGGAAATCCGGACCGGGGTGGTCCTAACTACATAGAAATAGAAACAGGTACTGTTGTCCCTATTCCTTTTGTTTGTAGTGTTCTCTTCAAAAATGAACCAGTGGCTCTAATAAACGTATTACTATCTGCTTATCTAATATTATTTTGCACTTAGTTTCAATCGATTACAGAGCATAATAGGAGATCGCTGCTCACTGTTGCCATGTCATCAACCTAGACTTTATTTAAAAATTTATGTCAGTTCCTAATTCAACAAAATACGGCTAAATTCTATACAATGGCCGAGAATACATCTATAACCTGGTAATAAAAGGTATATTTGGGTACAATACACACTGTTGTTTTCATGTTAACGAAACAGAACCGGATTTGAGCCCCACTATAGTACCTGTAGTTAAAACGGTCATTGCCAGTTTACTGATTTAACCTTGAGTAATTAATTTAAAATTCAAAAGCAATAGCGTCATGCTATTGTTTTTTGCAACAATAAAAGCTAATCGGTTTCGGGTTAACAAATCAAAGACACTTTTTTGACATTGACCGAACCCTATACTATAAAGATGTGTATTAGTTTTTGTCTTTGATTAAATTATTTATTATTATAACTACGGCATAACTCATGACATACAATCTGATTTATGGTCAATCTGATGATTAACTGTTTCTTAAGATTTACCTTTTCCATTAATCTGTAATCTTGTGAGAAATATTAAACTCTTTTGCTAAATGATTAAAGACATTTTATCAGTTGATCGTTACAAATTGATACAAGTGAGCGTGCTGATCATGTAACAAGTGCACCGCATCTTTAACACTGCACTGAGATAAAATTAGTGTGTTATTTCAAGGAAAATGCTGCAACCTCATGTTTTGTAACACCAGATTTCAGGAAATGTTCCATTTAGCATCGCCGCCCACTTCGCCACAATTCACGAGCTCTCAACATCTTCATAAACACTTTGTTTAAATATGCAGATTAATTGTTAAATAACCACCTACACCACGTGCAAATCCAAATATTTTGCATGCCTGTAAGAGACGAGAATAAAATGGAATTCATTTCAAAAGTTGGCGTCTTGTAAAACACTATCATTTTAGGATGGAAAATCTGAATTCTTGCATTGACTTTTGCATGAGTATAGTATAATATCGTGCGTAAACATAAATTAGGTTAATCAAGATTTTATTAAATAGTACGTACGAATTAAGAGAAGCAAATCATTCTTTGGAATCTTTAAAGTGATTTTGTTTATACATCTGAGTTGAAAGAGATTCTTTAAAATATTGATTCTTAAATCTCTCAAAACTTCCAACTCCACGTTTAGAAAGCACTTGCGTGTGAAGTGGGGGGACAAAAATAAACAGGAAATTTAAGTGAGCACACTGTTATTTATTTAAAGAGACAACTTCATTTGGAATTTCTTCTACTTATGGCTATCTATTTATATGCCAGAGCTGTTCTTCCATATATAACATATCTATAGTGGTTTGGGAGAAGCAAATGAACATAAATCTTTACTCGAATTACATTATTAACTAAATTGATATAAAGAATTCTGAAGAAATTCAGAGGCGCGTGGAGATTGAATACCTCGTTGTTTTCATAAGATTGGATTGTATTATCCGGTATTTACATATACATTGTCAACAACATGCTGATAATTCTGTTTATGTATTATTGCTTCTGAAACATAACGTTAGTGCAATGCTGTAGGGAAGAATAGGAGCTTTGAAGCACACTGAGTTGTGGACAAAAGGGAGCCGTCACTCGAGCCATCGCTTCCATGTATCCGATAACAAAATGCTGTCGTTGGTGCCAGACCAGGGTGACGTCACACGTTCGTAGATACATAGGAATACTGCCATACCTGACGTCATACTTTACATCGAAAATTTCCGCGAAAATAAGTCTGTTTTATTATAATGTGATGTGATCGCGAAAACCTAAGATATTACTACGTCTTATGTTATTTTCCGAATTTTCTGTAAGCACTTTAGGATTGAGGCAAGAATCTATGTTATGGTTTGTTTTGCTTGGGCGATCAAGCGAGGATCGTTAGTGAGCACACATTATGGCACAAATGCAAGATTTGAGACATCGTTTTTCCATTAAATACGCAGACGGGACTATGACCAGTTCATATTTATATACTAGCAGATACCCGCGCGAGCTTGACCGCGTGGAATTTGATATATAAAAAATATGCTGGAATCCCTAAATATTTTCGGCTAGAAAGTTAGCCTAAGTTACTCCTTATATAGTCAGTTACCTGCCAGTAAAATCTTATAAGAATCGGTCCAGCCGGTTTGGAGATTACCCGCAACAAACAGACAGACAGACACACGGACAGACGTGACCTTAAAAAAAACTAATATTTTGACTTTACAAACATACACTTCAATTTTATTTATTTGTATTGATGTCCTGTAATCATTACTTTTCTTCCTGTATTTTTAGTTTTAAAAGTTCAACCTATGCCTGCTATTATTTACAGTACTGAGAATTAGGTATGTTTCGAACTCGAACGAAGCCCTTAGTTGTGAGCTGAGCTATTGTCAGTCAATCTATCCGACTAAGGTCTATTCTAGCTCGAAACTAGTCGGGCAATCCCGAAGAATGCACGTGAGTAATAATCGTTGAACAATAATTAATATTAACTAAGTTTATAAACTGAAATATATGATAGGATCAGACCTTTGGATCAGACAGACTCTTTACGTACCTACATAGATGGTGCCGTCACATTGTTCAGCTGGCAGACGAGATGCGACAGACAGCCTCTGTGTGTGTACTGTGTACGTACTTATGTATGTTTATCATCTTGTGCTACTATTTGTCTTACAGCCGTTGTAAAGTACGCATAATATTTCTCTTTACATATTTTCTTGTGAAATTTCGAGAAATAAAGGACGATTTAACTGCGCAATATTTCTGTCGGTTTAATATTGTAGCATTGTCAGTAGATGTGGTTGATACTTAAGCTGATTTAAAATGCATCTGCAATAGTGTTAACGGTATTGAAATTTCTCACTAAATGGTAATATATTTTCTCTAATGCGTTCTATTAACTAAAGTGTTTCATTAGTAATAAAGGAATATTTCCTTAATAGTATGGTGGTTCTTTGAGTTAAATATATAGTAACATTTGGGAGATATGCGTTATATTGCCTACCCGGCAACTAAGAGGCATATGGAGATTTATTCGAGTTGGTGGTGAGATAGATTTGAGTGTCGCAGACAAATGGTAACTCTAGTGTCGCGTGCGGAATGTTTATATTAATCGCAATACTTCGTAATAGTATCGCTTAGGCACTAGGCACAACATAATAAAGCTTCACGCCTATATTCCCCAAAGGGGTAGGCAAAAGTGTACGCAGTTGTACACCCACATTTCACCAATGCTGTTGTTAAGTCCCATGTGGGATGTGGTGGTGAGCCTATTGCTACCACAAGGCACAATTGCAAACTCCGGACTGCTACAGAGAATTTCCTAACAGAAAAAAAAAATACTGCCCGACCCGGAAATCGAACCTGAGACCTCATGCAAAGCAGTCGCGCTTGGGACCACTAGAACAACGAGGCATTTTACAATATTAGTTTATTATTAGGACAGCTATTAGGTGATAATAACGTGACTCATTTTGGTTTTTGGATGTCGTCATTGGTTATGGTAACATGACCTAAAATATGGCTGATATGTATGCAACTATATCATAATAAAATATAAACTTTCAATAAGGCAGCTAGTCCATTTATACACGACTGCCCAAAAAATTGAGCTTATGTTTTTTTCAAGATAAATCTTTGAAAAGCATTAACGCATGCTTAGCGAACTCTTAAGTTATTATATTAAATGGAAAAAGAATACGGTCGCGAACATGATTCGAACCTGCGCCTCCCGGATGAATAGTCCAGGCGCTCTGACCACTAAGCCATCTCGACCTCTGCTCATCACTGCGAATTCTTCTTCCATATTTAACACGTCTTATGGCGACGTCATTGCTATCAATTCAGTCCCTATACGGGTGACCGAACCGACACGACTAACTTTGCAGTTAATACAATGTCGTAAAGAATGCAATTACCTTAATAATTCAAGATAAATCTTTGAAAAGCATTAACGCATGCTTAGCGAACTCTAAAGTTATTATATTAAATGGAAAAAGAATACGGTCGCGAACAGGATTCGAACCTGCGCCTCCCGGATAAATACTCCAGGCGCTCTGACCACTAAGCCATCTCGACCTCTGCTCACCACCGCGAATTCTTCTTCCATATTTTAACACGTCTTATGGCGACGTTATTTTTTATGTTTTTAATTCTTACAACAGAAAATAATAATATCATTGCATATCTTGTTCCTAACTATTTAACTGTATTCCATCAAAAGAAATGGGTCAAGAATTTGAATGCCACGTGCTAAATGTTTATATCAAGAAGGGTAGGTCCATAGTAGTATGAACCACACCCTTGGACATAGAAACATCTCTCCAAAATGTATGTTGGTAGGTAGGTATGCATGCCAGTACTCTGTTGTGAATAAAACGAGTCGTTGTGAGTACGACGATAAAACAGCGTTCTACATTCACCATTCTAGATCATACAATTACTTTATGCATTGTACTTAAAAAGAAAACGGCAAGAAAAAACCACAGGATGAGGAAATTTCCTTGAGCATTAAATGTTTTCTTTATGTTGATATAGGATTCATTATTGTTCGTTTCATCGTCGTCCGCTTCCGTTGATACACAGGCCGGAACGTGCACTCATCACAACTGTCGGCCGGTTGCCAAAATGCGTTGGCGCCGACGAACGGCGACATGTTCAGCGTAAGCCGCGGACGGGCCACTGTCTTTATTGTACGAGTCATTCACTCCGACGCCGACGCCTCTTAATACTTTTTAGGTAATTAGGATGCGAATTTTAACGGTTTACTACATTTTATGTTCGGTGTAGCTGTAAAAGAAACGATACATGACTGTGCTGGATTTGAAGCGCGGTGTTATGCGAATAATATTGTATCCTCCAAACCTTCGAGACACGGTTAATTAAGTAAAGCAATGCTTATGTACTGATGCTTTACTAATGAAGTAATGAGCCTGATTTCTTAAATGAAACATTTCGTTGTTAATGTGATAAGAACTAATATAATTAGATCACATTATAATGTAATTAGATCTGTGCCAATGTTGTAAGTAGACCCAAAACATACGCTCTACCTACGAGGTATTTAAAATGTTACGCACGTAGGTACTTACTTAGTATTAATGAGTTCACTAGTCGGTAGTAGTTTTATGGGCAAAGTTCTAACAATACACACGAATCTGAAATCGCTGATAAAGCGGCGACCAAACTAGGAATAGTTCAAGAGGATTGTAAAATTCAAAAAGCAATTGTGAAAGATTCTCAAACAATGAGCACCAGTACGGAATGAGATTTGGTTTTCTTTCGAATCCATTCTGCAGTCGAATACGGGGTGAGGACGGTCGGGTGTCACGAGACTGCCTTTTGTAAGGGGCAATCGTCGTTGCCTTAAACGTTCTCCCTAGCCAGAGGGTAGAGGGGGCTTGGAGGCACGAGGCGGAGGGGCATGTGCTTTTGTGTGTCTGCGGCTTTATCTCCGACCAGCCACAAACACAGTCTACAATGCCGGGCCCCAGCCTCCGCTAAACCGATTGCATTAACTGTACTAAGAAATAACTGCTCCGCAACGACGAATCACAAAATATATTGCGAGAAACCTAAAGTTTTTTCTCCATTCCATCACAATCGGTAAGTCTAATTTAAGTAAGAAGAAAGCAAGTTAATTGAAAATTGTTAATTGCTTTGATTAAAATTAAAAATGTAGTCTTAGATAGGATCAATTTCTTAAACTTCTTGACTAAAGATTAAACTCCAAGAAAATTAAAATAAAAAATCTTACTTTCGGTACAAAATATTTCTTTGTAACATCTGCGAATAGATAAATCAATGACACAAGGTTAAAATACCATTGATATAGGTCGCACATTCAATCAGATTGGCTAGGCCTTCAATTTACATAGATTAATGGTGTTAAAATTTAATTTGAACAGAATACGGTCGCTCTACTTGAATCACGCTTTTATAATTGAATAATGTGTTAAACTAAGAAACTGGACGCAAAGAAGAGATTAGATATTTTTGAATAGTGCTGGATTAGGAGTGAATTAGCAAAATATAATAAAATAAGTAGCCACAACAATGGACGCAATGGAAGTACTTTGACTATCCTAATTTAAACCCCTTTTTACCCGACTGCCAAGGAAGGGTAATGCTTTTCGCGCGTATCTTGTTTATTTATGAAGCGTACTGTTTTTTAGTCGAATAATGTTTCAATAATCTACTTTCAATTTGATGAGTTAATACAAAGTGGTCGCACTTCGTATCAACTCTCTGGCTCTTATACAAATACAACGCCTCTGCTAATGAACGTATCCACTGATTGCTTCATTAGATGTCTCACCATTTACTTGTTTCAGTTTTATCCCTCTACTTCTATTTAGTGCTTACGAAATAACAAACAAACTTATCGTAAGTTAGAAGAAAGTTTTAGTACTTATAACGATTAATTGGTATACCGATCTAAACTCTGTAAAAGTTTGATTTGGCTTAAACATACTGCTATAGAAATTTTGATATTACATAGTGCATAGTGTTCTCATTTTGTGATTAACTCATTAAAATAATAAATTGAAGCTTTATTAAGATAGGCAATTATTTATTTTTAAATTCAATTAACAATTAATTCAATTAGGTTTTTTTATGCGTTTAACCATCCAGTATGTTTAATCCATCAAGGACATTGTGCCGGATCCCTACCAACTGAATTTGCATCAATGTTAAAGACATACCTAATGTCTACGCAAACGCAACACCGAAGTATTCAACTCTAGCGAATATCAACTTCACCAAATTCGAAGGCCACAGTCAATGTTAGGTAACGTAATAAAGCAGTTTTGTAAGGTAAGGCTACAAATCTTTGGATAAAAACAATTATTTATTATGTAGTCTTTTATCAAAAAGAGTAACCGACAGATTTTGTATTCGGCAAAGTCTGGTCTCAAATTTATCTTGGCTTCGTTGACCCGGTAAATTGTCGTCTTAACTTGAGGGAACCATTTATTTGCGTTTAGTCTCGATACTAGGCTTGTCTTATATTATGCAAACGAGTTTTCATTCGGTCCCTGGATTTGGGACGAAAATGGAAACCTTCCAGCAAATCTTACAAAGAAGTCAAATCAAAGGGGTTCTTTAAAGCTTTTTCATATACCTTTGAGTCTTGGAGGCTTAAGTCAAACTCTTTTAACACGACGTGATTTACCATCTATGTTAGCTAGCGATATTGTTCACTAAATACTCACATGTTATTCAGCTAGGCCAAACTTGCTTTTCGTGATTTTCTTATTTCAATGATACCTATCGATTATCATATATGGTAGGTAGGAAAATGCTAGCGACAGTTTTATGTCTCATGTGTGAAGTTAGGCTGCTTGCGTTCTTAGCTGTATACTTCATATTGTAAAAAGATCTGGTTTTCAGAACGTCGTGAAGGTCAGACGGTAGTTGCTCTCCAAATAATGTTATAGGCGTCCGGGATGAATGTACCATTATACCGTGTATCTTGTCTAAACATATTGTTTTAGTTATACTGTAGTTATAATACAAAATGATACGCTACATACTAGTATAATAAAGCAATATTGTTGTAAAATGATTTTCCGTTTTTAAACACAAACATTCTGTCAAAAAAAAAACATTGACATTGAAATTTATTGCTAACTTATTACAATAATTGATGTTACACAGTAACATACTATATTAAGATATTCCATTTAAAGCTATTGCTCCAATATCCTTAGGTACGTTTGCCAAAATATAGTACAAATGCTATATTGGAAATCATTGTCCTATCATTGGCTCCTCCAAAGGGAATAGAATCATCATCATATTTTATCGCCGGGCAATACAAAACAATAATCGAAACGAACGTAAGTAATAAAAAGCTAGTCGTGTTGTCAGTATGTTAGGGGAGCGATTACGAGCCGATAATAAGGTGGTCCGACATTGGGTCGAGATGAAAAAACTTGTACCTGCCGTTGTCCTAATGAAGGTCGATGTTGGGAACAGACAAATTATTACCTTCGCCGGATGTTGAGTCATACATTACAAAGGTAATCAGTAAATGGCGGGCCATTTGAGAATTTTGGCCTTTTTGCCTCTTCTGCAAATGGGACATTTTCTGGACATTAGTTTGACATAAGTTGAGATAATTTGTTATCCCTTTTGTTCCTCATAGTTTTAAATATCTTAGAATATTTATACTACATTTTGATGTATTAGTGTTTTATGCATACATACTTCTGACTTGACTGAAGAAGTCATTCTTACCAGAATCCATAAGAAATAAGAAATTCACGTAGCTATGTTTGTTTTGACAACGAAATCTATGTCTTTATTATAATAAATGATATTGTTTATGATCGTGTATCCATTTAAGGTAATTAATTATATGAGGAGGATTTTTTTTGTAAAAAGGATTAGTGGTCGTTCGTGTTCGGGATCCCATGCGCTCGCGGTAGGTCGTATGCCGACATAATAATAAGTCCATTTGAAACAATCTGCCTCCATCTCTTTTATTTGTTTTCGTCCGTTGTGGCCGTCTCCTTCTTTTTCTACCTTTTGGTCGCCTCTCGCATTTTATTTTTATACGACTTTTATCCGTTCGTACGCTACGTCCTGCGGTTTAATTCGTTCGAATGCGGCACTTTTTTTTTGTATAATATGTTATTATCGCGTATGTTTCGTAAATTTGTGTGGTAATTATCATAGAGTAGGTTTGTAGCACAGTTACAGCTACAGTATATATATAACAGTAGGTAGATTTTATGATTTATTTGGGATAAACTCCTGCTGCTCTCGGAATTATTACCTGTCTTTATCTATTTTACCGACTAAATAGGTAGGTATTTATTTATCAGAATTATAATTCCAGGAATCTATTTGTTTATTGGAATTTGAGAAGCACGCATGTCTTTATGCGAGATATAATATCATTCAGACAAGCTCACACCTCATTATAAAGCGGGTACGAAGCATTAATTAAAACACGTAGTTTGCATATTTTCTGATAGGAAATTAATTAAACTTTTGATGGAAGTTAAAAGTGGGTTCCATCACAAAAGATGGATTGTGCTTCCGTGGCTCTGGGATTAAATTCTTGGTTATGAAAGCTATCACCGTAAGTTATATAAAGGTGTAGGACGTTAAGTCGATGAGTACTCTCTCATCCGCTCCGGGTTTATTGTTTTATATCTACTGATTATTTAATGCAATTATTAAATGGATTTCTTTTATTACCTACAAGTTATATATCTTATTGCATATAGTAATGCAATGTATTTAATTAACCTGTTAAGCTTATTACCTTTATCGTAGAAGGTATATAATCCGAAAAAAAAAACTATATCTAAAACGATGTGTGAAACAAAATTATAAAACCTTGATCCCGTTATAGTCAAATTGGATTTCTTTATAATAAATCTGAATTCCAGTGTTATGTCAGATTAATGGACGGACAATGCTCGTCTCACTGTCTGGGGAACACTGGAATAGCAAGAAAAGCCGGAAGCTTTAGATATGGATGCATTTTCAGTTCCGAATATCCTGCGAAACGTTTGTTCAGACCTTAACTTTAAATCCAGAATTATTCACGAAGACACGAGCCGTGAAATGTCGCAGTTATCTCTAAAATTTTAACTTTTGTTCTGAAAGGATTGAACTCGGATTGAAAGATTTATGAGATTCATAACTACCAGCATTGTGTCTAATAACGAGTTTGTATTTCATCTCCTTTTATTGTCTATGTAGAGTAGGTTCATAAACAATAGAAACTGCTGAGAGGTTGTTTATTGCACTTGTACTGAAATCCTCTGTCTAAAAGCCGCTAAACTAAGTAGGAATACCGATATACTTACCTATAAGAAGTAATTCTAATGTTGCTATGGTATCCTTAAATAAAGTCACACATATCAGCATAATCTATTCTATTCCGAAACTCATTCGTTCAATTAACTGAATTATTTCCTGCTGTGAACTATTATTCTTCAGCAGTTCTCTTTATGCTGGCGTTTTATCAAGCTCCACGTTTCACATCATGGGCACGTGCGTACGACAGACCCGTTGTCTATTAACCTGTGGTACCGTTAATTAATTATCTGTGCTCTTTGCTTCGCTCACAACTAATAGTGGTTCAACCAGGACGTACCTACGTAATGAATTCACAAGTCAGTTTGTCATCTAATGAATTAAACTCTTAGCGACATTCACACTTTGGATCTTTGTTTGAAATGGCTTGAGAGGAATGTTGGCATTTACATTAGCGTGTTCTGAATTGTTTGTAGTTTCGTGAGCTCGGTTCCATGTGGTGTTTGAGGGACCTAATCGCTTTAATCGCGTAAATTGATTTGTATCTACGCATCATTGTAAATAATATACTTTTCAATGAATCAAGACAAATCTTTGAAAAGCATTAACGCATGCTTAAATGCTGCAAAGTTAGTCGTGTCGGTTCGGTCACCCGTATAGCGACTGAATTGATAGCAATAACGTCGTCATAAGACGTGTTAAAATATGGAACAAGAATTCGCGGTGGTGAGCAGTGGTCGAGGTGGCTTAGTGGTCAGAGCGCCTGGAGTATTTATCCGGGAGGCGCAGTTTCGAATCCTATTCGCGACCGTATTCTTTTTCGATTTAATTTAATAACTTTTGAGTGAAATTATATAACCTGCAGTTGCATTTTTAATAGAGTAAGCAATCACTGTTACAAGTAACTCCTATATGAGATTAATCTATTGCATGCACGCTATAATCTGGTCTATGTAACGCAGCTAATCATAGATTCTTGATAAATTGCTCTATCAACGCATTGTCATATCCGGTTTCTCTGATAAACAGATTAATTCTAGCGTACAGAGCAATTTATTGAATAGGTACCTGCTGTGAGTTGGGAGCCAGCTATAAATCTATGGAATATTCTCGAAACAATTAACCAAACTTCACTTGATTAGCTGTACACAAATGATAATATAATATCTGATTGTAGTACCTAACCAGTTTAGGTAATTAGATTAATTGCTTCATTACTAACATGATCATTAAATACACTTGAATAATAACGATATATAAGTACTTACAATATAATATCTAGTTTGTTGTCTTCAATTAGCAGTTAGTGTAAGTAATGAAATACTTCCTTATCTGCTTCTCTTTTTCATAGCATCATAACATCACGTATGTATTCCCTGAAGGGATAATCAGAAGTGTTTACCAACATTTTACCAATGTTGTTATTTAAGCCCATGTAATAAATAGTGGTGAACCAATTGCCATTAACTTCTCTTACTTTTCCGTAAATGCAAGATTACTGTTATATTTTGACTCGCGTCATCGCTGCGGGCTCAGCTCATGACTAAGGGCTCCGTTCGAGTTCGAAACTAGTCGGGCTATCTCGAAAAATGCACGTGAGTAGTAACCGGTGAACATTAATTGATATGAATATGTCTCACGAAAGTTTTTATACAAAAATACTGTTATATTGGTATGCAGATATATCTCAATGAAAAACATTGTCATACCATTATGATGCTGCCATAATCGTCAACTAGTTAAAATTCATAATCATAAAAGCCTTAGGACGCTACATAAACAAGATATCCTGATGCTATATAAACATATCTAATCTTATATATTGGATAAAGGACTGGTTACTGAGTTATAATCATGGCCACTCACTCCTTGCAACATCGCGTGTTGCCTGCAGACAGGTTTCCATCTCATCTGTCTTTTTATAAGGACAACACTGAAAAAAGCTCTTGTGTTGCGATAATAACCCTTCCATCAATCCACGCGAACGGCGTGCATGGAGGCATATCATTATCCCAGTTCAATATTTCTTTCATGTTTTTTTGGCTTTTTTTTAATACAATATTAAATTGGAGGCGTATTTTATCTTTAAATTTGGAGACTACACTTTCTTTTCATAAAATTCATGTTGTTGTATATCTACGTATTGTAAATCTGCGAAAACAGCACGTGTTAACAGCGAGATCTATTGTTAATATCGACGCATACAATATGTTTCGCATTAAAGAACTTATTTGGTACATTTTGGGTATCTCGCAAGCACGCACTGCCGCGACGAGACGTGTCACGGACTTGGATCGCCGTCATCAGTCTAGTAGAAAAGGAAAAGTCCTTTCTTTATTGCGGTCGGTTTCTTGCCGAACCAAATGCCTGAATATCTTTTTAGACACATTGCGGCAGTTATTTGACTTCTGCGACACAATTTCTGGGTATAAACTATGGTAGTAGGTATCAGGGCGAGTCAAACAGGGTGTTATACATTTTCAAACTTCTGGAAGCCTGCAGGGTCTGTGAAAGATATTATAACAACAGGCAGTTTATAGTGCTCTTAAAAACAGGGAGCGTGGAAGGAGCATTAGCACATCGACAGTTAATCCTGGGTGAAAATCATCAAACATCGCTACTCAATGAATGTGCATGGTTATCTTTTAGCAACAAGTTATTATATTAAATGGAAAAATAATACGGTCGTGAGCAGGATTCGAACCTGCGCCTCCCGGATAAATACTAGATACTCCATAAATAATCCTGCTCACGACCGAATTCTTTTTCCATTTAATGTAATAACTTTAGAGTTCGCTAAGCATGCTTTTCAAAGATTTGTCTTTAATTTTAGCAACGAGTTCCTCAGCTCATCAGATCCTGCCGAATATCCCATATACAATAAATCCCTGACAACAATACGTCTTTTCACTAAAGTACATGCTAAGGTAAGGCATGTATTCAGTAAATACTTCCATACATATTTTATTACACGACGGGCCGGTATATTACAGTTTGGTTAGACATTCATGATAGGTAATTGAATCCCGCGGTTGCTTAGCAACAGGCCACTGAAGTATTGCGGCCCTAATCATGTATGTTAGTGGCCTAAATTCCATCAATAAATGATTAGATATGCCCGCGGTAGGGTAGGCCGCTGGGAGTCGCGGTATTGTGTATCGAGAAGGTACTAGGTACATACTACCATTTGTAATGTGGATTATCTTGTATGTAGATCTTGTGATTGTCATTTTATAGATTATCTGTCTGTTGTATTGCAAAACAGTTGCTTGTCGATAGTGTTTTTGTTTTACCCTAATATATAAAAAAAAAACAGGGAATTTCTAAAAGCAAATAAAACTAAATAAGCGTTTCATTTTCCAAGGGATGCCACAACGAACCAAAAATTTTCGGGCAAAGACAAAGCCAATAACACCCTGTTTTTGACAGGGTGTTATTGGCTTTGTCGGTAAACAGAAGACAACCCGAAACTTTACTACTACAACAGCGTCCATTATCGAAGCAAACCGAAATCAACAGACGACTGTTAAAGAATATAAATATTAAAGATAAATCTTTTTAGAAAAGCATTAACGCAGCTAATATAAATATTGACAACTTATATTTTCGACGCTTCTATTTGCAATTTCAGTAGCATATCAAAATTTCCATTCCCAAGTGTCGTCGAAAACAAAAACATTAACGGCATTCAGTTTGACCTTGCAATATAAAGCATTTTATATTAATTATTCAACCACTTGTAAATGCCCGTTATTAGGACCTGAAAAAGCACTTCCACACACATGTGATACAAAACCGCGATATCTATTTCTTGATACATTTATATAAAAACGCGTGGGAACTCTACTTCTTGCTGCAATATGGTCGTATATTATAATTATCAAACAATTTTTTTTTTCAATGTTTAATCAATCTAAATCTTGGGCTCTATTCTATATTTTCAGTGCATTTACCGACACAAATCGGCACATGTACAGTACGCACATGCATGTCCGTGGTAAGACTTTGAACTGACCTATCGTAGTAGGGATTTTCAATAGTACCTATGCTAGGTTTTGTTACCACTGACATGCTATCTACCGTAAAGTACTAAGCTACACAACAGCTATTTATTTACTGTAATATAAATGAGTATGAGCGTGTGGGGATCGTTCTGAATACCGCACCATCGTATTTTTTTTATCGAACGATACGTCGCGTCTGTGTGGTAATGCCTTAATAATTTTATTTGAGGTAAATATGAGCCATGTGGGTCGTCTTTAATTTACATTTTAATTAGTTATCATATCTGCGACACGCGTGTTTAGAGTTAATTAATAACCTACATCTATGTTTTGAGAATGAGTGATGAATATAACGTAGATATATTTTTACAAGACCAAACTGAGTGTAACGTTTTAGTAAACTATGTAGATGATGATTGCTATGGATTAACTTGTAAGTACTTAGCCTTAGTTTTGCGTGTGGAAATCCTAACATTTACCAGATCGTGAATTTACAAAGCCTGGCTTTCGTCAGAATACAAATGTCAACAAATTCTAGAAATAACATTATTTAAGTAGCATAGGTTAAGTATTGCTAATTGTATTAACACACTTACGAGTTACGAATCCTAACTTGACTTACTGAAATAGATTAGCTACTGTAAACCAAAAATGAATGTAATAAAACTTGGTTGAACGTAGTCTGGTTAGCTATTTTGAGTTTATCATGGTTTAAATGCTGGCTTAAAATGTAGAAGCTGCAAATGAAAACGAATGGAGAAGAAAACTGGGTATATATTTCCGTATTCAAAACTTTAGTTGGAGGATTGCAGAGCCCGAGGACTATCTATATATACTTACCTATATGCATAAGAATAACATCCAGAATGTATACATAAGTATAATAAGCAATATGATAGCATATGCAAGTAAGGCTTGTGACTTTGCAAGCGGGACGCAGTAAAAACCAATATGAGATTCAATAAACTAAGCGGAAAGGATGCACTAGATTTCTTTAAGTGCTAGGAACAAGGAAGGAAGGTAGACACTGATAAAGGTCGATAGCATATAAATAAATAATAAAATAAAGCTTCTATCAGCACTTCTTATATTAGAATTTATATTCTAGTTACATATAATATACAATAAATTAATGTCAGTTTGCTTGTGACCACGATCAGTACAACCAACGTCAACCGAATCAAAGGTATTTATTGCGCGTTAATTCCTTTATTTAGACTCTATACTACTCAAATAAGTCCAAGATCTGTTTTCAACCATGAGACCTTATTATAAAAATAAACTTCCAATAGATAATTCTTATTAATTATTGTTCAACAGTTATACTCACTTGCATTCTTCGGGATTGCCCGACTAGTTTCGAACTCGAACGGAGCCCTTAGTCATGAGCTGAGGCCGCGGCGATGTCGAGAGTCAAACTCATATAATTCTTATATACCTACCTATTCCCGAAGGCTTTCATAATAAAAACCCATGGGAAATCAAAGAACTCGTCGACGAATAACAGACCTAGTTTGAAAACGCAATAATAACCTAGTCGTTATTCGAAAAGTCTTAAGCTCTAGTTTTATAGTGTATATGCTGTGTACTAAAATGGCGTCTGTTCATAATGTTACCCATTTATAATAAACATTCTAGTGTATAGCGAAGTGTCTTACTGAAAATAGATATGTGAGGTGTGAGTTGTCACAACCTCCAAAGATTCTACAAATTTTTATGATTATTCGAGAGGCTAAGTGCGTTGCATGTTGTGGTCGGTGAACGATCAACGAGGTTACGCGCGCGGTCAGTATGAGAAGAGTGATTAATACGGCCGTTGAGTCAAAACACGGGCGGCTTGAACAGCTCCTGTGTACTAGATTGGCTTGTAACCACATTATAGAAGAAGAAGCCGAGAATGAGATGTCACTCGCTTTTGATGAACTAACAATGTTAAGTTTTTTAAGAGTTGGCAGTATATTTACATCTAGCTGCCCCGCGGTTTCACCCGCGTATAATTCTGTTATATTACTCCATTTTTTTCTATTATAATGACTAGGTTACTCCTTATATAGTCAGCTAGTAAGTAAAACCGGTCTAGTTTTTTCGAAGATTAGCCGGAACAAACAGACATACAGATAATTTTTAAATCTGATTTTTTGGCATTTGTATTGGTAGGTATTATCTATTATTTTGACATTACAAACAGACACTGCGATTTTATTTATTTGTATTGATTCATGACAGCGGGGGCGCTATAAACCGCATATTATTATTAGGTTACAGTATCAAAAACACGTAGAGTAAATTTTAATTTTAATATTAGTATATATTATAATTTCATGCCTAACGCCATACATATTATTAGTTCAGTATAAGTTGATAAGTACGGTCCCCTAAGTACCTAATCGTTGTATTTACTTCGTTACAAATTAAAATAGTTTAAAATTATTTTGGGAAGAAAAATATGGTCGTAAGCAGTATTTGAAACTGCGCCTCCCTGACTCCAGGCTTGGACAGTATATTTTTTATTCACATTTTTTTTTAAGTTTAGATGTTGGTACGCAAGCGTTGAATGCGTTTGAAAGAGTTATCTAAATAAGTTTTGCTCCCTTCCCCGAAATATATATTATAGTTTTATTTGCACCGTTTTCGTTTACTGAGCCAACGGACTAAGTATCTAATCAAAATAAAATTATTTTTCTCTTTGCTTCAACCAGTAACTTTAAATCATAATTTGTTTATTATTTTACCTTTGTAAGGGCACTGAATGCACGTTTGGTCCCTACCAAGGTCCTGACAGTTTGTACGTCAAACAAGATAAAGTTTAGCTACTGGAGAAGGATCACAAAGGCTTGTTTCAAATGCAGACTCGTAAAACAAAATTAGATTAAACCGTGCAGTCTTTTTTAGAACAGTTCTGAGAGGATACCAACCCTTTAACGCGCTTTAATCTATCTTCAGATTAATTCTGACTATGTACTGGTGTAGGTAAATAAATATCGTTCACATACTTCGCATAATTCCGTTGAGAGATATTATTATTTGTATTCCCTCAGACTTTGTTTTACTTTGTAAACGTTTCATCATTCTGACCTCTAAATATCCGCCTTTATCTGCTGTTTAGGTCATGATTGTTAATTATATTAATGATGGATTTTAATTGCGTATGTAAGTATGTTTATTTAGTAGGAGTCGTTACTATGTTAATGTCGCAGATGGATTGTAGAATAAGCTGTTTTACAAAACTGCTAGCTGATTTACAAATCAGTACTGTTATGAAAAACAGCTGAACGACGTTTAACGGTTTTACATAATTACTGAACTATAACACGCAGAATTGAATGAACGTTTTGCGTTTATCACTGCAGCGGGTCAACGATCAGAGATTATGTAAAACAGTGTGAAATGAACTGTCAGATTGTTGATTTTAGTTCGAAATTTTGTCGCATATGGCTCTGTATGTCTTAACAATAATAACCTTACAGGACAGGTTAGGTTCGAAGAGGATGACTACCCCCGTCATCCTCTTCGTGTTTAGGTTTTTTCTAACCTTACAGACACAAAAATAGGAGCCCCGCTAAGCGGGGCTCCGTCGACTTAGCCAGGGAAAGTCAAATCAGAATACAGTATCGCTTTTATACTTGAATGGTGACTATCCATTTAATATACCTATACAATAAACAAACCTGTCCCACTGTAGATATGTCATTCTGCATTACGTCTAAAGGTAGGTAGCAGTTTTGTTAAACGTATCGCAATGGCAATCCAGCTGAATGTTGTTCAGCTGTTTTATAAAACAGTACTGTTTTGTAAAGCAGCTAGAGATTTTGTAAAACAGCGGATTCTACAATCCATCTGCGACATTAATACCTTTAAGCTATGCATGTTTTAATGCTTTTCGAAGGTTTATCCGTAGGTACCATTAAGGAAGATATGAAAACGCTGTCATTTTCATAAAATCTTTTCGGGCAAATCACAGAAAATAATAATAAGTGTTTGGGGCAAATACTCTAGTTTCTACAGAGTGGAGTTGAAATGAAAGAAATTACAGCAGCCTTTTCTTTTATTACTTAGTAATAAAAAGGAACACGTGTATTGTAAGAACTCGCCACACCACGGCGTCCATTTAGTTTTATTAGTATGCGGCGCTTTTTATTTTTTTAAAGAGTACTTGATGCGAACCTGAGACGTGCGGGATCATAACACTGTTATATGTTGCGGTGAACTAACGAAGTGCTCTCAAGTGTCGTCAAAGGACGCCAAGCCAGCCATGGTAAGGTAACGTGGCCTTTCAAACGGTCCCGTAGAGGGCACTCCCCGGCAACGAGCTCCTTCGCAGAAACGAAATGTATACAAATGTTACCTTACAAGTTATTTGAAGTCCACGTCTGGATTCGTAACGTATACCTACGGTTGCTTAACTGTGATTCCAAGTTTTAGAATAGATAACTACTTTTTATGTTTTGATATCATCTAAAGAACAGAGTTGTCAAGATTTAGGAAACGCCAAAGAAAATCTTTTATGCTGAAATGGAACTTTTACAGTTCATTGAATATCTGAAATCGCGTTAGAGCTTTTATCGTAGTCATGCTATGAAAGTATTATCTAGTGAAACTTAAGAAAGATGACAAAAACTAACGACTCACCGAAAGTATTTGGATTCATTATGTTTCGAATATCAATTGAAATCGTTTTAGGGAACTTGTAAATTAAAAGCTTTTAATTTTCGCAGTTTTTTGTAAGTTTAGTTGTTAGCTAGAGCGCGAGCGCAATCAACTAATACCGGAGTTATTCCCAAATGGCAAAATGCGAACGTTTGAACAAAACAGAAAATAAAAGTAGGTAACAACAAAAATCATAACTTTAATTATTCAATCCGAGTTCTATTTCTATAATAGCGTTTGGGATTACTTTGGGCACAATGGTAATTTGTGCTGATGAGAAAAAAGCGAATAGCCGAGTTTGAAGTTGGCGATGCCTGTCCTCAATCTTATCGCCTGTGAAAGATAACGTCATTGTCGCGCTGGCGTCGGCAAAACATTGGTTAATTCGTTGCCTAAATTGGCTACGCTAATTAGTCGACGACATTCAATTAAAACGCTCATTTTTTCAAAGGCATTTATTAGTTACAAGAGGGAGTAATTTGCTCAGATGAACAAACATTTTGTGTTATCAGAATAATTTTTTGTCCGTATAAAATTTTATTAATCCTTCATGAATAATATAATGATTTATTTATGTATAATAGGAACTGCCTCATTGGTCCAGTAGTTGCAGGCGGGGTTGCTAAGCGTATGATCGTTGTTTTCGGTCCCCGGCCAAAATTATATTGGGTATTTCTAGTAAGAAATTATCAGTAGCAACCCAGAGTTGCAGGATTGATGCCTAAAGGCTCACTACCAAAATGGGTGTACAACAGTTCACCTGCATGATCCTTCGTAGATACAGGCTTGATGATATATTTATGTTACCTAATACGGGCCTTGTATATGAAACTACAAATGATTCAATCAAATTTAATAATTCGGTTAGTTATGTGACTAATCAAGTACCTAGTCATTGCATAAACTATGTTAATGCTCATTAAATCTTGACTCAGCCGTCCGTCTTCTGGATCAAGTTGCCAGCCGGTAATCAACAACATACCAGGATTTAAGGTACTCGTAACTTTACGAGACCTTTTAATCTCGACTTATCTACGTACGGCGAAGTCCATGAAGTAATGCGTAACATCACGCCTGTATTATTATTTTCTAATGAAACATTGAAAAATAAAAGTCACGAACGGGATTCGAACCTGTGACCATTGACATGCCGTGTCATATCTCTCCCAACTGAGCTAACGTGTCGCCTGTTCGCGTCTATTAAATTTCAAGTTCCCTTCTTTTTTCTTAAGGCCATTTATAACTTTTTTGTAATCTGTTGGCTTGCTAATTATATATTGTATTGTTATGTAGTTTATTTAATCTCCCATCCGAAGAGTTAAAAGGCGTTCACGCCTGTATTCCCAGAAGGTGTAGGCGGAGGTGTACGCAGTTGTATAAATCCCAGATTTAACCCAAGCTGTTATTATGTCCCATGTAATAAGTGGTAATTGGTGAGCCTATTGCTATTTACTGGGCACAATTCCAAACTTTGAATTTGAACCAAAAGAATTTCCTCACCTACCTAGGACTTCATGTTCAGCAGATTCACTTGGGAGCGTTAGACCAACAAGCACAACTACTTTTCTACCAGTTCTACTAATTAAAGGTAACTGTCTTGATGGTCTAGTAGTCGTAAGCGTGGCAGACGACGTGAGGACTTGGGTTCGATGTAGTGTTATTTGGTTTATATTGGTAGAAAATTCTCAGTAGCTGTCTGTGGTTTGGAATTGTGCCCGGTTGATGGCAATATGCTCTCCAGTCACCACTCATTACATGGGATCGAACCCATGGGACTTAATTACTGTATCGGTGAAATGTGATTAACAGTAGTTACTTCTCTGCCTAACCCTTTGGAGATTCAAGCATGATGTTAATATGCTATAGGTACCTATATTATTTTAACTAAAATTTGTTTACTCTTCATTTTTAATGCGTCATGTGTGTTGTGTAGATAAATGCTTATCTTGTGTTGGATATCTGCCCAAGAAATGGCAAATTTTGCCACTTTACACGTTCTGGTTTTCTTTAAATACTAGGTATTCATTAGTTAATATGTAGGGATACATTGCTGCTGGCATTGGTTTAAAAGTCTCCAATAGAATCTTGTAGTCACTTCTTTGTTTCCCGGGGAAATCTTCAAAAGGCTCCCGGTCATACGGGATAAGTCCGGGGAGTTAGGGATTTTTACCTCATTAAAACCACCCCGGGAATCACCATCAGCACGTGGAGGGGAGCTCCGGGCCCTCTAAGGAGACCAGCTCCGGAACCACCTTGTACAACGCCTGTCACGGCACATCCCTGGGGACCTCATAGTTACCTACTTATCAGACCATTGCGCACAAAACTATGAAAATTCTACCTTATACCGATAAAATAAACCTTTCACGGGAAGGCGATCGCAAAAACAAACGTATGACAGGTAACTGTCCGTTCGGATCGGAGCGGAAGTTGCTTTATATTAAATTTTGAAACACAGTGCAAAATATTCGATGCTAGGGCGAATATGAAAGTTCCAATAAACTTCACAAGGGATATTATAGTTCGCTGTTTTCCCAATATGGAAGACTTACTCCCACTCCACGGTTGACACATGAATATGATAATCCCTGAACACATCGAAAATCACAGGAGGTAAGAATTCACGACGGCACCGCAAACGTAATATTCTATAACGCGGATGATATGACAGATTTTTCGTGTACCATGTCGTGACACAGCAATGTACGTCGCTTATTGAGGATTTACGCAACCACCTGTGCGATGTAATACTAAAGGGAGACGATATATGAGACAATAGGCATCGCCCGGATTTGCGTTTTATGCCATTTTTATTGTTCATCCTTCCGAGAACCGTTGTTAAGCATGCGTCATAGACACGCGCCTGCCACACTAAAATTAGTATTCTGTTAGAAAACAGTCATAACGAAATAAAATACCCATGTATCAACTCAAACAGCTTATTTCCATACTGTGATAATCCAAATTTGTGTTAAAGCAAAATATTTTTTAAGCATTACCTACGCAAATACGCAGTTTTATCTATGCGTATAATATTTAGACCAATAAAAGTAAACGACCGCAGGGCTGACTCAACGATTACATCGGAACGAGTATAATTTCGGGTGGCCATCTGTGTAAAATGGACATCGTCATCTTCCCCCAGATACCTTCTCATTTCTTGGGAATATCTAGAAGTAAGGCAAAAAGGTTAAGTAGGTACAAGTACAAATGTACCTTCAGGCGACACAGGTGCGTCTAAGATGGCACATTTCTGTATTTAATTTGCATATTAATAAAGATTGCATACTTTTCTTCAGGGAAGTTGACATTAGAGCCTTCTGCTAGTTATTTTTGATGCGAAATCGTGATCGTTGTCTATGGTTTTCGTTCTATTTCGGCCTGTTGTCGACACAGTCGTCGGCCCCGATTGTAGAGCGATTGTCAGAGATGATGAATGATGTCCTCGCGGGATGCTCCGAGTAGGTACTTTTTACTCCTTTTGTATAACGTTCAACTCGAGGCCACCTTCCTTGATGCTTTGATCGCCTTTTTATGACTCAGTAATTTTATTATTGTTATTGAGATCGTTGAAAAATGCTTGTCAGCGTTCCTCTATTGAGACTTCAAAGGGAATTGAGAGTCAATATCAGATAATCTCTTTTTTAGCTTTGTTTGTAAATATGTAAATATTGTATTTGATGTTTTTCGGTAGCAGAGCAGAAGACGTTTTTCTTTGAATGTACATAAGTATGTTTGATAATTTTGATATAATATTTATTGGTTATCATATCAAATAAATACAGAATAGAAAGACAGTCTGATTCTCATATCCAACATTATAATCATTTATTCCGATTGGACCATTTAAAGATACTTTGGAAAGACAAGAAATGTAGTTTTCATAAAAATTACAAATACAATGTAAATAAAATAAAATGTTATAGTAGGCACACACGTGTTTTGTCATCTAAAGCTAAAGCAGATATTATGATAGTTTAACTTAATATCACAATAGTTAAAGTAAACATAAACATTCTCCCGCACATGCACCATACTTAAAGCGGTTAGGTCTAGTAATGACTGTAAGTAAGCAAGTAATCTCTGTCGTTAAAACTGTTTGTTACAACTATGTGTGCCAAATCTTTCGTTGGATATTCACTGACATGAAAAATGATGAATTTGGAATAGTCTGAACGCTCGTTAACATAACTGATAAAATGCGTTAAGGTACTATTTACACGACTGCCTAAAAAAAGGAGTATTATATTTTTAAAGTTCATGTATGTATGTAAGTACATGTGTATGTATGTTTGTGAGTTTCTTTATTCCACCATAACTTTTAAACCTCTGAACCGATTTAGATGTATGGGATCTTTAGATTCCTTACATTGTCCCAGTTAATATAGGCTAGTAAGATTTAAAAATATAGTAATATAGTGTCTATGGTACACAAAACGGTGTGAGAAAAAAAGAATCAACATGGCAGGTGTCTTTTATTTTTTTAAATTAAATACAACTTGTTTTTCTTTTCTTTGATAAGTTTTTAAGTCGCCTGCAATTTCTGGTTGGGCCCGTACTTTTAATATAGCAGCACAAGGCTCACCCATACTTTTTACTTATCATGAAAAAAAGGGACGGTTTTTTTTTCATGATAAGTAGTAAGTAAGTAAGAGTAAGTAGCTTAGTATCAGTCCAATTCAATTGTTGTTAAGCTGTTGCGTCGCTCATTAGCAGACACAATAGATTTTTATTGTTACAACGTATAATTCTGTATGTTGCTGAGCTGAAAGGTTAACACTTTGCTCGTGCTCAGCAGTCGCGCTTAGGACCACTAGACTAACGAGGCCGGATTTGACATATAAAACGGCTGAACCTTAATTTAGCTTGATTTTCATCATACAACTACATATGTAGATCAACCTTTTTCGGCCTAGATAAAGGCTTTCCAAACACTAAAATAGTACCTACCTAGAGATATCTAGAAGACCCGTCATTTATGAGTCACAAAGCTTTCCGTTCGCCGGTTGCTCGTGACAATGATCTCTTTCAAATACTTTTTTATTCAAACGCTGCGATGCTATGACTCACTCCCTTAGTATTTAGCCAATAATTCCAATCCATAGTTACTAAGAAATTTAACATTGTTGTTGATGTACAGTTAAGATGGAAGCTTTGTTATGAACCTTATTAATGCTTAATGTTGGCAAATCCCTGAGAAGGGATCAGGGGACATAAGATGAGGGTATAACATCAAAAATTTAAAAGATATGGGTATAGGAACGTTTGACATTGTACAAAGGAACTTTAACGGCACTTTACTCACATTATCATTCTTTTAAGTTCTTTTTTCTTATTTTTGTTTATGTACTCACATTTAGACATAACAATATATAATAGAAATGGCGAGGAACAGGCCAGCTTATTTCTAACAGAAATCTCTTGCAGCAGACCTGCAAGAGGAGAGATTGAAATACAAGTGATGTGGACAGTGTGTAGACGAATAGATACTGTAAATATATACATAAAAATAAATAAGTTCATAAACATACACAAATAAACATAAAAACAACTACATAAACTTACATACAAATACGTAATATAGAATACATACATGCATACTAGAATGACTACGTCGATGAGAGGTAAAGGTCTTTCTTGTGCTTTACTAATCTAATTTTAAAATTATAGCATATAGCTGTTTATGGTATTTAGTTGGCTTAAGGCTTCTTCGTGTCGATGGTACAATTTTCGGCTCCCTAGATTCCCAAAATTTTGCCACGTCGAAGGAGTTATTAGTGGCTGTGTATAGGTCACTCAATGTACAGGTGATACTCGAAAGACGATGGTAATTTACCAAACAGATTCCTTTAAGTAACTACTTATTATTTTGCCAAGCTGTGGTCAAGTTCGTCTGATGGTGGACTTTCTTGACAGGCCTTAATTTTATTCTAGCACATTTATTACAAACTAAGAATAGTTTGTGGAGTCTTCTGATTACAAACATCAAGGGGCACTTCGAGTCGCTAAGCTAAAACAGTAGTAATATCTTAGGTTTTCGCGATCGCTACACATTATAATAAAACAACTTTTAACCGGATTAATTATTATTGTAATGGAATTGGATAAACTGTTGAGACGCCTGACACAGTCCTCCTGCGACCACGAACGCTGCAAAGTGTTCGAAACGTCAGGGAAAACAAAAACCAATAATACACGCGATTAATCCGGTTAAAAGTTGTTTTAATAAAACACTAGTTTTAATAGTTTATAGTTCATCCAAGGTAAAATAGGCTTCTTCCAACACTAATATCTTTTTATGATTGATCGTGTGGGTAGGCACAGGGTTAAGTTCGTTTTTTTTTTTTCTGTTGTATTTAAAAATAAAACAACTAAATCTTTGCATTTTTAATGATTAAATATACAAAATAATTGTGTCTGCCTGTCAGGAAAGTGTTTATTCCTAAAATAATAAATAGAATCTGGCTTAAATTAAGAAATAATAAAATTATAAATTAAAAACCAAAATTAAGAATAACAATGGATTCCATCAAAAATACTTTGGCCGACATGATGGAGAGCTTCAACATGCGCATGACTGCCTTTGAAGCTGAGCTACACAAGAATCCCGGCACTCCTTCCAGCACAGTAGGTCTAGCCACCGAGTTTGGCACATATCGCACATTCATAATCCAAGCACTTGGCAGTCTTCAGCAGCAGGTTGAGGTACTTGCTCGGAGTGTTGACCATATGGAGATGCAGGGCCGAAGGAAGATGCTGTTGCTGCATGGTGTGGCTGAGGCACAGAAAGAGGACTTGGCACAGGTGGTGACTGATGTTATCAAGCAGCGGCTCAAGTTTGTAGACTTTACAGTGAAGCAAATCAAGCGGTGTCACAGACTAGGCCAGACCACATCTTCACAGAAGCCCCGTCCCATTGTACTGAAGCTTCATGATGTAGCACAGCGAGATGAGATCTGGTTTGCTAAAACTAAACTCAAAGGTTCCGGAGTCACTTTATCAGAGTTTCTGACCAAGGCTCGGCACAGCGTGTTCATGGCCGCACGAGAGAGGTTTGGAGTAACAAGCTGTTGGACCAAGGCAGGATCAATATATGTTCTCGAAACTGATGGCACGCGACATCGCATAACCTCCTCTTCTGAGTTGAGTAGCATTATCCCGCAGGACACATCAACCGAGCCTCTAAACCAGCCAGCGGTGGCTCCAAAAGCTACTACTGCAGTGAAGACAAAACGAGCTGCTGCCCTTAAAAAAGCTGTGTCATGATTGTCTCGCGATCTCATGGGAGTGGGTGATATGCTTTTTTTCCGTTCATCTTCTATTAATCTTTGACTTGTAACTGTTTCCTTTACTATGTACCCTTAATATTGCCTTTAGAACTATTATTTTAGCATTTTGTCTTCTTATCAACTTTATTCAAAGTTATTCGTGAAGTCACCATACTAATTTACTTTTATCGCTATGTACTGCGTGTCAATGTCATGTCAATTGTCAATTTGTCATACTGTAATCGTACTGTCATTAAGGTTGCGTTCCATTTTTATCTTTCATAATTCTTAGAATGATATTCTCGGCTGCCTTAATTATTTTGTTACTCAGTTCCTACCTACATTCATTTATAAAATTAGTTTTTCTAAATTGAATCTTAAATTATTGCTATTCTTGTATTTTTACTGTCATCATTTATGTGATGATGCTAAATTAAATTACTGCTTACTTTAAAATTATAAACACAACCTGCAGGTGGACCTCAAATTATTCGTGTGAATAATTTTGTTTTAATTTAGTGTATATTATATAGTGTTGTATTCTATTTATTATATTATATGTCTGACTCATATTCTTCTGATAGTGAAAGTTTCTTTTCAATTACCGGTGATGAGGATAGTTTGGCTAGTTTGCCTTCACTTGCCGATACACTAGCATCACTCTTTTCCGATGTTTCTAAGAACTTCAATGTTGTACATATCAATGCCCAAAGTATCCCGGCTCATTTCCCTGATATGCTGGCAAGCTTCGACTGTACTAATCTTCATGCAATACTTGTCTCCGAGTCTTGGCTGAAGCCTTGTCTCCCTTCCACTTCTTATTCTCTTCCAGGTTTTCAGCTCATCAGAAATGATCGTGTGGTTGGTGGTGGTGGTGGTGTTGCTATTTATCTGAGATCCAACATTCCGTTCTCTGTCCTTAGCATGTCTACACAGCCACCTCCGTCAAATACTGGCGAGCATCTATTTGTGGAAGTTGAACTTAACCACACTAAAGTCCTTCTCGCGGTCTATTACTCTCCCTCACTACGTGTAAATTACTTTTCTTCTCTTGAAATTCTTCTTGAAAACCTAACTCCTTCATACAGCCACTGTATAGTCATGGGTGACTTTAATACTTGTCTGTTAAAACATGATTCACGCTCCTCTTCACTTCATGCTATCTTAAATTCTAATAACCTTTCCTTTCTACCTCTCAATGCAACCCATCATTTTCCAAATTCAGCCCCTTCCCTCTTAGACCTAGCTTTTGTCTCCTCTTCAGATCATGTCGCCAAACATGGTCAATGTGCAGCTGATGCTTTCTCCTATCATGACCTTCTCTACCTTTCGTATAAGATTCGCCCACCCAAGGCAAAATCGAAAATACTGATGCAGCGCAGTTTTCGTAGTATGAATCTGGATGACCTATGTAGGGATGCCAACAATATCGATTGGTCTTCACTTACACAATGTAATGCGGTTGACGAACAGGTAAGTATTTTAAACTTAAAGCTGGTGCAACTTTACGACGTTCACGCTCCTATAACGGCTATGAAAGTAAAGCACCTTCCGTCACCTTGGCTTACTAAAGAAATTAAATCACTTCTAGTGAAAAAAGCCGCGGCAAAATCAAAATATAAATACCGACCTAGTGACTTAAATCGCGATAAGTACATTGCTATCCGAAATCACTGCAATAAGGTGTGTAGGAATGCTCAACGCCGACACATTCACAGCGCGGTTGAAAACGGTGACCCAGCTAAAGTCTGGAAATTTCTTCGCACTCTAGGGGTTGGAAAAACGCGCCAAGATACGATCCCAAAAGATTTAAACATTGATCTACTAAATCAACACTTCTCTACTTCGTCTAATTTTGAAAAGACTATTAAATTAAATACACTGAAACATCTGTCTATGCTTCCAGCCCCGGATTACTCTCCTTTCGTCTTTAATCTATTCACTGCTTGTGATGTTAAGAAGAGTATACTATCATTGACATCCAATGCTGTTGGATGTGACTGTGTCAGCCGTTATATGATCCTTCCTATCCTCGACCAAATACTTCCAGTCATATGTCTCGTCCTAAATAATTCTTTATCCTGTGGAGTATTTCCCTCTGCGTGGAAAGATGCCCAGGTAATACCACTACCCAAGAAATCGAATCCATCCTCTTTTTCTGATTATCGTCCTATATCCATATTTCCATTCCTCTCCAAAGTTCTTGAGCGTCTCGTCCATAACCAACTCAACACGTTCCTCTCTAAAAATAATCTCCTCAATCCTCTCCAATCCGGTTTCCGTACTGGCCATAGTACCACTACAGCCCTGGTTCATATAACGGATGATATTCGGTCTGGAATGGAAGACGGTAAGGTCTTGGTTCTTGCTCTGTTGGATTTCAGCAATGCCTTTAACACCGTCGACTTTGACATCCTACTGGCAATACTCAACTCTCTTAACATATCTCCAACAGCGATTGATTGGTTTCGTAGTTACCTGTATGGCCGCCGGCAGCGTATTCAATTTGAAAGTACCTTTTCCTCCTGGTGTAATACTACTGCTGGCGTGCCTCAGGGCGGCGTTTTATCTCCATTACTCTTCGCAATATTTATAAATACTATATCCAATAATCTTACTTCAACCTACCACCTTTATGCAGATGATTTACAAATTTACTCCCAGGTTCCCTTCGAACGGCTAGCGGAAGGTATTTGTGCTATCACCGATGACCTTGAGCACATTTGTCAGTGGAGTAAAGCCCATGGACTTAAAATAAATCCGACCAAGAGTCAAGTTATAATTGTTGGCAGCTCTAGGACGATCTCCAAAATTAATTGGTCACATCTCCCCCAAGTTACTTGTGACGGCTCCAGCATACCCTTCAGCGATAAAGTCAAGGACTTGGGGATATATATTGATAAAAACTTTTCCTGGGGACCGCAATTGCAGGAGGTTAGCCGGAAAATGTTTGCGTCGATGGGGTCCTTGCGACGGCTACGAAATTTTCTTCCTATTGCTACGAAGACTGCGCTTGCACAATCCCTCCTGCTACCAATTCTTGACTATGCCGATGTCAGCTATCTAGATCTTACCGAAGACCAACTTGATAAACTTGAGCGTCTTCAGAATGTTTGTATCAGATTCATATTTGGTTTGCGCAAATATGATCATGTCTCAGAATTTCGCACAAAGCTCAAGTGGTTACCAATACGCTTTCGCCGGAATGCTCATATTCTTTCATTACTTTACAATGTACTTTTCAATCCTGCCGCCCCACATTATCTTAAAGAACGTTTTGAGTTCCTTCATGATACTCATTCGAGGTTCTTAAGATCATCGGAAAACCTCAAACTAAAAATGCCAATGCACTCCACGAAATTTGTTGACAAATCTTTTTTCATACAAGCTGTGCGTCTGTGGAATGCATTACCGGTGTCAATAAGACGGGCACAAACTTTACCTAGTTTTAAGAATCTTGTTTATAAGCACTATCTGTCACTATAATTTATATTCTCTTCTTATTTATCAATTTCCTTTTCCTGATATACATATATAGTATCTGTATATATATATATATATATAATTTTGTATATATTTTATATGTTTATATATTTTGTTTACTGCAGTTTTGTATCTGTACACCGTGTGGTGCCCGGTGAATAAAACTTATACTACTTCCCTATGGTTGTCTGGAAGAGATCGCTAAATCGCGATAAGACCGCCGATTGTACTTGTTTTTGTTAAGTGTTTTATGTAACTATGTGTATTTTGGTGTACAATAAAGTGGATTTATGTTATGTTATGTTAATATTAAAACGTCGGGCCATTATTGGTTTGGCAGTTAATTGTATTGCATCATGGTTTGGACATAGGTGGCTACGGTGGACCACCCACCTAAAAGTGTGCGAATCTCCTAATGACCATTCATAATATGAATGAAATTTCGATACTTGACTTAAAATACCACGTGCGAGACTTCCTATTATTGAGAGATTTATCAGATTCTAGTCTACCTATATCTATGAGTTCAACCAAATGAGTCAATTTTGTTTAAACGTTGCCCCTAACTTTTTCCTGTATTGTGGGAGCGTTTACAAACACATAATCACACATAACCAGACCCAGAACAATTATCTGTAGATCATACAAATATTTGCTCCGTGCAGGAATCGAACCTGCGACACGCGACGCAGCAGTCGGTCTCTCGACCACTGCGCCAACCGCACCGTCAATTTATCATTTTGTTACGCGGATCTACCCTTTAGTCCAATTACTGAGCAATATCGATATCCTATAGCTAATTTCAGTCAAGTTTCCTTGCGTGTTACTAATAAACTAGATTCTACCGCCGTATATCATAAATACATTCTTGCCCATTTTTTTCTTATTTTGTCCGAAAGTAAATTTATGTTGCTGTTGTTTTTGGAATTATAACGTCAGGGGTGGTTAATTTAGCCAAAACAAAGATAAAATATAGCCACTGTTATGTTGGTGTTTTTATATTGCTAGTTTATTACAATTAAGTTTTATTTTTTGTTTCAGGTACGTTATGATCCGGAAAGAAATATTGCCCGAAATAAAGGAAGGAGTTTTTGTAAGTTTTGTATACATTCTGGATCGGATAGTTTTTTCCTAGCTTGGGGTCCGCTCTTATCAATTGCGTCTGAATACCAGTATATCACACGAAACGACTGCCATTTGACCTCCACAAGCCAATTACTGAGGAATACGAAAACCGATATCCTGATATAAGTCTAGATAGAAGGCGAATATAAATCTTATGTGTATTGTACACTTGACTTTTCCACTCTAATGACATGCTAATTTATTTTTTACCCAAAAGGTTTGCGGGACGAAAACTCATTCTGTGTCTAGCACGCCTTTAAACATTATCTTCTAATATCCTGATTGTGTCATAATGCCATTACTTCATGTAGGTCAGAATTTGTTACGAAATAGCTAATTGGAGAGTTAATACAGAATAAATATTTCTTGTTGCATTAAAGCGTGCTTTCCCAATCAGATGTGTAGTTGACTCGTTGGTATTATGCAATTTAAAACAATGCTTTCCAGTCATTGTGATGAGCACATTGCCGCACAAACAATCGTGCCGCGGCACGGGCCTCGCAGATCATTGTTGCCATTTTGCAATGTATGTTTTGGTGATTGGTTATAGGGTCACCTCATTTTACACAGGTCGGCGGCGCATCATTAGTGCATTTATCTAGACTAACGGTGTTGTATGATGGCATTTATGGGAGTTTACAAAAGCGTTTTTTTTATGTATGTTTACGCATATGTGAGTGAACAAATGCTGTACCTGCCTCATACATAGTTGCGGCCTGGCGAACACTGAGGTCCTTAAATAGTGAAAATATAAACACAATGGTAAACTAAATATTTTTTAATCAAATATGACAATATGTCGCTGGTAAAATGACACCCATGACACCGACATTTGATTATTAGATATGGGGCTAGTTTTAAAACTTTATCTTTGTTTAGACACGCATAAACAACATTCTCTTTGGTGTTCATTTGTACTAATTTTATACAGCCGTAAAATATACCTGTATACCAATAAATAAGATTGCAGTATCTCTCTGTGATTTCAAAATAAATAACAACTGATCCTATTTTGAATGTTTAAGAACCTAATACCTATTAGTAGTTCATTAAAATTGATCTGTTGACACAATTTCTAGAGGGATAATTTACAAGGCTTTGGTAATAGGCATTTGGCGTCGGTGACGTTTTGCTCCGAAACTTAAAGGATTTCGATAGTAGTGCCTGTACTTTTTCAAGCTTCTATAGCTTTTATGATGTGAATATAGGTCTTTTCCATGCGTCTTCGGCAACACAGAAATTTCTAATTATTATAAGTTATTAGATTTGATTTGATCCTTATTATGTATGCGGAATTGCTCGAGAGAGATCTTATATTTTATTAGTCAAAATTACCTAAAACCATAATTTACTGAAACCACAAGTCTCGTAGCACACAATGTTTAATACCACAACGTAAAATTAGTGTTGTAGTCGTGTTTACTATTATAATCAACTGTAATTACATTAGTAGCTATTAGTTACTCGGTAATCAATGACGAGGGGTATGTAGAGGTCATGATTTGAGGGTTTAAAGATGGACTTTTATTTCAATGCTGTAATTTGACAGTTCAAAGTCAAACCAAAATAATATTATCATACTAACACTAATAGTTTAGCGAACAATTCTAATTTATTACTAACACAAATATGGTAGTGAACGAGTCCCGTACAAAATATATCAAAGAAATCTAATTAAGTAATTGTTTTAATAATATATATAAATTATATCGCGACAATTTTATGATGTAATTATTTTTAAATTAACACAGTGAATAATGCAGCAGAAAGTTTAATTTTTAAATTATTACCTAATATATAAAAGACTAGATGACCTTTGTCATCTAGGGATGACAAAGGTCACCTCTACCTATCCAGAAAATTTATATGGCAGAACAACGTTTGTGGGGGGCACAGCTAGTTATTAGATAGATATATTTTTTAAAATATAAGAATAATTACAAAATTAACTAATTCGATCCATGATGACGTAACAAATATTTCGTGTAGGTACTATTACACACCATCCGATCTTTACATAAATAACAATATTGACAATTAAACAATGCATTTAAATTGTCAATATTTGATCCAGCTAGTACATGTTCAGGCAATTATTCAGTTCAGGTTGTCAAATGGCACAGCGATTTGTAAAATATGTACCTGCCTATAAGCTGCGCTGCCAGGTGGCGTGTTACAAAATAAATAGGTACATTAACACGAAAGTTTTTAACTGATGGTGCAAAAGGTTTCAATGTTATAAAGCTTGTTTTACACTCAAATAATATAGTGATATGGTTAGTTTTTACGCAGATAACCTTTAAACTAACTTGTGTGAAGGTCACTTTTCCCTGAAACCTATTACTCTTTGTAAAGTCTGACAGGACGGAGCGACGCGATTCAAACAAAAAAAAACGGAACGAAGTGATTGGTATACAGGAATTGTCAGGAACACATTGTATATTTAGCCAGTAAGAGCAAAGAATACTAAATGTTTTACTTCCTATGAGTCCAGTAAAACAACAATGAGGCCTCACTAGTAATTTCCTCTGTATAGTATTATTTATTACATAAATCTCACAAGAAGAGATACCCGGATTCGGAACAATTATCTGCAGGACATAGAAATATTTGTTGCGTGGGGGAATCGAATCTTTTGGTCATGTAGCGCAAAAGTCGATCTGTCTTAAAACCCATGAGGAATTCCAGACGTAAATAGAGGGTGCGAAATCTTTGTAAGTCATTATATTTCTATATATTCTTCTATAAATAATTCTTCTATAAAAAATGTAATTTCTATGAATGTTTAGTAGGTAAGATATCAAATGAATTAAATAAATCATACAAATATTTGTGACGTCTAGACTGGAAAAATCCAATTAGACTAAAATAAACGTAATACATCTTTAGGTACCTACTTCATATTTATTTTGACGCAAAAGACCTTTACTGACGAACAAACGCAAAATGCATGACGCTCTGTTACTGATAGTGTTGTCAGCTAAAATCCCGGTTCCTTTTAAAATCACTGCATTTGTATTGTTTGGGAACCGTGTACAAATCAATTTTGTATTGTCAGATCTCCGGCCTCAAAACAACACACATATATTTCTAAGCATCTTTTGTTTCCTCCATACATGTTAATTACCGTACACAGCGGGACGAAACACTTCCAAACACTTTTCTGTTTCATATTTTACTTATGCGTATGCGAGTTCCTAGCACACTTTTGTGATTGCTTTTTTACAAAACTGCGAAATCCTTTTAACGTAACGTGGAAAACATTTTAAAGAACCTAAATACTAAATGGATTGAACTTCGGAATACTTCATTCCATGCTATGCTAATAAAACTAAGTGACATTGCCGTGTTAGTTGGTTCCAGCGTTCTACTTTGTTCGTACCTGAGTTATCGGGTGGCCGGAACAGGTACAGAAAAAGTGGAAATGTTCGACGTAACAGTTCTCCTATTATTCACGTATCGACTGAGCAATAACTCAGAAACTCGGAACATCTGTTCTTCTATTGCAAACAAGCGGCGTATGATCGAAATTCATGCTGGATTGGATGGTGTCGTGACAAAAGACTGATGCGATTTCGTGTTGCGATTCGCTGCCAGTTATCGTTTTGTACGTCGCCGTCGCGTTGTTTATTTGTATTTTTTGAAGCTGTTACACTGTAGCTCATTCATATTGTGCACATGTATTCGATCGTGTTTAGTTTACTTTACAGAATCGTACCCAGACTTTGAAAAATATCCTTAATAGACGTTGCCTCCTCTAGGAATGTCTTCTGTATAATAATTATCATAATTGTACATATTTCAAAATAATGGGCTTAGAAAGGGCTAAGACTACATAATGCTAACATCAACAGACAACATGACGAGTGATGTTCCATCTGTAACAATATTGCAGATACATTAGTACAACATCCTATGACAACACAAATGCGTCGCGTCGACGATTTAACCGGTTAGGCTAATGAGGGATCAATGAATTCGACATTCAAATCTTAAATGAACCATTTCGATGTTTCTCAGCGAGCTATTGATAATCATTAATACCTATTATTACCAACACGTGGTCTCTGTATACCAGTTTTTCTTTTGAGTCAGTTTTATTTTATTTCGGACTCTATTCCGACTACGGTACGATCCTAATATAACATATGAAAACTTCGTACCATTACTGAAATGAAATGAAGTCAATCAAACATTTTAAATTTGTAATTTTATTACCATAATCGGAATATTTTTGTAAATAAACAACTCTAAGGAAAGCTGTGGACTATAAAAATGACTTATGTTGTTTATTTTGAAGTATTTCTAGCTGTTTTATGTTGAAATGCTTTATCTTGTGTAGAAACAGTACTATAATCAAATCTTAATACGATTCCGCTCCACAAACAATCCGCTACGGACCTACTTTACGTACATGTCATTCCACTTTATATGGCTCGTAAAGAAAGATTTAAGACCTAGTAAGATATACAGAACTAAACTCATATGCAAGGTAGCTTAACTGGCTAGAGGAGCTTTCTTATTATATTACACTGTGATGGTTTTCTCAACAACACAAACGGAGTGCTCTAAGTAATATGTGTTCAAATGAATTGGCTTATACCTACTGGCTTTTGTTCGCGTTCAGTCATCGTGCATAGTGCCTAGCTAACGTCATTGTCTCATTATAGACATGTTTCATACCATGCACATAATTAAGACCGTAGACTAAAGCGAAATCGACTAAACCCATAAACGTCCGTCATAATTCGCCTCACTAGACCCCACTTGAACATCGATAAAGAAGTCACATAAACTTGTTTGTATACGTTATTTCTCAAACGTACTTTAATTATCCAAGTTGGCTGACCTAAAGACCCGTTTCACGAAAGCAATGGTGATTTATAGCGATAGCTCCGCCCCACATAGCCGAAGATATTCTCCTCCACATTCGGCCCTAACGTTTGCACCTACGAGAATAGATTTTAATAGTGGTACGGTAAATTTACTCCTTTTATGGCCGTCGTAAACTGTAAGAAAGAGTTAAACAACGATTTGCTGCAACCACAAATAGGTGGTTTTACAGCGCTCTGTTACCTACATATTCCGGAATCGAAGCATTTGAGAATAGGAATATTTTATCTCGTATAAACGAACGGATAAATATGGGATTGGATAGTTTTAAGGGCTGTCAGGCGTGTGACGTGCCCACGCATGACTTGCCGCGTCTCGCTTGTTCGTCGTAGGTATGTAGGAACATAAGTGGTAGTAAAAGTAGAAACTTTAAGTTAACTCGTGTTTTCACGATGAAAGCGTGTTTTATAGTTATGCGTACGTAAATAATGAATAGGGTTTTCTTAATCGTTGTTTTGAGACCTTAAAGTAACATTATGTTTTTCGTTTTGCTATATGTATTGATAAAAAATTACTACACATCCTGGTCGTAAGTTACTTGATAAATCTTTGCTACTGCGATGGTGGCTATTAATTAAGTTTGCGTGATAGCTGGAATGAAATATTAGGTAGATAATGTACTCGGCAGAATGGCTGCACGGCTCCGTTGGTTAGACAATCCGACGTAAGTATGATTCGGCTGTTTTGTTGCTCGAATCATGTTTCTATGTTTTGTGTACACAGAACATACATTAGTAATATTATAAACCAGTACAAAGTTTAAAAGGTCTTCGTTGATAGTTTTATCATGTACTTTAGGGTTGCCATCTCATAAATCTGCCAACCAGGACAATAAGTGTGAAAATCCGGATTTTGGAGCTTCAAACGCGGACAAATCAACAGTGTTTTTTTAAACTTAATCGGTAAAAAAAATAGTTTTAATTGATATAAATTAACTTTTTTATTTATTTTCGGCTGCGTATTTTCGGTAGATGTGTCAGCAGCCTAAAACCCGGACTACAAATGAAACCCCTCCCGGACTCTCCCCGGACGCCCTCTAAACTTGGACAAATCTAGGGAAACCCGAACGGATGACAATCCTATTGGTACATACCAATATTTTAACTGCGGAGTTTCTTAAAAAAGGACATGTTTGAAGAGGTTAATGATCATAGCATAGATGAAGCGAAAGAATCGTAGCAGATCTCTGCCCACCTCAATGGGAAAGGCGTGATTGTATGTATGTACATAAACCAATTCAATCTATATATGAGTATTGTCATATTATACTTTTTCTTTAACAATTCTTATATAATAAGCCTATTACGTCCAATAATAATCTGATTTCGTTCGAGTTATGTATTCCTATAATGCCACCATATTTTACTAAGAAATATGTTTACCGAGCGTCTCTTATAACATAATATCAACGTCAAATATATAAAAAGATATTAACTCAGAACAACTCAGTGATTCTAATTAATTTTTGTTTGTCGTCTGAAGATAATTCAATATCTTATAATTGGTGCAATTAATTAGGTAGGGGGCGATTTGTACCCACATAAATAGATTTAATTAAGTTCTGTTGTTTCCTTTCATCACTCCGTTGTTGTTCGAACCAGCGGCAGCGGCTGTTTATTTAAAGGATTACGGTAGAATGCCGCTTAGCTCGGCCCCAAGCTTTACTCCCGAATAACTCTCGTGTTCACATTCAATGTAATTAGCTTAATGCAAATCCTATGATGACTTTACGTATAAATAAGGTTTCTGAAATTAACGTAACTACGATACATAAAAAATTAAAAAATTTTGGATGTTGGAAAATGTTGTGCCTAAAATGCACATGTATCGCAAAAATTTAATAAAATATGTTATGATCTTCGCTATTTATTTTACTTTTGTGTTAAGAGTACCGAATGAATTGTTGACCTCTGGAGGGCAAAAGGTGAAGAGTGAAAAGTGAAGGGGTCTGACATTGCGGGTTTCATTATCTGTCGCAGACAGGCTTATGTGGTCTGACACTAAATCAATTTCTTTTGTTTTGTAGTATTAATGCATTAGTCGGGCTATTTGTTTGCAACATTTTAGGTTATTTTATTATGCTTAACGTTAGTTTTTTATTTTATTATTTATATTAGTACCTATCTTTAGTTATAATCCCCAAGAAGGATAAGATGTAAATAATGATTAGCTAAGTACTCGTAAGTACCTATAATTATATTTAAGATAATATCGATGGATAATCAACTATCTTTTGTTTATAAGTCATGAACATGTCTGAGACCTACAGGCGGCTTAAGCTCTGACACTAGGTGTTCATCAACCACACGATATGAAGAAGAACATGTTATCTACATCTTTTATTTAGGTCCCTAATGGGCAAAAAATTTAATTAATTTGTATGCGATACTAATAATATTTTTATTGTGTCTGGTATGCCACGCGTCAGCAGGAAATATTATAAAAATAATAATAATAATAAAAAAAAACAATCGTGTCTTAAAAAATCCAATATAACCAAGACTTACCCGTAACGGTTGCTATAAAGTAAATGATGTTTTTTATTTGTTTACGCAGGCTCATTTTTATGTAATATTAGGCAGTATAAAGTTTTTACGAAATTACGTTGTTGCTCGAAGAAATAGAGAGTTTTATGAGGTCGTTACAAATTTCACTAGATGAATACTTATGTTCCAAAGTCGTGATTATGAATAACTTGTTAGTGTCAATTACTTGAAAATTGAGAAGGTGACTTGAAAATAGAAAAATATAAAAATAATTTAAAAAATATTTTATTTGTGGAAATGTATATTAGACCTATGTTTTGATTACGTTTACAATTTTGACAGTTATTAGTGGCTGCCATTTTGAAAGGGGCGGAGTCTCCCAGAGATAGATTTATTACGGCCAGTAATCTAAGTACCTTGACTATATAGAAAGGCTTGAACAATGTGCAAACAGCTGTAATCCAAGACGACCAAGTTTTGCAATAAATAAAAACTTGTGTTTACTGGGTGTAAGATACCGTACTAGTTCTGATGAGATGCCATGCGACAGATCTAGTGTTGTTTGCTTGTTCTTGCTTGTTATTATCTGGCTATCATTTTTTTTTCATATCTATGAACCAGGCTAACTTCAAAATGGGCGGGCTGCGGTATTATTACGATCAATTGAACCACAGCATAACTATTTCTATAATTATCATAATTATTCTGCAGCAACCCATCTATATATTGAATGTAGGTAATTAGTTAGCTGAAGTATGATTACTCCATTTTCACCGGATGTTACGGGTAAATCGGAGCTTATACTCGTTCGAGAAAAAACATTTTCCTTACTCGTTTGCCGAACAAAAATAACTATCTACATTTAATACACAATAGCTTTGGAATTAAGTATATAAGGGCTTAATCGGACCAAAGGTTACGTTATTTAGATCTCTGTATTTGGATGGTTTTAAATTTCAAATAGAACCTAAATTTCGAATCGATTTCATGCGACAAACAAATCATATATTTTGGATTTATACTTTATCGCTTCCCCGAGCCTACCATGTATTTCTTTCGGACTCTGTATATTGGTCAAGATAACACATTTTTCGACTTATTCAGACTCTAGCAGGTATGATCGTCTTATCGTTTATAACTGCTATCAGCCTTTTATACTCCAAAATGTTTCAAAAACCCTCTCAGTTCCAAGTAACAGACAACTTAAAAAGCGATAAATTCTCTCTACAATAAGACTGTGTTGCCGGCTTATCATCACGTTGGACCAGTAAGACAATACAACTTAACGAGAGATTAAAGATTACATTCGCAGAAATAATCAAATAGAATTGTTATCATTGATAGTTATGAGAAAGTGTTTATAAAAAAACTATAATTAACTCCACGCTCACCGCGTGGAGTTAATTATAGTTTTTTTTATATGTTAACGATAACACATAATGCAGCTTATTATTATGATTATTAGCTATTATTGTGTTCGAAGCACCCAATTAATATATTATGCCACTGTCATGTAAACACAATATCATGGTCGTCAGAAATTATGGTTGCCCTTTGTGTCTATTACAGACAATGCTAAGTCTGGTTTGGGCATGTAGAAAGGATGGATGAAAGGAGATTGACTGAAATAGTATACAAGGCGAGTGTGGATGTAGGAGTTGGGGCCGGCCGACCTCGACGAACGTATCGCAAACGAATTGCGAACGTTCTTAAAAAAGTGCATGTCAACTGTCAAGAGCAATCTTAACCGAAGAGCATGCATGAAGGTTGAAGGAGGTTAATGAGCATAGATTAAGCGAAACAGGTCTGTCAAAATCGTAGCTGGTCGAAATCGGTAGTCTCTACTTGCTCCAATGAGAAACAGGGCATGAAATCGGTAGTCTCTACTTGCTCCAATGAGAAAAAGGGCATGTCAACTGTCAAGAGCAATCTTAACCGAAGAGCATGCATGAAGGTTGAAGGAGGTTAATGAGCATAGATTAAGCGAAACAGGTCTGTCAAAATCGTAGCTGGTAGAAATCGGTAGTCTCTACTTGCTCCAATGAGAAACAGGCGTGATTCATATCTTTGTAAAGTCTGAGGGAAAACGTTTTGCGTCAAACGCATGACGTAGAGCTTAATAAATTAACATATCAATTATTATATAGGTAGAAATATGGTTTAAAGTCAAAGTCAAATCATTTATTGCGATTAGACCATTTACAGGCTAGTTACCAGTTTAATTCATATAAGAACAGAAACTTTCACTGCTTACCATACCCTTATCATGAACCAATCATGGTTCACGATAAGGGTATGATGATAGGCAAAATTTGTAAATTTATGAAATGAATCTGTATTTTCGTGTGCAATATGCATCTAACTTTAAAGACTTTGAAAAAAAAAACACGAAATGTAACCATTGCGCATGGTATAGTTTAGCAAAACACAAGGATACTGCCCATCCTTCTGAGAGAATTCACTAGATTACTTTGAAAACCAACATATTATTTGTACTAACAATAGAACCTTGTCCCGTCCCTCATATTCACTAACATTGCTTGAATACCTGTCGTATGTAAATGGGCACCTTTAAATATTGTTGGCGGAGCAACACAATGAAAACATACGCAATTGTCCGAGATGTCCATGGCAACAACTAAATTCGCTTGCGAACCGGTTGCCGTTTTTACACGACTGCCCTAAAGAAGAGTGTTATGTTTTTAGGATTCATGTATGTATATTTGTGAGTTTCTTTATTCCACCATAACTTCTAAAGCCTGCACCGATTGAGATGTATGGTGTATCGATAGAATCCTTATATTATCCCGATTAACATAGGCTAGTAAAGTTTGCATGATTAAATGTATTGGCTATGATACACAAAAAGGAGTGAAATAAAAAAAAACACTCATGTCAAGCGTGTTTTTTTTTTATTAATTATATCTTGTTTAGTATGTTTATTAACAAATTAATGACGGAAATCGGTTCAATGTTCGCGAAACGCCGAAATACGCGAATTTGCACGATACGTAGATAAAAGTTTCTAAAGACTTTGATTCACGTGCTGAGTAGTGATAGCCTAGTGGTATGACTGTGGACTGGCAAGTCAAAGGTCACAAGTTCGAATCCCAGGCACGCACCACTGTCTTTTTGAAGCATGTGCGTCATCATCCCCCTGCCCTTATCCCAATTTATTTGGGGTCGGCGCAGCATGTATTCTTATTCCATACATCTCTATCAGCTGTCATATCGTCAGTCACTCCCTTTCTAGTCATATCATCCTTAACACAATCCATCCATCGCTTCCTCGGCCTTCGTCTACTCTTATAGCCATCTATATTCATACTCAAAACTTTCCTTGTCATATGACCCTCATCCCTCCGCATTACATGCCCATACCATGCTAAACGATTTCTACACAACTTCTCAGTTACCGGTGCCACTTTCAGACTTCCTCTTATATATTCATTTCTAATTCTATCCATCCGCGTCACACCACACATCCCTCTTAACATTCTCATCTCAGCTGCATGTAGTTGTCTTTCATTCATTCCCTTCGTGGGCCAACATTCTGAACCATACAAGACAGCAGGTGTAATAATTGTTTTATAGATTTTCCCCTTAAGTTTAAGGGGAATTCGGGGGTCACAAATAGTTCCCGTGACCTGCCGCCATTTCATCCACCCTGTGTTAATTCTGTGCTTGACGCTCCGGTCTATTTCGCCATCGCATTGTACGATAGAACCCAGATACCGAAAGTCGGAGCAGACTGGTAATAGCGCACCACCCAGCGCTATAGCACCAAAACTGGAGAGACCGCCAAAATCACAAAACATGTACTCTGTTTTGGTTCTGCTGATTTTTAGACCAACACTCTCCAGATTATTTTGCCATTTCTCAAGTTTGCTCTGGATCTGGGGCCCATCTTCACCGACAAGAACAATGTCGTCGGCAAACAGCATGCACCAGGGTGCCTCTTCCTGTATGTCCAACGCCAGAGGGTCCATTATCATCAGGAAGAGGTAAGGGCTTAAAGCCGATCCCTGATGAAAGCCTACAGCCACACTGAACTTGTCGGTGTTGCCAGCAGCTGACCGGACATATGTAATGGATTGATTATTCATAGCACAAATTAACTGCACATACTTCGCAGGCACGCCTTTCTCTTTCAAAGCCCACCACAACACATCCCGAGGTACCCTATCATACGCTTTTTCCAGATCAATGAACACCATGTGCAAGTTCTTATGCGCACGTCTGTACTTCTCGCACAATTGGCGGAGTGCAAATATGGCGTCAGTTGTACCTCGACCTGGCATAAACCCAAACTGATTTTCAGATATCATACTCTCCTCTCGCAACTTTTTCTCTACCACTTTCTCCCATATTTTCATACTGTGTGACATAAGCTTTATTCCTCGATAGTTGTTCCAATCCTGGACATCACCTTTATTCTTAAAAATCGGCACAAGCGAGCTATTGCACCATTCTTGTGGGATCGCTTCTTCCTGCAACAACTTATTGAAGAATAAAGTCAGCCACTTACATCCATCTTCTCCTAACAACTTCCATACTTCCACTGGTATATTATCTGGGCCCATGGCCTTTCCATTTTTCATACTTTTAAGTGCCTTTCTTACTTCATCTATACTAACCTCATTCACCAGACCCATGTTTACTTGTACCTCATTTAGCACACCATTCCATACATTCTCCCCATTCATTAGCTTTTCAAAATATGCCTTCCATTGCTCTTTTATTTCATCATCTTGGGTCAAAATCTTACCTGTATCATTTTTTATACATTTCATCCTAGTTATATCCCTTGCTCTCTTTTCCCTTTCTTTTGTTATCCGGTAGAGTTCCTTTTGGCTTCTAGGAGAATCTAGTGAGTTATATAACCTCTCTTGTGCCTTAGCCCTGGAAACTGCTACCGCCTTTTTTGCTTTTCTCTTGCATTCAATGTAAATCGCCTTCCTCTCTTCTTTCAAACTTTCATTCTCTGTTTCCACACCCTGCCATTCTTTAAACGCGATTTTCTTTTCTTTCAGTATCTTTTGTACATCTTCACTCCACCACCATGTATCTTTTTCTATTATGCCTTTCCCTTTCGATTCTCCGCACACTTCTTTCGCTATACCTCTAATACTATCCGCCATCTCAGTCCAACATTCATTTACAGATTTTCCTTCCATACTCTCCATTCCTATCATTTTATCTACCACCTGATTCTTAAATATACTTGCATACTCCTGTTGCTCTAGCCTACGCCATCTGGTTTTAGGTGGCGGTAGTTCTTTGTTTCTACTGAGGGAGACACTAACTTTCAACTCCATTAACAGCAACCTGTGTTGTGAGACCAGATCTTCGCCAGGTATAACTTTGCAGTTCTTGACTCTATTGATGGTATTCCTTTTAATAAGAAAGTAATCGATCTGTGTTGCGTGATTGCCACTTTTATATGTAATAAGATGTTCCGTTTTTTTTTCTGAACCACGTGTTTGCTATTGCGAGGTCAAAGGCAGAGGCAGATTGCAGTAGTGTCTCACCGTCAGAGTTACGGTTTCCGTATCCCCAGCCACCATGTACCCTTTCATACCCTTCATTCAAACTTCCCACGTGCCCATTAAATTCACCACCCACATATACTTCTTCATTCTCTTGTATATGCATCATCACATAATCAAATTCCTCCCAAAACTTCTCTTTAACGCTCTCGTCGCAACCTGTCTGGGGTGCATACACACTGACTACATTTACCACTAAACTCTGCATTATCACTTTTATAGCTATCACTCTATCACTCACTCGTTTGATATCCGTCACACAGTCTTTTAACTTATTATCCAACACTATCCCAACCCCATTTCGTTTCCCATCACTACCGCAGTAGTAAAACTTGTATCCTTCGCCTATCTCTCTAGCTTTTGCACCCTTCCACTTAGTCTCTTGCAAACATGCTATGTTTATCCTTCGCTTTTTTAATACATCCGCTAATTCTCTTCCTCTTCCAGTCATCGTCCCTATATTCCAACTTCCACACCTCAATCTTACTTCTTTTATTCCCCGAGCTCGCTTCTTACGTCGCACCCGCTCGTTTTGGTGCAACAACCCTTGTCCACTTCTCACAGTGGGCGGGTGATGCCAATGCGCGTCGCCTCGGGGGTACGCCCTAGCCCTATACATACTTCCTAATTCAAAATCCATGCTGCTAAAGTTTTGGCAATGTTTTATGACCGGCCGCCTGCCTGACGTCAACCCTCATCGGGAATGCTGTTGTTGGTGGTAACCGCCACCGATACGGTCTCCTTCTATCTAGCTATGTCACACCAAATGTTATCCATGCGCCAGGTTCTGATGTTATCCTACTATCACACTCCACTAACCGGGCATATCAAACTCCACTAACCGGGCATTTTGAAGCATGTGCGTATTATAAATTAATTTATTACTTGTAAAAAACGGTGAAGAAAAACATCGCGAGGAAGCCAGTACAACTAAGAGATGTTCTCGATGGTGTGTAAAGCCATGTCGGAGGCCTACGGGCGGTTTAAACTCTGACACTAGGTTCATCAACCTCACAACAAGAAGAAGATTCACGTGCTTTTAAATCTTTCATTGTTAATTTTGTTTTAACATTTTTCATACAAGGTTTTTGCATTAAAAATTTTGTTTTATTCAGATTTTGGCAAGTTGAAATACGTTTGTGTATAAACACAGACGCGAATGTGAAAACAGAATGCGAGTGCACGGTTGACGAGGTGCCAAGTAGGCCCACAGACGACGCTGAATTAAATTAAATACTAGGCTGCACGTGAAAACTGGTATATTATTATCTTCCTTTGTGTGTCATCTTTGTTTTATGATTCGAGTAAGCAAATATTAGTAATAACATGAAAGATTAATTAAATATGTCCGCTTTTTAACCAGGATTCATCAATGTATAAAGATAAATCGAATGCAATCAGGCAGTGATTTGTTGTGCTTAATAATTAGAATGACCAATCCTATATTCTCATTTTACAGTACAGTTGAGCTAAAATTATAGGACATAGAGAGAAAATCCATTGCGTTTATCCATATCGATCCAATAAACTGTAACCTACGAGTATGTTTAAAATAAAACACTTCTATTATGATCTCGCATTTACATTTGGGATATTCTGTATTAGAATGATTAATTAGGTACTTGACGCAATCCTCAGAAACTTCTCTGAATTCAATTCAATTTCTGTAGAATGACCGAGTCAGCTCTTCAACATTCAAGAACATACCGTATGTATTCCTTCATTATTTCTAAAAATATATATAAGCCTTCCTCGTCGTACAAACTTCGTGTACCCAAGTATTATTTCATTAGCTGAAACGCGAAGTTAATCTACCTAAATTATACGCGTGATGTTTTCAGAATTTCTTGTGGAAATTAGGACTCGTGTAAGGGTTTTAGTTATGGTAAAATAAAGCATATGAATTGATTATTTTACATTAGTGCTTCGTGCTTGTACTGATTAATGTTAGTAATGATTGTTGTTAATATGTTCATGTGATAATTGAAAACCGCGTACCTAAGTGCGGCTGCTAAGGGCAGGTGCTGGATTCTATTTTCCTCGGATCGGAACTTGTGTTTTTGGTTTTTCTGTAAGAATACTCGTAATAAGCATCTTACTGCGGCTGGTGGTTCGCAAAAGACTGGTGAGATGGTTGTCACCACCTGAGACGTAGGAGGATAAACAGTACCCAGTTACTTCTGCCAAACTCTTTGGAGGGTATAATGCTATAATTATTATTTAGTAACATTACATAAACATGAATAGCGTCTCATCACTACGTGTGGTTTCGTTTGCCTGAAGTAATTTTCCGGTCAATATGATTCACGCTGCATTCTGCCTGTGTACTAAATTCCAGCTGCAGGATCAAATCGAGGTAGCGATTACGGCAGTTTAGAATAAATTCCCGAGATGAATTTTGAATAACATGCTGAATAGTTTTTTATTTCGTAATAAAAACAGCCAAACACATGTGTAAATTACAGTTTCTACAATAGTTGGATTCTAAAACATAATTTTAATTCACCTATTCGCGTAAGGTTGGTAGTGTTCAGCTCGATAAATAATCGTAACTTTTCATATTCTATAACTTGATATATTTAAAAATACATGGATACACATACAGGCTATAAACGCGAAGATGATCATATATCCAGATACTATGCACTAAGGTTTCTCATAGCAAACTTTAGTAAATTTAATGAAGTTGAATATCTTTATTTCTGTGTTGAAAAATCACATCGAAAAGTAAGCAAGCAGTATTATTTTCTTGTAAGTGCAAACGAGTCAAACTTTTATTGGAGATGGCTCCGGTTTACAGCAGTTCGGTATAGAGTGAGACATGCTCGAGTCGAGCCAGCCACGTGATCTTGATACAAATTTAAACTTTCCTCCCTATATCACCTTTTCCGCACCGTCTGCGAACTTGCTTTACGACGCCCGTTTGTTTTGAAAAATGTCTCTTTCTTGATTTGCTTTTTGTAATCTGCCATCTCGACGACTTGATTGCTTTTACAAGTAACAAATTGAACCATAAAGTTTTCTGTTGGATGAAATGAGAATAACATTGTGTTTTCATTCCAATATCATAATTAGATTTTCAACGGAGGCGGGCACAAGATTTGTCAAAGTTATAACAGGAATCGTGGAACAGCGAACGTATAAATTTGAATGGTGACGTTATCGGATATTGCTAAATAGAAATTTGAATGATCGGCGCGTGGGGCAGGACGACAGATGCAGGTAGGCTAACAACGTTTCCAGGATGTGTAATGGCTGTCGCTGTGCTGTCCACAGATCGCATCGCGATACTAATCGAAATCGCCATTGTGTTAGTCCGGATGCAAACCGCACGCTCCAATCTCGCGCCCTCACACAATGCACGCCAGTACACGAACGCTCGCACACATCCAATACTTTATAGCTTTAGGGTTACCAATTCACCTCCCTTCTAATTAACTCTAATCTGATTGCCTTAGTCGATGGAATATCCATTCACGTATTTGCTAAGTTTTCCCAATTAATTACGTTTCCGCTTTGAAGGTAGCCGTTGTTTTACTTTATCACAGGAAAACCAATCAACTGTATGCAAACATGCAATTAATTATTCTCGATCTGTGATTTAGTGTAGCATTTCATACACAGGTGATTTTTTATTAATTTTGCAATTAACATTTTAGTTTTTATAATATTAAAATTAATTACGTGGCATAAACATTACAAGAATAATCGTTACAGTTAACAGTATTCTGTTAACTGTTATAACAAGGTTTTTTACGATTGCAGTTAATGAACTTTCACCCAATAGTCAGCTGATCGGCAGTCTGGTGAGTGGCGTCGTCACATGCGTAAAAGTTTGTTAACCCCAATCGTATACCACCTTGATATATTATTTTAACGAATATTCTGGCAGTTATGCCACCTTATTTATCCTTAAATGGAATAAAAATAAATACAGAACTTAATACTTTTAACCATTTAGGAATGGGAAAACATGGACTTAACTAGTAATTGTCACATGTTTAAGTTTATTAATATTAATTTTAAGTATATTATTTTTGCTTTTTAAATAGCAACAGGGAACAGAGACAACCCTCATAATCACAATAAAAATTTATCTTGTTAAGCATAGTCTAATATTCCGGAATGAGTGAAATCTATTTCATTCACGAGTCACGACTGCGAACAATAATAGAATGGTATAGTTTTGTGCAACGGTACACACATTGTAACAAATGACGTAGTGATATGTTATGACGTCAAAGCATGGCCTCATTATATATTTAGCGCGAACTGAGCAGCTAATTTATGTATCTTAGGCATAGCAATTGAATAATTAAGTGGCCTTTAGCAAACGTTTTAGTAATAATAGGTATTATGTATAGCCAATATGTACGTGTATGTTTACTGTTAATTCTTGGTATATCAACGACGGAAAGGTGGTCGTATTATGTGAAAACGTTGAGATAGAGTATAGGAAATGAATTCCAGTTTTACACATAATCAATCCTATCCTACTTAATCTATCTTCCTATATATATATAATAAATCTAACATTAATAGGAATTAGGGAGTTAAGACATTCGTTAGTTCGGAAGTTTGTTAATCAATAACACTAAAACTACTGAATGGATTTGGATGGAATATGGTATATATTGTAGTTACTTTAGGTTCTGGAATACATCGTATTATTCGGGAAAATGTAGAATTTCTGCGGCAAAAACGGAATTCCGTAGGTAGTATAAAATATTTACTAACGTTGTTGAATGTAGTTTATCATAGTTTAATGGACGTTTTCCTCTCCTTTACCCCTTTCCAAAATTTCCCAGTAATGATGAAAATTAGGTAAGTACAAGTACATAGTACAGATAGATCTTTCAAACGCATTAATTCAAGCGTAGCGAACTCTATCAATTCTTGAAAAAAAAATGCGGTCGTGAGCCGGATTGGAACTTGCGCTTTGCGGATAAATACTCCAAGCGCTCTGACCAACTAAGCCGTCTCGACCTCTGCTGCGCGTAATGTATAGGCCTTATAGCCATTTAGCTGAGTATATTTTAATACCTACGTATCTGAAATTCGAATTTTCCCTAACCAAACTCAATGTATAATAAGGCTGTTTGATTAAAGGAAATATTTCCATTTGTTATTATAACATTAAAAAGGTATGCGCTCATTCTGTTTATTTATATATCACATTGCTGTCGTACATAAAGGAAATTAAGAAAGATACATTTACACAAAACAAGTACAGACTCCGCCTCGCAAGAACTATACATTTTCCCGGGATAAAAAGAACCCTGTGTCCTATTCTTAAAATGTCAATCAAAATCAGGACCCAAACTAAAAAGACCTAATCCATCCAACTTAATTAAAATTCGTTCAGTTGTTTTTGTGTCATTGAGTAACAAACAAACACACATATTATCAAAATACTAGTAGTAGTCGTTGTAAATAATATTATAAATTAAAACGTCATTGCCTGTTATGCTAATAATGTCCCTTCCCATATTTGATAGTGAAATTGTTTTGAACGTAAAAGATAAAATTCCTGTAAAATTATTTGTGCCGTTTCTTCTGTGAATCTCGTGGCGTCGGTTAGATAAACAAAATTCCGACATCCACGTCGACTTTGATTAAAATATATCGCTTTACATTGTACACTTGATATTCTTCAGACCGGTATATATTTATGGTCTATTGTGTGTCTGTCTAATGGTGTCTATTTCCGCGAACATTTAGCTTGGAAATAAACATCTAAGTCTATGGTCACGGCTAGTTAGGGCAACTGATAAAACGGGCACGACGACTGTCAAAATAAGAGCAATATGATGTAGTCCCGCCCAGTTCCCGGATTAGAATAGTCGTCTCTGCCTCGCGTCGGCTGGCCTTAATTATTTCACGTGGAAATATGTTATGCTGTGGTGAGTTTAGCCAGTCAGCACAAAGGTGCCAGGGACGTACTTAGGTATCGTCCTTTGTAGAGTAAGACTTCATGTACCTTTGTTTGACACCATCCATACTAATATTATAAATGCGAAAGTAACTCTGTTTATTTACTTGTTACATTTTCACGACTAAACGGCTGAGCGGATCGTAATGATTTTTGGCAAGGAGATGTATTGTTACTTGGAGAAGGACATAGGCTATCTTTAGTAGCGCAGACAAAGTCGCGGGCACCAGCTAGTAAGATATACGTATATTTTATTTATGAACAAATAAATAAATTAAAATGTTAAATCATTATTCGGAAATAATAACGAAATTTAAAAATAATTGTTGTGTAATATGTAATAAGAAAAACGTAATAATAGGAGGAATTGAACAGTGTAAAATATAATTCCTTGTCTTATCAGAATTTAAACCACCCGTAGGCCCCTGACATGAGTTACAAACCACCGATAACACCTTTTAGAGGTAATGGATTCTTTACGATGTTTTCGTTCACCGTTTTTAGCTAGTGGTTTACTCAGCTGTCACTGCATTTAAAAGCACTAACACAGTACCTACTACGTTCTTACTTATTACTAGGCATTTTAGAGCTTTAAATCTTTTGTATAATTATATCAAACCAATTGCAATACAACACATCTTCAATCTATAAATATAAACATCGACTGCTGTGCCTGGCTGTGCACAAACATCCCAATCTCCTTAAGGGTCCAGTATTGTATATGTATGTAACTTACTGGACTGTAAATGTAAACCTATTGAAAGAGTTAACTGTGTAACCTACCTTGGCGTGAAAATAGATGATAACTTTTCCTGGTCACATCATGTAGACTACATTTCTAGTAAACTCAGAATATTATTGAGTAAAATGTACCACCTAAGCTTTAAAGTTACTATCAATACTTTAAGATGTATTTATATGTCATTAGTTGATTCTATTATGAGCTATGCTCTTGACAGCTATGGGTTAACTTTCAAAACTAACTTAGATAAATTGGAAGCTCTTCAAATCAAATTTTTAAAATTACTTGTTACTAAAAAAACTAAAAGCAGCTGTAAAGGAGATTATAGAAAATTATTTAAAATATGCAAAATTGTACCGATTACTTTCAAACATAAATATCTTTTATTAGTTAACCACCACCGTACCCAAGAGCATAACTTAACTTACGTAAACAACAACCTTAATACACGATCTATGGCTGCTGGTAGATTCAATGTACCCAGAGTCACCAATTATTTTGGTGACAGAACATTAAAAAAGAGAATACCATATTTATTGAATAGTCTGCCGGCAGACATAAGGGGTGAAACAAATTCAAATAGGTTTAAACGTAAATTAAAGTTATATTATTTAGAAATGTACTGAGTTTTATATAAGTTGCAATACCTATAGAATATTTAATTATAAGTACATTTAATCTGTAATGTCTAGAGACTCGTTGACCTCACAGTCAAACCATTACAACGGTTTTGTGGGGCTTAGAATAAAATATACTTACCTTTTTGATGTAATGATAAATAAATAAAATAAAATAATAAATGCATAATATATGCAGTATATTGAGTAATCGCACATGTAGGCGGTTCGCAAATACATATCAATTATGTGGCCAGTGTGTATAACTGATTTGATTCGTATACAGAGGTGGCAATCAAATTGTATCAATATTGCATATGTACTAGACTAGAGGTGCTTATGCAAATAATTTATGCATATATACATAAGTGACCCTTCAAAATTACCCATATTTACTATGAAAATATGGAATATTTAAGGTAACGAAGCATAATAAATGCAACGTTAAATTAATTTTGTTCGAAAGAATAAACCTTTTATTGTGACTGATGCACATTATAGTCATACATAATTTATATGAATTATCAATTACTCTCACCTGTTTCATGTTTGTGTTAAAAGTGTGAACTAAGTTAATCGTAATGCTTTCTACAAGTTTTAATAACTTGATTGTATAATTTACACACGTGTGTAGCGGCGTCATGTGTTGCCATTACAATAGATACATGTTTCTCTATATACTAATGTGTGTGCGGCAAGAATGCCAGTTCAAGAAACTGCGAGAATTTTTTATATATTATACGTACCTATTTGAAATATGCTATCAATGTATGAAAATCGATGACAACTCTTCTGAAAGCAGCATGAGAACTGGTTTATAACACGCGAATTTTTATTATAAGAACGGTGTTTTTATTAGGTTTGATGGGGTGGTTGAGGGGCAAAAGTAGTAATATTTTTCTCTACATCTTATGGCGTTAGAAGTCCCATAATAACCCCATGTGGCTAGTCTAACTGATATCGTTGCGTTACAATAATTATTTATATTACGTGAGGATGGATGGATGTTTGTTACTATTTCTCGCAATAACTGCTGAGCGGATTTGGATGAAATTTGGCATACAGATAGTTTACAACCTGGAATAACTTATACGGATAACTTTTATCCCGGCTGGATACAATTTTGAACTTCACGCAAAGTCGCGGGCAGAAGCTAGTATGTTCATACATTTAACGACGGATGTAGACGTACGCTGAATAAAATGTTTTAGAAACAAGTTTTAGTTAAAGTGAACAAACTTGGATGATTACAAATTTCGTGCACAACTTAGTAGAGCGAATAACGAGAAGCCTTGGTCAGGCTGTATCAAAGCTAAAACGTCCAAAAGTCTAGCCTGTTTCGGTCGGCTTAAACCCTTTCAGAAGTCAAAGGGGATACGCGTTGTTTATACTTTAATTTGGTGGGTTTATGTTGACGTTACAACTCTAGCGTTGGATTTGTCCAGTAAATAGGAAAATGAGAATTTTGTACTGTTTACTCTCTTGGATTTCAGCAGGAATTTAGACGGTAAAATTATAAAAAAAAAGAACATTTAATGGTTTACGTGCGGTAGATACAGAAACTCGTGTTGAAATTATATATCTACTAGTTTACAACCCCTTTAACCATCCACAATATCTCATACATTCCATAAGTACATTAAAGACGATTCCGCTAAGTGTTTCACTTTGAATATCGACTTTGTCATAGGTATTATCATAACATTATTATGAGTGACACTTTTGAGGCGAAGAGCTTTGCAGAGTTTTTAATGTGAAAACATTAAATAAATTTGTGATATATTCACAATTAAATGACAATTAAAAAAGGAATAATATCGCTAAATGTATAGAAAACAGTAGAAAGATGAGCCTGTTTCTTGACTAACATAACAACAGCAATCTTGTATTCCCCGAAGGGGTAAGCAGAGGTGTGCACAGTCATACACCCTCATTTCACCATATGCTGTTTGTTATTTCATGTGTATACCTATGTAAGAGGTGATATGTCGTCTACCTAACAGAAAAATCCTATAACACTTTCCCCGTCCTAAGAATTGAACCTAAGATGCTCAGCAGTCGCGTTTGGAACCACCAGAGCATTTGTTATCTATGCAATAGGTTTTGATGGTAAATTTAACCATTCCAAAATGTGGTTGATAAATCATTGTGGGCTTTAAGCAACGCTTAATGCCTTTGTTAATTGTGTCCGTTTACTACTACTTAAAGCCTAAACAGAACCTATCTCCGGGGCATGAGAATTCCTGGCTTATATGCAGGCCCCTTAATCGACTCCGGATCAAAGTGGAGCGATGTAATCTCAATATGAGAAGTGGAGCTACATTGATGAAAATGCGAGGGGATGTAACTGTGGAGTCGACCAAAAAACAATGTGCCACCTACGTCATGCTCTTTGTGCCCTAACACCTGTACATTGTGTGACCTCTCCACTGCCACTAATAACGCCATAGATGTGGCAAAATTTTGGGCACACCAAGGGTGAATCTTAAAAAAACAATAATTTTTTCCTGGATATTATAATGAACTAAACCTATTTAGCGTGTGTGTCTGTGTGTATAGGTACATAAAAGAAGTGTTAATATAATCCAGTGGTTTTAGTGACCCCGATCCGAGTCATACATTACAGATTTACAGCTAACTCGTTCAAACGTAAAAAAGGGTAAGTCCTAATACCCTTTTCTCAGTTGTCAGCTTCGACATCGAAGTTCATTAATTTCGCAGACAATATAGGATTTATGTCCTGTCGGCAGAGTAAATTACAATGATTGGAATTTTTAATAGACGTCCGCTCTTAGTTAGCTTCAAATGATTTGTAAAATTTATTTGATTTCATTTAAACTGCCTTATAAGTCTAGAAATCGCAAGCGCGACTGCTGAGTGCGAGGTCTAGGGTTCGATTGCAGGGTGAGGCAATGTTTTTGGGTTATTCTGCTGAAATTCTCAGAAGCAGGTCGGTGATTGGAATTGTGTTTGGTAGATGCCAATAGCCTCGCTAAGGGACTTAATAACGGCATTGATAAAATGTGGGTCTAAAACTGTGTACCCCACAAATGTGCCTACCACTTCGAAGAATTCAGGTATGATGATATGATGTGTGTCCATTTTTAGTTAGTAAGTAAGCATTAAACAGTTTGTACAATTTAATTGATTTCATATTTCTATCGTACAACGTTTGTTTCGTAATACTTTTCTCTTTCATTTGTAGCTGTCAAAAGGCCTTCGTCCCTTTAATGGTACTTATTCGTATCTTTACTTGTTATGTCTGGAGATAAATCTTAGAAAATATGGTAATAAATATAAATTATTAACATATCACGTCACTGTATCATCGTTTTTCGAAAACCCTTTGACGTTCTCAAGAGCATTGTAATGTTACCTCAGTGTTGCCGTTTATAATATTATAATTACACAGTCTAAATGGCATGTGCGTGTTTTAGACATTCACAGACATATCTAGGTATCTAGGCTTTGACGTGATTAGAATGTTTTTGACGTAGGTTCATATAGGACTATGTACTGAATAATAAAGACTACTCCAGCATATTAGAATTAACTAGCGCGAGATGAATTTGTAAACCTTACCTATGTCTAGGTATGTTCATCTATTTTCTTCCAAGTAAACAACATTTTCTCAGCTTTAAGGGGAATGTTCACTATCGCAGCGGGGCAAAACTGAAATTAAAAGTGTATTTTCCTATAAATGAGACATCAGTGAGTAGAGTGAGTGAGAGCGGTGTCTTCCCGCAGACAATGGCCCTCATTTCACCTATTTTTATGGCCTCATGCAGAAACTAAGAGGGGTTTTGTCTACGTAACCAGACAAAATCTAAGGCGAGGCAGTTTGATGAACACCTTACATCCTGCGCTGCATGCCATGTTAACTGTACCGAAGAGGAGATAAGGATCGCTTCTGAGGGCAGTACGTGTTGCAGGATACTGGGCCAAACAAATTTGAGTCCTTTTGCCGTCGACTCGCTAAGAAGACACAGACAGAGACAAAAATCGGTTATTTGCGACAATTAAATATACTACATTGTTTCTCACATACTTATGGCTATATTTATATTTTAAATAGTTCTCATTTCTATTTCTAACTAGAGCCAAAAAGTAAAATACATTACCATTTTAAGAGTCAACCGAGGGACCATATGCGTTTGAAGCGCGAAGCTTTAATTTTGTGCTCTAAAAACATCGGTTACATTTTTATATAATAAAACATAATTTTCATCGCTTAGGAGGCAATTCGTGCATTTTTTTAATACACGGGCTTCGTTTTGTTTGGGCTTGGGGGACGTTTTAAGGGGAAGGGGGTTGTCAATTTCATCTAGGCCTCTGACGCCCCTTCTTAATTGCTGGTAATATTTAATTTTTAGGGATGACCCTACCAAAATTAATCTACACACTTTGGCCTGTCTGAGTAATAAAACAGTTTATTAAATTATTTCCTAATTACGTAGAGAGTAATGAAAACTGAACAAAAAACGTCAACTAACATTTCCATTTGAACGCGAAGTGAACAGAGCATAATAATAAAGGACACATTAAAAGCACCCGGATGTATTCTTGTGATTAGTTTTTGGCGCGAAACCCAAAAGTGGGTCACAATATTCGGCAGTTTGCATTTCACTCGAGTTTCTGTTATTATCTTTAACGGAAAACATGTTCGTTATGAACCAGCTGTAAATTGTAATTAGTTATATTAATGTGCTATATTTATGAAGTATATTTTAAAGAAATTATTTTGGATGTCCCTTTAAACATTGTATAAAATATACAATGGTTAAATAACTGCTGATTTACAAGTGCTGTTAAACGTGAATTAGGCATTGAGATCCTTTCAAGTGCTATCAGTAAAATCCACTCAAATGAAAACATTATACAATGAAAATCTGTTATCCCTAAAGGTCACAGAGGTCAAATAGCGATCGAACCGCGGACACAAACTTGTCACGTCATAGATGATTCCTTCAAGCGGACCGAACTTTTACGATAGGCCGACAAAACGAATGAAGAACAAGATTGAAATATAAATTGTAAGATCTAAAATGTTGAGTGAAATTATAAGATGTTGCGGCTCTGTATTTCCCACGGGCCACATTACCAGCTTTCCATCCGAGGCTTGCAGCAAACGTGTGAATATTAATCGCACCGGGCGAATAGCTCCTTAGATTACGATGAATACTTAAAGGTTCTATAACAGGGAGTTAATTCATCGTACATTGAATGATGGTTAAATGTCAGGGTTAGGCCCTTATTCTTACCCTCCACGCTGAACCCACTTGGCAATTGAGCACCGAGGGTTTATTACATAACACATATTTAAATATTTTATTTAATAACACATTTTTGTATATTTTATTTAATATACATTTACATAATTGATGTATGGAATAAATTAGTGGATAATGTAATATGACACGCTGTTAACGCTGTCATAAAAAGTGAGAAACGTAAATATCTTAAGGCTGATCAACTTTATAATTATGATAGCTACCGAATTTGTTATTTTTACGACTTTACCTTCATTGCTATTGTAATTAAAATAAACTGTCAACATTAGAATGGACAGAAAACAAACATGGCCGCCGTGTCAGCACCGTCCACGCACACGTAATCGATTCCTAGATCAAAACAGAATTTAAAAAATATTTATTTTATGCGGATTATGGGTTATGAAACGTAAACTGTGTGGGATTTTTCAATTAACATGTAAATCGGTTTATTGGCACGCCACATTGGTTCGGGAGATATTGTCGAAACTCGTAACAATAATCTGTTGATGTGGTCAATGTATCGTCCACAATTCATAATAACAGCAATTTATTTGTAATATTGCATTGAGATTTCTATATCACGTTACGTCTTTTGAATATAATACTTATGATAATACAGTATCGTATCTTGGAGAGACGCAGTGGAAAAATGTCTATAAAACAGGTCATTCGATCAAGGTTATTCGGATGATACATTTGAGTCTTGGATAATTTAATTGACACAATTGACCCTGGTGTTGCAAGATCATCTAAATGTTATATCTCGTTGATCCAGGCAGTCCAATACAAATATCACGAAACTTTTGATTGACTTTGACCCCTCACCGCCATGTCTTTATTATAAATTCAAAGTCGTGACACTGATGGCATAAAACGTGTGTATTATGCAAACGTCAGCGGCGGTCAAAAGGTTATCTTAAACTGATAAAGTAGTTTGAATCCGGATTGCAGTCGCCGAGTAAGAAAGACAAGTGAATATCAGATTTTTTGGAATAGCCGCGCATCTAAATAGTTTGTTTGAAAGCGGAGCGTAATAAATGAACTTTGGCAAAGTTTAAAATGATGATTAATGATACTTACAGCTTCTGTCTTATCCTTCTAGCGCAGACTATATATTTGAATGTGTTTGTAGCTTGGTCGCTAAACGTACACTATGTTAATAAAACAGATTGTGACGTCATATCGCCTCTCCGAAACTTTGTGAAGTATTTATCTTCATTTTTTATGTTTTAGTCATTTATTGATACTTATTAAGTTTAGGTTCATGTATACCTAATAAGGATGCTGTCAATCAAGATGCAGTTTAGAGATTATGGTTTTATTCAGCATTCTGAATTATTCTCTTAGATTATCCTTGCCTAACTACATTAGTTATTACGAGCTAACAGGCTCTCTTTTGCATGCCCAGTTTATTGTTCATTAATATAAATAAAATGCCTCGTTGGTCTACTGGTCCCAAGCGCAACTCTTGAACATGAGGTCTTGGGTTCGATTCCCGGGTCGGGCAGTGTTATTCAGTTTTTCTACTAGTAAATTCTCAGCAGCCCGGAGTTTGGAATTGTCCCCGGTTGATGGCCTTAACAGCATTGGTAGAATGTGGTTGTACAACTGTGTACACCTCTGCCTACCCTTTCGGGAAATACAGGCGTGATCCTGTTTAAATATATATATAATTTATTAGAAAAACCAACCTATATTCAGCAAATGTATGGACATTTATTAATTAGAGAAAAGATAATAATTATAATGGTTATGCACTAATTATGCTAATTTAATTTAAGCTCCATTCGAATTATTTAAATACCTAATATTACCTTAATAAAAGCTCTGTTTACATATTATAGTATTTTTTTGAACCAATTAAGTTTAATGTTACATATTATCCACCTAAGTATAACAAAATAATTATCCAATAATATAATTAATAAGAAGTTAATACAAAATTCATTGAAGGCTTGCCGAAAATACCGTACCCTTATTATTAATTCCACAATATTCTATTACTGGACTGGTTTTCGGTTTCTGGTTTCCAGGAATATCCAGTAGATAATTAATATTAGTCGCAACGGAACGTTAATTGAATTGATGTTATTTAAACAAGAACCGAAGCGAGTTACAGTGGCTTGTAGTGTAACGGCACATAACAACATTTTGTATAGACATCTGGGGAAGTTGTTTGTGGAAAACCGAGATTCAAACACGTAACCGGAATGCACCACTTAGATACTTGATTGGGGTCGATTCCGGCAAGACGTGTTTGCTTACCAGATCCCTTAAATGACCTTAACACAAGTCGTTGTTAAGTCCAGTTCCCCACTAAGTAACCAGGTGTTCTTGGCGGGTCGTAGATTGTATTCTAATTCCATCCAACATGAGAGACAACAGTGTCGCTTCCCACATGATACAAAACTATATCAGTCCATAAGATACCTACAAATAGCAATGCTATAAATGTATCCTTGTTACGAATCCGTATCGCATTGGGTGCGAACGGTCCACTGAAGTGAACCGATAAATTCGGCCATCTTCTTTTACCACAGATATAGTGGTGGGAAGCACGCAAACTTGAATGCCGGATATATCGTGCCCGGAACAGTTTTATGTGAAAGAGAACCATGTTATAATTTAGTATTATTGCAACGGCTAGTGCGTTATCTAAACGTTTATGAAAATGTCCCAGTTTATGCAGTGTTCGATTGCTTGCATATCGCTAGTTAATTGGCGAGTCCCAAGATTATCGCGTGTGGGTGCAAACGATAAGTATTATCGACTTTGTGAATGAGAGATGTAAGACTATAATGGCGGTATAACTTTCTACTATACCGGAAAAGTGGTTTACATTTTATAGTCAGTTCTCGTCCAGTATTTAATGTCGTCCTCTTCAGGGTCCCAGCAGGGGTTGGTAGAGAAATAAGTAGATGTCTGTTGTATACTTTTTATTACTTTAATAAGTTTAGTGTTTCCGTAACTAATAATTCTAATAAACCCACATTATTCGTTGCTTTTGCTTCGTGCAAAAGTTAACTTACGTTGCTTATTATTTTATAAACCAACTGTATGCTAAGCTATTCAGAGAACAATAGCTTGCCCGACGCGATGCTCATCTATTGTTAGTAATTGATTGTAACCAATAGTGAAATAATTATTTATTATAAAATGCCTCCTTTTGCTGAAATAATAACGTTTAGGGATATAGATTTGTACGATATAGAATAACAAAAAAAAATACAAGTTTTTATTAATCTCTAAATAATAATCATCTTTTTAATAGGTCATGGTGGAGTGTGCTTGTAAATGTTTGTCTTCTATAAAAGTCTATAGCGTCTAAGTGGTTGAACTGTGAAATAAATAAATACGGGTGCAATAATTGCATTTTATGCTTATAAAGACTCGCTATCCCCTGACAACATTGACATCTCATCATTTCTATTACGCAATCAAACAGATAAAATCTATTGAACAATTTATGTTAAACAATCCGTCTACTTTGTTTAGTAATGGCAACAAAGGTGTTTACACATTCCATACGAGTGTTATTCTATCTAAAAAAAACACACGCATACAAACTGTATTTTATAATTTCGTAAGATTGACGTTCATTGCTTGCTATTCTAAAATAGACTTTGTTGATGGGCGAAGAAGTATGTATACCAACATCAAACAAATCCTTTAAAATCAATTACTGTAATATACTAACGGGTGGATGGAGTTGTGCTAAAGTCATTTTCTGTTTATCGAATTGTAAAGGGTTTCGTTGATAGTGGATGCTTCAGACATAAGCTGTTTCTTTTTAAAATAAGAGCACTTTGGTCTGCTCTTGATATTCGTATTTTATTACTTACCGAGTTAACCCTTTCCTTGTCCAGTGAGGCGCGGCGATTGTTTCATTATTGTGTCTACGGATACTTCAAGTGTTGTTATCATCCGCTCATGTAGCTAATTATATCTATCAATAAAAAATAACCTTTTTTATTTTCTAGTTTGAATATTAATTGTAATTTTCATAAACATTAAAAAATGTCTTACCTACTGTTTTTTCGATAAGAACTTATTTATCCGATAAGACCAAATATATGGTTTAAAAATAACAAGGTTCGTCAGAAATCTTAGCGCGAACCATAAATGACTTTTATGGCAACATTTAAGATTAAGTTGTAATTCTAACTGTTTTATCGACTATTTCGTGTTTGAGGCTGTACTTTACTTTATTTGCTATTTATTCAATTTTACCTATTGATTATATTTCCTTTTGGAATACGAACGGGTCGATCGTTCGAATTGTTTGTATTGAAACTTTTGACGTGTATTTATCGCCCAAATTTTTTGGAATATCAAAAGAAAACTTCTCTTAACAATTTATGATAAGTACTAAGAAGTCGTACAAAAGAAAAATACTTTTAAAAGATTTGCTACTTACGATGGGCTGTCAAAAAGAGGTATTGATAGCTAGGTAGGTATACTTATTTGAAAAAACTTGCCAAATTTGCCTGCGATCAATAATTGAGATCTATTCTTCCTCTGTTAAGGTACAGATTGGAGACTACATTAATAAATAATATGTACTAACAGGAAAACAAAAATCCTTTTTATAATTTTAATCAGTTTATGTTTAGCTCAAGTGAGAAATGTGATTGACCAGCAGTCTTTTAAGTGGGTTATTTTATGGAATATAAATAATAATAAAAATGAAACTGTTCCGCTGTTTTTGTCTAATTGGTCTAGTGATAGCAAGTGCGACAGTTGAACGTGAAGTTTGATTCTCGGGTGGGGCAGTGTTATATGATTTTTCTGTCAGGAAATTCTCAGTAACAGTCCTGAGTTCCAATTTAGCTCAGTTAATGGCAAGAAACACACCATCGATTATATTATAGTAGATTACAGTCCCGTGTAGGGAATTAATAAAGACACCGGGCAAATGTGGGTTTACTAACAGTACATCTCTGTCTAACCGTTTTGGGATTGGCGTGATGCTATGTATGTTTGTTTTCAAGAAGCATGTTAGCCACGAGATTGTAAGTGCCCTTTTCCTCAAAGGAAAAAATTTGATTGATTCAGGCTTCACTCACTTTAGTGTTGTTTCATTTTCATCGATAGTTGATGTTTTAAGTAATCATCTTGTCTTTGTTTTTGTTCACGGTACATGTGTTCCCCATAAAGAAATGCTCTTCAGCAAGAAATGTGTAACTAAGGATTAAGGAAAAGTCGGGATATATCCCAACCATGGTATCTGTAACCGGTATTGGAGTATTTTGTTTAGGCAGAGTGATCCCAAAACCTCGGCAAAAGAATTTGGTAGAATACAGTTTTGTTCTAGTCTATACATATTCCAATACGTAAAAAGGAATATAGTGAATTTTCTGTTCTTCCTTTTAACATATATGAACGTGATCATCCGCATAATATCTCAGGATAACGTGTCGGTGCACTTGTGCGCTTTTCTTTCAATGTATTCAAGCAGATGTTGAATAATATCGGAGAGAGGTGCGTGTTCGTCTTCGTTTGATGTTCTAGAGCCTTTGAATGCAGTATCTCTGCAAAACGCTAATGTAGGTATCCGGTGACATTTAAAGTTATTATTTATTTCGTTATTTGTTTTTGAATTCAGTCACTTGACGTTATTTAAGCTGTCTTATGTAATCAATTTATTTCCTTAATCTTCAGTGTTCGTACGCTCGGCTGCCTAACCGAATAGATTCTGGATATGATTACGGGATCTATAAATGTTTTATTGTTAGTATCAGTTATTCAATTTTGTTTTCTCTAATTCCTTTGTAACATTGTGTTTATTAGAGCATATTTTCATGTATGACATAGTTAAAAATAGATTCTGATGAACATACTGTTAGGCAACAATCCGGTACACTTCTGTGTTGCTCTGTTGCTGGTTGTATCTATGTACATATATCTATATCAAGGAAATAAAGAGAACAGGTGAGCGTGACAGTTGAAATGAACAAATATAATTTCGTTCCCCTAACTTCATCATAATGAAAATTGTTATTTGAAAAGTAAATACAGATCCAATTTCACAGATATTGTGTCTATTTATAAAATACGTATTATTTTTAAAGGTTTCATTAATTATGCTATGTTATGATATTGTGATGTTAAATCAAAATGCTACGTTTTCAAAAGAATATTTTTTTCTGCCTACGCATAGTTCATGATTTAGGTAGGTACCGAGTCAAACAAATAAACATTAATTTTAACAAATGTAGCCAGTGCTCATGACTTGCGTCAATATTTAAGATGAAAGACAAAAGATTTGTGGAGATTAATGCTCGTTCTTTCTGTATGAACAGATACCTCTCTATCTCTGCAATAGGATTCAGGAGGACACACCAATGCTATAAAATAAACATAGGCTCATCGTTTAAAGAACCTCAGTTGGTGGAAATATGTCATTGATTACCGGACTACCACAGTCCACCATTCTTACCTGAGTTTTAGGATCGCACCTGCATCACCACAACCCTGGCAGGTGGACGCAAAACACATGCATTCAGCTTTAGCTAGGAATTCCAATATATCAACCGGGGCTGATCCGCAAGTCCAGCAGTCATGAGGACAGACCTTTGACCTGTAGTTAGATTCAAGGGATGATACTTTTCCTCTATTATGGCGGTAATTCCGTCAAGACCCACACGATAAGGAAAAAAATATTTCGAAATACAATCTCCCCTAACCTCTGGACGCGTAGGCAGTGGTATATAATTGTATTGTTGCGTGTATCGAGTTCTTTGACGGCATTAGGTCTCACCGTGCCAGCCAGCTATTTTTTTTCTCACAAATTCTCAAGGCTTATGGGTGAATATGGAATTGGGGGAAGATAGGGTAAAAACTAATACTGTAATATTATAACTTTCATCGCAGTGATAGTCTAGTGGTATGAGCGTTGTACTGATAAGTCAAGGATTGCAATTTCTAATCCAAGGCACCAATGACTTTTACGTGTTATTAAATAATTATCACTTGCTAAAAACGGTGAAGAAAAACATCGTGAGGAAACCAGCATACTTGAAAGATGTTCTCGATGGTGTGTAAAGCCATTTCAGACACGTACGGGTGGTTTAAACTCTGACACTAGGTTGTTAAGATTTCCTTCTATGTGCGTATCCTCGTAGATCGCAAAAGGCAACCAAGAAATTATGTAAAACGTCACAACAACAACTTTCTTCTGTTTGATAAAATCCATAAAATATTTACAACAAAATGTATCGTTAGAAGGTCGCAGAAGGGTTCTTCTGAATTCAGAGAGTGAATGTCATCAAAATCGAACAAGTGCCATCGATAACATAATCTGACCTTGTGGGGAGTGGCAACTTGAGACAATAGAGCGACAAATATTGGCAAAAAAAGGACAAATGTTTAAAGGTTACGAGCGACTAAGACTGCGACTATATCTATAAGAACGTGTCAAAAACAACAAATGAATCAAGCCAGTGCACTTATTTGTTTATTTTGCAGTTTTGTAATACATAATTGCAACGTTGAACGAAACTTATTTTGCATACACAACGAATAAATTACGAACAATTTGCAGAATTGTCTTTAGTGACTGGCACCTATCTATATCATGCTGTTGCAATTAACTATTCAAATATATAATAATGACGTATTAAAGTAATGGGCCTTTCTAATATAAATCAAACACATTGGTAGATATCATCGTTGTGTGGTCTGACCTGATCAATAAATCGTTCCTTTGACACAGTCTACCCGCACCGAGTTTTGTTTACATAAACAATTTAATTTATAAATCAAACACCGTAGCATAGCCTTTAATCTTTAGAGGGGTAGAGATGTGTATATATATAGATGAATGCCGTTATTATGTCTCAAAAATGGGAGCCTATTGCTATCTACCGCGTGCAATTTAAAACTCCAGACTATTACTGAGAAATTCTCAATAGAAAAAACCGAACAACATTGCCTGTGAATCGAGCATATTCACTTAGACATTTTGCGTAGTAGCTGCGGTTGCGACCTAGATAAAACCAATAATGCAGTAATTTAAATAACCTTGTTTATTCTAAAATTGCGAGGTATATGAATTTGAAACACATTCCGTATTGTTTGTTGGTGTTTGCAGTTTGTTATTAGTACGAGAAACTGCTGCCTATCTAACGTAACCAGATTCAGATCAGCCGCTATCTAAGCGCCCTTTGAAGCCTCAAACAAAAACACGACTCCAATCTGTTGACCTATTTGTCCGTTTCCAGCAAAAATGAATGAAATACTAAATAGGAAATGTTTAGCGAGGTTTCATTGATTGAAGGTCTCGTGGGGCATCAAAAAACCCCGCATTGGTTGTTTTTAAAACAACAAGTTCAATTTAAAAGTTTCCATGCTGGTGCCGCAGTAACGCAGAACTTTGAAGTTTCACCTCTCACTGGTTTATTGATTGATCACTCCTGTAGTCCCCGCGTGGATTCGTGAGTTCTGGTTATATTTTGGCATTTAGATATCTGTCTCTTGTTGTTCATAGTTCTGTCTTAACTTGCTTTATTTTCAGATTTTCTTTGACGTTAAAACATTCCAAAATTGTATTACATTAGACATCATTACCAGTCGCAACAGCAACATATTACATTTCGCGTGCATTCAGATTTTGTGTTTGATGTGCAGCAGGTAGGTAGGTAGCAATTTAATTTATTATATTCACAATTTACTATTACCACAAAAATATTATAACAGGCTGTTTCTTTGAGACGAGGTCGGTGTGAATGATTCTGAAACTTCCAAAAGGGATTCCTTTCCCCAAATTTCTCTTCTAGTGATTAATATTTTTTAAAGTATGTAGCCATAGGTATTTTATTTGCATTTCTACAAAATTTGCTCGTCTAATATACACACACGGTACCTTTTACTAAACATAAACTTATAAAAGTAAAACAACTCAAAAACATTGATAGAGTTGCATCGGACATACTTACCGCCCTTTTTTTTCATTGTGTCGATGTAAAATGTATCGGACTTATACTACCAGCAACAAAAGGCCATTAAAGTTGACTCCTAAATAGAGTTGTAAATACGTTTTACTGGACAAAAAGATTTAATTCACTACTTTGTCAAAATTTAAACAAAGTTACACTATATAATCTTTTAAAAGTTTCGGTATAGTGGGGGTAAGTTTAACAGGCATGGGGTCATTCTACTGAAATTTTAACAATGAAATTACCGTTTTACTTAATATTAAACTTACAGACATTTATAAAATTAAAATCTCCCTCATTCTGTAATCGGCCTGGCCTAGTTTTGTTTTAATGTGTCTGGTTATTATTACTTGTGAGGTCTTGTGATACATAAATTATATAGTTATTTATTATTTATTAAACTCTTTATTGTACACCGAAATAAAATATACAAAATAGAATACTATAATATTAAAATAAAGGTACAATGGGCGGCCTTATCACACTCGGCGATTTCTACCTTTGGATCTGCAACCTTTGGATGGATAAGTGTGACATTAATAAAATATGGGGTAAGTTGTGGTGTACAAAATATATATAAGTGGGTATTAACTAATAGACATACACACAAATAATTATATTACTATAATATATACTAATTTAATTAATTAATAACTAGGTTATTACACATATTCCAAGTATAAATGATGACATACCAAAACTTAAAGCTAAATGCATAACCTTTACAAGCAAACACCACAACTACTAGAGTACATACGTATATAAAAAAATAATATTTGTATGACGTTCGATTACTTACCTCATAGGATATACCCAATACCTTGGCTTTGATTCTTTTTCTTCCAAGAATCGTTGGAATTTTTTATTGCACTATTTTGATACCCATATCAGATTTTTGAAAGGGCGTTCCATTTATGTCTGTTATTTCCAACTGTCCATGTTTTTTTTGTGTTTAAGACAGGATAAAATTGTCAGATAAAAAAAAATTACAAGCTATTTTAAATTGACAAATAAATAACATAAACCTTTATCTTTATTCGTTTAATTAACAACTGTCTTATTTGTTGCAGGTACGACATTTGCAAAGGGCACTACACAAGTTGGCATTAATCTTCCTGATCCGATGCTCTGCGGTATGCAGTGAGAGCAAGTGATTCGAAGGCTATCAACCGTTGAATGTCACTTGCAAATCGACCAGTTCCGCATGACCTTGAGTCCACTACTCGCATTTAGGTATTAAAGTGCTCTAAACAATGGCCAGTGTTTTGTCGTTTATAGGGTTGCTAAGTGGCTTTAGCTGCTTATGATAAGCATTTTGGGTTAGAATCTTTGAATGTTCGATTTTACTAGCTTTTTTTTTTGCGTCAAATTATAGGTAAATTTACCAGATCTAGCGAGAATCTATTTAGAAACAGAGAGATTTTTAAGAAATTAATAGTGTATATATGTAATAGATAAATAAGATCCTGACACATTTATATGTCAGGTTTGCAGTGTTTTTTGAAAACATTTTTGGCTTCTTGCAAAGCCTGACTTTTCGGTTTTGGGATCTGACAACCCTATTTGTGGACATGATTGAGACTTATGATTTCAAGAAAAATGTTATTAGAACAAGAGATGACATTTTTTTTTTTCAAAACTTTAATCGTATCCTTTGAATTGTAAAACATAATTGTGAGATTTCTATAGCATTTTCTTGTTTTGACATCATGTTTGGTTTCTGGCAACACAGCTAGAAGCAAAAAGTGGAATAAAAATACAAACCGACTTAACTGATATACAAAAAAAGTAAATTCGGTCTTTTTATGTAGGTACATCTAATATGGCCCAAGGATATAAAGAAAATAGATAAAAAGTGAAAAACAAAACACATCAGTGAGTTTACGTGAGATCAAAAGTTTCCCCTGCTAGTAAGTGGTTTCCGAAAATATAACTTCAAACAAACAATAGTGTATAAGTATGATTTACTTTGGGCACGTTGTAAACTCAGCAATGTTTCTGTTACGTATATTTCTGCTATTAAGCCGACTGACATGGAACAGTTATCTCTTTTGAAATAAAATATTTGGGAAAAGTGAAAATAAGTGAGTAAAAAAAAGCCTAATTTACGTTGTGAGCAGATTTACTTAAAAATGTTACCAGAAGTTAATGCCGTTGTGTTTACGTTGTCACATTGAAGCGCTCTCCAAATATTAGTTGACCTAACTGATACAGTATGTAAATTTATGTATGTTTTAGTACCACATTCTCGAATGGACCGTGTTGATTTTGTCAATACACATTGATAAACTTCAACTCTGTTACAAACTAACTGTCTAATTTATACAACAAATTTTTGTTCATCAAATTATTAATCGCGAAGGTTGTGAGTAACAGCTGGTCGAGCATGATATTCAATTGACTCTTTTGTTTTTTCATTAAGGTGTATCCACTCGTACTCGCGGATGAGAGCTTGAAACGAGAAAAAAGGACATAGTATCGTACGGTCGTTTATTATATGCTGTTAGTATCATGATGCGTCATTGCTAGTGGTCACAAGCTGGACAACTGAGCGTGATATTTTGGGTACTAAGAAATTCGAATTTCTTAAGTTCGGAATTGTTTATATACAATATAGTCCTTATCAGCTTCGATAACGGCGACCCCAACAGCTATTTCCTTTTGTGAGCCCTAAGATATAGCCTAAGATATCGCTAAACCGAACTTGGTTTTAAATACACGATCACATGATGTACCATATAATTGCCTCGAAGAATTATATATGTACGATTAGAGAAAAACTAGAAGAGTATTGGTATCTCCTTTCGTATTTGGCGTTTGCAAAACCAGAAAGAATAGCTAGGGTCATCGGCGCAAAGTAGTGGACAAGCGGTTGCGCTGGTAGCCCACTCTCTCGTCCTGTGCCTGTGGTCCAGTGTGGAATCCCTTATTTTATAACCTTTAGTCGCCTCTTACGTCAACTTTGAAATCGTACCCGGTTGATGGCAATAGGTTCATCACCAAAATTGACTTAATAACTGCATCGGTGAAATTTGGGTGTACAAAAGTTCTCCTTTACCCTTCGGGGATACAGGTGTGATGCTATGTTACGTTTAGTATCATATTCAAACAATATTGCCTCAGTAGAGTCTGTCTGTAGGATCAACTAAACGGCTTGAAACTGTGCACAGGTAGAACGATGTATCTATAGTTAAAGCTTTGTTGGAAGTCCTCGTATAGAGCTTATCGATAAGTCTGACATCGTTAAATCCTACGCGGGCGATCCAGAGAGCACTCAAGCCTGCCTCAACTCTTCACGATATGTAGAATGCCCATGGATTTACAAAGAAAGGGGACTTTTTTGTTTCGTACAAAAACGCTGAGTAAGTTTTTTTTAGTTTGTTTGCAAAGATACTGGCTTAGGACTCGGCTCTTTTTTGCGTCGCTTAAAGGGTAACAATTTTGCTCCTATAAGATGTAGCCGAGGTTGGCTCCAAGCCACATTTGATATCCACTGGCTCAACAAAAAGATTTCAACCATATGATTTTGGTAACACATACTGCAGCTTTATTATATTTCAAAATGTGTGGTTATTTGTCCGTTTGGTCAATATTTTGAGAATGATTTGGATATTGCAATTAATCCTGTCTGATTAGGGTAAATAATGATGGTACTAATGACTATATTATTAGTCGATTTCAATTCGAAAATTAATATTAATTAATTATGTTTACATATTTACCTTACCCATGGAAATAGCTTGTACTCAATTTCCCATGGTTATACGGTATTAAAACTATAGTATTTACTACTGAACCTGTTTCAAAACCAATTCAGAATTATAAAAACCCAAGAACAATATTTTTACGTATTAGCAGAAACATCCTAGTCTTTGGCACATTTTATATTCCACTTCCCTACTAAAACTGTGGTAAACATAGTTCGCTCGGAACCACTATGTACTCAGGCACCCGGTTCGAGATATTAGGAGCGTGGAGTGGCTTTATACCACTCAGCAGCGAGTTCGATGTGGTCACAGGCATTTTGTTAGGCTTCGATTGTCTAGAGCGTCTGCGAGATATCGGTTTTAGGTTAACTGTGATTATGTCATATATAGAAGAAGCTTTGGCACCGTTCTCCGTTTGGCTCTCAATTCTCTCAACAAAGACAACGCTTAACTTGATTGGTTGTTTTGTTACTTAAGTTATATCTAGAGATATGCCATACTACTAAGCAAAGTGTATTTCATATTTATTCTTGTTAATTTAGTGACTGCCACTGAGGTCTATTTAATATAATCTTATCTGTGTGATGTCACCCAAATTGGGACGCTGTTTCAACTCAAGAACCATGTCTTTGTCTCCTGCCATGCCAAATGGCAAAATTAGGTTACATCTTAATAATTATATTCTTGGCATCAAACACGGCGGGTGTAAAATGTTCACCGACATACTTGACCCAATTTGAGTGATTGTTTCCAAAAGGAAATTGCACCCTTGGCTTATTTTCTGTGATATTGGCGAATTTCCTCCAACGACGCCGATCTTTTGTTTTTTTATTACAATAAATCCATTTCGTTGTAATTCCCAAGGAAATACAAATTATTTTGCTTTTATATCTGACGAGAATATTGTATTTAGGAGTGGCGGCTGGGGACCATTCGTTTGCCTTGAAGAAAATATTGTGGTGAATATTTTTATCAGTGCGAAAGCGATTTGTTTTCCCTTTATTTGTGTTTACTACATTTTGCGGGGATACTCGCCATTAAGGCCACTGTTTGAAGTGGACGGGAAAACACAGAGAGATTTAGTTTTCAATCACTTCTTTGACTTTATATCGTATACTTTGTTGTTTGGCTTGCGTTTGACTACTTCGTGACGTTAAATTTTCCAAGTAAAATGAAAGCCGCCAAGCAGTATAATATCTAATTCATTTTAAAGTTTTAATCTGGCAATGGCTAGGACTAAACACTTTAGTGAAATGTATCCTCTCTAATATTATATTATTCTTAAGTTTACAAAAGAACAAAGAGAAGCGACGAACGTCCCCAGATAGCTGAGACATGAATTGGATAAATTCTATTGCGCGGCTACTTAGACACCAGGCATCTGATTACTATTTTGTGTGGGTGCCACTCAGCCAATTGAGTGAAACGTTTAGATGGGCAACAAACTAATGAGCTCAATTCACAACAATTACGAACGCTGTGACCTGGACGCTGACCAGGATATGTTTAATTGCACTAATATATTAGTTACCTGCGCACTACTCACTAATTACGGGACCACAATTGATAAATTGGTACAATATGCACCGGCAAGCAAATGAACGCAATTAGAGCTCGTATGGATGTGGTAAGTGATATCAAAACCTGTTATGTAAACATATGTGCAAAGGAACGGGAAAATAATACTTTAGCCTGTTGACGATAAAGTTAAATATGTGATCAGCAAATTAAAGCAAAATACAAAAAATGATGAAGTAAGTAGATAGACATGTTGTTCCCCTGTTCATTTATGTCATGATCATGGTCAACGCAACATAAAACCCGTCTATAAAACTTAAGACCAGACTTAGTGCAGAGGACAATAAATGTTATGACCTTACTTCAACTTCGCCCTAAATAGACCTAATTATGTCTGGGTATTCGGTTACTTCAAAATCAGATTACGTAACAAAAGTTTTGGATGTACGTTCGTTTCGAAGTTTTATCCCGATTGTCTTTTTAAGCCAACTTAGTGATGTAACAGAAAAATCACTAACTGCTTTGTAGATGTTGAAAACTTTGTCGTATAATCTAGTCAGCGTAGTTAATCAGATTAAGTCAATTCAGATGAAGATTACGCTTCCACTGTGCATAATACTGTTTCTAACAATGAATCTCTTTTAAATCTCTTTGAACATCGGGGTAAAGGAGTAATTGGAAATGTTTGTAAAATTCCATTTGAAATACAGTTAGGTTGAGAGAGTCAGTCATCGCGTAGGAACCCCTTTGTGTGTCCGAATTCTCTTTGTATCATGGTTGAAGTGTTAAAGTCTTGTATGTTACGAAGCTCTAGTTAACATGTAATAACTAAGCAGCAAGTTACAAAGTTCAGACTAAGTTCTTCCGCTCCCCGACGTCGCTGTTTATAATTTCCTCGCCGGTTGGTTTGACCTTTGGAACTTACATTTGTCTTGTTCCATCAAGCAACTTCGTTAGTTCTTCTTAGTGGTTGTTTCCTCTGAACAATTAATAAGTTACATTCGAGGTGACTGGATCTTTATTAGTTCCTGTGTGTTCGCGTGTTAGCTCGTAACGGCATCGATAAATTTTGACGACTCCCTTTCCCCATTTTCTTAATGGTCTTTCGCTTAATATAGGCCAGTTATTTTCGTAGCATTCACATTCCACATGAATTAGACGCGTTATCAATGAATATTTATGTTGTTCGGTAAATATACTCGAAGTTAGGGTATAATTACAATTTGTGGGAAATCGATTAAGTCGTTATTCTTGTTTCCCCTACGGAGAAGTGAAGCAGCGAGTAGAACAACCCTAATGAAAATAAACGTAAGTCGGATATTCACAAATGGGGATTTATGCTCTAGTAGTTCATGTGTAAAGCAATTCAAACTCACTAGTGTGAGTATGGGAAGTGTTAATGGTAATTAACATTCATTAAACTGGATAATAGTTTTAACTAAAACCATTTTATACGTAACTTAAACAAAGGATAATTGCTAGCGTTAAACGTAGGTTGAATGAAAAACTGCAGCATATTTTTTACCACGATGATTTGAATGCATGAAAATGAATGAAAGCATACATATATATTGCATTATTATGAAAGCCAGCCAGTTGATTCGCTCTAACACGGGGGCGTGCGTTGTTTAGAGCTAAAGGCGGTAATTCTCGGTTATTCCCGCAAGTGCTCTCGGTTGCACGAGGGTCGTTAGCGAGCCCGTCACAACACCACCTGATTTTTTAATTTGAAAAGTCGTCGCCGCTGCTTTTCTTTGCAATCTCGAAATATAATATTCATGGAGGAAAATGTAAGCATTTTTATGTACTGTATAATAGTCTTGGAATCGAAGAAGCGGAACCATTAGTGGCATTACAAATAAGGTTGAGGTTAACAATATTAGCTAGCTTCCAAGTCTTTCGAAGACTATATTTTCAAAAATATTGGAGAGCCTTAAACGATTACATAGAGTACTTTTAATACATTTTAACGGAATTATGTTACGGATAAATTACCGGAAATTTATCACAGCAGCGGTGAAACCGAGCAAATGAGATTTAGGAGCTCGAGGAGACGATGGAACCCACCGATGCTGGGAGATAAGGTGGTTAAACTATTTTTTAATGGAACGATAAATAAGAAACGATCGTCTGACGTGCAATCCTTCGTAAGCTGATTTTTCCTATCGACGGCGACCTATTCCGGCGAGATTGTGAAACAATGCCTTTTAATGGGGCTATTTACGTTTCGTCTTTTTATAGTATGCTCGGTCGGTAGGTTTATGATTTGTCTATGAGTATTGGTTACGGTTAACTATTTTGAGCAATAAAAGTGTATTTTGTTCAATGGAAGGACAAACGAGACGGATTACGTATTTCAAAGTTTATTTATTTCGCTCACGTTTTTTGGCGAATGCTTAAACTTGCATATACAGACACTGATAAATGAACTACGTATCGTTCTATCCTTTCTAAGTTTTTTTTTTCTTGTCATATCTACGTAGTAGTCAAAATGTAAATGTTACAATTGAAATTAAATTTAACGTGACTACATTTTTATGTCGACTTTCTTTACACAATTATTATATAAATACCTTAACTACAGTAATAAAGAGAAGCCGATTTTTTATAGCCTACAGACTCCCTAGTATCTAGATCAACTCTTCCTGGGAACATCACTAACCCATTAATTGGTAGCATCGAGAATATTTATGAATTTCAGTAAACCAGATTACGGTTTTCATATTAATTGAGGTCAATGATTAGCAAAGTTCACTCAATTATAACATTTTCCATCAAATATATGCGTAATATTTTAGATCTGTTATCAAGGGAGATATTCACATTTATTTATTCATTCATAAATATTTAAAAGGTCAACAACCAAGTCCATCTATGTGATCTAAGCCACCTACTTGGATTTTTCTGGGGATCTAAGTATCTAATCGTTTTAACAACAATCTGGCTTGGTTCCTGTTTCAGGCAGATGCATGTGAATTTTAGTATTTCACATGGTGATTTGCAGCCCTTAGCTACCCAACCATCGAGAAGTACCGCAACCATCGAGAAGTACCGATAGGCTATTAGCCGTATCAAGTATCGAATCGAATTTATGTTCATATAACAACCGAGAGTGACAGTTCAATTTCTGCCTAGCGCGTTGAACTGTGTGAAACTACCTGGCAAAGATATGTGAAGAACGATGCCCGGTCTGTTTTTAATTGTATATCTTCAGAACTTTTTACATACATACAATCACGCCTGTTTCCCATTGGGGAACCAGGCAGGCAACCCAGAGAGGCAGAGACTATCTATTTCCATTAGCTACGATTCTGAACATACCTCTTTCGCTTCATTCATGTTCATTAACCTCTTTATGCATGGTCATCGATTTAGCGATTTACCTTGTCTTTTTTTGAGAATGTCCGCAATTGCACTTGCAAATTCTTACGAAGTGAGCTACCGTCAGTCCGTCCCTATCCATTTTCAAGTGAACTTCAATTTTCTCTTTTTTATCCGGTTCTATAGTGTATATCATATGTCATAACCACACACTTCTTTAGCTCCTAACTCTTCCTATCCCCATAATCGGTATTCAACTAAGACATCTAAATTCTCTCAATCCACCAGTTCCTATAACTCACAGTACCATGATTTCCAGCAATTACCCAGCTTCTGGGCTTTCAGTGTCGGGACTTTAATTAGCATTAACGAGTTTAGATCCAGTACGTGCAGTTAAAGTTTCCATTGCACATTTACAACTGCAATTTGGGGCACAGTAACGCGGAAGTGGGGAAACTTGTATAATTTAAATCATGGAGAAATATTAGTTGGCAACGTCACGTCTTTGACTATGGAGGAAGTCCTGTGGCCTTTGTATGAAAGGTTGGTATGGCGTATACATTTCAAAGGTCAATGAAATTTTAATGGCAAATATAAAGGCAAAAGAAACAGTGAAGATTATTTCGGTAATCTATTATAAATAAAGTTCGCGGATAAGATTGAACGCTATTATTTTTTGTGGATAGATAAATACGGTCGTGACCGTGAGCAGTCATGCTAAGCCCTCTCGACACTCCACACATACTCCACACTCCACACTCCACTCGGCCATCTCGCTGCTCTGAGTTTTTCTTCCACATTTTAATACGTCTTTTGGTGACTTTTATAACTTTAAAGTTCGCTACGCATGCGTTGATGCGTTTGAAATATTTATCTGTATAAAGAAAGAAACACATTTATTATTTTTGGCCCTTTTAAAATAGACATATTAATAATGAGGACAAACTAAAATAAAGGTATATAAAGCTATAAGTAAACATAGAGAGGCAAAAATTGGCCCTAGCTCAGAATATTATTTAATGTACCAGCGCTGGTATTCTGCTAGGACCAGGTGATTTCACGGACAGTTACCATTAAAAACGCTGCGTAAATATACAAAAACAAGATGAAATTAATAAAAAAATAAAAGTACGCAGTACACATTTTTTAAAACCTCACTGGTTTATGTTACCCGGAACAATGTGAAGATTCTAACGATACCCCATACATCGGAATCGGTTCAGGCATTTAGAAGTTATGGTAGAATAAAGAAACTTACAAACATACATACATACACATACATGAACTCTAAAAACATGACAATCCTTTTTTTGGGCAGTCGTGTAAAAAAGCCTTATATTGAAACTAAATAAACACAAAAAATATAATAAGAAAAACACTATTCAAAAACCAAAATAATTAAATCGATTCTAAATCGAAAAAATTAATTGCACAAGAAATAAATGAGACGTAGGAGGTCTTATACTTGGAAACATTTTCTACAGTTAAACCGAAAAGCATAAAATTTATGCATGTTTTTTTTTCTAATGTCAAAACACTAAAATCTTATAAAAATTAGCCAAAGCCAACAGTCTAAATGCCAACTTGTGTTTCTAAATAGATCGGTGCTCTACGGCACGGCATTCTAAATATTCACTATGCTCCGTATCTTCTAGCAAGGTTCCTGCGAATTCGTGGGTAATTACCACGGCTTATAATTAATTAATTTGTTGCATTGTTTCCTCTCCTTTGTGAAACTTCTTGATACTATTAAGTAGGTATTTCTACGCCGTTAGTTTCAACTCTTGTAGAGCGAGTTCAACGAAGGGTGAGGACTCTTGATGAAGGCTTAAAGACTCAAATATAGGTACCTATAGGAATAACACATTGAACAAAGGAACATCAATCTCTTTTGTGTACATTCGTACTCATTCTTGTAGTAATTTACGTATTAATGTTGTCTTAATTTGGCATTGTGCTAGCGCTTGTTTACGTTTGCGAGCGCGTGCGCGGCCGTCTGGACGATGTTGGGTTCAAATTGATAAGAATTTGAGAGATCTTGTGTTTGGAGGGTTTCGAAAATGGAGTAATCATTTTCGAGACTAAGAAGAGTTCTATATTATTGGTAAATAGAGGTGAAAAAAATGTCGCCAGCATTTAATAATGCTTTAATTAAATGAAATAATACACATGGCTAAATAATTAAATATCAAACAGTAGACACAATAGAATATGAATTGTTATTTCCATTAATATATTTGTTTCGACAGATGAGAGGCTTATACTCGTACTAACCTAAAACTGCAATACATATAAATTCGCAACTGAACAGCAAATAACTACATAGTCATAAAGGATATTTACTGATAAAACATAAAACAAACGTATTTAATACCTACTATAGAAAACAGATTCTGACTATTTGGTTAGTTCTGAATCATTCCCGAAAATAGAAATGATACAATAATGTACAAATTGCATTTGCCAATAGTGTTATGGGAATTAAATAAACCAATTTCAAGAATATTAGTCATTGTAGAACTAAAAACGTCGCGTTCCACAACTCATGTTATTTTACGGCATAAATTAACAAAACCGTGAAAATTTACCGATAAACTTCATTATTACGGATTTTAGATTACTTTTATGCATTATTTATATAATTTTGCATCACCAAATCTGTGATAACAAAAAGTACAGTTTTTTACTTCATAACGTTGATAATTACTGAAAAAACAACCTGCCTTTTAAGAGTTTGTAGATGGATTTATAATGTATTTATTATGTATTTATTATAATTACAAAGTATACACTTGAAAGTTATATATTGTCCCACAAAACCGGAGTAGCGATTTGACAGTGCGTGAGTCGCCTTAAATAAATTTAGAAGAAAGAAGAAGAAGAAAAGACGTTTTATTCAACACGGACACAACGACAACACAACAAAGAATAAAAAATAATAATACTTAAAAACAAAGCAAAAACACAACAAAAAAAAAAAAAAAACATTAAAAAGAAAATAATGCTGTCAAGTATGCCCATGCCGAAAGGGCAGCCAACTCAGCATTTGCTGGGCACAGAGAGCTCAGCGCTGGTTTTCAGGTATGTGTTTCAGGTATTTAGGTAGGTGTACACTTTTGTGGCAAGGTCTTCTTGTCGTACAGCGTAGGCACGAGCATTGATCACCACGCTAGCTCACTGTGAGTTGGGGATCATTAAACCTAGGTTTCCCCGTGATGTTTTTCTTTACTGTCGAAGAGTTAATCATTCCGTATACATTTGTAGCAGTCGAACAAAATCCCCGTGTTTTTTACATTCCCCTGATACACGTCGAGCTTTATTTTTTCGTCGTTTTTCTGGTTGATCAGTATTTTAAATGGTGGCTAACTGAATTTGCAGTGTCCTGGATCTTGTGGTGGGCTTGTACCAATGATAAAAAGAAAGAACCGGTGACATGTGAGTCGCAGGCGCATATTATTTTTATGCCCTGACAGAGGCCATAATAACACATATTCTGTAATTTTTTTAACCAGTTCACTATTATGGTTCATAAGATAAAGATACAGACAGACAGACGGTGTAGACTTATTTTAACCGTATTACCCTGTGGGTAGGTACGGAAGCCCAAAATCCAACAAACTAAACTAGTGATCGATTCAAAATCCAATTTTGCTCTTTTGTTTGGAGTTAACACTAATAAACTAAGTTCCAGACTATATTTGCCAATATAGAGTCTAATCTGAACCACGTCTGGTCGCAGTCTTAATCTAAAGTCTCTCAGTCTCAAGTTTTCCTTTTAAAAGCATTAGGAGCGTATACTGTACGGTTATGAAACCGTCTAAACTATTAATTTCCTGCGAATATAACTAATATTACAGTCTTGTATATAAATTATATATAAGTTTCCACGTTTACTTTGAAGAGTTAGGTAGGTATGCTTTATAATTAACTAGCTTTTTATATTATATAATATCAAAGAAAGAAAGAAAAAGATTTTATTTTTGCGCGCCATTTTGACGTACACAACATTAAATCAACAATCAATCAATATTTAGTAATATAATATTAAATATGAAGTCTTAGTATCATAGTATTCTTAGTACAGTGGGCTGCATGCTTGTGCTAACACTGCGAGATTGAGCTTGCGTAGAAGGGAGATATGTAGTATTTGAGGCTAAGTTGTACTGGTTTTGTAACCACTTATGTGCAACTGACCGTACCTATGAATAAATAATATGATATTCCCATCCTTAATGTCATAAATTCGATAATTTGTCTTTCTGTTTGTAAACTTTTCACTGGTGAACATTGTATACCTATGCATCTCGTGTGAAGTCGCAGTAATGCTATAGATACCTTATTCTCATTTGCTATTTATTACTGCCATAATTTCTCTTCTCTATGGCTGCAACATTTCGCATAGATTAACACGCAACCATTTACACTTGATTGGTTTCCAATGCTCGCTTCGACAGGAACAAATAATAATAAATTTACTTCGAGTACTTCCCTGTAACATTATTCTTAGGAAAGATTTGTTCATATTAATATTATATTTACAGGACACATCTTTTTAAAAACGTTGCTGCATCCTACAGTAAATTTTTTGTACACACTATCTGATGATTCAGATAGTTTTGGTATTCCTTCGATGCCACGTACCTATTTGTACTGCTACTTGTTGCAAATGCCTTCCACAAAGGATCACATATTTTTGTGTCATATTTTGAATAGAATTTAATAATAATGATTGAAACGTGAAATCGGATAATATATTTTGCCTAACTCTCCATGTTAATATACCTATTTAAGGCTGTACTTAGACAGCTTGTATATAAAAAAAAAACTGAGTAACTGAATCGACTGTGACGACGTTATAAAGTTTATTAGCAAGGGCACCTACTTTTTGTGTTCGTAGTTTTTTTTTTGGACGTGGTCTCTTTCAGTTACCCCATATGGGTTTGATCTGCGTAACCGAACAATATCTATGGCGAGACAATTTGATGCCTCCAGCCAGAGCATATTTTTATAAACAACAAACTAAGCAATACAACACTAAGGGCGTCCCCTGCGGGACATGAGCCTCGGCTTAGGGCGTTGCTGGGGGGACAACTAGGGACTAGCTCGATCAGATCAGTTTCGTTATTATTAAGGGTCGAATTTAAACGTACTACCTCGGCGCGGGCCGGCTAGAGCAAGGGTCGGGGCGGACATGATGAGATATTTCGTGACGGACGCGGACTTCGCCGGTGAGGTCGATAACGAGGCGGTCGAGCGCGTCGGAGTGTGCTTGTGTGTCTGTTAGACTCTTGAGCTACAGTGATCCTATCATCGAGATTGTTTGTAGTAGGTACTGCACCCGAATAAATATCCAAAAATACATAGATCTTACTTTGCCACGAAATAAATGCATGCTTTCCATAGGTTTAAGATCTACATAAGATCACCAATCAAAATGTAGTGCACTATTAAGTCACGTATGTAAATAATCATAAAAACTTAAATCGCCTTAGATAAAGTTGTATAATGACGAATAAAAACATTTAAAATAAATAATTATGTTGTCATACAAGGAGAGGTAAGGGTTACTGAGTAAGTGAAATTTGAATAGTGTGTTTATTTATTTTTTAATTTTTAAACCATTAATTACAACACATACAACATTAGTATATTCAAGAAAGTCTACCTTTCAATATACCAACATTAATCTTACAACAAATAACAGTGAACTTATTAGAAACCCGATTTGTTCACTACAACACTCTTTAATCTCCGCTAAGAAATCGGAGCTTCAATCGTATTTTCAACGTAACTAGATAAATATCGGAGTCGTCTCGGCTATTTCCTATTGGCAGTGCAATGGATTGGCGGAAATAAAGGTGGTGATGGAAATTATTAGAGTATGTATCTATTTCAATTTCTGGATGATAGGCATAACAAATTTTTATCAGTAGTAGTTCAAGTTACTACTTACTTACTACTGTTTGGTTGGTGGGGGTTTTCCGTGAAATCTCCGAGATAAATTATTCTACTTTAATAATAGCTATATATTTTTATTTTGTTTTAAGAGAGTTGGTGTTATAATTGGCAATAATATTTCCTGTCAACTTGTACTCCGTTATAGAAAGCCCCTCGCTGCAGCATATTGGCGATACTAATTTGATGTAGGTACACGCTATAGGATTAAATAAAATAAAGACAATACAAATTGTAAAGTTAGATTCTAACAAGGACATTAAACAACTCTTCATAAAAGTAGGGGTTAATTAGGTCATTAGATTATTTATTATTACCATATCTACAAAAACCGTAGTACCTACCAACCTATCGCAAGTATACCGTACCGCATATAAGTCAGTATTTTTTTTGTCTGACAACCTGTTTTTATCCTGTATTATATGCCAGTGGTATGACATTTTTCTCCTTATAACACAATTATTATTTTTCTCATTTTCACAGCAGACGGCTACGGCCAGAATATATTTTTTATAAGAATTTTCACACCGATCTGGGAATCAATTTAAGCGCGGAAATTCTTATTTCCTTGAAAAATTACTGTTCTACGTTCCTTACTTATGGTTTGCGTTGATATTATTGTATTATTTCTAATTCCTATCCTTATTCCTTATTCACATGCCTCGTGTGATTTTTCTTAAATCAATTTTTGGTCAATTTTTTAATTTCCATTAATTTAAATGGATATGTGTCCATCATTATTTAAGTACCTAACAAAAATGAATGACATTAAGAAATGATTACGTATTATTCACGACTTACATAATGAGCTAGCTATTTAAAGGTTATCTAATGTTATCAGTATTAAATCTAGCGTGATTCACCATGATAAATGTTTCGCAGTCAATGTATTCACGCCATGCCAGTTCTTCACGCCAGTGACAGTTGCCAGGCGTCGCAATACTAAGTGTATTGAACAAGTTCCGAATTTATTGCTAAGGTGCCGTACGAGATATTTTTCTTCGTCTTTCAACCAGTCTTGGTGATATATCGTCGCTATACATATTTCGCAATCTATACTCCCTTAAACTGTCATCAAGTAATCTTTGTGCCAAAGAATCTGCAATCTAAAATAGATCTTATATAAATGTTCAATAGATTACAATCAACGATTACAAATAACAGTTACAGCGGACTTACGTAGACTTAATTCTATTAGGCTTTCTCATAAAGGGAGGCAATTGCCATTTTCACAAGAACGTGTATTGTTAAACTTGAGCATTATACCCATAAACTATTGGGTTTGAAATAATTATCAATATAATGCGGTGCTCTTATAGGATGAGCTAAAAATAAAGGCAAGGGGATTTCACGTGACCGCTTTGCGAGGGGTAATAAAAATAAAATAGATTTTCTTTACCCTCTTTAAAATGCGACAATAACTTCTAAAATAAAAATGTCCACACATCCATAACGAACTAATCTTGCTCATTCCAACAGCGACAAAAACGCTCGTTTGCCATTATACGTGACACCCGAAATTTCATTCTTGACATTAATATATGGTTACCAAAGTCTCGCATTAAACTAATTGCATTATATTCTTACGACGACAAAGTGCGGTACGTTTTTAAACCGTAGGTAGGGACGTTTTTAAACCGGTGATTACTGTGAATGTTTCCCAGGTGTGTCGTCGCTTACACCCCATTTGATAACTCCGTCGGGGGTGGCGTTACCGTGCAATATTAGCCACTTTGTACAAAGAATCGCGCTTGAAATAAGACTAGATAGCGCTTAAGAAAATATGTTTCCCCGACATTATCTTTATATTGTTCCGCTGCTATTGTTGTTTGTAAGCGGAATTTCAACTGTGATAGTATTTATTTGTTGTTAAGTTTACAGAGGTATTTAGTAGGATTTACTGTCCTGTATTTAATATATATATATATTATATTATTATTTAATAACCAACAAAGTGTATTTAATACATATATTTTTTTGTAATGTAGTTTTACATTTTGATACTGTGATTGTTTCTCTTGTTTGATATTGTGATCAGAGGGCTGCCATGCGCTCTAAGAAATGCATGAAAATAGAAAAGAGGGCGAGTGTAAAACTGGCCTCCTGCGACGTAACGGGAACATACCGGTATGAGACCGATTCTGGTAAGATGGTGGTCGCTATCCAACGTAGTCCGTAAAAGTCCTTACCGTGTACTCATGGTTGGATTTAAGTGGCTTCTTGACGGGCCTTACCGAACTGCATATTAAATTGCTAACCCTAATGAAACGTACCGGATATTTCTGATCACAAAAATTTAACAAAGCAAGACTGTACTATTATTTATTTAAAAAGAGTGTCTATGGAGTTGCTTGCCGGCTCTACTCCATATGATCAACTTTTTGGAACCGTGCAACTAGAATCCAAATGATTCTACGTTTCTTTTTTTTCAAATAGGCAATTTACATGCACTTAGCATGTAAATTGTCTATTTGAAATAAAAAACTTCTGACTTGACTTTGACTTTACCATTAGCTATGCTCAAGTATAAAAGAATAACGAACTTTCCATTGATTATTTATTTTGAACATGATTTTCTCTCTTCTATTGAAGAAAAGGCTGAAGAGATAAAAATCGATCCACGTCTGTCAGTCATTTTCCATTTGAATATTCCGTCTGTATTTTCAGATGTCAGATATGTCAAAATGATGTTACTTGTTATAAACGTTTGTTTGTTTGGGAATTAACGCGAATTTTCAAAAGGTGCGTCCATAATATCGTCGTGAGTATTCGCGTTTAATAAGGATAGGGTTTTGAACATTCGTTAGCATGAAATTTCTTTCTTTCTTATTTATTTTAATATTAGGCTGTTTAGCAACTTCTTGACTCTTTCCACCTTCTCGCGTATGGAGCATACAGTCGGTATAAGTTAAAAGAAATTCGGACGCCATTTTAATTACAATATGTTTTTTTATAGTTGGATGCTGATACGCAATAGTGTGTCAACCCGCAAAAAGTAAAATTTGGAAATATTGATGTATTCTCATAGTGTGTTACGTATTTAATTATTTATTTCAATATTTCCAAATTTTACTTTTTGTGGGTCGACACACTATTGCGTATCAGCATCCAGTTATAATATTAAATGGAAAAAACGCTAAGCATGTGTTAATGATTTTCAAAGATTTATTTTTAAATGTATTTTTATTCTTATTTTTACTAGTAAGTGTATTGAAAGACGTCGTATGAGACGCGTGAGCACGGCACCATTCACATAGGTCTTGGCACCATTGCTACCCTCGCCTATGGCTAGCAATTCAGCCTCGACCGTTATCACTAATTAAGCTCACTTGTGTCATAATGTACTAATTTAATGTCATTTGGATCTCATTACGTGTATCTATATTTTTGAGGCGGATGGCAAGGAACACAACCCACGTATTCTAAAACATTTTTTCGCAAACAAAATGCTTGGTTTGAAATGGAATTTCCACAAACACGTGAACGCACCCTTTGGAAAAAGAGAACATTAAAATGCGTTATGTATTTTAATTTCTTTCACCAGCAAAAGCTTACTTCATACGTTGAAAGTCACGTTTACACTACATACTTATTTGAATGAAAATGTTAGCAGAATTTTGTTAACAAAATGGCGGGTCACAGAACAGGCTTTTCTTTGTGTTACCACTAAGTTTAATTTTGTGGTTGTATTTTCAGCGTAAATTATGTTATTAACAAAAACAATAACTGTAAAACGGAGCGCAAGAAAAATGTTTACATTGAAGAATCAATTTACAACAATTATTAAACAAACAAATTAACGTTTCCTTCATAACTTGTGAGCTGTTGTCTTTTTCAACAACAATTTTAAGTCAATTAATTTTGTTGAGATATTGGTTATTAGGAGAATAATCAATTTCGCTACATATATTAATTAAACTTGACCGAAGTACTCAAACTTATCCTTAAGATTATGTTTGCATATTGTATTTAGGTATAGTTTTCCGGTGATTTCTAAATCATATGCGTAAGTAGGTATTATTTAAAACGGGAAAGGAACTTTTCGTGCGGGAGCCAGCACACAACTGAAAATTTTATTTGATGGTATGTCAGAGACCAGAGTTGTTTATTAATTACACGGTATGAAGAAGCAGAAGAGTCAATAAGTATATAATTATGTTTCCTTACAATAAGCGTAGGTAGGCACTTAAATATTATATAACAGCTTTAGTACAAAATCACCGCTTCTAACACAAAGATTTCTTAGAACATAACTGTGTCAAGATTGTTTACTTGTTAACAGTTCTGCGGTCATAGGTTAAGTCGTTAATTACAATACCTATCATAGTTTAGGACCGTGTTTCTCATATAGTAAACTTGTCTAACTTTAGTATTCAGTCGTTGTTCCCCCCCACCTTAGTCCATTGTAAGGTTCAATTACATGCCTTTTCACACACACCTATACACACACATACAGACAGAACTCTGGCAAAGTAAAGGTTCTCGCACACAGAGGGGGCACGAAATTTCAACATGTCTTTGTGATATCGATTCTTAGTACTTTTAATGTGAAATCGCATGCTTCTTTACACACTGGTGCTATGGATCGCATTCAAATTCAAATTCAAATATTTTTATTTCAAATAAACCATATTACAGGCACTTATGAAAAGTCAAAACTAGGTGCACGGTTCCAAGGCGTTGATCTTATGGAGAAGAGCCGACAAGAAACTCCATAGACACTCTTTTTAAAATAAATTGGTTTAACAATAAATAAGGTAATGTGAGAATAATGCAGGTTAATGAGCAGACTAAGAAAGGAAAGTAAACTTATATAGCCTTTTAAAATGATTGCCAAGGCAGTTAGGAGCCGACCAGTCCCGACAGACAGCACCCGTTCACGAGCATGACGCGCACATCAGCCTCGCTTAGCTCAACCATTTTGTAAGGAACTCGACGACCCGATGTACGACGCCACCATCAGCAGGACATTTTAGCGAGCATGACAAACTCGTAATGCCTGACAATAGGCAGTATGTATGTAATATGAGATTAAAACTAACATTAATATCCACATGATGCTCACATTTTACAAAGTTATATATTATGGAAAATTTCACAAAGAAATAATAATGTAAATTTAAAACTAGTAGGTTCGATACTAGCTGTTATATAATCTATATGTATATTTACATAACCAAGTGTCAAATAAAATAAAATAATAATACAATTGGATTAATTGTACATTGCTATATAACATACCATTGCAAACCCACATTTCATAAATTATGTTATTAAGTTCCATGTAATATAGGTGGCGAGCCTATTGCCATCTACCGGACAATCCAAACTCTGGGTTGCTACTGAAAATTTCATAATAGAAAAATACAATAACATATTGCCCGATCCGGGAATCGAACAAAGGACCATGCTTAGCAGTCGCGCTAAGGACTACGGGACCAAAACTGCCTCGCCTTGCGATATATAGCTTAGCAATATCGGATATGTATCGCTTGTCATGTTGAATCTGTATTATAGAGCCTTTATTCCGACAATATGTCGAAGTCACGATGCTATTGTCATGTATAGCCGATCATTTTAAGGATATTGCAATAGAATAGCGAATAATAGTTTGTAAATGAAAATCGTGAATGACGTAATCAGGAAATTATGACGTCATGATTGTCGTAGTGGTGCAGTGATTGGCTGCGGCGTCGCTCGTCGCAGGTAATATTAATTGTTATTCTGGGCTTGCATGTGCACATACAATACTCGTATATGTCTGTAAAGGCAGGAGAGCTTCTCATTGAGGTGTGCTATTTTCTTACAAAAAAGTTCAGATTAATTTTTGAAGCTTATGAAATATTTTTCTTATACCATAACATAATTAATCTTGGAATAAATATTATTCATTTGTATTTCATTACATAAGGCTGAATTGAAATTAGAAATGAGACCCTAGTGAAACTAGAGAGAACTTGAAATTGAGTCTATTATACTATGTTAGGTGATTGCAACGCCTACACTTTGCCATTGAAGAAAATAATGTCTCGTGTTATAATAATACATTGAGTTATATTATAGAAAACAAAGACAAGTAATTTTTGGATATAAATAGTTTTTCATCTGTGTAACATCAAGTGCTTAAATAAACGAGCCACGAAACAGGTGTGTCAGAAATTCGGAATCGTAGCAGGTGGATCGATAATCTGTGCCTACCCCAACGGGATACAGGCGTGATTATACCTATGTATGTATGTAACGTTATGCTACTGAAATTATAACTAGCTAATTCATTACCTTCATAATATGATTTGTAACTTATAACTAAGTCATTATTAATAACTTTCTGTCTCGTTGGTCTAATGGGCCCAAGAGCGACTGCTAAGCATGAGGGTTCGGGTTCGATTCCCGGATCGGGCAAAGTGTTATGTATTTTTTCTGTTAAAATATTCTCAGTAGCAGTCCGGAGTTTGGAACTGTGCCCGGTAGACAATAGGCTCACCACCTATTACATGGGACTTAGTAACAGCTTTGGTGAAATCTGGGTGTAGAACTGTGTACACCTCTGCCTTCCCCTTTGAGGAATACAGGCATGATGCTATGTTAAGTTATGTTTTATTAATAACTTACTATTAAACGTTTGAGCGTTTCAGCTATAATATACTGCAACGGCTGTACCGTTAGTAAACAAACTAAAATGGATTACTTTTCTGTCACAAACACTATGTTCACTTTCAAGTCAAGATAAGCCACTTGTTCTTAACACTGTTTTTCTTTTATTATAATTTGACTTTTAATTCATTTTGCAATTAGGCGCGAGTGGTAGATTTTTAATTAACCTACGTGATATTAATGCCTTTTTTAGTGTGTTAAATCCATCTGAACTCTGTGCGGGAATTGTAGCGACTAAAAATTACACGGTTCTATTATAACCTTTCCCGAGGCCCCGGGTTCACAGTAGTATTCGCCGCAGCCCCGGCATGTTGAAGGGTGTTAACAGACACACCAGAGTTTGTGAAGGCCACAGTTAAACTGCTCAGACTCTTCAGTGTGGCAAACGTCCGAGATATTGTGGTAACTGGGCTGTGCAGGTCAAATAGGCAGTGGCCCTATGTAAAATATTGTGAAGCCCGTTTTACCGTGGGAGAGTCATGCTTCGGCACGAATGGGCCGGCTCGACCGGAGTGATACCACGGCCTCACAGAAAACCGGCGTGAAACAACGCTTGCGTTGTGATTCGCTGAGTGAGTGAGGGTACCGGAGGCCTTTAAAAGGCCCGCAACGCACTTGTTGGGGTTGTGGGTGTCCATGGGTGGCCTGCTCCGTCTGAACTGTCTGCTCGGTTGCCCATAAAAAGCCCATCTCTTTAGATGTAATTGGAAAAGGCTAGGCAGATTTGTTAATACAACGCATAATTTCAATTGATATTAGCGCCATCTAGTTATACTTTCTAAAGCTTCGTAATCTATTAGCATAGAATAAAATATAAGCGAACCAAGTTTTTGGTATGAAAGGTGTCGTATCTGTTTTTCCACGTCGTATTTAGCTAAGCTATGTCAAGTCTCGAGTCTTGAAATCGGATCAGTAATAACAAACAAAGAGATATTCTCTCAGATTTATGATATTTGAAAAATTCTGGATAAGTAATATGAATAAGGATACAATCCCACTACTGGGCGAACGTTGGCCATTTCATTCTACAACGCTCTGCCCCTTGTTTTATCCTTTTATTCTTCCTTTTGCAACAAAATCGTCACACCAGCGTTTCCTCAGCCTGCCGATACACGATCATTAAGGTCAAGTAACAGACTAGTCTGTGGAAGGCTGACCGCTCCGGAGGGCGGTTCATCCGGTGTCGGATACGGCTGTTATCACGGAATAGCAGTCGCTTAAATCCAACTCAAGCCACTCGTAGGCCTCTAAAATCCGGGTCACTTGAACAAATTTATCACTAGACACACAAAAGAAGAAGAGGCACCTACTGAGTAGCTATTCTGGACTTAGTAAAAGAGAAAAAAACTTTCTTTTCATCCATTGCGAATATAACTTTAGTGCTTTACGAGCCATTTCAGATAAATGCGTAGGTTCCATTTATTTACCAAATAAACAGCTGACATAAAAAGTCTAATAAACTTAATGTATCTACTTATGATTTATTAGTATTGGAGCATTTTATTTATTTTCAATCTCGTCGTTAAACCAATGTCGCTTATGTTTGGTTTTATTTTCCAATTTATTGTTAAAGCCGGCCATTTTGCTATAAGTGTTAGAACATTACCTAATCTATTACCATTATTTTAACGTTATACTAGTATTCTGCCCAGTGTCCAGCGCCTCTGTTTATAAGTATCTAACTTTAGGATATCAGTTTCCCTTAGTAATTGGGTTTCAGAGGTCAGATGACAATCGATTTGTGTAAAATACTGACACTTAACCACATCTGGTTCAACTGGCACCGCAAATTCTGAAAAGTGTAATGATAGATTGATGATGATGATTAACGTTGCATCCTTCACGCTTTTCTCTCTATAAGGTAGGCAAAAGACTATGAATTTCCTACGAATACCTGTTACGATTCTGACACTTTGTTTTGCTTTGCCACATTTTATCAACCGACGAAAAAAGGAGATTCTCAAGTCAACGCGTAACTTTTTACAGAGTAGTCCGATTTTGATGATTCTTTTTTCATAGATACCTTACAGTTGGTTCCAAATAAATTTGAAAGAAAAAGATACTTATTAAGAATCGTCATTTAATGATCTTCGTTGATTGTTTATTTGATGCCAACTCAAAATTAGTTTCACTTAGTTAATAAGACTAAGATAAAATATTATTCACTTTTCGGCGTATTTTTTTTTTGAGAAAACCCTTTTTGTTTTATGGTACTTAAAACAAAAAGTTGTACCATTTTTTATTGTCATGTGTCGGTATTTAGCTTTGACGTGTATTAGCTCCGCATATTGTACTCGTAGTTACGACACATACGAATCATGTATCCCGCGTGCGTGTATCACAAGAAAAGTTCAAAGCGTAAAAGCGAAAAGACCCTTTATCCGTCTTTTTTATTTTAATTAGGCAATTATATAGTATAGCATCACGCCTGAATTCCCGAAGGCATATCCACATTTACCCAATGCAGTTATTAGGTCCCATGTAATAGACGGTGACCTTATTGCCATAAACCGGGCAATTTTCCAAAAACAACGGTGCTATTGAGAATTTCTTAACAGAAAACTCAATAAGGTTTTCACCGCCGTGAATTGAACCCAGAACCTCCAAGCTCGTTGTTCTACTTGTCGCGGTTGCAACCACTAGACCAATGACGCAGTTTAATGATTCACGTAAATATTGGGAAGAAGTTGTTATCTTACAATTCTTACTTACAGTAATCTAGTATATCAATTTGTACGCTGTAGTACCTACCTACCTAAGTAGATATACCTATAGATGAAGCTGATGTCACCATGAGACGCATTAAAAAACGGAGGATAGATTCAGCTTAACGAAAAGAGATCGCAATAGTTTAGTTGGCTGAGCACTCTCTTCTCCAAAGGGGTCCGCGGTCGAATTTTTCTGTCCACAAAAAATAAAACTTGTGTGCTTTCTTCGTATTTGGTTTATAAAAAAAAACAATTTAGCGTGAAGCGTCGTCGTGTCAAAGCAGATATAGATCTAAGTTTTGTTTACACTACACAGTAAGCTGGGTGCTGTTTGAGTCTAATACAACTTGGCCCAAATAGATCCAGGGTAAATACTGGTTGAGTGTCAACAGTGCTCGGACAGACTTCATGATTACGCCTAAATAATACAAACTAACTTAAAATAGTCTATTAATGTGGAACTAGGGCTATCCAAGACTTGGAATGGACCAATAGGTATAGATACGACAGGAGCAATTCTTCATTTCTTCAGAAAATACAAATGAAATTTACTTATCCTCAGCATGCTTGTGGTAAACTAAAGATAATGAATAGTCCCAAGAAAATGTTATGCTCGTCCTATTTTTACACGACTGCCCAAAAAAAGGAGTGTTATGGGGTAAAGGGTTCATGTATTACATAAGTATGTATGTATGTATGTTTGTGAGTTTCTGTATTCCACTAAAACTTCTAAACGCCTGAACCGATTTACGATGTATGGCGTATCGTTAGAATCCTTACATTATCGCTAATAAAATAGGCGAGTAAGATAAAAAAAAAAGATTTTTATTTTTTTTATTAAATTCATCTTGTTACGACTCCATTTCAACAACACGGAGAAACAATTATTTATTCGCTGTAAAGTTCCAGTATTCGATTTCAACTGAAGTGTTGTTATTTTACTCCTATTACATATTTTGTTAGCCAAGGCCAGGATTAGGACTTTCCCTGATATATGGAAAAAGGCTCACCCTCCGTCACCTTGGGACCAATATTGCCAAAGACGAAGTGTAGGATCATGGAAGTGGCTACTCTATGATAGTAGCTATCTATACTTTATGGTATTCTCGGTTAAGTATATTTCATAAGGACAGTCTTATAGGTAGATACAATGTAGGTATACCTGTTTTACTCTCAAGACTGGCAAAAAAGCAAATGCAAGCAATATATTAATATGATGTCACGCTGTCAGTCAAGTGTGAAATGCAAGTCACGCCGCTTTGCTTCGTGGACCCTTCACAAACTTACGCGTCGTGCACTTTATACGAGCGTTTCCTACGCGATAAGGAAAATGGATGCACACTCTACACTTACTTTCGCTCGAATTTATACACTGATACAGATTATGTAGAGGAGTAACCTAAAGGGAAACTTCCTGGAGATTGTAATCCACCCGGAGTTTGTAATTCAAGAAGACACAAGTTTATTTGGGAATATGTATATTTTTACTCTCGCCTCAACTAAATTTAGTCGGGATAGCCTATTTCAGTTAAATAGAACTAAAGTAAACTAGTCGATTTTAAAAGAGAATTTTGTCAAATTTCATGTTAAAGTAAGCTAATTTGCACTTCCTTATTCTATTCATGCGTGAATTTCTTCGAGGATAGTCATAAAATATGTAGATATTTAGCGAAGCTGTTGCTTAAGAAGTCCATCGTAAGTTTATTCACTTAAAACATTTTGGGGAATTTCGTCATTAAGGGACTGAAATATAGTGTGTAAACAGCTTTAGAGTGGTCGTTACTTTATACTTTGTGATGAGAGATCGGGGATGTCCAGCAGTTTGATATATGATATGCAGAGATGTCGCACATGGTATAAATAACTGGCCACGGAGCGTTGACCGAACCACTGGGTTGCCGTATAATTTATACAAATACATCTTCAAATATTTCACAATATTGCCCGATATTATTAATGTTTTCACGTGAAAGGCTTAATTTTTTATGACTGGTCGTTACATTTCTCGCCATATGTTAAAACTTTTGCAGGGGTCTGTGGACGATGATACGGAATGTTTTTATTTCCGTTTATTATGATTTGCAATAACTGCTCTTTTCTTTAGAATAATACAACACTTACTTATTTCATCAGAACGCTTCAAATTGAAATTTTAATTCCGGTATTTTATTCGGACTATTTGTACCGAACATATTTTATTGTGCGAAATTGATTCTGAACCCAAAATATTTTTTTTTGCTTTGCGAGAATGCTTTTTTAAATTACCGGTAGGTGCAAGGTTTATGTGTGGGGGAAGATTTCTCATTATTCGTCGAGGCACCCTCGTCTTGCTCTCCATTCTTTATAGCCTCAATATTGTTTCGGGAGGTGTTGCCACGACAAAATAAATGTTTGTATGGACCCCGCGTGCCACGACCGTCGTCTTCGACGGATCCAACAATTTAAGCATTATTGCTTTTTCGTAGATATTTTACACGGAGAGAAGGAATTTTATTGTTCTTTTTGTTATTAATGATGTAAACACAAAATAGATTAATGTGCCATGTGTGGGCGTTTTTGTATGCTCCATTGCTCCTGCAGGAATGTTCATTGTGGCTTCGGATCCGACCATGAATACTTTTTATCGACTTGAATAATTGAATCGAAGTTTTAACTTGAACCGAGAATTGTTCGATTGACTCTAATTGGGTTATTGTTGAATAGTAACTCGATTCTTTTGATTTCTGTACGAGTTTTAGAATATTGTAATGATCTGGATTCATTAGCAAGTATCAAGTATTTCTTTGTTTTATCTTGAAATTTCGTCCGACCTTCATCAGTATACGTACCTTTATTGGATTAGCCTGATTCATTGTTTATTTAGTTCCTCGGCCTGGCGAGATGAGGACACAAAATACAGGCTTATATTCCAGACAGTCTTTCGTTTCTGAATTCTAGGACGTAAATCTGGAATGGAAAATAAACATGTCTGTCACCCACATGTCAACCTATGCCATCTTGGAAATAGATGTCCTTGGTGACATATGTCAGTGGCATCTCTTTTTCTCATGCTTCATTTATCCTGCAAAGGCATCAAAGTCTTGTTTTATGTCTAAAATTCTACTGTCCTGAGGGAAATTATGTTTTCGTAGTTTGTAATTAGATGTGTTGTGTCTTAATAAGAGAAGAGTCCCTGAGTTGCCTTTACGGTACCTTTGGGAGGAAGGGTGGTTTCCTGCTTGCTTATTTTCCGTAGTAGGTACTATGACGTGAAGTCTAGTCACATGCGGGTAGATATCTGTTCCTCTACCTAATCTACTATTAATATACACGTAGCATCACGCTTATATTCGCCGAAGGGATACGCAGAGGTGTGCTTTAACTTCCATGTAAAAAATGGTAAAAGGTGGTAGTTCCTATCATCCTGGCACAATAACAAACACCGAACTTCTATTTACCCAGAATTTCCTAACAGAAAAACCTATCTTCTTCTTCTTGAACAACCTAGAGTTTAAACCATCCGTACGCCTCCGATGATGACTTTACACATCGAGAACAGCTCTCAGATATGCCGGTTTCCTTACGATGTTTTCCTACACCATTTAAAGCGAGTGCTCATGAATTTCCAATACACACATTGGCCTTGGTTTCGAACTAGCGACCTTTAACTTGCCAGTGCAACGGTTGTAGGTACCACCGGGCTATCACTGCTCCCACAAAATAACCTAATAATATTGCCCCATCTGGGATTGAACCTGGGACTTCGTATTCAGTAGCCGTGCACATGACCATCAAGGCAGTCATTATTAATAAGGCATAATGATAAAATTTATGACCCGTACGTTGAAATGCGCTGAACCGGTTTGGAATTCCGGTCACGTCAAAAGAAAAACATTGCAAGGACCACATCCCTGAACACAAACAAAACGTTTCCCCTAAACAAAGCATTGTAAGGTAATTTATCATTCAACCGTTCAGTCCCATTATTCCCTCCGCGAGCTTTATGGTGCATCAATATTAAATGAATTCTTTATCACGTAGCCGGAACTGGGAGAAAAGTCCATACATACATATTTTCACGGGAAGGTGCAATTTTTCCCGGCAGCTTAGGTGAAAGGGCCGTAGGACCCTCGGATTAGACCCTCAGTTACAGCCCCACTGACATGCCCACCGACCCCGTGAAATAAATCAAGTCGAATTACCCAGTCGCTGCAAAAATTTATTTTCAATGCAGACTTAACAGAAATACGTCTTTCGCAAGTAAATGAGTTGCGTTGTTCCTCTACGAACGAACAAAGCACTTAAGGCCATCGTCTTAATTAACTTGTATTTTCACTGCTATTATTGTTATTTTAATAGACAATAGAGATAGTTAATGTTAATGTCCTCTTTAACGTCTCAGTAAATACTAATGGCGAAAATTCTAAATACTTAACGGCGTCCGTAATGAACGTGAAGAACGTTTTCCAAGTATTCTGTTAATTTTCTACTGAACAATATCTGGTAGTTCACAAAAAGAATATAAACTCTTTTACATTTATTTTACTTGGTAATGTTGTTCTTGAATATATTGAGGTCGAGCCCATAAGAGAGCTAGAAGAAAACAAAACCCTTTCAAGATCCTCTTAGAAACCCCGGACTTAATATCTTAGGGAAAGATAACGTAACGTGAAGGAAGCCAGTAAATAAAAACTCAATAAAAACATAATTTCAAAAACCAATTTTCGCCGTGTCGGTTGCCGTCTCTCAGTTCACTATCAAGAAATTGTGGATCGACCCGCTAAACTTTCTCAATAACACCGTCAAGGAAATTTTCAATTATTAACTTTATCCTCAAATCGGTACTGCATAAAACTTCATTGAAATTTTTGCGAGGAAGAACGAGCGAATATTATAACTGGAACTAACGCGGCTACTCTTACTTTTGTCCTCAATACCGCTAAAGGATTTGTTCTTTTAATCTGTTTCCTCAGCTCCTTTGGGGCTTTCAAACCTTTTATTTCCGAGGATTGTCTATTTGTAAGCGAATAGGATCGTCCAAAAGTTTTAAGAGAATACATAAACTAATCCTAAGTAATGCGAATTTGGTAGTTGTTTGCTATCCCCTATAATCTTTAAGAAGAGAATTAAGAGTAAAACGAACTGAAAGGACATCCAATGTCAATAAAGGATCAAAGGACCGTGTTCCAGATTAAGACATACTAATTTTACTTCGAAAAATCACGCCTTTGTTTAACAGTAATGGGCTATTAGGTCTTTGGCTTCGAACAATCTTGAAGGATAATGTCTTCATCACCACGGTTGGTAGTCGGATTAGTATTCAGGCGGAGGCTTCTGCCAATCCCCTCGATATAATCCCTTAGGCGTGTTTTATGATCTAAATGAAAGGCGGCGGCTTATCTGTAGCCGAGGTCTACACGGTGTGCCAAGAGGTTATGGTATGGTTAGATTAGAAAATATACACAGCGAACCCAAACATTAATTTCACTTGTAATATTAAATGGAAAAAGAATACGGTCGTGAGCAGGATTCGAACTTGCGCCTCGCGGATAAATACTCCAGGCGCTCTGACCACTAAACCATCTCGTCCTCACGAATTCTGCTCACGGCCGTATGCTTTTTCCATTTAATATTATAACTTTAGAGTTCGCTAAGGATGCGTTAATGCTCTTCAAAGCTTTATCTTTAATTAATTTCACTTCTCAATTAAAATAATATTTACACTATATTATGAACCTCTGTTAGGTTATTAATTTCTTTGTCTCTGTAGAATGAGTAGACGTTTCAGAAAAATCGTGGAATTAAAATATAGTGTGTTACCTAAAGGTGTAAATTAAAGGCGGTTGCTGCCTGGGGGAAGTTACCTATAGCGAACTTCACTCAAAGAGAGCATTATTTTTATAATACATAAGAAGATATGATTGCAGTTATACGGTATTACTCAATTTATTAAAAAGATTTTATGCTTGGATCTACTCCGAAATCCGATCATCGGTAGTTCTGACCGAAACGTAATAACGCCGAAAACCGAACAAAACCCTACCAGTTACCACCAAGTTTCTTCGGACTCGACTAGTAGTTACGTTCGGCCGTCGCTTTGAAATCAAAAACAAGCAATTGAATGAACCTATTGTGAAATATGATTGAATGTTGATTGAACTAAGTATTGTCAAACATCGAAACCGATACGTCAGAAACCATTTTGGAATAACGTAAACGAATGCCAAAATGTCAAATCGCGAACTTCGATCGATCATCAGATCCGAAACACTTCATGGTAGCAAAACGTCCGATCCGTCAGTCGAAGCTTCGATGATCGGATTTCGGAGTAGCACCCCTGGTATCCAGCAGACTACTAACTTCTATCAATTGGTGCAAACAAACACACTTTTTATAGTAAGTTAGTTTAACTCTTGGAAAAATCATTGAACGCGAAAACAAAATTTTTGAGTCTTCGATCCCCAATAAAAAAGTATAAGTATATTTTTTATAATTGATCGATGCTTTGAGTCTTAAAAATTTTGTTTTACTTGAGTGAAACTTATTTTAAATTACAACTCGTTTTAAAATTATACCCTGGGTAGTCAAGCGTACACTTTATATGTATGCACGTTGTACAAAGGCACATGACATCAAAATGAAAGAGTCATTTTTCAAAGTGAATACGGGCTGCATTACCGAAAAGTTACAAATTAAAGTTATTAAAGCTTTTCTGTACTCGAGTTCGTGCCTCTAATTAGTAACTAGAACATGCGCTTTAATTTATATATAACTAGCTGGTGCCCGCGACTTCGTCTGCGTGACAAAAGTAAACAATACCGCTCAAGTCATTTTGACATATTTTACAGGAGAGCGAATAACCGGAGCCATGTTGGAAAGGAAACGTGAGCACTATCACAATTTTTTGAATACTGATCCTTGATTAATTGAAATTGATACATCTGTTAAGTTGTTCGATGTGCGGTAAGTAACTTTATTCAATGACATCTAAAAGTCAAAAACTGCAATTTTCGACTTACGCGGCATTGTTATATAAGCGACGCTATGTCCTTCTCCAAGGTCCAATCTATCCTTGCCAAATTTAATTACGATCCCTTCAGCCATTTAGTTGTGAAAAAGTAACAAACAAATAGACAAACAATGTTACTTTCGCATTTATAATATTAGTATGGATTAAATAACTTAAACAAAAATTATTTTACAAATGACAATGAATCAGTTGCTTATGAAAGTGACGTTATATATGTTTTATTAAGTAATAGTCCAATTACCCAGTATATGTATAGTAAAGACTCAATTGTAAAGTTTGCTAACAAGTTGAATTGTATGAGTATAAAACCTTTTTGCTTGAACCAATATTCTATATTCTTAATCAATTCTAAATCAATTGCTGTTCGTTTGTTTCGCTAAAACTTGAGAACGGTTAAGCCGATTTAGCTGATTTTGGTTTTGAAATGTTTGTCGTAGTCCAGGGAAGGTTTAAACGAGAATGCCAGGAAGACAGTAAAAACAACAATTTCATTTGCCCATATAAAATGTTCTACCTACTTTCCTGACAAACATTTGACGTTCGAGGTGATACGAAGTACACCGGGTTATCTAGTTATCAATAAAAAAAGAAGAAACTTTATGAAGTGGGAATTTTCTTCGGTGTAGAGTATACAAATTAAGAGATATAATCAACAAACATGCTCAATACGAGTTTATATTCGTAGATATGAGTTAACAGATGCGCCACTTTGTAAGATAAACACACGACGCTTCAGCGATTATCTCAAAATGTGAATACATAAACAACGCCGCTTGAAATGTTAACAGCCATATTAAATGGGTTCTGTGCGTTATTAATATGGGGAATTTTCATCAAATGAACAACCATTAATATTTGGTGTTCAATATCTGAAAAAGATCGTCTATGAGTAGACGCATAAATCAATCGAATGAGGGGAGGGACGAGTATGTAACGTTTCATAGCGTCATAATATTTAAAATCAATCCTTAACTGTTCAAAAATGTGTGTCTTTGTGTAATTTTTATCCTATTAATACTATTGTAATTTGAAAGGGATTATTATTTTGTTTGTCAGTATAAAAAGAAAAAGAAAAAAGCAATTAATATCGTCATTCAGAACTTAACAGTAGAATTTCGTTGTAAGATAGTAGGGGATTTTAACTACTATAAATAATAATACAAACGCATTTCATAATGTACTACTGCGAGTGAGTGTAATTATTTATTACCGATATAAACCACATTTTTTATTTAATAATCCTGTCCGTTTCTGCATCTTTACAGGTCTTAAACGTAATAGGTACGACGTGGCTATCAGGTACATCACTTGGCAAAACATAGTACCTACACCAACCAATACTGTAACATTTCACACTACTGTAACCTTACCTATGTTTACAAATAAAGGATTGTTATCGTGATATATCATTATATAAAAATTATACATTTTCCACACATTTTTTCTTTTCGTACCTACGTCTTTACGTTTGAACTCAGGGTTACAATTAGATATACATTACTTAATTTTATGAATAAAAGTTGTTAAAGTTTCTTGATAAGGTTGCTGCGCGGGCATCTACTCTATATTTGAGAAGCACTGTGGCTTGCGCTTTAAATAACTTAGCTAAAAGGGCTGCGTTATGTAAAAGGTTAAAATAAAGTATAGAAAGCTGTGAAAGTCCTTCTCTCTTTAAAACATACGTTAGGAATTACTGTGTGGTGTAGCTCCTTATAATCGTCATATGTACCTACACAAATACACACATTTAAACCCGAAACAAAAATTGTCCAATGATCATACTAAATTACATTTATTCTCACGACATGCGGTGCAACAGCCGATCTCTTCGACCACTGTACCATCCGCGCCGGCACCAAAATTAAAAGCATATTCTATGATTTATCAACATTTCAATCGTAAACACATAATAAATCAATTGAATTGAAGAACTCAGTTTGGTTGAACTATCGGCACTATTATATTTTCTGTCCTCTGCATTTTAATTTCTAGGTCCGACGCTATTCCCACTTTTTCTTTATCAAAGACGTTGTCGTATTATATCATGTAGGCTCTTGCTTCTACAAATTTATTACAATAGCAATAATTTAAAATCACCGCAAACTTCTCATGTGCGCCTATCTGGCGAATGCGGCTGCGATCTTGGAAGAACGGTGAGGGTTAGTGGTTTTAGTCGATAGGAGACCCGCACAACGTGAAAAGATAAGGGTACTTATGTCATTTTCGCAACGATTTGTTTAGTCACCGAAAACCTAGGTTTGTAGACACTACATAGCATCACGCCTGTATTCCCCGAAGGGGTAGGCAGAGGTGTACACAGTTGTACACTCATACCGTACACCAATGCTGTCCTATGTATTAAATGGTGAGCCTATTACCATATACTGGGTACAATTTCAAACCCTGGGCTGCTACTGAGACTTTCTCAAAAAACAAGACTGAATAACACTTTGCCCGACCCGGGAATCAAGGGATATCATGCTCAGTAGTCGCGCTTAGAACCATTAAACCAACGAGGCAGTTCAGACACTATGAGATTATCTGTGATAGTCGTAAAGGTCACTGAATATCAAAAACATTCGCTATGAACGCAACACTTTTCTATATCAAACATTGAGCAGTGCTTCTGCGGCACCTATAAATGTTTTATGCAACTCTTTCGAGTATTTCTTGGTAGCGAACACCGGCTCCGTCGAAATCTTTTTTCTTCACAATGCATGCAAGTATGCTTCAAAGTCAATAGTGACCTAGTTTCATACGGAATCTTTCAATTTTACGTGAACTGGAACATTGCTTTGCCATATTTATGATTGTAAACTCTATTTATGCTGATTATTAAGAGTTTATAAAGTGGGCGCGCGCGCGCGCGCGTGTGTGGGCCCCCCCACACATAAAATCATAGAGGGGTGTCATAAAATCTCTTTGTTTGTGGGATTTCTCAATACACTGGGCAAGAGATGGGTGGAATAAAATAATATTATAGCAACAAGATGTAATTAATTCAAAATTAAAAGTACATCTGCCTTCTATGATTATATTTTATATCACATCTTTTTGTTAACCCTATCCATTGCATTACTATTTTTTAAATCTTACTAGCCCATTTTACCCGCGATAATGTTAGGATTCTATAAATACATTTAAACCGGTTCAGTTGTTACAAGTTAAAGTGGAATAGAAACTCACAAACAGACATACATACATGAACCCTAAAAACATAACACTCCTTTTTTTGGACGGTTGTGTAGTAAATATTTTTTTGGTCACTATCTGATGCCCTCGTCTTCGCCCGCGTGGATTTCAGATATCGCGACCAAAAGTAATCATGAAATTTTGATCCCGGTCCCGCTTTCCAATTACCGCTTCATAATTGACCATTTTTTTAAGTATTAAAATGGATGTAGTATGTTATCCTTAAGAGATAGACGTATGCCATCGTGGACTTTTCTGTAGACTTACATAAGATACACAATTCCACCATACATCATTTTGTTATATCTCAAAGAGTTTAGGCAGCGCACGCCAGAATAGCTCGCAGATGGTAGATTTTTACCTATTTACTTGACACTTATCGTCATATTTTGGACATTTCACAGAATATCTGTACAAATTATAGCCTATGTGTTATTCTGATGTATAAGCTATATTATTGTAAAGTTTCATTAAAATCCATTCAGTAGTTTTTACGTGAAAGAGTAACAAACATACATCCATCCAAATCCAAAAACCAATTTATATAGGTTTACCGATAGGTAAACATGAAAGAAAACAAGAGGCTTTAAATATGCTTAATATAAAAGTAAAACCATCTCAATTTCTTTTTCTATTTCCGTTGTAAACTTGGCACAACACAAGTCTGATGAATAAACTTTGTATTGCCTCACTTGGCTGGGAAGGCTACCTGACGTGAATGACGTCACCGCGTTAAACTCAATTTAAAGTTGCACTGTCAAAGTTGAACGTGGTTTGTTGCACGTAAGTAATATTTTGAAATGTATATTTTAGGAGCAGTGTATGATGGCCATTTTGAATCTTCCCACATTTTTTAAGTCTGAGAGAACAGTAAAGCTAGCGGTAAAATTGGAAAAAGTACCTACATTAACTTTTGTGTCGATGTAGTGGGTAATAATGCAATGGTAGTTTATTTTTGTGTGGAATATCATAATTTAAGTTTTACCGGTCTCTAATTTACACACAAAATTCATATATTATGTTTACTTAGTTTGAACTAAAATGAACTCGTGAGTTCAAAGTGATTATTTCAATTACTTCTTTGTAGAGTTTTACTTTTATGGCTCCATAAAACCCTTTTAATATAGTGTTACGAGTATATACCCATAATTAAATATTACGTTGTTTTATAAAAATATCTAACATACTTATTAAGTCGATTATAATTAGAGTTTCAAATAATAAATAAAAAAAAACCACGAATAAACTTCGCACGAAATTAATTACATTGGACACTCCCAGAAATAAACAACAATATTCGGCTTAGGAAAATATATGCACACAAAACAAAACGAGGAATCTGAAGGTTCAACTTCAGAAAAATTAAATCTCTCTCACGGTTTGAGAGTCGTGCAATGAAATTAAGTATGCGCCGCTCAGGGGATGTTTGTGACCCAGTTTCCGAACTGACAATCGCTGAACACACATATTTTAGTCATTACGTCAAAATAATAGAGATTTATATCTTAATTGAAGTCTAAAAGCATATAAATAACCTTAAAGACTGATATTTACGTCATGACGTGGTTTAATAACTGTGCCATCTAATACCATCATTTGATGATGAGCTTAAGAGTTTATGGGCACAAAGTTGTGGCCAGATATGGCTCCCAGCTTTTGGCTGTTTCGGTCGATACACAGCTAATGAGCCGTTCGGGGGGCGATGTCACCGACCGAATTTCTTCCACTCCACGCGTTCTTTACGACGTGTGACCGAAAACACTTACATAGTTTATTTCGGAACGTAAACGGTAGCTAAAACTGACAGTATATTATTATGTACGGTAGGAAACGGGTGGCAATAAGACACCATGTAATGCGGTAAATTTCTTTAATCTACATCTAATCTATAATTATGTAATCTATATACATGTATCTTCTTCATGTATCTTTATACATGTAGATATGTATAAAGTAAGAAACTGACTGGCTGACTGATTCACTGACTGACTGATAAATCAACGCTGAAACCGCTGGGTCTACAACAAACAATTATAAAAAAAAATAACATTTTTAGATAAGGTGTTGTTAAGTGTAAAGTTACGATAGAAAACGAATTAAGGCAGCGCGCACTAAAAAAAAAAACTGCTGCGCTGGCGACGTTGCGGGCACCAGCTCGTCTATAATATTAATTTTGAATTAATTTACAGCGCCGATAAGTTATTGTCGATATGACATTGACTTGATATTGTAACACCTTATTGTTCTATGTGTGGAAATTTATCAATTATTGTGCGGTATTCCTACTAACGAAAACCATACGGTCCTTCCCTAACCTTTAACGGGGTACCGGGATCGCAGCCAATTAAGGAGTTACCGCGTTGGGAAGCAATGCGAAAACAGGGCCAATATTCAAACCATAGGCATGTAGAATTACAGAAAAAGCCAATTAAACTTCGCCTGATCTGGGGAATTGAATGTAGAGTTTCGAGGTTTCGACTATTTGTAAGAGCTTTATTTGAATCTAATGAATAAAACTTTTAATTTTATTGGATTTCGGCCTCGAGTGCTATGAGAGGTCCGAACGCTTGTCTGAGTAGGTCAATCAGACGAATCGAGTGTGAAATCTATGAAATTCGTAGGTACGTAGTACCTAGGTCGGTACTCAAATATATTCTGAATGCCATAAAAATGTCATGTATTGTCAATATGGAAATCTTCCGTATCTATAGAGCATGTCCTTTTCTAAAATATGTAGCGTTATTGAAGATAGAATCCTATGCTCACAAAAATGTATGGATTGCGAGCGAGATTTGTCGAATACATTTGTAATTCCACTTTTATTATATTTTGCTTTTATATAAAAGTTAATTCTTCTTACTTAAAAGTAAGACTTCAGAAAACCTACGACTTATCTAAAAACAAATCTAATCATATTTTTGTTTTCACAGAACAAACAATTAATTTCCTTTACGGTATCAGTGAAATTCAAGAGTTGTTTATTTTATTTTCTCATGTACCATGAGTCCATGACCCAATTTGTATGGCTCTCAGTTGAGCGGTTTCGGAGCTCTAAGTGATTGTTGATAAACTTTTGAATTAAATTAACTTTGGCAATTTACCAAATGGTGGTACCTATAAAACTGGGCTTAGTAAATAATGTAAACCTGATTTAATACAGCCTTTGAATCGCCATTGTGTGATTGTATAGTAAATAACAGTAGTTAGCTTGTTATTAACCGACTGCAAGATAAAAATTAATACATAGAAGGAACGTCATAAAACATAGCCATAACTTTAGCAGTATGCCAGATACAGGTATGCTGCGCCGACCCCAAATAAATTGGGATAAGGGCAGGGGGATGATGAAGGAACGTGCAGTCATTGTGCATTGGAGATGAAGTCATCTGATATTGCTTCAGAGGCTGAAAAAACAAATTTACAAGTTCAGAGTGACCGTTACAATCATTAAAGCAGAGAATCCGTTGATTCAGAAAGTACACATACATTCTCATCTTATGTTGGTATATGACATTTGAAAAGTTTGCTACAATCCAATTTAGAACACACAACCAGTGGGCTTACTCTTGAAAATAATTCCACTCGATTGACATTGGAAATATGTCAGTTCGTACTTTTAAATGCCAAAATGTTTAAAAAATAATTATACATTCGGGATACTATAAAGACAACATGCTTTAAAATTGAGGCAACTGTAATGTAGGTAAATTTATTTTAAAATTATGCGTTGCTTTAAGGCGCCTTTTTAATATTGGAATTGGTATTAGTTTCAAGTGTAACCCCACTTTCTTATAGAACGGTAAAATATTCCCTATTTTAAAATTAAGCGTTGGCACATTTATTAATTTATGCTGATGAGCGATTATAAGCATATTGCTGAGAGGTTTAAGAGATTGCGAATGGATGCTATTAATTATGCAACGCTTAGTTCAGCTCGACTGTGACCCAATTTAGCGCGTTCTGCGAACAGCTGTGATCGTGTCGACTCGACTTTACTTGTCTGTACTGATATTACTACATCTATGCACTGCGTCGACCCGCCATTCAATTCGGCCTTATATTTGCATGTATGTGTTTAGCAGTATTGTGAGTACGATACAATATGGTATTTGAAGACCATATAAATGATAGTTTTGTTCTGAAATCGAAAATGCTACTCGTAATGAAGAAGCCAATTACTTTCATTAATTGGTGAGAGCAATATATCATAAGAGGAACTGCACAACGATGATAATGAACCAAAGAATAATACAAAATGAATATAAAAAAGAGCTATGTCGGCTCTGAATACCCACTGTGCTAAATTAAAATAGCGCGCAGCGACTACGACTTACAAAGCAAACGTAATTAAGAAAGTTGCAAATAGATTGTTTAGTTTGGTTTCCACATTAACTAGTTTTGTTTCACTTAGATTTTCGCCAAACAAATCTGTTGCGATTTATGAAGGCATTAGAACAGTTACACACAGCGATACTGAAATATTCATTTGAGTTTCTCTTCCAATCGCTGAGAATTTAGCATCAATATGTAAAACGTATTACGAACTTGGAACTCATCAGCATCGTCGATAAAGTTCGCAAACCATTAGGGGTGAAAAAAAAAAGATTGCTTTGTTCTCAGCAAATGTCCTGATTACCTACTGGCTTCGAAATGCGTTGAGTCGCTCGCTCAATACCCCGCTATTTAACTTAGCTCATCGGGACTGGCATTCCGGTGCAAGTTATCCTGCTCCCAAGTTGGTACTCCAATTGGTTTAGTTCCGGACATCGCCAATCGCCTCAAGATTGCGAATTTGCAACTTTACACCATTTCGTCCCGTATGCATGCACAATTCATTGTCAACAGATGTTAGTATCCTCAAAGTGCGCCTGTTGCATATCAATGATGTTGGATGCTGTATGTAGTTTGCAGTTTACATACGTTCCCTATTTTTTTTTGCTGGACTGTATAAAGCTTCACTGAATATATTTGCATTTTTCCGTTCCTGCTGGTGTATAAAGTTAGTTTTATTTTGGGTTTATTTGCTCCTAAAAACCTGTGTTCCTAAGTAGCTGATATTTCCTCATAATACCTTACATAGTTTGATAAAACACCAAGTCAGAAAGATATACATCCGCTTATGACTAAGTTATGCGGTGCATTGCTTGGCGTAGTCTTTATTCCCACATATTCTACAGGAGTGATGTGCGTCCGTCTCCGACAACTTCCCACGTTTAACCTCTAGAAACATGTAGTCGAAGCTAACGTAACACACGCTACATAAGGCACTGTTTGATATAGGTTATGTGTTTTCTTTCCCAAGATAAGTAAGGATTTAAGTAATGTAGTAATTTCTACAGTCTCCAAAAGTTTCAATATAAATTCCAATTTTAGTTATAGCACGATCGTCACTTTCAAAAGTTTTGAAATCGACGGACATTTCGACGGGATAGTCATTTGGATCGTCGAGTAAGCTGTGGCAAGCTGCTCGGAAGTTTCATGCTCTCTCTACGGAGACTTCGTTAATAAACCGCATCCGAGTGAAGTTTTGAGACCGGCCCGCAAAGTCTTACATAGACATTTGAAAGGCAAATTGAATGAGTCACATTTTTTATAGAGTAAATATTATTAAACATTTTTTCCCGCGGTTTCACTCGAATGGTTTAGATTCGTTTGTTTGGTCTAGATCCCATTGTGACGGTGAAAGTTCCAATCTTGTCTAGTATGTCTCGTCGAAACAAATGTGCAAGAAACTGCGCTGTAAGCTGTGCACGTCCAATTTCAAATAAGCGAGGCCAGTTCATTAAAACGGACCGGAAAACAAGGAAAACAATCCGCGGGCACTTTGTGAGCAGTGTCATTTCTTTAATATATCCTATGTTATGATGAGGATCGCCAGTTCTTGTCGGGATGATGCATAATTATAAGTTCAGTAAACGATCGTTGAGGTTAAGCAACGCTTGGCACGGACAGCCTATAGATAGATAGACCTTAGCAGCTTTTTCATATAAACCATTTGTTCCATTAGATGGAACTATCGATTCCAGATTTGTTAATTAAAAGCGGTAGTTACGCCAAGTTAGAGGCCTGCAGGAAGCTTGAACGATTGTAAGGCCAAGATAAATATGACGTTACGTGGCATAGTAACACAGAATTGTTTCTATCACTGTCGCGCAACTGTCAAATTACAAGTGCAAGACAGAGACGGGATCATAGCTAGTTATTTTTATTTATCTTAGCCTCACACTACGTTGCCTTCTAACACGAAAGAAGGTGCACAATACCACGTTTTTATAGACTTATAAACTGCCTCGTTGGTCTAATGGTCCCAAACGCGACTACTATGCATGATGTCCTGGGTTCGATTCCCAGGTCGGGCACAGTGTTTTTGGGTTTTTCTGTGAGGAAATTCTCAGTAGCACCACGGAGTTTGGAATTTTGCCCCTGTAGATTGCAATAGGCTTACCATCTGGTACGTGTACGACTTAATAACAGCATTGGTGAAATGTGGGTATACAACTATGTACACATCTGCCTACTCCTTCGTGAAATACAGGCGTGATGCTATTATATTCATAAAATAAGCCCGATTACGGTTGTTATCAAATAAAATAACACATTTTGTCAAGATTAACGTTGACAACCATTAAACGTAAGAAGGCTTTTGCTAAGCATTCAAAACATTTTTTGTTTCTCTAAGTATTATTTTCTTGTTTACTTAAAGGTACTTTTCCATGTTTCCAATAATCTTCGTAATGGCTTTTAAAAACGTTTCATTATTTAATGGACGCCTCTTATAATAACAGGCGGGACTGTTGAGGAAGGCGGTCAAGCGCGAATTGAAATTTTTTGTTCGGAGTTCCGTTCGCACTCGCATATTTTCATATTTGAATCATATGATATTTTCCAATGTTTTCTATTGATATAATAATTCAGTATGAAACTATTGTTACTTGTTAACATTTGTTTATTTAGTTATTTTTGGATATAATTATGTGAACTTGGGGTGGGTGACTGGCATGTCAAGGCAAATCCAATTCTAAGCACGCATCACTGACTTTTTGAAGTCATGTGTGTATTAGAAATTAGTTATCACTTGCTTAACAGGTCCCTGTCCCTATGTACCATATGTGATACATTGAACAGTGAAGGGGTTAAAATTGTGAAGGAAATCATTGTAAGGAAACCAGCACACCTGAGAGTTGTTTTTGATGGTCATGGCCATGTCAGAGGCCTACGGGTGGTTTAAATTCTGACACTAGTTTGTTCATCAACCACACGATGAGAGAACATAGAACAAAGCTTTTAGATTTTAGCTAGATCTATAGTTATACCAACACTGTCACCAGGATTTGAACCTTTACCTCTCAGATAAACGCTTCAGGCGCCCTAGGCGTTTTTCCATATTCGGCAAGGTACTCTAAAAAATAATTAATTCCCAATTTCACGCTTTGTTTTCATGTTAAAGGTAAAAACAAAGTATTATTAAATTCTCAAGAGCCTCTGTAATGGGACTGTTTCGTTTAATAATATTTTTTTTTTCTATTTCCAGGTAATGAGCTGCAGACACTCTATTGGGGCACTACAAAATTAAAGTAAAAGTACTACGGTAAAGTAAATATCAAATTCGCTAAGTAAAGAAACACGAACGAAATCTTACATCATTTCTTTTTATTTATTTTTGACGTTAAACCAGCACATTAATCTCTAAGAATATTACAGTAAAAGCCAAAATTACTACTTAAATATTTTTTACGTAAATTGTTATAGAAATATGGTCTACTAAAACGTAAATCAGATTGCCTTTCATCATCGATGGAAAATTTGCACGAAATTAAGGAAAAATACAGGTGTACGAATTTGAATAATCATACCTAAGACAATTTTCTTACATTTGAAATGGAATTCCTATACATTCTTCGTGTCGACACATTCGAATTAATGCCATAAGAAGAGAAAAAAAAACCTCATATATTTTTCACGCTTCAGAAATATCGAAGCATCGGTCTGTGCCAAATAAAATATTCAACGGGCATAATTTAAAAGCTTCCGGGTCACTTACCCGGTTTACTTTGTCGTCCTCCACTTGATCGCTCAAATATGTACCTTAATTTGATGGGATAAAACGTAAATTTGCACCCCATGAATGATGTCAAATAGAATGGAATTCCCAAGCATATCTTTCTGTATGAAGACATTGGGGTGTTACATGGCTGTAATTTTTTTTTCTACATTCTAAATCAAAAATTTGATGAGGTCGAATCAAATATAACTTACAAGTAATATATATTATACTGGTCCATTTAATTTTTTATGTGGTTACAATTTATGTGTTTTTTTCTCTCTTATCTCTTAATAATAATATCTTCATTATGTATTTCGATTATAAGTAAGTTGAGAATAAAATTTAGGTACTTACTTAATATTACTTATATTTTTTAGCTATATGTCTCTAAAGTTAGTAATTTCGCTACCTAACTACAATTAATTATAATGTTTATGATATCACAATATAAACAATACAATATTATGTTAATTAAAGTATTTTTCTTATCAGGGTTATAGGTACTATATTTACATTATTATGCCGATAACAAGATTTTATAATGAAAATAATGTGTAATAAAGAACAGACGGCTATTTTAATAAACAAACACATACTTTTAAGGCTTTTATAGTAATTTGATGAATCGGAACTAATCGGTCTCCTGTCACCTTCGCACTTAATGAACTCAGTAAGACTTTGGATGTTATTACTTAACAAACTTACTGAACAACCTATTGTCAGAGTTAGAAACCACCCGTAGGTCTCTGACATGGCATAACACACCATCGATAACATCACTCACGTATGCAGATTTCCTTACAATGTTTTCCTTCACAGTTTTAAGCTAGAAAGAAAGAAGAAGTTTTAAGTAATAATTAATTTCTAATAAACACATGACTATGAAAAGTCAGTGGCATTCCTTGGGTTTGAACTTGCGTCCTTTGACTTGCCAGTCCCATCTGTCATACCATTAAGCTATCACTGCTTACGGTAATTAGTCTTATTAACTAACCTACATGAAAGTCTACTCAGCGTATCCTATGCATCAACAGAATTACCCTGCAAGATAATATCGTATAAAATAATTTTATTTATTAATTTCCCGCTCTACATAGTGCACTTAATGCTAGCGCCTCCAACAGGTACATAAGTGTTGACATACATTTCAGTATAAATAATATGTAAGGTGCATTTGCAAGAGAGCATTCTGAAGTCAGATTTCGGCTTCATTTTCATGTCTTGAATGAGACAGGCGACTTAAAGCTGAATTGTTTACAAAACATAACATCACGCTTGGCTGATTCCACAAAAGGATAGGTAGAAGTATTGGCAGGTACAACCACATTTTTCATCAATATTAAGTTTATAAGTCCCTATGGTGGTGAACCTACTGCTATTGCTATTCATACATATATGTAATCACGCCTGTCGTCTATTGGGGTGGACAGAGCTGAGAAGTGCTGCGATTCTGACAAAAAAACAATATTATTGCTCAAGATGGAAATCGAACCAAGGACTTTACGATCGGCATCGTCCACTAATATCGATAGAAATCGGATACGCAGTTTGGCACAGCGTTCATAAATATAAAATAGCATCACGCTTGTTTTCCCCGTAGGTGATGGCAGAAGTGTACACATTAGTGCACCCACATTTCACCAGAGCTGTTATTAAGTCCCATATAATAGGTGGTGAACCTATTGCCATCTACCGGGCATAATTCCAAACTCCGAGCTGATACTGAGAATGTTCTCACAGAAAAATCAATAACACTTTCCTCGACTTAGAAATTGAACCCAAGACCTCATGCTCAGCAGTCGCGCATAGTGCCACTAGACCAACGAGGCAATCCGTCTTTATTCATGTCCAGCATTATGTATTATACACCTGCAAAAATAACGGAGAGGAACTTTTAGAATAATCTGAGGCGAAGATAAATAATTTAGGCATTTCTGTCACTGTCTCACAATACTCAGACTACAAATGCAAGACAGAGACGGGAACATAGTCAATCCAATGTATGTGTTTATGTTGGCCTTAATGTTAACTAACTAGTGGTGTGCGGTATAGCCCGTACGGACAACATATCCAAATATTTTAAATGGTATTGCTTTGAAACTTTTCATCAATTTTTTTAGAGTTCAAAACATAACAATCTTGTCATCAAATAAATACAGAAAATACAACAATTCATTTCATCATATCACAAATAACCAGCACTAGAGTCGGTGCAGTTTCGATGCGTGTTTATCGACTCCAGTCGCCGACTGTACTTAGGTATAGGCTGTTTGGTAAATGCTTTGTGAATAAAAAGCAACATTATATATTTCTCGTTCATTCCGCGTCACTTGTTAGGGTCAGCCAAGGGTCTCGGGTCCCCGTCTTCGTGATAACAGCGTGACCCAACCTATTTCACAGTCTACTGTCGCGTTTCAGGTGTCATTTATTTTTTTAGTTTTAGCTGTGTTTTTCAAATAAGCATTTGTACTAGCCTTTATTGAAATACAAATAGTACTCTTATTGCCTCTACGGTATAGTGGTCGCTACTTCGCTAGCGCGGACGCTGAGCGTGAGGTCTTGGGTGCGATTCCCAGGTCGGGCAAAACGTTAATGGGTTTTTCTGTTGGGTGATTCTCAGTAGTAGATTGGAGTTTAGAACAGATCCCACTAGGCTCACCACCTATCTCTAGGGACTTGATAAACACATTGCTGAAATGTGGATGTACAACTGTTTACATCTCTGCCTATCCCTTTTGAACAGCAACATAATCCATTCTTTTATAGTGATGCTTTATTGAAATAGTTTAAACATTATATGGAATAGTTTAAGTACGAGATGATAAATTGTGTCTGTTTTTCTGACAAAGTGACGAATACTTTTACAGAAAGATTGGACAGATATAGTGATGGACCGCGAGTCATGGAAGACCTTTGCCCAAGTGGACAGTATAAGTTAATGAAAAGAATTTAACAAATGAGTAACAACTTTACACTATAATCTTTCATTAAAATTTGACATTACTAGTTTAGGAGTAGCTGTTTAGAATAATAATTCTGTTTTCTGAAACAACATTTCTAGTAGTATGTATTTACTTTCAAGGAACAACAACCATTTTCCGTCATGTTTGAGAAGCACAAAACTTTTAATGCCAATGTTCCAAAGAAAAAAACGTTTAATGCCAATGTTCCAAAGAAAAAAACGTTTAATGCCAATGTTACAAAAAAAAAAACGTTTAATGCCAATGTTACAAAGAAAAAAAAAAAAATGACAGTAATATTCTTATGACTTACAAAATGTACAGATAACTTTGAAGATGTACAAATTAAAGTATTTCTTATTAGTATTCAAAGGTGTAGAGGGCAAGTTATTATTGTGTTGTCTTATTGAGTGTGACGTAGCTGCGGCGTTGACCCCACTGATAACGTTATCAGTTATTAATTACTGGGAAATATTACCAATGTTCAATATCTCCTACTATGTATGTGCTAATATATTTTTGTCGAGTTGGATGACTAAGGCCCAATTATTAAATCAATTTTATTTTAAAGTGTCGCTGCTTTGAAAACGTTGGAATATAGGCAAAACTTGAAGTCTGTCTTTGAATGTCATTGAAGCATCTCAAGTCATATCAGATTGACCCTTACGAATATACTCACATGAGATTAATTATTTTTTACGACCCTAATTAAATAGATTCCGTGGAAGGACATGATTATGAACTGTGGAAGTACTTATACGATGAAAAATGTTACGGTCAATTCTTTTGTTATCGTGTGGTTGATGAACAATCTATTCTCAAAGTTTAAACTAACCGTAGGGCTCTGGCATGGGTTTACACACAATCGACAATATCTCTCGGGTGTGCTAGTTTCCTCATGATGTTTTCTTTTACCGTTTTATTAAGCAAGTGATAATTAATTTATATCTAATACGCACATGACTTCGAAAAGTCAGTGGTGCGTGGCTTGGAGTGCGACCATGGACTTGTCAGTCCAACGTTCATACCACTAGGCTATCACTGCTACAAGCTTAAGGCCAATACAGATAAATCTTTCAAATGCCATAACGCATGCCTAGCGAACTCTAATTTTTTTTCTTTCCTCAATTGTTTTTTAACCGACTTCCAAAAAGGAGGAGGTTATCAATTCGGTTGTATGTTTTTTTTTATCTTTACAATAAGTTCAAGTTATACATATAAACATTACTAACCACGTGCTTTGGCACAGCATATAGGTCCACGCGGGACTACTGAGCATGAGTTCTCGGGTTCGATTCCTGAGCCGGGCAGTGTTATTGAGTTTTTATGTTAGGAAAATTCTTAGTAGCAGCCCGGATTTTGAATTGTGCCTGGTAGATGGCAATAGGCTCACCACCTATTACATTGGACTTAATAACAACATTGGTGAAGTGTACGACTCTGTACGCCTCTCCCTTATTCTTCGGAATACAGGCGTGATAATGTTATAAATACGCGCGTGGTACTTGATCATTATTTTGGTGCCGAGTTATTTTAAAACTACGATATCTCCGAAGATATTCGTTGAAATGAAATGATGTAAAGGGAAATTTTGTTCAAAAATAATAACTTGGGATGAATAACGTAAACGTTGGATAAGGATTAATATCATGTTTATAAAAACACCTTCACAAAATGCATTATTTTAGAACCAATTTGATAACCATAAATAAAAGATAGACATATGCTGCCGCGAACTTTTTTTTAGAACTCGTAAAGAGGAACAATTCTGTCATACATGATTTTTGCATAACTTTAACCGTTTACGCAGCGTTCGCAACGGAAGCTCTTAAAAGGAATATTTATTTCCCGTTCTTGCAACATTTTTCATTGATGATCCGCTCCTGTTGGTCGTAGCGTGATGTTATATAGCCTTCCTCAATAAACTATCCATCACAAAAAGATTTTTTCAATTCGAACCAGTAGCTCCTGAGATTAGCGCGTTCAACCAAACAAACAAACAAACTGTTCAGCTTTATAATATTAGTATAGATGAGTATTTACGTGCATTTAAATGGAGGTGCCATATAAATATCATACAAAATTTTAAAGTCTTTATGTTAGACATCCGATCAGTTATAACAGTTATGTCAGTCATCTTAGGTCTAAATTTACATGCCTATAAACCTTTATTGTTATACCAAATTTATGTTATAACTAAGACGAGCGATACTTGTTCGAGACATCATGATAAGGGACATAACTCTGAACTCGGTAGCGAGTAAAACATTTGATAAGATAATAAACGTTAAACAAGGCTACCGACTCTGAGTTGAATGGGTAAGTTGAGAACAAGTAGAGTAAAGTATAAAGTATTATTTATTCGTGCGTAGGAACTGAAATGTTGATTCTCTTTATTTTAAAAGTCCTAGTGGCCACAGGTTGTGGGTTCAAATTTCGCATGTACCAATGTGACTTTCTTAATAATAAAATGTCCTTTCTTAGTTCTCTGCCTCGTTCGTCTAGTGGTCCCAAGCGTGACTGCTGAGCAGCAGGTCTCGGGTTCGATTCCCGGATCGGCAAAAGTGTTATTGAGTTTTTCTGCTAGGAAATTCTCAGTAGCAGCCCGGAGTTTGGAACTGTGCCCGGTAGATGTCAATAGGCTCACCACCTATGACATGACATGGGACTTAATAATAGCATTGGTGAAATGTGGGTGTACAACTGTGTACACCCTTTCCTACTCCTTCGCAGAATACAGGCGTGATGCTATGCTTTTTAGTTAATCTAAAACATCACAGACATACGGTACAGGAAAAATATTTAGAAAACCTTTTATGTTTTATTGTGGAATGTCCACCATGAACGCTTTGCTGAACTCTTACCGACAAAAAATCACACGATCCTCCTGTAACCTTTACCGGGGTCCCGGGTCGTAGCTGCATTCAACACGACGCCGGATCTTGAGGAAACCTAGACTTGATGGTCTGAAATCGCTAACCCGCAGTGGGCTTGCCCTGCAGTAGGTACATTAACACTTAATCGATACCAATTTTAGCACGTTCCCTGTCCACGAAGCAGACACAATAGCTAAACAATACAATTATTTTTTATAATTTTGACAGCGCAGTTGGCGCAGTGTTCGAGAGACCGACTGCTGCGCTGCGTGTCGCAGGTTCGATTCCTGCACGGAGCAAATATTTGTACGATCTATAGATAATTGCTCCGGGTCTGGGTGTGTGTGTGTGCTTGTGAGATTAAATGTCTGTAAACGCACCCACGATACAGGAAGAAATTCCTAGTGTGGGGCAACGTTTTTTTTAAAAAAAGAAAAAAATAACATGTGTACCAGATGTGGGTCATTGGACAGTATATAGATCAGATCAGATCAGGTGATCAGAATATTGTTATTGACCGGGCATAATTCCAATCTCTATGCTGCTACTGGGAATTACCTAATTGAAAAACCGATCTTTTCAATCTAGTTTATATTTTTTTTACTGCATTCTCGTCTGTTAGTTTTGACTAATAAGCTGATATGTATGTAAAAACAAAGTTTTATTTTGCCAGAGATACTGTTTTCTACTTAACTCATCATTTTTGAACTCTTGTGTTATCATTGTCAAGGCAATAGGTTAATAGCATCACGTTGCAAAATTGGATTTCCCCGAAGAAGTCAAAGGCTAATTACTTAGTAATATTTGTTCGTAAAACCCCTGGTCATTTGCATAAGCCGAGATAATCGACCCATTTTATTTAATTAGGCTTCTGTTGTATTAAATACAATGCATTGCAAGACTATATCGACAGAGGAGAGGTAAAATGAATTAAGCGTCCCTAATCTCAGATAATAATAAGGTATTTAACACAAAGGCATAAATAAACATTTAAGTTATAGATTTTTTGTGGATATAAACATATGGTCATGAGCAGGATTCGAATCTACGGCTCCCGGATAAGTACTCCAGGGGCTTTGACCACTAAGCTTGACCTCTGTTCACTACTCCGAATTCTTCTTCCACATTTTAATACGTCTTTTCTTGACGTCGCAATCTATTCAGTCCCTATACAGGTGGGTAATCCAACACGAGTAAACATTACTTAGCATAATTCCTGTTACTGTTAAAAACGGGTAAAAATGTAAGTACCTAATGTAGCAATTAAAGACATTACTTAAAAATATGAATTAGTTTATTAACATTCAACATTGCCTTACGTTGCCATATGTGATTATTTCCAAGATTTTGATTCTTAGTAACGACCCTATCGTATGGTGTTAATACCTACAAAGTGTATTTTTTGCAAAATCATAGGGTTGGATTCTTTTTAACCGACTTCCAAAAAGGAGGAGGTTATCAATTCGGTTGTATTTTTTTTTTTTTTTTTTTTTTTTTTTTTTATGATATAAATTCTTCAAAAGTCCCATGGTGCCGCTTTAGTTTTCATCATAATCAGATCCGAGAATCCTTTGAGTATTTTTCTATATTCCTTATAGTTTCGATTTGGCCGTCCACGTCTTGAAAAATTAACGCTATATACTTACTTACATACAAGAACTCATGGTCTTCTAAATGGTGTCTAATGAGTCCTTTTTTCTTTTATTTGATTTCGTGAATGCATGCATAAGTAAAACTAATGTTTTCAATGCGCTGAATTTAGCTTCAATTTAGCGCTTTATTGTGCTGTAAATTATATACAATCTAGCACTTTTTAGACTGTAGTTGATGCGAAATCTCAGAATAATAACTAATGTGAAATGAATTTTGATCTCAAAGCAGCATCACTGACAACAAACTATGTTCCAAACGTTTATCCCTTCTGGAATTTCAAGCTTAACTTACGACGTATTACGTCGCTAATATCCGAAAAGCGACGCATTGAACTGATAATGACGAGGCGAGATAATTAATTGATTGTCATTGATGGCGCCGAATGTACACCCGATGTATCGATGTCGTGTCTGAGTAGTAATGGCCGAGATTAGTAAGCAGGGTGCTTTGGACGTTTAGTAGACAATGATCTTGAATATTATGATGAATAAAAAAATAACTGCCTAATTAGTCCAGTTAAAGCAACAACGGCTGCATATTATAAGGAACTAGGTTCGATTCTCTGATCGCACAGTGTTTATTGGATTTTTCTGTATAGTTCGGTTTCTCAGTAACAGCCGGGAGTAAATATTGCCCGGAAAATGGCAATAGGCTTACCTCTTTTTACATGGCACTTACAACAATCGGTTAAATTTGGGTGTATATGAATACACCTCTCCTCCTCCTCCTGATATAATGTAATAAAAAGACCTAAAGCCGTCTTAAGAATGAGTTGTATAGTTTTATGTGTATTTTATATCGATTTTGTGTTAAGTCGAACCAACAAAACAAACTAAAGGCAAATATAAACTACATTTTATTGGCAAGAATGAGATGAAACAAAATTAGAGCTACCAACTTAAGTAGTTTAAACTGTTTACTGCAGAACGGAACGAATGAAATCGCTTTGAAATAACTACGATCTACCCAGCTAGATTATGTAATTTTCTTGTTTTGCCAGACTCTATATAATATTTGATCAACATCATTGACGATAGACTTAATGTAATAGAAGAAAAAAGTGTGAAAGTACATTAGAGCCCACTTAGTTAAGTTACTTTTAGCGCGATTATATTTCGTTACCAATAAATAGAAGGTACTTTAAAAAAACTTAAGTATTAAGTATTTTTGGTGAATGGAAATACATGACCCGCACCCCTGAACGATACTCACAAGTTCCCTATCAGTACAATAAGCAGTGATACCTCATTGGACTGGCAAGTCAAAGGTCGCAAGTTCGAACCCAAGGCACGCACCGCTGAGTTTTCGTCATGTGCGTCTTAAAAAATAGTTCAATCACATTTTATTAGGAAAACATTGCAGGAAACCAGCACACCTGAGAGATGTTCTCGTTGATGTGTAAAGAAAGGCACGTCAGAGGCCTATGGGTGGCTTAAACTATGACACTAGGTTGTTCATCAACCACACGATAAGAAGAACGAAGAAGCTGCGAGTTCAAACGCAGCCGTATTAAGAGTTTAATACGCATACTATTATTACGTTTAAAAAAAAGTAAAGTAAATATAGTAGTAGATATATTTCTTTTAATCATTAGTTGCCGGTGAAGGTATATGAAGTAGCTAAAACACACAAATTAGCACTTAGCTAGACGTCAAACAAATCAACATTGTTTGCTGTTTCATCCACCGTCATCAAATCGGCAATGGTAACAACATTCCAGACATTGCTGGGCGATCCGGCTTCAAAAGAAATAGGATGGCAGAACGGTTACAAAATGTTGATCTAACCAGTTTTGTCCTCACTTCTTATAAGAGTTCATAAAGGACAAGTCTCAAGAGATCAAAACAGAAGGCGGAAAATCATCCAAGAATAGGTGATCCCTAAGGGAGGTCAAGACCTTCAGCATTTAGAAAGACGTGTACTGATAAAAACAGAGCTTCTAATAACTTCTACCATTAACTGTTAAAGAATATAGTGACGTATTTATCACTAAGCAGATGTTTCGTGATCGTAGTATGTTGTTTCTACTGATATAACGTGACATAGCATTTCGCTTGTATCCCTGACGGGTTAGACAGAGTACTTGTACACGCGCATTTCACCGATCCATGTATTAATTCTCATGTAAAAGGTTGCCTCACCTAGGTATAGTTCCAATCTCAGGTTTCTTAACGGTATCTTTAATTTATATTGTTAATGGTTATGTAAAATTTTTCTAGACTTTCTTTTTTTTTTGACTAGTTTTGAATGCGAACGGAGGCATTACTCATGAGTGGTACCCCTGGCGGTGTCGCTAGACAATATAGCCGGCTAGCCCCGAAAAAAAGATTACACTAAAATTACTTTAATATATTCGACCCCTCGGCGAGTATTGTTTGCGAAGAAAGACCACAACAATCAGCAAAAAGTTAATACTCAGCTCTCTTGGAAAATACTAGACTTATAAACTTAGTTTAATGCAAACTTAAAATGTTAATAAAGACTTTCATCTGAACTCTATTGTGCTGTAATCGAACAATAAGGTCGATGTTTTGTTACTTTGCCGAACTCTACTTAATGGTACTTATTTATACAGTCAGCATCTAAAGTAGGAATATTTGTTTTTTTTTAATAAATGTTCAAACACGAATAAAACCTAGTAATTATACAGGTAATATAAGAAAATTTACCTATAAGAAGACAGAAGATAATAAAATGATTCACAGTAGGTACTGTCCCTCGACTGTGATGATAATTCTTAACAAACCTATTTTTCACTTTTTATTTCACACATGACAGGAGTGCTTTTATTAAACTCATTTACAAATTATTTTTTATTTTATACCTTTTGTGTATACAATATTTAAAAAAAAAAACTTGCTATTTTACCCGGCAAAATGCAAGGATTCTAACGATCCGGAAATTGTCACGGTATGACAAGTGTCGCAAGTTCTAGTACCATGCGTGTCCATTATTTTCAATGTTCCTTATCAAAATTATAGCTTAGGCCAAATTTTCAATAGAATTGGTTACAAACGAATTTCAATTATTATAAGAGGTTGATTTTTACCAAATTAGTACTAAGTACATATTTTGAACCTTTCATTGTATTATTTCGAAGTTGACTGCAGGTTTCAGTAAAAATAACTACTAATTGAACGTATACCTACGTCAATTCAAAGAAAATCTAATTAACTATAATTAATAGAAATATAACGACATCTCGGTATTCTGGACAATGTAGCGATAACTTAAGGGTAACAAGCATATATCATGATAATTAGAACATAAACTTGAACAGGCCACCCTTCTAAACGTAACACAATTGCTCATTAACGTTAATTGGCCTTTCCCTGTACTGAATTCAGATTAAATTTTCTACTACGTTTACTGAAGGAAAGTTTTATACCCTTTATAATTTGCGTGATATACAAGCTCACATACATACACAGTTTAGATACTGCTTACCACGGAGATAACCGTATATTTTAATGTTACAGTTCAAACATTTTGTCACAAAGATGATGAAAGGTCTAGGTTCAGCGAGATATTAAATAGTTTAGCCAAATTTTTACTAAAATATTTTTTTTTACTGCTTGTTCAATATATCACGTGTCTAAGTAACAGTGCAATCAATCGAGGTTAAGCTGTTGAGGTTAACCGCGAATGGTCTGTAGATAGCTGACCATCATGTCATCGGTGCTTCCACAGAGGACTTTTTATGTATTGGTTCTTTGTAGATCACTGTAAATCATCGGTCCCGGCTGTCAAAGGAAGATCTATGATAGGTAGTCAGATGCCTGAAAGAATGACAACCAGTCTCACAATCCTAAATAAATTTAAGGTTTATAGCATCGCTTTGGATATTCTGTAAGATGCTATAAATGGGTTTTATCTAAATATCACTAGTCATTGGATTGTGGAGGTCAAATAAGACTGACTATCGACCTATGACTGACCTTCAAATACTGGTATTAAGCCGATCCCAAGCTCTTTGGGAAAAGGCTAGGTTCGTGATCCCATGTATCACTGAGATGAATAATTAAAACTAAAGAAAATAATCTTTCACTTACAAACTTTACACCGATTGCATTCAGTCAAAATTGTGTGCGTCATATTATAGGGTAGGCGGCCGGTCGATAACTCTTTGGCCTGAAGCCAGAGGATTCTGTCGCCGTTTCTGCCAAACTTAAGAGGCAAACCCGTTTCTCGCTTACGTGACAAAGTTATAATATGCCTAAATTACATTTAACAATGAAGAGCTAAATTACTTCGGCCCTGATTTCAGAAATTCGGAGTTTGTGAGTTCTTTGACTTTTTTCTTTTATATTTAAAGTTGTTAGAGATTTAGAAGAATGGTTTGATTATAACAGTTCGTGGTCTAAATATTGTAACTCAATTGAATACTGCTTGATGACAATGGTAGTGGTAGTAAGCTTAAACCACGGTACTATTTCAAGTATTGGCTGAGTCTAAAACCGCTTAAGATATTATGCTGAGAGCACCATTCACCCTATATGCCTTTAACAATAAAGTTATAATGCCATATTCTGTGTTATATATTTCTAGGATCTCCATCATATAAACAGTCAATTTGGAGTGAAAGAATTGGCAGTTAATTGAATAAGAAAAATGGTTGCCGTTTATATGTAGTAGTGGTGAATAAATTTTTACTATATTCTGTACCTATGAGATTCAAACAAATTACGCATGATATGACTTCAACTGTTGCGTTGTCGCTAATTGTATTGCACGAGCCGGGGATCATAATCATTATGTTCTGTGACACACAAAACACTATACTGGAACGATGTTCAATGATACCATGTCAGATTTCACATTCCCATTCATCCTTCTACATATTTTCCCACAAGTCGCAAGGCTTATCTGGGTTCAATCGTTAGATCAGTCTTAATTACTGGGATTGGCACTGGGCGTGTTCGCTTCACGGCTAATTATTCAACATGACATCGCTATTTATCAGCGCGTACATTTGCACTAAACTTGACAATGTATCCAAATGGAATTGGGGTTTCCCTGAAAGATTTTCCTTATTATTTACGTATTTTACGTTTTTCATATTTATTATCATGATAATTTTCCATAGGGGCCCATAGAATGCAATGACATAATTACTGTTACGTGTAAAAAGATACATACACTTTATATGCAAATTTTCAAAAGGGTTTTTTTCCCCCAGATAACGCGTAGGTACTTATGTTTGTTTTTACCATTTCATAAGAGATAGATATTTTCGTAATTATGTTTACCACATCATTTTTTTCACCTATATAAACTACATAACACTAATTAAATTGCTGACTGTATAACAATAAATAACTATTGAAATTCATTGACGTCACAACAATAATAATGTAATTTATTATCATTTAGTTATAGTGACTGTTGTTGATAATTTATTTATCTTACTAAGTCAAGTGTTAAAGAAACAAAGTCCTCATGTTTACCTAATTGTTCGATGCCTGAACAACTGTATTTTTATTCAGAGTTAATGGTAGTTGTTGTACATCGCCCTCAATAGGCTATTGATGATTCGGATTATATAGGCTCTTAGTTACTTTTGTTTATAGTTTTTATTCAGGTCAATAACCCTATTGACCGTCGCTGTGACCTCAGGCATTACGTGTCCCTTTTTTGGATTTTCTGCGTCAAACTACGGAGCATTATTATCCCTATTTGGTTCAAAGATTTCATCTACGGTCTATATGGTAGCTGATTGATTATTTTAGTTAAAATGCAACACGCGTTCAATTATTTTTTAATCTTTGTAGAAAAAGCACTCTCTTTATGCTAAAGGCATCTTAGCAACACGTAGCCTTAAAGGTCATGTACAAGGGCAACATTGCATCTTGTTGGCAATCTTGTTAAGTAGTATAGATTTACAATATTGCTAGCGATGCTTACTGCAATGCGTTGTATGTTATTGCGCAACTCCTTGCAGTATATATTCCGGCATCTTTATTGCCGAGAAATTGAGTCTCTAACCTAGGTTTCAAGGGTGGAAAAGACATAAACATACAACAGCGCAAGAAGACATAAAAATTTAAATTGTCGAGGCGATCAAATGCCTTGTGGCTATATCACACAATAAACTACAATATTACCGGCTATAGTGTGAAATTGCAGCAAGTGTTGCACTGAGTTGCACAATAGAAACTGCAACTCGACGGCTATATTTTTTTTAGCTAGAAATTGACAATAAACTAGCTCATTCACAAGCGCCTTTACATAGCTGACTAATTAGAGACTTGGCAATGAAAGAAATGTTATCCACATTTTTGCAATTCGTCACAATATTTATCACAATCATAATCTTTTGTAGTAAAATAAAGCTTTTACCATTTCGTATCTGTGCCAACGTTAATCAACTGGGAATTTCGTTGCTCGTCTCTGGCGCTCGTGATGGAAAAAGTCCAGGGTCCTAGGTCGTTCTACTAAAATAATTTAACGGGTAGCACGCGAGAAATTGCATTTTCACTATACATACTCGTACGTATATGGCTTATGTAGCCTCGGGGATTAGGTAGTTTATATTTTCAAAACGTGTGGAAGTCCACGCGCTATGACGTCAGCGCTCTAATTCCTTTACCTACGTGTTCAAATATTGTGAGCGTTGCCGTATCACACTTAATGTTTTTTTTATTATGCAAAATCTATTTTCAATAAACGTTTGTTCTCTATAATTTTGCTAGCAAACTATTCTTAAGCAGCGATCAGAATTCTATTCAGAGAATTAAATTTAAATTCCGAATGGTCGTTAATAAAACTGCCCATTCGTTATACTACATGTGGACACGGCTCCGATAACAGCTTGCATTATGTAGTCGCCCGCTTTACCGAGGGCATTCTCGTATGAAGATCATATTTTATGGATGTCTCTTCTGGTCATTAACTTACCGCGTTTATAGGTCATTCTCCCACTGGGTCATTTAAAAGGGGACCGCAGATAAGCAAATAGGGTATTCTGGATGGGACTCGGAATTGTGTACTTACTATAAAAATTTAGGTTAGATTTACATAAAATGTTTGGAAATTGAGAATTTTTATGGCAATTGCAATTTTTTTCGTTTCGGTCATGTATTTACAGCAAAATCTTTTAAATTGGCATGGAATTAATTACCAATAGGTTTTCCCGAGTCAGATAGGTATTATCATAAACGAATGTTTCTAAAATTCCCATTGAGCCCCGGTTCTATCATAGACCAACAGAATTATTTTAACAGAACGCATTTTTTTTTGGCATTTTTATCTTTCCCGGCTCGTTGTTGTTGTAGTAAAAAAAAACACTACAAGTTTTTTTATCGTTGCTCTAAATTAGGTTTCATGCCCGGTCAGGCACTTTTTTTTAAAATTCTCTGTTGCTTCAAGATAAATCTTTGAAAAGCATTAACGCATGCTTAGCGAACTCTAAAGGCTTCTCTGTTGCTGTCCGGTTTTTGATATTATGCTTGCTAGATGGTAATAGGTTTACTATCTCTGGGATATGAGAATTAATAACAGATTACGGGAAATGTGTGTGTATTACAGTATACACTTGCCTGATTGCCTCGTTGGTCTAGTGGTCGCATGCGCGGCTGCTGAGCGTGAGGTCTTAGGGTGGATTCCCTGGTCAGGCAAAGAGTTATTAGGTTTTTAAAGTTGTAATTTTTTTCTGTTAGGAAATTCCCAGTAGCAACTCTGAGTTAGGAAGTTGGTGGTGTGAGATCCCCGTGCTTCGGAGAGCACGTTAAGCCGTCGGTCCTGCGCCTGATCTCTCTCCGGCCGTGTCACGTTGCCGTCCCATCGACTATGTGAGTGAAGGAAGAGGGAGTGCACCTGTGTTTGCGCACACACTTGTGCACTATAATATCTCCACCATACTTGGCTAATCTCCTCGGAGATAGCCGTGACCAAAATACGGTCTGTAGGAGTATTAGTATTATACACTAACACATTTGCCTACCCCTACGGAGAATAAAAGCTTGATGCTATGCAATGATAAAACTTACCTAATTAAGTAACTTGAGTATTGGATCATTGTTTGTTCTCTGATTTTCAAAACGCTCTTGTTTCCTTTAATGAATCGCGCTCTCAACAGACTAATTTTGTTAAATGTCGGAAGTCAAGGCAGACAGAGACACGTTTACGTCTCTTTATTGTTTTCATAATAATTTTAATCAAGTAATATTTCGTTTCTCCACGATGTTTTCCTTATTATTTGTAGCATGTAATTTATTTTAAGATAGCTGACATTTAGGTACTGAAAAAATAAGAAATAAATCATTTTGACTTGAATGTCGGGCGCCGTCATCTAGATTTATGTTATGCATATTGTTTTTTTGAACAACATTCCTGCGTGTTACAGTATTGCATTATATTAAGTACATAACAAAACTGTCCCACTGCTGGGCAAGACTTCTCATACAGAGAAGGCACGAGTATTGACCATCACGGTCACATTGGTACATGCCAGGTTTAACCCACAACTTGTGATTCAAGAAGTGGCTAGTAACCACTCGGCCAGCACGACATCAAGTCTTTCAAATAGGACCCGGTAGAATTCCATACTTAGGTGCACGTCTTCTTTACCATATCATGTTATAATTTACCTCTATGAGGTAGGCTTGACATTTTGAGGAAGCCAAAGCTATATTTTTGGTTTGTATTTCCTTCTTCTATTCTTATTGTGTGTTTGATAAACAACCTAGCGTCAGAGTTTAAGCCATCTGAAGGCCTCAGACATCGCCAAATAAACATTTTATTTTTCCTCGTCTACCGAGGAATTAGTAAAAAAATACTGGATGAATATAATTTATTCTTGTTTTGTCAAACATACTTAGTAAAGGAATAATTAGTGGTTATCTTTATTTTTAAAAAGATAGCTAATTACACTGATAATGTTCGGAATTGCTTCGCTAAAACTTGGTGCAAAGTTTTCAGAACTGAGTTGATAAATGAGTGAAGACCCTTCCATAAATTACTTTTGAAACTGCTGTTAATTGATCCCTTTCCGTTCGGTTTAAGAGTATCTAAAACCACTTTATTTCTTTAATTGTTCGCAAAAGTTCAACTGCCATGGTGTATTTTATAGAGCTTACCTAGCTTGAGGTGGTGGCCGAATGGTTTCGGGTCCGATTCTTAAGCAACGGGTCTCTTTCAATGTCATGTACTTTTTTAGTTAATCTAAGATATTATAGTGAATGAAAACATCGTGAGGAAACCCGGACTTATTTGTCTGTCTTGCCAACCCATAATGAGCAAACGTGGTATTTCTTGCTCGAATCTTCTCTGAATGAGAAGAGACCGCAGTAAGCCGTTGCAGTTGCTGTACAGTAAGTTAACAGCTGTTTATATTACCTAGCTTAGTACCAGCAAGACTTAAATCGGCAACACACGAAGCTATATATTTATGAGTATGTAAATAGGTACCTACATATTTTTACGACTTGCATTATACCTACATAAATTTATTTGCATTCGAAAACTCGCTCCCGGATCCAAGGAATTAAACGACTACGCTTTATGACTTATTTTGTTTTATAGTTTATTTTATTGGCTTCATTTTTGTATTTTTGTTTGTTGTTTGTACTGGCCACACTCAAACTTGTTTGTTCAAGGGGTTTTACCTGTTGGTTTTTGATAATTAAAAAGCTTCTACTATAAAGTACCTACTTAAAAATGTTGCTGGTGATCTAATTATAATTATCACTTAAAACCTACTTCTTCCTCTACTACACGGTTCATTTAATATCCCCTTAATAGGCCCTTCTCTAAATAGCTTAGTTTTTATTTTGACATATGTCACGCTTGTTTCCCATTGACCCCAACAGGTGTGATTGTGTAGGCAGAGCTGTCAATTTCCACTCTTTAGCTACATTATGTTTTATTATGCATAATGTAAGATACCTATTTGAATACGATTCACATTGGGCTGATTGGATGTTCGGGTTATAAAAAACAAACAACAATCCTAACCGTACCTGCAATAAAACTAAGATGTCATAAAAACTTAGAAATAAAATTGATAGCAATTATAAGCACACGACTTTTAAATTCATAAACTTTATGATACATAATATTGATAGGTAGAAAAAAAAGCTTTCGACTCAAAAATATTGGTCATTTGTAGTGATAGGAAACAGATTTATCAATTTTTATTACCAAAATGAGTAGTTGTCAAACCTATAACAATATTATTTATGATAATAGAATACCTAAGTAATTTTTTCCGATCACGAACATGTCCGGTTTTTTGTCGTCTAGCCCATGTCTCGTGCGGATCTCAAATTCGCAAACAATCCGCACGAACTTCGCTAAAATTTAGCACGACGTTAATTTCAAGAGCTTTACTTGTCAAAAAGTTTAGCAATTGTGCCTGTTTGAGTGAGGCTTACTTTATGAATTAATTTTAACATAAGACAATGATACTTCAAATTCAAACGACGCCGTGTAACTTTGATTGCGAAAAATATGAATCATTTATTTTTATTTATCTACTCTTTATTGTACATTTTATCAGGTACTTAATATTAATTTTCTTACAAAATAAAGTACAATGGGTGGCCTTACTTATCTTACTTTTCATACGTAAGATTGCGACCCTTTGGACGCGCATCTATGACTCGAACTTGCTTACACTTGCCAAATGCTTGCCGATAGTCAATATAGGGCACAAAAACGGTTCTTCTGCCAACACTATGTTTCCTCAAAGAACACCGAAGACCTTGCTCACCGTTAGGAACTCAACATTACAAAAGAACAGTGTTAATTGGCTACGATTTTCTGCAAGGTGGAGGTAGGCACATCTCCACTCAAGCAGGTGGTTTATTCGAGCCTTACCTACCTTATAACTTAGGTGCCCTACTAAGTTTTTTTGACAGCTATTGAAACAAACAAAAATGTGACTTCAGCTTAATGGTTTTGAGTAGTATCTAAATTGTTTTATAAGTTAAAAACTCTTATCTCAAAATTGTGAAGAATTACTGGTTGAGTGGGCACTGTTGGCGATACGGATCATTGAGTAGCATCTTGTTTAAAGAAACAACTTTGTTTCTTTTATTTATTTATTGTATTAGAGTCCGGTGCCGTTATGTTGTTAAGTTAGTGTGCCATAAAAGCTCAGTTAAGTTTAAATAAGCCTTGCTATTAAATATACAAATATATATTTTTATATTCTTAAATACCTTAGGAACTTGCATAGGTAAAATAACTTATTGTTTCGCGTTTACTCCTTTATAACTCAAACATCAGACTACAAGATTCAATGTGCCAACCAAACCGCCTGATTGGCTTGATCAGGTTTTGCCCAGTTATTATAAAATACCGCCAAAAATACCAAGGTGGCTAAAAGCTTTTTGATGGGAACCCTTTTTTCAGTGATATGTGATTTTTTGAGTCCCTTGCTCTAAAAACTGGCCTTTGACAAACGCGTTTCATCCATTTGCCCGCGTCATGTCAAACCTTAATCATATTTTGATGTGATAAATGCGGCTTACCTTAGGCAGTCATAGGTTCAGGACAAAAGTGACCGGTTAAGTGAAAACCGCTGTCATGCAAATGTCACAATGTGCGGGCCCAAAGATATTTTTGTCACCAGCCATTTGACCCGATTTCTGTGTTATATTAATTGTGCCGTAGTTTTCAAAGAAAAGTCAATTAACTAAAGCCAAAAGCAACAATCAAATAAAATGTTTCATTCCACTATATTATTTTACTGTTTCTTTGTGTAGGTAGGTCCATAAACTGTTATAATTAAAATAAATAAACAACTATGTGGTAATACAAAAGGCAAAAGTTAATATGTCATGAAAAGTACACGTGACCTAAAAAAAATATCTTATATATTTAACATTCTACCATTTTAGGAAATTGCATATTACTAAAATAGAGATAAAATTTTCCCAGCACATGTTGAAAATGTTTGCGTGATACTTAGTAACAGCCGGTGAAGTGGCAACAGCCGTGCAATATTTATCCTCTAGTAGGTGCAAGTGGCGTGCATATATAATAACGTGCTGCTTCACCAACACCATAAAGTTCTGGACACTGTGCTCAAAAGAAACTCAAAGCATATATCACACAAAACACTCTACTTCCAAACTTTAAAGTCACTCAGCCAATCTTAAAGTGTCCAATACAATTTTATTCCCACATCCAATATCGATATGTAGTTCGGTCTCCATACAATCACTTACTTAAAGTAAGAGGGCGGAACTTTCTCAACCGAAAATTCACATAAGTGGGAAATTGTGTTTTCTTGCAAAAATTATCCGTGAATGTCTGATACGAATGAAGAGGGTCGGATATATTTGGAAGACGAGTAGGAAGATTCGATGACCTAAATAAAATGGGATTGTGGCAGTAATTACAATTGGCAGATTTAAGAGGTTTTCGTCGGTGCCGAAAGACTATTTACTCAGATAATTTAGACACGACAATAAACATGAAAACAATACAACATATAGTGTTCCTTTAAAAGTATAATGTACTTTGGTAGATATTCAGCTTGTTTCCTCACATTCAAGTTAATGTCTTACAAGTACTTAACTCGAACTTACAAACTTTACGTTTTAACGTTTAATAAAGTTTTATGGGACGCATATTAGTTCGTAAGTCGAGCGTTTATATGTACTTTCGTTGACATCGCGAACTACTTAACTCGTAACTGAGTAACGGCAATTACTTAGTTCCACAAAGGCGTCGAAAGCCTATTATCTAGGGTTCGTATAACAATATTAAGGCTCATTTACATTATGCGTTTAGTCGCTCGTTTAGCGTGCGAAGACGATTTTGAATACGGAGTATTCGTGTTAATGTTTTGCCATTTCTAAGAAGCTATAAACCTACAAAGTTTCTCAATGCCTCCGTATATGGTCAGTTTGTAACACAAATATATTGGTTAACGTTTCCTATACAGATGCATTTGTCGATTTTAGTTTGGTATAAAATGTCTACTAGCAATAGCATGGCGTGCCATTCTCAGTTATATTTCTTATGTGATCTTAGAGGTTAAAATCTGAAAAGAAAAAACAAAATTTTCTATGTAAACTTGATATGTTCAAAGTGTTTTGCTTTATGCTCTTAGATTTCTTAGATGGCTAGAATATTTTTACACTCTTTAGTTTTTATACACTCCAAACAGATAGGTATAAAAATAAATTAGAACCTAACTAGAGGCGCCGTAAAGTTTTACTAATCAACATTATCTAAACTTTAAAAATGGTCCATTAACGATAATTAGCCTTGAGTGTGAAGATAAGACTTATAATAAGTACTCATGACGCCATGAGAGTACTAACTCTGAAAACCTCAAGATTCAGCAAACTATAATATGTTAAATAGTATGATCTACATTGTATAGATACTTTTTAAAATATGATTTTTACATTCTCCAACATTATTACAAATTTATTTTATTACAGATCTTAACTTTCAAACATATTACCTACTCAGGTAAGTACTAGTACGTTCTCCACATTGTAACGTCATAGTAACTCCGCCATTTTATTATATGAAAAGCTGGCAAAGGAAAACTTATCGCGTCAGATATTCCATTAACTCGATGCATGTTTTCAGTTAGTGTGTCCCGAAGCTATTGAAATAAAAATACTTTGGATATTGAGTGCTGGTGCATGGAAGCACGTATTGCCAACGTTTCAGTATAAAATACACAGTTTAAAAATATTTCTAGTACGTTTTAGTATTGGAGCTTTTGGGTTAAGTACCAGCTACATAGATCGATGGAGGTTAAGCTGTACTTGCCACGGTTGAACTGTGAATGAGACACCATTATTTCATATCAAAACCCCTTAGTGTTTCGGAAACCACGGGCAACCATCGGTCCCGGTTGTCAAATAAACTGTGAGAGCCATTACAAGTAGTCAGCGGCTTGAAAATCTGTCATACCACGAGATATCGTGTTACGAGGGAATACAACTACTGGTATGTACACCTCTGCCTAACCCCTCGGAGGAATACTGGTGTGATGATATGTTATGTTATCGTGTTACCCAGTAACTGGGTTGTAGAGGTCAGCTAGGCAGTCGCTTCACGTAAAATCCAGTATTTTCTATGTAACGCTGCATTCGGTTAAACTGAATAGATTTTTTGCTTATAGTATGTTTCAGTAGGTACTTAGGTATGTCGTCATCTCTCTGGATATCATTCGGTCGGCTAATTTGTTTTGCGGTTTTAATTAATGTTCAATATAACTATCTGCCTCGTTGGTTCAGTGGTCCGTAGAGCGACTGCTGAGCAGGAGGTCTCGGGTTCGATTCCCGGGTCGGGCAAAGTGTTATTGAGTTTTTCTGTTAGGAAATTCTCAGTAGCAGCCCGGAGTTTGGAAATGTGCCCGGTTGATGGCAATAGGCTCACCACCTATTACATGGGACTTAATAACAGCATTGGTGAAATGTGGGTGTACAATTGTGTACACCTCTGCCTACCCCTTCGGGGAATACAGGCGTGATGCTATGTTATGTTATGTTCAATATTGGTTTTGATAAATCCCAATTACTCGTATATTGGAAGTGGAAGCCGATATACACTGCTTAAATTTTTTACGTGATTAATTTTGTTGCATGTTATTGACAGACAGACAGAGAGTCATTGTTATTGGTTGATAATGACTTGCAAGATTAACAATTAGTGCCTAACTGGGAGACTTTCTAGGATTTGTCCCTATTCAAATATCTTAAATTGGCAAATCAAAATAAGAGGCCATTTAATTTCCAGAAGGTTCTACTTCTGTATTTCCTGTTTCTATTTTGGCTTCAGAGGGCCACATTCTGGAAAGTTTAATTCGTATGTGATTATGGCGCTTGCAACAGTCCCGAAATGCCGGAGACTCAATATAATTGATAAATATGGTAAATTTTAATAATACCAATGATCTTGGAATAAATCTATCTAATAATACACGTTTAATGGATTTAGGACCAATAAACTAAAAGCAATAGAATTTCATTCTGTAGTAATTTGGGCAAAATATTGCATGGCGTGATTTGATGAACATACGTAATAACGTGATCACTTATCTATCTAGATCAAAGCCACTATTAATTCATAGCGTGTCAAAGTGTCGTAGATCATTTTACACTGGTGTTAATGCCACTAATATACAGCATTAATATTTCCTGACCCCGACTTCTAACCTAGATTACAATTTAATATCGCTCTGAATTCTATTCCCAATACGTTGGTTTGACACGTCAAAGCAATTCTTGGATATTGGTGTAAGTAAAGAGCTTGCAGTAAATGAGGTTTTTTTTTAATTTCACTACGACTTTTTCCCGCCACTTTGTACATATTGCCCCACAGAAGCGACAGAAATAGTGCCTAGAAACAGATTAGTAACTTTCTATTGAATTAATTTATCAAAGATAAATATCAATCTGCCTAGCCTTTTCCCAATTACATTGAGGTCGGCTTCCAGTCAACCCAGATGCAGCTTAATACCAGTATTTTACATGGACCGACTGCCTATTTGACGTCCACAACCCAGTTATTGGGTAACACGATATCTCGTGGTATGACTGGTTGTCATACTTTCGGCCCTCTGACTACCCTTAATGGCCGTCCATACATTTTTATTTGACAATAGGGACCGACGGTTTTGCGTGCTCTCCGAGGCATGCTGTGGTCTCGGTATGAAATTATGGTCATCCATCCATAAACGAACCGCGACAAGTGCATTAGTTACTTAGCCATGAGCCCCATGCTTGATCAAGATAAGATACACTGCCAATAATATAGCTGTAATAACTCTATATTATCTACAACACTTACTTCTGGAGCTTTATTACAGTTAAGTATAAAAACTTAAGTAAGTTACTGTAAGTACCTAAAGTTACTATTAATAGTTAGTTACTATAAGCATGTATGTGTTTACCTGATAAGTGTAAGGCCGGAAACAAGCGTGTAACACGCTATGCCACACGACGCGAATGTAGCGTGCTTAGTGACGTTTTATCAATCGGATGCGTGATGTGGTGTCGACTGTTACGAGTACATCTTAAGATTTACATTTTAGTGATAATAATAAAAGCCTTGGCTTATTCAACAGTCAGGCATCTATACAATTCTTTGGCACCTTTGAAATATATAGAACCAATATATATACCGGTCGTTTTTCACGGCTATAAAACAGGGCTTGTCGCGCGTCGCAATAAGTCGTCCCGTCACGTCAGCCTTCAATGTGCCCGCTATATCACGCGCTACTACAAATAAAGTATCGCACGCGCTGTGTGTAAACTAATTCCGAGAGCCACGCAATCGATTTAGATGTCTATCGCTATCCATCTGCATGGGAGTGAAACTTAATAAAAGAAAAACGTTGACTGAGCGGTGGTTTCGGTTCCACTTTGCTAGTAAAATTGTGTTACAGAGAGGAACTTACTTGTACGCTTTTGATGTATAGGTAAAGTTGTTGTCGAATGTTTGCTGCGGTGCAGCGTCGGTTTATTGTAGAACAAAGCCATGTCAGAGTTGGTTTCAACACTGACACAAGGTTGTTCACCAACCATACGATAAGAAGAACGGTTACAAGTTAAAAGCTTATAGAAGAATAGGGACTCTGATGGAGATGGCACTTGCCTGTAGAAGAAATAATCCGTCTAGAATTAATTCACCAAAGAACTTAAGCTTTTAGCGTACAATAGCTATATATGTTTTTTTACAACGATTGTATTTTGTTTTAGGGATATCCCGGTATTCTTGGGTCGAGCAAAGTGTTATTGAGTTTTTCTGTTTTGAAATACTTGGTAACAGTTTGGAGTTGGAAATTCTATAACCAGCAGTTGAGGATAATAATAATTTATTTCTAAAACAAATAACATTAAGTTTTCAGTGGCTCATGGCTTTTTTCATAGGAAATGGTAATATGCATAACATGGGACATAAAAACGGAAACAGTGAAATTTGGGCGTACTATTTTGTACTTTCGCCTCTGCCGATCTCTTCGGGGAATACAGGCATGATGCTGTGTTACCGATGTATTTTGAACTTTCATAATTCGATTCGAGTCATAAATTTTTGAAGTGTCTCTAGAGAAAACCTTGTCTTTTAGCATCGTGTCAAGAACACAAGACGTAGTCAAATTGCAACTCTACATTTATTTCCTCTTCTAACAGCGGGCGTATCAATTACAGACGGCCTGACAAAGGAATATTTTACATATCCAAGAATTAATTCGATTTTCATTAGCCTTGCTAATGGAATTTCCAATGGTGTAAGTGCCAGATCTCACTGTCACTACTATTTTATAAAATTGTCACGTATTTGGTCGCAGGGAAACCTGCCCTTATTTGTATGTTAATGAAACCAAACATATTCAGATTCGAAGGAAGTGCGATGTCGTTAAATATACCGTGTTTGTTGTTGTATTTATGGTTATAAATTATCTACGAATGTAACTGTTCAATAAAATTACTACGGTCATCATTCACGACAACATGAAAAAAAGTTATATTTTTGAAGATGGAAAAGGATATTCACCGTGGGAGAGCCACGTTTCGGCACGAATGGGCCGGCTCGACCGGATTGATACCACGGCCTCACAGAAAACCGGCGTGAAACAACGCTTGCGTTGTGTTTCGGCCCAAACTCTTTAAAAGGCCGGCAACGCACTCGCGACTCCTCTGGGGTTGCGGCTGTCCATGGGCGGCGGTAATCGCTTACCATCAGTTGAGCCATCTGCTCGGTTGCCCGCTAATCCATAAAAAAAAAAAAAAAATATACGCGAGCGGGGTCTGTACTCGCACCCCTTGGACCAGTACTACAAGTGCTCTACTAGTAAGCACCGCCCCCTAAGCCGAAATTTTTCTCTATAAATTCAATCGCATTTTTCACAAATTTTAGGTACTATACGCACTAAGATCGCATCATCATCAACGCATCAGTCCTCCTGCGACCACAAATGCTGCAAAGTGTTCGAAACTTCAGGAAAAACAAAAATTGACAAAATGATTTGCAACAAAGCAGCTTGTTCCACATAATTATCAATATTTATCATTTCAATTGTCCGGACCGTCTATCGGTCACAACTTAATTAGCGTCCCTACAGACCAATTATCGTTGGTACGCTAATATTTTACGTATAAATTCACAGTATTTAGTACATCCTTTATACAGCCGGGATGCCTATTAACGTTTCAAATGTACGATGTTTTATTTTGAGGCCGTTATTTCGCACCGGTCTGTTTTTCTCATGTTTTATGTGCACATTTAACTGAATAAAGTACGAGAATTTTATTAACTTTGGTCCCGTTAAATTAATGGACCCTTAATGTCTATTTAGAGTTCAAAATAAATATGACGAAGGTTTCGTTATCTTGATAAACACAGGTTATAATAAAATGGTAATTTTTCATGAAATTCACCTTCCAAGAACATAATATGTCGTGAATAATATAACATAGCATCACGCCTGCATTCCTAGAAGGGGTAGACAGAGCTGTACACAAATGCACACCCACATTTCACTAATGCTGTCATGAATATCTTTTGCATTTAAACCTCTAGTGTAATATTATCGTAGACTGCTCACATAGTGAAGTGAAAATAGCTCACTTGGTGGAAAATTGTGTAATGGTCGCATTCGACATGACCCACCGTTGGTTCAACAGTATTAGCAATGCCTTCTGTAGACTAGGATTACACTAAGAATCGACATTTAAGGACTCTGCCTAGAGGATCTGTCAAAAGTCGACACTGCCTGGCGGTGCTGATTCCACCTTCCCTGCACTACACTGACTTGGCCTCTAACATATAAAAAAGGCCCTCACACGTCCGAATAAATATACACCGGCAGATAAACGTCTCTATGTGTAAGTACGGACATAATATGCGTAATGTGGAGTCGTACTTTGCATTTATATCTGGTCTTTACGAAATGAGGTCCAGCAAACATGATTCGGGTTTCAAGTAGCCCTCTTATCTTTAAATGTTTTTATTTATGCAAACTTCAAAGCTAAGTTGACAATTTCCGAGGTCAGATTTAGTAACTCTAAATTGCTAAATTATCCACGAATTCGTCGGAGATATTTTCAGAAATAAATATACTACTACTAAATACCATATGAAGCCTTTAAATAGGTAACTTAAAGACTGTATGTGGTATGTCAATAAATTTTCAGTAAATTTCCACAGGCTGGCTCTAACAGATGCGGTATATCTAACGAGGTGAACACGCGTAGGTGCGAGGTGTTAAAATATAAATCCGACACCGTCTAACGGGAGCTAGAAGAGACACGCAAGTTACAAATAAAATTAGTAAGTAGGTGTACTGAATAAAGGTTCATTGAACCCAGAACCAGCGAACCACTAATAAGAGCTTAGCGCTAAAGAGAAGCTTTGAATGCTACTTTCAAATTACTTTTACTTGCTTTCCTATTTAAACAATTTTAGATGGAGCTGTATAAACAGAGCTTACATTTGATACATCAAATACTTATCTCATGTTACAATACTGGTCCAGATATTTGATACGAAATGTCATTTCAGCAGGAAAAAGGTAGGGTTCGAGAGGCAAAAGTGTTATGTTACCGCACATTGTTCTAACATTTTGAAACATTTAAATATACGTTCTATGTTGCTAAAACAACTGCAGGGAAAGGTATACATTCAAAATACTCTTGCATTCCTGTTAATATACACGTCCTGAAAGCAAATTGTATTGTTTGCTATGTAAACAACGAATTTGCACGAACTGCACGGAAAAATTTTTCGCTGAAAGGCGGGACTGGTTTTGTGTTTCTAACAAACACTGAAACTTCTAGCAAACACTGAATCTATGGGCCATGTTTTGATAAAGGAAAATTTTGCCACAAGACATGCAGCATAGTTACTGGTTTGCATCACGACATAAAGGCAGAGGAGGTCAAATACGATCGTATCTGAATGTTTGCATTTGCCATTGGGCCTGTAGTCAAGGAACTGCGCGATGCGCTTCTAATCAGAAAGTGTACAAGACTTTCGTAAACAGATGCCGAAGGGGATGGCATGGTATAGTAGGACCTGATAAAACCAGCTACGGCATAATCATGTGGTGAAACAGTACCGATGCCCATACACTATTTATTCTCGAAAAGAAATTGATCCGCATAATAGCCAATATAGAGCAAACTGACAGCTGCAGACCTATTTACATACAATATTGATTATTAAGTCTACCATCCATGTATATCTTGGAAATATGTAAATTTGTAAGAAAAAATACAAACTTTTTCGTAACCCGCGCCAATAAACATAACGATCGACCAGTTAAACACAAAAACATGTTAATGCTTCCTTCTTCACACATGATACTCCACACCAATAGCCCTTATGTAATGTCTATTAAAATATATAACAAATTACCAAATTCTTTAAAAAACTAAACAAGCGAAACTAAATTCATACGCACACTCAAAAACATCCTTATCAACAAAGCTTATTACTCGATAAACGAATACATGAATGATAACGATAATGTACATAACAAACTAAATACTACTTAGAAACACTCCAAATATTGTTAATTTAGTAAATGTCTCGAATACTTATCTATTATTGTATTATAGCTTACTTAGCTTTATAGCTTAAGTCTTATGGACCTACTAATTTTTAAGTGTAGTCGTCGAATTTAAGTTTTTTTTTTCCTAATTGTTTATATAGTTTTAGAAATAAGATTGTGTGCCCTACAGGGTCCACGATTGTACTTAGCTCTTAGCCATTCTGTAACACCTTTTTTATACATTGTGGAACGCAAATAAATAATATGAATATGAAAATAGCGAAGCAGCGACGAGGACAGTTCCTACAGCATATAAGCACCTGGATACAATTGTTCCGGTACATATAAATGTTCGTGGTGAGTTTAGGTAGATACCACCCAGTGGCGTGCCTAGGGTTTCAAAATAAGGCAAGCCCAATAAAATTTTAAACGATTTCAAAAAAAGAAATTTCAGTTTTGGACTGAGTATGTAGGTACCTACGTATGTATCATCGCAATTTTCTCATAAACTACTGGTTAGGTACAATCAATTAAAAGTGAATTCATCCGTCTTCTTCTCGGCCCCGGTTTGTCACTTTCCTGATGCTGCATATGCTTTTATAAAACGACATCGTATTTTGAAATTAACGAGACCAGTTCTAAAAAATTGCCTTTATTTAATGAAGTTTTGGACTCATCATGTCCTCTTAAAGGAAGTTCCTGTTGTGCTAAATGACAAACAATATCGACTAATGTTTGAAATACATTACGGTTGTTATCAACGCACGTGTTATATTTTGAAATTTCCTCAGATAATTGGCGTGATATAGATGTCTCAATTCGTTGTTTACCAAAATTACTGAAAGTAACCATTGCACACAGGTGTTTATGGGAATTTTCGTGCCTTTTAATGGCGCCAGATATGTTATTTAAATCATTATAACCAGATGTATTCGGAATCTTCATTCAAAAAAAACATGCAGCACCAGCAATACAACTTATTAGTGTGCGAACAGCCAACAATCCAACTAGTTTTATACACTGATCTATTAAATTTTCGTTTATGCGATTTACTAGTCTGAGAAATACACAGATTAGGCGTCGGTTTTAATGAAGAAATTAACTGTTTTTTCTGCGCAAAGTTTAAAGGTTTTACCTTATCTTCGCCAATCAAAACTTGAACGCATTTTAAATCCTCACAAGGTACAATTACCTCAATTGTAAGTCACCAAAACAATTGTATCACTGAGAAAATCTAAGAAAACACACAAAAAACTTTAACAACAAAACTTTTCCCACTCAAGCAAATGAAACTGAAGTGAGTTGCACTCGGGTGTCAGGAACTATTTACGCAGAGTTGCAGTGTTGTCATTTAGGCAAAAAAGTCGCCAGGTATATGAAAAATCTAGCTAAATGTCGCAATAGGGTATTTGACACTGATGGAAATAAAATATGAAACTTAGCTATAATGATAGAATGTATTTTATTTGACTCTTTGGTATTTTTGAAAATAATTTTAATAACTCGTAAATACATTTAATCGATAAACAAATTCATAATTTTTAATCTATGTGTCACGTGACTCGCAACTATTAATTATTTTAAAAAGTCGCTAGTTTTTATTGTTGCTAAATCTTAAAAAAAGTCTCCAAACTCGTAAAAATCTCCAATATCTCACAACGTCGATAAAACGGCAACACTGCAGAGTTGGCAAGGTGTACATACGCGTGCAACTTCATAGGCATGCACGGCTTAAATCTTCCATACTGATCGATTTGTAGACGCACAAGGTATATACTCGTTATACGGCACATCGCTATAAGTGCGAAAGAGACAGAGATAGTATTTGAAAGCCCCGTAAAAGCCCGTACGTGTAAGCGAGATAGCTATATGTAGATGCTGCAACTGCGAAACTCGAACAATCGCGATGTGTAGTAGTGTGGCATAGGTTATATACCTTTGTGTTATTTTGTTAAGAATTAAGCGCGCGAACTTTTAAATTGTTCGGGTTTGATATTGATTCTCTATCGAGCATTTTAGTAAGGCATGCCGGGCTTTTGGGCTTATATGAAGGTACCGCCACTGATACCACCCCTAAAAAGAGGGAATTTTAAATAAAAGCTATTTGAGGTAAAACTAGGGGCACCTATTGACTGACCGTGTCACTGTCCGAGTCTAAGCTGAAACTTTTGTCGAAATCTATAGTATATATGTAGTCAGCAGTGTGCATCCTTCCTTATGTCCTAGTAACATTGTTGAGAGGTCACCGACCACTGAATTGGCACCAAGTACCGCAACTTCAGCAAATTAAATCCAAAGTTTCAAAAGTACGAGCCACGAACTTTAGTTGAGTCAAGTTTATTTTCTTGCGTTAAAATCTGGGAGGTGCATTATTTATAAAATTTTAATTAATGGTTTTATTATTTAAATTTCTAGATTTATGTTCGTTTTCCTCCAATGTAGGTCAAGCACAACTTTGTATTATTAAATCTAGAATTTCCTGAACTGTGTCTGGGTTGATTTATTTATTATGTAGAAAAATCTTAGAAATACACACATACATTTCTCAAAAGCATGCGCAGTGAATTATGTTTTATTAAGTGAATAGCGACCCGCAACTTTTTTTGTGTGGAAGATCCATCATGGATGCTGTGCCGGACTCCTCCTGCCTAAAAACCACACGGTTCTAATGTTATTTTTACATTTATTAGATTATTTCTGATTATTTTCAGTCTTCTTAATATTCACTGGTGCATTGTACGATGACAGTTTGATGAATAATTATTACCAATGGCACCTTGGTCTTAACCTTTTACTGTCCCGTGAGTCACACAGGATACACGACGCCCGTGAGTCACATAGGTACGAATAAGTTAAGGAGGACTATTTTCTGTTGGTCTTTTTTCCTTCATAAAATTATTTATTTATTCCTTGGTTGGCTAAACAAATTTTCATTGAATCTTAGCTTCAATATCACTGTCGGTTACAGTTTATTATAAGTTTGCTAAGTACCTTTTAAAGGCCCAACGAAGTGGAAAATGACATGCTTTGAACGCCAAATAGCTTTTTCAGTGTTGACTTCACTAATGAACTAGCGATAGAGTCGCTGGAGTTTATTAAAAGAACTAGGATTGGGGTTGCTTTCTTTGTATAAACAATTAATTTAATAGGTTGTTTATCTTCTTAGATAAAATTTTGGTGTGTCTGTGAAGTTTCAAGGAGAGCATTTTAAATTGAAGTAGTTCTAAAATGTGTTAGCTAGCGCAATTGCTGAGTGTGGGTCCTACGTTCGATTCGCGGGTCGAGTAGTGTTATTAAGATTTTCTGTAAGAAAATGTTCAGCAGCTGTCCGGAGTTTGGAATTGTTCCCGGTTGATGGCTCACCGCTTTACATGAGATTTACACCTCTGCTTACCCCCTCGAGGAATACAGGCGTGATGCTATGTTATATTGGAATATTTAACCATATTAACATCTATTTTACTTGGTTATAATAAATGCATTGAAATGATGACACGCAAAAATAAACAAAGACATAATATATTTTTATTTTGCGACCATTATTTTGACCGTAATCAAAATTAAAGAGCGAATAAAAGCAAGGGTTTATTATGGGTTCATTAATGAAATCACTCGTGTTTCGTATTCCGCTTAGGTTACGCGAAACACGATATTACCGGGATCCAAATTAAAAACAACAAGCATAATTTCTGTAGCATTTATGTGTAAAAGCGTTCCATGTAAATGTAATACATGCATGTAATATCCGTCACGTCTGAGATAAGCACGTCTAATAAAACGTACGTACCTACAGTGAGCAACATAATAAGTGAACATGCAAAACGGTAAAGTTAAAAAAAAAAACAATTTTATTTTCGGGTAAAGAAAAATACACTATAAAGAAACTTAAGAGTTCGCTACGCGTGTATAAATGCATTTGAAAGAATATGTAGGTACATATTTAGAATAATTTCAAAAGTGGATTACATGGAAAAGATGAAGGATTTACATAACAAAATATTTATTTTATATGTATTTAAAACCATTTATAGCATCTTACAGAAGATCCAAAGCGATACTATAAACCTACAATTTAACTTAAGACTAAATTAACTTATAACATATAACTTACTAACTATGTAACTTATTTATGTAGGTACCTATAAAAAATCTCGATTTTATAATACTCGTAGAGTAAAGAAAGGGTTAAGTAATATAACTGTAGCTGTTTTATCCCATTTTTGAGTAAATCTCCTATAATTTCCGTACTATTTCTGCACAATCACTCACCAATAAGAAGGTGAAGCAGTGGGCTAACGCAAACCCATTCTGAATAACCTTTCCGTCTAGAGCTGTCATTTTGCGTAATAAAAATAAGCTCTTGTAATCAAGTTTCAAATTCACGAAATTTCATCTAGTTTCGTCGCTGACTGTACCCGCGATCATCTACCGGATTAAAGTGATTTTCTCTGCACGGAGACTACGTAAGAATATGTCTTATCATGTAACTGGGCTTAATTAGCGACAACATTAAATTCCTCGCATGATTTATCGCTATTGCAATATTTTGAAATTGCTTCACAGTGCATCTCGGTCGTTGAACTTAGTACCAAAGCGAGGGAAGATTTGGAGACCGCTGAAGACGGAAAAGAAAATTGACATTTGAAATTTTTCATTAATCTAGTGGTGGCGAGCGTGGTTATTGAGTGCGAGGTCCTGAATTCGATTAACAGGTCGGGCAAAGTGTTTAAAGGGTTTTTCAATATCAGCACGGAGGTTGGGGATGTGCCTATTGGATAGCAATGAGCTTAATGCTATCCACCTATTTACATGGAATTGCATAACGGCATCGGCGAATTGTGGCTGTATTTTATATAACAATATTTCGTATGCATAGGTAAGAACGAACAATACAATTTTTAATTACATTTCTAGTGTCTTACAAGACTAAATTTCTGCTCTTTTGGCATTTTTCTTAGAAGACGATGTAATATGATAAACGCAATAATGGTTTTCATATAGAAGTGCTTTGTTTATCATATTCATATAAACATAATAAGGTGTCATATAGCTCCAATTTTGTAAGCTAAACATTTATCCGAAAATTTTCTGTAAAATGGAATTTATTTACGCTGTAAACCGATATTGTGAGTCGGAGATTAAATATCTTTATTAAAAAGGCTCAAGCCTCAAGCTACTGTGTATGTACTAGACTCTTTATAACGTATTTTAGTTTTCCCGCCTAAGTTTAAGAAAGTTTTAAGAATAACTCACTAATAATGCCTGTTATGTTAGTGTTACTATTATAAATAAAAAGAAAAAAATCATAATTCTAAGACGCTTGCCTGATTGTTGATAGTTCTGGTGATTATCTATGTTGTAGGAGAGGCTATCAGGGGATCGTGGCTAAGTAATAGCCACATGGATCAACCAATTGCGGTTAAGCTGCGATTTCCGCAGTTGGTCTGTGGATGGGTGACCATAATTTAATATGGAGACCACTTCGTGCGTCGGGAGTCGTTAAATCGTCGTTACCGGTTGTATTACAAAAATCTATGAAATTTTCGATGAGCAAATAAATGATGTCTACTGCTCTTACAATTATATTTTAGTTCATAATTGTACCGAGCGTAAACGCCAATCTGCTTCCTAGAATACCATAACACAAACATTTTCCCAATCTGAGAATTGAACATGCAGTCAAATTACGTAACACTCTCGCAATCACTAGAACAATATTATAACTTAACCGTTAATGTTATAAACAGTGACAAGATGACGTAAATCTTAGGGCACTAGTGGTATTTTGGTCTGATAGCAACCTTCCTTACTGCCTAATATTTTCATCATAAGCGCCATAAGCTATTCCTAAGTGGAATATAGCTAGTTCTGACACGAAAAAAGATCAGCTGTGTATGTGTATCAGTTTTGAATGACAGTAGAAAACATTTTATCAACATCTCAGTAGCAATGAAACAAAACTACATTCCCGTATCTTTATACCCTTTTTATAGTCACTAAATTATTATAAGTGTTGTCACTCTATTAGTAATTCATATTAATGTTACAACATGCCATTATTTTTATCAACAAATAAATAGATAGGCCCATATACGAGTATCTTCTAATTTACGATAAGTACCTTACTTCTCCCATTTCCAAGTTTGAGAATATAAAAGAAAAGGAATAAAACGTTAACCGGTACTCCGAAGTTAACAATAGAGCGCCGTTAATTAAAGATGATTAAGGAAACCGATGCAAGCAGAAGGAAAGTGTAGTTACAATGGGGCATAGCGCCACGCCGTCTGCTGAGAGCGGGGTGGGATCAGCTGAGAGGGAGTACCGTCGAGACCGAGGTGGGGGAAGGTGGCAGCCGTAAAAGCCTCGCCTCCCACAATAGCGCACGTTTTCACTACATTGCGTTTGCTCCAATCTTATTTCCAATGAATTTCAGTCGCCGTTGAAATCAGTTCTAGCATCGGCACGAGTGAGTGCGACTGTGTCGTCGCTGCTCGCCGATGCGACCGACTATTGTGTCGTATCGCAACGGTTACTTTTATGAATTCACAATAGCCGTTTAGGTTATTGTGTTCTTTCGTGACACTGTTGAGAGGACGGCAAAGATAAATTGGCTGGTATTCTTTGATTGGCACATGGCGGATAACATCCCTTTGTAGCCTTTCTGATTCTTAATAGATTGAGTGTGTTGACGCCATGTTCTCATTCAACAAATCTAAATAATCCTTAGCCACTGATAAAGCTATAGGTATTATATGTTTAATATATCTTGACATGGCACAAAACTGTGACTTCGATTTTTATTTTTCGTTGGAATTTCGTTTCACCGTCATTTAAGACATCATCATCACTACATAGTATAAAACAAAGTCGCTTTCTCTGTCCCTATGTCCCTTTGTATGCTTAAATCTTTGAAACTACGCAACGGATTATGATGTGGTTTTTTTAAAAGATAGAGTAATTCAAGAGGAAGGTTTTAATATATAATTTGTCAAGTTTTTGTATACATTGGCTAAAATATAATGATATTTGTTGGAGGTGGCGGAAAAGAAATAACCCCTCTGGGAGCTTTCAACGAAAACGCTGCCTAAACCCTTTGAGATATAACAAAATGATGTATTGTGGAATTGTGTATCTTATATAGGTCTACAGAAAAGTCCGCGATGGCATATGTCTATCTCTTAAGGATAACATACTACATCCATTTTAATAATTTAATTGGAAAGCGGGAACGGGATCAAAATTTCATGATTACTTTTGGTCGCAATAACCGACATCCACGCGGGCGAAGCCGCGGGCATCTGCTAGTATATAATAAGAGAACTTAAATTTGATAAGTGAGGGCAAGCGGCACCATAGTTCAGTGGTTTAGTTTGAGTTTGAGTGTTGTCATGGTATAGCAAGTTTAGCAGTTTTAAGCCTTGCTCTTATCTATTTCTTATTTCAGTTATGTTAAAAACAAAAAAAAAGGTTTAGGTATAGGCCGTAACATAGATAAAAACGTTATGTCTTATGTCAATATTGATATCGTATAATAATGACATGTCACCGCAAGATCTGTCTTCCTCAGCATTTCAATAGACGCTCCGTCAATTTTTTACGTTTCACGATTGATGGCAGAAGTGGAAAGCTTATTAAGTCGATATTGGATTTGTACCTCACAGCTCTTTGTACTTATAATACGTATGCTTTTTACGATTATTAAAAAGTAGATTTTATCCGAACAAATGAAAAATGTATGAAGCAAAAACGATTATATATTTTAAAATTTTCATCGCAAGTTGATTGGTTTCCAGCATTATTGAAATATAAAGTTATTTTTGGTACTAAATAAATAAAGATTTTGTTTGATAGGTATTTTATATTTATTAATATTTCTTTTATTAATATATTACTGATTTTTAATTTTTTTTAAACACGATGGGCGCACTATGTTATATTTCTTGGGGATTAATATAATCCTGGATTTAGTACTTCAAATGTGTACATTGTAATTTTTTTTCTAAGGATTCATTGAAAAAATAATGGATATGATTCAAGATTGCGACAGAGCTAACGTATCGTCTGTCGCATCTATTAAATTTCAAGCTCCCTTCTGTCTATCTTAAGGAGACGCCTTGCGATATCTATTTAGCAATCATTTACAGATTTACTAAACTCAGCGTTACCACTTTGCAGTTATAAGGCGCTTAAACGACATTCCAATCCAATTAATAAAGGCATGGCCGCGTGTCTAGGCTAAAATAAATAATTAATTAAGTAGGTATAGATATTGTAACTGATTTTAACACTTCTTCACACTTCTAAAATAAATCGAATCATTATTTCAGTCGCTATTTTGTGGTCAATTGAGCGAAGCCAAGTGTTAGAGTTACCGATAAATATTCCCGAAGCCATCTTTTGTCCCGCATTCAGGTATCAACTGAGAATCCCCTCGGAAACCACTCCTACATCAATACTGTGCATCGGCTGCAACGAATGTACTCAAGAGAGTAAATATCTCCACCATATTTTATTGCAAAACTTCCATTCCATTGTGCTGTTTCATTGGAAATAATGAAAGAAATCTCAGAGATATGAACGTGTATTGGAAATACAGATTTATATGTAACTAGATATCGCAATTATCTCTATTTGTGTTAAAACAAGCGTGCTAGATTTTCGGTGCCTTAATCAAATTCAAAATATCTATAAAATATGTCCGGCTCTTCACTCGGCTAACTACTTTTGACAGATTAGGTATACAGTTTATTTTGCCATAATGCGGCATTTTCTTCGATTTTCTTGTATATACATTATAGAAATTGTGGACAGCAGACTGATCTTAGAGGCGTAAGATTTGCCGCTGTGCGCCTACTTTGAGGCTAATAATGCCATGCGAAGTATGTAGGTAGACTAGTGGTATCTAGCTGAATCTATATCTATGATTGAAAAGATGCTTTTAGAGTTTCGAACAATATTGCCGACTGAAGATTCATTGAGGCTGTAGGTAAGACAAGCCATTTCCTGAGGTCCTGGGCTCAGTTCCAGAGTTGAGCATTTCTGTATAAAAATTCTCAGTAATAGCCTATAGCTTGACATTGTATCTGGTTGATGGGAATAAGCTCACCACTTTTTATATGGGACTTAATAGCTACATTGTATCGCTGAATTGTGAATGTACAATTGTATATTTTTATATGGGACTTAATAGCTACATTGTATCGCTGAATTGTGAATGTACAATTGTATATTTTTATATGGGACTTAATAGCTACATTGTATCGCTGAATTGTGAATGTACAATTGTATATTTTTTCCTAATCCTTTGGGATACAGCCGTTATTATATGTTATGCTATTTTATACACAAATAATGAAGACCTCTAGGATTATTATTAATATTGGCTATGTAGGTTTATGGCACAGACTTTAACGTATATTTACTGAAGGTACATATTTAGTTATATCTACGTATATATAAATAGAGAGGGTACACGGTGGCTACGTTATTTAAAACGCTAACAACGTATTAGCTTTACAAAATACTCATTATATTATCGACGAAGGAATATTAGCAAAAAATATTCCATTTTCGGAGTATTAGAAAATGTATTTACAAACAAAATATGAGAACTTTATGAAATAAATACAGCAAATTCCCGGCGCTCTGAAGCTAAAACGCGTTGTTACACACATAAGCCCTTTGACTCACTGTAGCGATATTGTGCGGAAAATATTAGGACCTATAATGCTTGTAAAACCCCTTGCTGTGGTTGTTTGAATAGGTATAATAAATTCTTATTACCAAATATATTATGGAAATAAATGTTGCATCTGTAATTTATGTCGAAGCTTATGTATAGAACTAGCATTAGCATAGATTACAATGTTCATTTTTGTTTAAAGAAAAATATGGTCGGGAGCAGGATTTGAACTAGCGGGTCGCCCCACGGATGAATATTCTAAGAGATTCTCCGGTTTTCAGTCCTTAGACAAGGTACTGGTACATACGAAAGCATTAATTCAGTTTAAAAAAAAAAAGATTCCAGATTCTATTGTTCTTTAAAAATATTTAAAATATGCGCATACAGTAAATACCTTAAATTTGAAATTGGCTTAATGCACGACTAGTGCGATGTCAGAAGCATCAAGAAAAAAAAAACCTACATTTTTAGCGCATGATATAAATTTTTTGAAATAAGAACCCGATATTAAGCACAGCCAAAGACAGCCTGAATGTAGTTTTGTTTGTCCTAATTGACTATGTCGAAAATAAAAACAAACGAAGCACGAAGTTGGCTCTGATACAAAACGCGCGAACCGAAATTTTCACTTAGATTAATAATCGAAATTGTGAAATTTTATTCAAGCCAGCTAGGGTTTCAGTCCTTATGCAAAGTGATTTACTCAGTTTAATTTATGATGATTACGGCCAGTCGTCTGCGTAGAATGGATAAAGTACCAAGATGGTGTTTTGCTTAAAAATTGCTATTCTGATTTCTTTAATAAACATAAGAACAATTTCATTGCTTTATAGAAGTGAAAGGACACCCATAATTCCATGTTCTACTTAAAATACGATTGATGTATTGTTTGGAAGTAAGAAAAAATATATTTTATTTAATATAAATGCGAAAGTTTGTGGGGATGAATCGATGTTGGTTTCTCTTAAACGCAATAACTACTAAACGGATTTGAATGAAATTTAACACAAACATAGTTATAGCCTGGAATAACATATAGGATACTTTATATCCTGGCTGGATCCAATTCTGATGTCCACGCAGGCGAAGTAGCGGGCAGAAGCTAATATTTTATAAACTCATAACTTTGTTTGGGTTAGAACTGCGTTTGTTGTCATGGCAACCGCCGCGTCTGCTATTTCCGGCCGTTTTCCTGTTTTTAGTGTTCCGTACCATTATTGGAAAAGAGGCACTTGTGAATACTCATGATATTTGGAGACGCAATATCTTTGAGGTTCTTTAGGAGCGTTGAAAGTAGGCAAACTGATATTGGTTTATTTATGACTTGGTAAAATTACACCTATAATTTTTAATATATTCTTTATTGCACACAAATCAAGGAACATACACAGATAGAATTATTATGATAAAAATGTACAAAGGCGAGCATAACTCAGAATGAGTTTTCTTCCAGCAAACCTTTTGGATGAAAGAGAAATTAAGAAGACATTAGAGTGGGAAAGTTAAGTGTACAATATATGTAATGAAATTTTATAATATATATGTCTTATTATAATGCAATTACTTATATACAATATTATATATATTACATATATATATTTAAATATATATATCATGAAGACAGGAAATGATCCTTAACTCTTTTTTTTTATATATGGAGAAGGGCCGGCGCGAATTGAGTGAGGAAGAGAGTTCCATAAACGTACAGCACGAATTGTGAAGGAGTCGTCGTAACGACTTGAGCTGTGACGAGTATTTCGTAGTAGAAGTAGGAAACTAATCGACAAGGCTGACCTCTGAAGAATAGAGAAAAGAAGGAAAAGGATATGAGAGTCCCGACGCCGTCGAATCCGTAGCCACCTACTTATTTTATAGATTTTATCTTCGAGCCGCTCATAGCGGTGAGGTCGGTAAACTAATAATTAGGTATGTGCAGCTGATGAATTACTTATACAAGCTGATATGTATTATCAATTGTGATTTTTCAAATGATCAGTGTCATGTGCAAAATGGGAATACCTATATAAATGCTATGAAATTACTGCCTCATTGTTCTAGTAATCTTAATCTTAGCTGCTGAGTGCGGTGTCTTGGGTAAGATTCCCGAGTCATGCAAAATGTTATTAGGTTTTTCTGTTAGCATATTCTCAGTACCAGTTAAGAGCTTGGAATTGTGCCGGTTTACGGCAATCGGTTGCGCACCTATTATATGGGACATATTATCGGAATGGATGAAATGTCGGTGATCATTTGTGTCCACCTCTACCTACCCCTTCGGGGAACACAAGCGTAATGCGTATGTAATAAATAGGTACCAATGTGGTAATATAAAATGAACGTACACTATCTAATATACATTTCTTAGTTTCAAGTGCTAAATCTACAGAATTTCGTTCCAGAGTTTTTATTTGTACTAAAAAATTGTAGTAATAGTTTGTCCTTGTTAGCAGCATACAAATCGACTAAAATACTCGCAAGTTCTATCCAATAACTTTATTAAAACTATGATACTGAACAATTCTTACTCTACTTCATTTCGGACGTGACTATTTTTTAAATTAGTATTTTTACTAGTGGCAACTGGCGGGTTAGATCACGGACAAAAACTTAATACTTCTTTTGGTTTACTGGTATAACGTTTTTTCTTTGAATTAGTTAAGTAGCTTAAAATATGATAATATCATAGTAGTTCCTCGGTACAAAAACGTGACTGAAGTTAACGATTTTCTTATTTTAGACCCTAAAGTAATCTTAGAACTTCAATTAAAATGTAATAATATAGGTACCGAATAAATGTATGCTCGTTTGAATTCTGCAGCTGAGCTGTGTTTAACATACCCAACACAGTTACAATGTAGTTCTGTTGCGTTACTAAATTCCATGGCAATAAATGAGAACTACTGCGAATATTATCTCGACAGTCTCAATTTCTTTAAAAACATTGGCTAACACTAACTATCGCACAATAATTTGTCATATATTACTGCCCTACCTGCCAGCTAACTAGAAGTAACGCATTATTTGACGAACACGACCATCCACGTTGAAACTTTCAGAACGAGTTAATAAATGAGAACACGTTGGCTACGAAGTAAAGTTTTTACACTACCCGCTTTTGTCGAACGTTAATAACTAACAACGGTTCGGTTCGCCTTTTATTTTATGCGTTACAGAAGTTGTAGGGCCGGGATATTTAATGTTATGGTGCGAGGGAGCCCCACAGATCCATTTTAGGTGGAGGCTGCCCATCTCCATGGCAACGGGACGCACGCTACCTGTATAGGGAGCCGTTAAACAAGATTATGTAGATACATGTCTCGGTTTATTTTTTGACTTTGAAGCGGACGGTTTCATTTTCTGGGCATGTTTGCTAAAGCTTTTTATTTTGTTGGTAGTTTGGTAGGTATGATGGATTTGTTCTGCTTGAAAAGAAAAGTTATCTATCATGTTTTTTTAGGATAATGTCTTATTAAACGTATAAAAGACAATTAAATCGACATTACTTCTTAAAGATGTGTTTCTGTTAAGACGTCTACTTTTAAGGTTTAATTTTAATCACCGGTAATTAATTAAAAAGTCCTATGAAAAAAGTTTCTAGCTCAACTATAACATCTTAAAATATTTTAAAGGTGTAGACACTGTAGCTAAACCATGACTTCATCAGCCATTCTCTTTCGAAAACTAAAGTTTATATGCAAAACTATATCCGATAGCCTAGCCTTATACCGTAACTTAAGCACAAGTTTTAATAAAAGTAAGTATGATAGCGCCATATACCATAGTTTCTTGGAAGTTACTTCTTCGCAGTGTCTAATACTTTCGTATATTGCTTTAGATGTACATACCGTGTTTTATGTTCCTGTACTTGAGTCGAATACTCGGAAATTGAAAATATTATCCGTAGGTTGTTAATAATACTTCAGAGATAGCTTTAAAATAATATTAAAAATATAAAGTATAATATTGTATATTCTTTATTGCACACAAATCAAGGAACATACACAAATACAATAATGATAATAATGTACAAAGGCGAGCTTAACTCAGAATGAGTTTTCTTCCAGCAAACCTTTTGGATGAAAAAGAAATTAAGAAGACATTAGAGTGGGAAAGTTAAGTGTACAATAATAAAATCCAATTACTTAAATATAATATTATATATATACATACAAATATATATTTAAATATATATATATATATCATGAAGACAGGAAATGTTCCTTAACTCTTTTCTTAAAGATATAAGGAGAAGGGCTGGCGCGAATAGAGTGAGGAAGAGAGTTCCATAAACGCACAGCACGAATTGTGAAAGAGCCGTCGTAACGACTTGAGCTGTGACCAGGAGTTCGAAGTAGAAGTGAGGAAACTAAGCGACAGGGCTGACCTCTCGGAATAAGGTACTCGAAGCGTTCACGAAGATAAACAGGAGAGTGCGGATTATGAAGAATAGAAAAAAGAAGGAAAAGGATATGAGAGTCTCGACGCCGTCGAATCGGTAGCCACTTCAATATAGCTCGAAATTCCGATACATGATCGTATTTTCGAAGACCAAATATGAAGCGGATACACAGATTCTGCAAGCGTTCAAGTTTATTTAAGTTTTCCTCTGTGGCATCAAGGAAACAGACATCTGCATAATCTAAGAGAGGAAGTAGAAGAGATTGGGCAAGAGTAATCTTTGTATGAAGAGGTAAAAACTTTTGAAGACGTTTGAGAGAATGAAAAGAGCAAAATACCCTCCTGCTCACCGCCGCAATGTGAACATTCCAAGAGAGGTTAGGATCTATGAGAACTCCTAGATTCTTTACACTTTTCAAGTACGAGATGGAGACGGAATCATACACAATTGGTGGGAGTGAGCTGAGATCTAGCTTATTAATCATGTATCTACCACCAATAATAATAGCTTGTGATTTTGCTGGATTTACAAGCAACCCAAAAGATTTAGCCCATTTACTAATGTTTTCCAAATCATTATTGATGGCACCAATAGCTTCGTCAATTTCGCCAACCTTAAAGTGACGATATAGCTGCAGGTCATCTGCGTAGAGATGATAATGAGAAGATATAACATTTGTGATGGCGTTAATAAAAACGGAGAAGAGAAGCGGAGAAAGGACGCCACCTTGCGGAACGCCCGCAGCAAGATCACACCATCCTGAGGAAGCCTCATCAACGCGGATCGACTGCGAACGACCACGAAGATAGGAATTAAACCAAGCAATTGCTGAAGAAGAGATATTAAGAGAGGATAGGATTCCTGAGAGGATGTCAAAGTCAACTGAATTAAAGGCACTACTAAAGTCTAACAAGACTAGTACAGTTAGTAACTTATTTTCCATGGCCAATCTGATATCGTCTGTTACTTTAACAAGTGCAGTTACCGTGCTGTGTCGAGGACGGAAACCAGATTGGTAGGGACTAAGCAAACTGTTGGAAGAAAGATAGCAAGCCAATTGACTCTGAACAACACTCTCTAGGACTTTGGATAGGATGGGAAGAATGGAAATGGGCCGATATTGGGAAATAGAGGTAGGGTTCGGAACTTTAGGAAGTGGTATAACGTGAGCCTTTTTCCATGCCAAAGGAAATGTGCATGTCTCTAGAGAAAAGTTTATCAAATGCAGAATTACAGGTGTTAACTCATTCAGGATGGGCAGAAGCATTTGTAAATGCAGACCATCATCACCGACTGCTTTGGTAGATATGGAATTAATAGAATTCTTAATATCCCTCTCCACAATTGGGTGAAAAGTGAAAGAGGTACATAACGGCAAAGGAAGTTGTGACAGATGATTCAATGTGTTAGACTTTACATAGGTGTCCAGGATAACCGGGGACCTGGAAAAATGTGCATTAAGCGCATTAAGGTCTATATCAATGTCACTGCAGTTGTTGACTTTCCCGATACCTAGAGATTTGAGAAATTGCCATACCTGTGCTGGATTTGAATGTTGAATTGTATTGTGAATATGGCGCCTTTTTGCATCCCTACACAAATATTCGTATTCCTTAGCTAATAAAATATCCAAAAAGTTCAGCGCGTAATACCTACTTACAACAGCCGCGCGTGACATCCGGATGTATGAACGTAGATGAAGCAAAAGAAGTATGTAAGGATCGTAGCAGGTAGCATTCTATAGTTCCTGCCACCCCCATGGGAAAAAGGCGTGAGTTAAAGTATGTATGTAAAATATCGTTTTAAAAAACTAAATACCTAAATCGCAAAGGATCCGTTAGCTTCCTTCCAGCTCCTTCATCAGTGCTTGTCATCAAGTTAATTGAATAGCCTTGTTAGAACAAATATAATGAGTACAAACTTCATGGGTTTACTAGTAGCCATAAAAGGGTTCCGCTACCAACTTTTTTCTATCATCAGATAACAATGATGGTAGCATCGATATGAGGAAAAGTTAATCATTGGTAGTATTATTTTATTCTACAGATAAATCTTTTCGATTCTATAGAAGAAGATCGTGATGACGTCACCATAGGCCGTATAAAAATGTGGATGTTGGATGCGGAGTAGTGAGCAGAGATCGGGATAGTATATGGAGGGGCGCAGGTTCAAATCTTGCTTACAACCGTATTTTTCTTTATACAATAATGTATAACTTTATTTTATTGTCATTGGAATTACGTGTTTACATAGACTTTTTTACGAACTTACATACCTACGACCTAAAATACCTACAGTTATATAGCGAGCTTGAACTAAAACCTACCTGAGAAACGCCAAATCGGACACCAAAAGTTACCTAAACCTCCTTTTTGATCAGACATTCCATATACCAAAGTTTTTTTTAAAAACGAGAGATTATAAATGCTCGCCTATTTGGCCGTCTAAGCTTGATGGAGCATCAAAGTAGGCATCAATGAAATGGGCATGTACGGAAATTGACATCGTGAACATGTCATTTGCACGTAGCTAGTCGAAAACCAGCTTAGATTGCGTGTTTTTAGCCAGGAAACGTCTGAACGTGTTTAAGTTTGAAAGGTGGAACACGTATTTTATATGTAGGTGCTTACTTTACGTACCTATTTAATGTGATTTCGTGTAGCCGATCATAGTTTTGATAATGCTGAACTACGTTTAAACATAGACCACTTTTAGTTTGAATCGGGACAAAAAGATGATCGATAAAGTATAGGAATCGGCCAAATGCTTTTTCAGATATGTACAAATTACGCTAAGTATATGAATAGGTACATATCATGCTTTGATTTCTCGAACGTTTTGACAGAGTAGTTGATTTGAGGGTAACCTACAACAGAACTCCTTATTTTAATGCCATTATGAAGGCCATGGGTCTAAGGATTCTATTGCCACCTAGCAATCAAAATTACAGACATTGGGCTGCTACTAAAGTTTCCTTAATAAAAATCCGCCTGTAGCGTTCACCAAAGAAAAACCTTATTTACCAAGTATAGTACGTGGAAATGCGGTCTTAAAGTTGTGTTCAGCAACTCTAAAAACAACAAGTGTTGCTGCAAATGTGATAGTTGGAAACCTCTCTCTCTTCATCCATACAAAATACTTTTAACACGGTTTTTATTTTCAAACGAGAAACATAATATTCCCTCATGGACGTTGATGGCAACAACGTTTTCCACCAGATAAAATGTTCGTTTTTAATCAAAGGATTAGGTACGCCATTTTCGTATCAGTTATTTTAAAATAAAATTAAAGTTTACGCATTTACCAATTTATTGGGTGCGTTCGAAACCTGAAATACAAGTGAGTGGCAGCCTGTGGTTATACGTTCCCGATTGCAATTGAAAAGCAGAAAAAATAGATGAAATCACATAGTGCAGAACGGACTAATTGAAAAAAAGAATTTGGAATGGAACAGGACGAATGTACTTCTAAAAGCCTTTTTGACGCGCAAATCCAAAGAGAGCAATGAGTTTCGAAGTGTATAGTTATCGGTATAACAATCGCAGTTTTTAAGCTTTCAAACCTTACCTTCGAATTATACTAAAACATTTGAAAGTTTGTTTATTTCTAAAACATTAAAAAAAGTTTATTCTGTCATACCCAACATCGCAAACACTTTTTGTGTGGCAGATTAAAATGAAAACCATCAAAATATTAGATACAATATGAAAAATCTTTAATAGAAAATATGACCACAATTTTCTTCTCTAAAGGACAGTGGCAGGGGACAGATTTCAAAATCTGTAATCCCTGCCACTATCGGAATTACTTCAGGAGTTCATATTAATAAAAATGTAGGTTTACGTCGCGAATAAATACATGTTCGCAATCTTGCACTACACTCTTTCTTTTCGTAGGTACCTAAGCCTTTAGTCGGCTTTACGTCGACATTTTTAAAAGAAAAGCTAGCTAAATCAACTACAAAAAAGGTTACCTTTAACCCCAAAGGACAAAGAACTTGTACCTATTACAGCACCAGGTTTTAAAGAATGAAAAAATATATATACTAGTACAGTTTGCTCCGTATGTTGTTAGCGGCAAAATAAAATACTAAATAAAAACGTACAAAATAGGTAAGCTGGTATTATTTTTGCTGCACACAAAAGTACTACATTAAATCATCGCACACGTGAAGCAAAAACTTTGTACTCCTTTTTACGAAAATTATGTGGACGGAGGATTATGAATTTTGGCACAGTTAAAGTTTATATGGAGAAAGAGCGCAGAAAGTTCTGCTAATATTTTTACATAATAGGCATTATAAATACATTAAATTAATAATTTAAAAAAAAAAAATGCACACACTACCATGCATTGAAACACTTACTTAAGTATATCTCTTTGACAATAGAACTATAATAACGTTCAAATTTAAAATTTTAATGAATTATTTTGGAATTGCGGCCAGTATGTGCTAAGGAAATAAGTTTTCTGGTGAAGAGCTGTAATCAAAGCTTGATAAAAAATAATTGCTTTTATTATAACAGCAACTGAAGAACGTACTTAGCTAATAATTATTAAAATAGCTTACCTGACTTCGAAGATAACAACAGCTAGAAAATTAATTTCTTGTTTTTCCGTTTAAAGGATAAAGAAAGAAGCATAAATATAAGACACTAAGATATCCGTGTCATTTGTCACCACTCCCTAATAAGTCAGCTCAGGTCACGATGCCCCTGAGGCCCTAACGGGTCCTAAGGACCGCGTTCAGTGACACGAAACTACCCTTTTCTTTGAAATTATTGTATAACGATACTGTCCCTTCATTCTTAAGCATACCGAAAACAAATATTGGGACCCGCTTGGTTTCGGTTATGGAAATGGAAAAAGAATTTCGGAATTACGTGCTAAGGATAATGAAGAATATTTTGATTAAAATCGTTCTATAGTTCATGTCACTCTTCTTTATTTTATTAACAAGAACCCAGCCTGACTTTGCTAATGTCGAAATAATAATTGATGCCACAAAAGTATAGAACCCGATGCACAATATCGATAACTCGATAGTGTTCGTATTTTTTCCAAACGTTACCGGTTGATGTAACAATTGCTTATTTGTTATACCTACACCATTAAAACAGCCGTTTATCAAGGTTTCCCTACTAGTTTCGATCTCAACCCGAACCTTTCATCAGGTCCTATGTTCGCTTAAAATTTAATAAAATATATTTACTGCGAAAGTGTAACAATGTTTGTACAGAACATATTAAATTAGCACCAAAACCAAGCCACGTCACGGCAGTCACGTTTGAGGCACAAAATCCTTTGTTAAAAGCCGGTAAGCTACCAAATTTTCAAGTAAGACTCAGGAGCTCTATTCACTGCATATTGTATCGGCCTGGCTCTGGTTCGCTGCATGAAATCCCCTTTTCCACGTGAGTTCATATATACGTGAGACGCGGCGCCCGCGGGCACTCTTAGCTAGGACCCTTGCCATACATCCGCTGTCTTGTTGGCCGTAAAGACTGCTGTAAAAGGAATCTTGTTGAGTCACAAAAATTATAAAAATGAAAGAAGTTTCGTGAAGCAACCGCGCTTCTATCTATGCAAAGAAAAACTACTTAATATATTTGGAAAATTACTGTTTCAACTTTTTACTTATTTACGAGCAACTCGCTTCGGGTATTTTTTTTATTAAATACTACCCTGGTTTCAATCTAGATTACGGAAAAGTTATTCTCCTTTTGAATACAAAAAGTAAATGTAATTTTTTCTATAGAAGAAAGCATAAGTAATTCTTAGACCTGTCTTTTTTAAGAATTTTCTTTGATTAACTTTTCTTTTCATGATGTAATGAAAAGGCATTCATGTAGACAAAAAGTATACATAGGTACACGTACCGTACGTCGTAATGTACAGTTTCCAGCTTATAAATTACTTAATTAAAAAAACTGTTCAGCTCCCGAAAATTCAACCTTTATCTGCATCCTAATATTTTATTTTCTACGAAAAAGGTTACTGACTACGTTAAAAACCCATTCGCAAGCCAAAAATATTTATGGCCTCTCAGGATGGCCTCGTATCTGTCCCACGGGGGACTAACGGAAAAAAGCCAGCGCACCACCAGAGGAAAACTTTAAAATTAATTGAATAATCAAATTAAACTGAATATATCCAGATAGGATGGTTTTTTCCCCTCCCGTTTTAGAAGGAACATTGTGACGTTCCAAATACCTATTTCAACTTGTTTTATATTTTATATAATTCGAAGTACTTATTATATTATGTAAACTTATGTTGGCAACATATTATTAACATCCTAATTGTATATTTATATCCTGATAAAATTGATGTTACGATCGTACTGAAATATTCACGTACATACTTATATGGACACTCATAATTCTAAATAAAATATTATCGCGTATTATCCGGAAATATTTAATAAAATTCAAATAACATATTAGTACGACACTGCAATGCGGAGATGGCAGTTATGAAATTTTCTGCAATCGTCGTGTAGAGCAACGGCTTTGCCAAATTTTTTATAACAAACCTGCGCTCTTGAACTAGGAAATGTAAGTCAAAATGTTCCTTAAAATATCAAGAAGCCGAAAAAAATTATCACTGGTTCTAAAACTAGAAATTTAAAGTCACATATACTTAAATTTAGACAAACAGAAACCAACCGTTAGGTACTTTTTTCATTTAACAGACCACTCAAACTAGGGATTGCGAGCGTCTTTTCATAAATTTCATATGCCAAGGCGAAAAAGTGAAATATGGCAACCGTTATAAATTGTATTGAAACTGAGAGAATTTTTATATTAATATTCCAGCATATTTATTACAACTTAAGTGCCTTTAAAACTTATGTTAGACCTGAAAATATTTATTATATAATATATTACAAGACGGTTTCTATAAAAAAAGGTGGTAAGTTACTGAAATTTTTCACTAATAAAATAAAATAATAATGTTGCAAACAATTTCACTACGGGTTTCTTTTCAGAATTCCACATATTATTTCTCTTTGTTTAGGATTTTTAGATTCACTACTGTCGATCTCGCATTCCATACAACTATTACTATGCACGAATACACAGTGCGTCGGGTCACTGGTCACTTCAAGCTCGGGTTATTTCAAAACACATTTCAATTGCTGCTGACTGAGCTCAGCTCTATTGAACTGTAAATTAACGTCATTAGTCTCTACTGAAGAACTTTTCGAGAAATGTTAAGAAAAACTTATTTATAATGAAAAAATAAAATATATTTTAACGTTAAATTAGATCAGCTTGGTAACAATTTGACTTTTACCAATAATCAATCTTTTAGATTGAATATCGTGGATGTTGCAATTAAAATCTGTAATTAAAGATCATAGCAATTTGTAACAAAAAATATACGATCATTTGAAATTAAAATGTATTCACTGGCTCCGCATGTTTCGAATCGATGTAAAAAGCGTATGAATGGTCATGTTAACATCGATATCGTTATAAAAGTTGATTTTTCAGTGTCAGTATTCCATTATTGAATTTGTAATTAACCCGTTCAGCCAGATACAATACACTTCATGTTTTATTAAAAATGATAAGCGAGTATTATTAGAAGTGAAGAATAAATAATCCTAAGGACTATACGGACTCCTAAGATGAAAAATCTTATATTTAAATAATCAAGATTTATGCTCGTTTAAATACGGCTTTTGGGTTTAGGTATTACATACAATGTGTAATATAAGTCTATACTCATACTATGAGCGGTCAATGAACTCATGTATTCGTACAACTTTAACTATGGACCAACTTGGAAAGCGCGAGAATTTATCCATATTTAAAAAACGGTCGTGAGCAGGATTCGAACCTGTCCCGGTTCGAATCCTGCTCACGACCGTTTTTTTATTCCACAAAAAATTATAACTTTACAGTTCATTAAGCATGCGTTAAAGCTTTTCAAAGATTTATCTGCGAAATAAAAACTGCTGCTACGTTTCGGTCGAGTTGGTATGAAACTTTCTATGGAACAGCTGTTATTTTTTTTGTTTTATTTATTCGTATACATGCATACCGCATTGACCGCCCATAGTATGACCACAACTTTATGTTACACATTGTATATGCATTAGCATAAAATATAATTATTAGGTAGATCAAGATACATCTTTTACTACACACGTTTTTGTTTTACATAACAAAAAATGCATTTGTTAGATGATCATTCTTGAAGCATTCATTTTTATTAATTTATTTGTATGCAAAAAGACTATGAGTTGAAGACAGACTTGCTTGCGCCCATAAAGTCGGGTAGTTTAAAGAATTAGATAAACAAATTTAATTCGAGGGCGATCACGTACGAGCGTAGAGCATTTCCTTAAATATTTCGCTTAACACTTTGAATTGAAATCGGGTTATTATTAAAATTAAGCTTGCAAATGAAGTTAATTTGTTCATTTACTTTTATTACGCTAGAAATACGCTACTTCTTAATATTATTTAACTGGACGGTGAACGGAATAAGGTTATTCGGTTTTATTTCTCGTTTATTGAAATATGTAGGTAGCAAAAATTTTTAAATTGAAACCTTTGGATCCAACACGATGAAAAAAACTAAAGATAAATCTTTGAAAAGCATTAACGCATGCTTAGCGAACTCTAAAGCCATCTTATTAAATCTCATAATTTGGCCTGACTTTAATTTATCTGCTCACTTTTATACTCATTTGTCATACAATTATTCTAAGGTCTTCTTTTCTTTTTCCACCAGATATTCGACAACCACTACCACTTCCATCACCACTCGATCGCGAGGCGGTCCATCACACCATCACACGATCAACACGGCCAACTAGAAGGCGACAACAGAGTGCGATGGGCGAAGCAACAACGAGCACTCTCCAGGAAGAAGAGGGATTTTCAAGTCTTAAGAGATTTTCATGGTACAGGTGAGTGGAATGATTGAAGGTTTTCTTAACATGAGCATAATGAAGCAGTTAAACTTAATGAAACCTTGCCTCGCTACCTTAACCATAATTATTAAACTGTGAATGACGCACAATGTTCTAGGATTTGCTTTGTATATATCTTCTTTCTCATCGCATTGTTGATGAACGACATAGAGAGTTTAAAACACCCGTAGCTCTTTAACATGTCGTTGCACACCAATGTCAACATCTCTCAGGTGTGCTGGATTCCTCACGATGTTTTCCTTCACCGTTTTAAGGAATTGATCATTAATTTCTAATACGCGCATTACTTCGAAAACTCACTGGTATTTGCCTTTTGTTAGACCTTTGACCTTACCTTTGACTGCCAGCCTAACGATCATACTACTAGCCTATAGGTGCTTCAAGACATACATAACATTACGTTGTATCATCTAAAATGTTGGGCAGCGGTGAAAGGTGAGAGGAGGTGTGTACCCCCACGTATAGATGTAGAAAGTACTAGAACATTTTACCTTGATCTTATGGAGGTTGAAGGGTGCGTTTTAGATATTTGAGTCTTCGACACTTTTGCTTTGCATAAAAATGTCTAATGAAGCAAAACTGGGGCGTATGTGTTGATGAAATACGTTACAAAGCACTTTATTGACAATAGTGTCTGGAACTACTCTGTGGGATTTTAATTGAAAACTACATTGCATCCGTAATGTATCTTTGTTATTTAGTGAATGTTGTATTATGTACCTATCAATTTGGTTCAGCATAATATTTAAAGATCATTTTAAATCGTTTTCTTACGATGTATTTTCAGATATATTTTAGACCGCCTTACGTGTGTGTATGTAGTAGTATCAAGCGGGGCTGCTGAGCGTTAGGTCTAGGATTCGAATTCGGCCGTCAGATCGGGCAAAGTGTAATTGGTTTTATAGGGAAATTGTCTGTAGCAGTTCGGAGTGGGGAATTGTGTCTAATTGATGCCATCAATTAGATACATAGGACTTAATGACTATATCAATGAATTCTTGGTTTAGTTTATGTAGGTAGGTCCGGTCACCCGCACGTCAGCTGTAACACTTGAATTACGAAAATCGTGCAAAGTTTTTCTTTTAATGTTCCTTCAGGCTGTTTGATACGTTAATAATAAATTTAATTTAAAAAAGCAGGCATCTACGTAGCTTCGCTACGACCCACTGTCCCAGATTTATCATAAAAGACATCTCACTTCAACCAACCATGAACCTGGTCGTGACTATATTTTTTTGTCTTAGCTGAAAACACGTCATCCGATGCGCCCGCGCCGTCGGCCGCGTCGAAGCGCGACGCTAATTCGAAGCGAGAGCTCCAACCGTCACGGGTGAAGGGACGGCCAAGAGCTGCGGACTCCAAGTTCCAACTTAACGACCCGAAGTGGCCTCATATGTGGTATTTAGTAAGTACAAAATATTAATTTTTATGTTATTACCTTAGCTCAGGATGTAAGCGGAACCGATCTTAATAAGCTAAGAAGAAATCATAGCAGGGCTAGTCTGTTAGATCTGTTCATTATTTTCTATACTTAGAGTAGCTACTTAAGAATGAAAGACCGCGAAAATTCCCAAACATTTTATTCTGCCATACTAGATGGGGTGCGAGGAAATCACCCATAGCACTCATTTACAGGTAAAACAAATAATGCTATGTTGATAGAAAGTCACACTAAAGCAAACTGGACACATAAACAACAAAATTATTAATGTCTAATATGGGCACGCCTGTTCTCACTATCTGCTTGGATATTTTCTCCGCAGTTCTATCATATTCTAAATTAGAACCAGTTTGGCTTCGTATAGTTTGCGCGTGTTACGTGAGAAACGCAAGATGACAGCTTCGCAAAATGTTAGCGAAATTACAATTTCATAAACGCAAAATGGCGATGGAAATATTGACAGACTTTCTGAACTTAGGTAAACTGTTTGTAACTATGACTAGACAGTATCTTTATAATAAAATCCAATACGTTTTTTGATATCCAATCCTCAAAAACTTTGTAAACAAATCTCACCGAAACACATCAATCGGACTATATATTGAAGAAGTTGCTTTGTGATCTCAAATATAATTAAATTGAGTGTCTGTACAATATATATTCACAGTTGTAAAAGCCGGCCACTTACTGCCAAGTGCCTGGCTAAAGAGTGACTTTGAGTTGTGCCAATGCGATTAGTATGGGTACTGAGGACTGTTGCTTTGGCGAAAACTAACTATATGAAAATAAAGGCGTCTCGGGGGACCAGTTTGTTACAGCTGAATGTTAGCGAATTAGAAGCGGGAGTTTATTAATCTTCAACAGAAAATGAAGTATGCACAGGAAAATATTTAGAAAAATACCATACTACCAACTTACACCCATATGTATTTTTTATTTGCAGGCCATTGGTAAGTGGGTTCTAATGATTGCTAAATATTGGCCTGCTAGCATAATCAAAAAATAGAGTTTACCAATTAATTGATAATTTATGTTACATATTTACATAGTAATAATTTGAACAACACGAATTACTAATATGGTTGGATGTAGCTTCACGATTAAGTTAGAAGTAGTTAATGAAATGTAGTCAATAGGTACACGGATAATTAAAAGTTATAAATGAAAATAACGTGACAAAAACAAATACGTTAATCTTCAAATGTTGATTTGTCAATCCATTAATTGGTATATGAATGGCTTTCGTTGGTAATAATAAAAACAGATCCACCGAGTACCAAGTTTATTACTGGTATTTTTTTTGTTTGAGGATAACATAACTTTCGATGGCTTGGGGTCCTTCTTATCATAAATAGGGAAAACATGAATGTTTATAGGCTTATAGATGATAGAAAAACAAATATTATAGGAATATAAAAGAGTCGTATTTGGCCCATTCTTTATCAGATAAAAACAAAAGATACGACACAATACAAGGAAGAATTTAGCTAAAGACATGGTGGACAATAAAATATTTGTTAATGACTTTATTATGTCGTAAAGGTGACATCCAATAATAATACAGAATGAAATCAAAAAGCATGGACAAATTTCAAGGTGGATTCCATCAATGAAACAGGGGCTGGCTGAAAACAGCGATCGTACGTGAAAGACGCAATCGTACCCTACGTAAAATTGAACATTAATTGCAAGGCTTACTTACAGCGTGTTGGCATACCAGACCAGACTGTTTTTGTTATTACTTATTAGAAAGTCAGTAATTGCTTCAGGCTTTGAAAAACAATAATGACTGAATGATGGCAATAAAGTAACCACCTACATGGGACTTAACAGCATTGGTGAAATATAGGTGTACACCTCTGCCTACCCCTTCGGAGAATACGGGCGTGATGCTATGTCATGTTATTTTATGAGATGATAAAGTCTCATTGGTGCATGCCAGGCTTGACCCGGAAATTGGTGCTTAATATGCGGATTCACAGAAATTTCCAAGCCATCAAAACGGTTCACTCATTCAATTAATACTTTTAATATTGGTTTCGTAAATTACCGGGAAGCTGTAAAGTTACATTGTGTAAGCACTCGATGCGCGTCGTTTTTTGTTTTTCTTCAGCGATTCCACCGAACCAAGAGAGAAGTTTAATTTTCTTTGGCTGAAGTTTATAACGGTCTTCTTAAATATTGATGAAGTGGATGCCAAAACATTGAGTTATATTAAGCTATCGCAAGAAAATTTAATAATTCTTTCGTAGAATCACTCCGACTCTTGAAATGAGAGTATAAATGTTTTTGATCCTATCTATTGTATAAATAACCTCTCGAGTTTATTAGGGATTCCGAACTGAATTAATTTGTATTACACGGATAACGTAAGGTTTAATTTAAATACTATTTGTATTGATGTTCAATCACATTTCAATAACCATTAATTAAATTTACCGAACGCACGGCTATGATTTTAGTTAGACTTTACATAAGTCACACACAAATTTTATCGTAATCAATCAACCAGAATACGTTTATTTAGAATTTACTGTCAGGTTTAGTTCGTTTATGTTTTACAAGTGTTCTGAAATCCTGAATATATAAAAACCAATTTCGTATACATGTACAATGTGTGAAACCATCCGTCAATACGAATTTCCAGAGGTCGCTCCAGTGTTGCGGCTAAAATTTCATTTTCATTTGGTTCCGCCACTGTTGCAAATATATTTCCACAAATTCGTTTTAGTAACAATTTTTCAAATTAAAAATCTTCGCTGATGGAAGTTGAGTAATTGGTTTTACTGACATTTCATTTCATGCTATGTTTTTGTGGCTATATGACTGCCGTAGATTAAATGGATCATTGCAATTTTTTTATTACTCTTGTTTTGTCCATAAATTAATAAACATCGTTTAGTCTTTAGTTAAATTATGCACTACTATAAATTACTGTGTATTAATAGATTTATTTGCCGTCTAGAATCGTGGAGGTGGCTTAGACATGAACGTGATACCAGCATGGCGGGAAGGCATTACAGGCCGCGGTGTAGTGGTCACCATTCTCGACGACGGCCTAGAGACCGACCATCCTGACTTAGTCGCTAATTACGTAAGTACATAATATTCCTCATTGTTCTCTTTTCACTGAACGGAAGTCAATCCGTTCTCGTTGTAATGTACCCAGGTTACGTCTTCACGTACAACGTATCAAATAAATTTCTTTGAAATGTTGTCATTATGTTTAGTGTTGTCTGTATTTTCCTTCCCTTTGTCATTACCCTCAAATCTTCATTGGGAAATAAAAGCCACAGTTTTTTCACGTATGTACGGGGGATGTGTGTTTGAAAAAAACACCGATGAAATCAGAACGGGAACAAGTAATACGCGAGGGATCCACGCTTACGCGATAAAAGGGCGTAGAGTGACATCTGTGCTCCGAACAAAAGCTTCAGAGTTTCAAATTACACGATTCATCTCGCCCGTGCGGCTTTAATTTCACTGTTGGCGTTCGGAAAAAATGGGTAATTGGGTCGTGGTAGTACGGAGAGGCGATTTATATGCGACGTACGTAAAGGTTTCCGCCTTATACGAAGATTAGAACTGGTTGCCAAAATATCGTGTATTGTTTTCATACATAATTACGGATAAACCCGATACTGCTGAAGACAGGAATAAGCGGATCAAGGACTTAATGAGACGGTGTGTGTATGAATGTGTTGTATGGAACATTAGAAGATTATCTAAATGTTATTGCTGAATTTATAATGACGTGTAATCTGGGACTTGTACTTGTTAGTGATCCGCTATGACATTAAATATGGATGTTATAAATTCTTGTTTTAATTATATTCCTGCAAGATTAATAAGGTTTTGTTTGTGTTTGCATGTCAGTAACTGGCTATACCATATTGCACAGGCGTATCAGTGAATCTATTTGGCCCTTAGAGCCAAAATACTACTCTGATACGAACACTATATAGCACACAGGGGCTGTAAGGAAAAATATAAAAGTCTTACTTGAATTCTTAAGCCATATGTGTTATTGATACCAAAATACCTTCACCAGGATCCCATGGCGTCATACGACGTGAACTCCCACGACTCAGACCCTCAGCCGCGGTACGACATGATAGACTCGAACCGCCATGGAACACGGTGTGCTGGTGAAGTGGCGGCCACTGCGAACAATTCGCTCTGTGCTGTAGGCGTCGCCTATGGTGCTAGTGTTGGAGGTAAGGCGAATTTTGGTATAGTTATATTTCTCTTGGCTGCAGGTTTCACTTTTTTTATGGGTTTGCTCTTGACTCTAGTCTAGATCAGAGGTTACAGAGACAAAGTCGACGATGGAGTGAGCTTACCTAGAAGAAGCCTGGTCACTCTAACTTTGAAGAGATTAGGGTTGAATGCGTTTTTCACTGTTATAAAATAGAAAGCTTTATTTCCCTCTCTTTGAACACACTGCACACAGGTGATTAACAGCTGTAAGTAATATTTTCATTCCGACACGGTGTTTAAAAATTGAAAATATTTTAATTACTTCATACATGTGACTAACTCAGGCCATTGTGGTCAAGGGTGCACAAGTGCGTTAAGACTCGGCGCGCATTACACGTCTGACGAGGTTTCTAAGTGCGTTGTTAAGATGACCTTTTTTAGAATTCAATTAACATTGTGTGTGATATTTTAGGATATGGGATAGCCATAACACACATCTCTTGGTATATTCATATTAATCCTTTCCATGTCATTATAATAAAATAATATTACATGGCGATTGTGTCCCTTTATTTATAACTACAAAAATCCCCGTTTCTCACAAAATGCGATTTTTCATATTAATGATCAGATATTATAGGTACATCTACTCGTAATATCAAGTATAGAAATATTAAAGTTATTATATTAAATGGAAAAAGAATACGGTCGCGAACAGGATTCGAGCCTGCGCCTCCCGGATAAATACTCCAGGCGCTCTGACCACTAAGCCATCTCGACCGCTGCTCACCACCGCGAATTCTTCTTCCATATTTTAACACGTCTTTTGGCGACGTCATTGCTATCAATTCAGTACCTATACGGGTGACCGAACCGACACGACTAACTTTGCAGTTAATACAATGTCGTAAAGAATGCAATTACCTTAATAATTCAAGATAAATCTTTGCTATCAATTCAGTACCTGTCACCCGTATAGGTACTGAATTGATAGCAATGACGTCGCCAAAAGACGTGTTAAAATATGAAAGAAGAATTCGCGGTGGTGAGCAGAGGTCGAGAAGGCTTAGTGGTCAGAGCGCCTGGAGTATTTATCCGGGAGGCGCAGGTTCGAATCCTGTTCGCGACCGTATTCTTTTTCCATTTAATATAATAACTTTAGAGTTCGCTAAGCATGCGTTAATGCTTTTCAAAGATTTATCTTGAATTATAGAAATATTACTAAGCTAGCAAACTATTAATACTCTCATAGCTTAGTGTTGTTCAAAAACATGACGTCATTAATAACATCCATAAGATTAAAGACAGGACAAGACATAAATAAGACAGATCAAGTTCACCGTTTAATAGACTACCGCTCAAGCCTTTGTATTTATAACAGCAGATTCATGACGTAATGTCTGGGAGACTAACGTTTTTGGTGGATAAACATATTGATGCGAGGGTGGCCTATCACAGGTCAGACACATGAATTCAGTTAATCTAAGGCCTGTGTAGTATTCTCAGATGTACTTTGAGAAGAACGACACAAGGACACTAATAAGGTGTCGACGATTCTAGTGTAGGCCGACTAAACCGAAATTAGGATATTGCTATCTTTTACTACTAGTAACAAATTAAAAGACGTTAATTTCATATAGATCAATTTCAAAAAGACGGTATTCGAAAGTAAGGCCGTGACCGTCATGTTACTCAGTCATTTTGACAGAATTTACATAGATAAGCTGACAAAATAATAAAGTAACACACCGGTTATGTTTAAAGTTATGTTGGTGCAACCGATCCATAAAGTTTCATAAAAATTTTGTTTGACGTCTGTAATTTTAGTGAAAATCTAGTAAAACGACTAAAATGTTCAGTTCAAATATGTTAGTATTAGTCCAATAAGGCAGTTTGAGAATCTGGAAGGTGAAGAATTATGTATCCCTATTGAGTGACAAACTTCACTGATAAACTGAACATAAATTCGCAATAAAGAATAGCTATCGGTCTGGCTAAACAGACTCGTAACACAAAACATATTAAGTAAGATAGATAGACTGGAATAAACCTTTATAAGTTTGTTTTGCTTGCTAGAAAATTTATTTATATTATTTAAAGAAGATACATGAACTTTTATGATCTTATATGAGCGTCTGTCTGGCCGTGATATTAGTAACACAAAATATTTTATTAAAACTATATATATTTCATTACACGACTACCCAAAAGAAAGGAGTGTTATGGTTTTAGGGTTCATGTATGTATGTATGTTTGTGAGTTTCTTTATTCTAATATAACTTCTAAATGCCTGAACTGATTTAGATGTATGGGGTATCCTTAAAATCCTTGCATTTTCCAGAATAACATAAGCTGCTTATGTTATTTTATTAAAAAAAAACTTACTACTTTAAAAAAAATGTAATATAGTAGCTACACAAAAAAGTATGAAATAAAAAATAATCAATTAAAAAGCATAGAGCACCTTTATGAAAATGTTTTACTGTACTGTCCCCCGACTGCGATAAAAATTCTTCACTTACTTTGTTTTAGTTCGCACATATTAGGCGTGCTATGTAATATTTTTTTTTCTAACTAGAGCCAAAATGCATTTTTTGACTAGTCTCTTGTGATATGTATATAATTATGTGTAATTGATAGTCACAATATCAGTACTAGGTTTTGTTGTCCTGAATTAAATACTTGAGTGTCGTCAAATATTACTAAAGCTCGGTTACATCCACGTAACTTTAACAATAACCGACTTGTTAACTTATTATTTTGACAGCTTTTTTTTCTGTTAAAATGATACTGTAAGGCTCGGCACCAACATCAAGGTCTAGTGGTTGCAAGGGCGGCTGCTAAATGTGAGGTCCTGAGTTGAATTTCAAATCGGGCAAAGTGTTGTTGAGTTTTTATGATATAAAATTGTTAGTAGCATGCCGGAGTGTACCTGGTTGCTGGTAATAGGTTCACTACCTAATGGGACTAAACTGCATCAGTCCAATGTAGTTGTACAAAGTCACGCCTCTACCAACCCCCTAGGGGATTACAGGCGTAATACTATGTAATACCTAGATGATGTAACTATAGTAGGCTGTTTCCATCTATTGTGATAACTACGGGCGCGATTTTTATTTATATATATAAAATGACAATGAGTGGACCATTTACGTACCTAAGTATATATATTAAGTACGTACATCACGTTAGGCTGTCAATAAAGTGTTCTCTGAAAGAAATTCAGTGGATTACCTACGTACACATTGCTGTAGAAAGACAGAAACAGAAAATATATTCAAGTTATTTTTATTACGTATGCATGTTTTTACGGCGCGTCGTAAGTTTTTATTAGATTTTTTTTATAAACATCTGGTAGGTACATCATGTGGGTTCTAAATTGCTGATGAAATGAAACTTTTATATTAGGTACTGTGATAGTAACTTAAATACGTAAGATTACGCTTGTTTCTTATTTAGGTAGGCAGATATCACACATCTTTCACTTCATCTCCATTGTGTAAGTTATGTCTAACAGCAAATTTAATTTACACAAAATATTGCAGAATGTTTAATCAGGATTATTATTTCAAACAAAACACATCATAGAGGCTTTTAGGCGAATATGCAAGCTCAAATTATTATGAGCTAAAATATAGCTGAGATAGTTACAGAAAGTTCTCATTCAGAATAAATTTTAATTATTTTAAATATAATAATTACAGTAAATACAAGAATACGCGAGATGAAAACTTAAAATATTTCAACATATTGTACGGAATAATTTTCTAAACTTACGAAATTATATTTCACTTTAATGATACCGTATCTTCTTGTTAGGTACATACTTACATATTTTGAAGGGTTATACAGTATTTTTAAAGCGCGGTGCCACTGTGTCTTGGCGGAGAATAGTCGTGTCGTGGCTTGTATATTTTAACTTAAATCTGTCTACAAAAAAAAAGCATTTCAAGAGGTTTACTTCACGAGCTAAGATATACACGCTATCGTTGACTGATTACAAATCAATAAAAAATATATGTAGAAACAATAAAAAATCTAATTATTTTTGTTTTTTAAGTATACTACGTCGGCGTCTTATCAGAAGCCGCGCCGCCAGCGTACCGCCAGTGGTGCAGCCTTGTGTTGATCCCATACGTAGTACACGAAAGTTTTTGAGATAAGCGTAAGATAATAACTTTTGTGAGAAAAAATCATATCAACGGTTATTACTTACGTGTATTCTTCAGGATAGTCTTGACTCGCAACATCGCCGTGGGCTCTGCTCATGACTAAGGGCTCCGTTCGATTTTGAAACTTGTCGGGCAATCCCGAAGAATGCACGAGAGTAATAACCTATCAACAATAATTAATAAGCGTAAAATTTTACGAGACGAAAATTGTACTACTACTGCTTTACTATTATTTTTATAGATACAACTTATTACTTCTCGCTGTGTAGTTTTGTACAGAATGGTTAAAAACACACCTCGAAGAGACGATACATTAAAATCGTGACGACATAATGGAAACGCGCCCTAACTCACTAAAGTTACGTTCAAAAGTTGTTCCAAAATGTGTTTTAGGGAAATGTTTGTGCAAATAAGAAAATATGAACTTTTCTGTGTCAGGGTGTAGCGATATGAAAATGCCTGCAGGATATAAAGTTATTAGCAAGTCGGTGAAGCTGCCACGGAGCATGTTCGTTTGTGTAACTTGTCTTACGAACCTTATGTACTGTTTAACTTGTACAGACAACAACAAAAGAAGATAAATGTTTTTATGTTTCGGAAGCGGTTTAAGATTAAACATGAAAACTTTTCCAAGTATTTTTTTATCTTTCGTGATGAATTATGATAGGGTAGACAATACTTTAAGTTAGGGCATTACGATAAATTGTGAAAAGTAAACTAATACCTAAATAATAAAAGCTAGCTTAATGTTCTATTAAACACAAAAGCGCTTTTTGCGAGGTCCTGGGTTCGATTAACGGGTCGGGCAGTGTTACTGGGCTTTAAATAGGCTGACGATCCACGATGGGACCTAATAAATAGCGACATCGTGGTCAAATGCAGGTGTAGATAGAGCAGTACATCTCTGCCTACCCCTTCTTTGAATACAGGCGTGATACAATGTATGTTCATCTTTAATGATAATAAGTTCTTGTAATAATGTAATATTAAATTACGAAATAACTTAAGTATATTGCTGACTGTAGAAACTATTTATCTTTTACCTAGTTCCACGCAATACTACTTGTAAGTTTAATACAATCGCTATCCTTTATGTTAACATGAGATACTTATAAACAAGTATTATGCTAGTACCTAATTGTACCTTTGCGATCTGCAGTGCAGACGTGTGTCGGTGCATAAATTCGAGATTTTATAGCAAATACTCTTGTTTGCATTTGATCTTAGTTGAATATTTATCGCAATAGACGACGACCATTATTTTTATTTACACTAAATGATCCGACGATAAGGGTTCGTAGGAACTCTTATCGTCGGATCATTTAGGCATAGGCCTAAGAAACACAGCCCTTCATAAAAAAAAAGAAAATGTTGACCTTCTATAAAATAACTGTACCTTAAGTGAGATATTTGTATGGGAAGTAATTTTTTTGCCCTTGATTTACGAGTCATAGTTGTTGTTTCTTAGGCACATAGTTGTTTAGGTTTATTGGTAGAATCCATTATTTAAATCTTCTACTGACTGCCTCGTTGGTCTAGTGGTCCCAAGCGCGACTGCTGAACAGGAGGTCTCAGGTTCGATCCCCGGGTCGGGCAAAGTGTTATTGAGTTTTTCTGTTAGGAAATTCTCAGTAGCAGCCCGGAGTTTGGAACTGTGCCCGGTTAATGGCAATAGGCTCACCACCTATTACATGGGACTTAATAACAGCATTGGTGAAATGTGGGTGTACAATTGTGTACACCTCTGCCTACCCCTTCGGGGAATACAGGCGTGATGCTATGTTATGTTTAAATCTTTTAACTCTTTTGTATTCTAACCTCCACTATTAGTTAAGTTTATGTATGTGTCTCTATGGATTCAAGCGTGGTAAATAATATTATTTATTTAATATTTACATGCACACTGCTTCCCCTTACAGATTTAATGAAAAGAGTATTTTCACAGTTTCAATAAACTTCTTTACACTTTTCAGCTTCTTAATAAATGGTTGTAAAAATCGCAAGTGTGTACACATGGATAGCGAACTCTAAAGTTATAATTATTTGTGGACAAAGAATACAGTCGTGAGCAGGATTCAAACCTGCGCCTCCCGGATAAATACTCCAGCGCTCTGATCACTAAGCTATATCGACCTCTGCTCACTACCGCGAATTCTTCTTCCACATTTTTAATACGTCGTTTGGTGACGTCATTGCTATCTATTCAGACGGGTGATCGACACGACTAACTTTGCAGTTAATACAATGTCATACTGATATAATTACCTTAACAAAATCAGATAAATCTTCGAAAAGCATTAACGCATGCATAGCGAACTCTAAAGTTATAATGTTATGTGAAAAAAGATGTGTTTGATTGCATCCCTTCGCACTGCACAGTATCATCCTAAAAATCCTTGCAAATTTAATACTTTTTTATTAAACTTGCGATCAAAGTAAACTAGGGGGAATTCCACAAATTTAGTAAACGCTATTTGACGCGTGCTATCTATCTTTTGAAATGACATCGCCCTTTTATTAGGTTATAAAACATTTTATGTTCATCACATGAACGCAGCCGAAATAAAATGATAAGATTTTGTTTCTGATATAATTTATGATTCGGGAAGTATCTCAGATGATACAGTTTTACGTTATTAGGACTTTTATATTCGCATCTTTCAAAGACAGGCCCTTGGAGGACTGAATTATTAATTATTTTTCTCTTGTGTGTATTTCCTGCCAACTCAGTGAGTCTGTGATCTAACTAACGTGCTGTTTGACGTATCCTCCGAATAATGGAGGTGCTCGGATGAAAATGCTCTAGTCATCATTCACACAGATAGACCGCGCGAAGTATTGCGTACTTTTTAAATGTAGGTACATGCACGGAATACCAAATTACGGAATTACATTCACAAACGGGGTAACAAAACACGTTTTGTTTGTATCAACATTTATCTGTAGTAGGAAAGGGATTTTCACTTTTTATGCTAATTATGCGTCCCTTTCAATTTGATAAACACACAAATAAAAAGCTGTTAAACTTTTTAGGCTTCGAGTTTAACCAACGTATTAAAATCAACCCCAGTTTTAACAACTCCATACAACAACAAATGAAAAAGAATGGATACGTTATCTAAAATATTCGGTTTTTTTTTAAACTTTGCCCTACATAGGTATATACTAGGTATTATTCCTGTATCGTGCGTGCGTGTTTGTCTGTCTTAAGATATACTTACATCTCGTGTTTACACTCCCAGATCCAGTATATTTATTTGTGGCCAACAAATAATGGTTCCGTTCTCGAATATTGAACCCGCGGCCCAGCCACCGTGCAGACAGTCTTTCGCCCACTGTGCCAACCGTGCATTTATAGGTATAATCGATATTTAGTGTACAATATTTTATTCATTATCTAAGTAACCAAAAATTCTTTACATTTTCCAGGTGTGAATACACTGTTGTGTTATTTTTACAAAACTATAACACAATAAAATTAATATAAAATTGGTTTATTTAAGGAACTTTTATTTTTAAAGGCGAAATATATTTAAGACATAAATAAATCCACGTGTAGACAGTCGTAACTGATAGTAGGAATTCGATTACTACTGGGAACGTTTCGTGAGACAATACGTCACCCTAATCCAACTTAAAAAGCGTTTAGTGCTATTCGCGGCGACAACCTCCTTTTAGTATTATATCGATTGTTTTATATCGAATCATCGAGCAACACAGTACTGATGATGTATACGTAACCACCAATTGCTGTCATCATTTGGTAAGTCCAAGCTAGGTGATTAAAGGATCCACCTTTAAAATTTGAGTAGTGCGTCTACGAGTTAAATTGAAAATATCTTTCTGTAACCCATATAGGACTTTTTTTCGCACCACCCACTTAATTGTATTAAATGGGTGGTCAGACAAAAATAGGAATTCGCCGGATTTAAGAATATGATATTAATTCAAGATAAATCTTGGAAAAGCATTAACGCATGCTTAGCGAACTCTAAAGTTACAATATTAAATGGAAAAAGAATACAGTCGCGAACAGGATTCGAACCTGCGCCTCCCGGATGAATACTCCAGGCGCTCTCACTTACCTTTTAAAATTTACCCATTAAACCCACTTCTTTTTCCCCAGGTGTGCGCATGTTGGACGGTGACGTCACAGATGCAGTAGAAGCTCGTTCTTTAAGTTTGAACCCTCAGCATGTCGACATCTACAGTGCGTCGTGGGGCCCTGATGATGACGGGAAGACTGTTGATGGACCTGGAGAACTGGCTACGAGAGCGTTCATTGAGGGAGTTACTAAGGTAAGGACTGTGGACTATAATCTTGATGAAAGTTTTATTGAGTCTTACTGTTTAGGATACCGTTTGTGTACAATCGCAGATGTTTATGTTCTGTAGTGGACTAAGTTAGCTGAGTGTAATAAAAACATTACAAAGAAATGCTTTTTAATGACACTGTTGTAACCATTTTAACGGATACAATTAAACGATAGTATAGTTTGAATTTAGTTCCGAAATAACTGTCTTTTGGCAAGTTATCTTCTCACTGAGTAGAGTTATATCAGAGTTAAGACACTCATACTTAGTAAAGTCTGAGTCAAGAGACTCATAGTAAAGTCTGAGTTAGAAGACTCTTTAGTGAAGCTATAGCTGCTTTAAGGCAAAAATATTTTAAGAAGTTTTCGGTTGCACATTAAAACTGTGTAATTGATGATTTTTTCATAAATTTCTACCTTTTTAATATTATAAATACCATAAGTACTTGTAGTTTATTGTAAATTTTACTCAGAATATTCTAACCTTACTCAACTCAAAAGTGTCTCAAACAAAGCTGCGCGAACGTGTCGGATTCAAAGACCACAAGCGCACTTGAGTATTGTCTAACCATCGAATTTTATAACGACCATACTTAGGACCCACGTAACAATGTATACCTAGTAATAAAGCCAGTTATTATTTTACTTAGCTGTATTTTATGATCTCTAGGGGTTCGTGGCTAAGTAACAGCCTCACAGATCGACCGATCAAGGTTAAGCTGTGCTTGCCGCGGTCGGTCTGTGGATGGGTGACCATAATTTCATACCGAGAGCCCTCCGTGCCTCGGAGAGCACGTTAAGTCGTCGGTCCCGGTTGTCATCTTAAGATCTATGACAGTCGTTACGAGTAGCCAGAGGCCTGAAAGTTTGACTACCGGTCATACTACGATATATCGTGTTACCCAGTTACTGGGTTGTGGAAGTCAGATAGGCAGTCGCTCCATGTAAAATACTGGTATTAATTTGCATCCGGTTTGACTGGAAGCCGACCTCAATATCATTGGGAAAAGGCTAGGCAGATATATATATTTTAAGTAAACCATTATATAATGCTGGATTAACAAAACACACAATGTGTCCTTAATAATAATAGTTTTCATAACAATAAATAACTTTATATCCTTTATGAAACTGTGTGTTGGTTTTCGACATCCACGTAAATAAAGTTTCAGGCAAAATAAAATAGATAAAAAACAATAAATGATTCTCCTGTTTTATTTTTAATGAAGACATATCCCCGAAGGCATTGGTATCATGTAACTACATCCACGACCCTCTAATGATTTCTATAAATTTAATAACAATAACATTCTGCTCAAATTGGATGTTCATATCAGGGTTGTTTTTGTAAATAATATATTAAATATTAGCAGGATATAGATATCACAATTCTTACCAATATAAATAGTTTCCAATAAATTGTGATTAAACACACGACTGAAATGGCTTGTAACGGAAAAGCCTCTAAATAAACCTAGAATAAGCAGCTGATCAGAATCTTGGAGAAATTACGTTTCGAATTAGCCAGAGTATTGTATGAACTCGAGTATTGCTTATGATCGAAAATAAACCTGCCATTATACATTTCACAGCAAACTTCTTTTAACAAATGGCATAGACCTTTGAATTGTCTTGTAAAATAACTATAATTTAAGCTCCACAGATTGTATACAAATTTGGTTGAAAGGGATTTTTATCTTAAGTTTCGGTTTGTTGTTTTTAGCTCCCCGCCTATAACATTTTTTTACGAAACGTTCTGATAAAACAACATAAGCAGTTCTGTTAAGTCGAATGTCACCCTTAATTTTACGTATTTACATAAAAGTAACTCCCACATCAAGAATCTATTTTTGGCGACAGAAAAGGAGACACCGAGAACTGTAAAAAATCAGTAATAGAAATAAAACTAAGTGACAGTGACAACATCTTTGGTGACAACACAATCTACGAGTACGTCTGTTTTAAATTATTGAATACAAGTTCAAAAATATAACAAACATAAAATGATTTTTGACGGATTGTCTAATGCTCCTTTGATAAAATCGTCAGCGGTGCTGTCACAAATTTTATTAGAACAGAGAAAAATATATCTATCAAAAACAATTTCGATGTCGAAACAGCGCGGTTGGCGCAGTGGGCGAGAGACCGACTGCTGCGCTGCGTGTCGCAGGTTCGATTCCTGCACGGAGCAAATATTTGTACGATCTACAGATAATTGCTCCGGGTTTGGCTGTGTGTGTGCTTGTGAGATGATATGTCTGTAAACGCACCCATGATACAGGAAGAAATCCCTAATGTGGGGCAATGTTTTTAAAAAAAAGAGAAAAATAAATGTTAAAGTCCCGCGATGGAGACCTAGTGCGAGTGAACCATTATTGCGATTTATTTACTGTTGAATATATCAATTTGTCTAGCCTTTTCCCAATTACATTGGGGTTGGCTTCCAGTCAAACTGAATACAGCTCAGTACCAGTATTTTACATGGAGCGACTGCCTATCTCACCTCCACAACCCAGTGACGGGGTAACACGATATCTCGTGGTATGACTGGTTGTCAGAATTATTTACTGTTGTATAATCTAATATATTCTATAATAATTATAATTTTATTTCAATATCAAATATTATATTCAAAGTTGTGCAATGAGAATTTAATATGTTACACGCATCTCGCCAGTCCTATCTCCTCTACCTATCTCCGCATTGTGCGGTGAAGAGTACTGGTGCACCTAATTGCCAAAATTTTACAGTAACCTATTAAGTCCCATGTAATATTTGTAAACCTATTGCCATCAGCCAAGCACAATTCCAAACTCCGGGCAGCAGCCCGAGAATGTGAATTGTGGAACGGAAAAGACTTTGCGATCAAACAAGCAACTACGATTGCGACTGGTCGCAATCGTAGTTGCTAATCGTGAGGTCCAAAGGACGCAAGCAGTCTTAAAATAAATATAAACACCATCAATAAAGCTTTTTAATCCTTTAACGTATTTACAGTTTGAGTTCTCCCTATTTATCAAAAATAAGTTAAAAACACAATCCGCTCCTGGCTTGAATCCATTAGAGCCTCAGCACAGGTATTATAAGTACATGCTCGAAGTTTCTAGATAATCCATGTAAAATTATGTAAGTACGTAGTACCTGTGTTCACTGCTTACTCGATAGTTTCCCTCAAGTAAACATAAATGGTAGGTCGTGGAGTGGTGAAATAGGCGGATGATATTGTTACCATGGCTGGTAAAATTTAGAGATTTGGCTAACAGGATCGTGGAGATTGGCACAAGTAAGTAGAGAGAGGCCAACCCGCCAGACATTGCATTACCAGCGGGAAAATACCCAGCGGTGGGTAAAGTCGGGCTGTGGATGGTGATGATGATGAATCATAAATAAAAATGCAAATGTAATAACTGTGACTTATTTTGGCATGAGCTTTTAATATATATAATAATGTCATATAGAATTATAGTTTTTAAACATGTCGAGGCCATGTAATTTAGTAGATCTAGAAATGATTGCTAAATAAATATCGCCAGGCGTCTCCTTAAATCGAATACAAGGATTCATTATTGTTCAACGGTTATTACTCACTTGCATTCTTCGGGATTCCCGGACTAGTTTCGAACTCGAACGAAGCCCTTAGTCATGAGTTGAGCCCGCGGCGATGTCGAGAGTCAAACTCGTGACTCGGAATGTCAAGGGTCGCGGGTTCAAGCCCGATTCGAGTCTATTATTTTTTAATGTTTTCTTGAAAAATAGTAATATAATAATGTTTCATATGTTAGCTATACATATGCTGATTGTATTCACATACCAATCAATCAAAATGTGAGACATTATTTGACTGAGGTATTCATCACTCGTGTACTTTATTATTTTGCGCACGTACCTATCTTAAACCATTTTACCTTTACATCACACGTACTAACTGTATCCCCGATATGGCCGCCAGAGTACGGTTTTGCACCCATATTGAGAGAGCCTATTACAAAAGCCCGTGCTGCTACTGGGAATTTATTTTTCTTCAAAAATCTTAATTAGTTTGCTCGACCTAGGAATCGAACCCAGGACCTAATGCTTAGTAGCTGCGCTTGCGACCACTAGACCATCGAGGCAGTGCTATATAACTTCATACATATCTGATCCAACTATATAATTTCCTATAGGTATATTTTAGCCATCATTTTCACATTCATTACACCTCTAAATCCCAGGTATTATAAAACACATTACTAGATAAATGAGGCGTCAGAGTCGCACGTCATTTTCCCCCTATCTGTACCAACACCAATGACGTATAGACTTAATGAAAAGTCACAACACCAGCTACGTTAAATTCGCAACTTTAATTTGTCTCTTTTCCCGGACAAGTGACATTGACACCTACACAGTGTGGGCTAAGGTTTAATTTCACTTCTTTTGGAATCCGTGACGATTTTGTAACAGAGTTAGTGAAGGGTACCCGACCAACCGTGCGACACTGTTAAAGCAATTTCTGTAATGATGCAATTATTTTCTCTCTCCCTCTATTTCCCACACTATATGGTCAAGTGTTCGCTGAGCATAAAATTTACATAATGTTGTTTCCCTTTTCAACTCTAAACAGCGTTTGAAGGTACTTGTTCATAAAAAACTGAAAAACTTCGCTGGCTTACGTTTTTTATTACCCCTGCGGTATTTTCGGGTTTTGTATTTAAATGGAACACGTTATGTAGTCGGGGAAAACTTTACGCCTTAGTATACCTGCGTAGGAAGCTCTTATGCGTATTTTGTTTGGAGTTTTGAGTGTTGAGTATCGTGGAAAATGGGGCGCGTATGTTTCTTTAAGTTGTATTTCATGCGCATACAAAGTTACTCATGATTTAAATATAAGATAAATAAGTGCGTTCATCATAGTTGATCAAATATGAAATGCGGGGCCTTTCCTTTCATTTTTTACCGTGGCATGATCGGATTCACACTAGGTTGGTTGGATTGGTTTATCCCTTAAAATCCTGAAACAGTTGAATAACGTCAGAAGTCAGCCATATTTGGGAGAGGAACGTAAATGAAAACCAAGATCACACCGTAATCGTTCCAGGAATTTATAATCGTTGACACCTGAACATATTGATATTATTGTTGATATCGATCGACGTTCAATTGTGCAGGCTCGCGGGACGTGGCCGTAGGTGGTATAGCCGACCGTCGACGTCACTGACTGTTTAGCTGCCAATCACACGGTACGGCTACTAATTAATCGCTAACAAGATACGTCTCGGCTTGCGGAATATCGAACATTTCATATTTAAATATAATAATTCTATGGTATCTGTTCGAGACAGAACGATGATTCCAGTTTTGAGCTGTTCTATAAAAAAGGATTTCTGTGTTCTCGTAACGGAACGTGGAACCAATGAACCGGATAAATAGGGACGTGTAATTCGAAGTCTTTTTTTCGATTCTGTGGTTCAACTCTAATGCACTCTGACGTTTGCAGCATTAAACCGATAATACTCGACTATATTTCTGAAAAGTTTTAATTGACTCTTGTGATTTGATCAATGGCTTTCAACAAATCATTTCCCCGTAAGATTACCGACATTATTCGCTTGCTTTGTAATAAACCCATCATGCAAGTCGACAATATGGTGTGGCAAATGACATGACATTTGAATACGATCAACTGAAGGCGGCAATACGCTCTTATGTCATTTGCCACACCCGCGACTTTACCGCATCAGAGGCTTGGGGGACGACGATGTAACAAAATGTGTGTTCATTTATGTTCTGCCGCAGTGCCTACGTCATACCAATCATTCATGCATGTTCAGATAAATACGAGCCTAGTGATTGGAATCAAAAAAATGTTCTATGATTTATTTTGTACGCAATGGTCGGAATATTGTATCAAAAAAATACTCCATGTTTGTAGCCGACGCGGACTTCCCATGGGGATCTGTTTGAAAATGCCCGTAGATTTTCCCGGATATCCTTTTGTTCCAAACAATAATATTTTGTTTTATCTAAAATACACGTGAACAGAATTTGTAACGAGCGTACCTATCTACCTTGTATCTACCTATCCTATTTTGTGGATGCGAAATTAATCAGTATAAATGTTATAATCTAGCATGATAGCAAAGATTTTTGTTGTATTTATTCTCGTATCGGCTTTTCTGTTATTCTCCATTTTTAATATCAAATCTGCGCTTTAACATCTGATGCGCAGCTATCTTTCCTTTTATAACTACTTAACTTTTTATTAATCTCACAGCTGTGCATTGGAACGTAAAGTATTATTTACATGATGAAGCAATAGTATAAACAGTGGAGAAGGTTAAAGCCTATAAATCGACGGTTGGTTCGTCTGAATATATATCATGACTATGCCTCATCCTTGAGAGGAATGCCTTGCAAAAGCAGCACACAACGCCACCTATTACCTTGGACAGGAACTACCATACAATTGATAAATCTGCCTAGTGCGAGACATTGGTCACGATTCACCAAATGCCCAATATTTCTTCGAGAAATTAGGTTTGAAATAAACTTGAGAAATGTGCAAAAAAGAAAATTTGCTATGTTACTTAAAAGCAATTCCTCATTAAGAGCATTTAGTTGCCTTTGAAAAATTGTGAAGATGGTTTCTGGGGCATTGAAATTACACAAGAAGTTCCCACATTACATACCTACCAACATTTACTTATATATTCGTGAAGAATGGCTGTCTTGACAATCACTAATGCTTCTATTTCCGAAACAGGGTCGCAACGGTAAGGGTTCCATATTCGTGTGGGCCTCAGGAAATGGCGGAAGGGAGCATGATAACTGCAATTGCGATGGCTATACCAACTCTATATGGACGCTGTCGATATCTTCGGCAACGGAGCGGGGAGAAGTGCCGTGGTACTCGGAAATGTGCAGCTCTACATTAGCAGCTACGTACAGCAGCGGAGCTATTAACGAGAAACAGGTGAGTTATTGGTGCCAATTTTAGTGTTTTCAAACCAATTTTAAACTTTGAGTATTGCTTGCTACAACACAGCCAGATGGTACAAATCAAGAGGCATTACATTCAAATTAAGACATCAAACTTAATTCTGCATACCATTTTAGTTTGATGTTTGACGACCTAAAATTGTGTCAACTAAAAATGTTCAGAAAATATTTTTTTATTTGGCGACTCTTATTTGAACAATCTCAGTCTTATAATAGCTGTTAAGTACACGATACCTATACTCTAACTTTAGTTTAGTCTGCTAATATAAAAACTAACGCCTATTGCAAACATAAATATAATTTATTATAATTATTTAAGAAGGGAAGATTGAAAGTATCTTTAAATAAAAACGTACTCTGATAATAGTTGATTGTTTTATTGAAAATAAGCCATAATTATAATATCGCTTAAATGATCATTGTATTTTAATAATTGATAAGTTTAAAACATTTTACTCAAGGAACTCTAATCATGGCAGTAGGATATACAATTTTATCCGGCTATTATATTTTAAATACCGAGTACCTAATGGCTTGTTTCATTAAGACAAATCATCGTACAACATAATTTATCAAAATCAGCCTAGCCGCTTTAGCTGAAATAAATGGTTAAAATCTGTACCGCCATTTATTGATTTCGCAAAAGCCTATCAGTAAAATTAGCAAAATATTGCAGTGAATTTAGAACATCGTACTAAATTGAAAATAAGTCGCACAATATAACTATGTCATGTTAGTTTTCGTTTAAAATGAAATTACTACCAGAAATAGCATTTCTCGTTTGCGAGATTTAATTTCAACCAAATAAGAACATGAAGACGCAAGAAACATTTCGTTTGATGTCTATTAGCAGGTCCTAACATCTAACTTGGATGTCCAAGATCAATGACACGTTTTCTATTTTCAGTATGTTTTTAAATAAAAACTTTGTTATGCCTATGTCTCAATTTGATCGTAGTGTTCTTTGAAACTTTATTATTAACATGTGTAGAGTTACTCTTGATATTAATTTTAATTCCAATCAAATTTCAATGTTAACGGACAATTCAAAAACAATGATAAATTTCACGCCTGCATAGTAGACTTGTTCAATTAAATACTTTTAAGCCAATTAAATATTTTTGACATAACTGTGAAGTTAGTCGGACGATTTTATTTTCCAGACTAACCATGTTATAGGTTGAGCAAGAAGAATAAGGCTATAAAAATATTTGTACTATAACACACGTAGAAACATGGAATTTATTCATTCACTCTCTCGGATTTCGAAAAGAAACACGCTATTATTATCTTTTTACTGAGGGTTCTACCTTTTTACCTATTTGGGTCCTCGATCCCACTTACCCTGAAAGTAGTTACGTCCGTCCCTACACGGCTTTACAGAAAATACCTACATTACATCCTTTGGACTTTTAGCACAGGATGCGGGGCAAATAAAATTATGTCATTTGAATATAAATTATAAGGGTGGTTTGTTAATTCCACGAGGAGTCCTGTGAACGTCAGTATTCGTACACTTGTTACAATACAAAGGCTGTCTACTGACCACTCAATCAAACTTGTATAAACTTTTGGGTCAAACGAAATTGTTCCGAATAGATAAACCTAAAGATAAACTATTGGGTTCGAAAAGGAACCGTGGGATGGAACCGATACGAACTCAGATCATGATAGAAATGCTACGTGATAGATTGGTCAAGTTGATGAGGAACTATGGAAATAAACGATCTGTGTCGCAGACCTCGGAACTGAAACTCGATAGTTTACATTATAAACATAAAATCATTTTGGTTGAGTATAACCAGAAAGTATGAGTTGATAATTTAATTTAACATCAAATACGTCAATGTTACAAAGAGAAGAAATGAATACTAAAAACCTTCTGTCAGTTAGCAATATACTCCTACCTGTTACCCTCATTAAAATGTGTAATAAGTAGGTACACCTAACTTTAAAAACTATCGTGTGGCATGATATTATATGTATAACCAACAGGTATTAACGAGCAATATATACCTTTGAATCGCTTGACGTTTCGACCTGATTGCATCAGTCTGCTTGTGACCACGATCAGTGCAACCTGGTCGAAACTTCAAGCGATTCAAAGGTTAATTGCGCGTTAATTCCTGTTAGTTATGCATATAATAGTAAGTACACGTACATAACCCTTCGGAAAATGCGGTCATGATGCTATATGTTGTCTTGAAGTCGCAGTATCCAGATGTTTTTAACTCCGACTCATTAACGTGAGCTTCATTATTAAAACACGCTATACAAAATAGAAGATGTATTTTCTGCTCACGAATTTCACAGATTTACTGAAAAACTGTACAACCAAGTATAAAGGAAGTGTTTTATTTAATTAAGTTTACACGATACCGTTGTATTGTTTTAATAGGAAGGAAATTCATGTAGATATAAGTTCGTATGCTCGTGTTATTTTTAAAACAACTTGTGATATATTACATATGTACGAGATTGCTTTTTTAGGGTTCCGTACTCAAAGGGTGCCAACGGGAACCATATTACAAATTCTACGCGCCATCCGTTGATTTGTCACAGGGCTGTACTTTCTTAATCGTAATTTATGATTAAAAAACACGGGCCTTCCCATAATTCGTAAGAGGTAGCTGTTTGAATCTATATATCGATTAAAGAGACATATATGTATTATATGTAAACCAAGATAAGTCCTCATGCAGGAAAAGCTAAAGCAAAAAGCATTTTTAAAAATCTTTTTCATCTTCTTTAAAATTAACCTCCAGATTGGAGTTAATTGGATAACATCAGAACCTGGCGCATGGATAACATTTGGTGGACATAGATAGAAGGAGACCGTATCGGTCGCGGTTACCACCAACAACAGCATTCCCAAAGAGGGTTGACGTCAGGCAGGCGGCCGGTCATAAAACATAGCTAAAACTTTAGCAGCCAGATATAGGTATGCTGCGCCGACCCCAAATAAAATGGGATAAGGGCAGGGGGATGATGATTGGAGTTAATTGTAGTGCATACTCAATAGTTAAACAAAAAATCATAAAGCAAGGTAAACAATAAATATTGGTACGGGACCCAAAGTATGCGAGTCCGACTCACACGTGTTTTCTCTCTTTCCTTCGCCTCCACTTGTATTGTTATGTTATTATTTATGGGGGTATATTTTTTTCGAGAGTGGGAAAAAGGATGATATGGTTTGTAGTAAACGAGGAAGCTGATAAATATAGATCTGAATCAGACAATTGTGAGTTGTGAGGGTTTGTAGGGCATCATGTGATTGTGTTTTGGTTTTCCTTAGTAAACTGAAAGAAAGAAAACTTTGATTAAGTTTTAAAAAGAAGCCGTATGGTCGAATCTAAATTCTTAGAATCTATTCGTTCATAAAAATAATCTATTTTCTTTTAGTGCCAGAAGCGAAACAAAATTGTGTTTACTAGAAATGAATTTACAGAGTTCATGAATTCTGATATTACTGTAGGGGTTGTATTTTTGTTTTAAATGAATACGAAGGCGTCTGTCTAAAACAGAATTATTAAAACAATATGATAAAGAAAAGCTTTTAAATTCCTTAGTATTTCTAGGCGTAGCAACTATTTATTCCTGGGGTGGGGGGCAAATTTTTAGATTATTATATATTAATCTTGTTATTTCTTTATAAAAAATGTTCTAGGGTGGACCAGAAGGATTTTAGCGTGGGCCAGGCCCACCTGCCCCCCCCCCCCCCTGTTACGCCTATGATAGTACTAATTTAACTGCACACCTATTATTTATCACTTATGCCACTTTAATATATTGATGAAATAAATAAATGGATATTCTATAGTTGATTACTCTTTATTTAGGTGGTAACAACAGACTTGCATCACTCTTGCACGGCGGGCCACACTGGAACGTCTGCGTCTGCGCCGCTTGCCGCCGGTATTTGTGCGTTAGCGCTGCAAGCCAACAGGGACCTCACCTGGAGAGATATGCAGCATATTGGTATGTATTACATCTGTAATAGTAAGGCGTGTATGTTATATAGTAAGACTTATTTCAGGTAACCGACCCTATCACCAGTGGCGTGCATTGCATATAGGCAAATAGGCAGTGCCTACCTCAAAAAATTACTTAAATACAACCTAATTCACAGTAAACTGTGGTATAGGTTGCATTTAGGTTTTTTTTTTGAGGTAGGCACAGTAAACTATGATATAAGTTGTATTTAGGTAATTTTTTGAGGTAGGCACTGCCTATTTGCCTATATGCAATGCACGCCACTGTCCATCACTTACTGAAATTAAACATATTACGACATCCAGCTCTAAAATTTAAGAGGCTGTTCCTTAGAACATTTATTACACAACTGCCCAAAAAAAAGAGTGTTATGTTTTAAGTGTTCACGTACGTATGTATGTAACTAAGTATGTATGTATTGTTGTGAGTTTTTTTATTCCACCATAACTTCTAAAAGGCTGAGCCAATTTATAATTTTCTATACTGATTACTGACCTATCTCAACGGATTATCCATTTAATAAGTGTAGAAAGAGGTACTAGTTGTGTACATTGAATAATTATCCAAAATTTTATTGGGTTCTACTATACCACAATTTCTGGAAACGTTTTCTGTCTATCCGGACGCTTATAACCTTATAACCAGCGCACTGATTTTGATGGATTATGTGCTATACACTGAATATAGTCTAGTAGTAGCTGCATACACTGTCCGTCAACCACAGCATGGTAAACTATAGTTTAGCAACGTGCGAGTTATACCACTGGTGTTGCAAGCTTCCAAATGCTACGTTAACCGTGTATAATCAGCCGGGACTTATGCTGGTTTGCTCCTTTAGTGCTGATCATAAAATGTATTAAAAAGGCTTAGCAGTATCTTTTTAATAAAAAGCTACTTGCTTACTTCGCCAGTCTACAAGCAAAACGAATATTTAGTCGTAATAATACTAAGAAAATATTACGATACACCATTCTCCATTGTGTTATGGGTATTGAATTAATGCTTAACCAACCAGGGGATAATAGTTAGCGTCAAATTGTTTACGATTCTTCAACTATATTCTTGTTAGGATCTCATGTACTTTGGTTGGTACGAGAATATACTTAAAAGTAATTTGAAGATCCATGGTCTCATCTGTGTGTCGTATCATTCTTCAAGCTTTGACCTGTATGGAAATACTTTTATAATAATAAGGAACCTGTCTCATTCTAAAAGGACTCTTTTGACATGGGGCCTAATAACAACATTGGTGAAATCTGTAAGTACAACAGTTCTCTGCGTAACCTTTCGGAAAATACAGTCGTGATGTTGTCTTTTTAGTATTTATAATTAAAGGTAAAATATAACTTATTTTTTGTGAGTAAGGACGAATAAATCGAAGTTGAGTGCATAGATTAAGAATTTTATATTCGAATTTCCTAACCCATATTGGCTTTCAGGCTTAAATCTAATAACCGAATTCACATAATATTGAAGCCAATAAAACGAAAAAAGTCAATGAGCGTGTTATTCGCGTTTTATGATTTATTTTTATTAGGCCCAGCAATGCCAATAATGTGCTATAGTACAAATAATAAAATCTAGAGTAAGACGACGTAAAACCAATGATCTGTGGGGATTTCCTCCCTCCTCCGCAATAATTCTCGCGATCCTTTAGTTTGCAATTTTCTTTACGGCTTTTTGTGCCATTTTTGCCAACCCACGTCTTCGGTTTCCTACTGGAGCATGTTAAATAACTTATCTGAATTATTATTAAACTACTTACATAAAATAAAATAAAACTGGTGCTTAACACTTACCTATAAAGCACGGTGTGGTCATGTTATTTCTTCTTACAGTCGTTTTCTCAACAGCGCAATAAAAAAAAACTAAACTAACTTTTATGCCAATTTTCATTATCACTAACTAACGTGAAACATCGTTTTATACTCTACTTCTTTGGTTGTGTTTCTGCTTTATTCGGACGAAGTAAATTATATATTTCTATAATTTTATTTGAATCTGTGCAAACAACATATCTCTCAAACGCATTCCAGAATCTCTTAAAAAGTCTATTTTCCATAACGTGAAGTTGTATTTGCACGGAGGTTGTCAAAAATAAATACATTCCCAAATAAAGTTTGCCTATTTGTATCACATAAAAGGACGGAATCTGTCTCGGAAATCCCTAATTTTATTGGATTAGATTCTTCATAAAACGAAAGGTAGGTACGAAAAGGGATACGAGATTGCTGAATTCCGTTCAAATGTGACATCATAAAGGTGATCACGTGGTCGCGAATATCTTTTTGTGTTTAGTAGGTGACCTTTATTATATTGTATATTTCTGTTCAAAATGAATATATATCAGTGTATTTACAAATTACAGTTGACTAATCTAACTTACATATATAATTAGGTACTGAACCAAATTACTTTCTATTTGTGTTAATGAAAACTGACATAGAGTAGGTACCTAAATTATAAGATATAGTACCCACTGTTGAACTCAAAGACAATAAAACCACAGTTGCAGTGGTTAGATCCTGGCTGGTTGAACCTCACGTTATTAAGAATTTGTCGAACGCTAAAAGCTGTGTAACAATCGTTTATGTATGAGCCTTGATTATAAGCCGACTTCAACTATTTTTTTATGTTGCTTATTTTGTAAACTGGTGGTAACTCCGTTTAGTAAACTGTTCATCCGGATGATCCGATCTTCACCTACCCCCAATGCTGTTTAACAAAATTGTTCAGGGAATCCCTTGGCCTGAACAGTCCTGTAAGTGTATTATAAGAACTTTTGTTTCTAAAGGCCTATTGGATACTAGAAGTTTTCAAATGTCCACGAAGTCTAAATGGCAAGACTTTTTTACATAATGTAGTTTAGGAATCACTTTTCTTGTTGTTTGACATCATATTTTGGTAAGTGCCTCTTGACTCTCACAGATTGACTTAGGTATTTACTTCAAATCAAAATGTTCTTACATACAGAGCTGTTTCGTCATCTCGTTTATTTATAAAATAAATGTTTTCGATTCTGTCAATATCTGTCGATGTTGTAATGTTATACGAATATTGGGCTATTGTACCTCGACTTGGCTTAGACGTTGCTATAATTCCATGATATTAAGATGAAAATTCTTCTATGGGTAAGCCATTTATAGAATGACATCCATTGCTTAGACTCTATAATCGTTTCCCAATCAGTGTTTTAATTTCATGTTAGGTATGGGATCAAAGATGTACTTAATATTTATATCGTAATACACCGAATACAGCAATTATTTGGCATAGAATCTGTTGTAGAATCCCTTGATGCCCTATCTAGCAATACATACTATGCTGATTGGTAAACTTAGTCCAGTGAACGGCCATTATTAGTCTTATCTAGTCCTTAACTCTAATCTAAATGGTAAGCAGTAATACTAATACCTGTGTGGGCGTAACGGCCGACCTAACGCCCTTCGGCTTGATTACGAAGTTTGATTCTCTAATTGGAATTGTTTGTAAATATATTATAGGTACAATTTTGTTTAAGGTTGAATATAAGTATTCAAGTTACTTTAAAATTGTTTATTGTTTAGGAAATCTTACACTCAGATGTAAAATATCCTAAAATGTAGTAGACAAAAAAGTATGAAATATAAAAAATAATATTTAAAAAAATTTAAACACACGCCTGCCATGTGCGAACTAAGTTGTTAGTTCACTTATGGTAGGCGTGTTTTAATTCTCTTTTTGTATAATAAATGTTTGTGAGACATATTCATATCATTGAATAGGCGTTACTTTGCGGAAGTCCATTACAATGGATGCAAATAAATACAATATCTAGCTACTTCCACAATATTGAGGGTAGTCATGCATTACCTATGCACCACCCGTCCGCCAATATATAGACATCCGCAAGCGGTGAAAATGTTGCGCCCCCCCACGGGGCATCATCATCATCTATCCCATCGGGGTCAGGAGCTGTTATACCGTGCAGTCGCCACCGAGTGGCGGACACCGCATGGATGGTAGTCGCAATTTTCACCGCTTGCGTATGTGCATAGGAAATGCATGAATACCTTCAATATTGTGGAAGTAGCTAGATATTGTTTTTATTTGCATTCATAACAATTATTGTTCACTGGTTTTTTTATATTATTTTTATTTTATACTTTTAATAACTGCCTAGTTGGTCTATATTATGTTGTTAAGATATTTCATACATTTAGAAGTTATGGTGGAATAAAGAAACTCACAGATATACATACATTCATGAACCCTAAAAACGTAACACTCCTTATTTGGGCAGTCGTGTAAAATACATTAGTTTTTTTTTTTTTTTTTTCGTCTTTTTTGAGCGTTAGTTATACATACACAATAAAAAAAGCTACGCCATCACCAAAAATTCATTCACTATTTTCCCACCAGTGGTTCGCACGGCTCGTCCTGAACGTCTCAGCATCGGTGGAGAATGGCGAGTGAACGGCGTCGGTCGTAACGTATCACACTCTTTCGGCTACGGCTTGCTAGACGCCACCGGTATGGTGCGGCTGGCGAAGACATGGCGCACTGTGCCGCCGCAGCGGAGGTGCGAGCTTGCGGCACCGAGACCACAGCGCGCAGTGCCGCCGCGGTCTTCTATTACACTGCAGGTTTGTTTTATACAGACTATTGTATATGTTATATTTTCTTAGCGGAGGTGCAAGGTTGTGGAACCCATACTGAGTTCTATTAATCTGCAAGATTAGCTCCTGGTGCAAAGTATCTCTTATTCCTCGGGATGAGGTCAACATACAGGAATAATGTGACTTGCGAAGACAACGCATGACGCTGCAGCAGAGATGCTGTTCCGACCCAGTATACTGCTTTATTGCTCTGGCACACGACTGCTTCGGCTAAGGGTTCATAGACGCTACGAGCATGATGTGGATTTGGTAAAATTTATGATTGAAAGTTCGCGAATTATAGGAATCAATGAAGAATAATATTCAAGTATAAAATAAAATATATTAATAAATATTCAGAATATAATATAGGTATACATAGCAGTTGCTTCCAATGTACGATTTCTTGCTCACCTACCTGTATTTAAAGTATGAAGTGAACCAAGTATGAATTTTAGTTAAAAAGTCATAAAATAATGTAGATTAGTAAATCTGTGTGATCGTGATATAAATGCAAAAAGGCATTCTCCGCACATAATCGATGATGAGTTATCGAGCGCAAACTCGTGACGGGAATGGTGCCATACAACACACAAATATTTCCGACACTAAAGCCGCAGTGACTAATGTAAATGGAAAACCTTTGTCATATTACACGTTTAAATTAATGAGGAACCCAGATAACTCAAATTAACTCCCGTGTATATTACAATTTTGCTCATACCCCATAAAGATACGGCAGTTGAGACAATTTAATGTACCGAAGCTCAAAACTTGCAACACTTTCCAAGTTAACTGTCCGATAAGGTCATAATGGTACGCTAAAGACACCAAACTTTTGCAATAATGACTTTTTATTGCTTCTTTAATGCCAATTCAGAACATTGGCCATCATTAACAATTGCACTGAAACTCGAAATTGAAACTCGAAAGTAGTAGATATTATTCACTACGAAGCCTTTTAGTATCACTATCGGAGCTCGCCAGTTTATGCTAATGGAGTCGGAAAAGCATTCACACACATTACCATACATAACCATTCGCATATGTGTGCGGTACATTCATTACACCAAGTCCACTGTCATATTAAATTCAGTAAATCAACGAATGTATGAACGTGATTAAAATATCTAGTATTCTACTAGTGTTAGTACAATTTAGGTCCCAAACGTATCTTGAACGAGGTTGTAGGTATCTACAGAGCGTGTGTTTTGAGCTTATTGCATTTTAGTGTATTCTCGAAGGAAGTGTTGTCTACAGCCGAACCTGGTAATATAGTTACTTTTGCATGTGTACACAAAGTGCTGCGATATTGGAACCGGTTTGTTTTTTCTAGTGATATTCTTTTGTCTACTGGATCGTTTACAATACTATGGTAGATTTGCAGGAGTTTACTGATGTTATAGACTTTTAGAAGATTGAAGAATGGAACTCCAGTACAGCGTACTAAATCATTCACTTTTACTATTAAGATGAACTCGGTTCAGTACCACTTCCTAAATTATGATTAATGTAACTTTCCTTTTGTCTTCCTTCTTTGACAAATATCTTCAATATATCTACATCTACATTTTATACCAGTAATCTAACCAACCCTTCATCTGCAGCTGGACGTTGGCGCGTGTCCAGGAGTAAACTACCTCGAGCACGTGCAAGCGCGCGTGTCACTATCGGCGGCGAGGCGAGGCGATCTTCGCATCGCGTTAACATCGCCAGCTGGGACAAAGGTCACTTTGCTGGCACCAAGGTATGTATGCATTATATTCGATGTTCTGGATTCGGAACACTTTGACAGTAACAGTAGGTCATCTAGAAAAAAAAAAAACAGAAAATCTGTTTTTTTTTCTAGCTTATGATTCTAAAACTTACATTTCTACTCGCAATACATGTTGGGAATTCAAAATGCAGCAAATTTCTTTTTTTTGATAGATAGATCGAGTCTATCCTTTTATTCTTAGTCTAACTCTCAAAACCACTCCTGTCGCAATGCGAAAGCAACACAAAGCTGCAGATATCAGAACCTATGCTTGTTTTTACTACAACCAATCAGGACTTGATAAATTTACATTAGTGTTATATCTTAAAGGTTGTAGCCAATGGGATTGCTTTAGCACAAGCGTCAGTAGCTCAGTTTCTAAGTTGTGACGATTCTGAAACTACAAAAAATCAACGTTAAAACCGGTAAACCGAAGGGTCACACTAACCCAAATGTAATATAAAACAAAAAATCTTAAATCACAAAATGGACCATTTCGCATGACCAGTGCGTAATACGTAGATGTTGCTTTGTACATAGACTGGAGTCCGACAATAATTGAGGTATAATGGCCCCAGCACACAATAGCTCTCACATTGGCAGCTTTACGACGTCCATTGAACAAGGTTAGACATCGATGTAGATGTACGTACGAGTATAAAGGTGTCTCAAGCCAGTTGTGTGGGTGCAGGAGTGGCTACTAAATATCGTACGTCAAAGAGAGGAATGTCTTCCTTGGACGGTAAATTGGTAGTCCCAGATGGATGTTATTGGGTAACTTGCCGCTTTTATATTAAGCGATCTACTGTACCCAACTCGACGAAAAACATTACAAAATATTTATGCAGTCATCGAATGTTGAAGAGTTTAACATCTTCATTCAAGAAAAAAATGGATACGACTTTTTTAGTATGATACAATGGGACAAACATAACAACATCAGCATCACGCCTGTATTCCCCGAAGGGGTAGGCAGGGGTGGCCACATCTGTACACCTACATTTCACCAATGCTGTTATTGTGTCATGTAATAAGTGAGCCTATTGCCATCGGCACAATTTTAAACTCCGGGCTGCAGTTGAGAATAACAGAAAAATCAATAACTCTGGAAACGAAACCGAGACCTCATGCTTAGCAGTCGCGCTTGGGACCACTACACCAACGAGGCCGTTGGGACAATGGGGCGAAATCATTTTTATTTTTATAAGCTGTGTCAATAGTAAGCTCTGAAATCAATCTAATTTAATTATTATCAAAAAAAAACTAGTTTAATTATTGTTCAGAGTTTTACTACTGTTTAAACATTGATTGCTCTCACTCAAAGCTAATGCACGACGCTATGATGTGCTGTGACATGGAACAACGTGACCGCAAATACAAAACGCACGATATACTTATTCAGATTATAATAGACATGATAATGTATTATTAAGCCCATTATAAAATTGTTTTCGTTACTAAGTATTTTGACGGTGTTAGTAAATAAAGTTTTAACCGCTTTCTTCCTAAATATAGCTTGTTTTGAATAAATTTAGTTTTGAATGAGAAACGGAATTGCACGTTTGGAATAAAACCCATTTGTTTGTTTAATCACTAAGGTGTTGTTAAAACAGTGTCTATGCCAAAAAAGTACAATACCTGTATTCTTCTAAAAAGCAGCTCACATTCGCATAATTATTTCGTAGTATAACAAAATATTCTGCTCTCCACATAGAACAAAATAACTACGTTCAGGTTGAGCGATTAATCATGTACAGTGTGTTGTTAGTTGTTCACTTTATTAAAGCCGACACAAGACGCTAACTAGCGCTTGCACACTGGGTGTAATTAGACAGTTAATTTTCCGGCAGGCCGCACGACTCGTCTCGCGCCGGCTTCAACTCGTGGCCTTTCATGTCCGTGCACATGTGGGGCGAGTCACCGCTGGGCGTCTGGCAACTAGAAGTCACCAACGAAGGACGATATATGGGTAAGCGAATTAATACTATACAAGGTGTTTGCTTCAAGCGTGAATTGAGACTTGTATCTGAAGTCTGTGGTTCAGAATCAAATACCTTATTCAATTATCTTTCAAGGTATCTTGCATTCAAATGTACACCTTGTATAGGTAAATACCTCAGTGAATCATGAATAACAAAAAGTCGGACTTTAATCCGCAAACTTTTTACGGTCGCATTATAACGAATGGCTTGTCACAAAGTCGACGGTCTGGAAATTTTAAAGGCCCAAGAAAGGCTTAAGACGACAGCTTAGGAGATTGTTTATTCAAGTAGCTCGACTTCTCAACATTATCTTGAGCTAAAAGATATCCACAAATCCTCGGTAGCTGAACAAAAAATAAAATGTAAATCAATATCTATTTGTTCAATTTTACGAAATAGGTCGAGCAACGTTGCAAGATTGGTCTTTAACTTTATACGGAACTAGCACGCCTGCAGCTAAAAACGATCCGATACCGTTCCGGAATCCAATTATACGCAACAAGGGCAACGCAACGCGTCCTGTCGTGGTGCAGGCCGGCCGCAAAAACAATAGAGGGAAACCCGTGCCGATTGTGCCCACGTACACGGTGGGGCTGGTAAAGCGAAAAAAGAACAAAAATTCAAAGAATCCGAATAGAAATTCGCAAAAGTCGAAACAGAGTCGTCCGGCGACGCGTTCGCCTATTGAGAGTACGACGGCGCGGGTGACGACGTCGACGACAGCAGATCTGAGTCTGAACCTGAGGGGGGATCTGGCGGACCCGCTGGCGGATGCCCGCGGCCGAAAGATGTCCAGTCTGTTCGAGCAGTACCCAAAAATACAGCGCATATATCCCGCGCCGCTACAAGCCCACGGTACCAGCACTGCATGTCGTGTCCGTTCGTTTTGCCCCGACCGTTTTATTTCGCCGCATAGTTTGAGCCTGCACGTCAATTACCTTTGTTCCAGACTCCGCCGCTCTTTGCATGTCGTGTGTTTGCATTGTTTACATTTTATTTTGTAGTGGAACTTTATTTATTGTAACAGTTTCGATTTGAATTGAATTTTGTTTCCAATTTAAAGTAATTAACCCTATTGTATTGTAAATGTAGATACGTGTAATTTTGCTAGTGTGAATTTATGAACTCATTTTTTTTTTCAATGCAATTTAGTCAATGCTCGTAGTCGAGATAGAAACCTATTCATATTATTATAGAACTTTAATTATTTTATTTTATTTTGCCAGTATTCGTACACGCTTTGTTAATTTATAACCACGTAAAAGTACAACCATTGATGTTGCTTTAATAATATACTAAAATTATCCCACATTAGTACCATAAATTCACTTATAAAAATCTCAATTTTCTCAGCGGGTCCCCTAACTCAATGGGAGCTAATATTCTACGGTACGGAGACACCGCCTCAGGAATACGACGCGTCTCCTGAGACAAATTCCTTGAACGGAGCGGGTGCGGTGGCCAATCCGGCAGCCGCGCCTTCGGGTCCGGGCGTGACGTCATGGAGCGGCGCGAACGACCCCGAGTCCGTCGAGGAAGTGCGACCGAACGCACTCGACGACGACCTCACTCTCGTCTGGCATCCGCACACGGTGAGTTTGACCTCTCTGTTTGTTGTTTACTCTATGCAAACAAATCCTTGATTCATATTTTGTAGACTCTGTTATGGTGCACAATGAAAGAAGTTTGTTTTGAAGCTACGATGTGTTGTTTTATATTTTATAGTCATAAATCTTACAATATTATAATGAAAAAAGGTGTAGCTTAACACATAATTCAACGGAGCTCTTTTTAATTATTTTTATTTATTTGTTTAGGGAAATTTGTCCCCAGCGTAAACTAAATTAATCAAAACAAAAAAAATATATACCTAACTAATTAATATTAATGCAATGATCATATTCCTGATTATAACTTTAAACAAATAAGACCCTCTCTTCGTAAATTCCGATAGATTTCCTTTCTTACCTGGTTCCGTAGACACACATTTATATCATAGTACATAGCATTGTCTTCCTGTTATTGTTAAACGGTGTGCAAACATTTGGACTTATGTCAGTAATCAGACAATGGCGATCCATGGCATTATTGTTTTAAACACCTGTGTGCCACTGTTAAAACACTGTATTGAATCTGTTCAGTTAAATACAAACTTAGTTCTATAATTTACTGGTTATAGTTGCACCAATTTGAGTAAATGATGAGGAATAATTACACACATAATTAAGTTAATTAAACAAAAAAACTATCCTTGGTTACGTAAAAGTTGATTTAACTTAATCTTAATATTATGTAAAATCGGTAACAGCCAAAATTAAAAGTAAACTATCTTAGGGTTTTTCAATTTGATTTGATTGACTTGTTCGATTGAATCTATTAAATGTGTGCCGTTTACGAAAACATCAAATTACAAATGACTAATTTCTTAATATTTTCTGGCTTATGCCTCACAGACCTACAATTCATAATGAATAATAAAAAAATATTGTTATTAATAAAAAATATATATATTTTTAAATTAAAACCACCACGTTACAATTCTCACAACACCTCGAACCGTTATTACAGACCGTTCATAATACACGGATATAAAATAAAATTTTATTTGTTAACAAAATGGCTGTTACAAAAATACAGACAACGAAAAGGCCGTTTACACACAGTCCTACACATCACAAATCTTCGTTAATGGATATGGCGCAAAATATAACGTACAACAAATGTGCGTGAAAATGATGTGGATAGGGACTTAATTCAAACGTTATTGAGTGTCGGGGCAAATAACTATAGTGTAATTCGAAACTGTTGGGACTTAGCCGGGGAGACTCTTGGCTTATTAAGATGTTTTTGTTTATCTGGTATTTGAATGAAAAAAATTGGTACATATTTTGGGTTGGTTGACATTTATGATCTCATTAAAAGATATGATGTCAGGCATTTTTCAACCACAACATCCAGGGATCCCAACGACTTCTGTAGTTGTATAATTCTTTTACTGCTACGATTATTATTTCTTTTACCAACTTTTATATTTTACCATTTCACCATTCTTTGTAGTAGCGAGTTAATCTAATTCTCAGGCTAAGAAAATATAAGCACCCTTTTTGACTTCTGTTTGGAAAGCCTTCATTAGTTTAAGACAGTAAGTAGGTAACAGACAGGCAGGTTGCGGCTAAGCCAATCCGATGGACTGTGACCGGCCGTGCTCAACTAATTGGCTAATGTATCCTGCCCCGGGCGTACGATTTACTAAGGTAGTACAATGCGTTATCGGCCTAATTCAACGGTTGATTCGATCTGTCAATTAGTACTAAATCCGGTACATTTTTAACATAGAGTCTGTTCATTGTCTTAAATGGGCATTTAATTTGGATATAAAGCCTAAACACTGATTAAAATTATGACATCTGTATACACCAGAAATTCATTAATAAATTAATGGTTCTGCTTTTGTTCTCCAACTCGCCTGACGGTGAGCAACGGTGTGGCCGAGGATGGAGCCCGTAGATCTAGAACAAATCTATTCAATTAGTCTTGAATATGCCTAGATTGTATTTCTTAGGAAACGGGTGATATTTTTAAAATACAATTTCTATAATGTTTATAAGCGAATATCACTAAGTTATGCCCAAACTTTTCACTGTACTCATTTATACAAAATAAATCAACCTCCACAAAAATAATGCGCCAAAAGGCCTCAGTGGCACAGTATCGAACATTTTATTAATGTAGACATGGCTTTAGACGCTCCTCTATGCACAGATGAGTAATTCGAAAGATTACCACGCGCGACATAATATAGTGCAGCGAAGCTCCCTTTAAGTGTTACACGTTATATATCCAAGAAAGGGGTAAGATGAACAATGTTTTTCAGAATTTGATCCTATCTGAAAAAGTCGGGCAATTGCCTTAAGCGTGGCCTTCGGGTATGGTTTTGAATGCCTATCTTGGAAGGTAAGCGAATTCAGAAGTCAAGAACAAGATGTTTGGCTATATAAAGCTAAAATAAGGTAAAAGTAAATGGGAAAACTAGGTACCTTCAAAACTGTAGAACGTTGTCCTCAGAATTTTCCAAAAAGACTCGCCCAAATATTACAACACACCAAAATATTACAACATTTTGTTCATTCTCTAGATATATTTCCAAGGATGAACATGTTAAGTTAGGTATTGCGGGCGACATAATACGTTGCGTAGAATCTACTTTAAGTGATACGTCATACCCAAGAACGGAGAATGAGTTGTGTGAACTAACGTTTTGTTGGATAATATATGGTTTTACCGATAATCGTCTGGATCTGGAATAAAGGATTGTAATAAGAAAAATGATACTTTCAAAAATGTTATGGGTAATAAAAATAAAATAAATAAAACTCTTTTAATTCAGGCATACTATCCCATATAGACACAATTTTAAAATGCATTAGACATAACATTTGATTCAGTTTATAAATAAAGTAGTAAAAGTTCATTATAATAAAATGAATTCCATAAAAATTCATAAAACTGCATAGCATTTGAGTAAGTTAATTGAAAGTAAAACATTCAAAAAGTCATTTGAACTAAAATTAATAACTCATATTAATATAAGTTCAGTATAAGTTCGTTAAAATAATAGTTTATATTGTATACGTTCTTTGCAGTAAAATTATTCTATTAAAATTTATAACAATTGTATATTTAAAAGAAATAAAATTCATAATAATAAAATTTAAATGATAAAATTACGATGATAAAATCAAAATAAAATTCTCTATTACAAACTTACGCTATTTCTATAAAGTATGTATAAGTTGTTTTTATGACGGAAAATAGGGATAGAAGGAGCAATAGTTCTTCGTAAACATTCATCGTAAAATCTGATGTTTATGAAAGTAATACAAATTCCTTAGTTAACCTTGCTAGGGAAAAGTTTCTCCTTAACTTACCTTTATAATATAACGTAGTATTTTTTAAATTGTAAGCCATATTTTTACCACGATAAACTCATCTTTTGGCAGATAGTATTTATTAGAAACAGTATACCTATGAATATATTTTCATTATTTAGTTATAATAAGTAATTAAATTTTTACCTACTTGAAGTTACCGCTTCCCTTCGCTAATCTATTGAGGTTTTTAGTCTGAAGGACATCCATGATGGATTATTTACACGTTAATAATAATATGGAAATCCATGGGGTAGTTTATTTCAGCCTCTAGACACCAAATAAAAATATAACAACGTGAATACATTTCTCAAGCGAAAATAAAAATTTAAGGGAATGGGTTTCATATTGTTAAAATATTCAGTGAGTATCTGAGCAGCAGTTATTCGATTATGGGTTTGCGTACGAATACTTTCTAGAACTCAAATTTCAATGTCGTTATTGTCACAGTTTTATTCTAGAAAATACTAAAAATAGAAAAAGAGTTTACTGGAATGAAACGAATTAGGTACTGTCAGACTAGATAGTCTACTGGAAAAGTCTGTTTAGATCAAGGTTGTATAGATAAGATTGGTAAAATGGGTAAAACATTTAGAAAATACCTTAAGGCCTACAACGAAAATACTTTTAGGCCAAGGTTTAAATATATAAATACCTAATGTTTTACTAACAATAGTCATAAGTACGCAAATTACTTACTTCATCCATGTTATCTGAATAAATAATAATTAATAATTTAAAATAATAATAATACACGACTTTTTGTGCCATCTAGTTGGCTTGAGACTTCTAGTCACTCGTATTGAGAAATGATACACTGTTTAATAAGTCTGCGGTAGGCCTAAGACGTACTTTCCAAATAATACATACCTACAATCCTACTAATATTATAAATGCGAAAGATTGTGATGATGAATGTATGTTTTTTACTCTTTCCCTCAATAACTACTCAGGGAAATTGGATGAAATTGGCATACTCATAGTTTATAAGTTGAACACATATGAAGATGAATACTTTTATCCCGGCTGGATCCAATTCTCACATCCAAGTAGACGAATTTACGGGAAGAAGCTAGTCTTATTATAGACTTATTTTCCACATAAATGATTATCGTACTCGATTTTTTAATATTTAAAAGAAGAATTAATAATTGTATGGTAGATTTCAACTTAAGAAAGAACTTTTAGTATCTTTATTTCAAACACTAATGACTGCTTAGATTACAAGGCAACCTAACGCTATTGCGTTTCTAGCTCACGCGATTTTGAAATTTGCACCCCGAACTAATGTACGGCCACTCTATTTTGAACCCTCCTCATGACATTACCACCCTCTATGTTCACGATAAAAGGAGCCTTCTGTTTCATGTAATAAAACTAGACTCTTTTGTATACTGGATGTAGTATTCTTTACACTTTTTACGTTTTTTGATAAAGAGATACCTACCATGATGAAATGAGAAACTTTATGGAGATTGTTGCTCTTTTTTAGTGTGCATTGAGAGATATTTACTGGAATAAATGACAGTAAAGAACAGACGAGTCTTAGTATTGCGAATTTGAAGTAAAACGTTTTTGTATTTTCATCCACTAAGATGCATATATGTCGGAAATTGCAAATTTTAAATTTTCAGTATTTTCTCAAGGATTTGTTTGCATAAAATATTCTATGTTATATTATTACTGGTTCTAGGTATTTTATGTATCACCGAATCACTATACTAGTCACAGAATTACAATCCTATTCTTTATTTAGATCCCTTTTTGTATCAAGAATTTGTACAAAACGACACAGAAGTATTTGTATGTCTTAGAATAGATTCACAACGCGTCAGTTTTTATAATGATTCACATTTAATAAACCTAATTATGTCTGGCGTAGCTGGAACCAGCCACTGAATCGGTTATTCGTAGAGGCTTCACTATAAACCACAATAGTTACTTTCTTGAAAACTAAATTAAAATAGTTTATTTTAAAATTTGATATGGATACTAAATTAGAAAAAAATACAATAATTACGTATGCCCTCATATAAATTCTTAAACAAAGTCTTTTTTACCTTCAACATAGATGTTTCGACTATGCTGAAAGCTATTGTAAGGCCTTTAACCAACCGGCTACACAAACTCTAACTGAAAGCTATTGAAGAATTCGGTAAAACTAAATGGTATGAAAAGTGTATGTTCATAACAACAGTAGAATTCTATTCCATTGTGATTAGATTGTTACTAAGTTAGTTTTATTCGTATTTAAATCGTAACGTTTGAACATTACTTAGTAAAGTAAACCTAACACTTTTTTAATAATCTTAATTGAATTCTAAATTATTATAAAAGTATTTTATAGAAGATTGTTTTACTTACACAAGTCAGTTTCTTAGTTCTTACTCAAATATTTTAGTTAATTAAATTTCTTTCGAAATAAACTCGATTCTATGTTTTAATACCTACTTACCACTACTGCTACGAATGGTTAGTGTTAATGTATTAGAAAAATATCAAATGAAGTACCATTTTCGTGGAAGAAACCGTATTTCTTTGAATTAATCTTCGCGTAAAATTTTCTTGTACATTTCTTTAAGTTAGTGGATTTTTAGCTGAACACAATATCTTTTTTACTAGATAAGCGAAGACAGTCCCCCCGAAGCGGTTGACCCAGGCAGCGCGGTGCAGTATACGGGCAACTCGTCGGGTTGCGCCACACACGCGCCACAATCGCTACACTGCTTAGGTTTGTGCCTCTTCATCCTTCTGTTAATGTCCGCGGCCGACGCGTTGCGATTACAACTATACTTTGAAAATAACTCCTCTTCTCAACGCAGACAGCCCTATAGACTAAGTAAGCGCGATTGTGCACTAACTGCTAGCGTAAGGTTAGAGTTAAGACGTGCGTGCGACGGCTCTCGTCCGCCGCGCGCGCCATGCTTGCGACGCCTAACGCCGACTGCCCTCACCGCGCTGGGTCCCTAGTACCCGCAGCGCCTATGGCATTGTGATTTTAGTTAAATTTACCGGGTTTATATATAAGTACAAGCTGTTATTATTGATATGTTTGTTTTAAGTTACGGTTAAGCTGCTGTCCGATCACCATTTGGGTAGTAGCAATGTCGCATGTGTGCCGATTTTGTGTGGCTTTTTATATATCTATATCAAGATAAGATGGTACGGTAGTAGGTAAAGATACAGAAAAAAATACTATTACATTCAGATTTTAAATCAAGAAATCTGTTAAAGTAAATCAAGCTAGAACTGTTAAGGAACATAGCTTGGATCCGTAAAGATATCTTGCAAAAGGACCAGTTTCCATAGCTACAGCTCTGACGGCAATCAGAGCCGTATTACTTTGATAGTACCAAGATTATATTATACGACGTCCTCATTGGCCGGGCAGTTAATACTAAATGGACTAGTAGCTTAGACTAAATCCTCGCAAGTTTAACTGATCACTTGCTCAAGTCTACGTATATTTAGTCCACGTATACGACATCTGTCTTCTCCATCTATATTGATTACCTAACGGTGACTTTCCTTCTTTTGGATAATAATTCATTAATACTTTTATCTCGCGTAATGTCGTGACCTTTTTCATCAATCACCATTACTCAAATCTGGTTCTCTAAGACAGTTTTTATCCCTACAGTTCACACAGCTAGACGAAATAGGCACTCATGCGGCCATACTTATATTAGAATGTTTATCAATAGGTAGCTAATAATGCCGCGTATCGTACCTAGACTTTGTACTTAAGGTTTACGTACTGTTTGCTGAGGCTACGTACTGTTTTAGTTAACAGTTGCTGCTGTTTTGATGTGCAGTTCATACGCTTGAGAACATTCGTCTAACAAATTTAAAGTTTATGTACAACGGGTATCAGAAAGGTGGTGTCGTTATTACAATCTGATACTTGTACATTACATTGAAATAGACTTCAAGCATAAAGTTTTGAAAGTAACAGATTTAAACAATCTGTTTTAAACAGAGATTATCAGTAGTAGTTTATGAACTTGTGCTTTCAACTATCTAGTATAACTAAGTACTCATAGAAACAGTGTACAGGACCTCGTTCTATCAGGTATCACATAATTTGTCGTAGTACCTTGAATCAAATCGAATTCTACGATATGTTGCATTAAACAACTTTAAGGTATCGTGAAGCCTGATTTTTCTCAATAAATTTAAAAGCCTAAAAGTAGTTCTAGGGCCGGTCGCAGAATAAATGAACAAACAGAACACTGTTTTTGGCGTATGTACTTCATATCTTAATACTCATTCCCGTAATAACTAGTGTACTTTTCATTTACACAAAGACAGAAACATCAAACGTTGCAAATTAGCAGTTACAATAAAATAAATAAGTATTTCTATAAAGTTGTTACGATTTAAGTATGTTCATTTCCTTAAACCATCACTTTTATTGGCAAAAATATTAATGAAGAGCTAGTGAACAAGTGCAATTACGTATAATAATGTATAATTACGATATCAAGTCGATAACGTCCATTTTTCACGAGTAATTGCAAAGTGTAAGTGACGAGTATGAGTGGACAATGTATAGAGGTTTCTTAAAATCAATACGTTACTATAATACCTATCTATGAGATGTTAACTTAATCCCATAAGTACGTACTTAACATTGATTTGGTTATTTTGCACTATGATCGAAATTTTGCTAATTTTTACATTTATTTTGGGACTAAATTGTAGTACTATTTCGGCGTCATCAAAGAATGAAGACTTTTTCTTTATAAAACGCTAGTTCATTGTGCAACTTGTATCTTCACTGAGAACGTATCGATCCACGTTAAACTATGAAAATGATACCAAACGTTAGCGCATTTACTGTAGCCCTTCACGTGTTTTATAAGCTAATTTATTTATTAATGAATATATTTAGATATTATAATAAAGTAATAGAATAAATTTATTTTAGGGTAAATCATGTTCTGATTTATTTACGGCATCGTTTTGGCGATATTTTCCAATCATTTATTGCTTTTTGATGTATGAATTTTCTTGCAGTTATTTCTATATTTGTTTATATGAAAAAATCGCCTTTACGTACGTTCGAACAGGAATACATATCTGTTATAATAAGTTTCATGGTTAAATTGTCTTTATTCACTGCGGTGTGTTTATCGTAGCATAATTAAGGCCTGTCATGGCACCAATCATTGATTTAGAAGCGTTTAGACGTGAACGTCGCAGACATGAATGTGATTCCAGCCCAACATTGAATATAATAAGCGGTTAAGCCAAGTTGATTGTATCAGTGTTATTATACCTGCATATGCTATTCGATTTATCCGGATTTGACAATAAACACTTAATCTACATGCGACTATCCTATAATAAATATTCATAGATCGCAATGTATTGATACTTTTTTTTCATTCTATTACTTTTACCTTTATATTTTGCATTTGTACAAATTGCATTCAATACGTATTCTTCCGAATTGAGAAATTTTTAAATAACACAGGAAATTGTATTTTATACATAATAATTTTGTAGTAGATTAATGGTGTTTCATAATAATAAAGAATTAAATCATAATAATAATTAATATCGGTGACAGAAATTATGCTAAGATAAACACTAAATAAAAATGAATGTAGTTTTCATGTATTTGGACGTAACTCGTAGGTTTAACATAATTGCATATTGTGGTTGTGACCATAGCGAAGATTGCCAATCCATATAGCATAGAACAATATAAAAATAATTGTAAATAATAAGTAGGTATGTATCGATATAAATAAATTTGGAGACTTGTACAAATTTGCTCACAAACCTGTAAATTGAAAACGACTGAACGTTTATGATTTCTCATCGACTGGTAGTTAAATTATCGTAATTTTAATATAATAACTAAGTATCTAGAATACTTCTCCATCATCACTGCATAATTTCTTATTTCATTTTCTACTTATACCAAGTTGAAAATAATGTTAGTTCTACTGTTAACTATCGATCGATGAAATAGAAATCATCAAAAAGGCTCATTTTTATAATAGTTATGTTGTGTAAAATGTAAAATTGTTCACCGATTTCGAATTAAGTAGCAGCCCAATAAACTGTATCTATTAATGTAAATGTTGAAGCATAATTTGTATATATTGAATCTAATGTGAACGGGAAATAATAAAAACAATCTTTTATTACAAAATATACTCAGGTTTTCATTTTACGTCGATATTGTATTAGAGTCTTGTCTCTGATTACTAGATATAAGCAGTTAGTCACATTACGTTTTGTCATAAGAAAACAAACTGTGTTTCATTAGAGTTATTTTGTTTATTTTTATTACATTTGTTTATTGCATGTGTCGCTTTGCTTAGACCAAGCTTGCTTAATCAGTTAGCACTGCAATCCACGCTTAATTAACTTCACATATCAATTTAGTTATGCACGGGCACATTTGTCAAACATCTTTTTAATTACTTCTCACTTTTCATTTTAGTCAAATTATAGAACTTTTATTTCTCTGATTTCATTTAATTTTGTGCACGTCCTCTTTGCATGTTTAATTCTGTTTAACATTTGTTTGTTTTCATAAACTATTTGATTCGGCTATATATGTATGAACAAAATTATTTGAGATCAGTGACAAGATTCTACGATACCTTTCCTAAGTTTCCAAAACTTGCTTCCCTCTCTGTGAACTGACATCGTGTCGCTCGGACGTGCATCAGCATCATTTAGCAAGAGGTCGCAAGCTGCATGGACGCTGGAAAAGGTGCTGGGTGGTGAAGGACTCACGCTCTGATGTTTCATGTAATTAAATATCTTTGTTCTCTTTCTTTCATTAGAATGCGCGAAGGGCTTGCATTTGTACTCCGGTCGATGCTACCAGCGTTGTCCAGATGGTACGTATGCGAGTGAGATTACGATGGAAAGGAGTTCAAGAAGACGTAACCTAACTTATTATTCCGAGGGGGCCATAAAGAAAAGACAGTACGGTGACGCCCCTAAGCAGTCTACGTTAGAAACTTTAGATATGGAGGTTGCGGCTAATGAGAGCGCCGCCAAACCCCCCCTCACGTGCCTTCCGTGTCATTACACATGCGCCACATGCGTGGGCCCTTACAACAATCAATGTTTGTCTTGTTTAGACGACGCGCAACTCTTCAATTTAACCGACACCGAACCCAAATTCTACTGTTACCCGAACACCGTAGTGTCACAAATAAGCGACGCTAATTGGCATTACAGAGTGAACGTTGCTCTTGGGGTCGTCTTGTTCGTAGTCAGTTCTGTCTGTTTGTACTTCCTGTTATCTTGTGTTTTGAAAAGGTACTGGTGTGGCGGATATTACAAGTCGAATGTAGTCTATAATAAATTGGCTGTAGACGATAAATTGCAGAGTGCGATGGAGGTCGAAGAGGAAATACATAAAGCTTTAAAGGATTTTAGCGAAAGCGATTCGGATGACGACTTGAATTTATAGCAATTGCTAACATTCCAATCGAAGTATTATGAACTAATCGATCAAGTGAACGTTAGTGATTAGGAGATTACAAAACTAATGCAGGGCTCGTGTTGTGATATTTATCAAACGATTGTCACAATATTTTAGTATGAAGATGAGATTTAAGTATTAATTCAACGAGATTTTTAATTTGTAAGTACAAATAAACATTGATTAAATTTTGATATTATTCCAAAGAGCTGTAATAAACTCTTGAACATTATCTTTATGTTTTGTTCCGCTACTTTTTCAAGATTTTGTACTGTCTTCTTTAATATGGACGGTATCAATTTCTTCCATAGACTTCGTCTAATTTAATGTAACATTTTCTTTTCTTGTTAAATTAGGGGTATTAAGTAAATTAGAGAATTATGAAACATTCCATTCCAAAAGTAATGATAAAATCTTAGGATCGCAAAAAATATTTTCGATCTCCATAGCTTTTGAATATTGGGGACGCTTTTATTATTTCCACAAGGGGCTATAATTACGCCCCGCTGTGACGACAAACTTACGACGATATTACTTATTTCGTTATTTGAAGTCATTCAAATTGCTCAAAATCTTACTTATTTTTCTATATTTTCTTTATTTTTCAAGTTTTAGTTTATAAGGTTGAGATTCACTTAAGAGACTCAATATAATATTAAGTTCAATGGTTTAGTTATATTTTCTTTACTATTCACAAGATGACGTCATAATAATCGCATAATATTAGTTTAGGTGTATTTGCTCAAGATGCCATTCTGTATGTGTGTGTGTACCGAGCCCGTTTTTGGTACTATGTAAATATTTTGTATGTAAATAAACGAGTTCCTATTTTCATATGGTGTTTTATTAGATACGCATGTTTTCTGCATCTTATTAAACTTTCTGACGTGCCCGGGGTTTCATTGAAGTAGAATTCGATTTCTTATAAAACGAAGTATTATGGTGTAGGTATATAATTGTGGACCAGGTAAAAATGTTTGAGGAAAGATGAGCTAAAGGTAAGATAAATATAGATAATTCACAGAAGGTAAATTATAATTAATGCCAGTCATAGATTAAACAATATGAATTATGAATACATTAAACCTTTTTGTTTTAACCATTTCACTGTCTCTGAAGTCACATAATAATATGATACACTGCAATTGTATATCTATTGTGTTTACTTCGCGTAAGTACATGGTCTGGAAGTTGTTAAAATTATAATTATGCAAATATTTTCGGGTCATTGAGTGCCCAAAGCATTAAATTAATATTGTTATGTAACACACGATCGAAACCCCTATACTTGACACTCAGTTGTAACAATACCATACTCCATAGTAATAAACCCAACAATACGAGAACACGATGATGTAGTCACGGACCTTCATCACCCGTATTATTAGAGATCCCTCGAAATAAACGCGCCGTCGAACGATCAATAAAGCTAATGTATTGGGTAATATTAAAGCCCGGAGGTGCGAGTATCAAAACCAAGCTACCCTCTATATGGAGACGGTATTTGGAATTGCTATAACAATGCTTGGGAGTAATACAAATATTGACCGCTAGAATATGGAATGATCTTGCCGTCTATAGTAATAGTTAACAATATTTTATGATTCAAGATAAATCTTTGAAAAGCATTAACGCATGTTTAGCGAACGCTAAAGTTATTATATTAAATGGAAAAAGAATACGGTCGCGAATAAGATTTATCTTGAATTGTTTACGACATTATATTAACTGTAAAGTTAGTCGTGACGGTTCGGTCACTTGTATAGGGACTGAATTGATAGCAATGACGTCGCCATAAGACGTGTTAAAATATGGAAGAAGAATTCGCGGTGGTGAGCAGAGGTCGAGATGGCTTAGTGGTCAGAGCGCCTGGAGTATCTATCCGGGAGGCGCAGTTTCGAATACTGTTCGCGACCGTATTCTTTTTCCATTTAATATAATAACTTTAATATTTTATGAATAAAAACAGAATTATAGGCAAGAGAAAACCTAGACCACCTACGCCATCTCGACCTCTGCTTACTACCCCGAATACTTCTTCCACATTTTATAACGTCTTTTGGTGACGTCATCGCTATGTAATAGCTGGTGGCTTAGTTGGTTAGAGCGCCTGGAGTATTTAACCGGGAGGGGCACGTTCAAATCCTGCACATGTAGGTATTTCTTTCCCACGAAAAATTATAACCTTAGAAATTGACGCTCAAGATACTCGTACATACGTTTGGTAATACTGTGAATAATAATATTTATGAACAAAGCTCTATCAGGTAGTGAAAATTGAACAACATTCACGACCAGATAGAATACGATAAAGAGAGTATTGTACAAACGGTATCTCCTGCGAACAATGCAACAATGCTTTTAGGGTCCTAATACAAATATTTAGCTCCAGAATAAAGTATGAAGTTCGTGTGTCGTTAACGTTGCCGACTAGTAACAATTATGGGCTAGTGTGTGTTATTTTATAAATAAAGAGGAGAAAAGGAGGAAAATCAAAATATATTAATACATTAAATGTTTGGCAATGTGAATATAATAATATGAAACTAAATAATAATGTTTTTAAAAGCTCTTAGGAATGTACCTACTACTGAGTTTTCTTTGATGCAAAAGATACTTTCTTGAAATTAATAGTACTACTTTTGTGTTGAATGTCCCTTCCAGCAAACAAACAACACCGAAGTTTAAACCCCTGCCGTTGTCACGACTTGCCTCAAGATTCATCCGAAAATACCAATAATTGCATTGAGGGGAGAAACATAATATATTTTTTCCCCTAATATATCGCGTGGTACTTATGTGCCCATTCCCCATCGTCTAAGTTCAATATTACGTCTATTGTGCGCGGTCCAATTTATTCCGCTCAAATGGATCACATTTTCATTTAAATGAAAAGAAAATAAAACTCTCGACAACTGTTCGTTTCTTTAGTTTTCTTTAATGTTGTGAATTTTCAAACTCCCAACTTTCTCGGCGTCGAACTTAATTTCGATCTAATGAGCCTTAATTTTCCTTTCAGAAGTTCAGAACTTTTTTGTATCGGAAAGTAATGCCGCTAATTGGATACAATCTTCATAAAAGTTGATGGCAAAAAGGTAAATTGTAAGGAAAACGTGTGAACAATGTATTAAAGAAGTCGTCCTAATAACATGAAAGAAGATAATTAGATCCGATCCTGCTACATCTCTTCCGGTTCATTTAATGCCAATAATCGAATGGGTATCGGTTTGAAAGAACCCTCGCGTTTTAAAAACGCGTCAACCGCGTGACCTAATTCTTTTTCCTCATACAAAATCATAAGTGAGGCAGGGGCGTGTCGCGTACATCAAGGCTCGCTCTATGATAACGTTAACAGATCGTAAACGGTGTTTGTCCACTACGTTACGCCGAGGTTGAGTTATAAAACAAACCATGTGAACCTATCTTAAAGCCCTTTTTTATAGCCAAAGGCTTTTACGCTTTTTATAGACTATTGACTGGTGGACTGGGAAAAATAAGAAGCGATCCAATCTCTTGCTATCGAGATCTTTTTACATACGACTGAAGTCTGGAAGTCGAAGGGATAGGGAAGGTCGTTTACATTTCAGATTTCGAACTGGAATAAATCGTCATGTTTTTGTGTGAAAATGATTTTGTTTTGTTTTACCTACCTGCCTGTAGACGCTACATATGTATTGCTGTTACATATGTATGAGTTTACTTTTTAGAACTTTAAGGTCTTTTGTACGAGCTCTCCGATTGCATTGTTGTTTGGTCCATGATCAAGTTAAATTAACACATTTTATAATAGAGTTTTACACAGTCATATGAATATACGCAATATCAATACATGAAAAAAGTTGATATTGTCACGCAAAACATCGACTCGGCTCTCTACAATATTGAACAAAATATTGTATTCAAATAATTACATTAATGGGATGAAACAATAGATCTCCATGTTGTTCACCGAGAACAAATGAATACGAATAGGTATTGAATTGATGAAACAAAAGCTTTTGAAGCGAATGATTTTGTGGTAGTAGATAGGTACCTACATCTACCTCGTCTCACTGATAGTTGGAAAGCTTAGTGCATCTTTAAGTACTAAAGCAGGTTTATATGTTTGGTTTCATGGTGTACCTTAAGTTTCATTTTAAAAGTGACTTTTTTTTTCAAAATTTAATTGAATCTAATTATAATACATGTGCCCTTTTTTTCGATAACTTGTTGCCATCTTGTAAGTAGTGACATAATCCCGTTGCTGTAGAAATCTTGGGATTTATGTCAAAAAAATGCTTTAAACACCTTTAAAACCTGGATTAACCTATTATATATGTATATCCTAGAACCTCCTCCTTTTTTTTCGCCGGTTAACTATCTGCTTAGCCGTGTCCTATTCACGTTGTCCTTTGTAAACGGATGCTGCTTCATACCAATATTTTATATAGAGTGACTATCTGACCTTAACAACCTAGTTACTGGGTACCTAGCACGATATCTCGTGATAAGATTGGTTGTCAGACTTTCAGGCGTCTGACCATTCGACACAAAATACCACCACAATATTATGGGCGTCGGACGAGTCCGGCTAGTCTCCGAGTCAGCTCAGTGAATCTGTTCAACAAGCGAATTGTGTACACGGGGCCAGTGACAATAACTAAATTTTCTAGTGACTTACGAACTGGCCCAATGTCCGGCGTGCATTAAGGCAAGCATCAAACTCTTTCATCCATTACTGCTGCAACACTCAGTGAATAGATGAACGCTAAAAGCATTTTCATTTGCTTCGAGCTTTGAAAGCCCCGTTCTGTCAGAGCCGATTCTCAGTAGATAACAGGCATCAAGCCAGATCAGCTGAGCGGCTTGAACAAGTTTGATACCAGGTTTAGCTTAACCATACCACAGAAGAAAAGAAGAGCATTGCTCAGAAAATTTATATGGCAGAACAACGTTTGCGGGGCACATACACGTACTATGGGATCACGATCAGAGTAGGAACATGAATGACCTTTTTTCGTGTGAGGATAATCCTTAATGGATGCTGTGCCGTACTCCTACCGACTAAAAACCACACGGTTCTCCACTAACCTCAACCGGAGATCCATGATCGTAGCTGCATTCAACGCAACAACGACAATACCTTCTATCAATTATCACATGAAAAATAAAGGTTTGAAGGTTTTTTTTATTAATTATCGTTTTATTTTCTTCAGTCATCCCCTTGCCCTTATCCCAATTTATTTGGGGTTGGCGCAGCATACCTATATCTGGCATGCTGCTAAAGTTTTGTCAATGTTTTATGACTGGCCGCCTGCCTGACGTCAACCCTTTTTGAGAATGCTGTTGTTGGTGGTAACCGCCACCGATACGGTCTCCTTCTACCTAGCTAAGTCACACCAAAATTTATCTAATATCGTTCATCTATTCACAAAGTGATGCAGCAGTAATGGATGAAAGAGTTTGATGCTTGCGTTGATGCACGCCGGACATTGGGCCATTTCGTAAGTCACTAGAAAATTTAGTTATTGTCACTGGCCCCGTGTACGCAATGTTTTATTCTCTTCAGTGTTTAACAAAATTTTAGTATTACAACAGCTATTGAAGTTTTAATTAGATTATACTATATACTCATAGTTTACACTGTTTATGTTCTGTTAATGTCCGAATATGTCGGAAGGCCATTCCTCTTCTTATCCTGATCGCATAGTATGTATTGACAATGTATATTTCCTTCTCCCGTGGATCTCAGCCCGATAAGACGTGCACAAGACTATAATTTTTCATTTATTTAAACAAGTTAAACACAATTGCTATACCAATTTATTCGTACTAAATAATAGGAGTGCATAGCTAGTGAACGGTGCAGTCCAAACGCCAACAAACTTCACTGCGGTAGAAGCTCCACCTGCGCGTGACCATCAACATCCCGCCATCCTCAAGACACTCCCACACCGACTGTCATTGAACAACACCTCTCGAAGGACACACCCCAGCTCCGCCCACCAGGTGACGACAACCCAATAACTTTTGCTAATTGCTACAGCGTCTGTGCGCCTAGTACTTCACGCAAAAAAAAAAAATATTTACGTTGATGCATTATATCAAATATTGCATTGTGTAAAGCAAGTACTACCTGAAACGATTATTTAACACGACTGGAGTCCATCATATTTCTACGGGTATTCACTCTAGTTTCTTGGACTTTAATCAATTGCTCAGTCAACTATAATACCATGTCAGTTTCACGTACTCCACCCAAAGCGAATTTATCAAACGTGGATAGTAATACTTTGCAAGTCCCGCACGAGTCTGATACTGCATCTGATAGAATCCACTCTGACAGCGACTCAGCTAGTCTATTTACCACTTCGCGCAAACTTAAGCGAAAACACGGTGACTTGCAAATGACTGAAATTAAAGAACTTTTAGCGGAATTCACCAAAACACAAAGTGATTCCCTTAACTTAGCCATGAAGTTATTGAAGGAGGAGACTGCAGAGATGAAGAAATCTCTTACTTTTATGACCAACTCATATGATGACATCCTGGCAAACCTAGTTAAAATTCAAAAGGAAAACACTGTATATAAAGTACGTGTAGAATCACTTGAGCAGAGAATCAATTTTTTGGAAAAAAAAGCCAAATCTACCACTATTGAGTTGAGAAATGTGCCTCAGTTACCAACGGAGAACAAAGAAAGTATTACAAAAATAATAAAAAAAGTTTGCGAAGTCCTCAAGCAGCCTATGAATCTTAGTGATATTCGAGATAGTTACAGATTAAAGTCAAAAAATAACGCGATCCCTCCTATTATTGTGGAATTCACATCATCAACCACTAAAGAAAATATTATACAGAAGGCAAAGTCATATAATAAGGACAACAAGGAGAATAAATTAAACAGTTCACATCTTATGATTGACGGTCCAAAACAACCGGTTTATATCTCAGAGTCTCTTACTCCCTATGCAAAGAAACTCTTTTACTTAGCTCGACAGCATGCTAAAAAACACTCTTTTGCGGGTTGTTGGCATTCTTATGGAAAAATCTACATGAGGAAAAATGACAGTCAACCAACTATACGCATAGATAATGAGGAAGACATTTCTAAACTTACCCAGGCATGACTACACCCGCTGACCAAATGTATAAGCCAAAACTTTCTAATTTTGCATTTTTTATATTCTAAGGTCTTCTGGCTTTTAATTATTTTTTACATTGTTTTATATCTCATGTATAAAATTGTTACTATTAAATATCATACTCATCTTAGAACGACAAACACATTACTCACATTCATATACTTACAAACACACACCAAACTCCACACACTAGAATTACACTATATCCGGTTCGATTTGACTTACTTGTACCCCTTATACACTTTTAGATCAGTATATTTCCTAAACCAAAATTCGATAACCTAAACATAGTTGATAACATCTCTACGGATATTGACCTAATATCAGTCGCTAATGCATCTACTTGTGCCATTGAACAATGCTCATCTCTAATCTCAACGTCTGGAAAGGCTTTCAAAATTATTACACAAAACATTAGAAGCATAAACTGCAACATGCCTGGCATGCTTAGTCTTTTAGCTCAATCCAAGGTTAACTGGGATTTGATAATATTGACTGAATGTTGGTTGCTTGGCGCTCACAATCCTCCTATAATGGATGGCTACGATTATTACATAACAATTAATAACAAATCCCAAAACGAAGGAATAGTCGCCTACATTAAAAAAGGAATTACCGTATGTGTAAGCGAGCCATCCATCATGAACTGTAATAGTCTATTAATTACACTTGATAAGCACACGATTGTACTTGCTATTTACCGATCGCCCAGTGTTAGGAATATTGATAGTTTTTGGAAACCTTGAATATTTTGTTGTGTGATGTCGCTGTAAAATGCAAAAACTTCATTTTAATGGGTGATATTAACATTGATATCTCTGAAAATACACTGGACACCCGAAAGCACATTTATCTTAACCTAATGGCATCACATGGCATGTTACCAGCTCACTTAATTCCCACTCATTCAAAAAGCTGCATAGACCATGTTATACTTAAATCTACATTTCCAGCCTCGTGCTTGATAGCTGAAACCTCCCTTACTGATCATTACACTATTATTCTTTCCGTTGATTTGTCAATCTCTATTAAACAGCATGCAAAAATCCTCAAAAAAATCGATTATGCTTCCCTAGACTTATTAATCCCCAACATAGACTTCAAAATTGTCTATTCACTAAAGGATGTTAATGACGCTGTAGTAACTTTCATTGATTCTCTTAATGCTGCTATTGAATCATGTACAAAAACTTTTACTGTAGCCAAGAAAAAGAGAATCCTAAAGCCATGGATTACTCCAGGCCTTCTGCAATGTATGCGAAATAGAGATAAACTTCACCTTAAATCGAGAAAATCTCCAAATAATACTATTCTCAAGTTAACGTATACCAGGTACAGAAATTTCTGTAATGGACTTTTAAGGAAGCTAAAAAGGCAACACGACAGGAATGAACTAGATAGCGCAGGAAACAATTCCAAAAAACTGTGGCATGCCATAAAGACAATCACTCACACTACGCGACCTAAAGATGTTGCTTCTGATCTGATATTATTGCATTTTTTGCGAATGTTGGCAAATCACTAGCAGAGAAACATTTATCTCAGGAACCCTTATGTGGCTCGTCACTACCATCTAAAGATCCCCTTCCTTACTCTTTTGCGTTACTTCCAACAGATGAAAGCGAAATAAATAGCCTGGTACTTAATTTGAAACTTAATTGTGCTGTGGGGCGTGACAATATATCTGCAGATATTCTTTCTCGCTATAGATCCATATTAGTTTCCCCACTGACTTATATTTGTAATTTGGCAATTAGGACTGGGACATTTCCACAAGCTTTGAAAATATCACAAATATTACCCATATTTAAGTCTGGTGCCAGGGACTGTGTCAACAATTATAGACCAATTTCAATATTGCCTACTTTGTCCAAGATCTTAGAAAAACTAATGAATAATAGGCTAATAAAGTATTTAGAGAAACATAATCTACTCTCGGATTCTGTTTGGTTTCAGACGCCACAAAGCTACTAGTGATGCGGTTCATGAAGTTACAGATTATATTGTCAAAAATATTGATAATAAAAACAAAGTTCTTGCAATTTTCCTTGATCTGGCCAAGGCATTTGACACAGTCTCTATCCCCAGACTAATAGATAAGCTTGAAAAAATGGGAATAAGAGATCTACCACTGAAACTCTACTCAGACTACCTCAGCAATAGGTTGCAGTGTGTGAAGGTTGGAGAGTGGATAAGTCGCGATCTTCCCATTACCTATGGAGTTCCACAAGGGAGTATACTCGGACCTACTCTGTTCCTCATTTATCTCAATGACCTTTGTGACTTTAAGCTCCAAAATGGGAAAATCGTAGCATTTGCGGACGACACGGCCCTAATTTTCACAGGCAACTCGTGGAACAAAACTTTTCAACACGCTCAGAGTGGTTTTAATGCTGTCAACCACTGGCTTAGAAGTAACCTCTTAACACTTAATGTCGACAAAACAAAATTTGTTTCGTTTACTCTCCAGGCCGTTCCAACAAAGGATGAAAACGAATATTCTATTAAAGCACATTCCACTAAATGTAATGACCTATCACCTTGTAGCTGCCCTTCTCTTGTACAAACTAAAACCATTAAGTATCTTGGCATCATAATCGACAGCAGACTCAATTTTGCACCACACATAGACCTCGTTTCTTCTAGAGTTCGTAAGCTTATATATATTTTTAGAAATCTCAGGCATATAGCAGATTCAAAAATACTCAATATTATTTACTCTGCTTTATGTCAGTCACTGTTAGTTTATTGTATAACATCTTGGGGCGGAGCGAGTAAAACAATAATGTTGAAACTGGAGCGGGCTCAGAGAGCTCTGCTTAAAGTTAGTACATTCTTGCCCTTTTTTCATCCCACGACACATCTTTACCAAATCTGTGAGGTACTAACAGTGAGGCAACTTTACGTACTTTACACTGTCCTCAAAATGCATGGACTCCTTACCTATGAACCTAAAGCTCTTCTACATAAGCGTAGGAAACATGCAGTGTGTGTACCAAAGGCTTGCCATACTCAGTTTGCTCAGAGATTCTTTACTTTCAGGGGTGGCTATATATACAACAAAATTAATCAAGTCCTAAAAATATATCCTCTAACTAAGCAAAAATGCAGAAAGATTGTCACACAATGGCTCTTAAACCTAGACTACTGTGATACGGAAAATATATTAAATATCCCTAAGTAGAATTTATACCGGACCCACGCTCACACAGACTAAATTCATGCCCATTTAGACTCCCACACTCATTCTTACTTTCAGATACATTCACATTCACTCACATACGTTCACATTCAGCCATACACGTGCACTTATACACATTCACACCTTTTACACACCTACATAAACTTATACACACTACCAGATAATGACATCAGTCAATCTAGTTACACTCACAGTCTCAAAATATTATCTTTTATATCTTTTAAGGTTTTCAAACTGTTCTATTTTTGTTTTATTTGTACCATCACGGCATTCATAGCCTGAATGTATTAATGCTGAAAGTCACTTTATTTTGATGTGTAAGCTTTCCATTTACAATGTCCACGGAAGGGCCCTGATTTGCAAGATACAGGTGTTTTTACCTAGTTTGCAAGTCAGGAGTTCATATAGTTTTAAGCCTACTTTATCTAGTTCCTAGTAGTATAATACTGTATTAGGCTTTTTCTAGTTGGTCCAAATAAACGTTATGATTATGATTATGATTATATTGATTTGCAAAATGATTCCTATTTGGAAAAAGACATAGAAACCGAACATTAGCTATCAATTGCAATGCATTTGAATACCGTGATCGCCCTCCTATTGGAGTGGAGGTTCAATACAATAAAGTGTAGGTATCTGCATTTGTAAGGCTATCTAATATAATATATCGTTTAACTATTTGTATTTTGCAACGTTACTTCGCAATGGTTTCAAACTCTTGCATAGAAGAATATATTTTACTGGAAATGATTTAATCTTGTGTGATTTGTATCTAATATTATGCAATATATATTGATAAAAATTTATTATCATTATAATCAAGTACATTTTTGTCGGATTTATCGTGTGTTATTGATTTTAAATTTTCCAGTTGGTTGGTAATAAAGGATATAGATCATCGGAATTGTGAAACCAGATCCACCTTAAATTGAAAAAGATCAGCATGATCAAGTTATGAATATCAAAACCGGGACAGGTCCAACATTTCAAATTGAATAAAAGTTTTATAGCCTCTCCGCTATCTCGCCATCACATATCCCTGGATACTACAGCCAGCAGATTAGACTTACTAAACAGTGACCTGTTTTCGAAGCCTCAACCCAGACAAACTCTAATACGATGAACAAAGTGGTGTGTATTACTTCGGCTTACAACTAGTTCGTTCACTTAGTTACTGTATCCTAGCTTAACTTTCTGATAGTTAGTTAATACACAATATCGACCCGCTTCGGGAACGTGCGATAAGGGAATGTTTTTTTTTTTTCTAACCACTAACGAACGATAGTAACAGTCCCGACGGAATCGTCGGTCAAGGCGGTCTATATCCACGGAGATTAGTCGAGTACGCAGGAGATATTATAATGCACAAGTGTATTCGCAAACACAGATGCACTCGCTCTTCCTTTACTCTCATAGTCCGATGAAATGAGATTGGTTTATTATTATGAAGTAAATTGATAAAATATCTCTAAAAACTAGTTGTAGATAAGTTACTGATGGTCTGCATAGATCACAATCAGCAATGAGTTTGCGTACAGAGAAGGCCCCTGTAAGGCGCAAAAATAGGTAGGTATATATATTTTTTGACAAATGAAAATCAACATATTTTATGTACTTACATACAATACATAAATTAATAATGAGTAGCTTAATAATTTCTTTATACGAGTATTATCTATGTGTCTAGTGTAGACGTCTTCTTATTTTCCGCCGACTAAATATTTTTCCCTAAAGTTAAAAACTCTTTCATCATTATCATCAACTATGTACTATTAATGGAAAATGCCATACTAGCTGTTCTCTATCAGGAAGAACCTATTTAGTTCGGATTTTTCTGTTCTGAGTAGGTACTCTTCAATAAAATAAAAGTTCGCAGTTTTTCTTAATCTCGTATATCGGGCTTCTTGCCAGAATCCCCTTCACAATAACCAATATGATATGTTATTACTCTGTTGGAAAGTTATTTAAAAACTTCACATTAAATCATGCTCCAATAAATTACGGATGCTGCCAGGAACGGTAGCCAAGTGTCTTGTGTGTGCACTTTTTATCGCTTTTTGCTTCGTTTAGCGGAAATCGCGGGGATGGTTCAACGTGACATTTAAAAATATTTTATTGAAACGGCGAAGTGTTGTTTATTTTTAAGAGTGTACTGTTCGCGACCGTATTCTTTTTCCATTTAATATTGTAACTTTAGAGTTCGCTAAGCATGCGTTAATGCTTTTTCAAAGACATATCTTGAATTATTAAGGTAATTGCATTCTTTACGACATTGTATTAACTGCAAAGTTAGTCGTGTCGGTTCGGTCACTTGTATAGGTACTGAATTGATTGCAATGACGTCGCCATAAGACGTGTTAAAATATGGAAGAAGAATTCGCGGTGGTGAGCAGAGGTCGAGATGGCTTAGTGGTCAGAGCGCCTGGAGTATCTATCCGGGAGGCGCAGGTTCGAATCCTGTTCGCGACCGTATTCTTTTTCCATTTAATATTGTAACTTCAAGTATACATACTTATTATGCAACCACTGTACAATTTTCTACAAAACAAAAGGAAAAGCTAATAATTTCCCAACTCAAGGTCATGTGACCGCAAGTTTTATCATAGGACAGTTTATGTGGCATCCCATAGCCAAAAGATTTATATCGTGCATGTAATTTGGGGTCCTTGGCAGCAAAAAGAAATGTTATCATCAGCATTTTTTCCCTATCTGGGTTATTAATAATAATTCACTGCCGCACTTACTCCTTGGTCCTAAGTGCCATTTTTTGGGTTCCGTTCCTTAAAGGGAATAAAAGGAACACTTGAAGGTTCACTTCGTTGTTTGTTTGTCTGTCAAGACCCTATTTCTCAGAAACGGGTGGAGGAATCAAGTTAAAATTAATATTAAATACATAGGTTTCTTGGAGCTGTAAAAAGGTTAGGTTTCTAAGTCAAAACCTATGGGGTACTTCCCGTTGACCTGGAATAATGAAATTTGGCAAGAAGCAAGGTCGCACAGCACATGTAAAGGGATAAATCTGAAAAACGCTACTCTGTACTTATATCACTTAAAAAAATACAATTACAAACTTTCATTTCCAGTTCTCGATCAGTTCTCAGTTTCGATCTCTCTCCGGTCGTGTCGGGTTGGGGTCCCATCAGAATATGAGAATGAAGGAAGAGGGAGTGCACCTGTGTTTGCGCATACACTTGTGCACTAAATATCTCCTGCGTACTTGGCTAATCTCGGTGGAGATAGGTCGCTGTGACCGAAATACGGTCGGGAGGAGTATTATTGAAACTCCTTACTATGATAGGTCATCTAAAGGTCAAACTGTTACAACCGAAGCCCGGCCTACTGCTGTACAGTCTATATTATTTTTGATGTTCATAATGTGAAACTGTCTTTGAACAAAATTAATTTTAACTTAGAGTAGGTAGTAAAGACAGAAATATTGTTTCTACTTAAATCGACCGTTACCAGTCGGTTATGAAATCATTAAATAAAATCTTATTAAGCAAGAAACTTGAACAATGACTTTCAAATTAAGACAAATCTACATAAACACACAAGGAACAACAACATTAAATAAGTTACTCGGTAGCTACAGTCGGCTCTCGCATATCGTAGCCATAACTTATAAGTTTGGCCAGAACACAATACAAGCAGGCTTTGAATGTACAGTCCGCAAACAACATTAAAACTAGCTGTGTAAGTCCACATTACATACACAAGGTTATTTTTCAGTGAATAGCCAAAAGTAAGGTTAGCACACCCATTTGGAGAACAAACTTCGTAATTGTGTGGAGGACGTTGTAGATACTTCATAATTTAACATATAATATGACGTACCCACATACGAGGTTCATGAAACTATACATTGTTTTGAGGGAATATTGCGACTCCTTGGCACATACGAGGTTCATTTAAAAATACAAATAACTTTAGTTTTATAACTTTTAGCAATCATTGCTTTGTTTATAATAATAAATGTTTACTTTGAAAAAGAAAAGTTGATTTCAGTAAGTTATTAAACAAACTTTTTTACGTATATTATCAAAACATATTCTAAAGCCGTATTAAATAATTTTTGTATAATAACTTTCGCGAGACATGTTCATATTAATTATTGTTAAACGGTTATTACTCACGCGCATCCTTAGGGATTGCCCGACTAGTTTCGAACTCGAACGGAGCCTTTATTCATGAGCTGAGCCCGCGGCGATGTCGCGAGTCAAACTTGTTTAGTTTTCATTCTCTCGTTCTCGTTTAGAGTTCGAAACTAGATCGGCAATCCCAAAGAATGAGAGTGAGTAATAACCGTTATACAATAATTAATTATATACCTACCTACTTTGTTAGGGTGAGATTTATTTATTTATATGTTAGTAAAATCTAACATGTTTGGTAGAGTCGATATTCTAGAGAATTGGCACTAAAATACCCTTATCACAATTTAACTATATTTTAAATATCAAGAAATGGTTCTTCTTTTCTTTGCCAAAATTCATCGTAGCATTTTTGTTTCAGACCTAACTAACATATTGAATAAAATTAATTTATTTCTGCAAACAAGATTTTGCAGCCACTTTTACAAGTAAATTCGCATGATGTTTTAGATCGCCATTTCACATAGAAGGTTCATATAAAGGTGTGTATGTATCTGCAATTCCGAGTACAAATTCCATCATATTTGGCTTTCAATGCAATTTTGCGGTAATGCTGCAGCGAAGGACTACCTAATTTTATTACTTATTCATATTTTCTCGGAAATATATCAGGGAAATTCACTTTACTTCCTACCAACTGAAATATGGGAATATGATGTTATTGCCTTGGCTTCTTATTGTAGAATGTATCCGGTTTTATACTTCAATAAAACATCTGGGTAAAGCAAAGATATTAGAAGGAAGGAGATATGCTGTTTAAAAATGAACCTTGCGATCCTTTTTTGCCCTTCCAAATAATGATTTGAATACATTATAATTGGCTACTTACGCTAAATAAACCAAACCCCAATGTTAGCAGCTAATCATGCCAATCGTAGGTGCTGTACCTAAGATCAGATCAGATCAGATCAACCTCAGATAGGCCATGTAATTGTCGATAATTGTTATCGATATTTTATTTAACATTATAGTGTGCTTGATTCCCATTAGTTACCGTCTTCATGTACAATCGTAATTAAAAAGTTTAAAATTATAGAGATTATAACATAATATTAATTTAACAAAAATAGTATGTAATGTAAAGCATAAGTATGTAAAACAAAAAGAATTGTGAATTAAATACTAATAACACTTAAAAATAATACAATAGATTACAAATATCCATATTGTATACCATTTTACAATTATGTACAGTATTTAAAAAATAAAATATATATTATGTACAATAGCCGATCTTATCGCTAGTAACGATCTCTGAAAGACAACTTTTGGATGAACAGAACTTATAATCTCCATGATTTTAAGTTCTGTTCATCCAAAAGTTACATAGTTAAAATAAACAGAATTAAATGTAACATTTAATACACATCAAATACTTTAGTAAACATTAAATACTCTTATAAATAAATTTATGAATATAATTAATAATAACATAATCAAATAAAAAAATACCACTAGCTGTTCACTGCCAGTACCACGAATTCGAATACTAAATTTAATCGTTTTTTTTTTGTGTATGACTAAAAGCTGGTCAACCTAGGAGGTTGTCGACTGCATAACCAGGCTTTCCTGTGGTTGCCTTAATAATTTTAAGGACCCCACGCTAAGGGCACCCCCTACGGGGTAAGAACCTCGGCTTAGGGCTTGCGCTGGTCAGCAAGGGACTGGCTGGATCGGATTCATATCATTAGTATTATTTAGGGACGAATTTAAAGCTACAGGCTCAGCGGCACGGGCTGGCACGAGCAAGGGTCGGGGTGGTAAGTAGTCGTTAAGAAGCAATGTATATTGTACAAAAATAAGAAAGTCGTCCTGCTCCATCGAGGTAAGTGTAACTTCGTAAAAATAACAGATATTTTAAATTTATTCTTATTAAAGTAACATAACAAACTTTCTTGTATTTACATATGTGTGATTCCTTCCCTAATAAAGTTATTATTTTCACTTCGATTTTTGATCTTTAACACCGAACAACACGGTATATTAATAACAATTCACGTACTTGATCAAATGTGAACTGATTTATGCAAACGGCAAATTTTCGCAACAAGATCATATCAATCACATTGCGGTTTCACGGACACGCCCTCGTAGCATTTCTCCTTCTTTCTTATTTCTGTGTTGTATAGGTATAGAGACGAAGTATGCATCGTTGGTCTAGAAAACGCATGAGCGGCTGTTGAGGATGGTTATGGGTTCAATTCCCTAGTCAGCACATGAGCAAAAATAAAACGTTCTAGAAAAATGTATCACAAATATAACTGCCGCCTAAAATTTGGCACAAGCAAGTAACTTATGACTTACGCCGAGTCCTCCACAAATCTAAGCATTTATTTTTATTTTAAGCCGATAAGGATGAGATTATTGTGAATAGTGATATTTGCTAAAATTAATATTCCGGGTATTAATTGTATATGTGTAGATCTGAGGTTCTGAGCGCTTATGGTAGCGCCATCTGTTATATTACGGATGAACTTTGAGCGATGAGGACAACGCATTATATACGTCCTACGTCCTTATATTTTTATGTTTTATTTCGAACATCGAACTTTTATGGATTATAGGCTTATTATACGCATCGTCTTGGAGTTTCTTTTCCATTCTTCTTCATAAGTCTATCTACACTTTCGAAAGAGGTAACTAGCTTCAGACAATTATTAAAAAGTGCCTGTAAATGAATTTATAGAAACAAATGCTTTGACTTACTCGGTTATATATTGGTATACAATAGAGCGTATATCACGTATATAAGTATATTCACGCTTAGTTTTTATGTTCCAGCTGAGTAAGCAGAATTGTGCGGACTTTGTTGAGAAATAAATAGGTACCTACTACAACTTGTGATGGCCCTAAAGTTTATTCTATGCATAATCAATTGATTAACGAGTTGAGAATTCCGTTTACGAGTAACTTCAAGTAAACTACAATCTAAGATTTGCTGGATCTAAAGATAAATTACGAGATTAAGCATTCTACTACATCAAAACTAAGCAAGATTGAGGATTCCAAGCCGGATAGTTGTTTTACTACCATTAAAGATAGTTTGACACAATTTAAATCTAAGATTAAACTGAATGCGAGTAATTTTCCAGTTGAATTAGTTGGCAAGTTCAGTTAACTAACTATTGAAGTCTGAGTTACAGTCTAGTTAGATTGATTTTAAACTGAGTCGGAAGTGATTGATATTAGGTACACTTTGAGCACAGTTTTATGCTACTAATTATCTAGGAATTTAATCTAAGTTTCAGCTGTTATGTAGTATAAGGCTGGCATGTGACTTCCGGCAAATAATAGGTAACCTCCTCTCCTGCGCATGTCGCGGGACTGGGGGCTAATGTGATATCAATTAGTGGGCGTACTGGCTTTTGTCTACTAGTGATAACAGAGTAAGTTCACTTGTTATAATCGTTAATGATGTCAGCAGACGGCTGTCCGAGTTAACAGTATTTTCCTCTCACTGCGTCGTTGGTTTAGTGGTTGCAACCACGGCGGCTGTGCTCTCCCGGGTTCGATTTCTAGGTTGGGCAGAGTGTTGTCGATTTTTTCTGTTATACAATTCTCAGTACAACAACAGTTAAAACACTAATTGTAGAAGACAGAAAGTACTCAAATTATTAGGATACTGAAATACACACACGTTAATACTGTAACTTTCAAGTACAATTTTTATTTTTGCGTGGCATACAAGACTTAGTATATGTGTATCTACATAATAACATAATAATAAAAATTACCAACATTTTTCAATACACTCAATTATTTTTTCGGAAAATTACTTAAACTTCCTACACAAATTGCTTCCTAATTACCTACAGCTTCGAACAAAGAAAAAAAAAACAAAAATGGTCGAAGAACTTTTACCGATCATTTTTACGTGTGCATGAAACTAATTTGGGTTCACCATACTCTGTAAAAGTTGGGAGCAATTACGAAACGCTGTTAGGTAAGCACGTTTATTTTTTTATAAAAAGCTTCCCCTTAAACAAGTGATGCTAATTGACTCGGACCCGCGCTTGCGAATTCGCGTTATTTATATTAGCAGTCTGCTATCGTTGGAATGGCTATATACCTTGGTAGGTATCTAGCCTAGGTATATAGTATATATGATTTGTTCTAGTAAAAAAGTGGTGATGTACCTAGTAATTAAAACATAGCTATGAATTTTATAGGTTGTTGCAATTCACTTATTAAAATCGGAGAGCAGTTTAAATGTTTTTAATAAGTTCAATTAAAAATCAAAATAGTTCTCGTTTGTTATATAATTTATAAATAATTATATTATAATTGTAATTGCGATAACCAATTGACCAAAAAATTTTGTTTCTTCCTTTCGACCATTTTTTTATTTATAGATTTATTCTATGTATAACATGTTAAAGATCCTAGCCGATAATATTTAAGAACTTTTGTAAAACGTGTTCGTGCGAATAAATGTCTATTTTATTATAATGATCTAGGTCAATAAGTACTGTTAGATGGTGAAATCTAAAGAGGTTTATGTTCCAATTACATTTATTAAAATAATTTATAACAATTCAAGCACTTCACAACGTTTACGCGCGAAACGCTATTGTCAGAATGAAAACAAGTAGTGCGAGGATCAACGACGCCATGGACCACCATAGACTATAGCTGCCGCCTTGAGAATCGACTGCCTTCATTTTTTCGACTTATAGTACGTATCATTCGCTTTACAAATAAAAAGGAGTTATAAAGAAGGCACCGACTGTATCCTAGAGTTTCAGCTTAGTTTATTTTATAATCACGTTACTTTAACAAACACTTGAACAATTTACGTAGTCAGTTCTCAGACTAACAATATGTACGTTTTGGATTGTAAATATTATGCTTACGAAATTGGATTTTCAAAGAAGAGAGTCTAAGTATTTTCCTTTATACGGAAAGCCTTTTCGCCTCTCACTTAACGTAATTCACTTATCACTTAGGCCACTCTATTGTTAAAAATTTCTTGCTTGAATATGTTATTTTAAATTACACCCTCTTTGGTAAGAAAACCTGCTTTGAACCTCATTAAATCGCTTGATGTTGAGGCTTCAATTTGCCTAAAACAGCATTTTCACTGTTAAGGAAGAGATATAAATGTGTGCATTATGCAAACAAAATTGCTATCTTGTTGGGGGCAATTTAGACATTCCGCTTTTATTGGTTACGTTTCTGACTTCAAATTGCTGGCTATGAGATAAATATGCGCGTAATCTTCCGCTCTCGCTTTAGATGACAACAACTTTGGATTATCAGCTACGTACCTACTTATAATTTTGTATATTGTTTACCGTTGAAAAGGTTAGGTTAGGCTGAAATATAATTTTTTGTTAGATTCTCATTCCTTTTACCTTTTATCGTCCGCGATCTTCTTTTTATCGTGTGATTGATGAACAACCTAGTGTCAGAGTTTAAACGACCCGTAGGTCTCTGACATGGTTTTACACACCATCGAGAATATCTCGCCTCGTTGGTCTAGTGGCCCCAAACGCTACTGCTGAGCCAGAGGTCTCGGTTGCGATTCCCGGGTCGGGCAGTGTTATCGAGTTTTTCTGTGAGGAAATTCTCAGTAGCAGCCCGGAGTTTGGAATTGTGCCCGGTTGATGGCAATAGGCTGACCACCTATTACATGGTGGGTGAACAATTGTGTACACCTCTGCCTACCCCTTCGGGAAATACAGGCGTGATGCAAAGTACCTATGTATGTATGAGAATATCTCTCAGGTGTGCTGGTTTCCTTACGATGTTTTCCGCGATTATCGATTTGTCTCTTTTCGGAACGCGGGATTGGCTATACCAAGGCAACATTGATGGCAACCGCCAAATCACCGATCGCCGGGCCTAAAGTAGCATATCTATTGAAGTTCTTAGTCGGAGTGTATTTTGGTCACAGGCAGGAAAGTTAGTTGAAAATTAAGCGAATGAAGTTGGAGTGGTACTTGCAATTTTTAACTGGTTGCGTATGAGCATAATTATGTTTGCGGGCTAACGGGTGTATGACTACCCTCAACATTGTGGATGTAGCTAAATATCCTATTTATTTGCATCTAATGTAATGGAGACATACGCAAGATAACCATCATGGACATTTTCTGTTAGGAAATTCTTAGTAGCACCCCGGAGTTAGAAAGTTGGCGATGTGACACCCCTATGCTTCGAAAGCACGTAGAGTCATCGGTCCTGCGCCTGATCACTCTCCGGACGTGTCAGATTGCCGTATCATCAGACTATGAGAGTGAAAGAAGGGGAAGTGCGCCTGCATTTGCACCTACACTTGTGGACTATAATATTATCTCCTGCGTATTTATTTAATTTCCGCGGAGATAGGCCGCCTGACCGAAAATTCGTTCGGGATAAATTCTTAATCTTAGTGATAATGGATTTTCCCTTAAGCCTTTCATCTATTTACATGCAATACTTTTACCCTAATACTTTTTACCGGCTAACTTGCTTAATGTACTTCCCTAGTCAGCCCAACTTCAGTCAGGTAGTGTTAACTTTTTAATTGAGTTGGCAACACGAATACAGTTGGAGTGCGACTTTCGAATGTAACGGTACCGTTAGAAGACGGCCCTTTATTGGCTTTTGTTGCTAACTTTGAACAGAGATCCCCAATAGAGTTAATCGTAATTGTATGAGGTGTAATTACTATGAATTTCCGTAATACAGTCCTTACTTTTGTACGTAATGTTTGGCTCGTAATTGGTTATCGAGTTCCTAATTAAGTGTATACTGCTAATTAGATATATATTTTAAATATTATGGTAAGTAGGGTGCCCCATTGGTCTCGAGCGCGACTTTTGAACATATAGTCTTGAGTTCGATTCCAGGGTCTGGCAAAGCGTTATTGAGTTTTTCTATTAGGATATTTTTAGTATGGAATTGTGCCCGGCGAAGGGCAGTATGTTCATCACCTTACTACATGAGACTTAATTATAGCATTGGTGTAATTTGGGTGTACTACTGTGTACATCTCCGCCTACCCCTTTGCAGAATACAGGTGTAATGATGATGCTATGTAATGTAGATATATATATATATATAGAAGCCAATCATTATATGATTAAGGCAATATAATTTGTACTTTAGTAATTGGTATGGTAGTCGCAATCGCGGCTGCTGAGCGTGAGGTAATTTGTTCAATTCCCGAGTCGGACAATGATATTAGGCTCATGGGAGTTACTAACGGCATCTGTGAAATTTGGGTGTACATCGTACAGATAAACTCTACCTAACCCTTCGGGGAATACAGGCGTGAGGCTATGTTATGTTTACAAATAAGTATTACCCGCTGTTTACCCTCGTATGAGTGTTTTAATAATGCCTCCGATATATCACAAGGAGGATATATGAACTGCCGCTGCCGTAGAAAAGCTCGTTCATAACATTTGCGATGCATCGCGTGCCAACCGCCCATTCAAACTGTATGCTACGAAAATGAGAGGAAATATTGGGATTTTACTATTTATGGCGAATGTTGGTTTATCTTAATCTGTAGTTCAAATGTGTGTAATATAGAAATTCTTCGTAAATTCATGTTTATACATACACACATATAATCACACTTAACGCATGCGTAGCGATCTCCAAAGTTATTAATTTTTGTAGAAAGAAAAATGCCGTCGTGAGCACGATTGGAATCTGCGCCTCTCGGATAAATAGGTACTCCAGGCGGTCAACTCCGCTGGAAGTTGTTCGAAGAAGAAAAACATCATTTTTTATTCAACTGCGATAATAACATCTTAAAACACATTTATGCACTAGCAGCGAACGCTAATGATACAAATTGGGAAAAGAAACAACATGATATAATTTTTTTTTTAAATACGGTGGGTATTTTCATGTGTAATTTTTTTTATTTAACACTTGTTTGCGTACCATACGCTATATTCCATTTTTTTTTATCTTACTAGCCTATTTTCCTTGGGACAATGTAAGGATTCTAACGATACCATACATCTAAATCGGTTTAGGCATTTAGAAGTTATGGTTGAATAAAGAAACTCACATACATACATGAACCCTAAAAACATAACACTACTTTTTTGGGTCGTGTAAAAATACATCCCTGCGCAGGATTGAATCTGCGCTCCCGGAAGAATGCTCCATACGCTCTGTCACCTTATCAATCCCGAGCTAAGTTATCCCGAACTATAATTTATTTCCGATCGATATTTTATGTATTAGACAAGCTGTGGATCAGTGCCATATTTCAGGAGAGAGACTATACCTGTTACCAAAAATTAATAAAAAACAACAATACCAAAAATAGATTTGGGTAATCGTTATTTTTTGTTGACAAACAAATTATTCCGTGTGCTGCGCGCAACAAAAATCAATCTAAGAAAAACCACCATAAATATTGACATTAAATTCAAGAAATTCGACGTCCTACGACGTCCCGGCAACAACTTATTCTTAGAGCCGTTCAGGGTTTATTCTGAAAAAACGCCCGAATTTTTCGAAGTGAAAATTTGGCTATTAATAAACATAAAATAGCATCACGCCTGTATTCCCCGAAGGGATAGCAGAGGTGTACACAGTTATACACCCACATTTCACCAATGCTGTTATTAAGTCTCATGTAATAGGTGGTGAGTCTAGTGCTGCCTGCCGGCGACAACTCCAAAACTCCGTGCTGCTACTTAGAACTTTTTAATAATAACCGTAGAATTTTTATATTCATTTTCCATGATTATGCAATAATTTTTAATATTTGCTTTATAAATATGGCACGGGTACCTACAGATTGTACTTGTACCTATTTCTGTCCGGCTTGATTCTCCCGATATAAACGGAAGCCGCTGGCGCTAGTCGGATATGATATATCTGCACAACGCGGATGCATCGCGTGCCAACCACCCGTTCGCAAGGAAACTACGAAAATATTAAGAAATATTATGATAAATGGTGTAAACTATTCCTGGTAAGTGGGTAGTATGGCGAGAACACGATTATTTTATATTTTATGATATGCATAACAACAATAACACAGCCTCACGCCCGTAACACCAGACGGGTAGACAGAAGCGTACACTGTTGTACATCCACAGTACACCGACGTCGTTAATAAGTCTTAAGATTGTAAGCCTATTGCCATCAATATTTAATATTTATTGCGTTCCACAAAGTAATTTAGGTGGTAGATCATTAAGGACCCAGTCGGGCACAATGCAATGTGGGAGAGAGGAAGCACTATGTGTCTTTCATCAATATCGTTCGGGCACAATTACAAATTCCGGATTGCTATTGAAAATTTTCTTAGGAAAGAACTCAATAGCACTTTGCCCGACCCGGGAATCGAACCCGGTACCTCAGGCCTAGCACTAAGTCAACGATACAGTCTATCAGTAAGACTATGATTAGCACGTGAAGGTAGTACAATGAGTATTTCTAAGGAAGAGAAACTCGTGGTGATCTGACACTAGGTGGTTCATCGACCAAAATATTATTAAGGAAAAGACTACGATACATGAAACTATTATAAACAACAGAATTAAGAATCTAATTCAATATTATCAAATTCGGAATATTCATAACTTCAGTGTTCATAAATTCATTTTAGTGTAGGTTAAAAATTATTTAATTTATCTAGTAAATTTAACAAAGTCATTGCTGGTAAAATAGTTCAAATTGAATCAATTATTTGGCCTTTAATAAGAATTGATTAATAAATTAAATAATAGGTATTGCTTCAAAATAATAGTAGTACAAATAGTATTGTCTAACGGTACTTTTCAATCGTTTCTTAGATAGCAGTATTTTCAGGCAACATAATATTTCTGCGACCGAAGTGAAATCGTCGCGTGCCAAGCCGCCATTGAATCATCCAAGTGTAATGCTTATCGCTCGAACTTACACAATGTTACTGCATCATTTCATTTTACTTTATCTAACATTCTGAAAGCTATTCTTGTCAAAAGTAAAATAAGGACGTGAAAAGGATTTGAACCTGCGCCCTGCGATGAAGAACTTAATACTATAATAATATATAATAGACCTTAATATAAAAAAATTCTTCCACATTAATACGCCGTATGGTGACGTCATCGTTATCAATACAGTCTCTTTATAATTACTGAAGATAAGATTCTTCTTGTCTATTACTTATTCAGTCTATGTCAGAAAACAGATAGAAAAAAAAGAGAAGTAATAAATAACTAAACGTATCATTCACGGGTTGCCGACCTTGTAAGAGCAATTGAGCTGCATCATAGAAGACTATACACAACTGCAATATAGATGACAAAAAACGGTTTCCTACTGTCAAAAAAACACTTCTTCAACGATCACTGGCGACCCTGATCACCGTAAGAAACACAGCAGTACAAAAGAGCAGTGTTATTTGGTTTATAGGTTGCTAACACTACGAATTTTGGAGCCAAGATCAGTAGTGTTATTTAGGAGTCTGGCAGCTCCAGGTCCTCTGAGACATCCCTCTGATAAAAGTTATCACCTGTACAAGGAGTACATTTTGTTCCGGGAAAATAGAGTTTTTAAGGAAAAATAAGAATTTCCGTGAAGGAAATTCTTCTAATAGTGAGAAAAAAAAACCCTAAATATCTATATAAAAACAAAACTGCAAAATTTGCCTATTTTTTCCCCAACAGTTATGGAGTCTTCCGGTCTTACCAGAAGCAGCTTAATACCAATACTTCACATGGAACGACTGCCTATCTGACCTCTGTAACCCACGACATTTCGTGGTATGCCTGGTTGTTAGGGATTACTTTACCGACTGTCATAGATCTTCATTTGACAACCGACCGACGGTTTAAAGTACTCTCTAAGATACAAAGGGGTCTCGATATGAAATGGACACCCATCCACAGACCGGCAGCGGCAAGCGCAGCTTAACGTCTAACCACACACTTTGCCACGAGCCCCTCTTATGTTATATTTTAATAGTGTTGTTCGAAATTTCCACTATCTCTTTATTAGTGGGAGGTAACGAAGATTCCCCTAAGCCGGGGCTTACTACAATACCAATTTAATTAAACTATCTCGGGTACACATTGCACCTGGCGTTTGACATTAACGGCTAGTTAGAGAGATCCACTATTAACTTCGTAACGTAAATGTTTATGTAAAGGTGGTTTAACTAAGTGACGGTTAAGTACAGAGGGTTTTATTGTTATATCAGAACCGAATAAACACTAAACTACATGCCAATATAACGATGACAATTCAATTGATTTTTATTTTTGTAATAGTTTGGTTATTTCATAAAGTTTTCATAAATTGTACGTACGCTTCTCTGATGTTGGAGTATTTAAACGCCACCCGTATGAATATTCCAACATCCGTGAGACGCGGGTTCAAATCCTGCTCACGTACATATTTTTCTTTCCACAAAAATGTATAACTTTAGAGATCGCTACACATGAATTATTGCGTTTGAAAAATGTATCTGTAATTTTATTAAAGTAAAAAATATATTCATATTGGAAATTTATTTATATGGATCTAACGTAGTAAAGTAATGCTTTGTTTTTCTGAGAAATTCAAGGATCTGGTTTAGCTTGTAATTTTTGTATACTACTGTATACAAAAATTACAAGCTAAACCATGTATGTCAGAATGAATGTAGCGTTCTCCGAAATACGGTGTAGTAATAGTGCATTATGATACAAGCGGCATAAGTTGGTCATTACAGTCGAGGTTGAATTGCTAACCGAGCCTTGGCGAAAGTAGCAATGACCGACCGAGACCTGTATTGACTATTAGGGAACGCGACTCATACGATGTTCTTCAACACTCCTGTGAGGAAAATAATAATAAAATAACAGAATTACATTTTGCAAAGACAATCAATTAATTAAATTTTGTAATTAAGATGGCGAGCGAATATCTTTTTTCTGCATCATGCACTGTATCTTATTACAAAAATGGTAAATTTCAGCAAAGAGTTTGTAGGCATCATATTTATTTGCTTTAAAAATTTTAATTTTCAGCATTTACTGTTGAGAGTTTTACATGATGTATTTCAACACACTTGCGAGGAAATTAATAATAAAATCAATTATACTTATTTTGTTAAAATGACGCGAGGATTTCTTTTTTGTGCATTGGGTTTATGGTCTATGCACGCGCAAGTAGAAGCTGAGGCTTGACTTAACGAAGTTGCTTGATTTTTAGTCTGACAATCTATGGTTTAATGGATGGACAATCTAAATATATTTTATAATAATTCTTCCATTTAAAACACAAATTAATGTTAATTTTTTGTTAAAGTCTTAATTTGAAGAATCTAAATGTTTATTTGTCATATTTAAATAAGCACAGTCACAAAAATGTTGAATCTCACCAAGGAGTTTTCAAAAACCAGAACTATTTGCTGAGTTTTAAAAGTAAAAGTAAAGTTGTCACACTGTTTTTTTTTTTATATTACCACACTAAATCGGTGAAAATGAAGAAAAAGCTCGCGTGATTAATAAACCTCATTATGAACCTGAAAGCGGTGCACTAAGAGCCACTTAACGACCAAGATTGCTGAAAAATAAGATCCAATAAAGGCTCTATTGTATCTTAGACAGTATGTAACAGCTAATTATTCTAGTACAAAACATGCTGTCTGTAATTTAATAACTGCTGTATTTCCTAAAGCAATAAAAAAGACTACACAACAAAACAGAAGCACTTATTATCCGAAGACTGAATACTTTTTCAAAGCAAAGATTTATTTACACAGCCCGCTTGAAAAGAAACCAAGCTGATATTCCATCGTATTGTGTCCGTCACAGAATAAAATATAGAAGAGATACACAAAGAAATGTGATTTCATATAAACGGGCTTTAAACGGATATTAAAAATGTCGGCAAAATTGTTATCAAATTCTCAATATGTCTGCGGAGAAATGGAAAATTTGTTGGGAAATGTACTATGGAAAATGTTTCGCTTATCGCACCTTTGTGCTCAAATATCTTTGAGCGTATTCCAGACGGAGAACAGCAATACCAACTTGTACGTATATAAAATACTGTAACACAAAATATGTAAATGTTTTTTTCTTTTTTATTGAAACCAACGTATTCAATCGACCGATTCTTCTTTTAAATAATAATCGATTTCCACGCTTGAATAAAGTTTGCTGTCTGCGATCTCAATATGTATGCTCAAGTGAATCCCATCAAAAAGTATATCTATTGAAAGAGTTAATTAAACAGTTCCTTAAAAAACTGGCGTAGGTACAGTACACAAAAACCACAAGTAAAGTAATAATATAATCCTGACCGAATTTTCGGTCACAATGACTTATCTCCACGAAGACGTGCCTTCCTTCACTGTGATAGTTCGATGGGATGACAATCCAACACTACCGGAGAGAGATCAAGTACAGAACTGACGGCTTTGCTTGCTCCGAAGCACGAGGGTGGCACACCACCAACATCTTAACATCTTAACTTACTGAGAATTTGCTAATACAAAAACCCAATAACAGAACCACTAGACCAATGTGGCAGTGCACAAAAGAGACGAATAGGAACTTCTTTAATAGATTAGTTAAGTATTTGTCGCTGGTTATTTGAGCTGTTGTGCGTACAAGTTATATTGAAAATAAATATACAGCGACAATTTACCGCAGTGCGTAGTTGTTTGTTTGTCTGTTTAGATACAGATCCCTTTCAAATACAGTACAATTTCCTGCTCATATTCTAACATTAAGAGTATCAATCTTCTTTATAGTGAACGTATAACCTGTCATACTGCGAGATCACTACATTTCCTGCACAAAAACGAAACTGTCACTGCAGCTGGCAAAACAAACGATTTGTACAAAAAACTAACAGTACGGCAGTTCTGTGTTTGTAGTCTACTGTTATTCACAGGTTCAGTCCCGAATTAGTATATTATATATTTGGTAGCGAATGGATCTTGACATGATTTGAAAAGACGGTAGGTGGAGGACTACCTATTGACGATTGCAATTTTGCTCTAAGGAAACTTAAACATCATATCTAATTGTATTTTTTAATACATGTTGAGGCCATTAATTACTATTTTTCAAAGAAACATTGAATAAATAAAGTCAAAGGTCGCGGCTTCAAACCCCGTTCTTGTCCATTATTTTGTCAATGTTTCTTTGAAAAATAGAAACTTATGCAGTTAACATTTCATTATATTTAAAAATAAGTACAAACATTGATCACCATGTTAGTTAGATATACTATAGGATATGTAGATTTCAGACCAGTCTAAGTCTAAGTGTCTTCACTTTTTTTTTTCTGTATAGTTAGTGATGCTGAGAAAGTACATAAAGGCATTGAAAAACTGAAATTTGTATCTACATGCCAAGTTTCTACGCTAACCACCATTTTAAATAATACAAGAACGTTTTCTTCGAATAAAACTTGTTGCCATTAATAAAACCTTTCTTGTCTACCGTGCATTCATGAGAGACTTCAGAGGTCTGGCAATCTGGCAATTAGCTGAGTAAGGAAGAAGCCCGTGTAGTTAAATTGGAGCAACGAAAGAGCTTTTAGTTGGTCCTCACATGGCAGGCAAATCAAGATTATGCACGTATTGTCTTATAAACTATTTTACAATAACGACGACGGTTTGTTGATGTTGTAATTATCTGTCCATAAATTCAAATTCGGAAAACAAGTCGCCCCTTAAGCGTCCTTGATAGATAATTCGACATAATAACATTCAGTAACTGAAATATTGAGTCTTCAGATGGACAATAATTGTACTCATAAACTTGACGATAACTTGGAACTTTGAAAACAAAGAAAGACAAGATTTCTCATGGTATCTGACTATCATAGATCTTCATTTGACACCCGGGCGTAATTTATGGATTGACGTGCCTTCCAAGGCATCGAGAGATCTCAAAATTAAATTATGGTCATCTATCTACAGGCTAACCTCGGCAAGTACAGCTTAGCCTCGATAGATCGATCTGTGCTTCGGTTATATAACCAGCCAGGCCCCATCCGAAAGTTTGAAGACTTCCTACAGTTTTGTTATTTTCTAATATCGTGCAATTGTTGTATATTTGAATAAAAATATTTTAAAACCATTTGAAATTTTTGCTTGCTTCTACATAACTCACAGTTAAGGTTCACTATTAATTTTATTGGTTGCGTGAAGGATTTAACAGCCACTGGTGAACAATACTCAGGGTCGGGTCATTGGTCGCATATCGACGGAAACAAATGAAAATACGTGCGTTGATCAGGCTAGCCAAACTATAGCTGTGCTTTACGAAGGCGACAAGACACATTGCGATATTGCGATTTGTATATTTTTTTCAATTATACCAGACTTTAGATTAATGTGCCTTTTTCAATGTTATATGCTGTACTTTTTATCCAATCTAAGACATACGGTGAAAGACAACATCGTGAGGAAACCTAAACTTAATCGTCTGAAATCGCTAACCCGCACAGCTAGCGTAGAGGTAACAATCAATACAAAATATCAGTGCGAATTTTCGGGGCAATTGTGTGGATCTGCATGCAATTTTGTAAGTATACATTAAACTAGGAATAGATATTGTAATTTTATCAACGTATCGCATTTGTGTAAGAGAGCCTTAAAGTTACTTCGAGTCAATCTCGGTGTAAGCGTTTGTAAATGTATACATACAATCTGCCTAGCCTTTTCCCAACTACATACGTTGGGGTTACCAATATTTTACATGGATCATTAAGCGCATACATATATGCAAATAATAATACTTATAGACAGGTACAACCTAAATGAAAAGACAAAATAATAGAAGTATTGGCAATTTCAAATTCCTCAGTAGATTTAATTAATGCATCAACGAAAAGGGGCTGTAGGGCTGTACCTGTACATCTCAGCCTAATCCTTTGAGAAATAAAGGCATGATTATATGTCATGTTAAAGCAAAATACATTTATCAAAGATATTTAACGAAATTTTCTTAGGTTTTTTCTAACAACGACGAGATTTGTTAAGACAAATCTTATCTAAACATCAGTTTTAGAAAGAAAAAGTATTAATGACAAAAACGAAGTTCGCAGCAATCCTAGGAACGTGCCCCTTTAAAACGATACAAAAAAAGGTTAACACAGCTAAGAACGATACAGTTAAAACAAGAAGTCTTCTTACTATTCTTATAGCGATTTTAGTCGCGAATTTGTCGCGGCGGCGCCTGCCACATGAGTGTTCTACGCTTTCTGGTCACGTCTGTCGCAAATGCAGACTTCGTTTGAGAAAAATACATTTTGTCTACCTTGGATAATACATTTGTATACTATTAGGCTTGTCTTAAATAAATTATAAATACTCTTAAGGGTATTTGAAGTAGATACATAATAATAATCGGTACCTTTGAACATAATAAACAAATAGTTGGGTGTGCTACTGTTCTCCTCGATAGATTGCAAGGTAACCTGTATTAAGAGAAGCCAGTTTTCCTCCCCAATTAATAGGTATTCAATATATTAAAGTATTTATTCGAGTGATTGTAAGATTTTCTAATTTGAGTCATGTATGCGTGTGAGATTATGTATGTATTGTAAGAGGGAAGGTATGCCTGACGATGTTTGTGCGTGTTGCAGTAAAACTAACGAATAACATCTATTCTTCTTTTTCTTTTATGTAGGAATCCTACTACCTAAAAGAAAAAGAAGAATGGATCTAGAGTAAGAGTTATTCAAGCTGCCCGTAGACCTCTGACTTGGCTTAGCGAATTAGCAACTAACGGCTTAACTCTTCGAATGTGAGAAGTAAATTAGGTATACTTCATAAAAATAAAAATATATCGTGTCTGCTAATTACCGAGTCAACAGATTACGAAGTCCTCGAAAGCACGGATACGCTCAAATGAAAATGCTCTTATCAGGCACCCATCCACAGACTGGTCGCGCGAGGCATTGCTTAACCTTAACGATTGTCTACTGACCAGAATTGCAAATAGCTATGAGTATTGTTCATCAACCACACGATAAGTACTAACATAAAGTGAACCTTTAAAATGTAAGAAAAACACGCAAATATTAATAGTTTATATTTATCAATGTTATTTTATCTAAAATGTTAGCAATCCTTTTCATATTTTTTATTGGAGGACTACAATAGAAAACGTTTTATTGTTTCATATAATCTATATGAATTTAGTCTTAAAAAAGCGGTTGATTTTAAAACAATATGATTGACACTGACTCTACAGATAAATTATTTTGTTTATTTGGTTTTCAAAGTAAAATAAATAGAAATATGCAAATGTAACTTCATATTGTTATCACAACTGAGTTGCCATTAATTTTTATTATTAACAATATTTTACCTAGCTTTTCCCCGCTACTCTACGCGCATTAACATGAAAAATTTCAAATGGAAACTAGACTGTGTCGATCTCCAAATGCAAGCGATATCTGTGCCAAATATCATCAAAATCTGTTTAGTTATATAGCACACTTTTTATGATTCTTATGATAAAAAAATATGTATTTAAAGTGTGGATAATGATGTTATATGGGTATCCAAACCACTTTCGTTATACCGATCCTTAAAACCTCGACAACCTTACTTCAACTTGGGCTTAACCTTTGTCTGTTTTAATTAACCTAGAGACTAAATATAACTCATAATATTCATCTACACACATTGTATACCTATTTTTCAAAATAGATAAGGCTCTCTATAAAAATTATTGGAAAATGCTAATGTGTCAAAACTTTGTCGAATCAATCATTTTCTGATAGAAGTTTGGCCACAATAATACAATATCTGACTTTCGGTTTATCAGATTTTTTGGTTATTTATTTGGACACAGAACTGACAAAAAATAATAATGTATCGATATTCTGTTACACACCTACATATTTTATAGGAACCTAGCTCCGCATGTTATAAACACATACACACACATATGGCTTCATAGATATAGTATATATAAGTCCTTAAGTGTCCGTAGGTCCGCATTTAAAAAATAAACAAGTAAAAGTAAAGAAACGCAATCATTTCACTATGTACGTACCTAAGTGTAATACATTTATCCATAAGTACCTAAATGATTAATTATTAATTTTATCAACATATGTAGTTGTCAGCTTTATGTAACTTTCAAACAATTTTAAATTAAAAAAATATTTATCTTATAGTAAGACTTTGTATTAACTGAGTTGATCTTGAACACTCTTTTATGATATCATTTTGAGAACGTTAATTTCAGTTCGTTAGTAAAATAACGAGACTAGAACAAACAGAGTCATTTAACCCAGTAATTTGTACTGAATACTGTAATTAGAAATGAAAGCTTTTAATTTTATTTGACTCAATATTATAACTACAATTTGTTACGAAAACAGAGCTGGTAATCACATTTAATTTAGAAACCCAATCAGTGGATAAACATGTTTACAGGTTCAACTGTTTTATAAACTCTAATTAATTTGAATAGTCTAATTGTAAAACAATATCAATTAGATACAATTACGTACACAAGTGACCCATAAAAGACTATTTGGGCAACCCACGCGCCGCCATTGGAAGGTTAATTGGGACGCTTCAGTGAAACAAAATTATTAATAATACCTCGCTGGTGTATTTGGAGGCCGTTAAGCAATACAGTGTCAACCACATGTTGCCATTTTTAATATTATTATTGTATACATTCAAGTTTCCTTTTAAAAAAAGGGATATTAGCAGACCAATTAACATGTTAACTTAATATGTTTGATATATAAAAGGGAATAGTATTTAATTAATAAATACACAAAAAAGGTATACCAATTATTATTTTTATGGCAAAAGAACTGTTCTTTGGCAGTCTTCGTCTATCAAGATAATCTTGAATACATTCATTATTTGCAATAATACAGTAGATTAACAATGTTTTTTAGAAAAATGATCTTTTTAATATATTAAAAGATAATTTTTTCCAAAAAGCTCTCATTTAATAAATAATAGTTTAAAAAACTAAAAAACACTCTTTTATAACTAGTCGAACTAAAAAGTAGAAAATCATTTTCTATAAATGCAAAAACAAAATAGAGTGATTATGAATTAAACATTGTATCGTAAAAAAGCGTGTTTTTTAGTTTTTTAAACTATTATTTATTTTTCCTTTTTTACTCTTATGCTTCTCGAAGATTTATCTGAATAATAAGATTTTGCTCGCCATTTTGGACCGTCCACCATTTTGAATTTAGTGTGACAATATTCTATTTTTCGTATTATTCTCAGCAAACCCTTTTATTTGATACCCATATCACACGATTTCATAAAAATGACTAGTCCGCCATCTTTGGGAGTCCACCATATTGAATTTAGAATGACGTCACTTAGCTCACCATGCATTGTCATCCAAACTAAACGTATATGCAAAATTTCAGCTCAATCGGAAACCGGGAACTAGGTCTAATTTAGCTTCCAAGATTTTCTTACATAGTTAGTTAGTTACAGGTGAAGCTAATAAAAGCGTGTTAATAATAAAAAGCCCAAGAATAGTGTTGTCATTTTGTGTATTGACACTGTATTGGATAATCCATTTGAAAATTTCAACTGAAATAATGAGACCACCAGTAACCATTGTTCGTGACAACGCATAGGGTGATAACAATATCTATTTATGCAAATGTTTCGCATACATTTAAATGCTCATTTTGAACAAATATTTCTGTAACGTCACATTAATATGGAATAGTTAGTTTCGTGTTATGACACACTGATATTCCCAAATGTTATCTACACAAATTATACTAAAAACATAGGCAGTGACGTAGTCGTACGTAACAAACAATAAATTAAATCATGGTTTAATTCAGTGATATTTTGTCACATCGAGGAGTAAGCTGCATATTCTTAAATACTGCCACAGAAATGTCATGGTGTTCGACTTTTTCGATATCTATACAGTTTTAAGTAACCTAAGATACCAATGAAATACGGTGAAGGAAAACATCAATGGGAAACCAGGATTTAATTAGGAAATCGTCAACCCGCAGTGAGCTAGTGGTGATCAATTCTCGTGCCGTCTGGATGCCCTTGGACTGCACTGGGACAGTTATAGGCTAGTTTTTATATTTAAACCTTACTGTCTCGTTGGTTCTAGTGGTCCCAAACGCGACTGCTGAGCATGAGGTCTTGAGTTCGATTCCCCGGGTCAGGTAAAGTGTTATTGGGTTTGTCTATTAGGAAATTCTCGATAGCAGCCCGGAGTTTGGAATTGTGCTTTTGAATGACAATAGGCTGATCGATTGATGGGGGATGACATAGGATTTAGTAACAGCATTGGTGAAATGTGGGTGTACAACGATGTAGGTATACCTCTGCCCACCCCTTCGGGGAATATAGGCATGATGCCATGATATGATTATGATAAAACTAACTACTCCGTCAGCCGTCACCGTCAGTGAATGTGAGATGACATCGTTTTAATGAAGTAGAATAAACCTTAATAATGTTTGAAAAGCAACCAATATAGATTTTAGACAATGGAGATATTGAAGAAAGTGAATCTATAGGCTACTAATAATTGCTAATCATAAAAAAGTATACCTAAAAATATCAAAAATTCGTATCATCACTGGTTTTTTTTTGTATACTTCATTGGTGTAATCATATACGCCGCAATCGTACCGCATGGTACGGCGTTGTGTTGGTTCTACGCGTAGTATACGGTAATTTCTGAGATAAGTGTCAGCCGTTACGAGACGAATGGTACCTACATTGTCATTTTTATTATTTTGATTTTTAAGATGCCAACTCATAACTGGTTGCTGTAGGTATGAAATATGCTATTTTAAGTAGCAAAACATAATTTTAAGTATTTATGCCATGTTATTGTTGACTTGTTAAGTAAGTAATATATACTTTTAGTATATTTTTGTTGTCAACCAAATTATATTCGTATAATTTAAGAAATTCGAATTATATTTTGATAGACTTTCTTGGATGTAAAACTCAGTTGTTGAAGTTAATTCTCTCGTTCAATCAAAATTCAAATCTAGTTTACACAAAATAAATTAATTCGTTTGTAATTTACATAAAGAGATCTTCATTACAGAGTACAAACATTGAGTTTTGAACTGAAATTGATTTCTAAAACAATTTAGTTGAATTTAGAATACCTACCTTTCATTTGCGAATTTGGTACTATAATGCTTATTTTTATGGTAGTACCTACCTTACTATGAAAACGTTAAAAGATAACTGATTTATTTTTAAAACACATTAACAAATTTTAAAGTTATAGATACATTTTCGTGAGCATGATTTGATCCTGTGCTCCTCAAATGAAGATTTCAGGAGCTCCGCCAACTAAGCTATCCCAAAGTCTGTTTACTATTCCAAATTTTTCTTCCACATCATTCCATCACGTCTTAGATCTTTTTCATCTATTCCCGTCTCTATACTGACCGAACCTACATTATTAACTTTGCAGTTAATTCAGTGTCGTACAAATGCGGTCAGATGTGGTTATCCTAACAAATAGTGATATATTTTTAAGAGGTTTTGTTTTTTCATATATTGAAACAAAAGGACGGGCCAAAAAAGTTTGCAAACTCCTTATGGTGTAGGCACAACTGGTGATCATTAAGGCAAAATTCCGCACCCACCTGCTGCGGACAACGCCGACGCGGTGAAAAAATCGCATCAATAACTTAAGTACCAAACTGGGACGGCCTCTAACGATATTTTAATGCGATTTTTCGTAATCGCATAAAATACTGTCGGGAGAAGGTTTTATAAAAGCGTGCGACGCTTAAATATCGATACAGATAATTGTGCAAATACTCGTGTAATAGCTTGACTACAATCGAGAAGATTTTATTTATTAGTTTCCATCAACCAATTAGAATACTTAGTAATAAATATTATTCGTTTTAAGGGTAAATAGACTGAACCCTTATAGGATCCATCACATACCTACACGTCTTATGGCGACGTTATTGCTATCAATTCAGTCCCTATACTATACAATAACGTCGCCATAAGACGTGTCAAAATATGGAAGAAGAATTCGCGGTGGTGAGCAGAGGTCGAGATGGCTTAGTGGTCAGAGCGCCTGGAGTATTTATCCGGGAGGCGCAGGTTCGAATCCTGTTCGCGACCGTATTTTTTTTCCATTTAATATTGTAACTTTCAATATATTACATTTAGAAAACAGTAAGATTTTAATCCAGTTTGTATATATGTATATTCGTATACTATGTTATTTTTCTTTCTATCCAAGAGGATTGTTTTACTCCACCCATTATTTGTACGCAAAATACTAGGTATTCATACTATATTTATAAAATAAGAACCTAAAAGTCGGAAAGTCTTGAATATAATTTGTAGGTACTAATTCGCCGTTCAGATCAAAGAGCCATTATTGAACTGTCTCCTTAAACCATTTAAGTTATAATTGCACCAACCTAACCCATAAAATTTAAGTGCTACCGAACATAATAACCACTTAATCTTGACACACAATGTGAACTATGTCAAAGTGTCGGAGGGAACTCATTGATCGTCTCATTTCCTCGAGAGCGTCGTAAATCCTCGGCTACACACGAGATCAGATCGACCGGAGATGTACTCCCCTGTTTATGATCTATTCGTATACCTAGCTTGATATTGGGACTGATTTGTCAAGGAATATTTTTGGAGATTCAAACTTCGAACTTAGAAATTCAATGAGCATTTTCGGCATATCCACCAATGTGGAGTGATTTTTTTATAGTTATGTATAACAGAAGGCTTTTTCCGTTGAATTACTAGTGTATTTCAAAAACATAAGCAAAAAAAAAACGAAGCAAAGTTAATTATAGTCTAACATTATTTCGATTCATATATTTTTATAACATTAATATTATTTCATAGCATGGGATGCGATGGGAGTTAAAACATTTCAACTGGTCAAAGAAAATGGAAATAATGAAAATAATAAATATAAATAATTTTGCTTTTATTGTCGTGTTGTGCGTTTTTCGCATACATGCAGTTTTACGGCTTTTTTCTTAATCTCCGAAAACGCGTTGGCGTCTATTTACTATCCAATTATAAATCGCACCTATCTCTTCAAAAAGCGACCACATTGTTTTTTACTTCAGTTGTGACTATTAATCACTTATATTTTCACAAAGACATCTACCGCCCTCAACCAATGGGGTATATACTACCCCATTGGTTGAGCTAGTGAATACAAGCATGGTTACCAAGGTCCTAAGTTTTATTCCCAGGTCGGTCGGGTGAAATATTATCGGGGTTTTTTTAAGCAAATTCTCACACATTCTCGCATCAACGCTCGCCGCGCACGGACGTGTTACTCCGCGTAATTCGCTCGTGTTGTGTCAGTGATCGTTGTCGCTACGCTCTGCCGTAGCATTCTCCGTAGCTGCTCGCTAGCTACGCCACTACAATTCAAAAGTTGCCTCTTTCGAGGCGGCGGCTGATATCTGTCTTTTTCAAAGTACAGTCAAAACGTGTGTTGTGTAAATTCCCCTTCTGGGAAAATCCACAGTTTCGTGGTTCTCGGTGGAAACCTCACGGTGTCAACGAAACCGAGAGGGTGTGGACCCGATACACCCAGCTGAAGCCCCTTCAGGGTTAAGCTACAAATCGGACGGGAGCTAGAACAACCGGCCTTGGGGGATCTCCTAGTCGACTCTAGCTCTGGTTTCCCTTACAGCAACACACCTAGTGTCGGTCGGGTGTGTCTACACCCTTCGCACTAGACTGGTTCAGGGCCCCGTACGCACATTAAGACTGGCGACGGGTAAAAAGCAAGCTTAGGGCTCACCATTAGGTCACTCACCTCCCTGCCTATACCCGGCGGGGAGGGTTACGCATCCCCGGGCTATCCTCCCGGGGAGTTAGGCCTGTTAGGCGAAAATTAGAGTTATAGTGATATAGTTAATTTCTTTTTAATATGGACGCGCTTCTCGCGTTCGTTAAAATCATAGTCAGGGACCCCGACATTCAACGTCGGTACGGTACCCAAATTGCCGACCTGCAGCATGTCAACCCCGCAATAATTTGCGCAGATAGCCCTCTCTCTCCGCCGCCCGCTAAAATAGGTATACCATGCCTCGCATCCTTGCCCATCATCGACCCTCTCGTAGAGGCTCCCTCTACTTCGGCCATCGCGCCTCCTACGACCGCCGTCACTGTCTCGGAAGACATGGACGTGTGCGTCAACCCCTCTCCCTGTCTCTCGGATGCCACTGCCTCCGACTCCGAGACTAGCTCGTCCTCTCCCTCCTCCTCCTCCTCCGAAGACGACTACATCCAGGTCGGCAAAGGAGGCAAGAGGAAGAAGGGGAAAACTTCCGCCCCGGCCAGCAAGGCCAAAAAACCTGTAGCGCCCCCCGCCCCCTCCCCCGCCCCCGCGACTACCGCCACCCCCGCCCCCCCCTCCCCCGCGACTATCGCACCCCTCTCCCCCGCCCCCTCTCAGACCAACCCCCCCCTCAGCCCCTCCGGCGCCACTTCGAGCTCTAAGAAGCTTAAATCCCCTCCCCCGCTCTACATTCATGACAAGTCCAAATGGACTGCCATCTCAAAGATGTGTGTTGATCGCAGGATCAACTACACCAGTGCCTGTGCTACTCAGCAAGGCATTAAAGTCAAAGTCCCCTCCACAACCGATTATAGGGAACTCACCAAGGCCCTTAAGGCCAGGGACGTGTCGTTTCACACGTACTCTCTCCCCGAGGAGAAATCTACCAGGGTCGTCATAAGACGCATCCCGAAAGAAATCCCAACAGAGGACATCCTCAGCGACCTTCAGTCGCAGAGAGTCCCAGTATCCCAGGTACACCGGATGCACCGACCCAGAGGTGGGGCCGCCTACGACATGGTGCTAGTCGTATGCGATCCTACCGAAGGACACCACCCGATCTTCCAGGTCAAAGCGATCTGTAGCCTTTCCGGCATCATTATAGAGAAGCCTTATAAAACAGGCGTAATAGGGCAATGTCACCGTTGCCAATTATACGGTCACGCTCAGACCAACTGTTTCGCCACACCTAGATGCGTCAAGTGTCTAGGTGACCACGGCACCGTAGACTGTCCCCGACCCAAAGATCGCGCACTCTGCACCGACCCTCCCAGTTGTGTGCTCTGCGGCGAAGCCGGTCACCCCGCAAACTATCGCGGCTGCCCTAAGGCACCGAAATCAACCTTTTTTTTTTTTTTTTTTTTTTTTTTTTTTTTTTGCCGGGGTGGAAATCCTCATGGATGTCCCCTGCCTTGGGGAAGGCAGAGGGGTCTGTCAGACTCTTACTGACTAAAACCACCCCGGTGTTCCCTCGCACACTTAGGTCAGAGACCCCGGGAGCAGATACGTCGTCCGCAGCCCCTGACTGGTGCTGGCCCTCTTAATGAGACCCATCTAATGGAGGGTGGTAATATTCCCCCCGTTACTTACAAGAGGGGCGCGCATGGAGCACTACGCGCCGCCACCTCGGGGTCTGTTTGATGAGCAACGGACGTCCCCAAGTCCGCTGCTCCTGAACCCATTTAGGGAGGTTGGAAGAGGGCGTTATCCGCCCTCCGCCGGCGCCCGGTGCGCCTTCTGCGGGCTGGGAAAGAGCTCGTCCTCTCCCTCTCCCTTTCCGCAGTTTCCTTCTGTGACACTACTGTTTCACAGAAGGAAATCATCGCGTCCCAGGACTCTGCGCCACCGACCATCGAACGAACAACAGCCGGCAGCGACAGGTCGCTTCCCACTCCTAAGACGAGGGCACGGCGCGGCTCCTCCCATGCGGCACACTCTGCCAGCGTATGTAGCGCCGTATCTTCCCGGCAATGGGCGCAGTGATGGCATCGAGCTTCCGGCTCCCTGCCTATGCGACACAGGTACTTCCCGAAGCAACCATGCCCCGAGAGCACCTGCGTCGCCCGGAACGTCAGAGAGCCGTGCTTCCTCTCGAGCCAGTAATTGAGCACTGGCCGAACCGCCTCAATTGTACTGAAGCCGGCGGTAGGGCGCAGAAGCCTGTCCCGCCATTCTGCTACCATGATCTGGTGGAGCTCTGACCGATGCAGCGTTATTTGTTGCTGCGCCAGTCTTACTCCTCGCGTCCGCGCCTCCTCACGCCACCGATGTAGTGACGCGAGTATTTTCGCCTCCAGGTCCCAGGGCGGAGATCCGGCCAGTGCACACGCCGCCTCGTATGAGATCGTGCGATATCCTCTAATAACTCTGACGGCCATCGCTCTTTGCGGTTTTCGCAATATTGCGATATTGCGGGCCGTCAGGTCAGCTGCCCACACCGGGGCCCCATACAGGGCCATTGATCGCACGATCCCTATGTACAGCCGCCTACAGGCAGTGCTCGGCCCTCCCAGATTGGGAAGGAGCGTTGACAGCGCCCCAACAGCGCCCAACAACTTGGGCGCCAGCCGCCGAAAGTGGGGGCCGAAGTCCCATTGGCTATCGAGCACCAGACCTAGGTATTTCATGGTTGACTCGACAGCGATCCGAGCCCCTCCAACCATGATGTGTGATCCCGATGGCGGCGCCCGTCGGGGGCCATGAAAAACGATAGCCTCCGACTTGTTGAGGGCCACCTCCAGGCCTAGGCGCCGTATGCGGTTCACAACCTGTGACACCGCAGCTGTAACTAATAACGCTGCCTCTCTGTGCGAACTCCCCCGGGCCGTGACGAGCGTGTCGTCCGCATAACACGTCAGATTCACTCCCGGTAGGCGCTCGCCCCTCAGCACCCAGTCGTACCCGATGTTCCACAGGAGTGGGCCCAAGACGGACCCCTGTGGAACACCGCACGTCATTACACGCCGCCCTGTGTTGTCACGTCCCATGTATGTGACACACCTGTCTGCCAAGTAATCCATAACAATGTGGCAGAGGTAGGGAGGCACTCGATGGTAACGTAACGCCTCCCTAATACAACTCCAGGGCAGAGTGTTGAAGGCATTAGAGATATCCAATGACACCGCGAGCAACACCCCGCCCCGGGACACCGCTTCCTCCGCCAAGACCCTCACTCGCATTATAGCGTCAATGGTAGAGCGCCCATGCCGAAAGCCAAACTGGTTGTCGTCCAGGTCCGGCCCCTCTCTATACAAGTGACTGACGAGGCGGTCTGCAATTATCCGCTCCAACAACTTGCCCACCTCGTCTAGCAACACTATTGGCCGGTAAGCGGACGGCGAGTCTGCTGGGCGCCCCGCTTTCCTGAGCAGGACCAGGCGACCCGTTTTCCACTGAGTGGGAAACTGGCCCCGCTCGAAACATGCTGTGAAGAGTCCTCGTAGTTGAGGCTCCAGTACCTTGAGAGCAAGGACGAGAGCGCGGCCAGGCACGCCATCAGGCCCCGGGGCAGTGTTTTTAGCCCGAAGGCGGAACACGGCCGCCCTCATGTCGGGTAGTGTCACCTCTGGGACACTTGCGTTCTCCTCTTCAGCAGACTCCGTGGCTGCGGGTGGACTCATCTGTGGCGGCTCATGCTCAGCTCTCGCAGGAAATAGGGTCGCAACTACATTTTCCAGCAGCTCGGGCTGGAGACTCTCCGTTAATGGGGGGGCCCAGGGGCGGAGTTTACCTCGGACCATACGGTAAGGGCGTCCCCACGGATCTCCATCTAACGTCTGCAGCATCTCTTCCCTAGATCGTGTCTTAGCCTCTTCAATGGCCAGCCACAGAGTTCTCTTCGCTGCTCGGTACACCTCGTACAGGGCGGCTTCCTCCTCAGGAAACCGTTGACGTCTCCTTCGGTATCGAGTGTACGGGCGCCTAGCCGCAACGCATGCGATGCGCAGCTGCGCAATCTCGGCGGACCACCAGAACACTTGGCGCCTTGAAGGGTATGTGTGGACGCGAGGCATGGACGCGTCACAGATTTGCATCATCGCCCCGCTGAACCACTGCGCCTCTTCCACAACGTCGATGGATCTGTCCACCTCGGACCCCCAGATCCAGGCCTGGACAATGGCAGCCTCCTCGAGAGCCTCGCCATCGATGCGCTTCAGTGCCCAGCGTGGGCTATCTCTTTGTGGAGCCGATACACTGCGGCCACTCGCGGTTTGAATGGAGACGTCGAAACGGATGTAACGGTGATCCGACAACGTCTCCACCTCCACAACGACACGCCAGTCACAGACGCGGCGCGCGACTTCTGGGCTACCGAACGAGACGTCCACTATCGACCCACCCCGCTGCCGCACGCATGTATACTCCGTGCCCCGATTAAGGACGGCCAAGCCCGTTGTGATCACCCACTCTTCCAACACTTCACCCCTGGGATCGGTAACTGGGGAACCCCAGGCTCTCGATTTAGCATTCAGATCCCCGAGTAGCATCGTGGGTCGAGGGTGGTAGCGGCCCACAACGGCTCCCAACTCAACTAGGAAATTCTCGAAGTCGGCGAGACTCTTATTGGGCGAGAAGTAAGCCCCGATGGTGACTATGTCGCCCACGAGGGCAGCAACCCAGCCATGACCTCGGGACGTATTTACAAGGGTCCCACCAATGATGGCCACTAAACTGTCAAGGTCTCCCACCCAGTTATCACGGAGAGGGACAAAATAAGGCTCAGCGACCACAGCCACGTGGATCGACCACTGCACCATACTTTGAAGCAGGAGATCCTGAGCTCTGGCACAGTGGTTGATGTTACTCTGGAGGATATGACATTGCGCCATTATAAACACTCCATTTCTTTGGCATCTTCTTGTGCCGCGGGCCGGGAGTCGACCGCAGGGCAGCTAGACTGCGAGAGGGGTGCAGATCCCCTGGCAGTCTTGGTTCTCCTCTTTCTTTTTGTTTTGGGCGTGACGCAGGCCTTTCCACCTATCTTGTGCTCTGCGGGCTTTCCTGCAGCTGCACAAAGGCTGCAGTTTGGTGCCTCGGAACACTGGGCCGCCTTATGACCAGCCTGACCACAGCGATAGCATTGATCGCTACGGTCTACTTCAGCGGTGCATCGTGCCCTGACATGCCCGATTTCCAGGCAACGGTAGCACCGCATGACCTTGGGTGGTAAAAGTCTGACCCTCGCCGCCACCCATCCCACCAGCAAACGCCCAACGTCAGCGACCTTTTTTGCCGTCGCTACCGGACACCGCACCCAGATCGTGCCGAGCCCGGCAGGACTGCAGCGAATTTCGCCTGCATGCACATTTTCAGGCGGACACCCACCGCTTTGGGCAATGGCCGCAACTACCTCCTCTGGGGTCACCGTATCGTCCAGCCCATCCACGCGCACTTCAGCAGTCTTAATGGGCCTGGACACCCGGGCATCCTCCGACTTTAGAGCTTCCCGTAGCTTGGCAGCCAGGGCATCCGCCTTCTCGTCGCTTGCAGCACCCGACAACTCAAATATCTTAGCTCCCGTGACAGCTGTTTTAAACCGGAAGCCGGCCGGGGTGCCAAACTCACTGAATTTGAGTTTAGCTTTTGCCTCCGCCAGGACCGCCTTGTAAGTGACGCCCCTTTCTGAGGCTCCGGGCTGCAACGTGATCACCACAGCTGCAGAGCGTGGGATGCGAATCTTTGGGCTCTGGTCATCCTTGGTGGCATGACCCTTCCGTTCCGGTGCCGACTTGCCCTTACCGTCTTTCTTTTTATTAACGACCGTCGTCCAGACCTCAGTGTTCAGGCCGGTCGCAGTCACAGGTTGCGCGGATTTGCAGGATGTCTTCTGTATGGCTACTTTGCCACTATCCATGGGCTTTTTGGCCCCTTCCGCGGGTTTTTTGGCTTCCTGCGCAGCCGCGGCCTTCGGAGTCTCCTCCTTTCTCCGTTTGTCCGCTGCGAGTGGCGGTCGGAGGGTAACCGCAGGGAGGAGTCTTGGCTCTAATGCCTCGAGGCGGGCATTCATCATGCCCCCGACTTGAAGTGAGACGGCCCTCACAATTTCGGCAACCTGATCAGATTGTAGGGATCCAATTGCCGGAGTGGAGACGTCGGCTGCAGGAGACACACGCTCTTGCTCACGACTGAAGTCAGCCCTTAGAGCAGCAATTTCCCGCTGGAGCTCCTCCATCTTTGAATGGAGACGGCTGTTCTCCTCCTGAAGTTTCAGGGTCTCCTCCGAAGCCGTGCGATCAAGGAGGACCCCAACCGCCTCCTTTATCCCGTCCGCCGCCTCTTTCAGAGCCCGCGTGAACGTGCCCTTCAGATTACCAGACTTTGTGGCAACCTTCAGGACTACGTCCACCCCGTCCATCACCTGGCGACTTAAGGTCGCTGCCGTCAAACCCTCCGGGGAAGTGATGGTTGTGAGAGCAGACCGCCTTTCTCGAGCCAGTCGGGCCATCTCTTCGACCTCCTCCGCTACGATTGCCCGACGCCCCTCTCGTCGTGCGGCATTGAGCTCCGCCTTGGTGCTGACCAATGAAGCGGAGACCTCAGATACGTCCTGCTCCGCTTGCATGGCCCCGGAGTCACTGTCCTCGCTGGGTCCTGGTGTATCAGGGCGCCTAATAAAGCGACCCCGGGAGTCCCGTGTCGACGACTTGGATGTCCCGCGACCACGGCCTCTCATTGTTGTTGGCACTTTGGCAGCTGATAGGTTTTCCTCGCTAGAGGAAAGGCCTATGGATCCCGCGCGGTCGGATTCTTCATCGCGCGGACGTTTCCTCAAACACTTGGAAGAATACCCGTCTAACTCCAAGCAAATATGTGTTTGGTCCTCGGAAGGACGTGAGCCTCCTCGGCTCTTGTTGCCGTCACCGGCAAACGGATGACATTCGTTGCCCCCCCCAGAATACGAGATGGGGCTGACGCAACCGGAAGGTTGCGTGGCGGATTCTCCGACTGCTGAGCAGCCGGTACCGCCCTGGGGTAGTCTTTTCGCGTCTGTCATGGCTTTCATTCATATCCTTTGAAGGGTGTGGTCCCTGTTCTATTTTTTTTTTTTTTTTTTGGCGCTCGCGACTGAACACCCTCCAGCCATTCATCCCCTCGCCGCGCCTCAACTTGGGATTAGGTGAAATCGGTTTTTTATTAAAGAGGTGGCCTTCCTCTGGGCCGGGTAATGAAGCCAAGCCCCCGGCGGCAGCATTATACATGCCAACGTTCGCTATCCGGTCAACCCGACGCAGCGAACCCGCCGAAAATTCTCTCCTTAAAGAATACTCTTCAAGGGAGAACCATACGCCGCATCGTTGCGCCTGCACCAAAGCGGCGTTGTCGCGTCATCTGTCAATCGACTATCATCGATAGATCAGGAGCAACCCCCTCTCGGTGTCTCTCTTAGCCTGGTCTCTCACTTGGACCTTTCCGGCATGAGTGACTCTACCGGCAGAGCCCCAAGATCATTGAGACACGCGAGCCCCACCACGACAACAACGTGGAGACACCCTCGGTGGGGACCGAAATCAACCTCGCCCAAGCTCGTGAAGCGGGCCAACGCCCGTCAACAAAGGGAAAGCCCTTCGGTGGCGATCCCCTCTTCTCAACTCCCCGCCCGCCTCAGCCCTCAGAGACCCAGTCCGTGGGCTCCCCTCAACAACCTCCAGCAACAACGAGCTTTCCCAGCTCTCAAAACCACCTCTACGCCCACGATCGCAGCCCTAATGGCCTCGCCCATAGCTGCGCCCCCCTCTCTATCGCCTCCGACTAACGCGTCCGTACCGGCTAACGCCGCCGCCTCTCTACCGGTCGTAAACGACGACCTCGCGTTTGACCCCGCGGTCGTCATCCTCAGCACATTCAGCGTATTCTCTTCGGATAACGCTCACGCTATGGCCAGGGACATCATCGCCTGCAAAGGCGACCCTATGAAGCTACTCATGGTGTACAACACCTTTCCCAAGATTACGCAAGCCCTGCGCAATCTAGCTCACAACAAATAAAATATAAAATCTTTAATGGATAATAGGAACCTATGTAGAACCAAACCGCGCTCCCTAAAAATAGGTTTCTTCAACGCTAACGGCATCACCAAACAACGCGACGAAATAACCACGTTCCTTCGCGACCACCAATTAGACGTTCTCCTCGTACAGGAAACGTTCTTAAAACCTCACCGTCGGGACCCGAATATCGCCAACTACCGTATAGTTAGGAACGATAGAACTAGATGTCACATGGGCGGCACCCTTATTTATTACCGCAAAACGCTCCACTGCATCCCGTTAGACCCACCTCCTCTCTCACTTTTCGAGGTATCGATCTGTCGGCTAGCCATGACCGGTCACCAACCCATCACTATCGTCTCTTCCTACATCCCTCCCGCCGCCACCGATGTGGGGGAAAAACGCGAAATCCTATCCCACGACCTTACTGCCCTCCTCGGCTTGAGTGACTCCGTTATCATAGCGGGCGATCTCAATGCCAAACATCCCGCTTGGAACAGTAATACGACGACCGCGAGAGGCAGGCAACTGTTCGGCCTGTGTGCCACTCTCAACTTCGACATTATTGCTCCGATGCATCCCACCCACTATCCGCACAACACCGCGCACCTTCCCGATATTCTCGATGTGGCGCTTCTAAAGAACGTAAACCTTCGTTTACAGTCTATAGAGACGCTACACGAGCTCAACTCCGACCATCGTCCCGTGATCATGGCACTGGCACCTCGCTCGGGGCCCTCTGATCCCTCCCGACCCCCTCCCACCCAAACGATCACGGACTGGAAGAAAGTAAGCGAAAGCCTACAATCGACCAGCTCCCCTCAGTTAGACTCTATTCCCGACGTCATCGCCTCGGTCACTGACACTACGAATGCGATCGATTCGTTCACCGGTCACGTACAATCCGTTTTGAACAGTTGTTCACGGGAAGTTCCATTGATGGACAACCATCACTGGAAACTACCGGCGGACGTACGCGAATTGGTAACGGAAAAGAACGCATCCGTACGTGCCTACAGCGCGTTTCCCTGTGACGCGAACAAAGCTCACATGCGCTATTTGCAGCGTGCTGTAAAGAAACGCATCGATGAGCAGCGTAACGCGCACTGGGATAAGACGCTGAGCGACTTAGAGCCCACTCACCAAGCATTCTGGCAGCTTCAAAGGAGACTCCAATCCGATGGAGTGGCCACCATGCCCCCTCTCATCCGCCCCGATAAGAGCATAGCCTTCGACGACATCGAAAAGGCCGAGTGCCTGGCCGACAGTCTAGAAGCGCAATGCACTCCTAGCACCCAACCGGTCGACCGAGCGCACCTCCTCAAGGTAGACGCAGAAGTAGAACGCAGAGCCTCACTCCCGCCGTTCGAAGACCCCGACGACCCCCTGCCCCCCGTCACTCCCGACGAGGTGCAAGAGGTCATTAAAAATCTCAAACCCCGCAAAGCCCCCGGCATAGACGGCATCACTAACAAAGTAATGAAACTCCTCCCCGCCCCTTTCATTATACTCATGACCGCCATCTTCAATGGCGCCATGAGTCACAACGTCTTCCCTCAATCGTGGAAAGAAGCCACCGTCATAGGTATCCCTAAGCCGGGAAAACCCGCGAACGAACCCACCAGCTACCGACCGATCAGCCTCCTCAACGTACTCTGTAAAATCTACGAGAAGCTTATTTATAAGCGACTCAAGGACTTTGCCGATGCGAAGAGCCTCATCCCCAACGAACAGTTCGGTTTTCGTACCCAACACTCGTGCGTACAACAGGTCCACCGCATCGTCGAGCACATAAGCGCCGGTTTTCAGCGCGGCACGATGACAGGCGCGCTCTTTTTCGACATAGCGAAGGCTTTCGACAAAGTCTGGCACAACGGCTTATTATACAAGCTGTACCAACTCGGCGTGCCCGACCGTCTCGTGCTCATCCTACGGGACTTTCTCTCGAATCGCACTTTCCGCTATCGCATAGAGGGCGCACTATCCGCCCCCCACTCTATCCGCGCCGGTGTCCCCCAGGGCTCCGTGCTCTCGCCCCTCCTGTTCACGCTCTTCACAAGCGACATCCCCAAAAATAGACAGGCAAAGTTAGCTCTCTTCGCAGACGACACTGCCATTTTCTACTCCGGTATCGTGCGCGACCGCATAGCTAGCACTCTCCAAACTTCCGCCAACGTACTAGGCGCTTGGTTCAGGAAATGGAGAATAGAAGTTAACCCCGATAAGAGTCAAGCCGTACTCTTCGCGAAAAAGCGTAGGATCAGACCCCCCGACCCCAAACCGATAACCATGTTCGGCAAGCCGATCCCTTGGGAGAAGCAAGCCAAGTACTTAGGAGTCATCCTAGATAGACACTTGACCTTCGGTGAGCACATAAGGACGGTGCGCTCGCGCGCCGCCTTCGCTCTGGGTAGGCTTCACTTCATCATGAACGCACGCAGCAGATTGTCCCTTAAGTGCAAACTGCGCATTTACACAACGTGCATACGCCCCATCATGACCTACGCCTGCGTAGTGTTCCCACACGCGAAATCGTACCGCCTCCATAAGATGCAGACCCTCCAAAACCGTGCCTTACGTAAGGTCACGGGAGCCCCCCTCTACGTTAGAAACGAAAACCTCCATCTCGACCTCAAGATTCCCACTATCCAACAGTTTATAAAACGCATTTGCAAGCGTTATTTCGAGTCTGCTGAAAAGCACCCCAACCCTCTTATCGCGGCTGCCGCCCGATACACCCCCTCTCAGATAAGTAGAATTCGCCGTCCTAGGCATTCACTATTGTACCCCGATGACGCTATAACCCTGCTCCAAGAGAGCCGTAGGGCCACCAGCACAGTACACAAGCACAGACCGCCGTCATTTAGGCCTCGCCGCCGAGGCCCGTCGCGACGTCCCCGTAATGCACCTAATGCATCAACTCCCCGACCCTTGCTCGTGCCAGCCCGCGTAGCCGCTGAGCCTGTAGCTTTAAATTCCCCTGATAATAATAATTCTTGTTCGATCCAGCCAGTCCCTTGCTGTCCTCCCTCAAGCGACGCCCTAAGCCGAGGCTCGTACCCCGCAGGGGGTGCCCTTAGCGTGGTCGCTTTAGATTTAGTTTAATTCGTAAGCCCCTGGCTGGAGGCCTTAATAATAGTTTATTATTAGGGCATCCACAGGAAAGCCCGGTTAAGCAGCCGACAACCTCCTAGGTTGACCTGCGAGATGCCACTACCATAAAAAAAAAAAAAAAAAAGCAAATTCTCAGAAGCAGCGTTTGAAATTGTGCTCGGTAGATGGCAATAGACAAATCACTTTCTATATGGGACTTCATAACGGCTTCAATAAAATATAGATGAACACCAGTATGCCTTAGTCTGAATCAGGAGTAAAAATAATTTAAAAAATCTAGTGCTACGGACTGAGGAAGGACCTTCCTCAGTCCGCAGCACTAGATTCGGAGAAAATGGTAGCCAAATAACACTGCATTTTTGTAGTATTGTGTTCCTAACAGAAAGTAATTGTCAGTGCTTATAAGGAAACGTTGTAGGTATTATTACTAAGCAGGGTTGGTGCAGTGATTTTGTCTTAGAAGTTCGGCGCGCGCGAGCGATACCCCTGGCGTTGCAACTTGCAAGCGTCCCAAAGTTACAGTAACATCTTACCATTAGATAGTTTGGTTTCTTAGTGGTATAAAAAATGCTGGATGGCTACACGAGTAGACGACTGAGGAAGTGATGGATGGGTTGTGTGAAAATATGGCTCGAAAAGCAGTGACTAACGAGATAATTACTGACGTGTAAGGAAGAACGAGACATGCTGCACGAATACTAAATCAAAATAAATTGGGATAACAGAAAATGCTTCAATAAAATATGTAGGTATAGTATTTCTAGTGATAAAACGGGTCGTGTCATTGACCGCTGAAGCTTTAGGCCAAAGATTATTGCAAAGGCCACTGGGATCGCTCGCAACGAATTTGTGATTGTAATAGAAATAATCATATTTTCATGCATTATTCATGAGTCAAAACGGCCCCTTACATGGTGAAGTCGACCCTCAAAAAAGTGGTCAAGTGTTCTTCAGTAATATTGAACGTAAGGCCAAGGATTCCTTGAAATTTAGTTTTTTTTGCATAATATCAGGAAAGTTCACACACTGTGGAATTTTGTTTCACTTTTTTTTTAGGTTAGAACGGGTAATTTAGATAGAGAATGAAGGTATCATTAGAGCTTTTGTAGTCATCATCGTCGTCACACATAGCTCACTTTCACCCACGCTGGCCTCTCATAGCTAGTAGTCCAGGTTTACGTAGTAAATACGTATAGATAATATTTCAAAGTTTGGTCCGTGTTTGGAAATTCTATGATTAAAGTGCACCAGGTTTTCAAAGATCATTGACAAATGACAAAGGCTGTAACGATTTCTTGCTGTTGATTTAAGTTCGTCCGTTCTTATTAGGATGTATGTATGATTTATGTTAGTTCATCAGCATTTGCAAAAATCATTTGTACTACTTGTCATCAAAATGTAGCTTGGCCCCAAAACCCTTAACTCCAAAGGTTATTAAATTCTACGTAGTCTTAATTAACAGCCATAAAATTATATTATTCATTTAAAATTAAACAGTAAACTGGTGATACGAACAATAACTTTTAATGTTTGCTCGAGGAAGTATACCTGCCACCATTTTTAGAAGCTTTTAGTTAACTTACAATAGTTGTATGTTTGTCATTTCGTTCGTCAATTCGTACAAACTGAATTTGAACCACTTCCTCTTATCCTATGGAATTGAATTTTTACATGTTGGTTCAGTTCCAATGACTTGTTGCCGTTTTACTACCTACACGTAGGTACATTAAAACGGCAACAAGGAGTATATTCTCGCAAGCGAGGTGCGTATTCTGACAGTTCGGCTAAACTATATTGTGTTGATTTTAGTAGTCCAGAAGGTGGTTTAAGATTTATAATTTTAGAGCTCACTGCGGAATGTATGGAAAATTGAAAGCTATTGCCATAAACTATAAATAAAATGAAAAACATAAGGAAATTGTAAAAAGCAATTTCATATCAGATTATTCAACATTATTCAACATTAATTACGATCGGTGCAGTTTTGGTGCGTATTAATCTACTTCAGTCACTAACTGTATCCTTCTATACCTGAGACAAAATAGTGTCTAATTAAATTCAATAATAAACATTTCAATAGGTATCTAGCTATTATGTTCAACAAGAACTGAACTGTTTTGCCGTTTAGAACCAGGTCACGGGGAAACAGTTTGCATAATACGGCGAGGATTACGAAGAACGAGGAGCAACAAAAATATTGCGAATTAATGTAAATTGCGTGGCGTATCGCTTGCGGGCCGCGCCGGGAGGCAAACTACAGTCGCCGATTTAAATCGTCATCGATCTTGTGGTGTTTGCAAGATTCTCGATTGTGAGAAACAGATATTTCAGGTTTTTTAGGTATTTGTTTCGTATTTGTAAATTCTTAGTAACCCGGAGTTTGGAATTGTGCCCGGTTAATGGCAATTGGCTCGCCATCTATTTACAAGGGACTTAATATCTGCATTAGTGAAATGTGGGTGAATAATACTATAAACTTCGCTGCCCAACACTTCGGGTACAGCATCATATTTATTTTGTATATTTTTTGTACGCCATAAAACATGTAGATCTTTTTGTCATATATTACATCATAACAGTACGTGTTTAAAAAAAAAAAGTTTATCTTATTGAATAAAGTTATGGTTGGTTTCTTTATCTGCTGGCACGTACAAGTATGTGACATAATATAGTTAAGTGAAAATTTGGGCTAATTAAACAGAGTCAACCTCCAAAAACAAACCAACAAACCTCTAAAACTATGATTTTAAGAAAGATAATTAATTCATAGTAACTAAATAAGAAGTAAGCTTTTATTTAAATGCTCTAATAATAATAAAATACGTACACAAAATTTAGTTTCTTTGCTTTTGACCATTTAAGACTTTCTTTATCTGGAGTTAATCCTGGATGTCGATTCAGGTCATGACCACTAAAAAAGACATTGTCATCGGCACTGAATCAATATGTAAGAATTCAACTCCGTAGGAGAAGGGAGGGGAGGAAATGAAGTGGTTCAAATTCAGTTCAGGTACGAATTGATCTAAACAAACTAACATACAAATATTGCAAGTTAATTAAAAGCTTGTAAAAATTTGCACCTTGTCTATAAACATTTATGAGGTCGGCAGGTGTACTTCCTCGAGCAAACATTAAAAGTTATTGTTCGTACCTACCAAAATAATCCCTAATTTTAAATTATTAATATAATTTAAGGCTGCTAATTAAGACTTTACGTAAAATTTCATAAACTTAGGAGAACAGAATTATTTTGGAGTCAAGCTACATTTTGCTGTCCAGTACATTAGGAAATTCTATAAAGTAGATGGTAATAGGTATGGGGACATGGGACTTAATAACATCATTGGTGAAATGTAGGTATAAAACTAGGTACACCTCTGCCTACCTCTTCGGTTATATAGGCGCGTGATGTTATGTATGTGTATGTAGATAAATCAGTACATCTGTGGCCAATTGTCAATGGTCTTTGTAAACCTGATGCGTTTTAATGATGGAATTTGCAAACACGGACGGACCATTCATGCTTTGAAAATATATTGTGTACAGGTATGTACTACGTAAATCTGGATGTGTCTAGAACAGGACCGTGGATCTCTATTGCTGGGGCTGCAGAGAGAGGCCAGCAATGGGTAAAATTGAGCTATATGTGATGATAATGATGTCCACTAAAACTCTAATATCACTCATCATATTGTCTATCTAAATTACTAGTACTAACTACACAAATTAAACTTTAAAATCATAATACGTTATCACGAATATTTTTAGAATTTTTACTATTTTATTAAATTCAATTGCTGTGGTTGTTTGTTGACCTTCTTACGATCATTATTTTTCTTACGATTATCTCATGGGATCTAGTTGTGATCAAGTTAACACTAAACACAATTAGTTGAACGGCTTATTCCACAGGAACCACTCATCATTCGTAAGTGTGCAAACCACATAAAAAGATTTTTAGATTTCAAAAATTTTCTTGTTGATACACACGACATTGAATGAAGTAAGTATGGTATACTTGTGTACTTTATGGTACGGGTAATGGGCCAAAAAATTGTCATTTCCGCAGTATTCTTTTTCTGGTACATTAAGCACAGTTAACTTTACCGAAAAGATGCCAAGGACCGTTTTTATTTAGCAAAGAAATAATATAGTGGAGATTACTTTTTTGCAACTATTTTAGTCATTTAAGCCACTGCTATAACTTTTGCAAATTATTTGTGTTATCCTAACTAGTCTCGTATCTCAATAGTTTTATTTAAGTAACAAAAAGTTTTTTTTAATAAAAAAAAAAATACAGACGATTTGATAACGCCCTCCTTTTGGAAGTCGGTTAAAAATGGATCTTCATTTGGCCACCAATTCGCCTGGTGCTAAGCGATGGTGTGGCCGAAGATGGAGCACGTAGATCCAGAAGAAATCTATTCACTCCAAGTAGAGTGGATAGATTTGGGGAGAACGATGCAAATGCCCAGATCCGTATAACACAACAGCTGCACCGGACGCTTCACGGCATGATTTCGTCCGGTGGGTGGTAACCAGCTGCGGCCGAAGCCCCCCACGCATTGACATATATATTACTAGCGTAAGGACCCGGCCGAAAGACCCCGATTACCCTCTGCCCCCAGTCACTCCCGACGAGGTGCAAGAGGTCATTAAATATCTCAAACCCCGGAAAGCCCCAGGCTTAGACGGTATCACTAATAAAGTTATTAAACTTCTCCTCGCCCTCTCATTATACTTATGACCGCCATCTTCAATGGCGCCATGAGTCACAACATTTTCCCGCAGTCATGGTAAGAAGCTACAGTTATAGGTATCCCAAAGCCAGGCAAACCCAAATCCAAACCCACTAGCTACCGACCTATCAGCCTCCTCAATGTCCTCGGTAAAATCTACGAGAAGCTTATTTATAAGTGACTCAAGGACTATGCCGAATCAAAGAGCCTCATCCCAAACGAGCAGTTTAGTTTCCGACTCCAACGCGGCTTGATGACGGGCATGGCCCCATCATGACATACGCCTGCGTCGTGTTTTCACACGCAAAATCATACCGCCTCCATAGGATGCAGACTCTCCAAAACCGTGTCTTACGTAAGGCCACGGGAGCCCCGTTCTATATTCGTAACGAAAACCTCCACCTCGACCTCAAAATCCACACCATCCAACAGTTCATAAAACGCACATCAAAGCGTTATTTCGACTGTGCTGAAAAGCATCTCTTGTCGTGGCAGCCACCCGGTATACCCCCTCACAGATTAGTAGAATTCGCCGACCTAGGCATTCTCTCTCATATCCCGACGACGCTATAACCCTCCTCCAAGAAAGAAGTAGGGCCACCAGCACAGTACACAAACACAGACCGCCGTCATTTCAGCCTCGCCGTCGAGGCCCGTCGCGACGTCGCCATAATTGTCCGCCCCGACTCTTGCTCGTGCCAGCCTGCGCCGCTGAGCCTATAGCTTTAAATGCGTCCACTAATAATAATGACTCGAATACGATCCAGCCAGTCCCTTGCTGCCTCCCACCAGTGACGCCCTAATACGAGGCTCTTACCGCGCAGGGGGTGCCCTTAGCTTATTGTTGTCCCTTAGTTTATAAGTTGAATGCCCTGGTCTTAATAATAATTTATTATTTTAGGGCAACCACAGGAAAGTGCGGTTAAGCAGTCGACAACCTCCTAGGTTGTCCTGCGAGATGCCCGAAAAAAGACCCGGCCGACCGCGAAACTAAATGGCACCAACGCGTTGGCCCTAAAATGACAGTTTAGGGCCAACGCTAAATAAATATATTTATTACACGTGAGTAGTAACCGGTGAATAATAATTAATATGAATATGCCTCACGAAAGTTATTATATAAATGAAGTACCTAATATGTTAATACTTAATTATTATAACAATATTTTTTACAATTTCAAATAAAGCTGATTAATATTAATTTGTTTTACATACGTTTTTTTGTGGCATGTATTATTATCGCAATAAATTATAGTTTATAAAACTAATATAATCTAACGACACTTCTCAAGCTAACATCCATCAACCCGTTTAGGCTACAGAGCGTGCCAAAGAAATATACATACATATACCCGAAAAACATATCCCTCCTTCTAGTGCAGTCGGGTAAAAACTCAGTTCAGTTCGTGATTGATGTGTGTATAAAAATATTGACCAATAATATTGTGATAAAAAGAAATATATATGTACGTACAAGGTTTAGTCTTCGACCTATGAAACGCGGCACTTACCTAGGTCGTATGAGTTATGACAGATGGTGCTACTTTTGCTTGTATGAAGAAGTTTTCTGTAAAATGTTTAGATGGGCGTATCCTTTCTTTTGAAATCATTGCTCCCACCAGATTTGGGTTGCCTGTTTTGCACCACTCAGCTGCCAAATATTCAGTGTTTTGTGGGTAGATTAGAAACTGCCTCGTTGGTCTAGTGGCCCCAAGCGCGACTGCTGAGCAGGAGGTGTGGGTTCGATTCCCGGGTCAGGCAAAGTGTTATTGAGTTGTTTTGTTAGGAAATTCTCAGTAGCAGCCCAGAGTTTGGAATTGTGCCCGGTTGAAGGCAATCGGCTCACCACCTATTACATGGGACTTAATACAGCATTGGTGAAATGTGGGTGTACAATTTTGTACCTAACCTCTGCCTACCCCTTCGGGGAATACAGGCGTAATGCTATGATGCTATATTAGTTTACTTATGTATAGTCTAAGGTATATAAACTAACATTTTTAACGCGTAATAGAAAAAAAAAATTGGTACACACAGCTGCATCAATGCACTACCCACAAGATGCACGCAAGTTTGCGTTAAGGAAATATAATTGGTTCTGCTACAGTTTGCTATTCCTTCAGCTTCGAATTGATGGTCTAATGCTCTTAAAGCTAAAAAGTCCTAAAATATGTATCTGTGATCTTACGAACTATTATGGCTTCAATCCATCATTAAGCTGATTGGCATTGGATTGTTTCGACGAGCGCCGATTCCAGCCCTTAATGAACCTATCAATCAATGCCTGTGCCTTAGATAGATACTACCTACTTGCGAAGTTAATACTGCGGTAGGTAGAGGTAACCACTAACGTTAGATATCGTTAAACGAGAAATACATTTGATTAGTTGACAAATATGCTATAAAAACATTTCATAATTTTAAATTTTATTCCATGATAGTGTCATCTGAGATTGGTGCTTATGAGTCGGTCTTGATTGATAGAAAATATTAATTATTGTTCACCGGTTATTGCACACGTACATTTTTCGATCGGAGTTTGACTCGAGACATCGCCGCGGGCTCAGTTCATGACTAAGGGCTCCGGTCGAGTTCGAAAAATGCACGTGAGTATACGGTGAATAATAATTGATATGAATATTTCTTACGATAGTTATTGTAAAAAGATAGAAGAAAATATTGTTTTGACGAACTATCTTTTTTGAAAGTAGAGAATATTTCAAGTAATGTCAGATAACTTTTAAAAATACTATTGCTATAAATTATTCTGAAAATAGTAAATTATACAGTCCGCGAAATAGACACAATAGCTACACAATCATGTATCACATGTGAGTCGCAGGAAAGGAACAGATTTAATGTTGCTAACTGTACTAAGCGCTTCTATTGGCGCTTCTATCTCTTATATATAAGTAAATGGTAACGAATTAAAAAACCAATTACGTGTCTGTCTGTTAGAAACAGACAATGAACCAGCTTGAAAGGAATCTTACAAGGCATCGATGGAAAAGAGACGAAATGCAAGACCTACCCGCTTTGTACTGAAAGAGCTAGTATTCGATTAATCCATGTTAGTCGGGTAGACGGAATTATGCTGAATGGTAAATGCAATCTGTACGTATATTTCGTGTAGAGATCGGAAGCGATCGGGTGTTGTCGGCTTATTGTAGGGTTGCCACACTACTATAAAATATGGTCTAAGAGTGCCGATTACTATAATTCTACAAATAGGTACTTATTTTTTATGATCAGATGATAATTTAAGATTTCATGTTATATTATGAACGTGGACGAAGTAAAAAACATATGTAAGGATCGTAGCTAGTGGCGTTTTGCAGTTTCTACCCTACCCCTATGACACCATGTACCCTACACCAGATGCCTGAAAGTCTGACAACCAATCTTAACAACGTACTTGTTATCGAGTAGGTAACTGGGTTGTGGAGGTCAGACAGTTGCTGCATATAAGACATTGGTATAAAGCTGCACCCAGTTAGGCTGGAAGCCGACCCCAACGTAATTGGGAATATGCAAGGAGAATTTAACAGCATAGTATAATTGATGTAAAACAAGTTGGCAGCCCTAGTTATAGGTACATGTTGTGTTGATCTTGTTGTGATGTTGGACACTGTTTTATTCCTTTGAACGTTTTCATTAATTTTGGATACGACGGTTTATCGATATTGCTGATTGTTATTGCATCCTTTACGAAGATATTGCTAACAAAATTGAATGCATATTTTTTATAGGGTTATCGTAAAACAACTCGCTTATAGGGTTGTCGTTTATACCAGCTGTTGATCTGTACCCGTGTGATATTTATAGAGAAATTATAAAAATATGTTTAATCATCCAAATTACTTTAAACATTCTAAAAAGGTGTGCCCTCGAAGTATGTGAAGTTAATTCGTGCTATGTACAGTCAATCCGTTACATACGTCTAGTCGGCTACTAGCAACACCGACGACTTCATTGTGGCTGTAGGCTTGCATCAAGGGTCGGCTTTAAGCCCTTACCTCTTCCTGATGACAATGGACGCCCTGGCGTCGGACATACAGGAAGAGGTACACTCGTGTATGCTGTTTGCCAACGACATTGTTCTTGTCGGTAAAGATGCGCCTGAGATCCATGGTAGACTGGAGAACAATGAGCAAAAACATTTTTGAGAATTATGGCTTGAAAATCAGCAGAACCAAAATAGAATATAATATGTTCTGCGATTTCGGCATTCTCTTTAGTTTTGGAATTAATTTTTCATGGTATGGTAATGTGACGTGGAGGAATGAAGATCTTGGAAACGATGGATGGATTGTGTGAAAGATGATATGGCTAGAAATGAAGTGACTACCGTGATGACGGCTGCCAGAGATGTATAGAAGAAAAAGACGTGCTGTGCCGACCCCAATTAAATTGAGATAAGGGTAGGGGCTAGATGATGAGGAATTTAAGAAAAAAACATGGTTACTTAATAGCCAAACGTTCGTGCCCCGAAGGGCTCTAAGAAAAAAAAGGTGTTTTATTATTAATAGGCACAGGTTAGGATGCATTGCTTACTTTGGGGAATCCAATATTTTATCTCTCTTACGGATCTCTCTATTAGACCACCCCATCTCTGATGGGGTGGTCTAATCTTTTCCAGAATCACACGGAGAATTTTTTCATTAACTACGGCTGTAACCTCTGATTATCCTTACAAAAACATGACTACGAAACTACTATTTTAATTATTACAGTATAAAATTGTTCTGTAACCTTGCGTATTCTAGAACTGCCTCTAATTCTCTTTTGTCCTTGGTCATTTCAAGTATGAACACAAAATTAATTAGGTCCCTCGAGCCTGGCCATTTTAAGGACACTGCAAAGTGCCCTCTAACAAATCCTTAGAATCCCCAGGAGATATCTAAGGTCTAATGGACTCCGAGCATAAACTAGATTTAGGCGCACCAACTTTAACATACGGCCCATGCCAAATAGTGTTAGTAACGTATCTGTATTGCCAGATTAAAAACAATTTACGTAGGCAGCTTGCAAAAGTCCATAAAAAAATATATGTTAATTCCCGATTATTAACCCCTAATTTTCCCCACCACTTCAGTCTGCTGTTGGCGTCTGGATCTAACACGTCTCCTTAAACTCTTCTTTTATTTATCAATAATTGATACGTTTGGCCACCAACTCGCTTGATGGTAAGCGACGGTGTGGCCGAGGATGGAGCACGATAGATCCAAAATAAATCTATTCACTCTAAGTAGAGTAGATAGATTTGGGGAGTTGGTGCAGACCCGTTTCCCACAACGGTTGCACCGGACTACATTCCGAAACACGACTAGGTCGCTTCACGGCATGGCTTCGTCCGGTGGGTGGTAACCAGCCGCGGCCGAAGCCTCCTACCAGAGTTGTGTTATCTGTTTAGCACCACCCAGGGGCCACATGTTGGGATCCCATTTTAAGGATGCACTCCTACGGACGCGGGCAACTCAGCCCCCAAGTCAAATCACATCGTATGCGCTATGCTGCTACACGTTTAGTGCTGGGCAGGCGTCTCTCATAGCTTTCCAAAAGACTCGAGCCAGTTCTGCGCACCGCTAAGGAATGCAAATTATCTGTGTTTCCCGATAGGTATAATCTGGTAGTCTTGTAGGCTCGGGTGAATAGGTTTTTTCTGGGCAAGTGTGTTCCGTCGTTGACCACACCATTACTTAACCCTCTACTCACTACACCAAATTTTTCTTCCACATTTTAATACGGAATATTTGAATCTGGAAGGCGCAGGTTCAAATCCTACTGACAACTGTATAGTTCCTTCCACAACAATTTATAACTATAGAGTTGTTGTAAAGTTAAATTTTATTTTTTAAATGTTCTAATGTTAAAGATTATTTTCAAATGAAATAGTATCACGATTAAGGTAACAGCATTAATCTTGTACTTCTCGAAGTGTTAGAAAGTTTTACTGATTTACAGTGTTCTTCTTATCGTGTGGTTTGTGAACAACCTAGTGTCAGAGTATAACCCACCCGTAGGTCTCTGACATGGCTTTACACACCATCGAGAACATTTTCCTAACAATGTTTTTTTTCACCGTTATAAGCACGTGATAATTAATTTATAATGTAATTTGTAATGTGCGTACATGACTTCGAAAAGTCAGTGGTGCGTGCCTTGGATGCGACCTTTGACTTGTCAGTCCAATGGTCCACCACTGCTTAAATACACATGTTACATTTACAGTTACAGTTCAGTGATAGCGTTATTATTTTCATGTAATATGTAGTGAGATTAATCTACGGGGCATGTTTTCAATTAGTGACAATTTCTTTACGAAAAAAATATTCTCACATTGCACGAACTGAGTATCAAACCACCTCACAGCAGCAGCACGTATGTTGTGCAATTGAGTTATTAATAAATTAATTCATACAGCGTTTTTACTGCCAAAATAGTTCACATAAATCATTAAAATGACCAGCTAAAACAGCATAAATGCAAATGATAGGTTATACAAAATAATTTACAGCACACAAATAAAATGATATTAAAACCGCGCCTAACCAATTTCTGGGCCACAATTCCACATATAGGTGATATAGGCAGACAGGTATACGTGTTGTGGTTTGCAGTGGGCATTAACTCAGCCTAGTTTATGATTATATAATCCTGGTGCGGTCACCTGACACTGCCACCGTGGCGAGGTCACCGCGCAATATGTGCGTTGTTGAATTTAAGAGAGATGTGACAATATTGCGACAATCAGATATATTGTCGAAATATTGTTGAGTTGAGATTTAAAAGAATAAAAATAAATATCAATGGTTTATTGGTAAAATTGGGAAAATTAATAACGGTAATTTAGGCACAAAAATTGTGCATTCTAACTATTTTTTTTGTTAATAACGTGGCTGCGATACCTGTATGCTCGTATCGGATCAGATTTATGGCCGAATACTGTATCAGACTTATTGCCGAATACTCAAACACTACTCAATTTTAAGTAGCCCTCAAATGATGAACTGTCACTGTTACTTCGCCTTGAAGTGATTTTTAAGTTCAACAATTTAATTTCGTCACAATGTAGTGGTAGAACTGCCTAATTATTTAGGGGACGTAAGCGGCTACTTAGAGCGAGGTCTTGGATTTGAACGCGGGTCAGGTAAAGTACTAATTGGTTCATTTTATTAGGAGATTCTCGGTACCAGCCTGAAGTTTGGATCGAGTCCGGTGGATGGCAATGGCCCCACTATCTCTTAACATAACTGTCTCACTGCAGATCCAGATCTTATACAGAGAGAGCACGACCATTGATGACCACCGTAGCTCACTGCAAGTTGGTCATTTCAGGCTATTATGTCTGTATGGTTGCTGTATATAGGTTACGGTTTACTTTTTTCATGTTTTTTTTCAACGTCGTTATATCTGTGAAGTCTTAGATTAATTAGGAAAGTACATGTAACATTGCAAAAGACGCATTGGTGCGGACCAGATTTGAACCCAGAACATGTACAACTACACACCACCACTTATCAGTACATCTCTGCTTAACCGATCGGTGCATGAAGGGGTGATGATATGTTAAGTTAGTAATGAAAGGATTGTCAGCACCACAAGCTATATTTTCGTGGAACTTTGGCTATGTCAATAGCTATGCAATGCTACACAAAAGCGACACAATACTCGTATGCCTTCTATTGTGAAGTAAAAGCCGATTCGTTTGTTATGAACCTATGGGTTCTGTACGTTTGAATTTGAAGCTAGTTCAGTATAATGGGCCTGATTCCCTGGTCTTTTAGGAGTAGGAGTAGGAGTAGGTTAGAGAAGTTATTTGGTAAGTAAAAATTATTAATTATTGTACAACGATTATTACTCACATGCATTCTTCGGGATTGTCCGACTAGTTTCGAACTCGAGCAGAGCCCTTAGTTATGAGCTGAGCCCGTGGCGATGACGCGAGTAAAACATTTCACAACAATAATTAGTTGAACAATAATTAATATAAATATGTCTCACGAAAGTTATAATGTATTATACAAAAAAAAAACTTTTTAAAAAGATCTGCCTATACTTTATCAAAAAGGTAATTTGGTATAGGATCCAAGTTTGACCGCAAGCAGATTAACATAAAAAAACCTGCCAGTAAAGTATTATCAGAATTGGTCCAGCCGTTTCAAAGATTAGCCAGAACAAACATACAGACAAAAATTTTAATAACAGATTTTTAGGCATAAGTGTCGTGCGTATTTTGACATTACAAACAAACATACACTTCGATTTTATTTATTTATATTGATTTGACGTGGAGCTACTGCTTTTCTGACCACAATTACTGGGTAGCACGATATCGCATGATAAGACTGGTAGTCAAGCTAGGTCTTTGACTACCCGTAACGACTGCCTTAGTTATTTATTTAACAATCTTTATCGGTTGATTTAAATGCAGTAAAAGATATTCACATAATAATTTACTAATTAATTTATTAATCTGATAGTCTTGCTACGAATTCATACTTTCTTTGTAGTTTTTTTTTTATTATGTTTAGAGTTTTCCAGTGAATGCAGCTACGAACCCGCGACCCCAGTAAAGGATAGCGAAGGAACGTGTGGTTTTTAGCCGGTATGAGTCGGAACAACGTTCATGATGGATTTCCCACCCAGAAAAAAAAGGTCTTTGTTCCAGATATTTACTTTTATTTAGGTACTATACGCAAAATGTGGAAAAAAACCGTGATTGAAAGGTAAACAAGGGTATAATTCCATATCATGTAACAATACTTTCGGGACATATTCGGAATTTATTGTCTAATAGATAAGTGTAATGATTGATTGAGTTTGCTGACCCTAGATTATGTACTTAGTATAATAAAATGAAGAATTCTGATTCGCATTTTTAAAAGAAACTAACAAATAACTATACAAACTTTACCCATTTTCATAATAGCGAAATTGCTTTCCCCAACAGTCTATTTTCATTTCTGCTTTTTCTTGATAACTAGGCTAAGAAAAGTTTCCTTACATTACCGATACTCACGATAAAAAACGTTAATGATTTGTTGCAAACTCTTTGCTAATTAATAGTTTTCATAACTTCTCTGGTTTTGTTTGTCTAGAAAACTTTGAAACACGATCAAGGATGATGTTCAAGTATTTTCGTTCCTTTCTGGTATTACAGTATTTTTTGAATAAATATAAATTATAATTGTCGAGATGGCTTAGTGGTCAAAGCGCCTGGAGTATATGTCCGGGAGGCGCAGATTTGAATCCTGCCCGCGACCGTATTCTTTTTCCATTTAATATAATTACTTTATAGCTCGCTAAGCATGCGTTAATGCTTTTCAAAGATTTATTTTTAATAAAATATAATACTTATTCAATTTTCTTTCATTCCGTGAGTATTAATTTTTTTTTTTTTTTGCTAGTGAGTGTTGAAGATGACTAGATAAAGGTGTAATACAGACGTCGGATATTTAATCTGTTGATAAAAGGGGCAGCCATCGGAGTTGCACCCAAGGGTTGGTTAGTTATGAAACATTAAATTTATTTGACCTATCCTTATTTAGTTTAACCAAACTGTGGAAATTACTTAAACGTTACTATTCAAGTAAGGTTAAGTATATTTTGTAGGTACTAATGCGGCCTTTTCCGCCTGCCCACTTAAATTTTTTTTCGTGTGCATCCTGCGCCGGCGCCATGTCACGCCCCCTTCAAGTGTGCGCCTAGGTTGAAAATTTTATATGTAATGTCTATAATTATTAATCTTTTTCTTCTTTACTGTGTGCCCATTTGAGGGGAATAAAAGCTTTTTCTTTCTTTCTTTCTTTCTTTCTTTCTATTATAAAAGCTAGAACGTAATTAGTTGCAATCTGCACTGCGCAGCTTAGTGACGCATCACGTGTACTCCCTTTTGTGAATTTTAAGGACGATCTAATTTGACTTTGGCGGGGCTACAGAGCGCTTTTATTTTTTTAGTGCAAGCAAAAATGAACTTAGTGGTGGTCAGGCGGGAGTGTCCGCGATAGTACATTAATCAAGATTATTTTTTAGTTTCTTATCACAAGTTAAGCATCTGTTTTTTTTTTTTTAATATCACCTAACTATCTTTTCTCATCGAACCAGCATAAGGTAAACTGTGAGAAAGTGATAGATATCCATATCTTGCAAAAACAGAAATATTATCCCAACTTGGGAACTCACTAGTTTTTCCCTTGGCTTTGAACTTTAATATCGGATCATGGAGGTCTGGTCAACTGCACAAATTTAAGTGGATTTGGTTAAATAGACTAGACTGATTTTTTGTCGAGGTCCGGAGAATTCGTTAAGCAGTCGATCCCGGCTTTTCAAATGAAGTTCAATGACAGCCGTTACAGGTAGCCTGAAAGTGTGACAACCAGTCCTACCCCGAGATATCGTGTTACCCAGTAACTGGGTTGTGGAAGTCAGATAGGTAGTTGCTCCATGTATAATACTGATATTAGCACGTAAAGCCGTCGGTCCTGCGTCTGATCTCTCTCCGGTCGTGTCGGATTGCCGTACCATCGGACTATGGGAGTGAAGGAAGAGGGAGTGCACCTGTGTTTGCTCATATACTTGTGCACTATAATATCTCTTGCGTACTTGGCCAATCTCCTTGGAAATAGGCCGCCGTGACCGAAATACGCTCGGGTGAAGACAGGACTGATATTAAGCTACATCTGTTAAGACTGCCTCGTTGGTCTAGTGGTCGCATGCACAGCGTGAGGTCCTGGGTTCGATTACCAGGACGGGCTCTTGTCCATCGGGTTTTCTTGTAAAGTCAGTCTCAGTCAGCTAGAATTGGTGAAATGTAGACCTCTGCCAACCTCTTATGGGTATACAGACATGATGTTATCTATGATCCTATGTTAGCGATCATATAAAATTTTAATAAAACAGCTTTAAACGGTTTTTCTCATTTCTAAGAACTACCGAATCCGACCAAGTATTATTGTAGGTACTAAAATTCCATTCCCCGCAAATTAAATTAGGATAATCATTTAAACTTTTATGATCAACACGAAGCGTTAAGTAATTGTGGCCTCGCATTAATTTATACATTTAAGAATGTAAGAGGATGATTAATTATGTTTTTATTTCTTCCAGAAATAGAGGAATTCATAAGCATTTTGCTAACTTTTGAATGTATTAAGCTATTTTTTTTTCAACGTTGAATACCTGTTAAAATACCCATTGTTTCTGCTACTGGAGAATTTATATATATTTTCAAATTTCATCATTTCGTATCGTTGGTACTCTCATGCATTTGAGAGATTTAACTGTATTCGTTAAGGTATTTGTATCTGTACGACATTGTGTTAACTGCGAAGTTAGTCGTGTCGGTTTAGTCACCTGTAAAGGGACTGAATAGAATGGAAGTGGGAGAAGAATTCGGAGTAGTGAGCAGACGTCGAAATGGCTTAATGGTCAGAGCACCTACAGTATTTGTCCCGTACGTGCAGGTTCGAATGCTGCTCATGATCACGTTTTTCTTTTCTCAAAAATTTATAACTAGGTGTAGCCGGTTTAAGAACCCAAACAGAAAGTCATATATCTTCTCAATGTTTTAATTATTCTCTTTAAAAAAATAACAACATATGTACTATATTAATTTATTAAAACTTAAGTCTAATAAATCAAGATAAATCTTTGAAAAGCATTAACGCATGCTTAGCGAACTTTAAATTACGGTATATTTAATGATTTTTAAACTTTATATCTATAATTTGTTCATTGTAACCATTCCAAACACGATACGTCTTCTGTGAGTTGATGAAGCGGTGGGAATCTTGCAGGGTCCAGGTCATGCTGTAGTATCCGATCAAGGTTACCATGTTCTTACAATATAATTGAATTATCAGAATACCAAATTTCGAATCGACCAGACCTGTGGACAGCTGGCATCCCATTATTAACTAGAAAAGAGTTTATTTCTTATAGCTAAGAACACTTTCGATCAAGTCACATTTCAGACAAAAATATTTAAAATGAAAATCGGTCCATCCGTTTGGGAGCTACGATGCCACAGACAGAGAAACACAGATGCACATGTTAAAAAACCCCGCTGTGTTAGCGTCATGAGTTAATAAAATAGCACCATAAACATGGGTCTTACGAACAATTGCTTAGTCAAAATAAATGTCTATTCGTCAACTCCAGACTATTTAGCAATCAAGTACCTACTTATCTAAAAGGCTAGATCAAAATTATTCATAACATCAACTGTGTGTAAACTTTTAATTCAATATCAGAACTTCTATACACTTCGCCACCTACATCCATAAAGTTAATACTTAAGTGAATTAATCCATTAGATGGGAGCACCTGAGGCGTGGCGTCCACAACTTTGGTGTCGTCACCTCGTATGATGTAATATAGCCATGATGAATTATGCAAGGCTGCCTTGTACCTACCGGCTTCTTTGTGAACTACTCCTGCTATTACTAATCTCGAATATCTCAAGAGGGTTTCCTTAATTGACGAAAAATGTTGATTATATTTTTTATAAAACACGAATTGCGGAAAAATCTTACCTCCCCCAAAACTGACCTGATTAAGTCCTCTCCATTTACCAGATCCTGTGCAAACTCAGCGGCTTGTCGGCTCTCATTACAAAAAATTATAATATTTTACGGTAAGTCTCACAGGAATTGCCCATACTGGTATAAAAAGAACGCGGAGTCTTTTTCCTTTATGTAGATTTTTCTGAACAAACTTTGATCGTTGTCTGTTGCTCCGTTGAGACGTTGTGGACTAGTTAAGTAAGTGGGTAAGTATGCTGTCGCGATTATATTCCCGCGAGATAAGCCGTGTTGCTAAGAAATGAAATAACCATGTGATACTCGATGTAGTGACACTAGTTCGTGCTGTGTGACGACACTCTTGTCATGAATTCCCTTGCATTTAGATCGTATGTAGAGCGCCATACATATCTTAACAACACGGTATTGGAGGACGAACTAGTCATGACTAGGGATGTTATGCACTTAAAATCCTTGCAACTAATCTGTACTGTCCCACTGCTTGTGGATAGTAAGAAGGAGAAGTAAGTTAATATTTCTTCATAACGCGTCTGTTTACAAGTATTGTATGCTTTTGTGTAAATTGTGGAATAGCTACCTTAAACTTAAACCTTATAACGTTGGGATCTTCACAAATTATAACAGCGGTCCAACTTGCTAAACATAATATCTATCAAGGTTATGTGGTAGGTAGGTACGATTCTTATTGTAAATGAAATGCAGTTCTTTTTGAAACGCGAGACGGTCTATCCCCCTTATGGGGTCTGTTTCGGATAATTTGAAACGACTCACGTTTGGCAGATCAGTGACAAACCCTTTTTTTGTTTTCCGGGGTAATCTATAAATGGGGCCTTAGGGGAGAAGACCGGGGAGTGTGGGATTCTTACCTAACTAAAACCCCCCGTGGTCACCATCAGCACATAAAGGGGAGTGACAACCCTAATGTTCCAATCGACAACACATTCTATGTAGCTGTTCATTGCATTGTGAATTTGATATCCTTGTCAAGTAAGTCACTAACAAAGGAACTCTCGAATTCTGTGGACAAATAAGTGAGAACACAACATAGGTACAACAGCAGCTACATCCTAGTAGTCTTTAGATAGTTTGTGAACCATTTTTCGGTACCGCAAATAAAGAGGTGGAGCTTTTTTTTGTATTCCTTTAGTTAAAAAATTATATTAAATCTTTCCGACAATTACCATATTATCGATAATCCGGTATCCTTTGAGCGATTACAGGCACACACATTCCCAAACCCGGAATAGCATAGAATGGCCCTATATTCGATTCTTGGATCGCACAAAGTGATACCGGCTTTTCTGTTAGGAAATTCAGTAACAGTTTGCACTTGGGAATCGTCCCCAGTAGATGGCAATAGGCTCGCTCACCATTCATTACATGCGACTTAACAACGTCAATAGAGAATGTGGATGTACAATTGAACTGCCTACCCCTTCGGGGAATATAGCTCAGCTAACACTATTTTATTTCCTGACCGCTCAACCTCGCCAATCGTGCTGTTAATTTAGTATGTATGTGAGATGTTAAAACCCCTATTGGTCGAAGGCACGTAAGTGTAGGCGAAACTCAAAGCAACTGGTGGCATATTTGCTACCTAAGCTTTGTGTTCCCCTGCCAGGTCCTTTATTTATACTAAGCCTTTCAGTTTAAGTAATATTTTCTAATTATTTTTTGTATATCAACAGGTCTAGAATGCGCTTAGCGCATATTATGAGGTTTCATTTACCGAGAAATCGATCGGACGTTCAGTTAAAGTATATATTGTATTCAATATCGTTGTTCTTCTATTTAAATAAAATAAAATTCATGTATCTGTTTGTAATGTCAAAATCACAGCTTTTTACTAAATATGTATATGAAATTATATACGGTAACAAAAAAAAAACAACATTTTTTTTTTTCTGTCTGTTTGTTCCTGTGTGCTGGGCCGATTTTGACGGGACTTTTAACTTAAAAAAGTATTATGATTCCGTGGGCTGAGTGTTAGTTTCCGACATCCTCGCGGACAAAGTCGCGGGCACAGCTAGTTTATAATAATATTGTGACATTGTTCTAATCGACAGTGCGGTTGTTACGTGTGCGGTTCTGGATTCCGTTCCCAACTCAGACAAAGAGATTTTTTATTAGGAATTTTTCAGTTGTGGCTTACTTTATTACATGGGATTTAATAACTGCATCGATGAAACATGGGTGAACAATAGCAGGTACTCTTCTGTCTAACCCTAAACGAAACACAGGCGTGAAACACGCTGTATAAGATTGCGTAAAGTTTAATATTACAAAACATTTAGAGATTGGGACAATTTGTATTGAGTCCTGAAGCCCGCTGAAACGTACGTATAGAAATCTAAAATTGTACAAAAAGTGAGAACTTTTCGAAAATGTTTATTAAACCAATTCCATTGTACCTACATAACTTCTACATGTCGTCAAATATTTACGAGTTAGATATCAAGTTAAAATATTCCCAACTTTTTTAATAAGCGTCCTTAAATCGTTTTGGGTCCGCCATTTTGGGGGTAGACGGCAGGCAACATTGTAGTTATCATCCATATTTGTAGCTAGTCGTGAACGTTATGTCAAATAGTTATTGCATTTCCGTGTATCCTGTATCCAGAGGTTCATATCGCAGTCCAAGTGCCTTTTGGGTCTCTAATATTATGTCGAGATGACACAATAAGGAGTAAGGTTATTGCGAGAGACGCTTAATGCAAGCGATCTCTGAGCTCTTGAGCTCGAAACTGGTATCTTATCAAAGAGCGTATAAGCATCTTTTTGCCCACAGGTATGTAATCGTAAACAAATTGGGGGTTCGCTATTTACCCCATGCAAAATAAATCCGACAAATAAACGTTTTCCCAGTAATTTCAAACAATTCGAAATTATTTTATTTTTGAAGCTCACATAACAAATATTTGTGTATAAAGCTATTTACAGTAAAATATTTTACAAAAAGCTTCCGAATTGAGTTTTACAGCGAACAAATTGCCGTATCATTAATAGTTGGCGCGAAATAAAACGGTGGCCATGTTTTCTGTGGTGGCAGATTCTGCTGTGTGGTCTGTGCACGCTCTGTGGTCGAACGTGTCTCCCTGTGGTCGCCAAAATGTCCGTTTGTCGAACCACATTCGTATACAGAGTTACTCGTCATACGAATGCATATAATTGGAAAAGCAAATTGGAACGTTCGGTTCTGGTCATTTATTTTTTTATACGAATGTATACATATAGATTTTTATGTACCATGAATTCGGGCCGTTTAAAATTAATGTACCTTTCAATTTTAAATGAAATTTTCTGTACATTTGTCATGTTGGTAGTAAGTATTGTATGGAGTGCTTTTAATGTTTTACAGCTCTTTTTGGTTAACTTTCCATGAGATCTGTGTGACAAAGCAAAGCAGTAAGCGAGGAAATACACTTATATGAATTGCTGCATTTTGCTACACTCACACAGCGCAGCTCTGATGGCAAAGGCAGAGCTAGTTTTTTTTACATAGAATGAGAGCGAGAGATGTGTGCGAGGAATATAAGAGAGGTATGTGTACCCTTAGCGTGTAGCTTCCTCACATATCTTTAGTAGAAAGAGAATGTTTTACAGCTGCGGTACACATTCTTGCCTTGTAAGCTTTATCGCATAGAGTTGGTGATACTAGTCACACCGTTTCACAGCTCCGCTCACTCCACATTTTCTCCCATAACTCTAGTGAAAATCATCTTACGGCTACGTTTTCACCAAAGATTCGCGAGAAAGTTGAGTGGTGAGCGAGGAGAGCGAGTGACACATCCACCAATGGCATCACGATGCTAGGAAAATGAATTGATTAGATATTGGTGCATTTGCTCCTTGCTCACCGTTCAGCTTCGCACATCTCTAGTGGAAAACCAAGTTTAGGTTCTCATGTAAAGTTATATGTTTAGTAATTTGAGGACATTGGCTTTGTAAATATTATTATTATATCCGTTTGATCCCCAAATATAAATAAAACCACTAACTTATTCTTAGAGCTTTGCGGTTCCATTGTTTGATAGATCAAGTTATCTTTAAAACGTGTTGTAAGAAATACAGATAAGTTATTTTGTAGAAAGCAAAAATGTCAGTAACAGCTAAGGCTCTAGAGGGGAGGGTTTTTTTATGACTAGATATTATTGAAATCTGGCTCACAATATCGTTTCCATAACTTATTGCTGAAGTGATCATTATTTTATTATATATTTAACTGTCGCATTGGTCTAGTAGTCAGCAAAGGTAGCTGCTGAGCGCGAGGTCCTGGATTGAATTCCCGGGTCGAGCAAAATGATTTGATTTTTTCTGTTAATGAGTTCTCAGAAGTAAAACGGTGTTTGGAATTGTGTCCAGTTGATGGTAATAGGCTCACCACATGGGACTTGGGTGAAATGTGAATGTAGAATAGTGTACACTTTTGTCTACTACCTTGGGAAATAAATGCTATGTTAAGTTACATTTAAGAAGAAGACATATTTATACACTAATAATAAAGCTCAAGAGTTTGTTTTTGTTTGTTTAAATGCGCTGATCTCTGGAACATTCCAGTCGGATTAAAAAATAAACTTTATCATTTGATAGCTCAGTTTTTGAGGAAGGTTATAAACTATTTATCATCACGCTTTGACCGTGGGAGAGCCATGCTTCGGCACGAATGGGCCGGCTCGACCGGATTGATACCAGGGCCTCACAGAAAACCGGCGTGAAACAACGCTTGCATTGTGTTTCGCCGAGTGAGTGAGGGTACCGGAGGCCCAAACCCTTTAAAAGGCCGGCAACGCACTTGCTACACCTCTGGGGTTGTGGGTGTCCATGGGTGGCGGTAATCGCTTACCATCAGGCGAGCCGTCTGCTCGGTTGCCCACTATTCCATAAATAAATAAAACGCTAAGAACCTTAGGAGCTGAGCAAAAAAAGATAAAAGTGTGTAAACCGCAAGGCATAGCCAGTTAATAATAAATACCGCACTGGCACAAAATGCACATTTAAAAAACCTCCTTACATACCACACATCTTAATATCTGCTTAACTTAGACATAAATATTAATAAAACCATACATTATTACCTTTACTCAAAGCCTTTCCTTATCAATATCAACCAGGAAACAGATCCCCTTTGCCGTAAATCAATTTACTGCTCCATATCTCTCATAGAGGCCCCAGTGGTCTCACAGTTAAATAAATAAACACAGTATACAGTTGATTCACTTACCCGTTCGTCCACTAAGAGCTTTGACCCACTGTGCACTGCAGCGAAGCCTACGAGAGCTTCGAATATATCCTTAATGGATCGCCTCTCAATTCTCTGAAACCTTACGTACTGTGTGCCGTACCTACCTACTGATATTTGAGAATAATTGATTTATTTAAACTGCCTCGTTGGTCTAGTGGTCCCAAGCGCAACTGCTGAGCATGAGGTCTCTGGTTTGATTCCCGGTTCAGGCAAAGTGTTATTGGGAATTTCTGTTAGAAAATTCTCAGTAACAACCCAGAGTTTGGAATTGTGTCTGGTAGCAATAGACTCACCACCTATTACAAGGGACTTAATAACAGCATTGGTGAGATGTGGGTGTCGACTGTGTACACCTCTGCCTACACCCTCGGGGTATTCAGGCGTGATGATTCTTTATGCTTTTTAAAGTAGATCTATTTAGATTCGACTTTAAAATATGGATATATATATTTACTTACATAGGTACACAACCTTACGCCTTTTTTCTAAGGGGGTAGGTAGAAACTACAGAACGCCACCTGCTACGATGCTTAAATACTCATTTTGCTTCGTCAACCTTCATATATCTGCACGCCGATTGCGAGCATTACGCTCCAGACCTTATTGGAGGTAATCATGGATAGGTTCAGTGTATGCAAGTATATAAAGATGGATACATACTTACATAGGCCTGTAAAATTAATTCTGGGCTTTAAAAGAGATCTTGGTCTCTGAGTTTGTTTCGGCATTTCTTCTCAAAGGTAGTCAAACATCATGTTAAAGTATTTAAAAAGACCTATTTACAGAATAAACAACTTTATTTCATTTCAAATTACTTTCTTTGGTGGGCCAAATAATTGCAATAGGTATTGGTTGTTCATTTTGCCCGTAAGACACATGACAGGGACAAAGGAGTGTATTTCAATAACGGCATCTGGGTTTAACATCGTCATTTGTATGTTGTATCTCCTGCAAATGCGTTATTTCTGTTATGGCCAGTTCAAAGGCTTTTGCTTGTTCAATACCTATCGTACAATTCCCGCGGAGCTATGATATAGAGTTTGTGTTATGTCTTTGACACGTTTAATCAACCAGGCCATACATGGTATCCAATCTTAGCCAATACCTTTGCAACAATACTCGATGACTTACTTGTAATATTGCAGGCGACAGACATGTTGCACATGATCAATAGTAACAGCATCCTTATTCCCTCGCAATAAAAGCGGTTTTTGCAGTGCAACTAGCTATTATAAACTTATTTTTGTGCTGTCAATCGTATATCGAGATTAAACTTGCAATCGTATCATATAATAAAATTTTATTATATATATTGTATTGCTTGCTATATTAACCTCTAGACAGGCTTGAAAACACACACACAAGCGATCAGTGTCGCTTGAACACATTATTTTTACTCAACTGCCCAAAAAGAGTAGTGTTATGTGTTTAGGCTTCATATATGTATGTAAGTATGTATGTATCTATGTTTGTGAATTTATTTATACCACAATAACTTCTAAACCCCTGAACCGATTTGGATGTATTTGGTATTGTTAGAATCCTTACATTGTCCCGGGTAACATAATTATTTTGTCTAGAAATGTAATATAGGACACAAAAAGGTGTGAAATAAAAGAAAAAATCACACAGAGAAGGCGTTCTTTTTATTTATTTTATAGGTTCCACCTTTTTGTAGATTTAAAAAGCAGACTCCAAGCAATGTTTAATCTCATATACTCCTTCGTCATTCTAAGTGTTCTGCCCACTAAGATATAATTAATTCGTGACCTATGCCCACTAAGCCAAATCTTTCCTCCACTTTTAACATGACATATAGTGTCAAAAGCATTAACGTATGGTTAGCGCACTCCAAAGTTATTATATTAAATGGAAAAAGAATACGGTCGCGAACAGGATTGGCACCTGCGCTTCCCGAGATGGCTTAGTGGTCAGAGCGCCTAGAGTATTTATCCGGGAGGCGCAGGTTCGAATCTTGTACGCGACCGTATTCTTTTTCCATTTAATATGTGTACCTATAGTTAAGACCATATCTTGAAACGATGGATGGATTGTGCGAACTATGATATGGCTAGAAAAGAAATATAATGAGAATTCAAATTCAAATTCAAATTCATTTATTCTTTTTGTGAAACATAGGTGATTACAGGTGTTTTTCAATAGATTAATGTACAAACCATGTCCCGCCGATAGGCATACAAAATCAGTTTTAGAATGTTAATAATATAGAATGTACGAGTATATGTATGTCAAATTATCAAAATTGTGTCGATAAAGTAGTGAAAATGTCGTGAAAGTATTAAAAACATATATAATTATAAATATTCATCAGAATTTGTCATCCATATACTCTTTGTCTGAATAATATACCTTGTCATTTAGTAGCATAAAGAGCTTATTTTTGAATTAATTATTATTCTTACTATTTCTAATATCACAAGGTAATTTGTTGTACAATTTAGGTGCCATTGCATAGACACTTTTATGAGCAAAAGCAGTCTTAGTAACTATTGTTTTTAACGTATCTGAGCGACGTTGACTTTCTACATGACTAAACAAGTGCATATTGATTTTCACAAACATCAGAACCTCATAGATATACAGCGACGGTACTGTCAGAATATTTAAATACTAACGAGAATACTAACGAGATGACGGCTGCCAGAGATGTATGGAAGAAAAGACATGCTTCTGACCCGAATTAAATTGGAATAAGGAAATGGGGGATGATGATAAGCTAAGACCATATCTTACATTGGTTTTGCAAATAAATGTTTATTTATTTAATTCAAGATAAATCCAAGATATGTCTTTGAAAAAGCATTAACGCATGCTTAGCGAACTCTAAAGTTACAATATTAAATGGAAAAAGAATACGGTCGCGAACAGGATTCGAACCTGCGCCTCCCGGATAGATACTCCAGGCGCTCTGACCACTAAGCCATCTCGACCTCTGCTCACCACCGCGAATTCTTCTTCCATATTTTAACACGTCTTATGGCGACGTCATTGCTATCAATTCAGTACCTATACAAGTGACCGAACCGACACGACTAACTTTGCAGTTAATACAATGTCGTAAAGAATGCAATTACCTTAATAATTCAAGATATGTCTTTGAAAAAGCATTAACGCATGCTTAGCGAACTCTAAAGTTACAATATTAAATGGAAAAAGAATACGGTCGCGAACAGGATTCGAACCTGCGCCTCCCGGATAGATACTCCAGGCGCATGGCTTAATGCATTCTTAGCGACATTGTATTAACTGCAAAGTTAGTCGTGTCGGTTCGGTCACTTGTATAGGGACTGAATTGATTGCAATGACGTCGCCATAAGACATGTTAAAATATGGAAGAAAAATTCGCGGTGGCGAGCAGAGGTCGAGATGGCTTTGTGGTCAGAGCGCCTGGAGTATCTATCCGGGAGGCGCAGGTTCGAATCCTGTTCGCGACCGTATTCTTTTTCCATTTTATATTGTAACTTTAAATGTTTATTTCTATTTCAAATATTTTCGGGCTGCATTTAAGCTCTCTACAGCGAAGTTACAATGTATAAACTATAACAGGCACGAAGAACACATTTTCTGTTTCTAGTTGTTGTTTATATAAGCCACAAACATCTTGCAATTCCTGCAGGAAGCTTTAAAAAGAGTGATTTCCTTCAACGTTAACCATGTGAATCTCGTATCTCGTCTCTTCACATCACTACATTGTATAAAACAAAGTCGCTTGCAGTCTGTCTGTGCGTTTAAATTTGACACTAAACTGTTTTAATTTGGGTTATAAGTTGTGAGGGATGTAGTAGTTACCAGTTAAAAGATAAAGGTTTAATTATAAGATAATTTGTAAGTTTGTAGATTTTTTTTATTTGTGCGCCTGCATACCTACCGATTAAATATTGAAGATAAAACTAATCCTAGCGAAGAGGTTGGGCATAAAATACCAATCGATTAAATAAATCGAATGCATTTTAAAAATGGATTCGTAAACAAGTCGTTTCGATTGCCGCGGTGTTTCGACCCCGAGCCCGACACAGTATGGGATTAGATTTTTATTATTCACAACGATAAATGATTTTAGGCTAGAACGTGCCTATTTTTTATTCAGAACGTTTTATAGGTTGTTTAAATTTGTACCAAGCAGACCCTAGGGGTCGTGTTAATAATTTAGAAGCTATACATTTAAAATAGACATTTGCAAAGAGTACCTAATGTTTATAAATAACATATTGATTTGTACCTTTAACTTTCAAGAATGTGTTATGTAAGCTCTTCTCTGCTTGTGCTTCCATGCTTCTCCGCTAGTCTCATCCAGGTTTTTCCAGCGATAGTAGCAATATCATCCACCCATCCCGTCGCCGGACTCTTACACCTTTACATCCTGTTATTTCATGTCAACTTAGCTTAGTATTATATTTTATTATTAGTATGTAATTTCTTTAGATTATGTTTGTGCATATGTATGTAGCTTATTTGGGACGTCTTTAACTAACGCGTATGTCTTACTAAAAATGTTTTAACTCTGTTTTCTTAACGATTTTGAATAAATTTAATTTTATTATTGTCATTTATCTTCTGGATGGTGTGTAAAGCCATGTCAGAGACCTATGAGTAGTTATACTCTGACACTAGGTTGTACATCAACCACACGATGAGGAAGGTTATTGTCATTCACTTCCTCGTTGACCTCATTTTTATTTAAGTAATTGCGGTAATCAATACAACATTAAATATTCTCCCACAAAATATGTTTTTGATTAATAAGTATTTATGTTTAGGATTATAAATACTACCTACTACGTGCACTTTTTTGCTGATGGCCGACTAGTTACGAACACAACCGGAGCCGATAATCACGAGCTGATAACGTAGCGATATCGATATCGCGAAGCAAACACGAATACACATGATTAATTTATCTACCTTTATTTCATAGAGCCTAAATATTTTACTTGTCAAGAAAGTCGTTTTACTAGCGATGTCACACCAACATATTAGAGGGCGCTCTAAACGTGAGGCTTCTACGTATCAAGTGTTCACGTGTGACCTGCAGAATTGCTTCGAGACCACTGCAGACCGCAAGTAATCGTTTTGACATTAAGTAATAGGAAAATAAAATGTTGAATTGAATGTTACTAGCTGATTTTATAAGCCAAGAAATAATTGCATTGAGAATATGATTTCTTTTTGATGTTATTTTGAGTTTATTGTGTTTTAAGGTGATCGGTAGATTTTTTTCTATCCACCGATATTTTACTACAGAACTGCTTCTGTTTGGATATTCTCAGTTGTAGTCCGTAGTTTGGAAGTCGGCGATGGGACACCCTCGTGCTTCGGAGAGCACGTAATGCCGTCAGTTCTCTCTTCGGTTGTATCGGATTGTCATCCCATCGGACTATGGACGTGAAGGAAGAGGGAGTGCACCTGTGTTTGCACATCCAGTTGTGCACTATAATATATATGTCGCAGATAGATAGTAGAATCCGCTGTTTTACAAAACTGATAGCTGATTTACAAAAAAAAGTTATGAAAAACAGCTGAACGACGTTTAGCGGTTTTACATAATTACTAAACTAACCCACACAGAATTGTATGAACGTTTTGCGTTTATAAATGCAGCGGGTCACTGATCGTTGACCTGTGATATGTAAAACTGTGTGAAATGAACTGTCAGATTGTAGATTTCAGTTCGAAATTTTGTCGCATATGGCTCTGTGTGTCTTAACAACAATAACTTAACTTTATTTTTATTTTAAGTCAGTAGCAAAAAAAAAAATGAATTGAATGACGTAAATATTAAACCTACATGATGGATTCTACAATACATCTGCGACATATATATATCCTGCACACTTGTTTAATTTCCGTGGAGATGCCTCATAGGAAAATATTGTTGGGAGTTTATTAAATTAATAGAAAATAGAAACTGTGGGAGTAGACTAATCTTAGCAGCGTAAAAGTTGGTGCTGTGCGTCTACTTTGAGGCTAATAATGTCACGAAAACTATGTTCAACTACGGTATCGAGATACATCTATATCTGTGCCATCAACCATACAGTTTAGCTGGTAATACAATTGGTTGTTTGGAGTTCTGTGTTGCTTAAACTAGATTGTGTGAAAGTTAGGTGATATAACTTACTAACCGCGCCGTCTTTGTACTTTAGAAGTTTGAACTTTACAAACACGAAACTAGGTGAATGTGTGGTTTGTATTGAATCTACCTTTGAACGAATCTAATATTAATAAAGTTGCATGCATAACGTAACGAGACTAATTCCTTAGCCTTATTGCTTTTGCATTGCAGGGGCACTGGTTGGTATATTCATTTTTCTTAAACGACAAGCAGACATGAAGAAGTTAATGAACATAGATAAATACATGACAGGTGTTGTCACGATATATTTACCTACTAAATTTCTAAAATTTTAAACCAATTAAGCCATAATACAATCGTACCAAATAAGAAATTAAAACTAAAAATAAATTAAAATAATCAAATCTATATTAAAAACAAACTACGAACAAACGGACACGGCGATTTTTTTTTTTTTTTTTTTGGTAATGGCATCTCGCAGGTCAACCTAGGAGGTTGTCGGCTGCTTAACCGGGCTTTCCTGTGGATGCCCTAATAATAAACTATTATTAAGGCCTCCAGCCAGGGGCTTACGAATTAAACTAAATCTAAAGCGACCACGCTAAGGGCACCCCCTGCGGGGTACGAGCCTCGGCTTAGGGCGTCGCTTGAGGGAGGACAGCAAGGGACTGGCTGGATCGAACAAGAATTATTATTATCAGGGGAATTTAAAGCTACAGGCTCAGCGGCTACGCGGGCTGGCACGAGCAAGGGTCGGGGAGGTGATGCATTAGGTGCATTACGGGGACGTCGCGACGGGCCTCGGCGGCGAGGCCTAAATGACGGCGGTCTGTGCTTGTGTACTGTGCTGGTGGCCCTACGGCTCTCTTGGAGCAGGGTTATAGCGTCATCGGGGTACAATAGTGAATGCCTAGGACGGCGAATTCTACTTATCTGAGAGGGGGTGTATCGGGCGGCAGCCGCGATAAGAGGGTTGGGGTGCTTTTCAGCAGACTCGAAATAACGCTTGCAAATGCGTTTTATAAACTGTTGGATAGTGGGAATCTTGAGGTCGAGATGGAGGTTTTCGTTTCTAACGTAGAGGGGGGCTCCCGTGACCTTACGTAAGGCACGGTTTTGGAGGGTCTGCATCTTATGGAGGCGGTACGATTTCGCGTGTGGGAACACTACGCAGGCGTAGGTCATGATGGGGCGTATGCACGTTGTGTAAATGCGCAGTTTGCACTTAAGGGACAATCTGCTGCGTGCGTTCATGATGAAGTGAAGCCTACCCAGAGCGAAGGCGGCGCGCGAGCGCACCGTCCTTATGTGCTCACCGAAGGTCAAGTGTCTATCTAGGATGACTCCTAAGTACTTGGCTTGCTTCTCCCAAGGGATCGGCTTGCCGAACATGGTTATCGGTTTGGGGTCGGGGGGTCTGATCCTACGCTTTTTCGCGAAGAGTACGGCTTGACTCTTATCGGGGTTAACTTCTATTCTCCATTTCCTGAACCAAGCGCCTAGTACGTTGGCGGAAGTTTGGAGAGTGCTAGCTATGCGGTCGCGCACGATACCGGAGTAGAAAATGGCAGTGTCGTCTGCGAAGAGAGCTAACTTTGCCTGTCTATTTTTGGGGATGTCGCTAGTGAAGAGCGTGAACAGGAGGGGCGAGAGCACGGAGCCCTGGGGGACACCGGCGCGGATAGAGTGGGGGGCGGATAGTGCGCCCTCTATGCGATAGCGGAAAGTGCGATTCGAGAGAAAGTCCCGTAGGATGAGCACGAGACGGTCGGGCACGCCGAGTTGGTACAGCTTGTATAATAAGCCGTTGTGCCAGACTTTGTCGAAAGCCTTCGCTATGTCGAAAAAGAGCGCGCCTGTCATCGTGCCGCGCTGAAAACCGGCGCTTATGTGCTCGACGATGCGGTGGACCTGTTGTACGCACGAGTGTTGGGTACGAAAACCGAACTGTTCGTTGGGGATGAGGCTCTTCGCATCGGCAAAGTCCTTGAGTCGCTTATAAATAAGCTTCTCGTAGATTTTACAGAGTACGTTGAGGAGGCTGATCGGTCGGTAGCTGGTGGGTTCGTTCGCGGGTTTTCCCGGCTTAGGGATACCTATGACGGTGGCTTCTTTCCACGATTGAGGGAAGACGTTGTGACTCATGGCGCCATTGAAGATGGCGGTCATGAGTATAATGAAAGGGGCGGGGAGAAGTTTCATTACTTTATTAGTGATGCCGTCTATGCCGGGGGCTTTGCGGGGTTTGAGATTTTTAATGACCTCTTGCACCTCGTCGGGAGTGACGGGGGGCAGGGGGTCGTCGGGGTCTTCGAACGGCGGGAGTGAGGCTCTGCGTTCTACTTCTGCGTCTACCTTGAGGAGGTGCGCTCGGTCGACCGGTTGGGTGCTAGGAGTGCATTGCGCTTCTAGACTGTCGGCCAGGCACTCGGCCTTTTCGATGTCGTCGAAGGCTATGCTCTTATCGGGGCGGATGAGAGGGGGCATGGTGGCCACTCCATCGGATTGGAGTCTCCTTTGAAGCTGCCAGAATGCTTGGTGAGTGGGCTCTAAGTCGCTCAGCGTCTTATCCCAGTGCGCGTTACGCTGCTCATCGATGCGTTTCTTTACAGCACGCTGCAAATAGCGCATGTGAGCTTTGTTCGCGTCACAGGGAAACGCGCTGTAGGCACGTACGGATGCGTTCTTTTCCGTTACCAATTCGCGTACGTCCGCCGGTAGTTTCCAGTGATGGTTGTCCATCAATGGAACTTCCCGTGAACAACTGTTCAAAACGGATTGTACGTGACCGGTGAACGAATCGATCGCATTCGTAGTGTCAGTGACCGAGGCGATGACGTCGGGAATAGAGTCTAACTGAGGGGAGCTGGTCGATTGTAGGCTTTCGCTTACTTTCTTCCAGTCCGTGATCGTTTGGGTGGGAGGGGGTCGGGAGGGATCAGAGGGCCCCGAGCGAGGTGCCAGTGCCATGATCACGGGACGATGGTCGGAGTTGAGCTCGTGTAGCGTCTCTATAGACTGTAAACGAAGGTTTACGTTCTTTAGAAGCGCCACATCGAGAATATCGGGAAGGTGCGCGGTGTTGTGCGGATAGTGGGTGGGATGCATCGGAGCAATAATGTCGAAGTTGAGAGTGGCACACAGGCCGAACAGTTGCCTGCCTCTCGCGGTCGTCGTATTACTGTTCCAAGCGGGATGTTTGGCATTGAGATCGCCCGCTATGATAACGGAGTCACTCAAGCCGAGGAGGGCAGTAAGGTCGTGGGATAGGATTTCGCGTTTTTCCCCCACATCGGTGGCGGCGGGAGGGATGTAGGAAGAGACGATAGTGATGGGTTGGTGACCGGTCATGGCTAGCCGACAGATCGATACCTCGAAAAGTGAGAGAGGAGGTGGGTCTAACGGGATGCAGTGGAGCGTTTTGCGGTAATAAATAAGGGTGCCGCCCATGTGACATCTAGTTCTATCGTTCCTAACTATACGGTAGTTGGCGATATTCGGGTCCCGACGGTGAGGTTTTAAGAACGTTTCCTGTACGAGGAGAACGTCTAATTGGTGGTCGCGGAGGAACGTGGTTATTTCGTCGCGTTGTTTGGTGATGCCGTTAGCGTTGAAGAAACCTATTTTTAGGGAGCGCGGTTTGGTTCTACATAGGTTCCTATTATCCATTAAAGATTTTATATTTTATTTATTGTGAGCTAGATTGCGCAGGGCTTGCGTAATCTTGGGAAAGGTGTTGTACACCATGAGTAGCTTCATAGGGTCGCCTTTGCAGGCGATGATGTCCCTGGCCATAGCGTGAGCGTTATCCGAAGAGAATACGCTGAATGTGCTGAGAATGACGACCGCGGGGTCAAACGCTAGGTCGTCGTTTACGACCGGTAGAGAGGCGGCGGCGTTAGCCGGTACGGACGCTACAGGTTTTTTGGCCTTGCTGGCCGGGGCGGAAGTTTTCCCCTTCTTCCTCTTGCCTCCTTTGCCGACCTGGATGTAGTCGTCTTCGGAGGAGGAGGAGGAGGGAGAGGACGAGCTAGTCTCGGAGTCGGAGGCAGTGGCATCCGAGAGACAGGGAGAGGGGTTGACGCACACGTCCATGTCTTCCGAGACAGTGACGGCGGTCGTAGGAGGCGCGATGGCCGAAGTAGAGGGAGCCTCTACGAGAGGGTCGATGATGGGCAAGGATGCGAGGCATGGTATACCTATTTTAGCGGGCGGCGGAGAGAGGGGGCTATCTACGCAAATTATTGCGGGGTTGACATGCTGCAGGTCGGCTATTTGGGTACCGTACCGACGTTGAATGTCGGGGTCCCTGACTATGATTTTAACGAACGCGAGAAGCGCGTCCATATTAAAAAGAAATTATTTACCTATTTTATAATATAATATATGCCTAACAGGCCTAACTCCCCGGGAGGATAGCCCGGGGATGCGTAACCCTCCCCGCCGGGTATAGGCAGGGAGGTGAGTGACCTAATGGTGAGCCCTAAGCTTGCTTTTTACCCGTCGCCAGTCTTAATGTGCGTACGGGGCCCTGAACCAGTCTAGTGCGAAGGGTGTAGACACACCCGACCGACACTAGGTGTGTTGCTGTAAGGGAAACCAGAGCTAGAGTCGACTAGGAGATCCCCCAAGGCCGGTTGTTCTAGCTCCCGTCCGATTTGGAGCTTAACCCTGAAGGGGCTTCAGCTGGGTGTATCGGGTCCACACCCTCTCGGTTTCGTTGACACCGTGAGGTTTCCACCGAGAACCACGAAACTGTGGATTTTCCCAGAAGGGGAATTTACACAACACACGTTTTGACTGTACTTTGAAAAAGACAGATATCAGCCGCCGCCTCGAAAGAGGCAACTTTTGATTAATAGTGGCGTAGCTAGCAGGTAGCTACGGAGAATGCTACGGCAGAGCGTAGCGACAACGATCACTGACACAACACGAGCGAATTACGCGGAGTAACACGTCCGTGCGCGGCGAGCGTTGATGCGAGAATGCACGGCGATTTTTTTTTTTTTTTTTTTTTAAATGGCCTCTTGCAGAAACCCAGAGGGGTTTTGTCTGCGTAACCGGACAATATCTAAGGCGAGGCAGTTTGATGCCTCCAGCCAGAGCATATTTTAAGATACTACAAACTAAGCAACAGCGCTAAGGGCGTCCCCTGCGGGACACGAACCTCGGCTTAGGGTGTTGCTGGGGGGACAACTAGGGACTAGCTGGGTCATATCAGTTTCCTTATTATTAAGGGACGAATTTAAAGCTACTAGCTCGGCACGGGCCGGCTCGAGCAAGGGTCGGGGCGGACATGATGAGACATTTCGCGACGGACGCGGACCTCGCCGGTGAGGTCTATAACGAGGCGGTCGAGCGCGTCGGAGTGTGCTTGTGTGTCTGTTAGACTCTTGAGCTACAGTGATCCTATCATCGGGACGGAGGAGAGCGTGACGTGGTCGGCGGATTTTGTTGATCTGGGACGGCTTGTAATCAGCGGAAGAGACAACTAAGGGATTCGGATGATTAGGGGCAGATTCGAAGTATCTCTTCGATGCCCTTTTCATGAATTGCCTAACGGTAGGCACTCTGAGGTCGAGGTGGAGTTGATGGTTCCTAATAAACCATGGAGCGCCTGTCGCTTTACGAAGGAATCGATTTTGCAGGGTTTGCATCCTATGGATTTTGTAATACTTAACGTGTGCGAACACGACGCTAGCATACGTCATAATGGGTCTAATGCACGTAGTATAGAGCCTAACCTTAAGGTTAAGTGACAATTTACTGCGCGCATTTGTCATGGGGAATAGACGGCCGACAGCGAAGGCCGCGCGGTTGCGTACCGTCTTAATGTGCGGACGGAAGGACAGTTTGTGATCTAGAATCACACCCAGGTATTTGGCTTGCAGTTCCCAAGGGATTGGCTTGCCGAACATTGTAATGGGTCGAAGCTGGGGAAGAAATTCCCCGGCGCCCGTTCTCGAAAAGAGAACGGCGGCGCTCTTATCTGGATTGACCTCAATCCTCCATTTCCTGAACCAAGCGCCTAAGGCGTTGGCCGAGGTCTGGAGATATCGGGTAATACAGTCAAGACTCCTACCGGTGTAATAGATGGCCGTGTCATCGGCGAAAAGAGCTAACTTGGTTTTGCCACTTTTGGGAATATCGCTGGTGTACAGCGCGAAGAGAAGAGGTGATAGCACAGAGCCCTGAGGGACTCCGGCTTGGATCCGATGAGGGGACGATAGAACGCCCTCTACGCGATAGCGGAAGCTACGGTTCGATAGAAAATCTCGAATGATGAGTACGAGACGGTCAGGCACTTGGAATTGGTACAGCTTATAGATTAAGCCGTTGTGCCAGACCTTGTCGAAGGCTTTAGCTACGTCGAAGAATAATACGCCCGTTTTCATCTTGCCCATGAAGCCTGCGCTTATGTGCTCAACGATACGGTGCAACTGATGGATGCATGAGTGTTTGGCTCGAAAGCCAAACTGCTCGCTAGGAAGAAGCTTATTGGATTCGGCATAATCCCTTAAACGAATATAAATTAGCCTTTCATAGATCTTTCCGAAGACGTTTAGAAGACTGATCGGGCGATAACTAGTCGGCTCGCACTTGAGCTTACCGGGCTTTGCACGGCGATTTCTTATTGCGCGTTGTTTTATAGATATTCTCAAATCCCTTCCATTCGCATTTTTATGTCGAGCGCGGGCGCATTCATTCCACGCCGGGGCAGCCGCCAGTGACTCGTACAGCTATCGAGATACAACACGTACTAGTGTTCTGTACCGAGACTCTGCAGCTTACACCCCGTATTCCTCTGTCTGTTCCTCCCTTATTACACGGGTAATTCTAGTAAACCTAAAAGCTCAATATTAGGATATTGAGCTTTTAGGATTATGGAGCTTTTAGGATTATTTAGGATATTGAGATTTATTGGAATATTGAATATATTCGAGTGATAAAGTACCTAAGTGCCTAGTGTTATTCCCGTACTGGGTAAGTTGTGGAATTTTAATCATTGTCTTACTAAAATGTATGTGAGAACGCCATATAATTGTGATTTACACTCCTTGTTTTTTACTTACTTTTAGCCATTTATAACGGCTAGCTTTTAACGGTATTACTACGGTACCTACATTTTGTAAATAATAAGTGGTGATGTACACTATCGCGGACACCAATCCTTTTATTCTTGTCTTGCTATTATTTTGATTATTAGTAACTAGTCGCTTTAATATTAGTTTCCTCTTATTGCCTACTAAGCCTAGACTAACCTTCTAGCAGTTGCCAACCTCTTTTTGTAAGGTGAAAGGCTTGCAATTGTGGCTTAATCATACACGTTGCTAATGCGATTTTGGAACGGTGGTTCCAGGAACTTCTACGCGGCTGAAGATCTGCGCAGCTGGTTGGTTGAATAACTCAGACCACCTTGCTCCTCTGGGGGGCTGACACCGAGGCCATCACTGACGTCGCTTTATATCACCAAGCAGGAGAGTGCGGTATTATCGGCCTCCTACGTGGTCCGACCTTTGTACCGGGCTATCCTCAAACCCTCTTTTTTACTTTACCCCTCTACGGGTTCCTTAATTATTATTAATTAAATTTTATATTATATACTTTAATATTTTTTTGTTACCCTAATTGCAATCGTCTTATTTTTATAAATTTTATTTTTTATAAAAATGAACGTGACAGTGTGTCAGAATCATAGCAGGTGGAATTCGATTGTTTCTTGCCTACCCCAGTGGTGGGTGGTGTAATGTGGGTGTACAATTGTGTACACCTCTGCCTACGCCTTCGGGGAAAACAGGCTCGATTATATGAATACATACCTACATATCCGAAAAATTTTAGCATCGTTTTAAATTTTCATTCATAGAATCACGCCCGTGTTCCCCGAAGGGGTAGGCACTGGTGTTCACAATTGTACATCCATATTTCACCAAATGCTGTTATTAAGTCCCATGTAATAGGTGGGGAGCCTATTGCCATCTACCGGGCACATTTGGTCAGCAATTTTCGTATGTACTATTACAATAGTAATGTTGCCGAATTTTGACCACTAATATTTGTTTTGGCTGAAGTTAGTTGTTTCTTACTAGTGTCATGTAACCTACATACAAACTCATTTCCCATGTAGGGCAGCAGAAATTACAGAACGCCAACGCCACCTGCTACGATCGTTGCATGATTTTATGCTGTTTTTGCTTCGTCCAGGTTCATATACATGGTTCTAACACGCGCGCTATTACGAGTAGTTGATTCGCTCCAGACCTTGTTACAAAAAACCGAGGGTTCCGAATAATTAACTTAGTGATGTTCATCAACCATGAAAGCACTGAACATTACATTAATTATGAAAAGAACAATTCGAATTGCAAGACAAACTTAACTGTGCAGTTAAAAAAAAAACAATGCATCGATACGAGTAGATGACACGATCGATATACTAACTGCAAATTTAATTTTGTAAAACCTCTTTAAGTGATATAACATCCTTTACATGTGCTGTGAGGACTTGCTTCTTGCCAAATTTTACGGTTCCAGGTCAACGGGAAGTACCCGAATATAGGTTTTGATTTACTGTCGAAGCTCAAAATACAGGGCTTAAATGGCCGTTTTTTTTTATTGCATTGTCTTAGAATTCGATTAGAAGTATTTCATATTAATTTCAACTTGATAACTTCACGCGATCCTGAGAAAAAAGGTCTTGACAGACAACGAAGTGGTCTTATAAGGGTTCTCCTGCTTTCCTTTTGAGGAACGCTACCCTAAAAACAACGCATTGAATATATATCATAGAATAAAAGAGATATATGTATATAAAACCAGTATCTAGTGTCAACATTACGCCGAACACATTTCAAAAACAGGCTGAATTGGGTCCATCGCCCTTTTACGAGAGCAATTGCTCTCTGCTATGTGAAAGTCGGCGACAATGACAAATCGGCGCGGTACCGACTGTTCATCCGTCTCTTGACCTATTTTACGAATGAGTGCCGAAGCCTTTCGCTGACCCCTGTCGAGTTGTAATACTAGTTCACTGCTTACGTTTTATGATGTGTTGAGTAAAGTTGGCGACACACTTGTGTTTTCATTGGTTTGCATAAAAACAATGTAAGCGAAAAAGGGTAGAAGTAGATATAGGTAATCAAAGTTTAAAATACTAGAAAGATAGGAAAATATTAATTTATTGTTTGTAATGAATGTATTCATGAAAATTGCGCAGCGTAAAAAAATACATATTAATATATAAAATAATACATATACAAATAACAATTCTTTAATTAGGTATGTTCGCGACAGCCCTGCTATTCCCGTTTTAGATAGCCCTGTGTATACATAGATTCAGTGCCGTTATTATCCAGAAAGACAGTAAATTCGCGTGTGTGAAATTATTACGTTATTATAGAACAATTTAGAGACAATAACAGTGATATTCATACTATATAGTAATTTAGTGCTTGTAGAATGTCTAGATTTGTATTAAAACACTTAGATTTGTATTCTGATGCCTAGATTTATATTATAACACTTATATTCGTGTTCATATGCCTAGAATTAAGGTATTTTTAATGTTTTTAAATGTAGCAGCCATGTTCCATAAGCCATAGCGTGAATGTAAACAAAGATGTTGATGAAATATTTTAATGAGAATTCATACATAATTTTGTAATCTTAATATGTACATAACTATGGTTATATGCAATAAAAACTATTCGGAATGTTGTTTCATTTGTAGCCGGCATACTCGTCTAGGGGGTGCTGATTGTTTTATAGCTTCAACCCTTATGGTTTAGACACATTAACGTAGAAAAACAACCCCGATTTTTGAAAATGAGTATGTTGATAAATGTATTCTGTGCTGGGTGCCTAAGTATGAGAGCGAGATGGTTGACACATACGTCAATAGATAGGTCTTGTCAGCACCTATCTATTGGTATATAGATAGCTATATATATAGTCATAGTTTAGAAGTATATAGCCTTTATATAGTTTTTATTAAGTAAATAAAGAATAGATAGTGCGAGGTTTTTGCGGGTCTCGCTACGGTAAAGATTCGTCGTACTTAAGCAAATGCGCATGTATTTTCTTTGTAGCTCAAAAACTACCATATCTTCAAGCCTCGCCATCTTCAATGGAGTAAGCAGAAACCTCAAGCTTTCATAGTGACAGTGCAAGTCGGTGTTTTATTTTCATGGAATGATTCTCCCGGTGACCTCGATAGTGTTATAGTCTTCATAGTCCCTGAAGAAATACAAGGTTTCAGCATACGTCGAACCGAACCTATAGGTACAGGACGTCAGCGGCTCGTTTCTAGTATTCGATAGACCGCCCGTCCGGTACATTTGCTGGTCCTTCGAGCCGGATATAGCGACCAACTGAAACCAACACCTGAAGATTAGTTCCTGAAAACTGAAGATGCCGATTACGCGATCGAAAGGAAAGGCGCCGGAGTCGTGGATAGTGGACGCGGGTCCCCCGAGTACATCCACGGTCCGACATGAGCTGCCACCGCGTTCACCATCGACGACCAGCACCGATCCACCGCCGCCGCCGCCCCCCCCCCCGCATACCGCGAGGGGGACGTCGCCGTCTTCAGCGATACAGGGCGCGCAGAGTGATAGAAAAGGAACCTACCAACCGGAAGGTAACTCGGATCGGACACTGCGCCCCTCCGATAGGACATATGCACGCGCGACCCCTCGTACAACAGAGGAGGGACAGAAGGAGAGGACAGGCAAGGGGCGCAGCGGCCGATCGGAGACTACGACCCGCTCCAATAGAAAAGTGTTGAAGGCGCGCGAGGAATTATTGAAAATACAGTTACAGTTAGCACAGATAGCATTACAGAAGGCCGAAGAGGAGGCGGACTCTGACGACTACGATCAGGATGGACAGTCGAAGGCCGACTACGTACGATCGTGGTTGGAAGAGGCCCCAGAACCACAGCCAGACCTCGAGGTTATAGAAGCAGTCACCGGGAGAAACACCGACTTGGCTGCACCCCCCGCCTCCCCCGTAGAGGGCGTTCGCGGGGAACATAGTGACACACAGCGTGTCAAACATAGTAAAGAAGATGCAGATCCTTCACAACCGAAGGGGGCCCATCAACAGGGAAGTGATTCGTTGAAGCCGTTCATCAGCGAACTCACATCCGCCATAGCCGCGTTAGCGGACAGGAAGCCACTGGATACATCGTATGCGTCGCAGCATCCGGCGGCTTCGAAAGTCATCATGACTTTACCGAATTTCAACGGCGCACATACAGAGTGGTTATCGTTTCGTGCCATCTACGACGCCACGAAGAGATACTTCAACAACATAGAAAATACAGCGAGACTCAGGAGGAGCCTTCAAGGACGGGCACTGGATACCGTAAGTTCAGATTTATAGGTAACGCGCGACCTGATGACATCATGAGGTAGTTGGAACTTCAATTCGGCAGGCCGGACTCTATCGCTCAGGCGGAGACGGACAAGCTGCGGACTCTGCCTCGGTGCACCGAAGCACCCAAAGACATCTGCACGTTCGCGAGTAAGGTAAGATGCGGCGTAGTGACGCTTCAGGCGTTAAAGAAGGAGCATTACCTCATCAACGCGGAGCTGCTGCGTCTGCTGACAGAGAAGCTGCCGAACTCTCTGCGTGCACAGTGGTACCGGACATACACAGAGAAGTATAATTCGATGCCGGACCTCAGTCACTTTAGCGATTTTGTCACAGAGTACGCACACTTTTGCAGCGCGTTCGCACCGGCCGAGAATATCACTGAGGCCCAGCCGAGTCGACGCATCGTACAGAGAACGCACACCGTTACAGGTAAGAGTGCTACTGCTGACACTCGTGCTTCGCGATGCAGAATATGCGAGAAGGAGGGACACTTCGCCTCTGAATGTAAACAGTTTCAGGCCGCCGATGCGGATAAAAGATGGGAGCTCGCAAAGAAGCACGGTCTGTGCTTCCGCTGCTTGCGCGCACGCTATCAAGGGCATGCGTGCAAGCCGAGGAAGTGCGACGTAGAGGGATGCACCGCCACTCACAACCGGCTACTGCACTACGTGAGAAAAGGTAAGGTTGAAGAAGCGAGCGCAGAGAAACAAGAGACAGTCGCAAGTTCAACTCTGCGTGCGAAGTCGCAAGCCTACCTCAAGATAGTTCCTGTGCAGATAGTCGGACCGGCGGGAGAGGTGTCAACCTTCGCGTTACTCGACGACGGATCAACGATCTCCCTCATAGATGAAGATATCGCTGTGCAAATAGGCGCTGAAGGTAAGCCGGACCCTTTCACGATACGCGCTATAGGAAACATGTCGCTAGAGATGTCAAATTCGAGACGAGTGAACGCAACGCTCAAGAACGCTGAAGGTAAACAAGTGCCTTTATACGCGCGCACCGTTCCTGCTCTGCACCTATCGCCGCAGAGAGTCAGTGAAGGAGACCTGGCAGAGTGCAAACACTTGCGAGGAATCAAGGAGAAGCTCACGTACAACACCGCTACGCCTAGGGTGTTGATAGGCCAAGATAACTGGCATCTCCTTGTCGCAAGTGTCATCAGAAGAGGCCCGCGTCATCAACCGGTCGCATCACTGACCACACTGGGGTGGGTACTGCACGGCGCGCACGCTAGAGCGCTAGGCCGCGGCGTACACTCTGTCAATCAGCTGTCATCTGAAATAGAAAATATAGAGGCGCAGTTGAAGAAATATTTCGCACTCGAGTCGCTGGTGATTAACCCGCAGCGTCCGAATACAGACCCAGAGAAGCAAGCTGAAGACAACCTACAGAAAAATATCAGACAATTAGAAGATGGACACATAGAGACAGCACTTCTCTGGAAAACAGAAAATATACAGATGCCGGACAGTTATGAGACAGCGTTCAAAAGGCTCGTCTCTATAGAGAAAAAACTCGATCGCAAACCCGCTTTGAGAGATAGATATACAGAACAGATAGAATCCCTTATTCAAAAAGGGTATGCAGAAAAAGCTCTCAATATAGGCGATTCGGGAAGGACATGGTACCTGCCTCACTTCGATGTCTTCAATCCAATGAAGCCTGAAAAATTCCGTATAGTTCACGACGCAGCAGCGAAATCAAAAGGTATGTCATTAAATGATTACCTCCTTACAGGGCCGGATTTATTACAGTCGCTGCCGGGCGTGATGATGCGTTTCCGACGTCACCGCATCGCAGTATCCGGTGACATAGCGTTTATGCAGGTGAAAGTGAGACAGGAGGACAGAGACGCCCTGCGCTACCTGTGGCGAGGAGACCGGCGGGAGGGCGCCCCTGAAGAATACCGTATGACGTCGATAATATTCGGCGCCGCAAGTTCACCTTGCACAGCCATCTTCGCTAAGAATTGGAACGCGAAGCAGTATAGTACAGAGTACCCGGAGTCGGTAGCGGCTATCATAGAGAATCATTATATGGATGACTATCTAGATAGTTTCACAACAGTAGAAGAGGCTACACGCATAGCTAAGTCGGTACGTGAAATACACAGAAAGGCGAGATTCAACATAGGAAAATGGATCTCGAATTCTACAGAAATTATAGAAAATTTAGAGCCGGGACAGTGTCAAACAGAAACAGTCAGTCTCGCGAGTAAAGGATTTGAAGAAAAAATCCTCGGTTTAATATGGAAGCCGAGTACAGACGAGTTGAGTTTTAATTTAAAGCTCGCTCGGCTCCCTGATGACCTCATTAGAAAAGAGGCGCCGACCAAGAGACAGGCATTGAAAATAGTTATGTCGTTGTACGACCCTCTCGGCCTAGCGTCGCCTGTTACAGTTAGAGCCAAACAGATATTACAAGAAGCATGGCGGCTCGGTACGGACTGGGATCAGCAGCTCAGCACGGATCTATCGGCACAATGGTCGTCGTGGATTCGGCATCTAGAAAATTTGAAAACGGTTAGTATCCCGAGGAGCTACCCGGGATTCAGTGACGCAGACTCGCTACAGGTTCACGTCTTCACAGACGCTAGCGAGACAGCCTACGCGACAGTGGTGTATTGGCGCACCACCACTACAGACGGAGGAGTAAACGTGACGCTCGTCATGGCGAAGGCTAGAGTGGCGCCTCTCAAAATCACGTCTATTCCGCGCCTCGAACTACAAGCTGCAGTAATGGGAAGCCGCGTCGCAGCAGCCGTAATAGAAGAGCACCGAGTCAAGCCGGAGGCCACAGTGTACTGGACAGATAGCAAGACAGTGTTGACATGGCTAAGAAAAGGGTCACGCACGTACAAGCCCTTTGTCGCGCATCGCCTGGCCGCAATAGAAGAAAATAGTAAAGTTGAAGATTGGCGCTGGGTGCCTACGAAAATGAACATAGCAGACGCCGCGACCCGCGACGTGCCAGTAAATTTTAACTCGGCGCACGAGTGGTACATCGGACCATCGTTTTTGTACGCGCATCCTTCAACTTGGCCTATAGAAAAATCAATAGTAGCAGAGGCGACAGGGGAGGAGCGAACCGTAACAGTAACAGTACAGTGTCGGACGCCGAAAATTTCAGAAATTATTCCGGACCCATTTAGATTTTTAAAATGGGAGCGACTCTTGCGAGCTACCGCTAGAATTATACAGTTTATAGCCTTGTGTCGAAAACCCGAGGCTCAAGTCTTATATAAAAGGACTAAGAAGAACCCTGAAAAGGATCCAGATTGGCGTCGCGTGAAGAAGAAGGCGAAGATCAACACGTCGGGGAGCGCCACACCTCACCCTAGCGCCGGCTCCCGGAACTTCGTGCTTCTCACAGCGGAACACACCCGCGACGCCGAGCACCTCCTCGTGAAGGCGGTACAAGGGGACTCCTTCGGCGCCGACCTCCAAGAGCTCCGGCGCGGGAAAGGTGTCGCCATAGACAGCCGCCTGCGAATGCTACCCGTCGAGTTGAACAACAGCGTGATAACTCTGCGCAGCCGTATAGCAGCAACAGAAGGGGTGCCAGAGACCACGAAGAGGCCGCCGATATTGGACGGCGATCACCGCATCGCCCAGTTATATATAGATTGGACTCACAGAAGCCTACATCATGCCGGTACAGAATTGGTGATCAACGAAGTGCGTCAACACTACTGCATACTGCGCTTGCGACCCACAGTAAGGAAAGTCATTTATGAATGTCTACAGTGTCGCATAAAAAAAGCGCGTCCGCCGGAGCCCGCAACAGGGGACCACCCGAAGACACGCCTCGCTCACCACCAGAGGCCTTTCACCTACACGGGCCTCGATTATTTCGGGCCGCTCTCAGTCACCGTGGGAAGACAGCATCACAAGCGGTATGTTGCATTATTAACATGTCTCAGTTCCAGAGCGGTGCACCTTGAAGTCGCCGCCAACCTCAGCGCCGCCTCTGCCATACTAGCGTTGCGCAGATTCGCGGCGCGCCGAGGCTGCCCTACAGAAATACACTCCGACAACGGGACCAACATGCACGGCGCCGACAAAGAGATGCGAGAGGCCGTGTCACAAGAGGCCAATCGCCGCGGCATCGTGTGGCGCTTCATCACTCCTTCAGCGCCCTTCATGGGAGGCGCGTGGGAGCGACTCGTGAGATGCGTGAAAACCGCCCTTTATACGGTTCTTCACGATAAGCACCCGCAGGAAGAAGTCCTGACAACATTAATGTGTGAGGTCGAATATACAGTAAACAGTCGACCGCTCACACATGTCTCCGTGAACGCAGAGGACGACGAGGCTATCACCCCGAATCACATATTATTCGGGGGCTCAGCGCGACTACCATCACTCGGCGAGTTCGACGAGTCCGACATAGACAGCAGAAAACACTGGCGGCGAACACAAATCCTAGCCGACATGTTCTGGCGCCGGTGGGTGCGAGAGTACCTACCCGAGCTGCAGTACCGGCGGGAGCCCCACGGCAGAGGGCCCCGCTTCGAGGTCGGTGACCCAGTCCTCATCGCCGACGGTCAACTCCCTCGCAATACATGGCCGCGAGGTAGAGTGACCGCCGTATATCCAGGCGCCGACGGTCAGATCCGAACCGTCGACGTGCGCACAGCAGCAGGGATCCTGAGACGTCCGACCAAGAAGCTGGTGCCGCTACCGAAGTAGTGCGCTCACCGGCTCATCTGCAGCATCGCTCCACACCGGGTCAACGCTCTGCTGCACGGCGGGAGAGATGTTCGCGACAGCCCTGCTATTCCCGTTTTAGATAGCCCTGTGTTTACATAGATTCAGTGCCGTTATTATCCAGAAAGACAGTAAATTCGCGTGTGTGAAATTATTACGTTATTATAGAACAATTTAGAGACAATAACAGTGATATTCATACTATATAGTAATTTAGTGCTTGTAGAATGTCTAGATTTGTATTAAAACACTTAGATTTGTATTCTGATGCCTAGATTTATATTATAACACTTATATTCGTGTTCATATGCCTAGAATTAAGGTATTTTTAATGTTTTTAAATGTAGCAGCCATGTTCCATAAGCCATAGCGTGAATGTAAACAAAGATGTTGATGAAATATTTTAATGAGAATTCATACATAATTTTGTAATCATAATATGTACAAAACTATGGTTATATGCAATAAAAACTATTCGGAATGTTGTTTCATTTGTAGCCGGCATACGCGTCTAGGGGGTGCTGATTGTTTTATAGCTTCAACCCTTATGGTTTAGACACATTAACGTAGAAAAACAACCCCGATTTTTGAAAATGAGTATGTTGATAAATGTATTCTGTGCTGGGTGCCTAAGTATGAGAGCGAGATGGTGGACACATACGTCAATAGATAGGTCTTGTCAGCACCTATCTATTGGTATATAGATAGCTATATATATAGTCATAGTTTAGAAGTATATAGCCTATAAATAGTTTTTATTAAGTAAATAAAGAATAGATAGTGCGAGGTTTTTGCGGGTCTCGCTACGGTAAAGATTCGTCGTACTTAAGCAAATGCGCATGTATTTTCTTTGTAGCTCAAAAACTACCATATCTTCAAGCCTCGCCATCTTCAATGGAGTAAGCAGAAACCTCAAGCTTTCATAGTGACAGTGCAAGTCGGTGTTTTATTTTCATGGAATGATTCTCCCGGTGACCTCGATAGTGTTATAGTCTTCATAGTCCCTGAAGAAATACAAGGTTTCAGCATACGTCGAACCGAACCTATAGGTACAGGACGTCAGCGGCTCGTTTCTAGTATTCGATAGACCGCCCGTCCGGTACAAGGTACAAAATAAAAAGTTGTTTTCACAGAGTACGTATCGGCAAAAATAATTTCAAGTTTTGTAATAATTATGTCCCACATTTGGGACAATTTTTTTTATTCTTTTTTTTTCGCATCATACCTATGTTCCCCGAAAGGGTAGGCAGAGGTGTACACAATTATACACCCACATTTCACCAATGCTGTTATTAAGTCCCATGTAATAGGTGGTGAGCTATCCATGCCATCTACCGGGCACAATTCCAAACTCCGGGCTGCTACTGAGCGGGCTGCTTTACTCTCGACCTGGGGATCGAACCCAAGACCTCATTCATGCTCAGCAGTCGCGCTTGGGACCGCTAGAACAACGAGACAGTTCGCTATTATGTGCACAGCTCTACATAGTGTCTAGTTCCTTGCCGCGTCTGCCTGTTTGCCTATGGATTCTTCTGGTCACGGAAGTTCTCCATAACTACCGAACAGATTTTATAAAAGTTTTCGTCAAAGAACAGTGTTGTAATATGAGATCACATTTAATTTGTGGATATTGAACGTCGTACACGAAATTGGTATTTACGAGTAAATCAGTCATCTATACAACGTGTATGAAAGTCATTAGTAACACATTGAGAGGTTAATGTAAAAAAAAAACTGCTTTCCAAAATGTACGGAGCAGCTGTTTTTAAAAGCTTTTTTTAAAAAGCTTTTATTTAACTTGCAATGTATGTTTGATCTGGTGGAATCTTGCTACTCAATTTTTAAGCAGATATCTTCAACCGATTGAGCTGAAATTTTGTATACACGTTTAGTTTGGATGACAATTATATTCCAAAAAGAAGAAAACAAAATTTTCTTTTAAAATTTTAACTATCAACTTATAACATTATTATACACAATTTATATGATCATAAAAACTTGTCGCGCGATTTACAAAGTAAATAAACTAGTACCTATTTAATTGAGTAACTTAATCTGCTAAGTTTATCACGCGCCTTCTGATGATTAATATTCTATTTTTTTATACCCAATGAATTGTGAACAAAAATTCGGAGTATTTCAATTCAGAAATATTCATAAAATATACATTCATATTAAAACATTGGAATTCACAAAAAAAAAATGGCTATCGTAATTGGAAAAACCTATAAAGCGTTTCTGTTCGACATCATGTATAAAATGACAATTATGTATAAAGAAAATAATGAAATTTTTATTATTTTGCGTTAAATAAAACAAGTGCCTTTCTATTAATTTTAGATATTTGAATTTCACGTGTACACTCTGAATATCTATTGACATTTGATTACATAATCTTTTAACACGACCGCCCAAGAAAGGACGGTTATGTTTTTAGGATTTATATATAAATTGTTGTTGCTGTATTGCCAATTTTTTGAGTAATTCCATTCTTTTTTTGGACGGAAAATTTTTATGTTTTAGGTTTTGTTTTGGTGTGAGAAAATTTATTTACCTACGTTATGTTTTACTGAAATAAAGCCTAGTTTTATATTCTGTAGCAGACCAAAGTATATATGTATGAAAGTATGTATGTATGTATTTTTGTGAGTTTATATCACCATAACTTCTAAATGCCTGGACTGATTTAGATGTATGGGGTATCGTTAGGATCTTTACACTGTCCCCGGTAACATAGGTTAGTAAGATTTTCAAAAAATTGTGGAAACGGGTTTATAGTACACAAAAAGGCGTGGAATATAAAAATATAACTCATACACGGCAGGCGTGCTTCTTTTTTTTTCATCAGTTTCATCTTGTTAGCTGTCTACATTCCACAAAAACCTATTAAGTCACATGTACGTGCTTGCAACCCATGATTCTATCTTGGAATTCGAATCTGTACTGAAATCAAATATCCCAGAAAAAAAGGGCCAGCATTCAGAATAGCGCTCCCTTGCCCTTCTTAAGTAGGACGATCGGATTTAAGACCGGCCTGATCCGAGATCTGTCAGACCGATAGAGCACGTCCGATGTGCGTCCATGATGTACCAGTTGGACCGATGCCACATGGTTTATCTTACGAGTTGTTGCTGGTTTTGCCAATTTTTTGAGTAATTGCGTTTCCGTTGTATTGTTGAACGGATTATTTTTATGTGTTAGGTTTTGTTTCGGTGGGAGAATGTTTATTTACCTACGTTATAATTTACTGAAATAAAGCCTAATGTTGTATTCTGTAGTAGACAAAAGCGAGAATAGAATAGCTTCAGCAGTGATCATGATAAGACTCCCAGAATTATTGAATCTTCATTTTCGTTTATCATCTTCATTGTCGTTTATGCATGCGGTTAGACAGACCCCAAATTTTTTTTGTTACTTCTTTAGTAAAAATGTGTTTTATTTCAGAAAAATCTTTTACATGCATTAACGCGTGCGTAGCTCTCAAGTTATAATTTATTATGGAAAGAAATATAAGGTCGTACCTAAGCAGGATTCAACCTGTGCGCCTCCAGGACAAATACTCCAGGAGCTTTGCTCTGACCACTAAGCCATCTCAATCCCTGCCACTAGTCTGGATTCTTCTTCCACATACGTCTTTTGGTGACGTCATTCAGTCCCTAAACAAAGCAGAGCGCCTAGAGTATTTATGTGGGAGGCGCAGGTTAGAACCCTGCTCGAACGTATTTTTATTTAATTCTAAATAATTACTAAAATATTTTAAAAGTCGTTAAATTTAAGTATTTTATTTTACATACAGAAAACAGATGACTACTTTGTTGAGAACTTAGTTAGTAGAAGTACTAAGACCACAGAAATATTAACGAAGTTTTCACAAGTAGGTATTTCGCATTCAAATACAAGTGAAATCGTATTAGTATTGAACAAAAGGGCTATTATTATTATTAATTGTTTCATTTAAACAAACCAATGCTTTTATATCGGGTGCGTTACACCTAATCCGGTTATCTAAAGTCCATTAACCGGAACTTATGTAAAATACGGGGGTGTTTTGTGTGGGTTGCGGTTAAATCAAATTTTATAGTATGAATATATACATTTAAACCTGTGCGTAAATTAATAAAAGGTTCCGTTGACTTAGGCAGATTTGTAGAAATGCTACAATATTCTTTGAGCCAGCTAGTAAAAGTTTTACACCAAAATTAAAAAAGATCAGCATGAAACACAACCTCTATGAAACGCCTAAATTTAAATGGGTCGATGTATCGTTAAGGATAAAAACTCTTAATTAATAAAGATTAAAAGTAAAGCCCAAATAATCATTTTTATACTGCCTCGTTGCTCTAGTGGTAGGTACCAAGCGCAACTGCTGTTGCAAAGTGTTATTTAGTTTTTCTGTTAGAAAATTCTCAGTAGCAGCCGGTGGCCAGGGTGGAGTTGTGCGCGGTAGATGGCTATAGACTCACCACCTATTAAATAGGACTTAATAACAACATTGGCGAAATGTGGGTTTACATTTGTGTACACCTCTGCATACCTCTCCGGGGAATATGATATTATGTTATGCTATTTTTATTAAAATTGCTCCACACTAGGATTTATTCTTGTACCGTGGGTGTACACACACATAACATACATGCACACAAACCCAGACCCGGAATGGAATTATTATTATCTGTGAATCACAAATATTTGTGATGTGCCGGAGTCGAACCTTTTATCGCAGCCGCCGAGCTATAGTTCATTGCGCCAACTAGTCATTTAAAGAAGTGAAAAAAATATCCACCAAATTCAGGAACCTTATAACCCTAGTATTAGAAGGTTACCCTATTAGATATTCTTGATCAGAGCGTCAATTATAATGTAGAAAACTAAATATAGAACATTCTTGTCTTTTACAAACAGTTACTTACTATAAAAGCAAGTTGAGACAAATGAAGACATTTCAAATTCAAATTTAGGCACGATAAATTACAATTTACGAACGTTTTTAGTAGCCACAGTTTTAAGTAGCCACTAAAATTAGACGCTTCGAAACGAAAATTGTATGGAAATGTTAGGTTGACATGATTGAATTTGACGTCATCCCATCCCGCACTTCTAGTAGATAACGGTTAATTAAATAAAACAATGCTGTAAATTTAATTTAGTTTGCTACATTAGAATGGACGCCTTATGAAGTAAAGTTTCTTTCGTTGTGTAACTATCATCCTGATTCCTATTAGAAACTGTTAATTTTAAGCCAAATATAGCTCTTGCCGTTTTTTTAGAAAAAAATACTAGGTTCTGAACAAACAAATAAGTTCTGCATTTGTTTTTTATTTCGGTAGAGAACCGCTTTTTTCGAGTGTGTATATCCTTCAAGGACATTGTGCCAGGATCCTACCGACTAAAACAACCTAAACGACTAAAATTACCTATAAAATGTAACCACAAATTTCTTTTACACACTAAATATGTGGCCTTACCTATTTATTAGGGACTCATACGAGCATCATTTACAACTAGGTACAACAAGCTAGCAAACAATATTGCCTTTCACAACAAAAATGTTTAGGTACCTTCAATATATGTTTTCTACTACTTACACGCTGTATAAAAATATTCTATGTATCTACGTATTAAAGACAACATGCTCTATTTAGCTTATATTTTCTTTACGCTACCTGACAAAAACACACCCGTCGCTCATTGACGTCGTTCGGAGAAAGGGGTAAAAACTCATATTTTCTAATAAATAATACACACGTGCAATACTGTGTAATACTGGCAATAACGCGTACGTAAATAAATGTTACGTTTTATTTGCATATTCCACCTTCTTTTATGAAAATTTATGTGTACGCCTTTTTGCGTGTGGATGGGGATAATTCCTGTTTATTTGACACGTACACGTTACTTTGTTGCAGCTCTGTGAATATAGTTGCCCGTAAATATCGGAATTTATGTTAATCTAAGAACAGTGGAGTTACTCTTGAAACTAATACCTATTCAAATCCAATTCCAATATTAAATAGACGCCTTAAAACAACACGTAATTTTAAAATAAATTTAATTACATTACAGTTGCCTCAATTTTTAAGCACGTTGTCTTCGTATTATCCCGAATTTATAATATTTTTTTAGACATTTTGGGATTTCAAAGTACGAACTGACATATTTCCAATGTCAATCGAGCGGAATTAATTTCAAGAGTAAGCCTACAGTTAGCAATTAGTGTCTCATGTTGTCAAAGAGTTACGTGAAAAATGGACAGGCCCAACAGCCTACTCAAAAAATAGAATTTTGGGAAATAAAATGTTATTTTCCCTTCATCAGATTTGTACTGGGCAGTAGATAAGGATTACTTTATCTAACATTCCATGGCAAATCAAATTCAAACCAAAAAGTATTTATGTTTTGGTAAAAATCAAACTTGGTAAAAAAAGGAGTGACTGCTGATATGACGGCTGATAGAGATGTATGGAAGAAGAACACATGCTGCGCAGACCCTAAATAAATTGGGATAAGGGTAGGATGATGATGATTTGAGGGAAATTAATTACACTGCTGTTACTGTTACTATTAGCCTATGTCATCCCACTGCTGGGACAAGACCTACCTCCATGATTTCAATGTCTTTCTATATTCTAACCTATTAGGTTCTATTCTCTTATATCTGTCTAGCTCATCCTGCCATCTTCTTTAGGGTCTGCCATAGACATTGCAATAACAACTGCCAAATTAAAATGAAACTGGGCTGGACATGCTAGAGGAGCTATAAGCAACCACGCCGTGGCTTCCAAAAGCAGGAACTGACAAGGAATGGTTCGATGAACTGGATTCCAACCTAAAGGACTGGCCTCAGATGCCACAGACTAGAAAATTGCAAGGAGTAATCGGAGACCTTTGCCTTGTAGTGGGACACTACATGCTTATGGTAAAGTAATATATTAAAAAAACATAATATTTATATGATTCAATCCGCGGGATTATGCCCCGTTTTTTTTTTTGAATTGGCCTCTTGCCCAGAGGGGTTTTGTCTGCGTAACCGGACAATATCTAAGGCGAGGCACTTTGATGCCTCCAGCCAGAGCATATTTTAAAATACTATAAACTAAGCAACAGCGCTAAGGGCCTCCCCTGTGGGACACGAGCCTCGGGTTTGTGCCCCGGTTTCATGTAACAATGTTTTATGGCGTTTTCAAAAGTAAAACAGTTTTTCAAAAAAATACAAAGTGTTTCAATGTATAAAAATCATTATCGGTATATATGGATTTGTACTGTTTATATCCACACCATTTATTAGATAGCTACAAGAGATGCTACGCATAGGCCAAGATTGAATTAAAATAGATTTAGTTAATTAAAATTGTGTTTTGTTGGACGTAGATAATATATAAGGTCCTAATTTATTAGGTAATTTCCTTTTAAGGGGTCAATGTGTAAGTGATAAGGATTCGTTTAAGCCATAAATCAAATTTTTACAACAATTTTATTTATTTTAATTTTTAGCTTAAGTGAATGTATTTGACTTATATATTATCCCTTTCAAAGGAAATTACCTAATAAATTAGGACCTTATATATAATCATGTTTTGTGTTTTAGTTAATTACTGGATTATAATTTTTAGAACCGTTCTACACATATGTTTTTTTTTTTGTGTGAATCAGATTTTTTGCGAAAATAAAAACTTTTTCCTTCTTTATATTAACCTTTAGTCAGTTTATCAGTTCAATTAAGTATACTTTTAATTATTCGTATTCATCCACAGGGGTACCATATGGAGTAAATAAATAAAAAAAACGGTTTTATTAAATTTACCGATTATTATGAACATTTTGAATGTCACAATACTTTTCATACCGCCTGTACAATTTTAATCCGTCGAAGTCTCCCTTCCAGATATTTCGATACCGTGACAATAATAAAAGCAATATAATTAAGATTGATAACTTTTGTTCGTAAGTCTTAAATGTATATCCGAGTTGGAAGGGTTGGTTAGAGTGAGATTGATAACTTTGTTCAAAACTCTTCCGAAATTACTATTATAAAGATTAGAAACGCCTGCAGATACATTAGAAAATAATTCGTTGGTCTAGAAATCATAAGCGCGACTATCGTATTGAGCATGAGGTTTTGTATTCAATTCCCAGGTCGGGAAAAGTGTACTGGTTTATCTGTTAGGAAATTTTCAGTAGCAGCTTAAAGTTTGGTATCGTGCCTGGTAGATAGTAATAGGCTCACGACCTATATGAGACTTGACAACAGCATTGGTGAAATTTGGGTGTACAATTTTTATATCGTCTGCCTTTCCCTTCGGGGAATAGGCGTGATGATATGTTATGTTATAAGGTTTTTACTAAGGTTGGCAATCTAGCATAAGCTGTTAACTTAGGTATTCAGCGTATATAAAATGTAGTGCACGCTATGATGGTGACATGTTCACGTTGATTAGACTCTCAATAAATAAACAACGTTTTTTTTTTAATGGGTCTACGTTTGGCCACCAGCTCGCATGAAAGTGAGCGGCTGTGTGGCCGAGGATGGAGCACGTAGATCCAGAAGAAATCTGTTCGCTCTAGCCTTAAATATGCCTAGATATATAAGTTGTCCTCCAGTCTAGTTTTCCAAGCCTAATCTCTCTTGAAATATATAACATAACATAACATAGCATCACGCATCACCGAAGGGTAGGCAGAGGTATACACAATTGTACACCCACATTTCACCAATGCTGTTATTAAATCCCATGTAATAGGTGGTGAACCTATTGCCATCAACCGGGCACGATTTTAAACTCCGGGCTGCTACTGAGAATGTCCTAACAGAAAAACTCAATATAACACTTTGCCCGACCCGGGGATCGAACCCGAAACCTCCTGCTCAGCATTCGCACTTGAGGCCGCTAGACCAACGAGGCAGTTCTCTTGAAATAAGAACTAAAAACATTAAAGTATTCTTTAGTCACATTTTCGTCTCGTTTATTATTTAACACTAAAATGCCTACTAAGGTTGGTGCTTTAAAACAAATATTGAATTTACTGAAGCATTTCTTGATTTAGTTGGCAATAATTCAAAGGGAGCGTTGGAATGTTAACTAATAATACTTAAGTTTATTTTGAACCCTCATTACTTATGTATGTAAGCGTTATTCTCGTTTGATATCATTGCGGTGTCTTCACTATCCAAATATTAGATACATAATTGCCCTAAAATGTTATAAGATTAAAATTGGATCTACTTATATAATTTATACTCTAGGATTATTTTAATAACTTTCCTATGCACGAAATGAAGACTATACAAGATCAAACACAAGCCTAATAATAACGATGAAATTAATTAAAAACAATGTGCGAATATTATATAAAAAAGTCTCATCTTTTTGTGTAGGTACCATAGGCACTATATGACTGTTTTTTTATCTATTGAATATATAAAAATGTCGTGTTACAGTGTTTGTTAAAGAAATCCTCCGAAACGGGCTGACAGGTTTTTTTTTTTTTTGTATATTTGGTAGGTCTGAGAATAGGTCGTATTTTTTATACCCCTAGGTAATAAGGGTGGCCCTATCCAGAAAATGTATATGGCAGAACAAAGTTTGCGGGGCACGGCTAGTAATTATATATTACTAGCTTAATTAACGGTCTGTCAAGTAAGTTATGAGAATTATTTTGCCACACAAAATAATTATTGATATAAGCAAAATCACTAGTTCCTAACACATTTATTGGGAACTAGTGCTTTTGTTTGTACTAAAAACACTAAATTAATTGATTACTTTTATAGTAATTTAGTGTTGCCAGTACAAAGTGAGTACTTTGATAGTAATTTAGTGTTTTTTTTTTAAACGTTGCCCCACACTAGGTATTTCTTCCTGTGTCGTGGGTGCGTTGACAGACATATAATCTCACAAGCACATTAACACCCAGACCCGGAGCAATTATCCGTAGATCGTACAAATATTTGCGCCGTGCAGGAATCGAACCTGCGACACGCAGCGCAGCAGTCGGTCTCTAGACCACTGCGCCAATCGCGCTGTCAAAAAGTGTTGCCAGAACAAAGTTAGTACTTTGATAGTAATTTAGTGTTGCCAGTACAAGGAAAAGTAATAGTTCCCAAAAAACAATTTTCATGACTTTTTTGACAGACTTCTCGGGACTATGTAAGGATTCTAAGTTTCTAGTAATACACCATACATCTAAATCAGTTCAGGCATTTAGAAGTTATGGTGGAATAAAGAAACCAACAAACAAACATGAACCACAACCCTTTTTTGGGCAGTTATGTAAAATAACAATCTACATCTATTTATATATAAAAATGAATACCTATGAATATGAATACCTATGAGTCACATATGACGCACGAGACAGGGAAATGAGAAGTATATTTTACATAAGTGTGTCATATTTCAACATTTTAAGATCCTACTTTATTAGTTAACTTCATTTTTAGGAGTTCGAAATAACTAATACTATACGCGCATTTATATTTCAATAAGTCGTATGGTTCAATAAAGAACTGTCGATATCACTACGACAAAGCTATAAATCATAGTTCATAAAAAAGATCGCTACCTTGGATTCGAACAACAGCGTCAGAAGTTCTAAGAGCTTTTGCTTGTGGTTCGTTGTACCAACAACAATTATATCTACCCGTTTCTATACATATATACGCACCATTGATTCGAGCTCACTCTTGACCATTTCGTTCGACCTCCAGTGATTATTGACAGACAATAGAAAAAGGTATATAGATGAGGCATTACGAGGATTTACGATCATTTTTTACCTAACGGCCATTTTTTGGGCCTGGGCTATCTATTCCACATCATCCCTGGAATAAATTGCCGATAAAGATTTTGAATATATCTATAATAACCACCTCAGTGAGGTACGAAACTCATAGGCGTGAAATATCTACAATTTGTTATTGACTCTATGAATAGATATTAGTCTTTATTCAGTCGGATAAAAGGTATCATAAAAAATATGTAAATAAATTCGGATACAAAGGAAAAATAATGTAAACAAAATGTAAAACATCTATCTAAAAAGGAAATTGTTACACTTACTGGAAAATGGCTTCGAATTCCAGATATGAACAAACAGAAACAACGACTCGAAACATCGATATCTTTTATTAGTATATCGACTTTCATTAACCCATCCTTCTAGGCTATGAACTTTTCGTTACAAACATAAACTAAGTTTGAACTTTGACCAAGACGTGGATTTAGATTAGAGGATTGGCTACTATAATTAGGAAATCACCAAAGTTAGCCTTTGACGATAACTCTGAATTTCAAACTGAGTCTTCATCTCAATTCGGAATGATTCATTGGTAAATTTTCTGATTGTACTCGTTGTTATAAGCCAATTAAAGGAAAATTTGGAATACGCGAGTAAGCTAAATTAATATACACACGGTAGTGTGTCCGCCAAGTTCGGAAAGAAACGGGCGACGCACGGCCAATGTGTATCTTTACACGAACCATTTCGAGCTCAGTTTCAGCCCCTAAAGGGGAACTAAGAAACTAATAGGCCTACATACTTGTAATTTCACATGTTTAGATATAAGGAATTTGCCAAGTTATAAAATGTATATAATCGTTTTCATAGCTAGTTATCATTTGAGAAACTGCTATTGAACATGGCGTCCATTTAAATCTCACCACTTTTGTCGGTAACACCGTTAACCCTTGGCGTCGTTTGTTGGTACCGAACTTGGCCCCTTTTTTCACATTAATATTTTTGATGGGATATAAATCTGACATAACCGAGTGGTGACATAGTAATAGATAGATAGATAGGGTTGTCATAAAAATAAATAAGAAGAGGAACAATGGTAAGACAGTCTCTGGGCAGCTTGTACAAGTCTCTCATCATATTTTCTTCTTAATAATGGCGTCCTATGTCCCCGGAGATTAGCCAAGTACGCAGGAGATATGCAGGAGGTGCACAAGTGTTTGCGCAAACACAGGTGCACTTCCTCTTCCTTCACTCTCATATTTCGATGGGACGGCACTCCGACACGACCAGAAAGAGATAAGGCGCAGGACCGACGGCTTTACGTACTCTCCGAAGCACGGGGGTGTCACACCAACAACTTTCTGACTCCAGGCTGCTACTGAAAATTTCCTAACAGAAAAACCCAATAACACTTTGCCCGATCTGGGAATCGAACCCAGAACCTCACGTTCAGCAGCCGCGCTTGCGAACACTAGACCAACGAGGCATTCTTACTACATGCAGAAGTATATTAAATTGCTATGTGAAATTATTGTGATATATATGTTGTATAGAATCTCAAAAACTATAAAACCATTTAGTACTTTCCGTACTAATGTTTTTACAGTTTACATTGTTATTTTTCCCGACTACGGCAAAGCCAAGAGGACGTGTTATAATTAAAGACCGTGATGGACTGCTTTTTAAATATTATATACCTACTTATATCGTATTTTATCGAAATACTAACAACTGCCTACTTACTATAAAAGAGTAGATTACACAAGACTGCTATCTGAAGAAGGTAGAATAAAAAATATATTCCAAGCAACCCTAGCTACAAAAATAATATTATACGACCGAGCCGCGTTGTTTGTTAAGATAAAACTAGCAGTAACTAATATATGAGGAATTTAGCCTTTTTTACTATATATATTTATATAAAAAAGTATACGCCAATTTTCGACCTCATATATCGTACGATGTATCCCCACAAAGTTTTGTATTAGCATAAATTGACTTTTTGTAATACCCTGCCTAAGGGTAGTATTACATTTCTCTAAATATTTACCATACGAGGCTTTTACAGATGCCAGTATGTGATGACATTTCGGTTTTCCCAAATTGTTAGGATCGAGAGGTCTAAGTTAAATGGTGTTTATTGTTCTTGTATGTCTAATATTTTTTCCAAACTTGGCGACAGAATGTGTAGGGTCTTGTTTATTGCACATACGATAGTAACCATTCTCTTTTCGAGTATTTTTTGTTAAGAATATTTTGAATGTGCCTCTTCATATAACGAAGTAGTGTTCATTCATATAACGAAGGATTTATATGAGTTTGTAGTATGTAGGGATCCATTCAAAGAAAATTGACCATGTGATATGAATATATATGTAGGTATATTATTTTCCCATAGACAAATTGTGCGTGTTATATATTTTATGCTTTTCCTATACTTGTGTTCGTATAAATTAAATTTTAACAAAAAATAAAAACCGCCTTCAAAAATCTACTACACTAAAAAGTTTAAAATAATATCAAAATTTAAAGTTTACAATATTAATTATTAGCATGCGTTAATGCTTTTCAAAGATTTATCTTGAATATCAAAATTTGCTTATAATAAAATAATTTTATAAGAACAATATATAATAATAATCTGTTAATTTGGAGTCGGTGCCTGTACTGGGAGAGGGTTATTGTTTTCCTCTTGTTAGTCACTTATGTTCGTTACACTGTGGTTATGTTACCGTCCTTTTGTAAACCCCACATACATCAGGCACCGACTCCCATATCCGATCCATAGCCATATCCATGGCCCGAATCGGGCATGACTTGTCTCTGCCAGCAGTAGTAAGTGCTATGCTGGCAGACGCAGCGAACTGGCAGGAAATGGCCTCTTTCTGCGAGACCTTTATGGTCCAGAAGGAGGCCGCTGAGCGGGATCGTGAGAGGGCCGATCCCGCTCGGAGAAGAAGGCGTCGAGGAAACAACCGCCTCGGCGCCTAACAGCCGAAACCCCGCCTGTATGATTAAATAAAGCAGGCGGGCCTTTGGGGTCACGGTTGCATAGAGCGGGGACTCTGTTCACCTATCATGTGACCCCAGAGAAGACGGTGGCATAGTGGTCACATGCCACCGTGCATAGCGAGGCTTAGGGGAGACCCCGTTACAGTCTCCCCAGGGATGTGCTTAATAAGCATTGCATAGCGGGGGTACTGGAGCTGGTCTGTTCAGAGGACCCAGTGCCCCCCTTGAGGACGGGGTGGGTCAGCTACATACTATGTATCAACTACATATTATCAGATGCTTTTTTATTTAACTTATTGGAACATATAGGTAAGTATATTAAAAGCTTATATCTATCATAGTCTTTGAGGGGTTCGTGGCTAAGTAACAGCTGCACATGTCAGTCGATCCATGTAAAATACCGGTATTAAGCTACATCCGATTAGATTGGAAGACGACCTCAACGTAGCTGGAAAAAGGCTCGGCAGGTTGGATATACCAGTCCTTATTAGTATAGAGGAAGCAAACAGGGTTGGTGAGTGTGAAGTCCTGAGTTCGATTACCGGGTCAGGCATAATGTTATTGAACTTCTCTTATAATAAATTGCCAGCAGCAGCTTGAAGTATGGAATTGAGTAAACGTCAATTGACTTACCACCACATGAGATTTAACACACAACACATCTGCTTAATCCTTCGAGGAATAGCGGCGCAATGCGTATCATAGCCCGTAAATATTTCTAAAGAGATTAATTACACTGGTTTTGTTGGAAACGAAGTACGCAACTTGTTGTAACGAGTTGTACGTTAAACTTCAAAGAGATCGGGTTGGATATCAAACGTTCCTCTAGTTACTTGCGAAAACCAGTACAAATGATGAGTTAAAGTTACAGGGATAAGATATGACTTAGGTTCAGAAACTGTTAAGTTTTATTTGATATCCTTGAAGGGTAATGCCTAGAAAATAACTTTAATTCCTACTACCATTAACATCTAGCGTGCACTATGACTTTTTAGTGCGCGGGCATGTTGTCATAGAATTAGACCGTTAGATAAATCAGACTGCCCCAACCCTATCGTTGACGAAATAATTCTATAAATTATATATATATATATATATATAATTATATATATATATATATATTTATATTATATAAATTTGGGTAAAGAAAATATGGTAGTGAGCAGGTTTTAAAACAGCGTTCCTAAAGAATACTCCAGGCGCTCTGCCAACTGAACTAACCCAACCTCTGCTCACTATTCCAAATTCTCATTTTAATACGTATTTTGATAATTACAAAAAAAATCAAAAATTCGTTACCATATATATGATTATGAAAGGTGAAACGCGGCCACGTCGTTTTTCAGAAGACTCCATTTTCAACGACAAATCGAGAAGACTTTACCACAACCAAAATAATAATATCGCAGCTTTTATTCATAATTAGAACTGGAAAACAAGCCAATCCCAGCTATATTTTCCTTTGTTCTAAAACAAACGAAACTCGAGCGTTAGCCGGTTTTATATGCAAGTTTACATATTCAATGTATGTATGAGCAGCCTAAAATACGGTTCTATCGATATTCCCTGCACATTGAGGCCAGGGCCTATTGTGTGCTGCAAACTATTAGGGTGTGGGTTGAATAATAGACCACTGAGTTGTAGGGTTAACGAGATATAGACATATACAGGTTGTAGTTTAAGACAGTGGCTGAATTAGAGGAGGTGAATTTAAAGTTTAACGGATAACATATCAATAGAACAGAATATTATGACGTACCTGAGAAAAAAATTTTTTTTTATTATTTATTGTTATTTTTCATAAACTACATTGGTGTTATTTAACAGACGCCGCCGCCGCCGTGCCGCAAGCGTACCACTAATGATGTGGCATTTGTGTTGCTTTGAAAGGTACATGAAAAGTTTTTAGATAAGCTGATTAGATTTATAGGATACTGACATCTTCATTATTATTAATTCCAAATTTAAAGTTATAATATTAAATGGAAAAAGAATACGGTAGCAAGCAGGATTCGAACCTGCCCCTCCCACTAAGCCATCTCGACCTCTGCTCACTACAGTGAATTCTTCTTCCACATTTTAACACGTCTTTTGGTAACGTCGAATCCTGCTCGTGACCGTATTCTTTTTCTATTTAATATTATAACTTTAGAGTTCGCTAAGCATGCGTTAATGCTTTTCAAAGATTTATCTTTAATTCCAGATTTATTTATTTTCCAACTTCAAATTTTTTTGATGTATGGTTATATTATACAATATGGCCACTGTTTAAAACTACAGCCTATATATACAATGCAGTGCATATAATGGGTCGAAACGACAATGCCTACCAAAGTATGGGAGGTTGCCACACCTACAAACTAGTATGCCGATAAGCTGATGTGTATTTAAAGCCAGGACCTGCACTGACGGTTGATTATTAACGATGATGAAACTTTGGACCTTGATTTTGAACATTTTATTTGCTAATATAATATTTTTTGTGATTGCCTCGTTGGTCTAGTGGTCGCAAACGCGGCTGCTGAGCGTGAGGTCTTGGGTTCGATTCCCAGGTCGGGCAAAAAGTGTTATTGAATTTTTCTGTTAGGAAATTTTCGGTAGCAGCCTGGAGTCAGGAAGTTGGTGGTGTGAAACCCCCGTGCCTCGGAGAGCACGTAAAGCCGTCGGTGCTGCGCCTGATCTCTCTCCGGTCGGATTTCCGTCCCATCGGAATATGAGAGTGAATGAAGAGCGCCTCCTGCGTACTTGGCTAATCTCAGAGGAGATAGGCCGTGCCTGAAATACGGTCGGAAGGAGTATATTTTTTGTGCATAATATAATATCTACATATATACACCCGTTTTTTAATTCAAATTAAATTATCTAAATATATTATAATTAGATTATACAACTACTTCATAATTTATAATCAAACTAACCTACAATAATTTAATAGTTTATTTAGTATGTCATGTGTTCAGTATTTATTATATGTACCATATCCAAACTAATAGGGCATTGCAGCCATACATTCCAGTAGTGTACGGCTGCCTTATATCTACCTTAAATATGATACCTTATAATAAACGTCTTTGCTTCGTAACTTCTTCACTTTTAATATATCACTATGTCTATATTAACATTTCACTATGTCTACTTCCTATCAATAGTACCTTAACGTATTCACCTTGTTTCGAGCATATGGCACTCGTGGGCCGCAGCTGAAAATCAGCGCTAGGTAGGTAGCTACCCTAGCATAATGCTGAGCTGATGGCCCTTTGGCACATACTTTGATAATAGTTGTCTTATTTTTGTACTTTTATGTGTATTTTTGTGCCAATAAATGTTTTTCTTTCATTCTTTCTTTGTTTCATTCAAACAACAGTTTAGTTAGATGTATGCGCCCCATTTAGTTGCGTCTGTGTAAAATCTGTTATTGAAATCTGTTCGTTCGAGTTTGTTTATTTAATCAATTTAATTTAGGTAGGTAATATTTGATCGTTATACAGTATATTCAGTATTTATATAGTACGAAGTTTATAATGGAAAATACTGTGTATGTATTTCAGGTTGTGATTAAAATCAAATTAATGAAATAGTAAAAAAATAGTGGCTTTTACGTAGGCATTTTTTGGCAGTTTTTGGCAGTTTTACTAGTTTAGGTTCAATCATTTATCAATGAATAACTTTCCAACGCGATTGACACTGGATTTATTCCGATATAATAATCACATATACTTATATACAAACAACTTTTACTATGGATCTAAAGTCGAAACCGCGAAAAAAAAACCATATCAATGTTCATACCTACTCGACCAAAATGTATGGAATAGTCGGTTCCATTGTAAAAGTCGCTCGTATATATGAGTACATTGACCCCCTTAAGTATGCCATCATATTTCTGTTACACATTATATAATTATGTAGTTTTGACACATAGAGAAAGAAATTCTCTAAAATTTGAATGCTTTTTTAACCGACTTCCAAAAAGGAGGAGGTTATCAATTCGGTTGTATTTTTTTTTTTTTTTTTTTTTTTATGTTTGTTACCTCAGAACTCCGTCATTTATGAACCGATTTGGATTTTTTTTTTTTATTTGAAAGGATTTACTTTCAGATTGGTCCCATTTAATTTTTATGAAAATTGGTTCAGTTGTTTGGTATTTAAATCAAAATAACTGAAAAATAATACGTCGTCGAAGTAAACGAAATGGTGTATTTTGCTTTCTTGTGACTTTCCGGTGGTGTTTACAGTCTCTAGAATAGTTCTAATGAACTGCCTAACTGTCAGATTGTTGATTTTAGTTCGAAATTTTGTCGGCTCTGTATGTCCTAACAATAATAACCTAACTTTATTTTACTTGTCAATAGCAAAAAAATTATGAAATTTTTTTATGACGTAAATACTAAACCACTATAATAGTCGACAATATATCGGGATTATGAAAGAAAATAAATTAAATTGATCCATGAGCGAGCGAAGCGAGCTCGGGAGTTTCGTGTATCCCGACACGGACAGGTTAGGTTCGAAGAGGATGACGGGGGCCCGTGAGCGAGCGTAGCGAGCGAACAGCCCCCGTCATCCTCTTCGTGTTTAGGTTTTTTCTAACCTTACGGACACAAAAATAGGAGCCCCGCTGAGCGGGGCTCCGTCGACCCAGCCACGGAAAGTCAAATCAGAATACAGTAAAGTAAATCAGAGTACGCTTTTTTACTTGAATGGTGACTATCCATTTGATATACCTAAACAATAAACAAACCTGTCCCACTGTAGATATGTCATTCTGCATTACGTCTAAAGGTGGGTAGCAGTTTTGTTAAACGTATCGCAATGGCAATCCAGCTGAACGTTGTTAAGCTGTTTTATAAAACAGTACTGTTTTGTCAGTGGCGGTACCTTCATTTAAGCCCAAAAGCCAGCAAAATGCCTTACTAAAATGCTCGATAGAGAATCAATATCAAACCCGAACTATTTAAAAGTTCGCGCGCTTAATTCTTATCAAAATAACACAAAGTATCTACCTATGCCACACTACTACACATCGCGATTGTTCGCGCGTAGAGTTTCGCATTTGCAGCATCTACATATAGCTATCTCGCTTACACGTACGGGCTTTTACCGGGCTTTCAAATACTATCTCTGTCACTTTCGCACTTATAGCGATGTGCCGTATAACGAGTACATACCTTGTGCGTCTACAAATCGATCAGTATGGAAGATTTAAGCCGTGCATGCCTATGAAGTTGCACGCGTATGCACACCTTGCCAACTCTGCAGTGTTGCCGTTTTAGCGACGTTGTGAGATCTTGGAGATTTTTAACGAGTTTGGAATTTTTTTTTAAGATTTAGCAACAATAAAAACTAGCGACTTTTTAAAATAATTAATAGTTTCGAGTCACGTGACACATAGATTAAAAATTATGAATTTGTTTATCGAATTAAATGTATTTACGAGTTATTAATATTATTTTCAAAAATACCAAAGAGTCAAATAAAATACATTCTATCATTATAGCTAAGTTTCATATTTTATTTCCATCAGTGTTAAATACCCTATTGCGACATCTAGCTAGATTTTTCATATACCTGGCGACTTTTTTTGCCTAAATGACAACACTGCAACTCTGCGTAAGTACCGAGTGCAACTCACTTCAGTTTCATTTGCTTGAGTGGGAAAACTGGGAAAAGTTTTGTTGTTAAAGTTTTTTGTGTGTTTTCTTAGATTTTCTTGTGATACAATTGATTTGGTGACTTACAATGGAGGTAATTGTACCTTGTGAGGATTTAAAATGCGTTCAAGTTTTGATTGGCGAAGATAAGGTAAAATCTTTAAACTTTGCTCAGAAAAAACAGTTAATTTCTTCATTAAAACCGACGCCTAATATGTGTATTTCTCAGACTTGTAAATCGCATAAACGAAAATTTTATAGATCAGTGTATAAAACTAGTTGGATTGTTGGCTGTTCGCACACTAATAAGTTGTATTGCTGGTGCTGCATATTTTTTTCGAATGAAGATTCCGAATACATCTGGTTATAATGATTTAAATAACATATCTGGCGCCATTAGAAGGCACGCAAATTCCCATAAACACCTGTGTGCAATGGTTTCTTTCGGTAATTTTGGTAAACAACGAATTGAGACATCTATATCACGCCAGTTATCTGAGGAAATTTCAAAATATAACACGCGCGTTGATAACAACCGTAGTGTATTTCAAAGATTAGTCGATATTGTTTGTCATTTAGCACAACAGGAACTTCCTTTAAGAGGACATGATGAGTCCAAAACTTCATTAAATAAAGGCAATTTTTTAGAACTGGTCTCGTTAATTTCAAAATACGATGTCGTTTTAGAAAAGCATATGCAGCATCAGGAAAGTGACAAACCGGGGCCGAGAAGAAGACGGATGAATTCACTTTTAATTTATTGTACCTAACCAGTAGTTTATGAGAAAATTGCGATGATACATACGTAGGTACCTACATACTCAGTCGAAAACTGAACTTTCTTTTTTTGAAATCGGTTAAAATTTTATTGGGCTTGCCTTATTTTGAAACCCTAGGCACGCCACTGTGTTTTGTAAAGCAGCTAGAGATTTTGTAAAACAGCGGATTCTACAATCCATCTGCGACAGATATATATGGACAGCGCGTTGAGTAGGTCTACCCATATTCACTTCCGATAAATCAGTTATGGTACGCAAGATTCACTAAAAAGTAAGAAATAAAATAATTTTTAACAAAAAAAAGAACCGACTCCAAAAATCTTTCTGTTAGGTAAAATTGCACTAAAAAGTAATAAAATAATTGCATTATTTACTTACTACAATTTATATAAAAATATTTTTTTAATTTTAGAGGATTCTGAATAAAATCAATTTATTAGGACAATAATATACAATTATTATTATTTTTGGAGTCGGTGCCAGTAAAGGATAATAAGCGTGTAAGTACATTCATGAAGTAGCGTATTACGTTCGCTTTAGGCAGTTGTTGTGTTCATTTGCAAATAGGTTCAATTAGGTATAATACATTATCGTAAAAATAATGATGGTTAATGTACCTTTAAATATACTTTGTAAATTTTAGGAAACTTCCTAAATATTTTTAAAGTTTGTCTGGCACCGACTCCAAAAATAATAATAATTGTATATTATTGTCCTAATAAATTGATTTTATTCAGAATCCTCTAAAATTAAAAAAATATTTTTATATAAATTGTAGTAAGTAAATAATGCAATTATTTTATTACTTTTTAGTGCAATTTTACCTAACAGAAAGATTTTTGGAGTCGGTTCTTTTTTTTGTTAAAAATTATTTTATTTCTTACTTTTTAGTGAATCTTGCGTACCATAACTGATTTATCGGAAGTGAATATGGATAGACCTACTTAACGCGCTGTCCATATATATCTGTCGCAGATGGATTGTAGAATCCGCTGTTTTACAAAATCTCTAGCTGCTTTACACAACAGTACTATTTTATAAAACAGCTGCGATACGTTTAACAAAACTGCTACCCACCTTTAGACGTAATGCAGAATGACGTATCTACAGTGGGACAGGTTTGTTTATGGTATAGGTATATTAAATGGATAGTAACCATTCAAGTAAAAAAATGAAACTGTATTCTGATTTGACTTTCCGTGGCTGGGTCGACGGAGCCCCGCTTAGCGGGGCTCCTATTTTGTGTCCGTAAGGTTAGAAAAAACCTAAACACGAAGAGAACCTCTTCGAACCTAACCTGTCCGTGTCGGGGTACACGAAACTCCCGAGCTCGCTTCAGTCGCTCATGGATCAATTTAATTTATTTTCTTTCATAATCCCGATATATTGTCGACTATTATAGTGGTTTAGTATTTACGTCATTAAAAATTTTCATATTTTTTTTTGCTATTGAGAAGTAAAATAAAGTTAGGTTATTATTGTTAAGACATACAGAGCGATATGTGACAAAATTTCGACCTAAAATCAACAACCTGACAGTTCATTTCACACTGTTTTACATAATCTCTGATCGTTGACCCGCTGCATTGATAAACGCAAAACGTTCATTCAATTCTGCGTGTTATAGTTCAGTAATTAAGTAAAACCGCTAAACGTCGTTCAGCTGTTTTTCATAACAGTACTGTTTTGTAAATCAGCTAGCAGTTTTGTAAAACAGCTTATTCTACAGTCCATCTGCGACATATCCATATCAAAGTAGGAAATCTAGATCTGAGGCTATTTCAAAAGAGAGTAATAAACTGCGTAAAACAACAAGAAATTAATTTAAAAAAAAACTGACTAGCGTATGTTACTGACGGGACAGTGTAAGGATTCTAACGATACCCCATATATCGAAATCAGTTCAGATATTTAGAAGTAATGGTGGAATAGGTAAAGAAACTCACAAACATACTTACATACATACATACTTATATTCACTCCGTTTTTTGAGCACTCGTGTAAAAAGAGATGTTTGAGAATGCGGTCTTACACTAAAAAGCACTAAATAGCAAAAAAAATATTTTTCCGGTGCTTACCTTCCGGTTTCATCATCATCATCATCATCATCTGATGATGAAGCTGGAAAATAGGCAGTTCATTAGAACTATTCTAGAGACCGTAAACACCGACGGAAACTCACAAGAAAGCAAAATACACCATTTCGTTTACTTCGACGACGTATTATTTTTCAGTTATTTTGATTTAAATACCAAACTACTAAACCAATTTTCATAAAATTTTAATGGGACCAATCTGAAAGTAAAACCTTTCAAATAAAAAAATAATTTTCTAAATCGGTTCATAAATGACGGAGTTCTGAGGTAACAAACATAAAATAAAAAAAAATAAAAAATAAAAAAATACAACCGAATTGATAACCTCCTCCTTTTTGGAAGTCTTATATAATTATGTAGTATTGACACATAGAGAAAGAAATTCTCTAAAATTTGAATGCTTTTTTGTGGTTCGTATTTGGTTGGTCATTTTTATTAGGTTCACACTTTAGTTAATATCGTATAATTTAGTATTACAAACTTTAAAAGTACGTAGTGTAGATAAATCCAGATACCATTGGCTAGATGTTGTTTAGGCTGTTTACAAACAGATAAAGTATTGTCAATAATCACCCCTTAAATTACAACGAAATCATTGAAAACATTTATTTCAATACACTTATTCCAATTGACTTTTAGCACAACCTGTATTTTCAGTTTATATTTTTAAGTTCCTAGACATAATATTTTAGTAATCATTGATACTAAACTCAAAGCATTTATTTTGAATTAGACCATTTACAGGCACTTTAAACTTTCAAAAGCTATTTACATTAAAAAAAAATCGCATAAATAAATTCAAGCAAACTTAAAACCCATCCTACCTCAACGGTCAAATCAGTCCAGGTGTCAAACAAAGCCTCGTGAAAAACGTCACCCTCGTTTGAACTTTGACGTCGGTAAAAAGTTGATGAAGCCATGCAAGAAGTGTGGCCATCAGTCATAAACGGCTGTGGTCTGGACATGCCATTTATCAAAGTCTGACAACCACATGAATAGGCCAGAACTCGGACTGTAGAGACCAATGTGTTTTTTTTTTTAGGTTTTGATAAAGCTGGCAGTATTGTCTGGTTTGTTTAGTTAGGTAATGTTTTTTCGGGAACAATGTACGGGTTCTCAAATAAAAATAAAATACAAGCCGTTGATCTATACCCGTGGCATATTTATACAGCAAATGATAAAAAAGATGCTTTATCAACTAAATTTATATATCATTACATTTTTTTATACATGTTGAGACCATGTAATGCCTATATTAATTACTATTTTTTAAAGAAACATTGAAAAAATTATGTATGTCAATGGGTATTAACGAGACAAGGTAGCTCAGTTGGTAGAGTGATGACCCGGAACGTCAAAGGTCGCGGGTTCAAACCCCGTTCTTGTCCATTATTTTTCAATGTTTCTTTAAAAAATAGTAATCAACTAAATTTACTTAAAATAATATATGGTTATTTAATAGTCGAATTTTCATTTCGAAACGTTAGGGGGTTTTTAAAATAAACTCGGAACGGATTCAAAAATAACTTGTCTTTTTTTTCTATACGGCAGACAGGAGGAGTTTTATATCATCCAGTTTTTTTTATGATTTTATTTTGATTTGGCAGTATAGTCACCTCCTTAAATATGACACCAGTCCTACAGATCAGACAAAACATCAGAAAATTTCGTACAGTAGTAGTTCGTAGTGTAGTAGGTGTCACCTACTCCACGAACATCCGCAACCACAGAGGAATCACTGATACGTTGCCGACCTTTTTTAAAAACACAGTTTTTATGAACACATTGGCTATCTGATGCTATATGCAGTACAATGTGCAAATATTTCATTTATTTAAAAACGAGGAGGTTCCAATTCAACGCGTGTTTTTTTTCCTTAAAGCTTGTTACGATAGCATCGTAGCACATTATCTGCTACGACGTAGTTGGCGTGGCCGTAAATATCAAGGAATCTGTTAGATACATAACAAGGCCTGAAATTGCATTTGGGATTTAAATAATAGATTAAAAGCTGATCTGTACAATCTGATATCACACAGTTTTGGTGTTAATAATTTTATAGTAGTAGGTTGCAAGTTCGAATCTAAAGCACGCACCACTGCCTTTTCGAGTCATGTGCGTATTAGAAATTAATTATCACTTGCTTAAAACGGTGAAAGAAAACATCATGAGAAAAACAGCACACCTGAAAGAAGTTCTCGATGGTGTGTAAAGCCATGTCAGACCCCTACGGGTGGTTTCTACTCTAACACTGAATTTTCTATAATTCCCAAGTTGAGAGAAAAAATCATGTTATAGGAAACAAAAATTAAATAATAAATAAATAAATAAATTGATTTATTTGGCAAAATATACATTTACATATAATGGTAAATAACAGTGGTTTCTACACTAAGCTCACGGCTTGTATCGCAGAAACCGGCAAGACATTTCCCTTTACCGCGTTAAAGTTACCAAAAATACAAAAGAAAAAATTTATATTTTTATGCAATAAACCAAAACAAAGAGGTAAAATCAAAGAGCAAAAATTATACAAAAAGAGCGTGCGTGCGTGCGTGCTGTGGTTGTGTGTGTGTGCGTGTGTTTGCGCGTGTGTGCGTGGGTGTGTGTGGAAATGCAATGTCAGCTCACCGTTACAATAATGTTTTCTGTTTCTTCATAAGATAGCTCCAGTAGCCAGGATTTTATTATAGATTTAGTTTTACTTGTGGGTAAGTTTTTGATTTGGGGCAGGTGGTGGGATACCTTGTTATAAATGTGAGGGAGAAGGAATATTGGTAGACGTTTTATAAAACTTGTTTTTATGACAGGGCCAGGAATGCGAAAGACTCGACGTTGGGATAGAAAAGAATGCCTTGCAGAATTTATTATCTTATTATGCGTTATCGTTGTTGCTTTTGCAATAAACAACTGTCGCACTCTGAGGACTTCGCATTCCTTATAGAGGTCGTCTGTGGGAAATCTAAAAGGTTTCCGCAGCATCACTTTTAGAACTGCTCGTTGTGCTCTTTCTAGTTCTAACATCTTCGTTTTTGCTGTTCAACCCCATGCCAAGATACAATAATATAATATTGATTGCGTCAAAGCCTTATAGACCATCAACAGAATATCTTTACCAGTACAATATTAAATGGAAAAAGAATACGGTCGCGAACAGGATTCGAACCTGCGCCTCCCGGATAGATACTCCAGGCGCTCTGACCACTAAGCCATCTCGACCTCTGCTCACCACCGCGAATCGTTGACTTGTATAGGTACTGAATTGATTGCAATGACGTCGCCATAAGACGTGTTAAAATATGGAAGAAGAATTCGCGGTGGTGAGCAGAGGTCGAGATGGCTTAGTGGTCAGAGCGCCTGGAGTATCTATCCGGGAGGCGCAGGTTCGAATCCTGTTCGCGACCGTATTCTTTTTCCATTTAATATTGTAACTTTAGAGTTCGCTAAGCATGCGTTAATGCTTTTTCAAAGACATATCTTTACCAGTACTTTGACGCAATGATTTGACAATATATATGATTTTTCTAATCCTTCCTGACAATACAGAGATATGTTTTTTAAAAGACAGATGATTATCTAATATAACGCCGTATTTAATGCTATCTATGTTGCCGATTGTGTCACAGCTGCAAGTTTCATTAGATTCGCAAGTGTGGATAGTTAGTGCTGGCATTGCAGGTGGCTAAGATGCTATAGTTTTGTGAAAGGCGAGATATTTGGTCTTTTTTAGATTTAGAGTCAGTAAATTCCTACTCAACCAGTTAGCTACTATTGTCATACCAGTTTCGGCGGCTGTAATAACTTGTTCCCACGTACGATCCCTAAAAATCACAGCGGTGTCATCGGCATAACAAACTACCTCTGGACCCGGTATTGAAAGTTCTAGAACGTCATTAATGTAAATAGAAAAGAGAGTAGTTGCCAAAACACTTTCCAATTAAAAAGGATAGTAAGGTTTGAAAAATGGCAGAAGTACCGCCATTTTTTTAAATCTTACCATCCTATGTGACCGCGGACAACGTAAGGATTCCAACGATACCCCATACATCGAAATTGGTTCAGACATTTAGAAGTTATGGTTGAATAAAGAAACTCCCAAACGTACATACATACATACATGAACCCTACAAATATAACACTTTTTGGGCAGTCGTGTAAAGACGTCACGTCACATCACGTCAGTATGTTCCAAAGAGTTAGGCGGAAAAATATTGTTATATGCCTTTATTTTGCGATGAGCCTTTGGTCATCTACCCAATAACAAACTTCAAGCTGTAACTGAGAATTTCCTAACAATAAAAAACACAATAACACTTTACCCGACTCGTGAACCCAATCCAAAACCAACGCTCATCAAGATATCTTTACCTTATTTAATAACCAGGTTGTTGCAGAAAATATGAGTAGGTTTAATTAAGAGTCAGCTGACGCGGAAGCTGAGCTCACTTTAAACGAAGTTTATCCGTTACAGGAAGGAAACAGTAACTACGTATAAAGACGGCGAATGCAAAGTTTATTTAGTTTTCACACACGTTGTTAGCACAGGTTTGTTATGAAAATATAATACATATTTTTCGACATTTTAATACCGTCCTTTGGTGACGTCATTGCTATCTATTCAGTTCCTATACAGATATTTATAACTTAAGAGATTGCTACGTATGCGTTATAGCGTTTGAAAGATGTATCTGTATTTGATAAGGTAGTCGCTTTTGTACGACATTGTATTAACTGCAAAGTTAGTCGTGTCAGTTCAGTCAACCTGTATAGGTAGTGAATAGACAGCGATGACGTCACCAAAAGACGAAGAATTCACGGCAGTGAGCAGAGGTCGAGCTGGCTTAGTGGTCAGAGTGACTGGAGTATTTATCCGGGAGACGCAGGTTCGAATCCTGTTCACGACCGTATTCTTTTTCCATTTAATATAATAACTTTAGAGTTCGCTAAGCATGCGTTAATGCTTTTCAATGATTTATCTTGAATAATTAATATGTATATTTAAAACAAATAAAGGAAGGAATATATCGTATAAAGGCAACAAAAAAAAAACAAACTGTTCCAACATATTTACTTCCTCTAAGTAATGTTTTGGCATCAAACATAACTATGAGTATTCGGCTGTTATTTTTACTAACATGGTTACAGTAAACAAACAATGTGTTTTAGTAAACTACCTTCCCGTTACCTCATAATGTCACCAATATGTATGAGGGAAAGGTTTTATTATTACAAGTGCTTAGATGCCCGTGTAAGGGTTTGTAAATAAAGAAGCACGCTGTCAAAAATTCGGATAAATAACGATGTACAGCCGAGCATAAAGATGTAGACACAAACTTTTTAAATTTCACCGATCCTATTTCTAGCAGCATCTTAGTATAACACGGATAGAAGAACCATTCCTTCTACATATAAACATACATTAATACTACTATATTATTCAGATAACTATTTTAAACCTAATTGTACTTTAACATCTCGTGTACATTATAATTACGCTTAATACATACACTTGTTTGCGAGGTACACGCACACAAATAATTGGTAATAATTTTTATCACTTAAGTTTAATTCATTGATTACAAATAAATCGTGTGCCTTCTGTACCAAATTAATATTTGATTGTAATTCTGAAAATTTCGAATCACACTTACATTGCGACGGGACTGCCTTGCTTCGCCACTTTAGTTCGACAACACAGTAATTCGACAGAACGTTATTCCGATAGAACACAACTGCGATAGAACACTGCTCCGACAGAACAATACTTCGACAAAACACTGTTTCGAGAAAGACTAATATCGTGGCATGCAGAAGCACGTACACACATTTGTAGGCATGTGGTTATTTGTGAGGTTCACCCATGATGTAACTAGGTTATATATTATTTTGGAAGAACTTTAATCGTTTTAATTTTCCTCTTCTGTAATAAATCCTGGCCTCTTTTTCACGTATACGGTAATTCCATAAATAACAATGAAAGTGTCTGCAGCTGACTGCAACGGACAAATACAAAACGAAATTTAGTTTTATTCACGAAATATGCAAATATATAAAATTCTAACTCGTTTTTGATTCTTACTTTACATTGTTATATGACAATACGTATAGGAATTATTTGGCTTTACCATTTTATCAGTACGAATTTGATTAATTTACTCTACGTCTTTCAAATTGAATAAAGCAGTACTCTATTACACAATTCTGATTACGTTCATAGAATTATTTTATTTAATCAGAATGATCTAATTGATATTTTTGAGTGAAAATTGCTATTTTGAGCCAGAGTAATTGGAGGGTAAATTCAATAGAATTTAACAAAAGTGTGTATAAACGTCTAAGAGGATTTTTCGTGTTAGGTTTTAACTTTTTTAATGTTATGAAACTATGTAGATTAAATCATAATGATTCATAACCTTTTGATTGAATGCTTGATTAAAAATCGGTCGAGGCTTCCCGTTTTAACGACTTACGTGAATAATGAAAGAAATAGAGTCCGAACTATAACTCTTAAAAGACATTAGTATCACTGACACTAGTCAGTTGTTATGTAGATTTTCTATTATTATTTTTATCTCACGAAAAATATCTTGGCTCAACGATGGCGGACCGCGGATAAGCTAGGCCGCATGCATGCCAGAGAATCACTATGACATCCTCCATTTTTATCAGAGGAAGCACTTAATCCCTTTTATTTTTATCCCTACGTCATCCTCATACATACGAAAACACACGATTTATATTCCGACAAAAAATATGCCACGAAGGCGGAAAATGACGGAGACTCATGTTACCACGTCGCGTTGATAATTACGTCAATCTGTAACGTGACATCAACATTGCTGCAACCATCTGTGCACTCAACCGTGGAAGAGATAAGCGTACATGTGTGTATGTATCAACCTTAATAAGTTTTACGTCATTCCGAATCAGAAAATATGTTACAGTAACTGTGTTGGCGACTTTCTTTCGGTTCTAGGCTTGCTTAGGTTTGGTTGCATAATTATGATCGACTAGCGGACTAGTGGACTTCAGAATAAGGTCCAGCCGAGATAAAAAGTATCCAATGTATTAATCCAGTCACTATTTGTGTGCCAAATTTCATACAAATACAAATGGTAACGCTGAGTTTAGTAATCTTTAAATTATTGCTAAATAGAAATCGCCGGGCGTCTCCTTAAAACAAGAAGGGGACTTGAAATTTAATGGATGCTAGCATGACACGATAGCTCAGTTGGCAGAGCCATGACACGATACGTCAAGGGTCGCGCGTTCGAGTCCTGCTCCTGACTATTATTTTTCAATGTTTCTCTAGAAAATATAAAAAAATATTAATTCATCCAAATCCGTTCGGTAGTTATCGCGTAATAAAGTAACAGACATCCATCTACCCTCACAAACTTTCGCATATATAAAAAATATTATTATTAGTAAGTAGTAGTACTATAAGGGTAGAAGAAGACCGACGAAGCGATGGATCGAATGTGTTAAAGATGGTACCTATGGCAAGAAAAGGAGCGACTGCCGATATGACGGCTGATAGAGATGTTTGGAAGAAGAATACATGCTGCGCCGACCCTAATTATATACGGATAAGGACAGGGGAATGATGATGATGAATGAGGATATGAATTTATGTAAGGTACACAGTAAGTTATACCTAAGGGCATTCTATCGACCAGTTTGGATTGGTTGCAAAAATAATGACTTACGATCTATCAATATTGCAATTATGTCAATTTGTTTTTGAATGTGAAATTGGCGTCGCATTAGTTTAGAGAATAGGTGTGTCTTATAGATGGTCAGCCTGCACAAATGACGGGGTCCATCATAATATTCGACGAATCATAACCCCGGTAGGTTGCGGTGAATGCCGCTGCGATCCCCCCGGTAAAGGACCATGTGGTTTTAACACGGGTAGAATCCGTTTTCCACACAATACGAATAAAGGGTATATTATAAGTAAATAGGCTTTAAATTTGAGATGCTTATGATTTAGATGCTTATGATTTAGATTTAGATTTATAACATCACTTGCAGGAAGGCCTAGTTCAGCTGCATAAGCAGTTAGAAAAATTTGGCAACTAACAGATATAGATACCGCGAGACTAGTGTACTTTAGCTACTTCCATAGCATTATGTCTTACGGTATTCTGCTGTGGGGACGGGCTGCTGACATCGAATCTATTTTTATACTACAGAAGAGAGCTCCAGAGAGGGCCATATATAATCTACGTCGTCGCGAATCTCTTAGAGAACTTTTTAAGCAGATTAATATTATGACGGTACGTTGCCAATACATTTATGAAAATATTATGTATGTGAGGAAAAACCTGAATCATTTTGTAAAAATATCTGATAGGCATAATTATAATACTAGGAATAAAAACAAAATTGCCCAACCACGGTTTACATTATCTAAAGTACACTCATCTTTCATGGGCTACTGTATTTAGTGTTACAATAAAATTCCTCCTAATATTCAGGAACTAAATGAGAAAAAAATTTAAATCTATATAAAGCGCACATTATGCAAACAAACATATTACAAATTAGGAGACTACATTGAGGATAAAAATGCTTGGAAACATGCTGGTCCTGCTCCATAGGACAACTCAACCAGTACAGCCCATCTGCTTACTAATCTATCTCAATTTTGTCAGGCGTATACGCAATGCATGTTACTGTTAAATGTTATATATAAAAAGAGAGAAACAACTCTTAAAAAATTTATTAGACTCATAACTTCTTTATTGTAAATGTGAGCACCACGCAGCCATTAAAATTATTCTAGTAACGTGACTTGAGGTCTGGTAGTTTGAGATGTCATACTCTCATAAATTACTTACTGTGGTGGCGTATGTGTTGGGTCATTCTGTTCCCTTAAATATGGTTGAGCTGAGCGATGCGATGGATATGCGTGATACTCGTGAACGGGTGCCACAAGTTGGGACTGGTCAGCTCTAAACTACCAAGACTTGGAACTATTATAAAAAAAAAAACTTCTATTGTACCTACGTGTACAACTATATCTGCATCGTTATCACATAATGTCTTTTTATCAATAAATGTACCAAAATTATTATAACACAACATTTTAAAAGAGTAACCATGGAGTTTCTTGCCCGTTCTTCTCCATAGGAATCTACATTTTGGAACGTGGCATTTCTTGTCTTTCAAAAGTACCTTTATATGGTCTAATTGGAATAAATGACTTTGATTTTGACTTTTAGCAAATTTATAACGATATAAGATATATAAGATCATGCTTTGTGTCTATAAATTATATTGAAATTGGATTGAGATTAGATTCCGAGAGAAACCCTGCAGTACGGTTCACGACCTTGTTGTGTGATCGGCTTAGAAAGGGCAACCTTGATAAATATGTATGACACACAGCAGTTAGTATAGAATATGAGTTTGAATAATATTTTGTAGGAGAAATTATAATTGGGTATGCTAAATTTCATTTAGAAATTCTTTTCGTATGTGAGTTTAGCCAATGTTCAAACTGAAAGGGGTTTGACAGATTCACCTATCACATAAAAGTGATAAAGGTGACTGATAACAAATCAATAAATAAAGTGTACATTTTTATGTACAATTTATTTATTGATGAACGGATTATTACTGGGTTTTTTGCATGACCTTATTGCCTGTCTACCTCATTGTTCTAGTGGCGTGACTGCTGAGCACGAGGTCTTGGGTTCGATTCTCAGGTCGGGTAAAATGTTATTGTGTTTTTCTGTTAGGAAATTCTCAGTAGCAGCTCGTAGTTAGGAATTGTGTCTGGTAGATGACAATAGACTCACGACATGGCTCACACACACATACACATGGAACTTAATAACAGCACTGGTGAAATTTGGATGTACAATTTTCTACACCTCTGCCTACCACTTCAGAGAATACAGGCGTAATGCTATCTTATGTTATGTTTTCTTCTCGATGTCGTATCAACCGCCGCGCCGCAAGCGTACCGCAAATGTGTTGATCCCATGCGTAATAGGACAAGAAAATTTCTGAGACGAGACAAGACTAGGTCACGAGACGAATAGGGCACTGACCTCTTGGTTATTATTCTGTGCAACTTACAACATATTGCTGTATAGTTTTCAAGAATATGGCCACTTAAAACAACTTATAGCTTGTATATGTATGTTAGATAAAGAGATAGACAAGAGACCAGAGTTTTATGATATGTATAAGTTTAATGTACCTATCTTCTATTATTTCGTGGAGATGGGAGTCGTTCTGAAGTCTTTCATCAATCGTTAAGCACATACAAACGACTTAGACTAACGTGGTTCAAAAACTACAATGAACTCTTGACTTTAAAAAAATATATAATTATATGACGCACTGGCAACTCAACAACTTTCTTTTCACAACAATTTATAACTATAAAGTTCGGTTCGCATGCAATAACGCGTTTGAAAGAATTAACTGCATTTGTTATGGTAATCGCGTCTGTACGACATTGAATTAACGGCAAAGTTAGTCGTGTCGGTTCAGTTACCTGTATAGGTATGTCACCATCAGACTATTAAAATGTGGAAGAAAAGTTCGGACTAGACTACAGAGGTCGGAATGGCTTAAATTTCAAATAAAGTTATACGTTTTACATATAAAAGCGCTAGAAGCGACTCAATAGAAGCGATTCGATCCCAGAGTATGCTTTAACGCAGGAAATTAAATCCTCGTGGGCATAGCAGACTTAGGAGCACTTTAGTGAACCTCAAGACAAACATTTGCTATCACTGTCCTGTGGGTCGTTGCGACTTTTGATTCAATATGTATTTTTATAGGGAATATATATATTAAAAAAATCTACCTCAATGCATATGAAAATTGGGTGATGTGGTTGACGGCGATGTGATTTTAGTTAATAAAGTTACAAATTCTGATAGTATTCATTTTTTTCGCACCAAACAAGTCTAATAGTCATTTATAACTAAAAGCGTAAATTTTACTTTAAAAATATTTTTTATGTCTCGAAAAATCAACAAAAGCCAGCCGAAATCCCTTCGAGAACACAAAAGCCAATCTTTATTAAAACTATCTACCATAAATTTATTCTGACAACATCTCGCTTTCCCTTTGTTTATTGTAGTTATTTAATAACTGTCAACGTCACTCAACCTAATATCGGGAATCCAGTAAATGGACGGCTTTAGGGGCTAATCACACTGCTTACGCAGCAAACTGCTACTGACATAAACGCATCTTCACATGAAATGACAGGTTTCTACGAATTGGTATTGAAATATATCATTTGTGATAAACTTGGTAGTTATCTATTGGTCGACGGCTGCTCAGCATGATGTGGTTCAATTTCTGGGTCGGGCCAAGAGTTATTGTGGTTTACTGTTAAATTAAATATGGTCTCCACTTCATAATATTTTATATTATGAATTTAATCGAAAAGCAATTCCTCTATAGGAATGTGGAAACTTTTCATCGACGTCAAACCGTGCAGATGCTTTTGAACGAACTAAAAAAGACCATCCTTGTAATTAAAAATTTAAATTAATCGACGACTAAATCTTTTAGGTATAAAAAATGAAATATTATTTACAATAAAAAACAAGATGGAATTAATAAAAGAAATTAAAAGCACGCCTGCCCCGTGTGTTTTATTTATTACTCTTTTTTAAATCTTACTTAACTATGTTATCCGGGAGAATGTTGTTGAGATTCTAACGATACCCCATACATCTAAATCGATTCAGGCGTTTAGAAATTATGGTGAAATAAAGAAACTCACAAACATACATACCTATATACTCACATACATACATACATGAACCCCTAAAATATAACATTTCATTTTGGGCAGTTGTGTAATTAGGCTCGACTGAATAAAAAATAAACATCAAGTAAATACGGTAGGCTACACCTCAGTGGTATCAAAACCATATTCGCTACCTATTTAAACTCTCTACTGCGATAGGCCAGTTGAAAAAAGTATTATCATGTGCGTGCAACCTAGGTTCTGTACCTACTACAAATAATTAAAAAATAATTCTTACAGGTTTTACTTCAACGTAGAATTTAAATATCAGCGAAAAGCTCAGTATTTTTGTCCACACATAAAAAACGTAAAAGGACTCCCGTAGCGTGCCCGCATACACGTCACAATGTTTTACACATTTTTATGTCACACGCGGAATCATCATATTTGAAAAAAGTACTGAATACCATTTTTATTTTTTCAGAATTTTTCATCTTGTTTACAACAGTCGCTTTCGTTTTATTTCGTATCTAAAATGGTGTAGTAATTTTATTGTTTGCCTCTTTATAGTCTTTTCTTGGATTTTTCTCTTTGTTTTATTCAAACATAATAAATAAAAAAATGTATTTTCTAAGAATCTTAGTTACCACTTATCGTCATAATATATTTACTGAAATGTATTTAATAGGAAAATAAATCTACTTTAGTATTTTCCTAATAACATTTTTTCGAAATTTCCAATTCTGCGAACGTTAAAAGCAATAAATGATAAAGATGTCTTTGTATCATTACGCACCTCAAAGGCAGTAAACGACCTTAAAAATATAACAACCGCAGTAACGAACACATAAAGGTTAACAAAGGAGAATGCATTTCAGAAAAAAATACTTTTTTTTTGGTTCGTTACGTAGTAACGTTACGCCTCGGGGTAATAATATAACAAACTTATATTTCTACTAGCGTTAAGCCGTGGTTTCACTCGCGTAGTTTTAGGGAAATATCAATTTTGTTTTGCGAATATTGTCACGGTATAAAAAGCCTATATATTCAGGCCGGTAAGTATTCTTGGATCAAAAATCAGATCAAGTCGTTGCTTCCTTTCGGTTGCTTCGTTTTGACTAAAAAGTAAGAAAAATAAACACAGCTTCGCTTGATTATTAGGATTCTAAGTGCACAATACTACTAGTTCGTTAAATATATATTTATATTAGATATGCCTTTTAAATAGATAGGCACTAAACGTTATTTTCCTGTCCTTGATTACAACGGAAACACCAAATCCCCCTTAGATTGAGTACTAAAACAACCCCCTTGATGTAAAATTTGACATTTTAATTTACCATATTATGGAATATGCATGTGATTCAATTAAATTTCTATTATTTTTATTTGTAATCTTTACTGCTGTACAACGTACATATCACGTTTTTTTTAAATAACGTTTTGCTTCGCGCTCTTATAGTAACTGCTAGTAAAAGACAGCAATGCTCTAAATTCTATTTAGTGTAGTACATCATTTTGGGGAATCCCCTATATTAATTCACTTAGTCACCTCTTACGACACTCATAGGTAGTGAGGGTCTATTCTTGCCCCGAATCACATGGAGACGACACGAGATAAGTTAAATGTATAACATTACTATATCACAATAACTACTGCAATATTGAATTAACCAGCAAAACTTATAACATAAACCACAACCGGGTTTACTACACAAAATGATCATATATACAATTGTTGGGACAGCACATTATTCTCCGGCATGGTAGAAGTTCCATCCAACGAGAACGCACTGAAAAACGTCTAAATGTGCAATGAGAACAACCTTTTTGTTGTTGTTGTTTTAAGTATTATATATGTATAGCTGGCTGGGACAGATTTATTCAAAACACCATGTTAAAGAATAAATATGGGACAAAGTGCGAGTTCTCTTCGCACCCTGAAGGATAGTTATACTTTTATGCGATATAACTATAAGTTAACGGTTTTCGGATTTATTCCTTTATTTAAGCTGTCAAATTTCGTGTTCTACGTAAGCGGGAAGTAACTATAGGTTTTGATTAACCTATTAGTCGAGTATCAAAATATGCAGTATAAATAGTCGTATATTTTATTTACAGCTTAAAGGGTCCATAGACTATATGTATATATGTATTTGATATTAATTTCAATTAGAAATTATTTTAGAGAATTTGTTTTACAAAGGTATCACACCTGTATTTGCCGAATGGTTAGGTGGACAAGTTCTGTAGTAGTGGTGAACCTATTTCAAACTCCGAGCTGCTACTGAGAATCTCCTAATAGAAAAACCCCATAAAACTTTTACCAACCCATTTTACCATCAGACAAAAGGCAATACACCTCTTCTCATAGGTACAGCAAGGTCTCCCAATAAAAAAAAGTTTTATGGTGTTCACTACACCATAAAAAAAACTTTGTTTAGGAGTTACCTGCTGGTAAGCAATCATGCACCCATGAACATCCACAACCCGTTTCCTCTGGGGATTCACAGATGTGTAGCCGACCTTTTAAAAATACATACTCTTCTATTGAAAACCCCCATGACGTATCTATTGGAAAAGCCACTGACGGAAGTTAGATCCATTATTTGGTGGTGCGAAGTAAAAACTGCCGTGTGAGACGGGCTGCGATGAACCACCAATCGTCAATAATCAAGATGGTGCTCATGAAATTTTAATTTGACTGTACTAATCTCTATACTAGTTAATTACATCATTCGTGATGTACATGTCGCAGATGGATTGCAGAAAAATCTGTTTTACAAAACTGCTAGCTGATTTACAAAACAGGTCCGTTATGTAAAACAGCCGAATGACATCTAGCGGTTTTTTATAATTACTGAACTTTAACTCGCAGTTTTGCAAATGCAATTTCAACGATCAGAGGATATGAAAAACTGTGAAATGAGATATCACTTTGTAGATTTTAGTTCAAAATTTTGCGACATACCTAAACCCTAGTAGACCCTTAATGTAATAATTACAATAATGGGTACGTATGTAATGGAAACGTGTGTAATCCTGTATGTAAAAGATACAGGTTTCCATCCATTCATTCGTAACACGTACAAATAATCTTATGAACATCTTCGCAGTAGGTAATTTACAAGATTCCTTTGATGTCATTTTATTTGTAACTTCACGAGAGTCAAAGCAAGCTCGTGTAATTAAGAAAATAAGATTAAATTTCCCGTTTTAATGAACACCGAATTCATGAAGACGCGTAGCTGTTAGTATCATAGTCCAATATTTAATATTTTTATTGTATATCTTTTATTTTATGGAAGTATGCTTTGAGTTCTAAAAATTTCCAGGTATTATTACGGGCAGTAATTCAATTGCCATGTAGGAACTGCAAGAAAGAAGGAAAGATTTATAAAAAATACTGTCTTAGGACTTTCAACTACCTCATGGTTTAGTGAAGGCGAGCGCGGTTGCTGAGCGCCATAATACCTACAAATGTTTAGTTACCGATGTAGGTTAATTTACTTATCTATTTGCATACAGTTGTCCGCTTATTGTAAAAGAATGCATGCATTATTCCGCCTATTGTTAACTGAGAGAAGTTGTGTACACATGTCAGAGACCTGCAGCTTGAAGAAGTTTCACAACAGATTGGCACTTGGGTAATGTAATAAGGCCAAAATTCCTCATAAATAATAGAGAAAGAAAAAGAAATTTGAGGCCATCTTTTAATGATGTTGTAAATCGTACTCTAGGTCTTTTTAATATTGTGAACCATAATAATATTCGCGAGTTTTTTAATAAAACCCGTAATCTGCTGGTGAAAGTTGTCGCCATATTTTTAAATTTCGGACATTATAAAAACGAAGTTGCGTTAAGTGATAAATTATTATCCTGGGTGGATTTCAGTGAGATATTTATTTGTTTTATTTTGTATACTTAATGCTGGAAATGAGTAATAATTTACTGGTATTACTTATTCCATTGAGGAATTCTCCCAGGGCATTAGTTATAATTAACTCATTAAATTGTGAACTAATGACGTAATCAAAATGATGGACCCAAGTGCACCAACTTTGGCCATTGTGTACAGGCGTCGTTACCATTTAAAATTGCGGTAATTTTTTTTCTTGAGAGGAAAAATTGCACGCCCCTTCCTTCTCGCATATTTTTTCTACCAATTACTCAACGTAAATAATGGGCGAACTAAGAAATGCATAGCGTAGTTAATTACCTTGGTAGGTTATGAAAATTTAAAATGTCAATTTAGAAAATAAAATGGGGAACGACACTGTTATAGACGTAGTTGATTGATTATTAGTCAGTTAGACTAGTTTCCAATTAAACTAAGAAGGTATACAGTATCATAACAATAATTTATGATTATTGTTTTCTTTAGAACGTAGCATCGTATGTGCAATCTAGGCATATACTCAAGGCTATAGTGAACAGATTTCTTCTGGATCTACGTGCTCAGTCCTCGGCAAAACCATCGCTTACCATCTGATGGGTTAGTGGTCAAACATAATCCATTTTAGATAATAAAAATTAACACTACAGTAAAAAAATGTGAGAAGAAACATACCTACGGTTGTTAGTAGGATTTGAACCTGCACCCTCCAGAGGTACTGCAAACTAAACGAACTCAAATTCAAATATAAATTATAATAAAACAACTTTCACCGGATTAATCGCGTGTATTATTGGTTTTTGTTTTTCCTGACGTTTCGAACACTTTGCAGCGTTTGTGGTCGCAGGTGGACTAAGGTGTCTCAACAGTTTATTTAAAATTATTTCAGTCTGCCGTACATAATATAATTGATAAAATTCATAAAATTATTTTTGTCTCTGATACATATTTAAACTAAATCGCGACGGTATTTCCTAAGACTATCCCTGAGAAGAAATACCGAAACAAACTCAGAGGTCACAGTCGTTTTAAATTTAGAGATACAATTTTACAATTTTATCGAATTATAAACTAAAAGGTGTTCCGATGCACGCAGTAATCGCTCACAGTATCTTGATTTTTCTTGTGACTTGACTTTGTTTGGGACTTGATTATTTTCAGTACAGGTTTCCAAACAGGTGGTAACTGCCAACCATCTTCTCTATTGAAATTTGGGAATTTTTAATTTCAATAGCCTCGCGGAGCATTCTCGGTATATATCGGTTTTCTTTCGCGAGGATTTGGGGTTTATCGAAACGTAGAAAATTTGGGTTTGTCTGTTGTATGTTCACAGACTGCAGATTTTATTGAGCGTCTATTCTTGACGTCAGCTATGTGTTCTTTCTACCTTGTGCCAATGCTACGCTTTGTTTGCCCTATGTATGATAGCCCACAATCACAATCAATCTTGTAGACCCCTGCATCTTGTAAGGGAATGTGGCACTTCACCGGTCTGAGAAGTTGGCTGATCTTTCTATGTGGCTTGAAGTAGGTTTTGATAGAAGCACGCTACAAGATGTGACCAATTCTATCGGTGACCCCTTTGATGAAAGGTAGGACAGCAGGTCGGCGATCAACTGTGGTGGGCTTTGGGCGGCTTCTGCAACGGGGATGTGGGGCTCGTAAGTTATTATGTTTGAGAACTTGCGTCACATGGTTGAGTTCCCCTGCCAGGTGGTCGTCGTCGCAGATGCCTTGTGCTCTCTGTAACAAAAATTTGGCGACAGTAGCTAACTGACAAGGATGGTGGTGAGATTCACCGTTCAAGTATCTTTCTGTGTGGGTGGGCTTTCTATACACAGTGTGACTAACAGAATGATCTGGATTATGGATAAGTAATATATCAAGGAAGGCCAGTGACTTGGTTTTCTCTAATTCCATAGTGAATTGAATTTTGTTATGTATGGAATTTAAGTGGTCTATAAATGCAGGGACCCCATTGTGAGGCAAGATGGTGAAAGTATCATCAACATACCTCTTGAAAATCTTCGGCATAGCCGGGGCCGTCAGGAGGGCTCTCCTTTCAAAATCTTCCATGAAGATGTCGGCAACCACCGGGGAGACCGGTGAAGTGCCTTAGCGTTGTTGCTTAGTTTGTAGTATTTTAAAATATGCTCTGGCTGGAGGCATCAAACTGCCTCGCCTTAGATATTGTCCGGTTTCGCAGACAAAACCCCTCTGGGATTCAGCAAGAGGCCATTTATAAAAAAAAAGTATGTATGTATTTGTCTATCTATGCCCCGCCTCGAACTTTCAAGATCTTCAATTAAGTAGCATTAATTAATAAACTTAAAAGAATTTCCTCAAAAATAATAGGTATTTCGGTACCATTTATTTTGCAAAACTCATTACAGAGACTAATACAGGTTGCTTTTGAAAATTTCCTTTTTTTTTCACCGTACAAAATTAATTCCGTCCGTCTAGCTGTTGGCTTTTAAAATTGTTTCGTCTTGGAAGGTAGAAACTATTACTTTACAACGTATAATGAAATGATAGAGTCGACTTGGGGCAGTCTTCTTAAGATTTTCATTGGAGCTTCATGAATATAAGAGTATCATTAGTGGAGAATTTGTTAGTTTACATTCATTTTATTTTATATTTTGATGCATATATATAGACTCACCACCAAATATATTAGAAGTTGTTATTTCTAGACTAACAACCTATTACATGGGACTTAAGAACTGCATCGGAGTGGGTGTACCTACATCATGTGTACAACTCTGCCTATCCCCTGGTGAAATACAAGAGTGATGCTATATTTTATAGCAAGTATTTTGCGTTAAGTACGCCAGCATTTATTGGGATAATTAATTTATAAAAAGATTTTCATCCGCTTTTCGTACTCGAGTAATTAAAATCGGTGTTAATCCGATATATATAATTTGACAATGTTTGAAGGAAAAATAATCAAATGCACGAGTACTAAGGGACATGAAATTAAATTGCACTAAGTAATTAAAACTCAAGTTTTTGTCATGCATTGATACAAAATATACAAAAATATCGTCACCGTTATATATTATTCAGATAGAAAGAACTTGTTCCCAGGTGAAATGATTAGTCAGTGGCTAATTAGGGCTCTTCTCGAGTTTGAAATTAGTCGGGTAATCTCGAAAAATAGATGTGACTCATCATCATCATCTTTATTTGGGGTCGGCGCAGCATACCTATATCTGGCATGCTACTAAAGTTTTAGCTATGTTTTATGACCGGCCGCCTGCCTGACGTCAACCCTCTTTGGAAATGCTATTGTTGGCGGTAACCTTCACCGATACGGTCTCCTTCTATCTAGCTATGTCACACCAAAGGTTATCCATGCGCCAGGTTCTGATGTTATCCTAATATCACACTCCATTAACCGGGCTATAATAACATATATACGGCCTACAATCCGTACGATACCTATATAGCATAATTATTCACAAAACCAACAAGTTCGATCTCTGTTACACACACGATTCATCTTGACTCACACAGGGTTTAGGGTACTTCAATTGGAACTTTTGGCAAAGACTCCATTGTTTTGAAGACTTTTGCATTCATCACAGTATCTCCCAAACGACTTTCTGAACGTGTCTGCCTTGGTGTCGAAACCACATGAGTCCGGACAGACAAGCTGGCGAACTATTCAATGGTCCGCGTCCCGCTGTCCATTTCCTACCTCGGGAAATGATTTCTCACCAACTTCTATGATTCCATCTTCAACGCCGCCGCCTTTCCGTTTCTCCATATCATCGCGGTGAGCTCGGAGTAGAACATTGTCTGAAAAATACATGTGACTAATATCCGTAAACAATCTTTAAATTTTCTAGAGCTTGCTATACAGAATTTTTATATCATGTAAAAATTATCTTGATTCTATTAGATGAAATGCTTTATACAACGTCACGGCTAAGGAATGGGGTATTTTTCTAAAAACTGGTATAATTATTTTCCCAAGTTATTCCTATTTAGTAGTAATTAAGTAAAGTCCGGGTTTTATACCTACATTTTATACATACATATAAATTACCTCTAAAATTAAACCTCATTACTAAATTAAGTTTAAATATGTATGGCAATAAATTAAATGTTAATTTATAACAATTAAAACTATTAAGTATTAATTTTACTGAGTACATTTAAAAAAACACAGTTGATATGTTGAAAACCGGTTGTAAAGCTCCAAAATCCGGTTTGTCACATTTCTTGTCCTGGTTAGCAGATTTTAGAGATGGCAACCCTAATTCCGGTGAATGCAGCTGCGGTTCCGAGATCACGGTAAAGATTACTACTCTACTCAACTACTCTAATCTTTACCGTGATCTCGGAATCGCCGGACCGTGGGGTCTTTAGTCGGTAGGAGTCCGGCACAGCGTAAATGATGGATTCTTCACACAAACGTTTGATGGCGGGGTTGACTCAGTGGTCGAGAGACTGGCTACTGCGCCGCGTGTCACGGGTTCGATCCCGCACGGAGCAAATATTTGTATATAAGAGAGATATGGACAGAGACAGAGATGGGTGGGTATTTACCCGATGGGATTGTTTTGACAAACAAGTCTACTCATTAATGTAAATATTATATTATTATTGTAGACGTAACATAACTAACAAGAAACGCTAATGGACTGATATAGAGTGTATAAACAGATCTTATAAATGTTATTACATCTATCTAACTAAACTATAACTCACAGAACCCTAAGTTTAGTAAATATTAGAAGAAATAACAGTGTTGTCAAGCAATATAGGTACTTAGGTACCTACTTATTATTTTTATATCTTTTATTGTATGGCACAAAATCTTCAATATCAATTTATCTCAAGAACAAATCAAATTGTTACATTAAGTAGACATATTTTGAGAGGTTAATGTATAGTACGAACTATGGATCTCCGGTTACTAATCACGCGCATTTTCGGGATTGCCCGAATTGTTTCGAACACTGAGTAACCGGTGAACTATAATTGCTACTTGATTGCCTCGTTCGTCTAGTGATCGCAAGCGCGGCTGCTGTGCGTAAGGTGCTGGGTTCGATTCCCAGGTGATCGGACAAGTGCTATTGAGTTTTTCTGTTAGGAACTTCTCAGTAGATGTCGCTACATCACTCTCCTCCGAGACCGGAGGTTGATCGTGTTGATGAGTCAGCGGTCAGTGCGTCTGAAGAGCTTGCCAGTGCCAGTGAGATTCCAGTGAGTCGGAACCGAATGCCGCGTAGTGCACGGTGCGTCGGAACTGAGTGCGGTGATGTTGCATAATCGTCAGTGAGTCGAGGTACTGCAGTGGTGCGTAGTGGCAGGCTGCTGCATCGACCAGGAGAGAAGGCTCTGCTTATTGACCCGCCGAAGGTGCTGTGTGCTGTGCCGAAGTCGCTGTTGTGGCTGAGGGTGATGACCAAGTCTGCGCGTCTGCTACAGGCTGGTGCTCAGGGTACCAGTTGAAGCAGAGTATGCTGGCTGGCTGTGTGACTCGCTGCTTGCTGCTCGATCTGATGCTGAGGGAGTGAAGATGACGGTGTGACGACGAGGTTGCTGCTGATCCTCTTCAGCGAAGGCTGCGCTGATGTTCGTGCTCGGGGTCACCAGTATGGAGGAACGAGGTGTGCCGTGTGGTGTTCCTCCATTGAAAAGTGAGGATCCTCCAACCAGGCGGGTGATATTGCCTGGTGGGCCACGGCCCAACGGTTAATGTCGGGAGGTGGTATATATACAAACTCGTCGTCAAACTTTGATTGCGCGATGCAGCGTGTTGTGCGCGTAGTATCCATGTAGCGAGATAAATGTCGCTACAGTTCCATGTAAATTTTCATACCTACTCGACCAAAATATATAAAGCAGCTGCTTTTTACAGCGCTTTCGAAAGTTTTCTTTTTTTATCAAAAATATGTGGCCGATGATGAAGTACTTAAGATCGTAAAAACTATTCTCTCCAGCCTCTAATATGCCTAAATTGTGTTTCTCAGGAAACACGGAAGATGTCAGCGAGTTCCATTCACGGGCAGTACGTATCATGAACATGGATCCAAATCACTGCATACTAATCTACGGAATTTCTAGGAGGAACGGGTAGAGGACAAGTAAAGTAAAAGGGTGGCACATCTACTTTTTTTTTTTTAAAGAAACGTAGCCCCACCCTACGAATTTCTTCCTGTTGCACCCACGATGGGTGCGTTTACAAACACATAATCTAACATACACACCGCCAAACCCGAAAAAAAATATCTGTAGATCATACTAATATTTGCTCCGTGCAGGAATCGATCCTGCGACAGGCAACGCAGCAGCCGGTCTCTCGACCACTGTGCCAACCGCGCCGTCAAAACTTTAATTGTCCTGTAGTAAAAAGAAGATGGTGGATGAAATCATGCGCACACTCACCGAAATATATCCAGTTCCAGCTTCCAGGTGTTAATTCCATAGTCAATGTTGTTCATACACATGGATGCATTAACCCCTCAAAGTATTATTTTGAACTTCTGTTTCAACCTGTATAACAGTCTGTGAAGTATTTTTAGAGTATCTCCAGGAACGGTTTTTTTAAGTAACAACAAATCGCTGTGATTGCGTACTCACCGTTGAGCGTGCTGAGGGTGCTTCAAATCAAGCCAGTGAACGGCTTCAAACGAATTGATATTTGTTTTTTTTTTTCAGATGAAGTTCCGAATCCACTATCTGAGTAGTGGCTAACCACTTAATTTTGTTCCTCTTGGAATCAATATTTTTACCGCAAATTAAACTTACGCTCTCTTCGCGTATCTTACTATAGAAAAAAAAGCGTTTATCAAATAATGCCCTAATTATAATTGTTACTTAAAAAGTCATTTTAGAGTTCCGTTCCTCAATAAGAAAAAAATTACCCTTATCTGATAATTTCGTTATCTATCTGTATGTCTGTCAAGACCCTATTTTTTGCAAATCAATCAACCATTTACTTATTCATTACATTTTGGGTATTACTTTAAGTACTTAAGTTAGTTTAGTAGTAAACTTAGCATTAAAAATGAGTAGCGTATCAAGTTGAAATTCAAGTGAAATACTTTATTTATGGTCTCTTGGTAAAGTCTCTGTAAAAAAATCAAGCTGCTAAGACAACACAAAAATAAAATTGAATAAATACGAAAATTGGTTAATTACTAAATATATATCCTAATAAAAAATGCGATTACACACTTACATTTGCACTCAGAGAATCAACCGTGACGTTAATAGATATATCGGAGAGTATTTTTGAAATGCAACGTTAGGTTTGTCCTTCAATCTGACCTTTTCGTTAGAGAAATGTTCAGTCTCTCTCATAGCTAAAGAAGTAAAAAAGAAATACCATCCGAATTGAGAACCTCTTCCTTTTTGAAGTCGGTTAAAAATACTGTTAATTATAAGCAAGCATCGGTCGGCCAGCCAGACTCACACGTGTCCGATTTTTTTTTAAGTCGTTACCTGTATACCTCTCTCTTGGTTTTTGCTACAAGCAGAAAAAAAAACTATTTGTCTAATTAAAGAAGACTTTCTTAGCTGTTCCAGCGCATACATCCTCATGTTATCCATGGTGTGTCTTACGTAGTGCTTTATGCCAATCAACTTTCATCTAGAGAGTTGTTTTTCTTCCAAAACACTCAGCCCTGATACGCAATAGAACAAAACGTACAATCAAGAATAAAAGTCTTACAAAACAAAATCTCACGCTTAAAAAGTTCATATTGCATTAGAACACTGCATTCAATTTTCAAACCAGCGCAAAAAGGTGACAGCTTATACGGTAATGGTTCGAATACGGGAGTACCACACATAAATAATGGCCATGATATATGTAGGCAGTCTGCTGAGACCCAATATTCGGTGATTCGGGGAGCACGTCCGAGAAGGTTTCATATTTCATCTCTAACACTTCGCAGCCGCAAGGGACGAGTCTCAAGCGAACCACTTGTCACGGTGACTGTACCGAGTGATTGTGTTATCACGGAAATAGAATAACGAAACATTGCTAAATATCCGAGCCTGTCGTGTTTGGGGAAAAATATATTTGGGAGCAAACGTTACGTGTTATTTTACGTACATAGAAAGTTTGTTTTATTAATATTGTTGCGCTCTCTGTTTCCTGTTGATTGCTCTGTGACAAGTATTTGTACGTAAGTAGTTCCTAAAAGTATGACCGTTGCTTCCGTAGTTAATGTAGATTACTGTGATACAAATTCTGTTCTATGAAAATAAGGAATGAAACTCAATTTGGGCGTATCAAGTTTATTTGCTCAAGTTCCAAGAGCAAGTAATTGAATTCGGAAATAAATTTCTAACAAGGAAAATTACGGATCCTTAAGAGTGGTTGATTTCTATTTATAACAAGTCCAGAGTTTAAGCGGTTCACTGATACTGTTGGTCTCGGCTGTTTGTTAGTTAATATCAGTTGCCAAGGCAAGGAAAATGCCTACGGTTTGAATAACTTTGACACTATATACGATTATATAGGTTGGCTCTAGGGCAAACGAAATACGAAGACTTAAAAAAGCATTACTTAAGTTTATTGACAAAAAAAATATTGGGATTTAATTTATTTGTCTTTATATTGTATAGTTATTACAGCAGAACAAAAATGTATTGCTTAATAATTAATTGAAAATTAATCCTTTCCCTGTCCAATGAATCGTATATGATACACGGTGATTGTTAAACTATTGTATCTACTTCGTGGACAGGGAATCTGCATGGTTGGCAGTCATGGTATAGTGCTAGTCGATTCTCACATGGCACAATTATTTGTTTTGGTTACAAATATATGTTTCGGGTACACGCCATCGTCAAAACTTTTTAGTAATCTTTTTTATGATTAAACATTGGCCCACGATGGGAATGAATGAAAGACAACTACATGCAGCTAAGATGAGAATGTGAAGAGGGATGTGTGGGCATGTGATGCAGAGGGATGAGGACCATGTGACGAGAAAAGTTTTGAATATAAACGTTATAAATGGCTATAATAGTAGAGAAAAAGAAGCGATGGATGGATTGTGTTAAAGATAATGGCAAGAAAAGCAGTTACTGCCTATATGACGGCTGATAGAGATATATGGAAGAAGAATACAAGCTGCGCCGACCCCAAATAGATTCAGATAAGGGCATCGGGGTGATGATGAGTCTTTTTTATGTACGAAGGTATATCGTTACAATTTGTACCTTATGTCCAAGGCAACAAAAATAACACCACCCGCCTTCCTGAGAGAGAAAAAATATACAATATTTTTTATGAAACCCACAGTTAGAAATGGAATCCATATGAATCTTTTTTCCCTTTACGTATGTGATTCACATCAATCGCTCTTAATTTAGACCAAAAACGAAACTGACTCCATAACTTGCGGCATGTCACCCAGCTTTAGATTGGGACAAAAGCCGGAAGGACTCGGAAACGTTCCGAATAGTTGTTTGTCGAATTATTTCAATGCAATCTTTTTATAATTTTTCCTTTATTTTTGGCGTTTTTTGTACAGAGTGTAAACGAGTTTGTATGTTCTACTTATGATAATCTTTGACCCTGCAGGAGTTTAATCTGGATTATAATTCTGAAGCTATTAAGAAGCAATTTTCACTGGTCAATGTTCATTGGCCCGCGACAATTTTGCTTCTCGATAATAAGGACACGAAGCTTAATCGGGACCAAATACATACATAAACTACAATTTTTTTTTTAGTTATTGAGTTTTGTCGCTTAGCTGCCATATCGCCCAAACATCTGCAGGGTCATGCTTTATATTATTTACATGAATTTTTATGCATCCCGGATTTAGTATAGATAAATACAATCAGATAATTATCAAATTATTTTACTATCATATTTCTATCCACAAAAACGTATCTATATCTTTCATTGTCATATTTCACCTTCATCAAACTTGCTACTTTTAGCATCGACAATCACTTTTTGCTAGCTCGTTACAACAAGTGAACAGTGAAGCGCACGATTGAGGTATCGAGACCGAAAGGTGAATCACACAACGCGGTGCAGCACTAATGAAGTCGCTTATCTCCTGCTAAGGCCTTTTATCGGAACAAATGTTGAATGTAGACATTATGTTAGGTGTGGTAAATTTTCTAATACTCAACGTAAAATAACCATTAAATAAACTACATAGGAATATATAATAAGACGAAGTCAGAACCACCAGTATTCCCAACAATGGGAAGCATATTCTATGACAATACACATTCTTGCACGCAAATATGGGCACACAAGACAGGAAAAGGACAAAATAAACAAAGCGTCTATTGTATTGATATGAATAAAATCGAAATGCAAGGCATTTACGGTAAATTTGTTAGATATGGCCGTATGATATGATTGGCAATTTTTTTTTATTAGATGGGTTTGGATTTAATTATCGTGCGACCCCACGTAACAACATTCAAACACAACTTTGCACAAAATTAGATTTTCTGCAGTGGTGAAATTTTACAGTAGGTTCGTACACCGTTTTCAAATATTATTTATTAGTTTTTTCCATCAAAATTGGACGAAGCAGTAAAATTAAGACGTAAGTGAATCAAGGTTTAAACCCTTTAATTTTTTTTTTTTTTTTATGATTGTACATATTTAATATAAGTGTTTTGATAACTTAAAGCTGTTTGTTTATAATATTGAGGCTATAGATCTTATTTAATATAAAAAACAAACAAATTAAATTACTTAACTATGTACAAGAAAATGATAATAAAAGTAAAATATATAACATAAAAACCAAGCGCTGTTTAGGCGTCGAAGTATTCCTCCGCATCGCTGTCGTCCGGTAATGTGCCCAGAAGACTGGCAGCATTGCCACGTTGAATGGCAATGCTAATTCTCTGACCAAGAAACAGGCCAGCCATCTGGTCACGCGAAGCGTCGACCAATCTGCCAGAAATTTCTTTGAAAAGCTGGCGTGCACTGGGACCCCATGACCCGAGCGTTTCGACCCCAAACGGCTCAAAGTCGTAGCAGCCGACAAGATTGCTATATTTGCGCCGTTTGAGAGTCTCTGCAGCAGCAGCAGCGGCGCCAGCACAGCTAGCCGAGCTGGGAAGATGCGATGGAGCAAGGGTGTCGACGCATGTTGCGTCCCACACCAAAGGCCTACCTAACTTCCAAGGCAATAGCGTCATGCCGTCTGGTCTCCTACCATCGTCCCGTACCAAGCCATTGGGCTCTAAAATAGCTGGTACACCGGCGGTGACAAGAGCCCGACGGATAGTGTCGTTGATGCTAGCGTGCCGGGCTATGCGTCCTGCATTCCTGCTGCAGGACAGGCCATGGTGGCCCAGGCTGTCGACAGCTTCGCCACAGTGGCACCGATGCGGAGCAACACAGGGTGCGCCCAAACGCAGGCAAGTAGCGAGGCGAAAAGTTCCGTCATCCAACATAGTACCTATGCTGGACGAAGGAAGTGCTTGAAGCCAAAGGCCCGACTCCCATTCTCCCACGGCAAGCAGACGAGCACGCTCGGCAGTATTGACTGACGTATTTAAAAGATTCTTCCGTGTCAAACTGCAAAGCGGCTCATCCCATTGCCTTTGGGAAGACGGATTGACGGGTAAAACCGTGTTGGGGCAAGCCGTTTTCCAGGCGTTCACTGCATCAGACAGGCACGGTACTTCAAAATTAACCAGTGAGGATTCTAAGATTTTCCTGGTTAATTTTTCGGTACTGTGGACTGAAGACAGGAAAGCTGGTAAGCTAATGCTTGAAATTTTGCGGACGCCGAGGCCACCAAAGCGGATGGGAAGTGTAGCTTGTAGCCAAGCTCGGTCGTCCAAGGCCACGTTCAAAATTGAGGTTAGGGTCTTCCGTATAATTTTATCGACTTTTTCCAAAAGTTGAGGATGCTTCCACAAATGGGAAGACCGTAAAGTATATGTTAATTTGGGACCAAAACAACAATATCGAATGATAGTAAAAGCCGAATGTAAATTAATTTGGAAATTATATTATTATAATTGAGAATTTGTAGGTATTTATTGCACTTGAAAGGTTTCCAGGATGACAGGCGCGCGCAGTTTTGTAAAATGAAAGACACTGAGGTATAATTTAGGTGTTCAATTAATAGTCAGAGTTTTCGGAACATGGACTACCGGTTAAGATCGCTTGAGCTAAAGATCCTGACGAGGTATCAAAAAATGGCTCCAGTGAATTTTTTTCTGAGCACGAAACAATTTTCAATTCAACTCATTCATTTTGTCGTTTCCAAGTACAGATAAGAGCCGTTAGCGCTCTGTTACGAGTGGTTTACCCTAAGGCACCACTTTTATTTAATATTTTTACCAACGAACAGCCTACGAGCCCAGAAATGAACTGTTTTTTATTCGCTCATGATCTGGCTCTCACCTCACAGGCTTCATCCTTTGAGGTAGTTGAGGAAAATCTTACCACGGCTTTAAATGATTTGAGTTTTTACTATGACGAAAATACTTTTAATCCTAAACCATCAAAAAATCAGTCATGCGCATTTCCCCTTCGCAATAAATCATTTCAAATGGAAGGCGTGCCAATATCCCACAGGTATTTTTGTAAATACCTAGGAATCACCTTGGATAGAGCACTAACATTCAAGCAAAACTGCGTAAATGTAAAGCAAAAGGTGTTCTCTAACATAAAATCTTACAAAAATTACGCTGCTTCTAGTATCAAATTCATTCAACCTTTGTTCCATAGTCCGAGAAACTCCCTCCTGGGCGCAGTTTACCGCAACCTACCTGGAAGTCCTTAAACCGACGTCCTTAAATGACGTCGCCATAAGACGTGTTAAAATATGGAAGAAGAATTCGCGGTGGTGAGCAGAGGTCGAGATGGCTTAGTTGGTCAGAGCGCCTGGAGTATCTATCCGGGAGGCGCAAGTTCGAATCCTGTTCGCGACCGTATTCTTTTTCCATTTAATATTGTAACTTTAGAGTTCGCTAAGCATGCGTTAATGCTTTTTCAAAGACATATCTTGAATTATTAAGGTAATTGCATTTCTTTACGACATTGTATTAACTGCAAAGTTAGTCGTGTCGGTTCGGTCACTTGTAAGTACTGAATTGATTGCAATGACGTCGCCATAAGACGTGTTAAAATATGGAAGAAGAATTCGCGGTGGTGAGCAGAGGTCGAGATGGCTTAGTTGGTCAGAGCGCCTGGAGTATCTATCCGGGAGGCGCAGGTTCGAATCCTGTTCGCGACCGTATTCTTTTTCCATTTAATATTGTAACTTTAGAGTTCGCTAAGCATGCGTTAATGCTTTTTCAAAGACATATCTTGAATCCTTAAACCGACTCCGAACTCTAGCCTCTAGTATGCTAGCAGAGCCAACAAACAGCATGGGGATTGTAGCCTCCTTCTGCAAATCAGTTATGCTCCAGATGGAGGTCGCAGAGCAGGATCGGGAGAGGGCCGAAGGCGCCGGAGATGCAACTGCGTCGGCGCTCATCCCAGATAGGGTAAAAAGCCGCATCCCCATCATCACTGGTGCGGGAAAAACAGAGTCTTTGGCGCTGAGAGCAAACTGAAGACCCTAAAATGTGTGCTGTCGTACACCGTGACGATTTTCGGGGAGGTTTCCCGTTACCCCCGTGAAGTGCCATAGGCATAGCATAGAAGGGGCACTGGTTTGATCCACGCGAATTAACGGTGTTGTGTTCTAACATGCTGCGACGGCCGTGTGGTTTTAGTCGGTAAGAGTCCAACATATGGATACCTCTACCTGATGGTACCTCACCGTCAGGTAGAGGGCATCCATGAGAAGTTCCACACGATAAAAAATAGTATGATACGTGAAAATGTTTTATCTTCTTTATTTCTATAATTTCTTACTAAAATGTGGTTAAGCACCTCTAATTTTAATTCATGTGAAACATTTTCAACCGTCATTTTACTCATTGTAAGTGAAAGCCTTAATGTACAATAGCTATAAACTAAAACCCTAAATTACGAATTGAATAGCCGCAAATACACGACTTACATATTCAAAGTGCTCCAATTTACGTCTAAAACGTTATTTAACATAAATCTACGAACCTATACATAGTATAATGAAATAAAATAGGTACATTACCATGTTTCGGCGTTCCTCTAATTTTGCTCGAATGTCTATTAAACAATTAATTAACCAAAATGTTCCGTACCATTACCATGCATGTACCGTATACTAATAAATTATTAACTACATTTGGTACTTAGACACGAGACGATGTTTGGATTAATTCGATATTCTAGCTGACGTGCTGATACATGAGCACTTATAATCGGTTATTAATCAAATATGAATAAACGTAGATTGAAGGAACATCCTTAGTTAAAGTACATTAGGAAAAAGAAACTCTCTACCTCGCCTTTTCGTTTCCCGTCTAATCAGATCTAGAAGCTGCTTAGGACTAATATTATACAATACTATCTATCCTCTTCAACTCACAGTCACCCATAACTTTTATTTAGATTGATAACAGTGTTTTTCAATTGCATTTTTCAACTTAGTTATTCTTTTATTATACCTAAAATTCATCATTATATAAATTCACCAAAGAAACAACTATAATTCCAAACAAAAATAATCAACAGCAACCAATTTAAATGAACGACGGTAATATATACAAAACTCGAACTAAGAAACAAGTGAAATATTTTAATTACAATTTATACAGTGATATTTAAAGAGCAAGTATAAAGAATAACATACCGGAGTTGTTTACCGACTTGTTGCCATTGCTTGCTAAAGCAAACTTTATGTTGTACAAACCCTATTTACCAAGGAAAAACTTAAACTTGAGGAGGATTCCACAATCAAAATTTCTATCTTAAATGTATTTACATAATCTAAAACATAAATAATAAAATTAAACCGAATTATTTACAAACTACTACATCACAATCATATTTTCATCATAGACATATGAACCCATATCGGTCAACATCAGAGAGGCTCGTGGGTAAGAAATAGCCGATCTATCCATCCGGGTTTAGTGTAGTTCTGTGCCTCGGGGAGCACGGTAAACCTTCGGTACCGGTTGTCAAATAGAAATCTATTACACCCGTTACGTAGTACGTTAGTCAGAGGTCTGAAATTCTGATAACCAGTCTTACCACGAGATATCGTGTTATTTATTTTATTTTATTTTTTATGGTATTGGGGGCAACCGAGCAGACGGCTCGCCTGATGGAGATTACCGCCGCCCATGGACACCCGCATCTCCAGAGGAGTCGCAATGCGTTGCCGGTCTTTTAAAGGGTTTGGGCCTCCGGTACCCTCACTCACTCGGCGAAACACAACGCAAGCGTTGTTTCACGCCGGTTTTCTGTGAGGCCGTGGTATCAATCCGGTCGAGCCGGCCCATTCGTGCCGAAGCATGGTTCTCCCACGGTAAAGACACAACTCAGGTACTCATCAGTACCTGAGTTGTGGAGGTTAAATAGGCAGCCACTTCATGTAAAATTATGGCACTTATTAAGCTGCATCCGGTTATCCGGTTTGATATGTCTAAATTACATTCCGTGATCATAGAACCTTAATAGTTTTCTTTTTGTCTTCTTCCACAAAGAATTAAAAAAAAAGGGAGTGAATTTAGCAATGACGCCAAAAAGACGTACCTATTAAAATGTGGAAGAAGAATTCGCGGTGGTGAGCAGAGGACGAGATGGCTTAGTGGTCAGAGCGCCTGGAGTATTTATCCAGGAGGCGTAGGTTCGAATCCTGCTCGCGACCGTATTCTTTTCCCACAAAAATTTTTAACTTTAAAGTTCGCTAAGCATGCGTTAATGCTTTTCAAAGATTTATGTGTAATGGTCCTCCATTTTTAATGACATACTTGTATTCCACTTTTATTTTATTCTACTGCTATAGACTTAATATTATTAGCTACTATCAAAAAGAAAAATATTAACCAGAACAGAAACCGACGTCACTGTATGACGTCAGTTTACAATGTTACTAGTTTTATTCTGTTTAAATTAAACGTATAGATATTGCCAGTGATAATATGGCACAATAACGCAGGTCTACTCCAGTAAGGAACGCAGAATAAGCTAAATGTTGAATCAGGCGAAGCGCAGAAATTCTCAACAAAACTATATTTGGCTAGAACTGCTAGAAGCACAGGAAAATGACGTCAGCAATTAATTTGTGTACATAACTATTTAAGCTTCCTATTCAGTTAGTCTCCTCGTTTAGTGTTGAAAGTTGCTATTTATTTTACTAAACCGGATGTTTACACCTATAGTTTAGCATGATATTTGCAGTTTAGTATCCAGAGTTCAGACTTGTGCAACATGCACAAGTCTGAACTCTGGATACTACCTATTATATATATTTACCTATTTATTTAGAAACTAGGTCGTGCCCGCGACTTCGTCTACGCGACTAAAGGTAGGTTATGTGCTTCCCCAAGACACAATCTATCTCCTTGCCAAATTTCATTACGATCCGTTCAGCCGTTTAGTCGTGAGAAAAGGTAACAAACAAACAAACAGAGTTACTTTCGCATTTATAATATTAGTATGGATAACAGCCACATCGCATGCTTCGACTAAAATCATCTTAATAATTAGGTCTTATGCATAGGGCAATTAAGGCGTACAATGCATTCACTACATAAAATGCTAAATTAAAATAAATTGACATAGCATCAATATTACGCAATGGTACGCAGAGATATTTAAGCAGTTGTACGCCTGCATTCACCAATGCCATTACTATCAACCGGGCCAGTACCTCGGGCTGTTACTGATAGTTTATTAACAGAAATACCCAATACACTTCACCTTGAATTCAGGACCTCACGCCCAGCTGTCGCCCTTGTGACCACAAATAAATAAGTCTTTTGAAACTTGCATGCCAATTAAATATCTAAAAAGCGCCAGCATTTTCTATCAAACTATTTCTAAGAAAATACGTCGAAAGAAACGCAGAGGTCAAGGTCTGTTTTAAAGTCCAGAAATCACTGAGCATTATATTGATCTGCCTCGTTGGTTTAGTGGTCCGTAGCGCGACTGCTGAGCAGGAGGTCTCGGGTTCGATTCCCGGGTCGGGCAAAGTGTTATTGAGTTTTTCTGTTAGGAAATTCTCAGTAGCAGCCCGGAGTTTGGAAATGTGCCCGGTTGATGGCAATAGGCTCACCACCTATTACATGGGACTTAATAACAGCATTGGTGAAATGTGGGTGTGTACAATTGTGTACACCTCTGCCTACCCCTTCGGGGAATACAGGCGTGATGCTATGTTATGTTAATATTGATCTTACGATATACTAACAGTAATTAGTAATATAGGAATAGGGTATATGCATGTATTTTTTTTTATATTTTTATTTGTTTGTATACATTACCGTGAAAAAATTTAACACTTGTAAAAATATGAATAGTGAGTATTAAAATTATCAAACAACCTGCAATCAGTTTCGGGCGTTTGGAACGCCGCCTTCTTGGCGCGCTTTCTCTGATGTCAGATTACACATCTTAAAAGATATCTTGTATAGAATGGAGTGTTTAATTAACGAATTATAAATTTTATTGAAGGGTTTTTCTTTATACAATAACGTTAAAACTCAAAAAGAACCATGAACCACAAAACATGATAAACACCCAGTAATAACATACTCGAGATATTGTCATCAAGCAGAGTGACGTCACATTTCACTACAACCAAGAGCGTTTTGACATTTAAAATTTCCCTCGCATGATTCTCGCTTTTCAACTTTAAAATGTAATAGTTAAAAAACGATTAATTAAAAAAGTAATTCAATAGGTGTCATTGTACAGCAATAAAGATTACTAATAAAAATATTTGACCTAAATTTGAATCACATGCATATTCTGTATTATAAAACTATTCTGCTTGTGACCACGATCATTGCAACCTAGTCGAAACATCAAGCGACTCAAAGGTATAGGTATATTGCGCGTTAATGCCTGTTATTATATAGCAATATTATGCAACGCGATAGTTAAAAGTTAGTTTAATATTGATCTGTTGCGTCATACCACACGACCCGAGGCCGTCACTTTATATCGTTGCTTTTTTATTGTTCACAAACCAACATGATTGACATACCATCGATAATTGAAAATCTGAACACAGTTTCAACCTAGTATAGTAGTAAACATTTTCTACGGTTTATGTATATTTCACTCACTTTTGAAGTTAAAATGGTTGTCAGTTCAGATTTTTAATAGATAATAGTCAGTTAAAAAAGCTACAATATTTTAAAAAAGAGAACATGAAACGGTGTGTAACGAGTGTGCAACGGAAATACGTATCAGTTATGAAATAGCTCAACACAATCTAAGAATACTTCAAGTTATGTCTCTACACGTACAGTCCACAAAAGAGATAAGTATACACTTACCTACTCAGTTAACTACATCTGCTTTTCAAATACAGTAGTCGTGTGCTAATTTGTGAGCGTGTTTGCTGCATTAGAACTTCATATGAGTGGAATTATTCAAGATTACATTTTTCACGGATTGAATAATGTGGTCCCCGATACAATAGTAGTCTCCGTTTTCATTTAAATTGAAATTGAGGTCGGGTGGTTTAGTGGTGTAGAGACGGTTCGATTGCCGCACCGAATCAAATATATTATCATGATCATTTTTCCGGTTTTGGGTTCGTGCGCATTCGAGATACAGGTATTTATGCGTAAAGACACATAAGATAATTCTTAGTGTAACGAGAAATCTTTGAACTCGAAAAGAAAATCACCCAACAACGTATCTTTTAAAAAGAAGAGAAATCATTAAATGTCAGTTGCCAGCGCAATGCTTCAGGTTTCATCGTTAGCTGTTTACTTATATATTTTTGACTGTCCTGTTGGTCTAGTGGTTAGTAGCCCTGACTGCTATGCCGGAGGTCGTGGGTTCGATTCCCACCCAGGACAAATGTTTGTGTGATGAGCACGATCATTTGTTCTGTGTCTGGGTGTAATTTACCTATAATATGTTTGCATTTAGAAATAAGTATGTTTATCAGTTGTCTAGTACTCATAACACAAGCTCTGCTTAGCTTGAGACTAGACGGCGTTGTGTGATAGTTGTGGAATATTATATTATTAACTGCCTCGTTGGTCTAGTGGTCCCAAATGCGACTGCTGAGCATGAGGTCTTGGGTTCGATTCCCGGGTCGGGCAAAGTGTTATTGTGTTTTTCTGTTAGAAAATTCTCGGTAGCAGCCCGGAGTTTGGAATTGTGCCCGGTAGATGGCAATAGGCTGGGACATGGGACTTAATAACAGCATTGGTGAAATGTGGATGTACGAATGTGTACATCTCTGCTTACCCCTTCGGGGAATACAGGCGTGATGCTATGTTATATTATGTTATGTTATATTATTATTATTATTATATTTTTCTCACTATACTTGCAGACATCTGCAGCGTGCTTACAGTTCTGCAACTAATCTGGCTATGCGGAACTCCCTTTTGCCTATTATTCGTTCGATAGAATTTGTTGCAGCATATAGGTACATATTTTGTCGAATTAATAGAAAATTAATAGACATGGTTCAGAATTAATTTCGGAAAATGAAATTTAAGTAAAACAGCACCACGCGTGTATGAGGGATCAAAAAAAAAAGAAGGGCTTCGGCAGAAATAAACACCTTTAGATTTGTTCACACTATTTTTTTATTTTCCAGCGTACCTTCTGTCACCTTTACATTCACCTTCCTCCCCTCCTCCCCCACACTTTGTACAGAAACTCGATATTTTTACAGTTTAGAAATTACATTACAAACATATTTTACCAATGCCCTTATTAAGTTACATGTGATGTTGAGCCTTTTTTTTCGTTAACATTGCCCTTTCCCTTTTGCCATCTACCAGGTCTTGACTCCGGGCTGCTACTGAGAATTCCTTAACAGGAAAACCCAATAAGAAAGAAAGAAAGAAAGAAAAAGGTTTTATTCCCCTCAAATGCACTTTCCCCTCAATAACACTTTGTCTGATCGGGGAATCGAACCCAAACCTCACGCTCAGCCATGCTTGCGAAATTCTGAAAAATTGTGATCGAAAAACCATCTAAAAACAAAACCAACATGCTACTGAGCTTGAAGAAGTGTCTTTTTGACTTTTTGAAAACAAACACAATAAGAAAAGGATTCTAAAGTTACAATATTAAATGGAAAAAGAATACGGTCGCGAACAGGATTCGAACCTGCGCCTCCCGGATAGATACTCCAGGCGCTCTGACCACTAAGAGGTCGAGATGGCTTAGTGGTCAGAGCGCCTGGAGTATCTTTTTTACGTTAACATTGCCCTTTCCCTTTTGCCATCTACCAGGTCTTGACTCCGGGCTGCTACTGAGAATTCCTTAACAGGAAAACCCAATAAGAAAGAAAGAAAGAAAGAAAAAGGTTTTATTCCCCTCAAATGCACTTTCCCCTCAATAACACTTTGTCTGATCGGGGAATCGAACCCAAACCTCACGCTCAGCCATGCTTGCGAAATTCTGAAAAATTGTGATCGAAAAACCATCTAAAAACAAAACCAACATGCTACTGAGCTTGAAGAAGTGCCTTTTTGACTTTTTGAAAACAAACACATTATGAAAAGGATTCTAAAGTTACAATATTAAATGGAAAAAGAATACGGTCGCGAACAGGATTCGAACCTGGGCCTCCCGGATAGATACTCCAGGCGCTCTGACCACTAAGCCATCTCGACCTCTTAGTGGTCAGAGCGCCTGGAGTATCTATCCGGGAGGCGCAGGTTCGAATCCTGTTCGCGACCGTATTCTTTTTCCATTTAATATTGTAACTTTAGAGTTCGCTAAGCATGCGTTAATGCTTTTTCAAAGACATATCTTGAAAGAAAAGGATTATTTATTAGTTAAAGGAGACTAAATTGACACGGTTTGTTTATGGTTTAAATTAACGTAGCATCGTGTCTATTCTAAGATTAGATTGTATTGATCAAGTTAACACGAGTTTTGGTTTTAAGATTTGATTTTCCATCGCTGCCGCCGTGTTTTGGATCCAATTATGCCTGTATTCTCTTTGAATTGATGTTTCAATGTGGTAAACAATTAATCTAGTTTGTATTTTAGTTATATTTGTTATGAAATATGATTCGTAGAATCTGAGTTGCGTTAACGTTAGATTTGTGGGTCGAGCAATGTGTTATTCGGGTTCGACAAGTTTCAGCCCCAGGTCTACGATTTTTTCGAACCGCGGCATAAACTTGATTGTGGCACCACCTATCTCCAGCGATTGAGATTAAAAAAAACTCGCAAATATATAATGGTTGGCATTTTTCGTGAACAGGAAATAAGAACCCCTTTATAGATTTGCACTCTTTATTATCTATGCCAGCTTCATCAAATACTTATTCATTGATGTTGCCAACAATCTGCTGCAGCTGCTCGCAGCGCATTTTAGAATGAGCCCTTGGCAAAAAACGAAGTGGCCGTTAGAATTACGTTATTAATTTATAGAATAGCGTAGCATATTATATTTGATTTCGGCGCCCCCTGAAATTGACGCCCCGGTTCGCTTGCCCCGGTTTGCCCCCCCCCCCCGCCTAGATCCGGGGCTGACAAGTTTTTCAGTAGCAGCGGGGTTTGGAATTGTACACCTCTACCTAACCCTTCCGGGAATAGAGGTATGCTGCTATGTTAAAAATATCCTAGGTACTGAATCCTACTGATATTATAAATGTTTGTGATGATGGTCGGATGGATGTTTGTTACTCTTTCACGCAATAACTACTAAACGAATTTGAATGAAATTTGGCACATAGATATTTTACAACCTGGACATAGGAAGGATACTTTTAGTCCCGACTAGATCCAATTCTAAGGTCGACGCAGATGAAGTCGCGGGCAAAAGCTAGAAGTATTTAACTTGTAGAAGACAGCACAAGAGCAGCTCAGCCACTGCGCAGAAATTCATAAATAGTAATTTAAATTGTAAACAGCTTTTATATTATAAATGTAGGTATATCAAAAACACGCGTTATTAAATACATGCTCGCTTTTCTAGAAATTCTTTACTTACAACACATATTTTCGTTAAAAAATGAGTGAGAAAACTTTATCTAGGACATATTTTAATATTATTTCTTACTTGATTTATAAACTTACAAACTAAACACTATAGAGTTATAAATTAAGTCTTTGTCTTCTGGAAAGGTGCCTAAATGCGTGTGAAAGAGTAACAGACATCCATCCATCCATCCATACTTACAAACTTTCGCGTTTATAATATTAGTAGGATAATTGCACCGTTTTCATTCGTAGTTCGTGTACCTACAGCACGAGTGTCGCTTCGCTCACGTCGTCGTACGTGTGCGCCTGACTAACGATAGCTTTTGCTTTAAAATACATTATAATTAGCCAAGTAAAGTTGACCGTTTATATAATACTTGCTAGTAGGAAAATATTTTTTGTCAAATTAAGTTACCATGAGATATCGTTTTACCCAGTAACTGGGTTTTAGAGGTCAGATAGGCAGTCGTTCTATGTAAAATAATGCAGATATATAGTGGGAAAATAATTCGTTTTATATGAACACTCTTTTTATTTTCTTTGCTTCTTTAAATAGGTACATACTATGCTCTTTTTTTTCTCTATGTTTTCAGATCGACCTGCTTGATATCATAATTAATTTAATTATAATATAATGCTACCATGCGACTAGATTTAAAGAACAATAAACCTCAAAAAAGTAGATAGGTCCATTTACTAGAACTTTACAAAACATAGTTTATTTCAAAACTTATCTAATGTACGAAAGTGTTTGCTTTTTTTATTTGTATTTATATATTTAACGATTAAATAGGAGATATAAGATTATATAAGTTGGCATAGAAAAGCTTAATACAAAGGACATATTTGATTATTTTTACAAATCTTTTTATCAAAATAAGTGTGATCAAATTCCATTACCTACAAGTCCTTTCGAGAACAAAATCCCATGCATTAGGTTTTTCATAATTAGTAGAAGCAATATTATATTTCTATTTCCCCGGGACACAAGCGGATCAAGGGGCACAAGCTAGTTACTTACATAACAAACATATCAAAGTAATTATCGCTAAGAAGATCAAAGGGAAACGAATGGGTACCTAATAAGAACCAACCAATTACTATTAACATGTGAGCAATTACAGAGCAATTTGCATGATAATATTTCAGTAACATCGAGTTATTGTGATAAGTTTATTTTGATAGAGGGCGTTATGTAATTTGGATTTCCGTGTTAAATGGTAGCACAATAGACATTTATGCCTTCCAATGTGTTGAATTGAGGGAAAGAGGATTTAATTCATACTAATACAATATTATTTTTGTGAGTGGTATTTCATTTATATTTGCGTATTTGCCCAAGCGTGGTTGGTGGGCGTGAGCTCCTGAGTTCGATTCCTAGGTCGGGAAAAGTGTTATTGAGTTTTTCTGTTAGGCAATTCTCAGTAGCAGCCCGGAGTTTGAAATTGTACCTGGTTATGTAATGGTTTATGGAAGTGTGCACTTTATGGTATTTTTAATGCATACTTAATCAAATTATTTGCTTTCTGCACTCCTTCTCCATATGAACTTTAACTGTGCAAAATTTCATACTCCTCCGTCCGAATAATTTTAGTAAAAATAGGTACAAAGTAGTTAAATAAATAAAAAATAAATAAATGATGATAGTTTAGAAACTTTATGATACATAGAAAACATTGGCCCTTCTGTACTATTTTATACTACGGCTGTAACCACAAGCTACGAGCCACGTGACGTTGACCACACCTATTTGCCTCACCAAATGAGTCACGTAAAACCGAAACTAAAATGTAGCGAACATTTCAATGCAAATTAAACGTGCAATGTAATACTATTGCATAATTAGCTGTGAACATTACGCCAGTATTTCTGAAGGGTGCACAGAGATGTAAGTACTGTTGTACAACCACATTTACGTTTTTGTCGCATATAATAGGTGTTGAACCTATTGCCAGACACAATTCCAAACACCGGGCTGCTACTAAGAATATACTTACAGAAAAACTAAACAACAATCTACCTGACTTGGAAATCGAACTCGGGACTTCATGCTCAGCAGTCGCACTTGGGACCACTGGACTAACGAGGCCATATCTCGTTTTATTGTATGTTTGTATATTTAATATATAAGTATTCTTTATTTGTCCAACCAGTACCAAAATATAATAAAGGTAAAATTGTCTTCATTGTCCAAATTATTTCTGTGTTTTAATATGCGCTGCACAGTATAATTAATGTTTTCGTTTAAGCTGTTGCCTCAGTCATTAGCAGACACAATAGATTTTTATTATCATTATGTACAGATCTGTACGTTACTGAGCCGAAAGGTTAATGAACTGAAAGTAATAATGAGGCAAAATGAGGTTCACCCAAATATACGATTGAATCTGACTTATAATAATAATAATTTATGATTAAATATTTATATCTAAGAAGAAGAAGAAATTAAATTAATATCTACTGATATATATTTTTAAACATATTAACGTTTACGAAGAGAACTGTATAGTAAGGGCGCCGGTAATTGCTTACTATCAGGCGAACAGTCTGCTCGTTTGTCACATATCCCATAAAAAAATGCTGTCACCAAACCGGTGGACACAAAATTTAAAAAATATTTCATATTTAGCCAGACCAGTGTTGGACGAGGCCCCAGTGAAGGACAGAAAAAACAACACGTGACTTTTAAAAATATGTTTTTTCTTACTATCATTTTGTGGTACAGTAAGCTGCACTACGTGCGTGTAATACTTAGTCCTTGAGCTGGCCTGTCAAATTATGGATAATCAATAGTATGTGAGGCTAGTTTATACTAGTTTTGATACTACTGACGCGCAGCCTAATTAAAAATTAATTTCAAAAATTTATGCCAACATAAAAAATAACATGAGATAGGTAAACTGCTTAGTTATGCACGATTTTCCTTATATATCCTTTGTATAAAAAATGCTAAAAATATGTATATTTTTTCTATCGGCAGCACAACGTACGGTGAATGGTGACCACTTAACATCAGGTGTGGCGCGCTCGCTTTTATATCTTTTGCATAAACATCGTATTATCTAGAAAATATTTTATAGAAAAACTACTTATGAGTTTCCTGAAAGTAACGGCGGAAAAAAACAGACGGCTGTGTATAGATTTAGTTGTTAGTTAGTTAGTAGTTAGTTGCACAAAGATACATGAAGAGTTCTATGCTCCGCAGAAGACTGATAGACCACATTCCAAACTAAAGGCGAATGCGGGTATCATCATCGGGAAGAGCGAATGGTTTTGGCATCCACCCGCACGTGATCTTGTAAATCAGTTTTAATGGTAAAATCGCGACACTCACCAAAACCATCGACTCCATTGCAAATGATTTACGCGAACATTTGCCAATGACTGGGTTCCAAGCCGCCGTTAACTTAAATCCGTCTTCCTGGTTAAAATTACGATGTTATTTGATTTCAACCACTTCACGTACAATTCTTGAGTAATAATGACGTTCACCGAAGAGGATTTTCGGTTTCAGCTGCTTCACCGCAGCTGCAATCAATTTTGTAAAGACCTGGAGTCTGCAGAGGTGTCTCGTCTTTGGGCGTTCGGACATGCCTTGCCAATGTAGGTAATGGAGTAAAAATAGTGAACGATTTCAATAATAAGGCCTATGTCCATCAGTGGGTGAGGTCAGACTGTGGATGAACAGGGAAAATTTGTGACCTAAAAACGGCGTTGACTGAGACTTGAGTTATATAAAAAAATACAGCGATAAGACGTACAGCGGATGCAGACCCGCTGTACTGACCGTGAGACGTCTTACGGTCACGTCTCAAGTGGTACATAAAATTGAGAGCGACTAGCGTTGATTAAGTACTAGTTCGAACTATCTTTGTGGTATTTATTTAATTTAGATAATAATTGCTATTGGAAACATACAGAAGACCGGTCGACACTTCGATAATAATCGTTCAAAACACTACACTAGGTGTATCGTTGATAAAAAACTTCAATCTCGTAGGTTATTGAACCGATTAAAATATGATTATAGGATTGAATCGGACTTGACGAGAAACATCTTTTAACATGCCTGACCTTAAGTAAGCGAAAATATCGCACAAATATCTTAATTAGTATAGGTATAAACTTTTGTCATTGTAAGCAAAATAAATTTACAAAGAGCTATTATTCTCTAAGATGGGAAAATTCTTTATCTTTTATTTTCTTTTAGATGGATCTTTCGAGTAAAAAGTCCAATAAAAAAAGTTTGTTTTGTACATGTAAATTGCACTGAGCAAGATGAATAGCCTTGCAGTACCTATAGATTTAACTTCAAGAAAGTTTTAGAATAGGCGAGGAGAATAAATATCTAGCTGAAGAAAATTTATAGGTAAAATACTCTTGACTCCATCGAGAGTATTTCTTTATATTATGTAGAGAATTTCATACATATTTTATTGCTTAGTCTGGTTGAGAATAAGTCTATGGTCTTGACAAAAGTAGATACTATTACCTAATAGTACCTACTACCAATTTATGTTACGTTAAGGTGCGTAGAGTAACGCTGAAATCTTATAAAAAATTCTGGTTACTGGAGTTCAATAAGTAGGTATGTCAGCGGTTGGCGTAGTGTGTCACAGGTTCGAGTTCAACATGAAACAAATAATTGTATAAACAAAAGGTTGTGTGGGTGTAAGAAAAAAAATTAAACGCACGCACAACACAGAAGAAATTCCTTATTCATGTCAGAGTATCCTCAGAGATAACGAACATTATCAGTGTTCTACAAGGATTTTGTAATTATTTTTGAATTATGTAGTAGGTAAGTTCTAACGCACTTTTTATTTATAATAAATTTACACGTGAATTCACATAAATTGACGTGTAAATTTATTATTTAAATTATTTTAAAGGATACTATGAACTATAATATTATAGATAAATAATTTAAAAAATATCAGCTCTAATACCGTCCATCAAACTACAGTCTATGCAGTATCAATGCGTTTTAATCGCCCTAATAACATCGCCCTAATATAATCGCCATAATAATTTCATTTCATTACTAAGATAAACAAACAACTTCAATATTCCACACAACATAAAATACGACAAGCAGTGTCACTAACACATTAAAGTTACTTAGTCATGTTAAATACACCCCTTGGTAATATAACTTGTGTAATATTATTTATTTGTGTCAAGGTGACTTGCTTTGTATGAAAAGTGGGAGTAGATGGGTGTCACTTACAAACTTGAAGTAACGTCGTTATAACAAAAGGAGGGATGTAATGGCCTCTTCTTCCTCAAAAAAGGGCAATTTGGACAGAAAAAATGTTTGTTACGGCCATTTCACTGCGAGTTTTATTCTTGTGGTCGAGTAAATCGGTGCAATGAGTGCTTAATGTAAACAAAAAATGTGCTATTGACTGTTATACTTTTGTTTCCACTTTTGCACTTAAGCATGTATTGCTAAAAATTTGTGGCCGCAATTAACTAAACCTTTTGCAGTCTCCTGTCCGAAATCAGCAAAAAGACGAATCGCAAAATGGTATAAAAATTTAAGTAGAGAAAAACAACATTGTACACCCTACTTCTTATTATTCAGACAAATCTATGAAAAGCATAACGTATGCTTAGCGAACTTTAAAGTTATAAATTTTTGTGGAAAGTAAAATACGGTCGTGAGCAGGATTCGAGCACAGACGTCACCAAAAGACTAAGAAATATTAGAATGTGGTAGAAGAATTCAAAGTAGTGAGCAGTGGTCGAGATGGCTTAGTGGTTAGAGCGCCTGGGGAATTTATCCGGGAGGCGAAAGTTCCTGCTCAAGACCGTATTTTACTTTACACAAATTTTTTTTTACTGTTTTAAACTTTATATCTGGCAGGTATATGTTATAAGAATAGATGTAATTGTAGAACCTAACACAACTACCCATAAATGACTTGCTTGTCTTTCCAAACCAAAAGCGAAGTATTAGGTACAAGCAAGTGCTGTTTACGAGTGGGATTCAAATTGCGGTGGTCACTCTTCTTATTAAATTCGAACAGGAGTGACAATTATGACTTTGGAACTCATAGCAATCTCAGAGGCTCTTAATTTTATAAGAAGCCAGAAGGATAGGAATTATGTTATATTTACAGATAGTAAAAGCGCTTTGCAGCATTTGATTCGTTGCGCTTCCGGCTACAGCAGTGGTATACCAATAGCATATAAAATTTTTAATTTGATTTACGAATTAGATATAAAGTTTGACATAAATCTGAGATTGCAATGGATTCCATCGCATATTGGTCTTAAAGGTAATGAGGAGGCTGACCGGTTAGCCAAATTAGCAGCAACTAGCGGTTTGGACATTTCAATTCTGCCACATTATTCTGAAATGTTATTAAAGTTTAAGGATAATTTTAATTTTAATTTTAAGGAGTATTTTGATGAAAGGAGTAAAGTAAAAGGTATATGGTTTAAAATAATTCAGTGCCAGCCACCTCGAATTCCTTGGTTTTATAATTCTAAATTTAGTAGAGCCTACATTTTTGCAATGTTAAGAATACGTTCTGGACATTATCCCTCAAAAAAATTTGCATTTTTAATGAAGAAATCTGATTCTCCCAATTGTGATGTGTGTGGCATGTTAGATGACGTTCAGCACATTCTTATTGAATGCGTTAAGCACCAGAGAGAACGAGATGAATTAATCCAGCGTTTTAAAATAAATAAACTTGATCAGGGAGTATTTCTGGGTATATTATCTGAACCGACATCTGATGCTGCGAAGTTTATAATCAAGAAAATGATCTTGCATTAATATTAATTTGTTATGTATATTATTATTTTTTTGTTTTATTACGTTTAGGTTACGCTGGGGCTCTTATATCCTTAGGGACAAATGCCTCTAAACAATTAATAATAATAAAAAATAAAAAAACATATTTTTCGAATGTACTTATTGAAAAATATTCTATTGTTTGATAATGCTTTAAAATTTTCGCGTTTACACACAAAAATTTCAAAATAATGGCTATTGAATCTTTAAAATGTATCTAAAATATCTTGTAAATTAAAATAGTTACTTTAGTCACCTAATATTATCCCTAAAATATCTATAGTATATATAGAGTACCTACTTACATACTTTTCTGTAAAATTAACGCACGCTGTTAATTGTATAATTATTTTAATATATTATTATTTCGCGGACATTTGTGTGGGTGACACTTTCACCTAGTTTTAAAGTTTTTCTGGCATACCCTAATTAAACTAACATAAAATTATTGTAATTATAACTGTTTATGTAAAATAAAATAAAATATCGCTTTTTTATTTAGAAGGTACATTTTGGAAATATTTTTTTCTGATAAAAAATACGTGCGCTGCCGTAGAGATAGAATGTATACCTATTTTCAACGTTATTCAAATTTAGTATCCACTATAAAGATTTTTTTATACATTGAGAAAATTCATAATAGGTAGGATCAGAATAATTTCAGCAAGATATATAGGTATGCCTAAGTACAACATTTAGGGCTGTAATGACGTCATAAACGTATGTAAATCTTCATATAAAGCCGCGAAAGTGTACAAAGCTTTTTCAACACAAATGTGTTTCTATATTTCTAGTGAAATGTAAAAAACAAAGAACCAATCTACTTCCAACACTTAAAAAAAAAACTATTACAAATGATAGTCATTTCGTATTACTTTCGCTGGCAGCCAATTTAGTCGCCATAAAGAATCAGAGGTAGATAGATAAAAAGAGGTACTTTTTAAAACAAGCTGTCTGTCGCGTCACAGGGTGAGGCAAAGCGTTCGCAATTACATGGACAAATGACCCGAGATGAGCAAAACTCACTTATAAAATACTGTGGAGAAATACAGCCGACGGTTCTGCTTTTGCTCCCAGCGAACACCGTTTTTCACATTTATGTAACTAGTTAATTTAGTCTCTTTAGTTGGCTGTTTTTTTTTTTACCTACTGTGTAAATATGACTGGTGCTACACGTCCGTGCAGATAAATGAGCGCAAATTGTGTTGCATAATTCGTGTTGCTCCGAAATGAACTTAATATGACGCCTGCGCTGTTTAATTGGATGTGAAGTTATATCTGATCTAGACTGCAATCTGTTCCTACATAAATGTGATGGGTGAAGAGTTAATAGAATTGTTTTAAGGCGCTTTCATGGTATCATGCTTGTTTGGCTACTGTCTTAAAAGTCTAGTCATAGTGAACGCTTATTTAACAACGTTTTTTTATCAAAAATATATCTACGTTTGGCCATCAACCTGCCTAATGGAAAGCGACGAAGTGGCCAAGGATGGAGTAAGTAACACAGATGAAATCTATTCGCCTTGAATATGCCTACAATCTAGGCATATTCAAGGCGAATAGATTTCATCTTTGTATTTCTATATACTGAGCGTAAGGTCCTAGATTCGACTCTTGGTTTTTCTGTAAAGAAATTCTCAGTGTCAGCCTGGAGTACAAATTGTGTTCAGTCGATGACAATAGGCTACCACCTACAATGATTATATGACATAATATTGGAGTTCGGTGTACAGTTAAACCTCTGCCTTCCCATTCGGGGAATACAGGCGTGATGTTATGCCTGTATAGTCCGGATTGTGACAGGAAGGTGTATCTGAAATCTCATCGATGCCTTCTTAATGTATTAGGTGATACCTATAGGCAGTTCAGTATCATGTTATGAAATGTTCAAATGATATCACTGTGAGTTGGTCGCTAATTATCGTGTGAACGTGGAGCTGTTCCGCTCTCTGTATATAGGATATAAACCTTAAAAATGCACCCGGCCTTTGGGGATAGGTCTGGGTAGTGTGGGATTTATACCTCACTAAAAGTGTAAAACCACCCGGTGGTCACCATTAGCACGTGGCAGGGAACTCCGGGTCTGCTTAGGAGACCAGCCCTAAGAATCTTGTGGTCACACCTTTTCATGGGGGTAGACTACTGGTGGGTGGTTTGCCGCCCGACCAGCGCCAGGTCGTGCGCCACACTGGAGTGTTTTTGCAAGTTTACTGTGGGCAGTCTGCAAAAATCCTGGAGTGTTTGCCCTTTAACGGGCCATAACTAGACGGGGTCGCAGTGAATGCAGCTGTGAACCCAGCACCTCGGTAAAGGTTAGAGTAGGACCGTGTGGTTATTTAGTCGGCAAGGCGTCCAAGATGGACTTTCCATAAACAAAAAAAGGGCAGAAACTACATAACACTACCTGCATACTCCTTTTGCTGTGTCCACAATTATACATCTGGTCATACACGCGCGCTGGCCGTCAATACTACACACCCTGTCCTTTTTGTAGGACACCAATAGGCAAAATATTATTTATTTAGTAAAATGAGCTGACAAGACACAATTGAGAAGTTACATAGAAATCAGTTGTACATATCTGTCGCAAAGATACTGTCGAAGTGTTGTTAAAACTTTCGGATAACAAGGATAGTTATATAGTAATAGAAGTTTTGAGATATTCAACCTATATAAATAGAATACTGAAAAAGCTTTTGGATAATAATACGAGTATCTCAGATTTTCTTAATATTCTTTATAGACACGAATTTACTTTTGGTTAACGATCAAAGACAGTTGTTAAGAACTATAGCCTATAGCTAAGAGGAAAGGGAAACTTATTGGCCACTTGATAAGACACGAGAACTTCTTTGAGACCATTTTAGAAGTATATTTATTTTGTTCCAAACAGGTTGAAGTTGAACAGGAACCGCTTTCAGTGGAATGCTGAAAAAACAATACATTGACATACGATCGCAGCAATCGCGGGTCATTTTCTGTTAGTTATTGAAGACTTCCATTGTCTATCCTAAAACTATAGTATAATAAAACCTTTCCTGAAAAATATGTACTTATATAACAAAAGCCCCAACCAGATTGGATCAGTACATTTTGAGAAAATCGCGGACATACCTACATACATACATTCGGGTCGAATACAGAGCTTTCATTTTTGAAGTCGGTTCAAAATAGAGGGAGAGAGAAGAAGAGGAAGAAGATAGACACGAAAAAATCAAAAGTAATTTATAGACAGAAATAAATAAGTACATAATAGGTATCTTATGTATAGAAAGATGTGATATCTCAAAAGATAAACAAAGTTCGAAAGATTTAGATATTCTTACCCGACAAAAGACTTCAGCAAACTAATAAAGAATGAACCGGCTATACTTGAACAACTCTACTTCCGAACTCATTTGCGCGGTAGATTAAGCAGCCGCATTGAGGTTCACTTCTTTTTTTATTAAAAACCACCCAAGTGTGAGTCCCGCGCTCTTTAATGTGCAATTTCAACGAAATGATGCAAGTTTTTTATTAATGTTAACTTTATAATACATTCGATTTAATTTTAATTCTTTCAGATTTGTGTTTTATAAAAACAATAGGTATATATACATTTTATCACCTTTTTAAAATATATACCCTGACTACCGAGCATGAAGTCGACGGTTTGATTCCCGGGTCGAACAGTGATAGTGGATTTTCCTCTTAGGAAAGTCTCATCGGGCACAATAGCCCAGTTGATGTGCGATAGGTTTACCACCACCTGGGACTTTCGAACGCATTCATGCATGCGTAACGAATTCTAAAGTTATAAATTCTTGTGAAAAGAAAAATGCAGTCGTGAGCAGGATTCGAATCTGTGCCTCGCAGATAAAGAGGTCGAGCTGCTTTAGTTTTTGGAGCGCCTCGCGTATTAATCCTGAAGGCGCAGGTTCAAATCCTGCTCACGACCGTATTTTTCTTGCCACAAAAATTTATACCTTTAAGACAGTAGTTCAGTAGGAGAATCTAACCCTTAACGCAAAATTTTGGTGGTTAACGGCTGTTTCCATTTCTTTGTTTTATTATACTTAGCTTTACTTTTATCGGCATTCACATTCACAGAATACTTCCAGACTTATTACCCAGAACCAAAACGAATAAGAAAACCAAAAAGGCCATTTGTTTTCAAAATGTCATTCTCTTTGCAGTTAAACTTTTTTAGGAATGTAATATATTTTCAGGACATCGTCGCTACCTGTAACGACTTTCAAATAAGCCTCCGGTAATATAAATTCCACAGGAATTCTTCAGTGGACTTTTCTTGGTTTATAGCGAGGTTTTTGAATACAGGTAAACTGTGCGGTTTGATCTTGGACTGGTATCCAAACTTAATATTATAAATGCGAAAGTAACTTTTCTTTTTCTTGCCCGTTCTTCTCCATATTCTAGCCTGTTCTTCTCCATAGGAATCTTCACTTTGGAAGGTGGCAACTAGCTTCTGACCATTCTAATTTGGCAAGGCGATAGATCTTGGGGAAGTACATAGGCATACCATACATCAGACACTTACTTTTAAACCACACATAAATGTCTTTGTCACCAGGCTGCGTATTTGATTTATATATTCAGGTCACTAAGACACATTGCAGATCGTCGAATAATAAATAAAATATAAAAACGGTGTACTATGAACATTCTCAATCGCTAACTAGTTACTGTGTCGCATCATGGGGAGCAGCTAAAACCCACATAATAGAACTAAAGCGGCCACAACGTGCTATACTAAAAGTGGGGGCAGGTCTTAAGCCTGTCACACAGATTTTACTGCTTCCTAGCTTCCTGCTTGAATCATATAATTGTAAACTGCCTAACCGGTCTACTGGCCGCAGGCATGACTGTTGAGGTTCTGGGTTGACTTTCTGGGCTAGACAGTGTCAGGTACTGGGTTTTTCTTGAATGGAAATTATCAGCAGCAGACTTTGGAATTGCGCCCGATTCTTGGGTCGTACTAAAATTTTTGTACAGACGCTTTTAAATTTAATTTATTGGTATATATAGATATTATAGGTGGCGCTTGGAGTATTATCCGGGAGGCGCATGTTTGGATTCTGCTCACGACCGTATTCTTTAACCACAAAAAATTATAACTTTAGATTTCGCTATACATGCGTTATTGCTTTTCAACGATTTATCTGTATATCTATAGATATTATTTTATAAAGTTTATTATTATATGAAATTTATATAATACTATGGCTCTTTTCTAAGAAATTAGGGGCGATATTAGCAAAATCTACATTAAATTTGTGTTTTTTTTTCTTTAAAGTGCTTAAGTAGTTTTCCGTGCTAATAATTAATAATAAAACGTAAATACCTAGTATCAGTACTCGGTATCTTATCGAATTATACACTTTACCAGAATCATAAAATCTTAGACATTGTTATTTTGAATGTTATTATTTTTTATACACATTAAGGTCATGTAACGCCATTAATAATTATTATGTTCTTAGGAAGCATTCAAAAATAAAAGACAGATAATAGACGAACGGGACTCGAACTCGCGAAAGCCTGTCACAGATCATATAATACTCGTAGATCCAGTCTAAAAATAAACACATCATTTTCTTAGTGATTCTTAGGTCAGCTTAATTAAAACAAATTTATTAAATAACGGTGTGCTTGTTGTTTTAATTCACTTTCCCGACATAAGCCCTCTATGATGGTCGTGGTCACGCATTGAGTTTACAGCAAGACAGAGCTCGGGGCGGTACGCTCCCGCCGTAAAAACAAAAATAAAACTTTTAATTTGATAATGGAACTCAACACTGGAATCGCGGCCCCAGTGTTGATTTTTCAAAGGCTACAAAATGTTAGATGACGAAATAGGTATGTATGTATAGTTAGCTTTAAGTCTGATCTATTTAATACATTATAATTTGTGTTCAGTCGTCAATTCCATGGATTCTGTGGAATTAAATTCCAAACTTTGTTTTTTTTCCTTTACCTATGTTTTACGCGCCTACAGAGTTTGAGTCATTTTCATGAAGTAATACGGGTTACCATCCTCATCACCATCCCCCTGCCCATATCTCAATTTATTTCGTCGGCGCAGCAGGTATTCTTCTTCCACTTTCTAATTGTTTTTGAAATTGCATGCTGCTACAGTTTTGGCAATGTTTTATGACCGGCCGCCTGCCTGACGTCACCTCGTTGGGAATGCTGTTGTTCGTGGTGACCGCCACCGATACGGTCTCCTTCTATCTACCTATGTCACACCAAATGTTATCCATGCGCCAGGTTCTGATGTTTTCCTACTATCACACTCGACTAACCGGGCCACCATCATATCAGCACTGCATTATTTTATCGTATATCAACTAAGTAAACAGTCCACTCACTTTTGTAGTATCGCGTTGCAATATATAATATACTATAAATCCAGAGCACTGCAACCTGCAGACGTATGACTATCTTGGTGGACATCAAATTATTATTGGTCACTTTTTACATTACATATATTTTATAGGATTCTTGATTTTAATATAAAAACTATAACATAAGACGTAATGTACTACAGAGTGACCATCATTTCGATATCAACCGACACTGATAGCCGATACCCCCGCTAGTCATAACGATTCAGAAGTTATTTAGCGCGCTAATTACTGTTTGTCTATAATTATAAAGAGTTGAGCCACTAAACTATCAAATAACTATTTCGTTGCCTACGTGATAACGTAACATTACTAATTAATGTTCAATACTCACAGGCATTCTTCGGGATTGCCCGACTAGTTTCGAACTCTGACGGAGCCCTTAGTCATGAGCTGAGCCTGCGGCGATGTCGCGAGTCAAACAAGTGCAAGTTAGTAATAACCGTTGAACAATAATATGAATTTGTCTCACAAATTTATTATACAAAAATAACATAACTAGCCCATAACTGTCATTGATCACCACGCTAGCTCACTACGGGTTGGCGATTTCAGGCTATTAAGTCCAGGTTTCCTCACGATGTCTTCTTTCACCGTACGCCTGTGATGTCTTAGATTTTGTCTAAGAATGTACATTTGACATAGAAGAAAAAATGTCACATTGGTACATGCCAGGATTGAACCCACAACCTGAGGCCCAAAAAACGGGTCCGTAACCATTCGGCCACCACGACGATAAAGATTCATTTAACTGTTAATAAATAAATTCATTCGTCTACATTTAATCCGTCATATACTTACATAAAAACTAGCCCTTATCATCCGGGGTTTACGTCACGTCATAAATCTTTCCTCAATGACAACTTTACCATTCAAAAAAGAAAGTTTTTTCAACATTTTCCTTCCTATTATTAAGTATGACTGACACGTGTCCCAAATGGAATCCGAATGATCTTAAGGAAGTATGGTAGCGTGACGTCATGTGGTACCAGCTTGCTGATATTCGCTGTACCGTGCAAAGCCTTCAATCCCTTATGCTTTATGGGATAAATTGAATATGGGTACTTTCTACACCAATGCCAGCTGTATGTGGATCTTGATATTGAATTTTCTTCGTCATCACGCATTTTGACAGTAAATCTACCGTCGAGATTATATTCTTACTAATATATTAAATCCGGAATGTGTCTTTATTTCTTGAGTCTTGACACCTTATACACGTTTTCACTCTACGGGGACGATATGCAATTTCTCGAAGGAAAATTTAAAATGTACAATTTCACGTAGTCAAATTTTATTATTAGTAGTTATTAGATTTTCTGACGTATGAAGTACGAGTGATATATTGAATTAAAACATTAGGTAATCGTAAATTAATTTATTAATACTTTATAATTTGTAATTAGCAGTTGCGCTTGCGTCCAGACCAATTAGAAAATTATAAATAATTTGGTTCCACAATAACACTCCGAATTGAATCGCAAAAATGCTTGAAAATATTTATGTAATGTAATAAGAACGATGAATTGTGAAATTAACAACATCGTTACCCAAACGAGCTATTAAATATCGTTGTTTTATTTTGTATAGACACATTTTGCACAGAAGACTGTTTATTCACATAAAACTGCACATAATTTCTGCACGAATAAGAGCTAATAACATATAATTAGTGGTCGGCCGCTACTCGAAATTCGACCATAATTAATTTAAAATTTAAATTTGAACGTTATTATGGTTCTATTGTCAAACATAGGGTGTGTGTCGAACGCATGGTAGTGTATGTAATGTTCTCTTTATTAATTATTTTAATAATAAGATAAAAAAATACTTTTATCTAAATTAACTATTATTAAAACTAAAGCTATTTTAATAATAATAAGAAAAAAAACTATTAATATAAATTAGAACTATAAGAGAGCATCGAAAAATTCATCCGCGTCGCTGTCAACTGGGAGCGTACCCAAAAGGCTGGCAGCATTGCCACGTTGAATAGCAAAACCAATTCTTTGTGCAAAATGCAGACCAGCCCTTGGGTCATGTGAAGTGTCGACTAATCGCCTTGTGATCTCTTTATAGCGAGCGCTTGGACCCCACGACCCGAGTGTTTCAACCCCAAACGGTTCAAAAATATATTTACTAATAAAATTATTATATTTTCGCCGTTTTAGGGTCTCCGCAGCTACAGCAGCAGCGCCAGCACAGCCCGCCGAGCTGGAAACATGGGATGGTGCAAGGGTATCGACGCATGTTGCGTCCCATACCAGAGGCCTACCCATCTTCCACAGCAGTAACGACATGCCGTTTGTTCTCTTACCATCGTCACGTGCCCAGACATTTGGTTCTTATATGGCTGGAACGCCGGAGGTAGTAAGAGCACGATGAATAGTGTATTGGCGTGCCGTGATATACGTCCTGCACTCCTTCTGCAGGACAGGCCGTGGTGTCCGAGGCTGCCGACAGCTTCACCGCAGTGACAGCGATGCGGAGCACAGCACGGAGCTCCCAAGTGTAGGCACGTAGCGACGCGGAAAGTAGTGTCATCTAACATAGTGCCTATGCTAGACGACGGAAGTGCATGAAGCCACAATCCCGACTCACATTCACCCACAGCCAGTAAGCGTGCGCGCTCAGCAGTAGTGATTGACGTATTGATAAGTTCATTCCGTGTCACTCTGCAGAGCGGCTAATCCCACTGTCTTTGAGAGAATAGGTTGACGGGCAGGTCCGTATTTGGACAGGCGATTTTCCAGGCATTCATACCCTCAGTCATACAAGGTACCTCAAAATTAACAAGTGTAGAAGCAAGTGTATTCCTAGTTAATTTTTCAGTACTGTGGACCGAGGATAGGAATGCTGGTAAGCTTATACTCGAAATTTTGTGTACGCCGAGACCACCCAGACGTATGGGAAGGGTAGCCTGTACCCAGGCTAGGTCGTCCAAAGCCACATTTAGAATAGAAGTTGAAGTATTTCTGATAATTTTGTTTAATTTTTCCAGAAGGTGTGCATGCTTTGATAAAGGTGAGGAGCGGAGTACATACATTAATTTCGGGCCGAAACAGCAGTATCGAATTATGGTAATAGCCGAATGCATATTAATTTTGAGGAGTCTGTCCGAAATATCACAAAAAATTTGTATTTTTTCATCAATGAAAGTTGAAAGAAACTTCTAACATTGGTGCCCCTTAGAGGCGTAGGGAATTACTATCAATTAAATTAATTTAGTTTATTTTTCTTATTATTAAAATAATTTTAGTTTTTAGTTAAATTACCATAAATACTTTATTAATTTAATGTCTGCGCGACTAAAGGTAGCATATGTCCTTCCCTAAGATACAATCTATCTCCTTGCCAAATTTCATTATGATCTGTTCAGCCGTTTAGTCGTGAAAAGTTAACAAACAAACAGACTTACTTTCGCATTCATAATATTAGTATGGATATTAGCTTTCTGCACTCCTTCTCCATATAAACTTTAAACGGTGTCAAATTGCGTACTCCTTTGTCCGCGGTACCATATGTCTATCTCTTATACATAAGCTACAATAAGGGATATTGAGCCAAAAAAATATTGAGAATCAAACATATATTTTTGAGCATTATTAATAGGTATGGCATATCAATCCTTACTAACCAAAAATATTTCATCATCAAGAAAAATTTGATGAGTATAAGTTTGCCCTTTATAGCATGTTATTTGAACCCGACAAGAACTGAGCATAGCCGAGGACAGATGAACTATGAATTATTTTCTATTCGTTGGTTAGTACTAAGTACATAATTAATTATAATTATATGTGAGTACAACCGTGGGGCACAGCTAGTATAAAGATAATTGCGGCTGCCTTCATACGTGAGAAAAATATTAAGTATTGGAAAGAAGAACTTTTAATCTTTCGAAGAAAATCAAAATAAAAAAATAAAACACTTATCTATAATCAGCCTCCTGCCCTCATCCCAATTTATTTGCGGTCGGTGCAGCATGTATTTTCCTTCCATACATCTATTAGCTGTAATCTCAGTCGACACTTCTTTTTTCTGTTTTTCTCTACCCATGTAGCCACATTCTTACTCAAAACTTTCCTCAACATTATTTCTATTAACATCGTCCGGGCATAGTTCCAAACTCCGAGCTGCATAACACTGCCCGGCCCGGGAAATTAAACCAGGACCTTATGGTCGGCAGTCACGATTGACCAATGGCGCAGTTTAGTGTATTTAAGCCATGTCAAAGACCTACGAGTGATTAAAACTGTGTCACTAAGTTGAAAAGTATTGAGTATTTACAAATGTGACTACTGATTTGACGGCTGATAGAGATGTATGAAAGAAAAATCCGTGCAGTGCCAACCCCAAATAAATTGGAAACACTTCAATAAATTTGTTCTTGAAAAATCTAACAAACATTTCAGTAGAATAAACAAGCAAATGTTGAATGCTAACAGTTTTATAGACTTTCCAACATACTCGTCCGTATTGGAAATGGAAGTACAAACGATAGTAGAAACCTATCAATGTGAACGAATAGTGCATTAGACGAATTGAATGTGGTCCAGTGTCCGCTTTCAGTCGGAGTCAATTAAATGATTGACTTCCACTGGGGACTGTGTCTGTACCTATGCAGGAAATATGAATCACAGGGTGTTCTAGGCTTAGACTTTAATTATATTGATTGCCTCGTTAGATTTTGCAGCAATGCTCGCCTGCTAAGCGTTAGTTCCTGGTTCCGATTCCGGATTGGGCAAAATGTTATGAACTTCTCATCAGCAGCTGGGAATTTGGAATTGTGCTCGACTGATGGTAATAGACTCACTACCTATTATATGGGATTTAATAACAGCTTTGGTGAAATGCGACTCTACAATTGTGTACGCCTCTGCCTACCCCTTCGGGGAATACAGGCGTAATGCTATGTTTTGTAAGAACAATCTATATCGACTGAAGAGGTTAATAAACATATGTTTGTCAGATTCTTAGCAGTTGGAAATCGATAGTATCCTACGCAAATATCCTATCGATCTGGTATCGTGTTACGAGGGGTCGTTAAGCTGCCTTAATTATGGTCGAGCTCCACAATGACTGATGCATATGTACTCTCAGTTAGGACAGGTCAATTTTCAACTACAATTTAGGCTCTTTCATCAAAAGGCCATTCCAGACGCCCTACATGGTTACGCTTACGCACATATAGCCTTATACACTGATGTCATACTTTAAAAAAAACTGACCTCTGAGTTTGTTCCGACTTTTCTTTCCAGAGATAGTCAGATAGCAAATGCCTTATAGATTTTAATTTGACATATAAAAGAGTTCCAAAAGTTTAGACTAGGTAGATCAATCTGCCTATCTTTTTCTGAACTACGTTGGCGTGCGCGTTCAGTCTAAGTGGATGCAGCTGAATATTAGTATTTATATAGAGCGACTCTGACCTCCACTATACAATTACCGGGTAACACAGTATCTCGTGGTAAGGCTGGACGACAGACTTTCAGCCATCTGACTATACGGAACGACTATCATAGATCTTTATTAGATTGCCGTGCCGATAGTATAACGTGCTCTACATGGTACGGCGGGGCCTTGATATAAAATGATGGTTACCTATAGAGCAATTGCGGCAAGTACTTTTTAACCTTGATCGGTCGTTCTGTGCGTCTAGCTACAAGCATGTCGGATAACTTCGCGCATTTTTTAAATGTCGTCTGCACTGATGAAATGGCGGGCGGGATCACTGACATGGGGTGTAGGAAAGCGGGTGGGCAACTTGTTTAACTTATTGAGGGGCAGTAGAAATTTTTATTGTATCTGGTCTACCGCCCGTAAATAAGTTAAACATGCTCAAAAGGTAATCGTTTTCGATTTAAACGTAAACCAAGCCGGTGAACTAAGTAGCAGGGTGGCGAGTCCAACTTGATGGCGTGGTTGGTGTAGTAGCCGAGAGATCAGCTGTGTCACACGTCATTCGTTTGTTCTCTGCACGGAATAAGTATTTCTACAGGATCCTGTTGATATTATTCCGTGTCTGATGATTGTGTGTATTCAAGATTTGCGACGTAAAACTCACTAAATAAAATACAGGAAAAATAGCTAAGGGCTAAGGGATCTTACATACAAGCGCCATGTTGTCGATGACTGCCGCCGAGTGCTATCGACATTCAACTGCTGCCGTCGACTGCATTTGAGCGTCAACGACTGCCGCGGAGCTGTCGTCACCAACGTGTAGAATTTAAGAGTCCTAAGAGTTGGGAAACGTAATAGAAAACTTTAAACTTAAATTTACTCAGATTAATAGGGTTTAGTTTCGTTTAATGTAGTGGTCTATCGGGAAGGCTCAGCTGTGACCATAAATACTGAAAGTTTGAGTCCCTTAAGATGAATTATTGAAAAGTAACTAAGGATAAATAATATTTATCTGTCCCAAGCTGTAAGTTAAAACTACCATAATAACGTGAATGGAAAATGTTGTACCTGCAATTAAATTACTCATTGGCTACAATCATTCATGTAAATGGGACAGAAATTTTAATACAAATATATACATAGAATTGTCAACTCTCGATAAATATAAACCTATTTACATATATTTTTTATACGACAGATTTACATATATTATAAGGGTAATGTACTGCTGGTAATGAAGACCTTTTTGATAAGGTAAATATACAACAATTTAATTTTTGAGTGCCTCGAATATACAATGAAATGTTAATAAAATTAGACAAGCAATGGAATACCATTTGATAGACATATCTCGCACCTTTAATGTATAAACATTACTTAAAACCAAAATAACCTGACATCCACTATATATGCGTATTCTAGCATTTTATGAATCAAATTATACTAGCTTAAATATCACGCTACAAGTATATGCTTTCACTTTACTGAAGTAATGTACGTTTTGACTAATGGCCAATTAGGTTAATAGAGTATCCGCCGAGTAATGTTTAACAATCGATGTCATACGGTAGCATTTGATATATTATCAGAGTTATGTAGGTAAGTAGATACCAGATAGCCAAATAGATCATGATTCCGAATATTAGTTGGTCTTGCTTACACCATATGTTACAGGCTCAATTTAGTGTGTCAATATCGATATTGATGCTTTATATTTTATATTCTGTAGGCGCCTAATTGATTGAGCGTGTAAAGGTAAGACCACACCGCGGTCATTCGCGCGTAATGACGATTCGAATACTAGCATTTGTTTAGCCATTACAAAGCTCGCACGTAAGTTCAACATTTCCTTTTAAATAGTCCTATGGACACGACACACAGCATTCGCTCGTACACGCACCTTTAAACTACGTAGGAACTTTAATGTTTTGTGTAGATACCATTAAACCAAAAAACAATAAAAAATTGTTTGTTATTTTTATAATTTAGTGGTTTCGTCAGACTTGTAGCCTTTCCCAAAAGGATTTGAAAAATATTTTACTTACCCCTGCCATACTGTACTGCGTTGCATAATCTAAGTATAGGGCTATTACTATGTATCTTTTTTTTGTTGTCAGGGGTATAAGACCGCAGAGTGTGGGATTATTATCTTACTAAAAAAAACATAACAGGTAACAAACTTAACTGTAATTCAAACAAATGTCGACTACATGTTAAAATTGCTACACGGTTATGTTTTTTATTACAAAATTGTCACAGTGGCGTGTTTTTATACTTAGTATTGAGGAATTTAAAAATTAATGTTAAGGATGATTATAATGTATGAATTTGTAAATGAAGGAATAATAATTGTATCTAATAATATGAATAATAATTGCATGTTAATAATTGACTAAATTTTAAATACATTGCTTGCTTGCTGGCAAAATACAGTGACTTTTAGGCTTTAAAATCTTTCCTTTGTAATCGATGTATTTTCTCGCAAATAAACATACGTACTTAGTGTCATCATGTTAGTGTCATCTTTTTATATCCTGCCGATCAAGGTGGAAGAGCCTTCTAGGTATATTTGGCCGTCTCAGACCGGCCGTCGGAACCCCGACCCTTGCTCGAGCCGGCCCGCGCCTAGCCAGTAGCTTTAAATTCATCCCTTAATAATAAGGAAACTGATATGATCCAGCTAGTCCCTAGTTGTCCCCCCAACAACGCCCTAAGCCGAGGCTCTTGTCCCGCAGGGGACGCCCTTAGCGCTGTTTCTTAGTTTGTAGTATTTTAAAATATGCTCTGACTGGAGGCATCAAACTGCCTCACTTTAGATATTGTCCGGTTGCGCAGACAAAACCTCTCTGGGTTTCTGCAAGAGGCCATATACAAAATAAAAGCCGTCGGATGTTAAATTATGTTCTTACCCATTTCTTCATTTGGAAGTCAGCCAGACCTCTGAACACTTGCGTAGGTACTAGCCTAACTCAGTATGAATGACACTAACATGGCCTATAGCCGACATTGATTTGAATAACAATAAAGTTTGTTACCTGGTCTGTGCAACTTCTAAGATTGGTGGGACAGCAGAATTGGAATGAAACGGGTAGATACAACATTAATATTTTATGGGTAAAAGCCAAATATAAATGGTGATCGTACCCGATTCGGGATTTATTCAGAAAAACTCGCAAATATTTCGACGTAAACATTTGCTAATAGAATATTTATAGTAATTTTAGATGACAATAAATATGGCACGGGTCATCAACAGCTTGTATAACACGGCGGCAAAACCCCTCTTTAGTGTTTTTAATTTCTAAGATACCGGTCTTGGAGAATATCAGTGTGATGGAATTCAAGATAAATCTTTGAAACGCATTAACGCATGCTTAACGAAACCATTTAATATAATAACTTTAGATGATGGAAATTAATTATTTTCCACGTGCGTGTAACGTGCATTTTTCGGGTTTGCCCGACTAGATTTGAACTCAAACGGAGCCATTAAATAAATAAATAAATAAATAAATAAATATTCCACAACTATCACACAACGCCGTCTAGTCTCAAGCTAAGCAGAGCTTGTGTTATGAGTACTAGACAACTGATAAACATACTTATATATTTCTAAATGCATACATGTTATAGATAAATTACACCCAGACACAGAACAAATGATCGTGCTCATCACACAAACATTTGTCCTGGGTGGGAATCGAACCCACGACCTCCGGCCTAGCAGTCAGGGCTACTAACCACTAGACCAACAGGATAGTCAATTAGTCAAATTAGTCAGCTCGGAGCTGAGTCCACGGCGATGTCGTGAGTCAAACTCTATCTCTAGTTAGACGCGCGTATCGAATAGGGTTCGTAAAGCTTACGGAATCAAAAATAATTGTACGTCCAGTGTCTTTGCTAAAGTTTTCATACACGTGCGCGTATCGTTTTCATCTTTTCAACAGTTGTATAAGTTTTTTCATTACATATAAGGTATGACCAGTGACCAGGCGTCGTCAGTTGGAACGCTCATTCACAACACACAATCGTGACATACCTCCGTGTTCACATCACTCAACTCAATACGTAGTGAACCATGTAATAAGCAATATTCTGTATATACCCATTCATTTAATTAATAACAGTTCTATTTATCAGATTAGTAACGAGATTTATAACCGGGATAATGTTGATATTTCCACGCCTTTATGCCTTTTTCTCGGCAGTTCGCGGCAGTTATAATGATCCGGCCAAAAATAGGACTTCCCGTGTCACGAGAGCTGTCTCACGGATTAGTCAGAGGGGGCAAAAGTATCGTATTTTAAGATATTTACACCGATGATTATGGTTATATCGATAGATTTTTAGGGTTCCCTTCCTCAAAAGGAAAAAGACCCTTATTAAATTATTCTTTAGTTAGAACATTTTACATACATACAAGCATACAATCACGCCCATTTCCCATTGGGGTAGGCAGAGACTACCGATTTCCATTTGCTATTCTAACACACCTCTTTCGCTTCATCTATGTTTATTAACCTCTTCATACATGTTCGTCGATTTAGGTGAGTGCCCTTTTTTAGAACGTCCGCAATTTGATTGCGGTACATTCGTTGAGGTCGGCCTGCCCCGACTCTTCCAACATTTTACAATGCACTTATACTAACATAAAGTTACAAGTAATCTAGGAAAAATGAAATAAGAATAACTATAATACTATAATATCACATTTTTTTTCTAAAACAGACACGACGACGTAATATACTAAAATCACTTTTTATAGCGTTGACTTAGAAACTAGATTTTTTACACCACCAAGGGACCATAGATCATAGATAGTATTTGATATTAATTAAACTTGATTCCTCTACGCGTTCCTAAGAAAAACTGTCTTGACAGACAGACAGGCAGGCTGACGGACAACGAAAAAATCTTATCCGGATTTCGTTTTTCTATTTGACGTAAAAAAAGTTGAAATCGTTCACAATTTCCTTTGTAATTATGTACACCAATATAATGAATTCCTATCCGCAACTTGATATCGGAACAGTGGAACTAAAATCGATCGAATACAATTCTTGGTAAAGCGGCGTCAAAGTAAACACTAGAATCGTATTGTCCAATAAAGCTAATGTATCGAATAATTGAAACTGTGCCCACTCGATAAAGCTCTCGATTTAATATCGAGGCCATTGGTTATGGTTCAATCGTTTGTTTTATCGATAAAACATCGATACTTCATTAACTCTGACGTAATTGGTGACGTATAATTGCGGCGGTGAAAAAATTAACATATAGATAGTTGTTTATTATGTGCAGTCAGTCGGAAAAGTTAAATTAACTGTGGAAGCCACGTTTAAAACTGTTTCACCGAGTTGGTGTGAATCAGGACAAAATAAAGTGGCTTGGGGGACAATATAGTGAACCTTCGGGAAAAATAAGGGAAACCTTTGCCCATCACTGGAAAATGTATGGTAGGTATTAAGCAAATAATAATTGAATTCAGGGTTTAATTGATAATACTTACGTTTAATTACACTTTAAGAAATGTAATACTGTAATGCTTATGATAAAATGGATAGAAAACACGACGGGAACACTTGGTTATAGCAGCGCGTACTGTGGGATCGAATAGCACACAGATAAATATTTCTATGATCTACAGATAAAATCACAGTTTTGAAATAAAAAAGCAGGATAAAGTCGTTCCGGGTCTGGGTGTCTGGAGTCTGAGACGAGTACATACCCACGATATACTACCTCCCGACCGTATTTCGGTCACAGCGGCCTATTTCCACGGCGATTAGCCAAGTACGCGGGAGATATTATGGTGCACAAGTGTATGCGCAAATACAGGTGCACGCCCTCATACTTCATTCTCATATTCCGATGGGACGGCAATCCGACACGACCGGAGAGAGATCATGCGCAGGACCGACGGCTTTACGTGCTTTCCGAAACATGACACCACGAACTTCTTGACGCCGGGCTGGTACTGAGAATTGCCTAACAGAAAAACTCAACACTTTACCCGACCTGGGAATCGAACCTAGGACCTCACGCTCGGCAGCCACACTTGCGACCACTAGACCAACGAGGCAGTACCCACGATATAATCTACCATGGATCTTGTGCCGGGCTCCTACTGACAGATTCTGTTAGTAGTAGTGGTTTCTGAAACCATAAGGTCCTTCACTAACCTTTAACGGGGTCCCAGGATCGCAACTGTACTCAGCGCAAAGTAATCAACGGCAGCCATTTTTTATTATTTAAATAAAAATACCTGCTAGGATTTTCTTCCTGTATCGTAGGTGCGTTTACAAACACTTAATCCCACATGCACACACACACTCAAAATGTACAAACCATGTCAATAATATCACTCACTATATCACCTCTGAATAGAGTCCAGACAACATTATACGACGCGGCGACGTCGCGGAAGGCCCAGGAGACGGCGGGACGAGTTTGACACCTATTGAAAGAATTTGCCGCAGAAAGCTTTAAATCGGGAGGAGTAGAAGGATGGTAGGTAGGCCTTTGCCATGCAGTGGGGTATTCAAAACTGAAAATAATAACCTCATTATTACCTATTTGAAACTAAAAATGCATGTATTTGATAATATATTTGTATTTACGCTTTAAATAAATAATAATCATAAAATCACATTTACAATTAAAATAAACTTCAATAACCTTAATGATTACAAATTATTATGTTTATTCCATCGCGTTATTATTCTGGGACCGCCACGTGAGTTTATTAATGAATTATTTTTCCTTATATCTCATGATTGTTGCATCGAATTTTATAATTATTATGTCCAATTTGTTGTTTCAGTATGATTTATCCATTTCGAAGGTTCCTGTGAGGTAATTCCGGAGCTGACATTCAATGACAGTCTGACTCACTGACTGACTGTACATTGCGTTGATCTTAACAGTCGAGGATTATTATTCTGCCCAAAAAATGTGTTATGTTTTTAGTGTTCATGTATATATGTAAGTGAATAAGTTATGGTGGAATGAGGCACCATAACTTCTAAAAACTTGAACCGAATGAGATGTATGGGATATCGTTAGCATCCTTATATTATCCCGGGTAACATATGCTGGTAAGATTTTAAAGAAATAATTATATAGTGACCATGGTACACAAAAATGTGTGAAAAATAATATTACCCATTTTTCAGCGTGTTTTTTTATGTTAATATATTAATATAGCAAGCGTGCTTTTTTAACCGACTTCCAAAAAGGAGGAGGTTATCAATTCGGTTGTTTTGTTTTTATGTTTGTTACCTCAGAACTCCGTCATTTATGAACCGATTTGGATTTTTTTGTAATTTTTTTATTTGAAAGGATATACTTTCAGAGTGGTCCCATTGAAATTTTATGAAAATGGTTCGGGATTTTGGTATTTAAATCAAAATAACTGAAAAATAATACGTCGTCCAAATAAACGAAATGGTGTATTTTGCTTTATTGTGACTTTCCAGTGGTGTTTACGGTCTCTAAAATAGTTCTAATGAACTGCTTATTTTCCAGCTTCATCATCAGATGATGATGATGTGACCGGAAATCCGCTTTTTTTACACGACTGCCCAAAAAAGGAGTGTATCTAAGTATGTATGTATGTATGTAAATATGTTTGTGAGTTTCTTTACCTATTCCATCATAACTTCTAAATGCCTGAACAGATTTCGATGTATGGGGTATCGTTAGAATCCTTACATTGTCCCGTGAGTAATATAAGCTAGTCAGATTTAAACTTATTTTTTTAATTATATTCGTCTTATTTTACGCAGTTTACTACTCTCTTCTGAAATAGCCTTAGATCTAGATTTACTACTTTGATATAGGCATTTCTCCCCTTCTTTGCTCGTCTCAATTAAATGGCCCTGTCTCATATAGACAGCGCGTTGAGTAGGTCTACCCATATTCACTTCCGATAAATCAGTTATGGAACGTAAGATTCACTAAAAAGTAAGAACCGACTCCAAAAATGCACTAAAAAGTTAAAAAATAATTGCATTATTTACTTACATCAATTTACAAACAAATATTTTTTTAAATTTTGAGGATTCTGAATAAAATCAATTTATTAGTACAATAATATTCAATTATTATTATTTTTGGAGTCGGTGCCAGCAAAGGATAATAAACGTGTAAGTACATTCATGAAGTAGCGTATTACGTAACTAAGCTGTCGCTTTAGGCAATTGTTGTGTTCATTTGTAAATAGGTTCAATTAGGTATTGTTATATTATCGTAATAATAATGATGGTTAATGTACCTTTAAATATACTTTCCAATTTTGGCTGGCACCGACTCCAAAAATAATAATAATTGTATATTATTGTCCTAATAAATTGATTTTATTGTATGTACATTGATGTAAGTAAATAATGCAATATTTTTTTACCTTTTTAGTGCATTTTTGGAGACGGTTCTATTTTTTGTTAAAAATTAATTTTAATTAATTTCATCTTGTTAGAGCTCACGGCACATTGTAGATATGGCAAATTGAAATATATTGTCATAATATATTATATTGTATTATTGGAATTGTCTTGGCCAGACTTTTATAACGAACTATTTATGTACCATATTACTAGCGAATAAATGATAAGTATGATATATTGGAAGTCAATTGAGTAATTTCCCCGCTGATCCGTAAACAGCCTGTATTTGCATCGTGCAGGAAACGAACCTGCGACACCCGACGTGCGCCAACCGCGCCGTCAAGAGTCACATTGATTTGTACCCTAAAATTCAACTTAAGGTAGGTGTTAGAACTTATTTAAGATTAATTCCCTTGAGCCACAGATAAACTACTATACATATAGTAATACATATGGCATTGGCATATCGATATAAAAAAACATCATAGAATAACGCATTCGTGCATAACGTGTTGATGTCGCTGTGGGATGGCGGCTTTATGGAAAACTTGCTTTAGCAATATATTTTATTTAGTTAGAGAGCTATTCACGTACTGCTGGGAGGTACTGTGAACCGCACATAGTGAATAGGTAGTTTTTTATTTCAATAATATATATTATGTCGTTTTACTCGCACGCTCGCACGCCGCGGTCTTTACTAGATCTTCTCAACGCCAAGGCTTCTTTATAGCATAGCATCACGCCTGTATGAGGTGTACACAGTTGTACACCCAAATTTCACCGAAGCTGCTAATAAGTCCCATGTAATAGGTGGTGAGTTTATTGCCATCCACCGGGCACAAATCCAAACTCCGAACCGGGAACTAAGGACCTCATGGTTAGCAGTCGCGCTTCGGACCACTAAAACCAACGTATTAATCTATAGCACCCAGAGATAATATAGCTACCTATAATTATGTAAAATAATACTTCGGACTACTGTTACGGAAACTAATGTTTCGAAGACTACCCTCTACATACAAACCACACAAACTCACGTAGTATAGACATACGAACTCATTTTACCAACGCGTCACAAGCAACCGTCTGCAAAAACAATTTTCCGTAAAAACATAAAGAAAACATAACCTAATTATGAACATACCTACCTACCTTTACAGGAACGCAGGATTAATAAAAAGATATAACGTATATACAACACTAAAAAAAAAAGAATGAATTCTCTTAATTTTCTCATGAAAATATATTCCTTGTTCTGTTTCATGGACGAAAGAATTTCTGAAAACAAGAAACAAAAGGGAACTGATTCGACATTTCGCTTGACACATGAATTCAGGCAACCTACGCTCGTTTTCATAAAAGGAAAATACTTTTGGACAAAAATAATGTACTAATTAAGGTTATTTTACGAGTCTCATATTTTATAGGGGAATTTATGGTACTATTTCATTAGTAGAGGTTCGTCTATGGCCATGGTTCCTAACCTGAGGGTAATTACCCCTGCGGGGGTACAACTGGTATTCTTCGGGGGGGTTCTTTACTCAGGAATTTATTTGGGGGGGTTATCCCTTACCGTCGCAGTAAGTAAGATCTCACATAGTATCACGCCTGTATTCCTCGAAGGGTTAGGCACAGATGTACACAATTTTCCGTCCACATTTCACCAATGCTTTTATTAAGTCCCATGTAATAGGTGGGGAGCCTATCGCCATCGACCGAGCACAATTCCAAACTCCGGGCTGCTACTGACAATTTTCTAACAGTAAAACCGAATAACACTTTGCCCGACATTTTTTTTTACGTAGAGAATAGCCCTCGCATGCCGCCCTGACACGGGGAGACAGAGCGGTTACCCACTAAAACTCCACGGTGTACCTCCTCAGCTGCTTGAGGGCGGGACGCGGGAACGCTATCGCCCTCTCACGGGGTTGGGTATTGCACCCCCCGCTACGGCACACGAGACACATGGCCGCAACCACCTCGGAGACCATGTGAAATGGGCGGGAGAAGACCCCGTGTCCAGACGCCCAAGGTCTCCTGCGACGAGTCAGGTCTGTGGCCCCGCCGCCTGCCACCGGCGGCGGCGCTTCGCTATACCAGCACTCCACTGTGTCCGCCATCTAACGATAACGAACGTCAAGGCCGCGCGAGGTAGGGAAAGCGGCGAACCGACATACTGGCACTCCTCTCCCGCCACGGCCCCCATCTCACAGCAGCGGTGCCGCCCATACGACGCCGCAGCCCACCTCAGTTGCGCTAATATGGGCCCGCAACCTACCGCCGCTCCAACATGGGCCTGGAGGCAAAGCCCAGACGAGCGGCCCTCCTCGGGTTTCTCTACCTTCACCATGGGTGACCAAGCCACGGCTACTAGAGCCCCCCCCCCACCATGAAAAGGTGGAACCCTTGGGGGAGACACTTTGTCGGACTTGGGAATCGAATCCAAGACCTCATATTTAGCAGTCGCGCTTGGGACCACTACACCAACGAGGCAGTTACCTTATAATAACGTAAAATTTGTCAACAGCTTAATAATCATTACGGTAATCGGGTATTTGTGTCGGGTAGAGCTTTTGGGCTGAGCTGTGAAACATGAGGGGTTAAGCCTTCGAGAAAAACCGACTTCGTGTTAACGTTGACAGGTAAGTGGACGTGTGACGAAAAATATACGGTTGTTTTTGGTCAAATTTGTTTTACCCGGAAATGTGTGGCACCCGTGTTGACGGTTCTTTTGGGGTAGCATTTAGGATATTGGTTTAATACGCAAACGGATATATGAATATATGCATGTATCCGGAGAATATATGCATGTGAGTTTTGTGTTTGTACATGCACACATAAAAACGTCTTAAATCTACAATAGATATTTATCGATTGTAGATTTTAGACGTTTCAGAAAAACTCTCTATATTTAAAAACATACACGTTTTTAACACTTTCCCTGTCTCGGGACCTGCCCCTAACTCTCTGAACCGTGTGATATACAGCGATTATACCAATAACTATTGTCTGTGCCGCGGACAACCTGTTAATTTAACCTATTTCATAATTAGAATTCCTATGACACTAAATAATAAGAAATACGGTAGAAGGTACTACTATAATAACTACTTGTCATCTGTGCCCGTTAAAGTAGAAATTTGTAATTGATAACAATAATATTTCAATAGTGTCTGCTAATTAGCGAGCCAACAGATTAAAATGGATTTGAAACAATTCTGTAGTATGGCTATAGACGCATATGGCATGTACCTAATGTAGACCTAATGCAGCCATTATTAGGCAAAGGAGAAAAAGAAGTACGCACTAATTAATATACTCCCAACCGTATTTCGGTCACGGCGGCTTATCTCAATGGAGATTAGCCAAGTACGTAGGAGATGTTATAGTGCACAAGTGTACGCGCAAACACATGTGGAGTGCTCTTCCTTCACGCACATAATCCGATGGGACGGCAATTCGTCACGACTGGGGAAAGATCAGGCGCAGGACCGACGGCTTTACGTGCTCTCCGAAGCACGGGGGTGTCACTCCACCAACTTCCTAACCTCCTGAGAAAGAATTTACTTACAGAAGAGAGAGAATCTCTCCGTGAGAATTTACTTACAGAAAAACCCAATAACACTATTCCCAACCTGGGAATCAAACCCAGGACCTCACGTTCGGCCCCCCCCAGGGGTTCCACCTTGTCATGGTGGGGGGGCTCTAGTAGCCGTGGCTTGGTCACCCACGGTGAAGCTAACGGAACCCGAGGAGCGGCCGCTCCTCAAGGCTTTGTCTTCAAGCCCATGTTGGAGCGGCGCCGGCGTAGGTTGCGGGCCTTATGGGGGGTGTCGCAACTGAGGTGGGCTGCGGCGTCGTATGGGCGGCACCGCAGCTGAGGGATGGGGGCCGCGGTGGGAGAGGAGTGCCGGTATGTCGATGCGCCGCTCTCCCTATCCTCTGCGGCCGTAGTGCCAGGCAGCGGGGCCACAGCCCTGATCCGTCGCAGGGGACCTTGGGCGTCCAGACACGGGGTCGTCTGGCGCCCATTGCACATGGTCTCCGAGGTGGTTGCGGCACACCATTAGTCTGGTGTGCCGTAGCGGGGGGGTGCAATACCCAACCCCGTGAGGGAGTCCGGCAACGGACGGCTGCGGACGGGTTTGCGGTTGTGTGCGAGAGCGTTCCCGCGTCCCGCCCTCAAGCAGCTGAGGAGGTATACTATGGAGTTTTAGTGGGTTCGAGTCCCACATAACCGCTCTGTCTCCCCGTGTCAGAGCGATATGCGAGGGCATTTCTCCACATAAAAAAAAAAAAGGACCTCGCGTTCGGCAGCCGCGCTTGCGACCACTAGAAAAACGAGGCAGTCACGCACTAATTAACACTATGTACGAACCCTATCGAACAAGAATGATATAAAGTATTTTTGTTTTATTGGTGTCACCAATAAAACAAAAATACTTTTGTACAGTGTGTAACAATAAAAATATCAATATAAAATATATAAGGGTTTATAGTCACACCTCACGTTTCCTATTATTGCCAACCCTACTTATAGTTCGGAAAAGGTATGCCTTGAATGGTCTTTTCACGAACTCCTGTAGTTATTCTCGAGCTACAAGTTAACATAAGTTTTTGTGTTGGAATAAAACGACTGCGACCTTTACGTGCCTTGATAAAAAAAGTTTAATACTAGAACTCGTTTTATGTGAAAACTTTGTAGTTTTTATAAGATATGGACTCTAAAATTGTTTTATAATCCATTTAAAAACTATACATGATAAAGTTATAGTGCCTCGTTGGTCTAGTGGTCCCAAGCGCGATTGCTGAGCTGGAGGTCTCGGGTTCGATCCCGGGTCGGGCCAAGTGTTATTGAATTTTTCTGTAAGGAAATTTACAGTAGCAGCCCGGAGTTTGTAATTGTACCCGGTTGATGGCAATAGGCTCACCACCTATTACATGGGACTTAATAACAGCATTGGTGAAATATGGATGTACAATTGTGTACACCTCTGCCTACCCCTTCGGAGAATACGGCGTGATGCTATGCAGAGGCCTATCAATTTAAACTTTAATACTATGTAGAAGGAAGGAGAAGAATTTAATATTCTTAGCATAGAAGCAAACCAAATAAATCTTTTTATGTCCTGACCGAGCTTTTAAGCTACCCATTTCGATTTGTCAGTTTAGGACCTTGAAAGACCAAATAAAGTGGAAAGGCTTTGTTGGAAAGTGGACCTTGGCCATCTGCCATATACAACAAAGTATCTAGATATTACAGTTTAATTACACATTGCCTGCTATGTAATACTTATGAGGTACGGTCTAGAACAAATTACTTTTTTAAAAGGAAACAAACGTGCTGTACTACGTGTTTTATTAACACTTTCTTTTTAAGTAGTGAATCATATATTTAAACACAAAAGAACTCGAAGAATATATTTGAAAGATAATTTGTTTGATTCATTTAAGTCTTGATTTAGACTGGAGTAGAGTTTTGTTATAACTATACAAGAAACATTCAAATCCGTTTAGTTTACGCGAATGATAAACAAACATCGAAGCATGCAATTTCATGAACTCACAGACATTCAGACTTTCAGATTTATAATATAATAGGAATTAGACTTCAATTCATAATATTATTTCAATGGTTTACCGACAAAATCCGTTTCAATAAAAAAGTGTTCCTTAATTAGATTGATATAATTAATATGTCGGATAGCAACACTATTTTACATTATTGGTGTTGCAACACCGAGCGCTATGGGCCGTCGGTGATAACAGCGAGAGGAGGGAGGACGTTACTGCGTTAGTCAATTGCGAGCCGCCGTGGCGGACGGACCTATACACCCTGACTTGTCTAGACCCCTGATTTAATGATATTGGAATACCTACATTGTACATTGTAATATGAAGTGACTCACTACTAATCACTAACACAAAGTAAATGTGCTCTCAGTGTCGGAGAGCCTTAATGTTGGTTTTATTTACGATTACCTTTATAATCCTGACAGACAGAGAGACCTCTGATCCCAGTCTTCAAACCTTTCTCCGTCAAATATAATATTGGTGATTACCAAATGATAACGGAGCATTTTTTATTTTAAATCTAAGCCACTTTTGTCGCTTACTGTACGAAAGACAAACTTAATACCAGAAGATTTAAACCAGTCAAAACTTGGCTAAACAAATCTTCAAGACAACGTACATTTCGTATTTTGAAGTTACAGAATCTAACCCGTAGGGAAAAAAGTTCAACATAAATACGAACATGGATCAGCGCCAACAACACGAAGTCTATTGCGGTCACTTTTGCTCACAAACTTTTAAACAAAACTGGCGATACCCGTATTTGTATCCATTCTAACATTTAAGTTTGCAAAGGATTCGCCACAGACGAACTAATTAGACACTTATTATCAACAAAGGGGCCTTCGGGATACCAAAGGTATCAGTGAGGCCCACGAAACGTGATGAGATTAGTTCCAGTATAATTTCCTTAGTAAATTAGGTCACCTACATTTCGTTGGTATGCGGAGAAAATGCAGTATTGGCTTTAAACGCGAATAAGTTATTAAAGGCTACGCTTGAGAGTTATGTGTCATATCGATTGCCTTATTAGTCTAGTAGCCACGAGAGGCTGGTGAGTGTGCGATTCTTGATTTGATTCCCGGGTCAATAAGTGTTTTTCTGTTAGGGAATTTTCAGTAGCAGTCCGCTGTTTGGAATTGTGGCCGGTTGATGGCGCACCGTCTACCTATTACATAGAACTTAATAACAGCAATGGTGAAGTGTCAGTATACAACTATGTACGCCTCTGCCTACCCCCTCGGAGTATACAGGTGTGATGCTACATCTATAAGTTGTAAAGTTAGAAGACTTTTTTGAAGTATTATTTTTCATGGATAGGAAAATGTAACTTTAGAATTAGTTTTGCATGAGTTAAATTTTAAAAGAGTCTGCATGTTTGTTTATACGATTTAGTTCGCGTAAGGAATAAGTAACATCTTGAAAAAATAATATGTTCAAAAATGTTCATCTCATATGCTACTGTTAAGAGTTGTTCAAGCCGTCCGTCCGTAGACAACTTCGGAGAGCACATTCAACTGCCAATCTCAGTTGATTTCAGTTAATGGCAAAAGCTAAGCCAAACAGAGGCTTACGAGTGGCCTGAACCAGTCTAACACTAAGATGGCCTGTAGGTAATTATACAAAAGATGAAGAAGACACTACATTTTCAACAGTGGCTCAAGCTCGAGGGTCTTGTCCGGCCTTTATGCTAATCGTCCAAAGTTTGGCACAAAGGGTGCTGTGAGTTGGACCCTCTTGTTTGTGTTGAACTTGTGGTTCACTGTCAAGCGTTTAGCTAGTTACTGGCCAAATAAACTGATGGAAGCGTATAGTGCGGGCTTATAACATAAACTTTACATGTTAAATGAATGATAGCATTTGGATTACTAATCCAGCCAAACCCAGCTCGCGGTTTTATGTTTCTATCAACGAAAGGTATAGCTTTAGATTTCGTTTCGCATATTACGTATAAAATGTATCAAGTACAATGAATAACTAATTTTTTTTCTAAACGTATATAAAAATTAACCGATCTACTATCGACTATTATACGTTTCCATAGCTCTTCATTATTAAACGCTGGAGTTGTACTTGAAAAGTAGTTAGTAAGAAGTAAAATCTTACAACAAGTACAAGATACAAGAATAAGGAGATATTAAGTAGTGAAACATTTCTGATCCGAGTTTTTCAACTGGACGACACGGCACCCGTACGGCGGGATGTTTTGATTTTATTTGGGCACCGCCGTTGCGCGTTGCTGTGTCGGTGGCAGCGGCGGCGTCATGCCCACCACGTCACCACACTGCTGCTGTTTCATCAACATTCCGTCACCGCCGTGCCCCTAGTAAAAAAACAACAAATGATTGATTTCGCCTATAAAATATTGTAACTAGATATGTTTGACTTTTAAGTTTCTGTGATACTTTATGGAACCTTAAGTACATTTATGCTATACATTGCTTCAACACACGAATGTGAGCAATACAGGAATCCTTTTGCTTTTTCAGCAAGCCGTTCTCACTTCGGATTTTTCTACAGCGGTATTTCGTGTGAATTGTTTCATAAAACATCAAACGTTAGAAAATTCTGCAGCTCTACAGGCGAGTTGCAAGCGCTTGACAGAGGTGACAAACACATAGGATGTTAGAAAAATCCTTTTTATATAACGTTTCATAAGTGCATGTAATTTTGCCTATTTGAAATAAAAACCTTTGACTTTGACTTTGACTCTACATACAAGGAATTAGACTATGGACCGCTCCTATATTAAGTTAGTACGGCTTGCAAAAAAACGAAGAAATAGACACAGTCGCATCATCAGAGTTCTTTTTTCAATATTTTGATACGGAACCTTAAATAGAGGTTGAAGCTGCCAATATTTTATCTAAAACTAGTCATAGTTTTACCCTTTTCCCTTCTCCTTTTCCGTAGGAACATAGGAACTCAAAACATTCCCGGGATAAATCTTATACCTTTTCCAGGAATTCGTTCAGTAATTTTTGCATGTTTGGCTAACAACAAACATTCATATTCAAAAACTTTCATATTTATAATTCTAGGATCAGTGATAGCCTAGTGGCATGACCGTTGGAAAAGCAACTCAAAGGTCCCAAGTTTGATACCAACGCACGCATCCCTGACTTTTCAAGTCAGGTGTGTATTAGGAATTAATTATCTAAAATTAAAATGGTAAAAATATTAATGAATTAAAATGGTGAAGAAAAACATCGTGAGGAAACCAGCACATCTGAGAGATATTCTCGATGGTGTGTAAAACCATGTCAGAGACCTGCGGGTGGTTTATTGGTTGTTCATCAACTACACGATAAAACAGAAGAATAGGATGGAGCGGAAGCGTTACCATTCGCTTATATAGATAAGCGCAAAAATGTGTGTTAAGTACGTAAACATACTTGGGCTTTTTCCTAAGTTCAATGTTTTCTTCAAATTCTGTCTCTTAAAATAACACCTACCCACTAAAAGGATGCGAGAGCCCCTTTTGCTCGCTTTTGTCTTGTAAGTAGTAACTGTATGTTAGTATACCATCGCAATATGGTTATTTTATACCCTCAAGAAGGTGGATCAGCAACTTCGTAATTTATCACAACGATATCAACGACGTACAATATAAATGAAGTGATCTTTTATGAGTTCCTTTTTTTCTTTTTGTGGAACGAAACCCTAACAACGACTTCATGTTATAAATGTTTGTGAAAAAGAATACGGTCGTGAGCAGAATTAGAACTGGCGCCTCCCGGATAGATACTCCAGGCGCTCTAGTCGCTAAGCCACCTCGACCTCTGCCCACTACTGCTAATTCTACTTCCACATATAATATGTCTTTTGTTGACGTCATTGTCATTCAGTCCCTTTATAGGAAACCGAACCACGACTAACTATGCAATTAACATAATTTCGTACAGATGCAATTACCTTAACATATACAGATAAATATTTGAAAAGATTGACGCATGCTTAGCGAACTCTAAAGTATAGTGGAAGGAGATATAGTGTGTCGAGTTAGTTTATTTAATCAAGCTATTCATATAACTTAATGACACAAACTTACAACACATGGCCAAGAATCGATTAAGCTGACACTACAGTAATTAATTGTATTAAGTGGGGCTTTATAACCTAAATTACCCACCCATAACGGCGAGATTGCTTCGGCAATTACCGAGAGACACTTGTTTATAGATGGGGACACGTTAATGATATGAGCTATTTTATAAAAGCTAGCGTTTGGACGATCAAATGATCCGCTATCTAAAAAACCAAGCCATCGATTGAATGGCTGAAATTGGTAAAAAAAATTTGTGTGTCAGATTTTTGTATTTTGAATGACCACTAGCAGTCTTTAAGCTAAACCTTGGTAAAAAATTCTGTCCAAAGGTATATTTTTTGCATTTTTCATATTCTGTAAGTGTGTGAACTGGTGTTTTCTTTTTATGAAAGGCAGTATACGTGTTAAACTGGCCAGACACGCCAATACTACCAAAAAGGAAAAAAAAACACCTTACATTTTTAAAAATCAACTTCAATCAACATAATACGTACACACAAATGTTCCATTAATTTACCTAAGATATTTCAATTACTACAATCTAAAACAACTATTTGCAACTGCCATTCGGAACTTGATCTCCATAAGCCATCCATGTTAGAGGGACAGTAAGTCAATTTATGCTCATAACACGAACCCCATGGTAGTTCGGCACCATTTATTAGATACTTGTAAACGTGTGAAAACGATCTAACGCACACACACACACACACATATAAGGAAGTTTACTCCCTCAGTAGGGTTGCCCTTAGAATCGGGATGATATCCCCGAAAAATATTATTAGTTAAGTATACTTATATCAAAACATACATACATAAACTCACTCCTTTCTCCCATGGGGGTAGGCAGAAACTACAGATCGCCACCTTCTACGATCCTTAAATATGCCTTTTGCTTTGTCCACGTTCATACATCTGGTCATAAACGCGCGCTGGTTTCGAGTACTACGCACCAGACCTTCTTGGAGGATATCAATAATAAGGTCAGTGTATATCCTTTTAGCATCCCCTTTCGGCATTTCCACTTACACCTGCCTTGTAGATAGACAGACACCTTTTGTTAATCGTCTTTCGTTCATTCTCTCAATACTACCAAAGCAACTGAGCATTTATTTTTGTCAATTTTCGTCACTGCATTTTCTTTTCAACCGCGACGTTGTTTCATCACATCATTCCTCCATCTATCATCTACAGCATTTATTCTACTTTCATGTCTCTTTTGCCACACCCAACATTCACTTCCATACATAAGTGTAGGTACTAACACACCATTGTGGACAGCCAGTCGAGTCTTCTTGGACAACGAATGATTGGCCACCACCGCATGTAAAGCACATTCACTTTATTTCCCGCATTCACTCTCTTTTGCACAATTTTTAAAACAGTTTTAATATTACTACTATTAATTAAAAAAAAAAAAAAAAACTATGACTTATTGTAATGCCTTATATGCATTATATTCACGAGATTTTCCTACCCCATAAACACTTGTCAAATGTGGTAAATATGATAACCCTAGCTTCCGGCCCAAATTGTCTGGGGCGGAGTTGTAGTATAGGGCCAGATGGTGTAGACTTTATAGTCCGACTATGCAATTACGATCCACTGTAAAGCCAGCACACACTGTTCTTAAACACAATTCGCTGAACGCGATAATTTCCTTTGTTAGTATTTGATCAGCTTTACATTCATCTGCATCTGACCTATTTAATCTTCATTTGATGGCACTACTGGTAAATAAAATTAAACAAATAAATAAACAAATTTACTAATTAATCATTGTATGAATTATGAATTTATGAACCGCATGAATAAATTGGTTGATGGGGAGCAGTGAACGAAAGAATTAATTAACAAATTATGAAAACGGTTGGCCATGAATGAGTAATTAAATTCAGATGTCGTTATGTCCGGTTCACTTCCAATTTTAATATAACCAATATTTTTATTTAATCGGTCATGATTGTTAAATGAGGATCTATGACAGTCGTTACGGGTAGTCAAATGCCTGAAAGACTGACGTACACAGCGGGGTAAGCGTCCAGGTTAACCGTATACAGCTAATACTCTGCTGCCTCGTTGGTCTAGCGGTCGCAAGCGCGGCTGCTGAGCGTGAGGTCCTGGGTTCGATTCCCAGGTCGGGCAAAGTGTTATTGGGTTTTCCTGTTAGGAAATTCTCAGTAGCAGCCCGGAGTCGGGAAGATGGTGGTGTGAAACACCCGTGCGTCGGAGAGCACGTAAAGCCGTCGGTCCTGCGCCTGATCTCTCTCCAGTCGTGTCGGATTGCCGTCCCATCGGAATATGATAGTGATGGAAGAGGGAGTGCACCCGTGTTTGCACATACACTTGTGCACTATAATATCTCCTGCGTACTTGGCTAATCACTGAGTATACAGCTAATACCAGTATTTTACATGGAGCGACTGTCTTACTTACTTAAACCAGCATTACTGGATAACAAGATATTTCGCGGTAAGACTGGTTGTCAATCTTTCAGGCATTTGACTACCCGTAAAGTTAGTAATCGTCATAAATAACATAATAATATCAACAAATAAAGTCCATAAGAACACACGAAGCGTATTATCCTATCATTTCCGACCCTTGGTACTTTTTCGGGCAACTTATTCTCTCAACAAAATTGCTCATTGTTCCTAGAAGTGGGCAATAAGGAGGCAATTTCCTTTTCTACTAAAAAGCTGGCCACAATTAATTGAGGAAACCTTGCTTGGATGAAGACGAATTATTAACATGACAGTGATGGATTGCCTTGTGGATAAATGTCACCTTTTCATTAAATGTTGTGATCAATTGAAGTAGGTACCCGCCTGTTGTGCTGGACGAGATTATTAATTAAATATTAATTACTTAAACATTCCATTGTCCCTCTTTGTCTTTGCTCATGAAAGCGTTCGGTTGTAATAAATCCTTTCACGGATTTGAAGCTCCTTGGGTATTGGTTTAATTATTTTCGTGCCCTCCATATATACATTATTCGTATTTTGTTCGTTCTATCAGGAAGTATATAAGTGACTTCGAACTATTACACAAATAAGGTTGCGTATTTTACATTTCTTGCATTAACGTGAAATGTTTATCATTATAGTATAACGCATTGTAAGTAATAAGTATTTTCTTTATTTATTTGGGGCTGGTTCAACCAATGTCAGATAATTACATTTTTCTAAGAAAATAAAATTGATAATCCCAATAACATGTGCCCAGTTCGGAAATCGAACCCAGGACCCCACGTTCTGCGGCTGCGCTTGCAACCATTAGACAAATGAAGCTGAAATGTTACCCCAAACAGACACAATACAATAAGCCTTATTTGCGTAAATGCATTGGACACGATCAAATCTAGTTTGACCTGATTTCCCGTTTGCCTAAAACTGTGTACGCCACAAAATGCCTACACTGTGTGTACTGGGGCTTAAAGATCACGAATGTGCGTAAATAGTGACAGCTTGCAACTATCTCGTTTCGGGCACCGCAAATATCCGTGTCGCTCTGTAGGTAGGCTTTCACAGCTTGCGTGAAATGAGTATCCATTGCAGGAAGGTTACATTTCTGTGCGACTAATTGAAATGACTTGTGACGTGTTGATTTTGCACTTGTATTTTTTCATTGTTCAATAATTGCCTATTTATATATTTATTCAGTAATATCTTAGGTTTTCGCGATCACTACACATTCGCACACTACAGGTCGCAGGAGGACACCACGAACGCTGAGAAGTGTTCGAAACGTCAGGAAAAACAAAAACCAATAATACACGCGATTAATCCGGTGAAAAGTTGATTTATTATAATAGATCTTTATATTTTTATCGTATATTTGTTGAACAGAGTTTAGACTGCCCCTAGAATTCTGACATGGATTTATAACGAACATCTCTCAGGTAAGCTAATTTCCTCACGACGTTTTCCTTCGCCATTGTAAGTACGTAAGTGATATTTACCTAATTTATGCTATGTACATGATTAAGACTAAATGGCCGGCATTTTTTATCTCTGATGTGAGAAAGAATGCCGAAACTAACTCAAAGGTCAAATCTTTTTTGAAGTCCAGATAATTATGTGAGTGTAACCATGCAGTATCGTGTGGAATGGCCTTTTGAGGAAAAAGCCATAGCAGCCTGGTGACCTGTCCTATCTGACGGCACGTATTGACCATCGTCACATCGTCATCGTACAGCTTTAACATAATTGCGGGAACTCGATGATTCGTCACAATATCATACCAGATCAATACGACAATAATCTTTCATAACATAGCAACACGCCTGTATTCCCCAAAGGGGTAGGCAGAGGTGTACACAATTGTACACCCACATTTCACCAATGCTGTTATTAAGCCCCATGTAATAAGTAGTGAGCCTATTGCCATCAACAGGGCACAATTCCAAACTCCGGGCTGCTACTGAAAATTTCCTAACAGAAAAACTTAATAACACTTTGCCCGACCCGAGAATCGAACCCGAGACCTCCTGCTCAACAGTCGCGCTTGGGAGTGGGACCACTAGACCAACGAAGCAGTTACTAATCTTTCAGACACGACATAACTTATTTCTTGACGTATTTCAAAATGTTTGATGCTGATACGAGAAGCTGAAGATCTCACTATGCAATCAAGTTAATCTCTCAACAACTTTATTTTCAGTCTGAAGCCACCACGGCTCGTGATAACTACTTTGTGAAAAATAAAACTTTTAAAACAGAATGAGTTACAAAGTTAAATTAGCTTGGAAAAGTTTGAAAGTTCTTTTGAAATTGTACGATTTTATGAATTCAGAAATACCAATAGACTGTAGACGCGCTAAAACAAAGAACATATTAGATATTATTATACTTTCTCAATTAATATTTATGTTTCTGTGAAGTAGTTAGATCGTAAGTATATTTATAATAATTCATTGGAAAACTTAAATTAATTAAATATCTAATTTAGGACAAATGTTAATATTTGTAAGATACTAGTGGGCAGTTCTAATCTTTTATGAAATACTTGCGAAAGTACAAAATTGAACTATTAAATATATTAAATAAATATGTTTACTGTATCTGGTATTGGTTAGTCAACAGGTTAAAAACTACTCATAGTTCGCCTCTTATTTGGATCTTAGCCGTAACCTTATCGTTATGAGTAACTTGTAGAAAGCGCAAAATCTTAAAGAAGGCCATAATAAGTCTTTTGATTGTACCGATAAAATCATTTATATATCATTGTATACGAGTAGGTATTAATTATTTTACTAAATACGATTAGATTAAATGGCTCACAGTATAAAATATTTTTTATTGGTTTTTCTGTGAGGAAATTCTCAGTTTCATCCAGGATTATGGAATTTGGGTGATGACAATAGTGCGCCTATTACTTGGGACTTAAGAATGACGTCGTTGAAATATAGGTGTACAAATCTACGAATCTGCCAACCTGACGGCGCATACATGCATAACCATGAAAAACCTTTCATAAAGAATCAACAAACTAAAATAATTTGGTGTTTTGTGTGATGAACTAAAATACCACAGACTACAGAATTGATTCCGTAATACGCCATTGAAAGTTCGTGAACCAGACAGTTAGACTCCGTAATTGACTCGATATTTCCATCTGAATTGGACATTCGATGTCCTAGAATAGTATGTGTTTTGCATTATCTGTGTTAATTGGTATTTGATAATTAGTAGCAGTTACTGCCTTTTACTTTGCGACAAAGTTACGATCTTATTTTAATTTTCGAAGTACATCATAAAGCACAGAATATGACTTAAAAACAATGTTTTTACCTAAATAATAAACATCCCCACCGCCTCTCCTCCTTTCTGAAACGCAAGGCCAAAGTGTATTGCTGTAGCTATAAAAGAGGTGATACCATCAACCAGATACAGTTTCAAACAGCGTCCGCTGTTGGCTACTGAGAATAGTTGTTTGTAGTTTGCATTTTTTTACCGCTTGTGTATGCGCATATATTTGCGGTATTTTATTTGTGTTTTTAACTCAAGTGTGACACTGCTATGAAAAATCACGTAGAATATCTCACTTTTCCAAGCATACCTACACAGTAAATGAAATTTATTTATTTATTTAATGATTCGCCTACAATTTTTACACATTTTCATATTAAAGATACATGCACAATAGTGTACAATATCAATCGGCAAACGTAGCATTCATAGACATACAATCCGATACAATAAGAAAGTAGTTTTCCTTAATGCTAGTAGCAGTGTTAATATATAATAAATTATTCTAATACCTTACTTTTTTTAAGATTTCTTAAAAATACTTTAGGTTTGATGTTTGGATGTTACTTAATCACGCTAAACGGCTGAACGGGTGAAATTTACATATAGACAGATTTTTGCCTGGATTGACACATAGTATGATACTTTTTAACGACATCCACGCGAACAAAGCCGCGGGCAAAAACTAGTATACCTAAATCACACAAGAAGTGTTAACCCTTATCATTATTGGAACCTAATATGACATTAAATGCGTGTTTAGTCACGCAATAAGGTTTACCAATTAATAATCATTATATTATATTGGTGGCAAAGTAATATTCAATATGTATCCCGTACGTACTGTGTGTATTTCCACAATACAATTTAAGCCAAAGGACGCGTTTCCACTATCTCGCGACGATGTCTCTATTTGATAGTATGGAGTCGTGTGCGTGGCAACATTATGACAGCCTTTATGGTAAATTGACGCAAGTTTTTAAAACTTTCATTTAATTTGTGGTTTCTATCCACGTCGATATGTCATAATCCCTTGCTATGAACGACACAAACGGCCTTTTATCCTAATATATTTCTACTGCAATCGGAGTTTTAGAGCAAAGAAAGAGTAGCACAGCGAAGGTCACAACCACCATCATAACAATTCATAGAATGTAGTTGCAGTAGCTAACTCGACCAGAGAATATCATCGTCATCACCTACACTAATACAAAACCTTAAACATTGTAAGAATCTGATAATTACAATTTCTTAAGCTTCTCCCAAACACGTTTAGATTGGCTTGCAGTCTAAACGGATGCATACCAGTGTTTTATATAGAGCGACCGCCTATATGACCCCCACAACCCAGTTACTGGGTAACACAATAACTTGTGGTAAAACGGTTTGTCAGACATTTAGACATCTGACTACCCATGACAAATGTAATAGTTCTCGTCGCTCAACCGAAAGCGACGATTTAACGTTTCCTCACAAAGCGGAGTCTAAGCACGGAGGAGTCTCAATATCTCAACAGAAATTGTGGTCACCCATCTACAGAAAAGCGCGGCAAACTCACCTCAATAGATCTGTGCGTTTAATACTTAGCAACGAGCCCTTCCACAGAATGAAATATTCAAAGACTAAACTAATAATGCGACGTTATCTTATGTGACAATTGACTATCAGCTGTCGTCACGAGACAGTGGGAACCTGCCTTCAGGATTATGGTAATAGAGTGTGTAGATGTTACTTTCTAAATACACGACGTTAATTAGTAGCTGAGAATCTTTATTTCATGAGGACTTGATTTTCGGCCAAAGTTTCCCGACACTACTTCCTGAACTTGGTGGCACACTCACATATTTACTTCATGTTAAGTGGATTTTGTTCAACGTAATATAATATTTCCAGTGTCTTAAATTTTATTTTAAGATGATTTGAATAAAAGCTTTATATTTTTCACTCCTTGCTAAATGTATATACATAAAATTAAAAATAATATTTTATCATCTTTATTGGCATTTCTTATTACAGACACATATTTTTGTATAATAAGTTTCGTGAGACATATTCATATCAATTATTGTTCACCGGTTATGCACGCACTACGAACTCGAACAGAGAGAGCCCTTAGTCATGAGCTGAGCCTGCGGCGCGCACAAACTGAAACTGTAAACGTTTCGCACGCGCCTATGAACGACGAAACTAGTCAAACAATCCCAAAAAATGCACGAGAGTAGTATAACTGGTGAACAATAATTGGTACAGACACATACCTACTCAAACTTTTTTTTTTGCTATATCAAAATCAAAATTTCTTTATTCAAATAAGGCAAAAAAAGCTTTTTGGGGCTATGTTTATATTATATATATGACAATATATATAATATAAACATAGCCCCACTCACACAAGAAATTTCTGTTGTATTTGTTGTAGGTATAGAGTTACGCTAATGTGGAAAACAGTAGGTACCTATGTTTACTGCCAGGATTATTTACGTTTTCTTATTTTTCATAATAATCGATAGAAGATATGACTATTTTCCTTGTTTTGTATCAACATCATTAATTAATTGGAGGAATACTTTTTGTTTCTTTTTCTCACAGATCTTTATTAAAAGGTCAAAAGCTGTAAAAACAATATTCGCATGGCCTTATTTCTGTAAGATCTTGATTAGATATTACGACTAATTAAACGTAAGTCTGTTACGATTTATAGGGTACAAAATAAGACAACATTTTTTTATAAAGTAAGATCGTATTATTTTTCACTCAATCTAAGGCCCAAATTACTGGAATTCTCGTGCCCATTTCAAAATGGCTGATATTTAGTAGAACTTAAAAATTTCATACATTTCAGCATCCCATATTTAGGGAATACTAACATAATACGTGATTGGCTTATAAATACGACTCTATGATGCGACCCCAAAACTCCATGCCGGGAAAGGGAAGTAGAACGCGCATCTGACATCAATTCGACTAAGCCGTTCAATCTAAAACGATCCTACCCTAAACACATTACAAAACTACCAGCAATGTTAAAAAGAAAATTCAGTAAAAGCCAAACAAAGTATGTCGTTTATATAAAAAGGCCTTAACAGAGCGGTGTAGTCCACGAATAGTTCCATTAAATCCAATGAGGGTGTTGATTTTCGGAAATAGTAGGTGGTATTAGGATCCCTTCCTCCTCAATGATCGTAAATACGAATCGTGTTGAACATTCATTTGTATTGGAAGGAACAGATGATATTGACTGAACAATAGTACGATGTAGTGGGATATAGTTTATTATTTATTTAAACATTTATGCAATTTAATTCTTATTAATTTTTTTACATGAATTAACTAACATACTTATACATTTTATCCCACAAAATTTCTGCTGGGATGTGTCGGTTACAACTCACTGGAGGTTAGGAGGGCAAAAGATCAGCTTATAATTGTTTGTAAAACCCTACGTGGTGTAATAGATGCACCTGATATGCATAAAGAGCTAGCTCGATTCTTTGTTCCAGATAATTACCGCCGTAGCAGGAAACATAAACTGTTTGCAGTGCCTGCATGTCGCACTGCTGCGCGTGCTAATTCCATGGTACCTAGAACCCTCGCAGCACTTAATGAACTCTTGGATTTTATTCAACTTACGATCTGTTTGCGGACGAATGGACGAAGATTGTGTCAGTAACTCTGAAGAATTGTGAGAGGGATTTATGAATGTACTTTTTATATTTCTTACTTTTGTTTTTTTTTTTCTGTGTATACCTTTAATTACTGTAATTGGTCATAAGACCGTTGTTATTAAAGTAAAAAATTAATAAATAAAATACAACAAAACAGTTTAAATATAATACTACAGGGCGTCAAAAAATTCATCGTCATTGTCATTTATGTACACACAAGATATAAAAGATAGACAAATGGTTTAACAAAATAGAGTAGGCATGTAGATACATAGGCACGGCTCAGAAATCGTTTCCTCTGCTGGAAGTGTCTACTGCAAGAGTACATTTCCACGGGTGAAACTTCGGGACACGGCTAGTATATAGCACTAGTGAGATAGTAAATCAACCTCTTTTCAAACCTGACAGTCAAGTACCCAATTCATATACTACTAAACCGAGTAATTACAAAGAAAATCTTGCCAAAGTTTCATTGGCAATAAATACTGTTGCTCCCAATGTTCACGAAAAACATTTCCCTGTCATACGTGCCTAAAGATAAAAGGCAGAACAGATACAATCAAGAACCCAGAGATTTATAGGTCAGAATGTAATTAATAGTCCAATAATATCTAGACAAAATTAGTTAATATGGCCTTTAGGTATTGTTATCTTATTAAATGGGTAAATTCTTTATCTATTTTAGCAATTTATATTGTCGATTTAATCCCTTACTACGGTCATAACAATAAATCCTACTATCCTACAGATATGAAAATGAATATTTTTATGTTTGTTACTCGGCTGAACGGATTTGGATAAACCATAAGAGATACGTTGGACCTTCTAGAAGGACCTTTTGTTTTTTGGTTTTACTTTTGTTGCGCAGATGAAATCGCAAGCACCACCTAGTTATACAATAAATAAAATACTGTTCGGTACAAAATAAAGCCGTGCATCAAAGCTTACTGCAATATTAAAACTGATTGAAATAAAATTGCAGCAGATTGAAATTAAAATAATATTTTCTGGATAACTTACTCTTTCGTGTAATATTCATACCGAACGAGTTTAACGAAGTCAGTCGGCGGACAGTTGAAAATATTGCTTCAAAAGCCTTTGTTATCGAGATTAAAATATTAATTTATAAAGAAGGTTTTTACATAATAACAACATTGATGGATGGAAGCTTTTAAATGATGTGACCTTTGGATGTGACTCTTTCTACTAAAACTGTTCGAGGTAGCTCTTTCCACGAAAGCTTTGTGGTGAACATAAACAGTACGAGGTTGTGTGGCGGAGCTGTATTACGTACTCTTATCACGAAAGCTGTGTGGCTAAGCTAGGCAGTACGAGGATGTGTGGCGAAGCTATGTAGTACTAGGATGTGTAGCGCAGCTGTGTTACGTACTCTTATCACTAAAGCTGTGCAAAGAAGCTGAGAATTCAGAGGGTGTGTAGGGAACCTGCGTTATGTACTCTTTTCAATATTACTGTGCGCGGAAGCTAAGCATTTCTTCTAGCATAAAGTTTTTCAAAAACAATTCAATCAATTTTGTAATGCTTATCTGACCTCCATAGCCGTAGTAGTTACTGGATAAGACGATATCTCCTGTTAAGCTAGGCGCTCAAACTTTACTTTCAGGCATCTGACTACTCGCAACAGGGGGCTTTTTAGGGGGCTAAGTTGCCCGCGTCCGCAGGAGTGCAACCTTAAAATGGAATTCCTAAACGTGGGCTCTGGGTGATGCAAAAACGGGCAGTACAACTCTGGTGGGAGGCTTCGGCCGCGGCTGGTTACCACCCGACGAAGCCATGCCGTGAAGCGACCTAGTCGTGTTTCGGGATGTAGTCTGATGCAACTGTTGTGGGAGACCGGTCTGGGCAGTTGCATCAACTCCCCAACTATCGTTCTCCCCAAATCTATCCACTTTACTTGGAGTGAATAGATTTCTTCTAGATCTACGTGCTCCATCCTCGGCCACAATCTCGCTTACCATCAGGCGAGCTAGTGGCCAAATGTAGATCAATTATTCATAAAAAAAAACAGCTATCATATATAGATCTTTATGAGAGAACCAGGACTAACCGCTTAACGTGTTTGCCGAAGCACGGAGGGGCATCGGTATTAAATGATGGTCACCCATTCATACGCCAACCGCGGAAAATGCAGCTTAACTTCGACTGATCGATCTGTGCAGCTGTTATCTAACCACGAGCCTTATTATTTTTTAATCACCCAAGATATAAAAATGAAAGGCTTTGACCGTTACTATGAAAAGTAGTGAAAAACAGATTCCTTCGTTACCACACGAGGCTCGCTCACATGAATTCTGAAAGCCTGTCGGCGTCCATTATTCCGAGTGATGAAGCAAATTGTTCAAAAGTTCAGCGCTAAATTCTATGGAAGCGATTGGAATTATTACACATAAATGCATTTTATGATGATTTACAATTTTTTGCTGTGAAGTAGATGGTTTTTTCAGTAATAACAATTACTGAAAAAACCCACACTACCCCACAGCTATCATACTAGATAATAATATTTGATCTACTACTGAATAACTACTAATATCTAATGATGAACAAAAATTAATTATCAAAACAGTATCACAATCCAATTCCAATATTAATGAGACGCATAAAACAATGTATTATATGAAAATAAACCCATCATGTAAAAGTTCTTCTAAATTCAGAAGAATGCTGATTCTTTGGGCTCCCTATTTTTTAGCCAATTAGGCATTGAAAAATATGGGCTAACATAATTCCAATGTCAATCGAAAATATTTCAAGAGTAACTCGACAAAAAATAAAAGAAATAAGTGTAACCAAAACTATATGTGATTAGGTACATAGCAATAGATTTTATTTTCAAAACAGTAGCCTCGTTGCCCTTGCGGTTCCAAGCGCGACTGCTGAGTATGAGGTCTCGGGTTCGATTCCCGGGTCGGATAAAGTGTTATTGGGTTTTTCTATTAGGAAATTCTCGATAGCAGCCCGGAGTTTGGAATTGTGCCCGGTAGATAGCAAAAGGCTCACCACCTATTACATGGGACTTAACAACAGCATTGGTGAAATGTGGGTGTACAACTATATACATAGCCACCTACCTACTTAATACACCTCTGCCTACCCCTTCGGTTATACCCCTTCGGGAAATACAGGCGAGATGCTATGGTGCTATGTAAATTTCAGACAAGAACACTATCAGGCCGGGAAAATTGATTGTTAGTGCCTTAACAATCTTTAACCTATTGACTCGCGAATACCAGACTCCATAGAAATATTATAACAGATAAAATTTTTTAAAGCATTAACGCATGCTTTGCGAACCTTAAAGATATACATTTTTGTGTAAAAAGAATACGGTCGCAAGCAGGATTCGAACCTGCGCCTCTCGGATAAATACTCCAGGCGCTCTGACCACTAAGCCATCTCCACCTCTGCTCACCACATTGAATTCTTTGTCCACATTTTAGAAATATTATTGTTAGATGAACTTAAAAATTTTTACTTTCGCGAGTATATTCCTATAGGACATACACCCACCCTGGGTTTCAAAGATCTAATACATTGGCATAGCATCAAGTACAAATTGGTATACGAATGACCCGTCAGTGTGGTACGGCCCGCTTGTAGTTTGGTATTCAAAGAAATCATTGTAATTCATTACGTTGAAGTGCAGCCCGCCCTGATAATATATACTAGACTTCATATACAGGTACTGTTCTTCTTCTTATCGTGTGGTTGATGAACAACCTAGTGTCAGAGTTTAAGTCACCTGTAGGCCCCTGACATGGCTTAAGGTTCTGGTGAAAAAGAATCACAACATAAAATTCATTCTGTATTTCTACATCCATGTCAGCTCAAGAATTCGCAGAAAGCTGTTTACAACATATCAGGAGGCCCTTTGTCATGGTGGTCCACGTCGACGTGATCATTTTTATAAGAATATTATCTAGGCTTTCAATAGTAATATCTTAGGTTTTCGCAATAATTATTGTAGAGTTATAACGGGATCAAATTAACTGTGATTAAAGTCATAATGCAAGGAAAAACAAAAATCAATAATACACGCGATTAATTCGGTTAAATAATAAATATTAAGTCTAAAAAACACTTAGCCAAACACCAGCCAAATTACATAGCACTTAAAGTTGTTTTATTATAAGCTACTTTCATAGGATTTAGAGGTTATGGGCTGCTTAACTGGACTATCCTCTGGTGCCATAATAAATAAAGGCCTCCAGCCAGGGCATATACTTTTAAACTAAGCGACTACACGGTAAGGAAATCTTCTCGGCATTACTTCTTTAAAATGTGATTTTGATTCTGACATTTTTAAACACCTACCTAAGGTTTCTATTTGTGTCGGTCTCGTGTCGGAAGCCAATACTCATTTAATTCTCCCGTTTCACAGAATTATATGGAAACACTATAAAAGAAAATCTCAGGTATAAAATTAAATATTTTGTTGGATTCCAACGCATGCAACGAAAATTCAATAGTTTCTAAATTCCGATAGAAGTTTTCCACTAAATTATACCGAAGGTTGCAGGTGCCTGCATTCCCGTGAAGCAAATATAAAATGGCGCAGTAGTGCGGTTACCGGTCGGTTGCGGCGCCGATACATCACGGTGAGTCTCAAGGGATCACTGTAGTATTCTGTTTTTAAAATAAGTTCATATAACCGAGCAATTTTTCTTTGATCTGCAATATATGTCATCTGTTTTACGATGAGCCTACCTACGTCTTGTTACTTTCACGCGGATAACTAAATGATATTGTCAAATACGTTGAAAAATATACCTAAGTAGGTTCCCACAACTAGTTTAATGAAAAACCAAAATCGCAGAGTTAACTTCAACTTCACGTAAAAAAAAAAATACAAATATTTAAAAAAGAAAAAAACTTCCTTGTGCTACGGAATTTTATCGCGTTTTTAAAGTATATCCGATAAACTATATCCTGCGACGAATCTAGTTCTACAGCCTTATTGTATTTTAGGACTCTTTTTTAATATCACAATCATGCCGTTTTCTTTCACTCCTGTTAAAAACATTTTTATAGTTTTTTGTCATAAAACAATAAAAATCTTTAAAAGTAATATAACTTTGTTTTAATAAAGTTTGAGAGTCTTAAAGTTCTATTTTCCAAGGGACTTGGCAACGCTGTACCTCTGTAGCTACAGCTACATTATAAACTAATTTGAATTTAGAGTACTTCAATTACATTAGAATATTGTCAGAATCCTCAGTACGAATAAAAAGTTCTACATAAATAATTAATTGAATTTACTTTAGAAGTTTTAGTAAGATTTTCAATACTATGTATATTTTATACAGATTTTTGTTGAACATGGTCTTCTACTTTTGATTAAATTATTTTTTTAATAAATACACCCATCTTATTGTTGCTGCCTATATATATCTTAGGTTTTCGCGATCACTACACATTGTAATAAAACAACTTTTAACCGGATTAATCACGTGTATTATTGAGTCCTCCTGCGACCACGAACGCTGCAAGTGTTCGAAACGTCAGGAAAAACAAAAACCAATATACACGCGATTAATCCGGTTAAAAGTTGTTTTATTACAAAGTTGCTGCCTATATTTTTCTAGGAAACGAAAGCGGTTCGATTCAAGGGTCGGACAAAGCTTTATAGGGTTTTTAGAAAATTCTCAGTACCTAAAACTTCGGGCTGCTAAGTTTGGAATTGTGCCCAGTAGATGGCAATAGGTTCACCTTCTATTATCTACATGGGACATAATAACTACATAGGTGTACTTACATTGTACAACAGTACAACTTTGGGGATATAGTAGTACTTAAATGAGTATAATTGTAGACAGTAATAGTAAGCCAGTAATCAATTTAAAGGTAAAGGTACTAATGAAACATAGATACAAAGTTTAGTTATACTGCTCAATATATTTGTTTCCTATGAAAAAGAACCAGCAAAAATTCGATGATTAGTCTTTTAAACTTAATATCTTTTACAGTACATAGTTTCTGTACATACATGTGAGAACAGTGTTATCTTCGATGCATAGTAATCTACGTATATTATCAATTTAAATAAAAATCTATTGCTGCATGTATGAAAAATTTGAATAATTAATTTCGTGAGGCATATTCATATTAATTATTGTTCACCGGTTACTACTCACGTGCATTTTTCGGGTTAGTAGTCAAACTCGGTTTTCACTTTTGACATCGCCGTGGATTCATGACTAAGGGCTCCGTTCGAGTTTGAAACTAGTTGGGCAAACCCTATAAATGCACGTGAGTAGTAGCCGGTGAAAAATTATTAATTTGTATGAAAGATTATCACCTATTAACGGCTCGATCTTTTTTCTTGTGTTCGTAATGATCAGAACAAAGTTTGTAGGTTTGTAAGGTTTGTTTGTAGGGTGTGTTGGCGAGTCGCTAGTAATATAATACAGCTGAAGAGTGTGTTTGCTTGAACGCGCTTATCTCTGGAACTGCCAGTCGGATTTAAAATATTCTTTTTGCATTTGATAGGGCGATTCTTGAGGAATATTTAGACTATCTAACATCACGCTTCGACCCTTAGAAAAAAAGAAAAAATGGATAAAAAGAAAGAAAGCGGTTGACACCGCGAAGCATAGCTAGATAATATTAAAAATGTTTAGCTATAATTCTTTCAGAAACTACACACAAAGTCGCAATTTCTATCTAAAACCAAGTCTGCAAAGCATTGTTACTTACAATGTAAGTTCAGACTTCAATGAAATATATTATTTGATACGTGGTACTGAACCTTTTTACTGGAGCGTGCGCACACGTGCGACTAACGATTGTTCTTTGGATGCAATATACACGCTAAACTGTGTTTTATTGCGCGTTTGTATGTCGGATTACAGCCTTTACGTTGCGCAGTCATTTGAAACGTTTTAGGTGTAAGGTAATGTTACTGGTATACGGTTATAGAGTACTTTATTGTATTGCTTATAAATGTTGTGTGTGTGTGTATAATATTTTGACAAGATGGCGACGACGCTGTGGGCTTATCTCGTGACTATGGGCTCCGTTCAAGTTCTAGACCCCGCCCCAAAGACGACCTACTGTATAGGGTTTGAATAGATAGCTGGATACAGCAGCTATCTATTCAAACCTATTCTACCATATCTATTTATACAGGAGACTGAACGTCACTAAAAAGACGTATTAAAACGTGGAAGAAGAATTCAGGGTAGGATGACTACTGAGCAGAGGTCGATATGGGTTATTTGGTCAGAGCTCCTGGAGTATTTATCCAGGAGACGGAGGTTCGAATCCTGGTCACTACCGTGGTTATCTTTCCACAAAAATGTTTAATCTATCAGTATGTATTTTAAACTTACAGAGTAAATACACAACGACATAGATGATCACGCTAGCTCATTGAGGGTTGGCGATTTCAGACTATTAAAAGTCGAAGTATAAAGTTTGTACTGTATGTCTTAGATAAACTACGAAAGTATAAAAGTATATATTCTGAATAAAATATGACATTGATAAGTCACATTGATATATGTCACGAACCCACAACCTGTGTCTCAAGAGGCGGATTCCGTAACCACGGTGTGGAAGCCACCACATTATTTAACAACACTGTGAATAAGTTATTCTGACTCCTACAATAAGTTTTGTTTAAGAATATGTTGACCTAACCTAATCCTTACCTACCTCTGAAACCGGACTTAAATAAACTGGAAAGCCTTTTGAGCAAACCTTTGTCCCGAAGTCGTCAGGTTTATTAATAGAATAGAGAGATCTATCACAATCAGAATGGAATCCTTTGAACGTTACCTAAAATCACATTAAAGCTCCGGATAGTAATAGATACCAAACCATTATTTAGTTTACTCAAGTCTGATTCCACTTCAATGAACTTACCTAATTAGAGGCGGTAATTATCCTGAAGACTGCGTCGACATAAATCTCTGAACTGTTACGATTGAAGTTATTTCCCGAAAACATACGTTCTTATTATGGGATGTATCTATATACTAGCGAAAGTACAAAATTGTAGGTGCTTGATAATAATCATAATCATAATAATCATATTTCTATTGTGTCTAGTAATTAACGAGTCAAATACAATTAAGTATATCTGCAAATGATCGCTAAATAAATATCGCCAGGCGTCTCCTTAAGACGACTACAAGGAAGCATGAAATTTAATAGAATCGAACAAAGATACGGTAGCTCAGTGATGACACGGATTGTTTGTGGGATCAAGCCCCGTTTGTGTCTATTATTTTTCAATGTCTCCTTGTAATGAAATACAAGCTGATGATTTGTAGCCTTGCCATTTATAAGGAGCCGATTATATATAAATATTTAACACGAACCGATAAAAAAAAATTAACAGTTCAATTCACTCGTATGCTATAGAGAAGGGATAAGTTACCTAATAAATTAGGTTTAATTTTCTTAATCTTGGTTTTTTTGGAAGTAAAAAATGTTACATGACATGATATTAAATTAGTCCGAAAAATGCACGTTAGTATTGACCGGTGAACAATAATTAATAGTATACGTTTTGTTCGATAATGTTACACCGATCAACTAATTGGCTACTCAACATCACAACATGTGTGACAGGTACTTCATGTTACGCGGTCATAAAAAAAAATATTTTGTAAATTATTTGTCGCAGCAAAGGCACCTTGTGTTTTTAATTGTATTAGATAAAAAAAAAAACTAGTTTCAAATACTTTACCCGTAGTTGCTAAGATTTTATTATGAGAATTACTTAACAAAAAATCTCAATTACACTGTCCGGCCGGAATCTATGAAACGTACAAACAAATCAAGTCATAAAAGATATCCATAATATATTCAGTGTACTGGTTTGTACCATCACTCATCGTAGTCCGCAAGCGTAGTAGCAATTTATCAATGTATGACGAAACTTTGTAACATGCCGGTCTGGCTACCCTCTTTCAAATTCCAATAAGTACCGCTCAACTCGAATATTAATCTTCATCATGACGGTACCAAGTTGTTATAATTATTGTATGAATTACTAGACCGCGTGAGTTATACTTGTAGGAGATACTTCGGCTATTTCGCATTTTTCTGTATGGTTTGATGAACAATCCAATTTCAGAGCTTGACCCAGCCTTAGGGCCCCTGATATGGCTTCACACACCATCGAGAACATCCCTCAAGTCTCCCCTTTACGATGTTTCCTTTATAGGTTTTAAACAAGTGAAAAAATAAATATAAACGTAATTTATTACGAGAAGTCAGTGATACGTGCCTTTAGTTCGTACCACTAGGCTAGTATACCAAAAATAATAATAAATAATATTTACCAATTACAGTCAATGTAAGAGAGGAACAAGACAAAATACGAAAAGTCTAGTTTGAGACACTATTTTGGTGCAACTTTAACTTACACATAGAAGTATAGAAGTAGGAACGGAACATAATTTTAATGTTCTTAATTGCTCATTTTACATGACTGCCCAAAAAAGGAGGGTTATGTTTTCAGGGTTCGAGTATGTATGTTTGTGAGTTTCTTTATTCCACCATAACTTCTAAATTCCTGAACCGATTTAGATCTATAGGGTACCTATCGCTACAATCCTTGCATTTTCCCGAGTAACAATAGATTTAAAACATATTAAATATAGTATAGTAAGTATTAAATATAGTAGCTGTGGTACACAAAAAAGTATGAAATTGAAAATAATTTATTAGAATGTTAATAAAAAGCATGTCTGCCAAACAAAAAGTGAAATATAAAAATAATGAATAATTTTCATCGCATTAGGGACCTATAAGAAAATGATGCACAGTACTTTTCCCTGACTGTGATGAAAATTCTTCTCATATCTTTTTTTTTTTCACTGTTATGTTCTAATTAATTAATTTTATTACATTTGAGATTGCAACGTGGCGTGGCCATAACATAAATCTTTACATAGCCTTTACTGCCTCATTCATTTAGTGGTCGCAACTGTCCTTGGTTTGTCCTGAATTAGATTTCGGGGACAGGTTTTTCTGTTAGAATATTCTCAATAGTATCTTGGATTTGTTCCAGGTCGAACAAAAGGCTCACCATTAACACGGGACCAAAAAACGGCATTGGTAAATTTTGGGTTTACAACTCTGTAAACGGTTACATATATTACAATATCTATACGTATTCTAACGATTTTCGAGATTTCTGCGGTCAAAAGTACTACCTACTGTTTAAAATACCTAAAGATCGTTTCACAGATTTTTTAAATAAATTATTAAACGAAATCCACAAAGGAAAATCCACCTACGGTTAATTCAACTACTAATTAATTAATTAACCTAGGTAAGGTTGATTGAAGTAACGAACGATTCGCCTACTGTTGATTTATCTGTGGTCAATATTTGTAGCCAAAATAAGAAATTAAAAAAAAAACAAAAAACGCCTATATATTATAATTATGTAATACGTAACGGTGTAAACGTTTGACAACCTCTTCGGGGAATACAGGCGAGATGCCATGTTATGTCAAGGTATCTATTTTACCCTTATCATGATATAATAGTTAATTAATTTTATTAACATTGGCCTTCTCTTTTGTGGGAGTTTCATTATATTTAAAGGAAAATAAAGGGCTTCAATCTTTGACTTTTGACTACGAAGCCTTAAAAATGCAGAACTGTCTCTTTTGGCCAAGAACCACTCGCTGAAATAAGTAACCTTAAATAATGGGCGTAAAATTACTAAGAACCGAACTAATCCGACTTTTTATTTTTGGACCGTACTTAATTTGAGAACGTTAGCAAAAAGCGCAAATTACCCAAAATAAATCTTCGCCAAGAATATTTAACGTTAAAAATGGACGTTAATTTATACGATCCCGTTATCTTTGAACAATTAACTGAGTTTTTTTTTTTTGAGGAAATAACTGTTCTACAGAAAGGTTGGTGTCTCGTTAATCTTGCTTTGTCATCAGTCCGTCCAACTGTCTGTTACGGGGAATTATTTCGAAGTAAATTTCTAGCAGATTGTTTTCTCAACTCGTTAGAGGTCGTCTCGGAGAACTGATATTTCTCGATGACACCTGTTACAACTATCGGGTAATTTTCCAAGTTATAACTAGTCTGAGTAATGTACTTCATTGGTTAAAGTAACTAGCTAGTAACTAGAAGCTATTAATTAGCTTTACAAGGTTAGAGAAAGATAAATTAGGTTTTAAATTTTCTTTATGAGGGTTTAAAATTCTGTGAGGTGAAAAGCAATGTGCTTAATTAGTCTTTTCTAAGGTAACGTAATACACGAACGGAACTCGAACCCGCGACCTTTGACATACCGTGCCACAATGTCCTACCGTGTCGCATCTATTAGATTTCAAGTTCCCTTCTTCTCGTCTTCAGGACTCGGTATGTCAAAGGTTCGAGTCCCGTTCGTGTCTATTATTTTTCAGTGTCTCCTTAGTTGAAAATAATAATTAAATAGACATTAGGTACATGTCCTTGATATGTATAAAAATCTTTTCAATGAGCAATATGCTTTCTACCTTCTAGAAGCTTCAATCATAAAGCAATAAATACACTTTATACGTCTATTTGAACCTTTTATTTCGGTCTCTATTTTTCATCAGTTAATGAGTGTGACATTTACTAAGATCTTTACCTTTTTTTAAAGGTAGGTGGACAATGACAAGATCTAAGGACCATTTGGTCCTAACATTCATTGAGGTGCCTTCACCTTTAGGCTATATGACAGGTAAGAACTGTATATTGATTATTGTCTGTCCAAATAATGAAATGCAATTTCCAAACGTTAAAGCGCAGTGACATTAGTTGGGAGATCGGCTTAGATTATGTCAGAAACAAATTAATGTTCCAGTAGTTAGCATACAAACAAACTGTGGAATCTGTGACAGATTATGCGCAACCATAATTCAATGTCAAGACATTACATCAAACGATGTTAAACAAAAAATTTATAATTCCTTTTCTTCCAAAAATCTGTGTTACTCTTATTATTTCTTTTGAGTTAGTTTGAGTATTCAAAAAAATGTTACTGAAGTAATCCTTATTCCCTATGACAGTCGTTACGGGTAGTTAGATGCCCGACAGTCTGCCAATCTTACCATCCAGTAACTAGGCTGTAAAAGTGAGATGCACAGTCGCTCCATGTAAAATACTGGTAAGACCAGTGGGCTTACTCTTGAAAATAATTCCGCTCGATTGTCATTGTAAATATGTCAGTTCATACTTTTAAATAAGAAAATGACTAAAATATAATTATAGATTCGGGATAATATGAAGACAACATGCTTTAAAATGGAGGCAACTGTAATGTAGGTAAATTTATTTTAAAATTACGCGTTGTTTAAAAGCGTCTATTTAATATTGCAATTGAATTGGAATTGGTATTAGTTTCAATAGTAACCCCTCAGATGACCGTTGGACTGTCAAGTAAAAGGTCGCAGGTTCGAATCGAAGGCACGAACCACTGTCTTTTCGAAGTCATGTGCGTATTATAAATTAATTGGCACTTGCTTAAAATGGTGAAGGAAAACATCGTAAGGAAACCAGCACACTTGAGAGAGGTTCTCGGTGGTATGTAACGCTATGAAAGAGACCTACGGGTGGTTTAAACTCTGACACTAGGTTGTTCATCAACCACACGATAAGAAGAAGAAGATTAGACAGGAAAGCAGACACCAAAATGTTTAGGAAAAGGATATACAATACAAAATGACTTGGTTTAAATCATAACCCTGTTATGTAATAAGAACCTGTATAATTAAAGCGAATAGGTGTCTATAATATATATGTCGCCGCGAAGATTATTTAGCCGTTAATTAAGTTGATTTTGTTATGTTAATTTTCTATGATTTCATTATCCTGATTGTTATTAGAGCCTTTATTAATTAAGTACCAACATTTAGATGTTTTGTGTCCATAAATAAATAGCTTCACATTTAATTAGTCATTATATTGTCACATGTTTGATTTTGCTAGTTCTACAGAGTTTTGCTTATTTTTAAATAACTTAAATAAATCAATCTTTGTTTTAGAACATTGTTATGTAATTAATAATGCCTATACTTAATATTAAAATAAAGCGATTCTAACGCCATCTGTTAATCGTGTTGTAAAGTGAATCGTGTCGTCATTCAATACAGACGTTCGCCTTTGGTGGGGCGAACGATTTTATAAAAGGCGTGACTTGAGCGAGGAGCTCACTACCTGTCCCCACTAAAACCACCACGGATTGGGGAAGACTAGAGGAACGCCTCAAGTCGACCTCTTCTGTGCACTTAGACTCAATTCCCGATAATATAGTGTCTGTTGCCGACACGGTGTCTGCGATCGACTCCCTCACTAGTCACGTGCAATCCGTAGTGAACGAATGTTCACGGCAAGTCCCGGAGGTGGATGAACACCGCTGGAAACTGCCGGACGATGTACGTGAACTGTTGACGGAGAAAAACGCAGCTATCCGTGCCTACGACAGTTTCCCCAATGAAGCTAATCGTATCCATATGCGCACCTTGCAGCGTACTGTGAGGAAGCGCATATCGGAAATGCGGGAAGCTAAATGGGACAAAATGCTCGATGATATAGAACCCACCCATCAAGCTTTCTGGCAATTGCAGCGGAAATTAAAATCCGATCAATGCGCCGCTATACCCCCGCTCAATCGACCTAATCAACGACCTGCTTTTGATGACGACGAAAAGTCAGAAGTACTAGCCGACAGTTTAGAAGCCCAATGTACGCCTAGCACTCTACCAGTAGACAACGCTCACCTGTCCAAGGTCGATGCTGAAGTCAAACGTAGAACTGCACTCCCGCCCCCACACGACTCCGACGATCCCTTGCCCCCCGTCACCGTAGACGAAGTCAGAACGATCGTGAGGAACCTCAAACCCAGGAAGGCCCCAGGCTCAGACGGGATCACCAACAAAGTGATTAAATACTTTCCCGCACCTCTCATAGTTCTCATGACCGCCATCTTCAATGCGGCACTGAGCAACAATATCTTCCCACAATCGTGGAAACAGGCAACAGTTATAGGTTTTCCAAAGCCCGGTAAGCTCAAGTGCGAGCCGACCAGTTATCGCCCGATCAGTCTTCTTAACGTCTTTATAAAGATCTATGAAAGGCTAATTTATATTCGCTTAAGGGATTATGCCGAATCCAATAAGCTTCTTCCTAACGAGCAGTTTGGCTTTCGAGCTAAACACTCATGCATCCATCAGTTGCACCGTATCGTTGAGCACATAAGCGCAGGCTTCATGGGCAAGATGAAAACGGGCGTATTATTCTTCGACGTAGCTAAAGCTTTCGACAAGGTCTGGCACAACGGCTTAATCTATAAGCTGTATCAATTCCAAGTGCCTGACCGTCTCGTACTCATCATTCGAGATTTTCTATCGAACCGTAGCTTCCGCTATCGCGTAGAGGGCGTTCTATCGTCCCCTCATCGGATCCAAGCCGGAGTCCCTCAGGGCTCTGTGCTATCACCTCTTCTCTTCGCGCTGTACACCAGCGATATTCCCAAAAGTAGCAAAACCAAGTTAGCTCTTTTCGCCGACGATACGGCCATCTATTACACTGGTAGGAGTCTTGACTGCATTACCCGATATCTCCAGACCTCTGCCAACGCCTTAGGCGCTTGGTTCAGGAAATGGAGGTTTGAGGTCAATCCAGATAAGAGCGCCGCCGTTCTCTTTTCGAGAACGGGCGCCGAGGAATTTCTTCCCCAGCTTCAACCTATTACAATGTTCGGCAAGCCAATCCCTTGGGAACTGCAAGCCAAATACCTGGGTGTGATTCTAGATCACAAACTGTCCTTCCGTCCGCACATTAAGACGGTACGCAACCGCGCGGCCTTCGCTGTCGGCCGTCTATTCCCCATGACAAATGCGCGCAGTAAATTGTCACTTAACCTTAAGATTAGGCTCTATACTACGTGTATTAGACCCATTATGACGTATGCTAGCGTCGTGTTCGCACACGTTAAGTACTACAAAATCCATAAGATGCAAACACTGCAAAATCGATTCCTTCGTAAAGCGACAGGTGCTCCATGGTGCATTAGGAACCTTCAACTCCACCTCGACCTCAGAGTGCCTACCGTTAGGCAATTCATGAAAAGGGCATCGAAGAGATACTTCGAATCTGCCCCTAATCATCCGAATCCCTTAGTTGTCCCTTCCGCGAATTACAGGCCGTCCCAGATCAACAAAATCCGCCGACCACGTCACGCTCTCCTCCGTCCGGATGATAGGATCACTGTAGCTCAAGAGTCTAACAGACACACAAGCACACTCCGACGCGCTCGACTGCCTCGTTATAGACCTCACCGGCGAGGTCCGCGTCCGTCGCGAAATGTCTCATCATGTCCACCCCGACCCTTGCTCGAGCCGGCCCGCGCCGAGCTAGTAGCTTTAAATTCGTTCCTTAATAATAAGGAAACTGATATGACCCAGCTAGTCCCTAGTTGTCCCCCCAGCAACACCCTAAGCCGAGGTTCGTGTCCCGCAGGGGACGCCCTTAGCGCTGTTGCTTAGTTTATAGTTTATAAAAATATGCTCTGGCTGGAGGCATCAAACTGCCTCGCCTTAGATATTGTCCGGTTACGCAGACAAAACCCCTCTGGGTTTCTGCAAGAGGCCATTTCAAAAAAAAAAAAAAAAAGAGGAGTTCACTTTGCTGCCAATTTTTGAAAAGAGAACATTGTAAGTAAAATCTATGTCGGTTTAATTAAAAATTCTTATTTTAATTGACCTACTTGTTTTTAATTTGCTGAAACCTTTTACTTTAATAAAAATACTTCACTCATTCAAGTTTGCCTTATAATCTTAATGTAAGAACCGCTATAGCCATAGCAGAACCGATGGCCTGTATGGGGTCAGCGGTTCTGCGTATTTTTAAAAATAACTACCCTCTTTGTTTTTCGACATATATAACAAATTAAACAATACAAATGTGGTCCTAACATAACATTTACCCCCTATAATTTCAATCGTTAAAATAAAAGGGCAGCGTAACATAAACTTCCGCGTTAATTGGTTAACCTAGAACAGTAGAATTACCCAAATAACTTGGATCATAATAGAACCCAGAAACGCTCTGATTACTCTTACAAATTCAAACTAAAAGGGTTTTCGACAACAACGCCACACTACAGGGGAAAATAAACAACCTATAAAGCCCGTCCCATTGACGGCTGGAGGCATTTCTCGTCAAAATTATCAGAACGAATGCTTTCCCTTTTGTTTTGTTCATTTATAATTATTGAATTCAAACGGGACTTAATCGCGCTAAAAGTATAATATTTATTTACCTCGACGTTTCGATCAAGTTGCATTGATCGTGGTCACGAGTAGACTGGAGAATGCGGGTGTCATCGTCGGGAAGAGCGAATGGTTTTTGCATCCACCCGCACTTGATCTTGTAAATCCGTTTTCATGTTATAATCGCGACACACAACACTCACGACATCTATCGACTCCTTTGCAAAAGATTTTCGCGAACATTTGCCAATGACTGGGTTCCAAGCCGCCGCTAACTTAAATCCGTCTTCCCGGTTAAAATTTGGATGTTTTTTAATTTCAACCGCTTCACGTACAATTCTTGAGTAATAATGACGTTCATTGGAGAGGACTTTCGGGTCGTGGAGTTCAATCCAGTGGTTGGGTCCCGACTCAAGCAAATGCTCAGCGATCGCAGATTTGTTTACCTGGCGGTTTTTTACAGCTGCTATATGCTCTTTGACTCTTTCCGCTATGGTTCGCTTGGTCTGTCCTATATAAGATTTACCGCAACTGCAATCAATTTTGTAAACGCCTGGAGTCTGCAGAGGTGTCACGTCTTTGGGTGTACGGACATGCCTTGCCAATTTAGATAATGGGGTAAAAACAGTGTTTATAGAGTAGTTTTTAAACACTGCTCCAATTTTATCTGTGACTCCCTTTATATATGGCATGAAGACCGGCTGCCGTTTGACGTCAATCTTGCTCTTCTGATATCTGCGTCTAGGGCGCCATTGTCCAGTCACTTTGTAGCCATTTTGTTTAAGGACCTGCTGAACGTGCATTATTTCCGCGTCAATGTGTTCAGGATCACATAGGTTACTTGCCCTATCCATCAATGCTTTGGCTACGGATTGTAAGTGACGAGGATGATGATGTGACAAGGCGTTGAGATATCTGTCAGTGTGTGTTTGTTTTCTATAGACCGTGTGAGACAACGAGCCATCAGGTTTCACCATCACTTTGACATCCAGGAAAGCTAAAGATCTGTCCACTTCCACTTCATATGTGAACTTGATGTTTGCGTGAATGCTATTCAATCGACCCATGAGTTCTTCTACTGCCTGTGCGTTACCCTTCATGATGCAGAAAACGTCATCCACGTAACGTCTCCACACTTTTACCGCTGACGATCTCAAGTCTATGTTTTGTTCTATATGTTCCATCCAGATGTTTGCAAGGACTGGGGCCACAGGGCTACCTATGGCGACACCATCAACCTGGAGGTAGTGTTGTCCGCGGTACAAAAAGTAATTCCCTTCCAGGCAATTCCTCAAGAGAACCATGTAGTTGTCTGAAAGGTGGTTATCCTTCAACTTTTCCTTTATGACTTCGAGGCACTCTTTAACTGGAACGCTAGTGAACAATGACTCGACGTCGAAACTCACCATGATGTCGTCCGGTTCCAGTCTCATTTCCTCGATGATCTCAACAAAATGATGGGAGTCTTTTACAAAAGACGGAGTTTTACCTGTCAATGGCTGCAACACCGACGCAACATGTTTCGCGAGACTGTAAGTGGGAGAATCTATCTGACTCACAATCGGACGCAGGGGCACGTTGGCGCGATTAAGTCCCGTTTGAATTCAATAATTATGTGTTCGAATCGCGAAAGTTTAAAAAGTACAATTGTTCATTTATATTTGTTGTTTAATATGACAGCTCAAAACTCAATAAAAGGAACAACAGGATTAGGCTCTTGTAAAATAAAGACGCTCGATGACAATGCGATTACGTCAGTCTGTTCTTTTAAAGGCCAAATTATCCTAAAAATATGGTAAAGAATCAGTATTCATCCGGGGGCGCAGGTTCGAATCCCGCTCAGGACTTAGAGTGACTTGGAGTTTGAAATTGTGCCCAGTACTTTAGAGTTCGTTACGCATGCGTTTGAAAGATGTACGCATCTGTGAGACATTGTATTAGCTTCAAAGTTAATCGTGTTGGTTCAGTCATAGGGACTGAATAGATAGGAACGACGTCACCAAAAGACGTATTAAAATGTGGAAAAAGAATTCGGAGTAGTGAGCAGAAGTCGAGATGATCTTAGTGGTGAGAGCGTCTAGAGTATTCATTCAAGTGCAGGTTTTAATCCTGCTCACGACTGTATTTCTCTTTCCACAAAAATATTACACTTTAGAGTTTGCAACGCATGCATCTGTTACTGAGAACCCAGGACCTCAAGATCGAAAGTCAGCCTTGCAATCACAAGAAAATAAAACCGCTCGATTGATAATGTAATGAAGTATGACCGCGGGATAATTGCGGAACTGACTTGCAATGACAATAACTTTCAATTAGCCATACACTGCGCCGTATGTCCTAAAAAATAATATCTTTAGTATACTACACTTTCTCCACTACTAAGATTGACGCATTGTATATTGCATAACAGTTCAAATAAAAGCTATTGTAATTCAAAGACAGTTCTGCAATTGCCTCGGTGTTCGTACAAATAATTTATGAATCTTTCTTTATTTTTAAGCCAATTTCGCAGGGCTTGAGAATGCAAGCTTGTCTCATGAATGAATTGTTCAATGAATATTACGAATATTTAAGGCGTAGGATTGAAATTTAAATTAATTTCAGGAGTTTGAAGTAATATATAAATCCCATTACATTTAAGCATAATCTGTGGATTTAGTTTCTTTGGCAACTAGGCAAATGAGATTTATTTTCACTTTATCTTAAGATAGGACGGGATATTAAGTCTGTTGTGTAAGATGTCTTTGGATGGAAAGAAATTAAAGAATAACACTAAGGCCAAGATGAATAAAAAATTCTAATCACGTGCTTTATTAGCTTAGCAGGAATCTTAACATTTCTGTCATTTTATGACACAATTGCAAAATAGACAACGCCTGTATTCCTCGAATGGCTAGGGAGAGGTGTACACAAATCACCCACATTTCACCAATACTGTTATTAAGTCTCATGGTGGTGAGCCTATTACCATCTACCTGGCACAATACCAAACTCCGGGCTGCTACTGAAAAAAAACCAATAACACTTTGCTCGACCTGGGAATCGCACCCAAGACCTCATGCTCAGCAGTCGCGCTTTAGACCACCAGACTAACGAGGCAGTTGCAAAATAGAGACGGGAATAGCTACGTTAAAGCACGTGCTTAGTTTTTTTTTTTTTAATCCATACTCTCCCACTTCAGGGCAAAGGCCTCCCTTCCCTCTTTCCACTTTTCCCGGTCAATGGCGGTTTAGGGCCAGCCCTTTACGTGGGAGTCCAGTTCATCTCGCCATCTCCTTTATGAAATATTTTTTGATCTTGTAAATTCAATGTTTAGCGATACTGTTTTTATTATCTAATTGATGGAGAACAGTAGAGCTACTTGTTTATTGCAATTTTAATCAAATTCCAGTATGAAATCAATTCCTAAAAACAATTAAAAAAAAAACGTTGCTTCAATTTTAAAACATGTTTGTATAGAAGAAACCAATTCGTTTAATAATTTTTAAGAAATAGTATTGCTATTCAACACGGCAATGCTGCCAGCCTTTTGGGTACGCTCCCGGTTGACAGCGACGTGGACGAATTTTTCGATGCGCTCTTAAAGTTTTTTCGTTTATTTTTTATTTTATTTTTATTATTATAATAGTACAGATACATTTTCGAAAAGCATAAACGCTAATAGCGCATAGCGAACTCTAAAATTATAAATATTGAGTACGATTATGAGGTCGAGATGGTTTGCAGTCAAAGCGCCTGGAGTATTTATCCGGGAAGTGCAGGTTCGAATCGTCCTCACGACCGTATTATTTTCCACAAACATTTATAAAATTATAGTATTTATTTATAAGATAACATATGAATTCCTCTATTGATCTATGAATACATAATAATTGTTTTTTTTAAATGTAATCTTATTTATTATACAATTATTTTATTATTATTTACAAGTACCAACTGACATTACTCCAATATCAATCGAGCTTTATTTTTGACAGTAACCCTTCTGTATTTATTGTATTCGCTAGAAGGAATTAAAGACGTTTTTTTAAATACACTTGACTGGTTTTGTTGTATCCCCACAATACGGTTAATTATGGTTCCATGGTTATGCAAATCGTGGACTAGTTTTGCTCGGTACACTTGACCCAAATAGCGGAGCGGCGGAGCATCTGCCCTTTGTGTCAGTCGGGTTCGATTCCCGCATTGAGTATATAAATTATGGATGATGGATAGTGGCCTAGTTTGTTTGTTTCCAATAAGTTTGTTATTTTTATTTATGTGAATTTTGCATTAAACCTTTAGGCTGTAATTGCCTATATTGCCGTTGAACTGGGAAGTTTAAGGTTACAGGGTTGCCAAGTTTCAACCAAATACAAAAACCAAAAGCACCACAGACTTTTTGTAATAATATGCATAATATCAACAGATTTTTACTCGCTTGGGGCTGGAGTGAAACCAGCACAGCTGAGCGATATTGTCGATGGTGTGTGAAGCCATGTCAGAGTTTCATATGTGATTTAAACTTTGTTCATCAACTATTACGTTAAGAAGAAAAGTAGTTGAACCTTTACGACGATCTCTTTCAGCACACAAGAGATTCGCAATTTTCGATACAGTACCTAGGTACACTTAATCAATCAGATATGTATTTATACAGTTATAATTTTAAATAGATAAAGAATACGGTCGTGAGCAGGATTCGAACCTACGCCTCCCGGATAAATACTCCAGGTAGTCAAGATGGCATAGTGGTCAAAGCACTCACGACCGTATTCTTTTATTATTTAAAATTATAACTTTAGAGGTCGCTAAGCAAGTTGTTATTTATTTATACACTAGCGAATATTAAACCCGTTTAAAGAATATTTAAAAATTGATGGTTACAGCTTTTTGTACGCGCTGGTTATGTTTTGTTTTGTTTTCTGAGATTTAAGTCTTTGATACGCCAGTTTTATTATAGTAGTTTCCAATAGCCTTCATACAGCCTAAATGTTCTAAATGACATCACTTTTTACTCGTATATTTGGGTAGTGAGTATAAGTGGATAGTCATTAGCGATTGTTTTGTTGTTAGACTAACTAAATTCTACTAATTCTGTTTCAGTAACAAAGTTGATTGTAATTCAGGGGACCTAAATAATAACTCAGTTATGAATGCTTATATTTTATGTACCTAGTTTAACAAGTTTATGTTCAATTTTATTACAATTTAGACCTTTTCAAATGCTTTTATTGAATTATGTTTAAGTTTATTATTCTACAGTGTGTATAACACAGAAACTTCCATATGGTTTTCGTTGACCTCAAAAAGGCAGGAAGGAAGTCTCGAGGAAGGTGTGTCTGGGAAGTCTATGCAGTTGATCCGAGCGATGTACATTCGATACAGTCCCCAAGTCTGGTTTTCTGTAGGCATCACTGTCAGCTTCGATGTGGCTGTAGGCCTACACAAAAGGTCGGCTTTGAGCCCTTACCTCTTTCTTACGATAGTGGACGCCCTTACTTCGGACATTTAAGAAGAGGTCCTTGGTCTATATTGTTCGCCGATGGCATTGTGTTAGTTGCCGAGCGTGGTCTCGAGGTCCAGAGCACATTGGAGATATGGTGGCATAGACTGGAGAGTGTTGGCTTAAAAATTAGCAGAAATAAGTCAAAATATATGTTTTCGATTTCGGTGGTCTCTCCAGTCCTGTGTTCCTAACGCTCGCAAGAATGCCCTTACCAGTCTACTCCGAATCAACTCAGGTTGAATAAAATGGCGATAGGTCACAGGAATAACTTGTCATTAACGAATGCCCCTAAAGTTGAAATGAAAATTTAAAGAAACCGTTATAAGACCTGTCGTCCTGTATGTATCGGAATGCTGGGCTATGAAGAAGACGGATGAAGGAAGATTGCATATAGCCGCGGTGAGAATGTTGAGATGGATGTTTGAAGTGGCAAGAATGGTTAAGGTAAGAAATTTGTATATTAGAGGACTTCTGAAAGTAGCGACTGACAGAAAATTTGAAAGGAAATCGTTTGCAAGCTCCGAACTGCTATTGAGAATTTTCCAACAAAAATAAAAGTCTAGAACACTACCCGATCTGGGCATTGCAACCAAGATCTCACGCTCAGCGGCCGCGCCTGTGACCCTGAAAATGTCCCGTTGATGGCAATAAACTCATCACTTGGGGATATGTATGGCTTTGCTGAAATGTCAACATACGAGTACAACTGTGTACACTTCTACTTACTCCTTCAAGGAATACACGGCGTGATGCTTTGCCATGTTTTGTTTTAAGCTTTGCGTAGCTCTTCCCAAAATATTAAAAAGTTACTGATGTTAACACTGCATACATATTACTCTGTGGTTGCAAAAGCACACATAACCGCAAGTCCCCTAAGGTTTTACTATGATAGCACTTTTATTAGATAAGAACTGTGTTGAAAGTTGGTAGTTCACGGCTTATACGTGAGCCGTAAAAGTAGACCGTCCGATATCCCAGTGGAACTCCTGACGGAACTCTATTATGCAAACCGAAGTAGAGGAGGCGGTATGTCTTTGTTACTAGTATTCTGGTAGTCTAATTGTGGATGTTATGTATTTTACGCGTCAACTAATTTCGGTAAGGACCAGCAATCATACCTTTCGAGCAAGTCTCAGTAGACTTCATTATAAAATAAACCAGTTCTCACATACTCATCATCATGCCATCACTCAGTTGTCAAATTGTAATGTCATGTCACGTTTTCGCGATCACTACAGATTATAATAAAATAACAACTGCATCGTTGGTCTAGTGATCTCAAGCGCGACTGTTGAGCATGAGGTCTTGGGTTCGATTCCCAGGTCGGGCAAAGTGTTATTGGGTTTTTCTGGTACAGACGAAATGCTATGTTATGTTATGTTATTAACCGGATTTAATTCATAGCGTATTGATTTTCGTGTTCCCCAACGGTTCGAACAAAGGGGAACACGTAAAATTCGCGGTAGAGTATGACTCCGACCAGAAATCCAGCTACAAATGACAGTTTTTTGGGCGTCTGTCTGCCATTGCTGTATTCGTATGACCATCTTAATCGATAGTTATGTAAATTTACTCTTCCAAAAGCAGAAATGGTTTGTACCTGGGATGAATAAACAAGTGTTTGTTCATTCTCTGGCTTAACCTAAATATCGATTGAACTGCAAGAAACATTTAGCAACGAAATTTTTCGCAAAGTATAAGAATACCTAATATTTACCTCCTTATTGTTAGTTTCATGAATAACTTAGTGTCAGAATTTAAACTACCCGTATTCTTGTATGGCTTGACAACATTAATGACAATATCTCTCAGGTGTGCCGGATTCTTCACGATGTATTTCTTAACCGTTAAAGCCAATAGTTCAAACCTGAATCTTCTGAATTTCCAGAACAAAAGTCTAGCATGAACAAAATAATATTACAATAAAACATTCAAATGAAATTATATGCGATCCAATAGGAATTCTTCATCACAATAGTCTACGTTCAGGCCATCGGAATGTCAACCACAAACCTGACGCTTGGCGTATTCGCATCGCGTTTTTATATTTCACACGTGGCTAGAATAACGAATAGCTCTGTCTATCAGTTTTTTTTTTATACAACTAAAGCCTGAATGTCGCCAATCTTTTGGTAAATGCAATTTGGCGGGCACACTATGAAAATAAAAGACTTTTTTTGCTTTGTGAGAAAGTAACGTCTGAAAGGGAACGTGATTTATTATGATTTTGTTATACTGAGTAGGTCAATTGTGTTGTATTTTTATGCGTTTCTCGTGGCCGTATTGAATCCGAACGCATTAATATCTGTCAGTATCATATTGATAGTATTTTGGATCCATGTCATTTGAATTATTTTTAGTTTTTACAAGATATTTTGAAAGGTCAGGTTAGGTTCTTAAATTATATAATTTGCAAAGTTTTATTGCAATTATAAAAAATTTACAACACCAGTGTTTATTTTGCATTAACAGTTAAATCAAGTTGAGATTAATTTAAGTCTCAACTGTGCGGTGAGAATAAAAGCACGAGATCTAGAATCTAGAAACTACTTTAAAAGTCATCTTATGTCCTAATTTATCAAATTAGTTCTTATAAAAGTCGCCTTTGACATGCAGGCCACTTTAAGTACACTTAAAGTATCTTTCTCACTGAAAACGAGTAGCGACCAGAGTAAAGCAACGAGAGAACTAATTGATGCCACAAGTTCAAAATAGTTCATAGCTCCTGCAGATGTATTGGCTATCTGAGTTGACATCGAATTGATGATCACTTTGTAGTACATTGCGTCTTATATATTTTTATGTCATATAGGTCTATTTTGCTCATCATAGATTAGCTGTAAAATACGACGCAATGTTCTACAAAGTGACCATCACTTCGTTGGTAACTGAGATAGCCAATAGGTACGCTGCTGGAGGCCTCTTACTTGGTTGCTGTTATTGATGGAACGCTTCTTGCCGTGACCATTTTGTGAATACTGATAAATTTTTGTGAATACTGAATTATTTCTGTGAATACTGAGCTATTTCTGTGAATACAGTTTTATTTATTTAAAAAAATATATAATGTTTGTGAGAAAGATTTGAACCAGATATCCTGCTTACGACCTATTTTTCTTTCCACAAAAATGGATACTAAGAGTTTGGTAATAATAATACATATTCTCGTAACTTAACGATGTATTTTCTAATATCATAGCTAATTAAATAGTTGATCTTAATATTTTGCGATATTTACACGTTATAGAAAATAGTTATCTATATCACGACACAAGGGTTGTGCTTGTTGATACACTTTTGTAATTAATAAATAATTATTCTTACGCGATATATACCCGTTAACATTGTTTGAAAATTAAGTAATATCTTTGCCTTTGTCTGAATTTCTCTTATTTATCCTTAAGACCTTTCGATAGTTCGCTTGTCTCATACTCGCCCACAGTGAGACAAAGGCCTGATAAGATTCTATGTAACATATCATACATCATAAAATATTTCCTACTTCTACTTGTAACCACTTAAGGCTTTATGGCACATAAAATGTATGTGAGTTAACACTCACTTTAGAGTTAACCGACCTAATTCTAGTAAGCTGTAAAACAGTAGTAAAAGTCGATGATTAAAACAATAAAATGTTCTGCTAATCTATCTTACTAAGTTTTTAAGCATTGCTAAGTTCTAACTGCAGTTAAGTGGTTCTTAAAGTTTTATAGTATTTGTGAACATACATTTGTACGATTATATAGAGGTTAGTTTGTTGTTTAGTAGTGTCCATAGTTATTGCAATGTGTAGGTTCTTTTCTCGACACAAATCTATATTTATACTTAAAAAAATAAAACTGAAAAGTTTGTTTGTTTGAACACGGAAATCTGTGGAACTTTTTCCGATATGAATAATACTTTTCGCATTTGATAGCCCATTTCATGAGGAATGTTATTAACCGACTTCAAAAAAAGAAGGTTATCGTAGATTATTTAACATCACTCTATGATTTTTAAAGCCCAGAATAAAAGTCAGTGAAACCGCATGGCAAAGCGAGTTATACATCAATTACTTTTTCTCTCTATTCACATAAATTCACAATCAATAGTTTTTATTTCGAAAAGGCAAAATTCTTGCAATAATTAAAAGTCTTTTTATTTTAGTTGCGAAGTCCCAGATGGTCCTATGGTTTTCATCTCCAAAGGAACAAGTTTTTGGAGCTATGAACAAAATCAGTGAGAAATATCAAAGACTTCCGTATTATTTTAATTGTGATGATACAATTTTGAAAGAGCTTTAATAGTTTTTAGTCCTTTAGTACGCACCCAACCTACATGATTTTCAAAAAAATTTTTTTGTCATATTACCATTTCTCGGTTCACGCTTAAATCCTGTACAATAAAACAAACTGTTTATATTAATATGTATTATAATAAAACAAATTTTAACCGGTTTAATCGCGTGTATTATTGGATTTTGTTTTTCCCGACGTTTTGAATCGTTTGCAGCGTTCGTGGTCGCAGGAACATAGATAATACACTAAGCAGGAGGACTAAGATGTCAGGCATCTCAAAAGCTTATTTAAAAAAAAAACAGTCTACCGTACATATCATTGATAAAATTATTTTAGTTTGTGATTCATATTTAAAACTAAGTCGTGACGGCATTTCATCCTAAGACTATCTCCGAGAAAAAACCGAAACAAACTAACTCACTTTAATTAATAAATATATTCATTATTCCCGAAAAGCATAAAGTTAAATCTGATGAATTAAAATTTTAGGTCATAACAATCTATGAAACTGCTGAAAAGTGACAATAGTCCAAGGTAAGACCATTAAATTACAAATGAAGATATTTGATTCTACAATCTGCCTTAACTATCACGGCGAAACTTTGTTGCGCTGGCTTTTTATCATAATAATAGTAGTGAAAAGGTGCTGTGAAGTTTAAAGTTTAAATTTAGTTGGACTTGTGTTTATTGATGTTAGAATTTTAGGCAGTTATAACTGTTGCTGAATATCTTACAATTTACGATAAGAAGAAATTTATGGAATATACAAATGTGTCTCGAATCATCCACAGTTTGTTGAGTCCATATATCCAATGGCTAAACTTAACCAAATAATAACAAAATACTCCACAAAAGGTACTGCCTATTAATATTTTATACTCAATTACGGTCCAACACATACTATAACAAGGTCTTATTAAAACTTGCTTAGAAATAAACTTAGTGCTACAAAGTCTGTCAGCGCTACGATTGCTACGCTGTAGCACACATACTACAACTATTGTAGCACGTAGCGCACGGTTACGATCGACACGGTGGATATACAGGTTGAACCAAATAAAATGTCGACGGGGGGGAACTATCATACAAAATGAAAATGTTATACTTAAAGGATTATATTCCTTTAAATTGAAGTTAATGTAACTGCTATGAAAAACTTCGTGTATATTTTTGATATTTATTGACAGGGTCATTGATTCATCAAATGTTTTTAAGAAATATTGTCAGTACATGACATCATTATTTAAATCACTTCTCTCCACTCGTAACATTTCTCGTCCACACTGTATAAAACCTTGCTCAAACTAAGGTTTACTGTTGCTAAAATGAAAATGAATTTCACACCGAATTTTAGTGGCTGTTACTTGCTACATGAATACGTTTTCAGCGAAATGTGTTTACATTGTATGTCAATGTAAAGATAATATATATTTTGTAGTATTCATAGTGGATTATTTTATATTATTATGTTGATGTATTTCGATTAGAAGTCTTTTGTTCTTTGTGGAACGCTTTTCGGCTAAACCTGTTTTGTATGATCATGTATAAATATGGAATGGGTTATTAACCAGGGCAAAAGGGTATTATTCTTTAACCGGGAAGCTTTAAAAAGTTTTTAAGGACATTCTAGGCATGTCTTCCTGTACATTGGGTGTGTTTACAGACATATAATCTCTTAAGCACACACCCAGACCCGGAGCAGTTATCTGTAGATCATACAAAATGTGCAGGAATCGAACCTGCGACATGCGCAGCAGTCGGTCTCTCGATCACTGCGCCAACCGCGTTGTCATACATCGCGCCTGTATACACCGAAGGGGTAAGCAAAGGTGTTGAAGCCCAGTTGTAAACTCTCATTACAGCAATTCTGTTATTAAGTCGCTTGTTGTAGGTTGTGTTTGGTAGCTGTCGTAGATATGACAATTCCAAACTCCTTGCTCTTACTGAATATTTCTCAGCAGAAAATTACGCTTTGCCCCACCTTTTTGTGTGTGTCTCACACTAATCTCGGTCTCGGTCACACTTATCCAAAGGTTGTCTGAAAGAAATCACCGGGTGCGATAAGGTCGCCCCCTAGTATATATTTAAGTGGTTTCGTTAGTAGTTTTACAGCAATATTCTAGACTCGCTATAGCTAGCTAGCAATATCTAGACTCAGTAAAAGTTATCACTTACACTTACAGTTAGTAATATTTATCTGGCCACATACCTTATGATATACTTTATCATTTAGCATAACGCTTTAGCTTCAACGGTGAAGGAAAACATCGTGAGGAAACCAGCACACGTGAGAGATGTTCTCGATGGTGTGTAACGCTATGTCAGGAAGCTACGGGTGGTTTAAACTCTGACACTAGGTTGTTCATCAACCATACGATAAGAAGAAAAATTCAGCATAAACACACGACGCACATAATATTTAATTATATTTTATCGTCAAGTATCTGCAGATACTGAACGATATCGGCAGATTCTGAGAGATACATTTACTATATATTCGCTTTTCATATATTAATGTCATAGACTATCTATACTATTTAATATTATAAAGCTGAAGAGTTTGTTTGTTTGTTTGGCTGAACGCTAATCTCAGGAACTACTGGATGGAATTGAAAAAATATTTTTGTGTTGGATAGTACCTTTATCGAGGAAGGCTATAGGCTATATAAAAAGAACGGAGCATCAATGAAAAATGTTTCAAAAACAGGAAAACATATTCCTTTCGAGAAATTCCGTTCCGTGCGCTGCGTGTAAAAAATATTTATGACGAAATTGTTTCCCTTTAAAAGTTCAAAAAAAAGTTCGTGACAGCATATGTCTATCTTTTAAGGTTGAGTTACTATAACCTTTTTTATGGTAATCAAAATTGTTCTAAAATAATGCATTATTTCCGAAGGTGTTTTTATAAATATAATATTAATCCTTATCCAAATCAATACGTTATTCATGTAGTATAACTTGTAGTATTTAATTTTGAACAAATTTGCCTTTGACATTATTTGATTTCAATCAATATCTTAAATCTCATAGTTTTAAAATAACTCCCCAACAAAATAATTATCAAGTACCACGCGCGTATTTATGATGTGCATGGCGGGCGGTCATGAGGGGGATGGCGTAAGTGGAATATATTTTAGTAGGTTTTTTCCTCAAATTAACTCGAGTGAAACCGCGTGGCACAGCTAGTAACATATAAAAACCGAATATCCGTATTATAATATAGTTACATACGATCTTATACACAAACTACAAAATACTGACAAAAAAAGTCAGTGGTGCGTGCCTTGGATTTGAACTTGTGACCTTTAACTTGTCAGTCCAACGATCATACCACTAGGCTAACACTGCTATAGAAAGAAAATACTGTAGATACAGTACAGAAAATACTGTATCTACCCCGTGTATGACAAACTTTATAGCTACTAAAAACTGAACGCTAAGATTATATCTATACTTTATAGTTTTTCCACCAAAACCTGTGGAATGAACTGTCGCCTGCGGTATTTCCAGACCAATACGACCTTCAAACCTTCAAAGAAAGAGCGTATTCCTTTTTAAAAGGCCGGTAACGCACCTGTGACTCCTCTGGTGTTGCGGGTGTCCATGGGCGGCGGTAATTGCTTTCCATCAGGCGATCCGTCTGCTCGTTTGCCCCCTATCCCATAAAATAAATAAATAAACCAAGACACACTTTAGTACGAATTTTATTTCAAAAATATTTTAATGGAAATATAAGCTCCTTATATTTTTTTATAACGTCTCGACTACAACATGAAATAGGATCTATAAAATCTAGTTTTTAGATTTAGAGCCAAAGCTGTTACACCAAGGTTGGCACAAAAACGTAAAACATATTTTGTTATTGACATTTTTATTAATATTTTTTTGGCAAGCGCGATGATATTTTTGTATGGGTTAAGCTCGCCTTTGTATCACTCTTTGTTATCTATGTTTTGTGTGTACAATAAAGAATAATAATAATATTACCAACTAAAAATAAAACAGAATTAGTGAACTTGTCACCGTCAAGATTATTTATTTTCCAGCTAACGGATGATAGTTAATAATATGAGAGCGTTAAACCTTTTTTTTTGTTTTGGTTACCCTTTAAACGGCACCCGAACTGGTGGTAAGACCGAGAAGTTTAAGATTTTACCTCATTAAAACCACCCTGATGGCCATTATTAGCACACGGAGATGACATCACACCAGATCTTCTTAAAACACCAGAACTCCTTGGTAGCCGCTGTGCACATTCCTGGGGAAAGCGAAACACCTACACCTACACTATTGGCATAAAAGTTAAGCGATCTCTCCCACGTGATGGATTACTTGAACTCCCGCACACTTCAGGTTTTTCATTTTACCTACAGATATTTATTTCTCTGTCATCTTAATTATAATTTACCGGTTATTACTCACGCGCATACTTCGGGATTGCCCGACTAGTTTTGAACTCGAACGGAGCTCTTATTCATGAGCTGAGCCCGCGGCGATGTTGCGTGTCAAACTATTTTATTGTTCTCTGTCATCGTTTTCATGTAAAATTTAGTTACTAATTTATGTGAGAGGTAAAGAATAAATACTTATTCGGACCTATAAAACATATTCAGACCAATCCGACAACAAGCACTGCAACATTTCGATGGAGCAGAATATGTTGAGATAAAGACCATTTTACGCGACTGCCCAAAAAAAGGAGTGTTATGTTTTTAGGGTTCACGTATTTATGTAAGTATGTATGTATGTTTGTGAGTTTCTTTATTCCACCATAACTTCTAAATGCCTGAACTGATTTCGATGAATGGGGTATCGTTAGAATTGTTTATTTTTTTATATCAACTTGTAATGAGTCCGGAATAAATATTTTCTTTCTTATAATATTAAATGGAAAAATAATACGGTCACGAGCAGGATTCGAACCTGCGCCTCCCAGATAAATACTCCAAGCGCTCTGACCACTAAGCCATCTCGACCTTACTCCGTATTCTTTTTCCCTTTAATATTATAACTTTAGAGTTCGCTAAGCATGCGTTAATGCTTTTCAAAGATTTATCATTAATTTTCTTTCTTTTTACCTGGCATACCTTTGTATTAAATTTACTAATAACGAGATAATCATTTAATAAATCTGGAAAAGTAATAAAAAGTCATGTTATAAAAAAAACCAACGATATAATCAACCACTACAAACTTATTTTGATATACGAAGCCAATTAGTATAATTGCCTCGACCTGTTATTATAAATTTTGACATGAAAGCCCTAGAGATTTTTAATTACGAGTTTCGGACGAATTCACAGAAAACCAGACAGGCAACAATGTTTCAACTATTTACAATAAAATTCATAATGGTTATATAAGTTGCAAAACTCGGAATGTTTAAAACTCTAATGACACTTCATTAGAAATTTAAACATTGAACAGTCTCTTTCATTTACATTTTAAATTAAATTTTACGCAGTAATACTTTAAGTATTTATTCGATTTGGTGGCAAACCTCGTGGGTGTTATAAATATTAAAAATGTACACCATTCATTTATACAGATTTTTTTATACACGTTATGGCCATGTAATGCTTTTATTAATCACATTTTTTCAAGGAAACATTGAAAGATAATAGACACGAACGGGACTTGAACCCACGATCCTTGACATTCCATGTCATCACATCAGTAGGTATGTAAATGATTGCTAAATAAATAAGTGTCTCCTTAAGACGAATACAAGGACGCTTGAAACTTAATAGATTCGAACAAAGACGCGGTAACTCAGTTGGTGGAGTGATGACACGGAATGTCAAGGTTCGTGGGTACAAACCCCGTTCATGTCTATACATGAACGGGGTTTGAACTCACGAAGCCAAACTCCGGGCAAATACTGACTTTCCTAACAGATACACCCAATACCACTTTGCCCGACCTCGGAATTTAACCCAGCCCTTTATGCTCGGGGACCACTAAACTAACCAGGCAGTTGATATTACATGAATGTGCATTTTTTATGTGATTCACAACGTTGAATTTGTTATTCAAAATCATTTAAATGATTTTTTATACATTTTAAAACTATGTAATGCTTATATTAATTACTATTTTCTAAGGGCAACCCAATACAAACAAAATCCTATACAATCATTATATAGGATTGTGTTGTAGGCGTAGTGCGCTGGTTCTGATGGAGCGTCGATTGAGGTGGTGAAAGAAGAATGCTGGATATCTTCGGTACAATTGCGTTTAATTTCTTAACATTTGGAGGTACAAGAAATAATATAAAATATGAGACGTAGATGTTGATGCTACCGAAAATGCGTGGCGAATGTGGTCACCTATGCCCCACCAATACGTAGACGCCCGCTGATTGGTTCGCTGGTGATATCACGTCATTAGCAGCCAATGAGTGGGCCACACGATGACGAGATAAATGTTTCGCCTAGTGTAGAAGGGATGCTTATGTGTGCGCAAACATGCTCCCGGCCTTGGAAGCAGCAGCAGGTTCCAACGAAGTAGCTCAAAAGTTGCGGAGATGTGGCGTCTAACATTCAGGTGAAGGAAGTGGACAAATTTTTGAGAATGCGCGACGTACTATGCCGTCCGCTTTGCGAATGTCTGCGACTCTGGATATTCCGTCCTTTCCAGGGCACGTTTTGCAGATGCGACCTAGGCTCCACTTTAATGGTGGCAAGTTGTCGTCTTTGAGTAGTACCAACATGTTGTCCTGAAGATCTCCTTTGTGTTGGTGCCACTTACTCCTTGTCTGCAGTTCCGACACGTATTCTTTGGACCAACGGGTCCAAAAGTGTTGGCGTATCTGCTCCACTCGCTGGTATCGTGTAAGGCGATGCGCAGGCACGTCGTGCAGCTCAGTCGTCACAGGTGCAGTCAGCGGACGTCCAACCAGGAAATGAGCTGGGCTAAGGGGAAGGAAATCGTTGGGATCTGTAGATAGAGGACTCAATGGACGAGAGTTCAGGACAGCCTCGATCTGAGTTAACACTGTGCTGAACTCCTCAAACGTTAGATGCGCATTGCCTACCACGCGTCGCAAATGGTGCTTACAGCTTTTCACTCCAGCTTCCCATAATCCCCCGAAATGGCTAGCGTAACAAGGTATCATTTTAAAATTAATATTTTGAGAAGTTGCATACGCTTTAATTTCTTCAGAACAAGACTCTAAAAATTTTTTAAACTCGTTCATCAGGCCGACAGTTTTTTCCATTATCGGAGAAAATATCGCTCGGTTTACCACGTCGCGCAATAAAGCGCTTTAAAGCTAAATGGTACGATTCCGATGAAAGGTCGCTAACAAGTTCTAAATGAAGCGCGCGTGTAACTAAGCATACAAATAAACATATGTACGATTTTTGAAGTTTCGCACCCCTGCCTTTGCGGGTTAACGTGAACACTGGGCCGGCGTAGTCGACGCCACAACGTAGAAATGGGAACCCCGGGTTTAAGCGCTCCTGTGGTAGGTTTCCCATAATGGGAGTGACGGTTGTCGGTCGCAGTCGTGCACATCGCATGCATGAATGCACAACCTTCCTAGCGAGGTTACGACCACCAACCGGCCACCACATCTCTCTCAACGTAAACAAAAGGAGTTGCGGCCCTGCGTGAAGTAATCGTTGGTGTTCCGCCCGGAAAAGTAAAATAGAAAAATGATGGTTAGCAGAGAGTAAAATTGGAAACTTTTTATCATAACTAAAATTAGGAGAATTCTGAATACGCCCACCTACACGAAGTAAATTATTACTGTCAATAAATAAATTTAATTTTGAAAGTTGATTAAAGCCTTTTACTTTTTTATTATTTTTATAAGAATCATAAATATTAGAAAATGATTCTTGCTGACTCAACCTTGCTAATGTCAACTCGGCAGTCATTAGTTCGTCAACAGACAGTAAACCACTTCGCCTGGTAGTTTGATTTCGAATGTTATAGATAAACCGTATCATATAAGCAGCAGCTCGTTTCATTCTCATATACTGTGAAAACTTCGAAAACGTAAAAAAGTTATCACTTCTTTGATCAACTGCGTGACAACAAACATTAGTTGATTTAACTTCAGGTAAGTTTTTATTTATTATGTTGGACCTTTCCAATTTAGGTAATTCAAAATTAATATCATGCAGAAAGGATGGGCCCTCCCACCATATAGATGACGAGCTAAGTGCGTCCAAACTCTGACCTCGCGACACTAAATCGGCTGGATTATCCTTGCCCGCTACGTGACGCCACGCATGTTCCTTGGTCAACTCGTGGATCTCTGCCGTCCTGTTTTGAACATAAGGTTTAAGTAAATTGGTAGGCATACCTAACCAACCTAAAACGATGGTAGAATCGGTCCAAAAGACAACTTTATCAAAACTCGACCGTAGCGATCCATTTAACTTGTTAAATAATCGCGCCCCTAGTAACGCACCACACAACTCGAGCCTAGGTATAGTTGTGGGTTTAGTAGGCGCGACCTTGCCCTTGGAACATAGCAAGCGCATCGTAACATCACCTGATGCCCCGATAGTACGTACAAAGGCGCAGGTACCGTACGAAACTTGCGACGCGTCCGTAAATATATGTAACTCAATGTGAATCGGGTCAACACACATAACATAACGAGGTATTCGTAAACAATCTAAGGAAGATAATCCATCGATGAATCTGTTCCATATTTGCAAAATGTCGTCAGGAACCGGTTCGTCCCACTCTAATTTTAATAACCAACATTTCTGCAATAATGTTTTAGCCACGGTTATTACCGGGCTTAGCAATCCTAACGGATCGTATATCTGAGATGCGCACGATAAAATAATACGTTTAGTTAATGTTTCACTATTCTGTTTTACTTTAGTATAATAATGGATTTCATCGGACATGTTATTCCAACCAATACCTAAAGTTTTATTGTGCTCAGTATTGTCGAATAAAGATAAATGCTGAGTTCCGTGCGTAACGGTACTCGCCGTTGCATTAGGGCTCGCGCGGTCGTAACTAAAAACCCATTTACGTAAGTGTATACATGCCGAACTTAGAACTTTACTAGTACCTTCGCAAATATTTTCTAATTCTAAAATACTATTCGACGTTATACATAAGTCGTCAACGTAAAAACAATTATTAATAGTATCGGTTATGTACGGAACATCACATTTATGTGCTAATTCTTTTAAACACCTACAACTAAGATACGGTGCAGAGGCCGTACCATACGTCACGGTGTTCAGCTGGTACACCCTCAGCGGTTCTGAGGGGTCATCCCGCCACAAGATCAGCTGCAGGTCACGCTGATCTTTAGCTACGTATACTTGGCGATAGAATTTTTCTATATCAGCACAAGCAGCGAATCTTTTTTCGCGAAATCGTAATAAAATTGAAATTAGATCGCCCTGTATAGCAGGTCCGATCATCTGCAAATCGTTTAAGGAGACACCTGAGCTAGACGCCATACCTGCATCAAAAACTACGCGTAACTTGGTTGTCGTAGCGTGTTCTCTAAGCACACCATGATGTGGTAAAAAATAATGCGGATTACCGTAGGTATTAACGAGACTCATGTGACCTAAACTGATATACTCATTAATGAAATTAGAGTACATACTTTTATAATTCGAATTACGTTGAAGTCGTTTCTCTAAAGCGTAAAAACGAAGTTCAGCTTGCGCGCGTGTATCACCTAATGTTTTAGGTGAATTGTTCAATGGAAGACGAACACAGAAACGACCGTCGGCAAGCCTTTCCGTGGTTTGGAGAAAATGTTCCTCACAGGCAGACTCCTCACTAGTGTATAATTTACCTTTAGTTGCCGGTAATTCTTCTAATTCCCAGAAACTCTTAACTAATTGATCGAGTGACGTCATATCTGCGGAATGTGATGAAAAGTTACAGTTAACATGCTTGATTTGTTTACATGGAATAGGTTGTATGGTACCGGACACTATCCAACCTAATTTGGTATTTTGAAGGAAAGGTCCATTTTTGAGACGCATCTTTCCTTCAGTTATTAATTCCCAAAACAAATCAGCACCCAACAGCAAGTCGATAGTTTGACTATCATAAAATGTAGGATCTGCTAACAATAAATTATGAGGAATATTAAAATGTTTTAAATTGAAAGACGTTGTAGGTAACTTCGATGTTATGTGAGGCAAAATCAAACATTGAACTCGGGCAGTAAAGCTCCCGTCGCGCGATTTTAGTTCAACATTACAAGATTGCGAACATTGCGTAATAGAATTACCTACACCGTGAATATGTTGAGTGGACTGTAAAATAGGTATATTTAATTTATCACAAAATGATTGCGTTATAAAGGATCGCTCGCTACCACTGTCCAAGACTACGTGTGCTCGGTTATACTCACCTACATTATTACATACCTCGACGACAGCCGTAGACAAAAGAACCAGCTGATTCGTAGAAAAAATATCATTGCTATACAAATTGCTTTGCGCGTGCATATTATGTAGCGGCAATGAATGACTATGCGTGTGTGCGTTATCAGCTGCAACGGTACACGAACCTTGGTCGTAGGTAACTAACGTAACAATGTCTTGTTTATTTTCCAATTTAATTGCGTCACAAATTAAACTGTTATGTTTTTTATCACACTTTCGGCATGGACCAAAAATACAAGTCCCCACAGAATGACCTGAACGCATACAATTAATGCACAAATTTTTATCTTTAATAAAACTAAATCTTTTTTGTGCACATAAGTCAAGAAACTGTTGACACGAATACAATGGATGTTGACCATTACATAACAAACATAGCTTATAAATACGTGACTTTTTATTTTGCGATTTACTATTAGAATTGTTGTTATTCTCGGAAACAATGTTGCAATGAACTTTGGACGATGAATTGTTATTTTGATAAGTTGATTTTTTATTCGTGTCACTATGGGTACCTGATTTACTGTGGTTAACTATAAGTGTTGTCAACAAATCCGCCTTTTCTTTAAGAAATTCTAATAGGTCGTTTAATTTTATCTTTGAATCGGTATGTATTTTATAAAATGTGTTTTTAAATTGTTCCCACTCGCGCTCAGTGGCAGGGTCTAACTTTGAAACAATAATATAAATTATTAACGTATCCCAATGCTCAGTTGGTTCACCTAGAAGCTTGAGGGTACGTAAATTCTTTAATACTGAGTCAATAAGTTTATTTAATTGCATTGGTGACTCCTTTGTTATAGTCTGAACGGAAAAAATTGCCTTAATATGACTTTGAATTATTAACCTCGTGTTGTTAAATCTGTGTACTAAAAGTTCCCATGCTACTTGGTAATTATTTGAAGAAAATTCGACATTTTCTATCACGACTTTTGCGTCACCTTTTAAACTCGCCTTTAAATAGTGGAATTTCTGAATAGCTGGAATTGTCTTAGAGTTATGAATAAGAGATAGAAATGTATCACGAAATTCCACCCAGTGCTCATGGGAACCGTCAAAGGTAGGAACAGATATAGTGGGTAATTTCACGGACTCATTATGATTATTACTATTACATGATGATTCATGCACTAAGGAACAATTAAATGACTTGTTAACGGACTTTTCATCGGAATTATCGGGATTAACCATGCAATCGACCATTGCTAGAACAACGTAATATTCCTTTTCAAAGTCTACCCGTGATTCCATCACTTTATCAGCTTCAGACTCGGGAACGAGATCCTCAATTTTACTCTGCACTTCATTAAAATCATTCATTAAACTTTGAGCACCTGTTATACGCAACTTTAACTCTGCCCGCTGATGAACACTTAATTCTACGTTTTCAAAAGATAAAACATATTTTTTGAAGTTTGTTAACCTACATTTGATCATCCCCCTCTTTTTTCTAAGATCTTTCAACATTGCGTCTACCTTTTGTTCAGATAAAGCCATATTGCGCTAAAGTGAAAAGCAGTAAGCACTTACAGAATCCAGAAGTGAGAAGTTTGCGTAAACTGGATGTAATTACCAACCGCGAAAACACCACGTAAGCAGGCAAGCACTATCCAAAGCACTGGAATTGAGAAAGCACAGTAGGTATCACTCAGATGAAGAAAGGAAGGGTTTGGGTATTTTGGTTGGCACGTCTCACCGATGATGCACTGTATATCTCCGCTGCGAAATCTTCTTCACCAAATTGCGTCTCTCGATCGAAATTCCAAAATCCGGGTACGGAGGACCAAAATTATGTTGTAGGCGTAGTGCGCTGGTTCTGATGGAGCGTCGATTGAGGTGGTGAAAGAAGAATGCTGGATATCTTCGGTACAATTGCGTTTAATTTCTTAACATTTGGAGGTACAAGAAATAATATAAAATATGAGACGTAGATGTTGATGCTACCGAAAATGCGTGGCGAATGTGGTCACCTATGCCCCACCAATACGTAGACGCCCGCTGATTGGTTCGCTGGTGATATCACGTCATTAGCAGCCAATGAGTGGGCCACACGATGACGAGATAAATGTTTCGCCTAGTGTAGAAGGGATGCTTATGTGTGCGCAAACAGATTGGGATATCATTTCGGTGCCTTAAAGTGTTCTGGAAGTGATTGCCAAATACATATCGCCAGGCGTCTTCATAAGACGAGAACGGTACGATACGGTACCCCAGTTGGGGGAGCCATGACACGGTTTATAAAAGGTCACGGGTTCGAGTCTCGTTCTTATCTATTATAGTTCAAGGTTTCCTTAGTAAATAAATATTGTGAATCCAAACTTTTGCATCAACGAAAAACATACGTTCAAAATTTATGGATCAACTATAATATCTCGTATCGTTTTTATGTCACTACTATAAATGACAAAGCGATAAGATATGGAAATTGTGACGTTGTGGGCGGACTGGCACGAAATTTTGTGTATGAATAATATTTTATTATTAACAACTTTATAAAGCTCTGAATAAAAATATATTTAATAAATAAAAAGTCTGCTAAATTAGTTTAGTTGGGTTTTAACAGTGGCTGATGAGCGTGACGTATTGAGTTCGATTCGCGAGTCGGGAAAAGTGTTATAGGATCTTTCTGTTAAGAAATTTTCAGTAGCAGCCCGGAGTTTGGAATTGTGGCCAGCAGATTGTAATAAGCTCATCATAGCAAGCCTTTTGGACTTTAAAACGGCATCGTTCAATTGTGGGTGTACAACTGTGTACACCTCTGCCAACCCTCGTAGATACAGGCGTCATGTTATGTTGTATTTATGTTTAGAAATAAAATAACTGCCTCATTGGTCTAGTGGTCGTAAACACAACTGATAAGCGTGAGGAGTTTGGAAAAGTACCCAGGACATGGGACTTTATACTGGCATTTGGTGAAATTTGGGTGAACATTACTTAGCTTACTGTACTTCTTTCTACACGTGCAGCCTTTGGGCCAGATATACTCAAAAGTCATGCAGCGCTCTCCGCGTTCAATACAATAACGCGTTTAGGATACTGGTGGGACTGCCTCGCTTCTGTAGCGCATCGGGGATGTTTGCTGACGCACACGTAGATTGCTTTTATGTGACTATGCGAAAGAGGTGTGCTTCTCTGGTGCGCAGGGTGCGGGCCAGCTCCAACAGTGTCCTGGGTATGATTGCTGGGCGTCTGGATTGCTCATACGTGAGGCATTGTTGTGCCGTCTCGCATGGGATGAAGCAGCGGTAAATTAAGTTATAAAATGTTACTAACATAGTTTTAAGTAATACTAACATTATTGAGTCTTGGTTACTTGAATAAAGAATTTATATTATATTGTATTATTATATTAATACAGCTCTAACTAAATCTTACAGGTGTGAAGTTTTATATAAAAACATAAAATTATAATTAAAATGTTCAATTTATTTTTCATGTACGCTTTAACTGTCTAGTGGTCCCAAGTGCGACTGCTGAGCATGAGGTCTCGGGTTCGATTACCAAGTCGGGCAGTGTTATTTGAGTTTTTCTGTTAGGATATTCTCAGTAGCAGCCCGGAGTTTGGAATTGTGCCCGCTAGATGGCGATAGGCCTATTACATGGGACTTATAACGGCATTAGTGGAATGTGGAATACAACTCTGTAGTTACACCTCTGCCTACCCCTTCGGGGAAAACAGGCGTGATTGAATGTATGTATGTATAAGTAATAATGGATTCGATTATGTTAAGAAATTCTCAATAGCAACCCGGTTATTGAAAGTGTACCCGGTTGATAAAAATGGGCTATCTATTATACGTTTATTGCCGAGGGAGAGCCATGCTTCGGCACGAATGAGCTGGCTCGAACGGATTGATACCACGGCCTCACAGAAAACCGGCGTGAAACAACGCTTGCGTTGTGTTTCACCGAGTGAGTGAGGGTACCGGAGGCCCAAACCCTTTAAAAGGCCGGCAACGCCGGTAATCGCTTACCATCAGGCGAGCTGTCTGCTCTGTTGCCCCATATTCCAAAAAAAAACACATGGATTTTAGTAACTGCATCGGTGAAATTTGGATGAACAACAGCAATCCGTTGCTTAACCCTCATGATACAGACGTGATACCTACCTACTTACCGTTGTTCTTACGGTAAGTAGGTAGGTACTATTAATATTTATACCTACAATTTGCATTTTATTTTTATTCAGAAGCTTATTTTTAAGCTACAGGTTAAAAATCTTTCACTAATATAGCATCACGCCCGTATTCTCCGAAGGCGTATGCAGAGGAACACCCACATTTCACCAATCCTTTCTTCACTATGTAAATCTTTCACTATTTTGGTTCAACTTACAAAAATACCTAAAGGTTGAGGCTTTGCATTTATAAAAACTAGAATAAAAATCTCCATACAAATCCATAAAACGCATAACCGAATAAAAAACATATTGGTACAATAACAAAGGCAGCCAAAAAACCGAAATACAAAACTAGCATGCGTAATCCAGATAGATTTTCGCGTATGCCACAACAATCGTCGAGCGTATAGCAAACGTACGGTGGCGTATAATAATTTCGTGTGGAATTTTCCAATAACGGACGGGATGAAGACGTTCGTCGCGTGAGGGAATGTGAGACGCCAAGCAATGTACCCGCTACCCATCGATTCAGGCTCGCTTGATTGCTATCGGCTTGTAGGAAATTGAAACGGCATTGGACTGCATACCTTCGGTTGTGATAGAATCCAACGAGATTTACCTTGTCGTTTTTAATTGAGTTTGTTTTGTTTTTAAGTGATTGCCTTTCTTTTTTTTTATGCGATGGTCTTTCCCTACCCGAATAGAAAATAGGTATAATTGTGTATAAGTATGTTTATTATATTTCAAGAAATATTTTAATTTCAAGCGTACAACTACTTTTATTAATTTTTTTCTTACTCCAGGCTGTAGTTTAGTTTTTTGTTGAATATCACAAATTTTATATTTGTTAGATGTTTACGAAATGTTTGTTCTTGTTGAATGTTACTTCTATAAATAAATTTATACTATTATTTTATTTCAGATATAATACTAACCCTGCGGTTGTTAGTGAGAAATAATGGTAAGTAGTACTTAGACTTGATTGCTTAGCATAATGAAGGACGTCCAATGTTGGACATACGTCTCTGCAAAATTATACCCCGACACTTATCCAAACAACCGTTTTTGATATTTTAATATTAATACCGCAACCATTATTGAGACAAAAGAACCGTTTAGCCATGAATTATAAAGCTAATTAGCATAAACTCAGGGGTTTATTGCGTCAAGAATAATATAAATGTTCATTATGAAATACACCACCAATTAATTTTAACCACTACCGGACGGAAATAATACGGTATGTGTTTATGTTACAAAGATTGATATACGAGTTTAATTTACATGAACTGTTTTAGGTTTACCTGTGTGAATCGGTATTTAGAGACACACTCTACAAGTGGGGCCCGAGCATGCATACTATAGCTCGGGACCTTAAAATTAGCGCGAATTGTTCCGAATCTAAATGAAGTTTTTTGCATTTAATCACAAACGACCATTGCTGATTTTAAGCTATTTTTACCTAGTTTCTAGTATTCACTACAAAAAACACCAAACTTGCTAACATAGTCGCCAGTATGAGTTTGAGATAAGAAATACTTTATTTCTATTTCGCACACTTTACTCTAAAGGATAAGTTTATTGCCAAAGAACTCACTATTATATTTTATATTTTGTATTTCGAATAGAAGATTACATATTATACAAAGCAGTAATCATAAAATTGCTTTTTCATAATCCGTTTCTAAGCATAATCTCCTTTGGTGGTTGGCAACACGAATATTCTGGTAAGTATTTATTAAGATTCTTTGTAGTCTGCTATGTAGAAAAATATTTTTTGCCGACTTCAAAGGTCTTTGTGCATATTATTTCTCTGTGGAAATTTAAAGATGCTGTCAAAAACAAAACCGTGGTAAAACGGGAATTCGTTCGACTTACACCTTTGTTTGAAATAATTGCTTCGATTAGGAAATTTTAGTTGTATACTAGAACTAAATGGCGCTAGTTGATTGTAATAATTTTATAGTTTTTAATCAAACTATTAGTTTTTTAGGCGCATATCATATACGCCTAAGAAACTAGCATCATACATTATATTTATAAAAAGGTAAAAATATAAAAACCTACACATCGCTTTTTTATACCGTCAGTTTCCATAGATCCTCACACCTGTATTCCCCAAAGGGGTAGGCAGTGGCGTACATAATTATACAGCCACGTTTCACCAATGCTAGTATGAAGTCCCATGCAATAAGTGGTCAGCCTATTGTCATCTATCGGGCACAAACTCCAGTGTACTACTGAGAATTTCCTAACAGAAAAACTATTATAAATAATACTTTGCCTGATCTGGGTATCTTACCTAAAACGTCATGCTCAGCAGTCGCGCTTGGGACCAGTAGACCAACGAAACAGTTCCATAGACCCATTACCAATAAAAAATATTTTTATAATTACTTTTGTGAGACATATTCATATAAATTATTGTTCATTGGTTTGCCCGACTAGTTTCGAACTCGAAAGGAGCTTAATAGGAGTCATAAGCTGAGTCCGCGGCAATGTCGCGAGTCAGACTCGAGTGTTACTCGCGACATTGTAAACCCGAAGAATGTACGTGAGTTTTAACCGATGAACAATAAATAATAATAAAAAAATACTATGAAAAAATATACAAATGAAAACCTATAAAGCTCGCAGGATTAACGTCATAAATACCAACGCCAGTGAAATATCGTATTTAGTGCAGACAGTTGAAATAAATCTGACATTGGACAGAGGAAAATTTAAAGGAAAATAATTATATTTACGGTTTTCGCTTGTTACACACTTACGTCTGTCTTGTTGAAGGCGCGTTTCTTTCTTCTTTGTTCAACCGGAAACCACTTCCTTCCTTAAAGATTGGAAGTTAAGAGGAAAATCGCATAATCACTTCTGCTTCTTCGTATCGTGTGGTTGATGAACAACCTAGTGTCAGAGTTTAAACCACGTATGGGTCTCTGACATGGCCTTACACACAATCGAGAACATCTCTCAGATGTGCTGGTTTCCTCGCAATGTTTTCCTTCACCGTTTTTAAGCAAGTGATAATTAATTTATAATATGCACATGACTTCGAAAAGACAGTAGTGCGTGCCTCAGATTCGAACTTGTAACCTTTGACATGTCAGTCCAACGGTCATACCACTAGGCTATCACTTCTGCTTAGACCCTATACCTAGGTAGTGTAGAAAATTTGAGGAAAATAAAATAATAAATAAGTTTTGGTGATTTAGAGCAAATACATCTTAAGGTTGTCACTTACTTATCAACCTGGCACCCAACCAACCTCCTCGCTTCGTATGGTTGTGTATTGTTATACCTATATTTATGCACACACATAATAACTCCATATCGTCACCGGATCGCCTCGCTCGCATACTGTCCGTGTCGCCGGACGGCGAGTAAACCACTCGGTGACAGCCCGTCGTTCACTCACTTGCCGAGCCTTAGCAGCGCGTTGTCAACGTGCAACTCCCAAGTGGATCACGCTTCATCCACGAGTGGTTCACGCGATGACTTTACGGCGACGGTACCACGTCATTGCTCTTTAATAAATGATATTTATTTCTGTAAATACATCTGATAAAGAGACTTTTACCAGTCTATCAAATTTACTATAAACTAGATGACGTCGGCATTTCCTATCTGACTATCTCTATGACCCCTCCACCTAACCAATCTTCAAGCAGATAGTCACATTACTTATGTTGAAAGTACCAGTCGAACACGAGTAAAACTGGAGAAGTTCTCGTTAATTCGTCACCACGTGGCTTCTACTCTTTCACCATACGAGTCAACTCGCCAATCGCGTGACAACACCGCGCGTACCTGCCCTCACCTGGTTAACGGTGCTATTCGGGTTGATAAAATGCCTTCACACCCTCTTTCTCTTCCCATTGAGAGAAATTTAAATAATTTAAATTCAAATTATAATAAAACACTTCAAAACGTCAGGAAAAAAAAACCAATAATACACGCGGTTAATCCGATTAAAAGTAGTTATATTATAATGTGTAGTGATCGCGAAAACCTAAGATATTACTATCCAAATTCAATTATTATTATTTCACATTAACCAGATTACAGGTACTAATGAAAAGTCAAATCTAGGTTCACGGTTCCATGAGATTCCGGGCTGCTTTTGAAAATTTACTAGCATAAAACCCCAATAATATTTCCCGAAAGTAAGCGGCCCTAGGAGCGACAATCGGGAATTCCTCCCAGGGCTGCTTACGTCCGCTAGACTAAGTTCCTAAGCCAGTTTTACATCAGTTACAAAATAGTGTAGATACATCAAACTGACGTATCTGAAAGGAACCATATACTAAAAAACCTTTCTTTCGCTACATCTTCACTTTATGTTACCATAAAAGTTTCTATCGTAAAATCAAAGAGCCCAACATACTCCTAGTCTTAATGCAACGTGGCCGAATCATTTCAAGCGAAACACTATAAGTCACGCGTTCTATCTGTCTTTACGCTCATTTTCCCTTACGGTTGGCGCTGTTCCAAACGGTATCAACCCCTAAATTCGCCAGTAATACTAAAAGCCCCATGTGGCACATTAATGGCCTCCACTTCGAAGGTCACAGACCACAGGAGATATAAATCAATTAGGAAATTCTACAGGAAGATATTTAATATGTTTTTGGAAGGTTTTTTAGATTTATGTACCTATTACCTATACTATGTTAGTGAAAAATGGTAGAATTGTGGTAGCCCAGTTGTTTAGTAAGTAAGTAAGTAAGTTTGACTGTTGATCTGGCAAATCCAAGGTCCAAACTCAAGACACGCTCCAATGACTAAGCGTCTTCACTCACATATACTTAGAGTGATGGTCACGTACATAAGTGGGTATTAGAAATTAATTATAAGGAAGACATCGTTAAGAAACCAACACACTTCAAAGATATTCTCAATTATGTGAAAATCCATTTTACAGGCTTACTTCATGGTTTTCCAGCAACCGAAGCTAAAAATATAAGTTTTAATGAAATATTCTGAAATTCCTTCAGAAATAATAATGAATACTATAACCATTACATGGCCTTAACATGTATAAAAAAATATCATTATATATTAAATTTTCGAAGTTGTCGTTTATTGGGGGTATGTCACATTGGGCGGGCCTAAAAGCATTCATCGGGCAAAACTAAAAGTGTGGAACATTGAAAATTTATTAATTGTATTGTGTGTATATTACAATTTAATTAAAATCTATATAAATAAAAATGAATCGCCGAAATGTTTGTACGCGCATAACTTCCGAACGACGGCACTAAATTGGATTTTTTTTTTTCAAAGGTGGTATAAAAGAAAATTAAAAAAAAAACTAACACAAAAATAATTGCGGTACGAAGTTCGCTGGGTCAGCTAGCTTAATTATAATATAGGACACGATAAAAAATTATAGGCTGATTTGTCTACGTTGACCCATCTCAATGAATAATCTTGTACAACCTATGTTATCATTCTACATCAAAACTTACGCCTTGGGAACGCTAGATCATAGATCATGTCTATCTATTGTGTCAGCCATATTGTGCATGTGTGACGTGTATAGAGTATCGTCTGCGCTGAAACTGAAACTAATGGCCGTCGCAGTGACACTACTGTCTGTTAACTTGACGTGGTAAAAGCTTGTATCAATGTTTGTTTCAAAGTATAACAATATGTTGTTTTTCTATAATTTTTGTGTATTGGAATAAACGAGCATGGGCAGGGTTTACACCTGCGCTTATTAGTAGAGTCCAAGGTATAAATTAAGGGTACACGTAAATAACAGGGAATGTCACATGTTTTTTTTATTTATTTTTATAGAATCATATCTTTGTCTATGGTATTTTGAATTCCAATCATTAGAATTTAAACAAAGTTAACAGATGGCGCCAAAAATGCAATATTGTTTATGGCCAAAACGAAGAGAACTGGGAATATCACATACTTTTAAACTTTCAAATTGTTTTTTCTCAAAATTTATTAATTAGGACATTACCTGTTTATTGCCTGTGCCCTTCAAATAAACATGACTGAACGCGTGATTTGTTTATCTAGGTTTCCGCCTCTATTTAGCACTTTACTTCTATGTTTTTTATACACTAGGCATTTCTTGCTGTTACATGGGTGCGTTTACAGACACTTAATCTCACCTGCACACATACCCAGACCGGGAACAATTAATATTATCTGTAGATCCTGTAAATATGTGCTCTTTGCGGGAATCAAACCCGCAACACGCAGTACCGCAGCCGGTTTTTCGACCTCTGTACCAACAAAGATGTCTCGTATATTGTGAGGACCGTAAATAACATAATGATTCGCTCATTTGTCGATCGACTACCCCAAATAAAATTACAACATTTGCCCCTCCTTATAACTTTCCAACGATATGTAATAAGGCAATCTTGCCAGTCTCATTCACGAATCCCATTCAAACAACTTTACATGCATTTCATCATAAGATTACACGAAACATCCTTTCTACTTTGAAGAGGAAAATTGTTGTCGAAAATCTAAGAAGAAAATAAAATATAAGAAATCCAAACGTACAATCAGAGTACGTCAAGTTAAACTGAATGCAAACAGACTCGGTACGTTCTCGAGTAATACATGACACATACGACGCACAGAAAATCCCGCGAGAAATGTGAAATGAACGTGTTTTATTTCCTTGGATGTCTTCCCGTGTTTTTGAATGCTTTGACAATTTGGAATTTATGTTGCGTCAAGTTGATTTGACAAGCGTGATTGTAATTTCTTGTTTTTAATAAATAGATTTTCTTAGCCACCAACACGTCAACAACGTCTGAAGATATGGGAATGGATCACGGAAATCTAGAAGAATTTTTCATATTTTATAATGAATGTAAGTATTTTATGTTTAACAATAGATGGTTTTAAAGTTATAAATTTTTTTGGAAAGAAAAATACGGTCGGGACCAGGATTCGGACCTGCGCCTCCCAGATAAATACTCCAGGCGCTTTGACCAACTCAACCTCTGATCACTGCCCTGAATTTTTATCCGCATTTTAATAAATCTTTGGCTGACGCCATCGCTATTTATTCAATGTCTATGCAGGTGACTGAACCGACACAATTACCTTTTTTTTTTTTTTTTTTTTTGGTAATGGCATCTCGCGAATTAAACTAAATCTAAAGCGACCACGCTAAGGGCACCCCCTGCGGGGTACGAGCCTCGGCTTAGGGCGTCGCTTGAGGGAGGACAGCAAGGGACTGGCTGGATCGAACAAGAATTATTATTATAATGGGAATTTAAAGCTACAGGCTCAGCGGCTACGCGGGCTGGCACGAGCAAGGGTCGGGGAGGTGATGCATTAGGTGCATTACGGGGACGTCGCGACGGGCCTCGGCGGCGAGGCCTAAATGACGGCGGTCTGTGCTTGTGTACTGTGCTGGTGGCCCTACGGCTCTCTTGGAGCAGGGTTATAGCGTCATCGGGGTACAATAGTGAATGCCTAGGACGGCGAATTCTACTTATCTGGGAGGGGGTGTATCGGGCGGCAGCCGCGATAAGAGGGTTTGGGTGCTTTTCAGCAGACTCGAAATAACGCTTGCAAATGCGTTTTATAAACTGTTGGATAGTGGGAATCTTGAGGTCGAGATGGAGGTTTTCGTTTCTAACGTAGAGGGGGGCTCCCGTGACCTTACGTAAGGCACGGTTTTGGAGGGTCTGCATCTTATGGAGGCGGTACGATTTCGCGTGTGGGAACACTACGCAGGCGTAGGTCATGATGGGGCGTATGCACGTGGTGTAAATGCGCAGTTTGCACTTAAGGGACAATCTGCTGCGTGCGTTCATGATAAAGTGAAGCCTACCCAGAGCGAAGGCGGCGCGCGAGCGCACCGTCCTTATGTGCTCACCGAAGGTCAAGTGTCTATCGAGGATGACTCCTAAGTACTTGGCTTGCTTCTCCCAAGGGATCGGCTTGCCGAACATGGTTATCGGTTTGGGGTCGGGGGGTCTGATCCTACGCTTTTTCGCAAAGAGTACGGCTTGACTCTTATCGGGGTTGACTTCTATTCTCCATTTCCTGAACCAAGCGCCTAGTACGTTGGCGGAAGTTTGGAGAGTGCTAGCTATGCGGTCGCGCACGATACCGGAGTAGAAAATGGCAGTGTCGTCTGCGAAGAGTGCTAACTTTGCCTGTCTATTTTTGGGGATGTCGCTATTGAAAAGCGTGAACAGGAGGGGCGAGAGCACGGAGCCCTGGGGGACACCGGCGCGGATAGAATGGGGGGCGGATAGTGCGCCCTCTATGCGATAGCGGAAAGTGCGATTCGAGAGAAAGTCCCGTAGGATGAGCACGAGACGGTCGGGCACGCCGAGTTGGTACAGCTTGTATAATAAGCCGTTGTGCCAGACTTTGTCGAAAGCCTTCGCTATGTCGAAAAAGAGCGCGCCTGTCATCGTGCCGCGCTGAAAACCGGCGCTTATGTGCTCGACGATGCGGTGGACCTGTTGTACGCACGAGTGTTGGGTACGAAAACCGAACTGTTCGTTGGGGATGAGGCTCTTCGCATCGGCAAAGTCCTTGAGTCGCTTATAAATAAGCTTCTCGTAGATTTTACAGAGTACGTTGAGGAGGCTGATCGGTCGGTAGCTGGTGGGTTCGTTCGCGGGTTTTCCCGGCTTAGGGATACCTATGACGGTGGCTTCTTTCCACGATTGAGGGAAGACGTTGTGACTCATGGCGCCATTGAAGATGGCGGTCATGAGTATAATGAAAGGGGCGGGGAGAAGTTTCATTACTTTATTAGTGATGCCGTCTATGCCGGGGGCTTTGCGGGGTTTGAGATTTTTAATGACCTCTTGCACCTCGTCGGGAGTGACGGGGGGCAGGGGGTCGTCGGGGTCTTCGAACGGCGGGAGTGAGGCTCTGCGTTCTACTTCTGCGTCTACCTTGAGGAGGTGCGCTCGGTCGACCGGTTGGGTGCTAGGAGTGCATTGCGCTTCTAGACTGTCGGCCAGGCACTCGGCCTTTTCGATGTCGTCGAAGGCTATGCTCTTATCGGGGCGGATGAGAGGGGGCATGGTGGCCACTCCATCGGATTGGAGTCTCCTTTGAAGCTGCCAGAATGCTTGGTGAGTGGGCTCTAAGTCGCTCAGCGTCTTATCCCAGTGCGCGTTACGCTGCTCATCGATGCGTTTCTTTACAGCACGCTGCAAATAGCGCATGTGAGCTTTGTTCGCGTCACAGGGAAACGCGCTGTAGGCACGTACGGATGCGTTCTTTTCCGTTACCAATTCGCGTACGTCCGCCGGTAGTTTCCAGTGATGGTTGTCCATCAATGGAACTTCCCGTGAACAACTGTTCAAAACGGATTGTACGTGACCGGTGAACGAATCGATCGCATTCGTAGTGTCAGTGACCGAGGCGATGACGTCGGGAATAGAGTCTAACTGAGGGGAGCTGGTCGATTGTAGGCTTTCGCTTACTTTCTTCCAGTCCGTGATCGTTTGGGTGGGAGGGGGTCGGGAGGGATCAGAGGGCCCCGAGCGAGGTGCCAGTGCCATGATCACGGGACGATGGTCGGAGTTGAGCTCGTGTAGCGTCTCTATAGACTGTAAACGAAGGTTTACGTTCTTTAGAAGCGCCACATCGAGAATATCGGGAAGGTGCGCGGTGTTGTGCGGATAGTGGGTGGGATGCATCGGAGCAATAATGTCGAAGTTGAGAGTGGCACACAGGCCGAACAGTTGCCTGCCTCTCGCGGTCGTCGTATTACTGTTCCAAGCGGGATGTTTGGCATTGAGATCGCCCGCTATGATAACGGAGTCACTCAAGCCGAGGAGGGCAGTAAGGTCGTGGGATAGGATTTCGCGTTTTTCCCCCACATCGGTGGCGGCGGGAGGGATGTAGGAAGAGACGATAGTGATGGGTTGGTGACCGGTCATGGCTAGCCGACAGATCGATACCTCGAAAAGTGAGAGAGGAGGTGGGTCTAACGGGATGCAGTGGAGCGTTTTGCGGTAATAAATAAGGGTGCCGCCCATGTGACATCTAGTTCTATCGTTTTTCAAATTCAAATTCAAATTCAAATTCATTTATTGCAAATATGGGTAGTAATACAGTTGGATTTTGAGAAACAGGAAAGTTGTTAGTGTCACCATATTCTGCACTAGGCATGCAACATTTAGTTCGGAAAGTGGTTAGTCCCTTAATTAAAAAGAAATTTAAATACATAATAAATAATAAATTAATACGTTCCTAACTATACGGTAGTTGGCGATATTCGGGTCCCGACGGTGAGGTTTTAAGAACGTTTCCTGTACGAGGAGAACGTCTAATTGGTGGTCGCGGAGGAACGTGGTTATTTCGTCGCGTTGTTTGGTGATGCCGTTAGCGTTGAAGAAACCTATTTTTAGGGAGCGCGGTTTGGTTCTACATAGGTTCCTATTATCCATTAAAGATTTTATATTTTATTTATTGTGAGCTAGATTGCGCAGGGCTTGCGTAATCTTGGGAAAGGTGTTGTACACCATGAGTAGCTTCATAGGGTCGCCTTTGCAGGCGATGATGTCCCTGGCCATAGCGTGAGCGTTATCCGAAGAGAATACGCTGAATGTGCTGAGAATGACGACCGCGGGGTCAAACGCGAGGTCGTCGTTTACGACCGGTAGAGAGGCGGCGGCGTTAGCCGGTACGGACGCGTTAGTCGGAGGCGATAGAGAGGGGGGCGCAGCTATGGGCGAGGCCATTAGGGCTGCGATCGTGGGCGTAGAGGTGGTTTTGAGAGCTGGGAAAGCTCGTTGTTGCTGGAGGTTATTGAGGGGAGCCCACGGACTGGGTCTCTGAGGGCTGAGGCGGGCGGGGAGTTGAGAAGAGGGGATCGCCACCGAAGGGCTTTCCCTTTGTTGACGGGCGTTGGCCCACTTCACGAGCTTGGGCGAGGTTGATTTCGGTGCCTTAGGGCAGCCGCGATAGTTTGCGGGGTGACCGGCTTCGCCGCAGAGCACACAACTGGGAGGGTCGGTGCAGAGTGCGCGATCTTTGGGTCGGGGACAGTCTACGGTGCCGTGGTCACCTAGACACTTGACGCATCTAGGTGTGGCGAAACAGTTGGTCTGAGCGTGACCGTATAATTGGCAACGGTGACATTGCCCTATTACGCCTGTTTTATAAGGCTTCTCTATAATGATGCCGGAAAGGCTACAGATCGCTTTGACCTGGAAGATCGGGTGGTGTCCTTCGGTAGGATCGCATACGACTAGCACCATGTCGTAGGCGGCCCCACCTCTGGGTCGGTGCATCCGGTGCACCTGGGATACTGGGACTCTCTGCGACTGAAGGTCGCTGAGGATGTCCTCTGTTGGGATTTCTTTCGGGATGCGTCTTATGACGACCCTGGTAGATTTCTCCTCGGGGAGAGAGTACGTGTGAAACGACACGTCCCTGGCCTTAAGGGCCTTGGTGAGTTCCCTATAATCGGTTGTGGAGGGGACTTTGACTTTAATGCCTTGCTGAGTAGCACAGGCACTGGTGTAGTTGATCCTGCGATCAACACACATCTTTGAGATGGCAGTCCATTTGGACTTGTCATGAATGTAGAGCGGGGGAGGGGATTTAAGCTTCTTAGAGCTCGAAGTGGCGCCGGAGGGGCTGAGGGGGGGGTTGGTCTGAGAGGGGGCGGGGGAGAGGGGTGCGATAGTCGCGGGGGAGGGGGGCGGGGGTGGCGGTAGTCGCGGGGGCGGGGGAGGGGGCGGGGGGCGCTACAGGTTTTTTGGCCTTGCTGGCCGGGGCGGAAGTTTTCCCCTTCTTCCTCTTGCCTCCTTTGCCGACCTGGATGTAGTCGTCTTCGGAGGAGGAGGAGGAGGGAGAGGACGAGCTAGTCTCGGAGTCGGAGGCAGTGGCATCCGAGAGACAGGGAGAGGGGTTGACGCATACGTCCATGTCTTCCGAGACAGTGACGGCGGTCGTAGGAGGCGCGATGGCCGAAGTAGAGGGAGCCTCTACGAGAGGGTCGATGATGGGCAAGGATGCGAGGCATGGTATACCTATTTTAGCGGGCGGCGGAGAGAGAGGGCTATCTACGCAAATTATTGCGGGGTTGACATGCTGCAGGTCGGCTATTTGGGTACCGTACCGACGTTGAATGTCGGGGTCCCTGACTATGATTTTAACGAACGCGAGAAGCGCGTCCATATTAAAAAGAAATTAATTTAACTATATCACTATAACTCTAATTTTCGCCTAACAGGCCTAACTCCCCGGGAGGATAGCCCGGGGATGCGTAACCCTCCCCGCCGGGTATAGGCAGGGAGGTGAGTGACCTAATGGTGAGCCCTAAGCTTGCTTTTTACCCGTCGCCAGTCTTAATGTGCATACGGGGCCCTGAACCAGTCTAGTGCGAAGGGTGTAGACACACCCGACCGACACTAGGTGTGTTGCTGTAAGGGAAACCAGAGCTAGAGTCGACTAGGAGATCCCCCAAGGCCGGTTGTTCTAGCTCCCGTCCGATTTGTAGCTTAACCCTGAAGGGGCTTCAGCTGGGTGTATCGGGTCCACACCCTCTCGGTTTCGTTGACACCGTGAGGTTTCCACCGAGAACCACGAAACTGTGGATTTTCCCAGAAGGGGAATTTACACAACACACGTTTTGACTGTACTTTGAAAAAGACAGATATCAGCCGCCGCCTCGAAAGAGGCAACTTTTGAATTGTAGTGGCGTAGCTAGCGAGCAGCTACGGAGAATGCTACGGCAGAGCGTAGCGACAACGATCACTGACACAACACGAGCGAATTACGCGGAGTAACACGTCCGTGCGCGGCGAGCGTTGATGCGAGAATCGCGCTCGTGACACAATTACCTTTGTAATTAACACAATATCATATAGATGGAATTATACAGATAGCTTAAATTTTTTTTTTGTTTTAGATACCTACAAGAGCTACTTTCCTTTGGGAAATTTAGTAAAAATTGTTTACTCTGGCTGTTCTAAAATCACCAAGACCTTGTTAAAAATATTCATCAATTCAACACTCACAGTAGTGAGACATTATTATACGTTTCTGTAGCGCATCAGGGATGTTTGCTGAAGCTCGCGTCGATTGTTTCTATGCGACAATGCGAAAAAGATGCGCCTCTCTGGTGCGTCGGGTGCGGGCCAGCCCTAACATCATCTTGCACTGTATTGCGACTGGACTGCTTGTGTATGAATCGGTGCTGCAAACTTTCCACCTCATTGCTGAGCTGAGCAGGGATTCGCATCCCATGCGGTGCATGTAGGTTTAAGTGTGTAGAGTAGAGATACATATGTACTAACATAGCTATTAGGAAAAATTGTTACTAACATATTGAGTCATAGTTACTTGTTTCAATAAATTTTAATAATAAAAACAAAATATATTATTATAACAAACAACATAGCATAGCATACACAACTGTGTTTAAAAAAAAGGTAGGCCAAAGTGTGCTATTGTACACCTTTATTTCGCTGCCATTATTGAATCCCATAAAATGGTTGGCGATCTAACGAGTAATTCTAAGCTAATACAAAGTGGACTAACAGAAAACCCCAAATGCACCTTGCCCAAACTGAGAACCTAAACCAGACATCCAGGATACGATGCTTAGTAAGTGCACTTCGTTATCTAAAGACATGTGCACTTTTTTTTATAATAACTTTCGTGACATATTCATATAAAATATTGTTTACCAGTTATACGAACGAACTTTTCTTCCAACTTCCTTCCAGACTGAATAGATGGCAATACCGTCACCAAAAGAAGTATTAAATGTGGTAGAAGAATTCATGGTAGGGAGCAAAGGTCGAGATGGCATAACGGACAGAGCGCCTGGAGTATTTATCCAGGAGGCACAGCACAGGTTGGAATCCTGCTCACGACCACATTTTTCTTTTCACAAAAATGTATTGACGTTTTTGGTGACGTCATTGCCATCTATTCAGTCCCTTTACAGGTTCGAATCCTGCTGACGACTGAATTCTTTTTCCACAAAAATTTATAACTTTAGAGTTCGCTAAGGATGCATTAATGCGTCTCAAAGATTTTTGGTATAGGAAAAAAATTACAGTAATAAAATTTACAGTATTGCCCGACGTCTAGTTTCAAACTCGAACGGAGCCCTTTGTCATGAGCTGAACCCGTCTAGTTTAATTATTATTACAAGTTCCTTACTTTACAAGATGTCTGACCGGAGATAAAGCCTTCCGGAGACTGCGCACACATTTCAATTAACTCCGCGCTGCAAGCCAAGCGAGTCGGATTCTAATATACTCAACACACATGTTGTTCAAAGACGAGTCGAACATATGTGAGGTAGTTCTGCGCCTTTTGTTCTTTGAATGACGTCATAAATTTTGTTTAAATTACAGTATATTGCTAGTAAACTGTTTTTTTTTCTAGATCGTGCAAGCTAGCCCTGGACCACGCCGCATCGCTCATTGAACGAGCCGTGATACATAAAATAATAGTAACTAGTAGATACGTTTGTTAAACTTCATAATTCAATTTTCATTTGGTATTCGGCTATTTCCTGTCAAAAACCAGTAAAACTTAGTTTGACCAAACCTTATTTTCGGCCACTGTATTTGCATCACATTAATATTCTAATGAATCCTTTTTAAATGCGATCAGAATATGCGACAAATATCTAAATAAAACCAATGTTTGTTCACTCAGGCGCGGCTTGCCCAGCGGAAGCGCTGACGGCGGGACTTGACACCCGGAAATAGCGTCACCGCCGCCGGACGTGACGTCAGACCGCCGACACCAACGATATTATTATATTATAATAACCTAGCGCCGTCTCTGAACTAGTTATAGTGCAGCTACTGCAACTACGTTTTATTTTTAAATACATCGATAATTGGAATTTTACTGTCGATATGATATTTTAGAATTAATCATAACTAGCTGAAGCCCTCGCCACATGTATTTTTTTACACGACTGTCCAGAACAACGTGTGTTATGTTTTTAGAGATCATGTACGTATGTATGTAAGTATATAAATATATTTGTATGTAAGTACGTATGTATGTTTGTGAGTTCCTTTATTTCACCATAACTTCTAAACGCCTGAACTAATTTAGATGTATGGGGTATCGTTAGAATCCTCATATTAGCCTGGGTAATATAGGCTAGTAAGATTATAAAATAGTAATATAGTGGTTATGGTACACAAAAAGGTGAGAAATTAAAAACAAGCGGTAATCGCATGTGGGCTCTTATTTTTTTTTATTAAATTAAATTCGTAACATCTATTCTGTTATTACCAGATTCAATTGAACAATGCTAACTAAGTTCGAAATCACACGAGAGTCCCAAGTTGCACTAAGACAGCTCGGGACGCGAGACCCTCTCACTTTTCCCCATAACTACCTACTTAATTATACTAATAAGTTTTACGCGTATACATAAGACATAGATTTTTCTGTGTTTCCAATCTGTTGGTTACATACATATATAATAAAAAAAAGAATCACAGAAATCGGATCAGACACTACGGAGTAATCGGTGAACATAGATAAAAAAAAATACCAACCAAATTGAGAACCTCCTCTTTTTTGAAGTCTGTTAAAAACTAACACAGAACTAAAAAAAACCCTGAAATAAAGCTATACAGTTCTTACACACACTGATAAGTAAATACGTAAACGGAGCACTACCTACCAACATGTGTAAATGATACCCCTATTCCCAATGCAGGTCACACTGCATGGTCTAACAGAAATCCAGCGCATCCCGTGCGATTCGATTCGAGTAAAGTGAACGAGCCATTACCGTTAATGCAGCTTTGTATATCGTCAACACCATTAGTGTCTACGACATGCGCCTTTATGGCGAACGACTACGTGAAGCTATGGCGTTATGCAATGCCTGCGTTGGAGTAATACTGCTCGACAGATGTGAGTTCTGTATTTTAATAGGAGGTCGGTGAAAACATCTTTCTAGCAATTTGAAATCAATAGTCAGAGCTGACCCCTATGGAGAACAGAAGTGATTGTATGTATGTAGGTTTATACGGTAAGGTAATATCAAGATGCTCATGGTGAAACTTCAATAGACCTGGTCTTCATTACAAGGGACTTAAAATATTGTCAGGAACTTAAAGTATTTATTCGACAGCTCACCCTGACTCCTCCTTAGAAAAAAGTTTAATGGTATTTACCTTCTATTAAATGGCGCCAATATAAGTTCGAGTTTACTTTCAACCCTTTCATGATAAAGATTTTTCGTATTTATTTTCATCGACAAACGTTTCGGAACGCAAAATCTGATCGCAAATATTTATTTTTGGCAAAGCTAGCTTCCTTCCTTGATTTATTATTTGTGGCGTAGGAACGTTTTCTTAATAAAAACCTTGTAAGTAGGTACTATCTACTATAATGAGCGGAAGTTTAGTTATATTTGTAACTACAATTATGGAAATATATATAAGTAATTGGATTTTATTATTGTACACTTAACTTTCCCACTCTAATGTCTTCTTAATTTCTTTTTCATCCAAAAGGTTTGCTGGAAGAAAACTCATTCAGAGTTAAGCTCGCCTTTGTAGATTATTATCATAATTGTATCTGTGTATGTTCCTTGATTTGTGTGCAATAAAAGAATTTGAATATGAAACAATAAAGAAGAAGAATGAAAAAATATATTTATAATTCTAGGTGACAAGAGTACCTACAATATTTAGTGGAGTACAGTCGAACGTTGAAAAAAATAACACTGTGAACGATAGTGGTTACGGATGTGCAACTCCTACTAACTCATACCACACCTTCCTCTAATAACCTTTACCTAAGTTCCATTCACAGCTGTATTTGCCGAAACCCCATATAGAAATGATAATTCTTAATAGTATAACTACGAGTACCTACGTAATTTTTTAATCCTAAAATATTTGTGAATTTTCCGTGCCTATTCACAAAAAACGGCTACCAAAGTCACATAACAATTCAGAGAATCGCATCTAAATATATAATTTATACAAGTACCAACATAAACTCGCGCCCAATGTGTGCATAAAGGCCGTAGGCCCACAGTGCGCTTAGCAATACGAATTGCATTCAATTATTAGCGATATCGCACAGTGGTCAAAATGGCTGGCATGGCCAATGGGCAATTGTTGCGTATCTGTCGGTATAACGGCCGGGTGACGGAATTATGTGCCGATCCCAATTGCGACCTATTCTTGTAACCTATTGGTATGAGAGCGACTGCGCAATAGTAAATTGCGGTTAATTAGGACTTATGTTGTACACGTATCTCTGACTGCATTGCAGGTAAGAAAGTATTTCTACCGCATAAATCAGAGTTTGAACTCCACATACGAGTACCTATTAACTACATTTTCGTTGATTCCTAGCAAAAGGAAAATATTTATACCTATGACTAAGAAAAACTTTATTCTGTCTCATTGCGTAGACATATTCAATTTTAATCGTTGCTGCAACACAAAGTGGGGTGAGCTTAGTGTCATTTCAGTAGAAATCAAACAATTTAAATAATCTAAAATGTAATACCCTAGCTTTTGATCTTCACTCGTGCCACATTTACAGAGCAAATGATAAAAAAATACGCTTAATTGTGGAAAATTACTAAAAAAATCTACAGTTATTTAATAGCAAATTTTAATTTCGAAACATTATCGACATTTTCAGCATAAAACTAGAATGTCTCCAAGAATAAATTGTTCGCATTGTCAAAAGGCGGCGAATTTCTATACGTTTTTAGGTGGTTAGTCATGGCTTGGGTTTTGTTGCACGCAGTACACGCGGCGAATTAGTTTGTTTACAAAATAAATGTGTTCAGTATCAGCCGTATAGTCATCTTTTTAAACACGTTCACAAATTAACAGCTTGTTTATTATAAAATACTTCGGTATACAAAAAGTAATTACTACACAAATGTTTCCCAACACTAATTATGTACTATTACTCAGAACGGATTTCGCACAGGAACTTACGCTAAGTGTTCATGATCTGATAACAGGTTGTACATCAAATGCTCTGGTAATCTGCCGGATACAAACCACTTAGTACTCGTACATGTGTGGGATCTAAGACTAGGCTACCCACAAACCGTTCACAATAATTAAATTCAATTAAAGGGAGGTGTCCCTTTAATTGAATTTAATTATTGTGAACGGTTTTAGACTCGTCTTAGACACTATTAGATAGATATGATACCTGACCTCGTTGTAAATTTAATTGTGAGTGAAGCCTGCAAATTTAATGACCGCCCGCTATGTGTGTGCGTGCTGTCGCGCATTGCGTTAGGTAGTATTGTCGGATCTTGATGTATTAGTGTGCATGTAAAATTGTAAGACCATAATAAATATTTTCTATGCAACATTAATAAATGCTTTGAAACATTAGTAAACAGTACTTCAAAACTTAACAGCCAACTAATCCAATAAAGCGGTTCTTTGAAAAGTAAAAGCAAACATAGTAAGTATAAACGACCAAAAAGATTTGTACAACTAGGTAATTACATTTGGCTTAATGTCTAGCTCTAGGGCTAACATTAAGACTCAAGCATTACCAGCCATTAACGAAATAAGGGCTCTTAGTATACAATTACAGTATATTTACCCTATATTTTGGAGGCTGAGTTGTCCGCGTCCGTAGGAGTGCACCCTTAAAATGGAATCCCCACAAAACAGGCAACACAACTCTGGTAGAAGGCTTCGGCTGCGGCTGATTACCACCCGCCGGATGAAGCCATGCCGTGAAGCAACCTAGTCGTATTTCGGGATGTAGTCCGGTGCAACCGTTGTGGGCGACGGGTCTGGGCAGTTGCATCAACTCTCTAACTGTCGTTCTCCCCAAATCTATCCACTCTACTTAGAGTAAATAGATTTCTTTTGGATCTACGTGCTCCATCCTCGGCCACACCGTGGCTTAACATCAGGCGAGTTGGTGGCCAAACATAAAGCCATTCTTGATAAAAAAAAAACTTTTGAAAGCAATGTTATCATCATCATCGAGATGACTGGCTCTATCCCAATTTATGTGGGTCGTTTTCCTTATATCTCTCTATCAGCTGTCAACTCGATAGTATCAAACTGCGTCTTTGGTATATTGGCCGTAGGGCTCCCGGATAAATACTCCAGGCGCTCTGACCACTAAAACCGAACCATCTCGACCTCTGCTCACTACCCCGAATTATTCTTCCACATTTTAATACGTCTTTTGGTGACGTCATTACTATCTATTCAGTCCCTGTACAGAACGTCACGAATTACTTTGCAGTGTCGTAAAGATGCAATAACCTTAACAAATACAGATAAATCTTTGAAACGCATTAACGCATGCTCGCCATGCATGACGCACTCTAAAGTAATATTTTTTGTGGAGAGAAAAAGGTGGGTCAGTACCTACTTCTCCATGTACTTGAAGTCTAGACACCCAACACGTTAATTATGGCCTCTCGGCGAGTGTTTCCTTATTATCAATATCATTTGGCTGGACGGTAACCGATTTATGGCCCGCCAGTTATTAAGTTATCTAAGTGCAGGAGGTTAGAGAGCAGAAAATAAGTGCCTGAAGTCATAATGTAATATAATAGGGTAATAAGGAAATAATGGGTGTTAAATTGAAATATAAACCAGAATGAAAGGACGTGTGGTTAGTAGGTATTTACCTTTTTTAAGAAAAGAAAAAAAAAGGAACAATGTTATAAGCATGTTCAATAAAATCTTACTAAACATATTTTTAGTTTTATGATTTTCTGTTGTGTTTTACAATATCGTGAATATTGAGGTCGGGAGTCAAGCCAGTCTTATCGCGTAAAATAAAAACCTTGTATGCAGCACTCGAGAGCGCTTCACGTAGTTTACCATATCGTAGGAAATTACCATACCTACCTACTACCAACTCACTACATTTTCTAAAAAAAAATTTTACCTGGTATAGTGTTTTTATCACGATACCTGTCCTGTCTTGCTAGGCAAACCTGACTAGGTTCCTTATAATGTTTTATAATAACATATATTTATAAAATCAATGTATTTAATTTTAAAAAATTGTACCCCTAATATTGCTCATATAAATAATAAATAAATCCCTTAGTAGACGCGAGGTATTCTATTTACAAACATAACGCAACGCTTCAATATATGCGGCAATGTTAGAATAATTGTCCACAAACAAACAAGGCCAATATATCACGTTAAGTGCGTCCTCCATTGTCCTGGACTGGACTCGAGCCAGACTTTAATGAGAGGCCTTAGGCTGTTGGCCTACATACCTTCCTATATGCGATATGTGGACTGACCAACGCCAATGTATTGTGGCCAACAGTAAATGGTAGACTTTGATTGTCACGCATGTTAGTGTCACATTGTGGGATTCAAAATGTCATCGTCACACACTGGGCAGGTAATATAATATTTTATCTTCCAGTATCTGCGCATAAAAACTAATGGTATCATACAGTAGATATCATACAGGGAATATATACAATAATAAATAAACCCAACATGCAATTATTACTATGTACGGCCTACACCTAAAATTATTTAACTGCCAGAATTAAAATAATAAGCCCAGTATCTGCATCATAAAATTAGCAGCCCAGTAAAAAGTAAAAGTAAAAGTAGACTTTATTGTTTCTGATTGTGTGAGTTGTTAAACATATATGATAGTGTTAGATACATCAATAAGCCCATTTAGGGCATACAATAATTTTAGAATAAAATCTAGGAAAAAGAAGGAAGACCAAATGTAGGAAGTTAGTTACAATCAAATTTAGTTGCTTTTAGATTCTAAAAATTCCTTAATTGTATAGAAACATTTTTCTGCTAACCAGTTTTTTAACTGTGCATGAAATAATCTTAAGGGTAATTCTCTTATAGTCTGAGGTATTTTATTATAAACTTTAACACACATAAACATACTATTTCTATGGTAAAGGGTGGTTCTACATTTTAGCACAACTATCTTTGTAGGATCCCTTTGGCTGAACAAACTATTCTCACAAATTTTTTCAAACAATTGCGGGTGTTGCCTGACAAATAGTCCAATTTCAAGAATATAGAGAGAGCTTAAAGTTAATATTTTAGTTCTTCTAAAAAGTGGTCTACAGGAATCTAGAGGCTCGGTATTGCATATTGCTCTCAAACATTTCTTTTGAGATATAAAAACTTCGTTTATTAAAGTTGAGTTGCCCCACAACAATAGACCATATCGCAAAACTGATCCAACATAGCCATGGTAAGCTGCAATTGCTGTACTTTCTGTCGCTCTTGTGCGTAGATGTCTAAGTGCGTAAATGAATTTATTTATTTTTGTGCAGACGTTATTTATGTGTGACTTCTAATTGCAGTAATTATCTACAGTAATTCCTAAGAATTTTATATCATTAGTCGGATCAATTATTATATTGTTATTCTTTAAATTATTTTATTTATTATTGTTTTATAATAGAGAATTGAATGTATTTGGTTTTAGTTAAGTTAGCTTTTAGGTCATTATATGTAAACCATTGTATTATATTTTCTAGGGTTCTGTTAACTTCTATTTCATGGTTTATAGTTACTCGGTCGGTATTGGGAATAATTATACAAATGTCATCAGCAAATAATATACACTGATGGTTTGTGATATTAGGAAGATCGTTAATATATAATAAGAACAGAAGAGGTCCCATTACACTACCTTGTGGAACTCCTGTTTTATTATGTCGGTATGTTGATCTCGCAGGTACAGATACTAGATTAGTATTGAGGTAGTTGACTTCAACGCATTGAGTTCGGTTTGATAAGTAACTTTCTATGCAATGTAATGCAGGTCCCCTGATTCCATAGCGTTGACATTTGTTTAACCCTTTGACTCACTAATTAGCAGACACAATAGATTTTAATTGTTATGACGTACATAGTTATACGTGCGTGAGCTTACATGAGAGTTGAATGGTTAACGTAATGATTTGACATATCTAGAAATATTACTGTCACGGGAATTTTATTATCAATATTATCTGTTATGGTCTTCATCAGACAAAAACCTGCAAGTGTTGTTGATTTGTTTTTTTGGAAACCATTCTGTTCTTCTTTGATGACCCTAAACTTATTGAGGAAGTTGGTGATACGGCTATGCATGAGTTTTTCATAAGTTTTTGAAAATATAGGTATCAGAGTTATTGGTCTATAATTACCTAGTTCAAGGACATCATCTTTTTTATAGACAGGCTTTACTATTGATAACTTTAGTTTAGTAGGAAATATGCGTTGCGGAAAAGATTTATCACGTGTGCAAGAGGCGCTGACGTTATTTCTGCACATCATTTCAATATACCTGTAGAGACAGAGTCATATCCGACCGATTTTGTATCGTTTAGACCTTTAATAATTTGCACTAGTTCTGTTGGTGTACAGGGTTTTAAAAATATGGAAGAGTTTATGTTGTTAACGCTGTCGTAATTACATTTGATGCTATTGTTTGAAATATTAATTGTAGTATAGTATTCGTTAAAAGCATCTGCTATATTATTAGGATCACTAATGATTTTGTTTTTTTGTTTTATGGCTTTAATGCCCTGATAGCATTTCATGTAATCAGTTTTATTCTTAATCACATCCCATGATGCCTTACACTTATTTTTAGCCCTTTTTACATATAAACTATTAATTATTTTCTTAGAGTCAGTGACACACTTTTTGAGTATCTTGTTATAGTTTTTGTAGTATGTTATATTATTTATTGATTTTGTAACTTTACATTTGTACCTTAGTTGTCGTTTTGTTATGCATGAGTTCCTAATACCCTTCGTAATCCATTTTGGAGTTAAAACGTTGGCGTTGATTTTTGTTTTAATAGTTGGGAAACAAAGATGATAAAACATGCAAAATGTATCATAAAACAGATTAAAAGCATTGTTACTATTATTCTCTTTGTATATGTCAGACCAACTGAGATTTGATAAACATTCAATTTACGAATATTATCGTCATCATAACATATTTTCAGAACATACTAATATTTAAGTGTATTAATTTCGTTTTTTATTGAGAAATCGAGTGTTTGACATGTATTGTGGTCTGATAGATAAAGATTGTGAATTTGACTGGAAGCGTTTTTAATATAGCTATATATATGGTCAATGCATGATTTCTGTCTAGTGGGTGAGTTAATATAGGACATAAAATTATAGTTAAAAAGTATATTATTTAATTCAGTTGTGTTTTTTTTTTTTATTGTCAATGTTCATATCGCCTGTAATAATAATTCTTTTATTTTTATTTCTGTAGGTTAATTTGTGTATTAACAGATTTAAGTTTTCAAGGAATATGGTAGCGTTTATATTTGGTATTCTATAATGACACACAACAATACAATTCAAGACTGGTATTTCAACACCGCGACATTCAAATGTTTTTTCAGTTGCAATATCTTTACAAATTTTGACCGATTTCATATTCAATGTTTTATGTACTAGTATACAGACACCACCACGCTTTATATTTTTCCGTGAAAAATCACAGGCTAAGTGGTAGTTCTTAAGGTATATGTTATGTTCATCTCCTTGTTTTATAAAGGTTTCAGACAGGCAAATAATATCAATGGGACAATTTTTTGATAATTCATCTATACTTATTTCCAACAGACTAAGTTTGTTTAATAATCCAGCAATGTTTTGATGAAAAATTGTAATTTTATTTTCTTTCCTTCTTGTATTATTTACGAAAAAATGGTTCTTTCTGATTAGTTTTATTATTATTATTAATTGGGTTATTATTTGCCAGTATCTGCAGATACTTAACATAATCATGAAATTAGAAGCCCAGTATCTACAGATACTTAACGATAAAACATTATCTGCGCTGTAAATATGTATACGCCTAATGATATATATAAAGAGTGATATTGAAAAAATCGGTATGATCTTATTTAAAAAAAAATACACAGCCATACTTTTATCTAGCTTTTTAATTCCGTTTTGTGTTTGAAGCGACAGAAAAGAAAATTAGTACGTTCCCTTGTTCAAATGTAGGCTGGCCAACGCCCAATCTATTATGTCCTTTGATAATATTTTGACAGTACTTCAATTTATTATATCATTTATAAACTTGTGCAGCAAGGTCTTCTTTCATTTCTCCATTGGTATGGCTAAAAGCCAACCCAGACTTCTCTGAGAAATTTAATAATTGATGCAATTATAAAGTACCTTTATATTATTAAATAGATTTATATATAAAAAACAACCAATACTTAGAATTAACCATGTTACGTACGTTAGTATGTAGGTAATCCTTTAGTATACCAATGTATTAACAGTTGAATGAAGAAGTCCTACGAGCTACTGCAATGAAAAGGGTTTTCAGTAAAGTTTAAAACTAATACAGCTCCCCTGAACTAAATCCTTTGGAATAAGGAAGGTTGCTCGGCGATTCAGGTAGTCGGGCGCCCGAAACTTTTATCCGATGATCCTTGCAGAGTACAAGCTATGTAGGTACCCTTTCAAAGTAAGTTACGTTTCAAGTAAGTTTCTCATTTAAAGTGCTTTGCAGCGAACTATGTATCATTATTATTTATTAGTTGTTGCCTGGGACTCCGACCACATCTACGTATGTAGTTTTTTATGGATTTGTATACATTTTAATTTTGACGCCGCGGTTGGCGCAGTGGTCGAGAGACCGGCTGCTGCGTCGCGTATCACAGGTTCGATTCCTACACGGAGCATATATTTGTATGATCTACAGATAATTGTTCCGGGTCTGGGTGTATGTGCGTGTGAGATTATATGTCTGAAAACGCACCCACGATACAGGAAGAAATTCCTAGTGATGTTTAGAGGTTAGCCGTGGTCGTATGTCAACTTCAAATTGTGTTATGTAATTTATAAGTTGTACGGAAACAGATGAAGCTGCTGAAATCATAAATCACACTTTCGTCTTCGCCGTAATCGACTAAAAGAAAACCTTTTTTTCAGGGTGTTTATATAAAAATAAAAGTATTAATGATTTCATTCGGTTCGCATTTAGAGACAAAAACCATAAGATAAAAATACAAAATTCATGAACAAGATGAAATTAATAAAAATAAATAAAAGGACTAAACTATTATTTTTTTATGTTATTGGCTTATGTTACCCAGGATAATGTAAGGATTCAAACGATACCCCAAACGATACCCCATACATCGAAATCGATTTAGGCATTTAGAAGTAATGTTGGAATAAAGAAACTCACAAACACACATACATACATACTTACTTACATACATACTAGAATTTCGGTAATAAAGTACCTATATAAGAAAAAGCAAATTAGATTACATACCTACATAATATTGATGAACTCGTGATAGTTAATATTATCCCTTTGCCCAATATTATAATAATTATATTGTTCATCGAATTTGGGCAATAAGCCATTAACGACACCTGATCTCCGTACACCGCGGTTAATGTATATATACAGAGTGGAATTAAACAAGGTCGCTGAAGAGAAAGCACCCTTAAATATAATTATATTGACAACAGCGAGTTTCAATGAAAACAAGCGTTTTTTTTTTGCTTTTGTCAGCGACTACGCAACCAAGATAAAACAAAAAGTTAGAGTATTTGCTGGCTTCAAACCTTCTTTAATTGCGATCGCCATTCTAGAACTATTCACAGAATTTAAAAAGTGTTTTGCCTAGCCATCGAATAATATTAAGGCTGAAAAAGTAATCCTGTTTCTTTGTGACAGAAATAATCAATCACCAACCACACTAAAGAGCGCGTGAGTATTTAGGCGTAGGTTCAAAAACTGCTTCTGCTGGACATTCTCGCATCAACGCTCGCCGCGCACGGACGTGTTACTCCGCGTAACTCGACTGTGTTGTGTCAGTGATCGTTGTCGCTACGCTCTGCCGTAGCATTATCCGTAGCTGCTCGCTAGCTACGCCACTACAACTCAAAAGTTGCCTCTTTCGAGGCGGCGGCTGATATCTGTCTTTTTCAAAGTACAGTCAAAAACGTGTGTTGTGTAAATTCCCCTTCTGGGAAAATCCACAGTTTCGTGGTTCTCGGTGGAAACCTCACGGTGTCAACGAAACCGAGAGGGTTTGGACCCGATACACCCAGCTGAAGCCCCTTCAGGGTTAAGCTATAAATCGGACGGGAGCTAGAACAACCGGCCTTGGGGGATTTCCTAGTCGACTCTAGCTCTGTTTTCCCTTACAGCAACACACCTAGTGTCGGTCGGGTGTGTCTACACCCTTCGCACTAGACTGGTTCAGGGCCCCGTACGCACATTAAGACTGGCGACGGGTCAAATCAAGCCTAGGGCTCACCATTAGGTCACTCACCTCCCTGCCTATACCCGGCGGGGAGGGTTACGCATCCCCGGGCTATCCTCCCGGGGAGTTAGGCCTGTTAGGCGATTATTATAGTGAAAATAGTTAAATTCATTTCTTTTTAATATGGACGCGCTCCTCGCGTTCATGAAAATCCTCGTAATGGACCCCGACATACAACGTCGGTACGGTACCCAAATCGCTGATTAACAGCATGCCAACCCCGCATTAAATTGCGTAGATAGCCCTCAATCTCCGCCGCCCGCTGAAAAAGGTATCCCATGCCTTCTTTCCATGCCCACAGTAGACCCGTTAGTACAGGCTCCCTCTACTTCGGCCATCGCGCCTCCTACGACCACCGTCACTGTCTCGGAAGACATGGACGTGTGCGTCAACCCCTCTCCCTGTCTCTCGGATGCCTCCGACTCCGACTCCGAGACTAGCTCGTCCTCTGCCTCAGCCTCCTCCTCCGATGACGACTACATTCAAGTCGGCAAAGGAGGAAAGAGGAAGAAGGGTAAAACCTCCGCCGCGGCTAGTAAAGCCAAGAAACCCGTAGCGCCCTCCGCCCCCTCCCCCGCCCCCGCGACTACCGCCGCCCCCGCCCCCGCGACTACCGCCCCCCCGCCCCCCCCTCCCCCGCGTCTACCGCACCCCTCCCCCCCGCCCCCTCTCAGACCATCCCCCCCCTAAGCCCTTCCGGCGCCGCCTCGAGCTCTAAGAAGCTTAAATCCCCTCCCCCGCTCTACATTCATGACAAGTCCAAATGGACTGCCATCTCGAAGATGTATGTTGATCGCAGGATCAACTACACCAGTGCCTGTGCTACTCAGCAAGGCATTAAAGTCAAGGTCCCCTCCACAACCGACTATAGGGAACTCACCAAGGCCCTTAAGGCCAGGGACGTGTCTTTCCACACGTACTCTCTCCCCGAGGAGAAATCTACCAGGGTCGTCATAAGACGCATCCCGAAGGAAATCCCCACAGAGGACATCCTCAGCGACCTTCAGTCGCAGAGAGTCCCAGTATCCCAGGTGCACCGGATGCACCGACCCAGAGGTGGGGCCACCTACGACATGGTGCTAGTCGTATGCCATCCTACCGAAGGACACCACCCGATTTTCCAGGTCAAAGCGATCTGTAGCCTTTCCGGCATCATTATAGAGAAGCCTTATAAAACAGGCGTAATAGGGCAATGTCACCGTTGCCAATTATACGGTCACGCTCAGACCAACTGTTTCGCCACACCTAGATGCGTCAAGTGTCTAGGTGACCACGGCACTGTAGACTGTCCCCGACCCAAAGATCGCGCACTCTGCACCGACCCTCCCAGTTGTGTGCTCTGCGGCGAAGCCGGTCACCCCGCTAACTATCGCGGCTGCCCTAAGGCACCGAAATCAACCTCGCACAAGCTCGTTAAGCGGGCCAACGCCCGTCAACAAAGGGAAAGCCCTTCGGTGGCGATCCCCTCTTCTCAACTCCCCGCCCGCCTCAGCCCTCAGAGACCCAGTCCGTGGGCTCCCCTCAACAACCTCCAGCAACAACGAGCTTTCCCAGCTCTCAAAACTAACTCTACGCCCATGATCGCAGCCCTAATGGCCTCACCCATAGCTGCGCCTCCCTCTCTATCGCCTCCGACTAACGCGTCCGTACCGGCTAACGCCGCCGCCTCTCTACCGGTCGTAAACGACGACCTCGCGTTTGACCCCGCGGTCGTCATTCTCAGCACATTCAGCGTATTCTCTTCTGATAACGCTCACGCTATGGCCAGGGATATCATCGCCTGCAAAGGCGACCCTATGAAGCTACTCATGGTGTACAACACCTTTCCCAAGATTACGCAAGCCCTGCGCAATCTAGCTCATAATAAATAAAATATAAAATCTTTAATGGATAATAAGAACCTATGTAGAACCAAACCGCGCTCCCTAAAAATAGGTTTCTTCAACGCTAACGGCATCACCAAACAACGCGACGAAATAACTACGTTCCTCCGCGACCACCAATTAGACGTTCTCCTCGTACAGGAAACGTTCTTAAAACCTCACCGTCGGGACCCGAATATCGCCAACTACCGTATAGTTAGGAACGATAGAACTAGATGTCACATGGGCGGCACCCTTATTTATTACCGCAAAACGCTCCACTGCATCCCGTTAGACCCACCTCCTCTCTCACTTTTCGAGGTATCGATCTGTCGGCTAGCCATGACCGGTCACCAACCCATCACTATCGTCTCTTCCTACATCCCTCCCGCCGCCACCGATGTGGGGGAAAAACGCGAAATCCTATCCCACGACCTTACTGCCCTCCTCGGCTTGAGTGACTCCGTTATCATAGCGGGCGATCTCAATGCCAAACATCCCGCTTGGAACAGTAATATGACGTCCGCGAGAGGCAGGCAACTGTTCGGCCTGTGTGCCACTCTCAACTTCGACATTATTGCTCCGATGCATCCCACTCACTATCCGCACAACACCGCGCACCTTCCCGATATTCTCGATGTGGCGCTTCTAAAGAACGTAAACCTTCGTTTACAGTCTATAGAGACGCTACACGAGCTCAACTCCGACCATCGTCCCGTGATCATGGCACTGGCACCTCGCTCGGGGCCCTCTGATCCTTCCCGACCTCCTCCCACCCAAACGATCACGGACTGGAAGAAAGTAAGCGAAAGCCTACAATCGACCAGCTCCCCGCAGTTAGACTCAATTCCCGACGTCATCGCTTCGGTCACTGACACTACGAATGCGATCGATTCGTTCACCGGTCACGTACAATCCGTTTTGAACAATTGTTCACGGGAGGTTCCATTGATGGACAACCATCACTGGAAACTACCAGCGGACGTACGTGAATTGGTAACGGAAAAGAACGCATCCGTACGTGCCTACAGCGCGTTTCCCTGCGACGCGAACAAAGCTCACATGCGCTATTTACAGCGTGCTGTAAGGAAACGCATCGATGAGCAGCGTAACGCGTACTGGGATAAGACGCTGAGCGACTTAGAGCCCACTCACCAAGCACTCTGGCAGCTCCAAAGGAGACTTCAATCCGATGGAGTGGCCACCGTGCCCCCTCTCATACGCCCCGATAAGAGCATAGCCTTCGACGACATCGAAAAGGCCGAGTGCCTGGCCGACAGTCTAGAAGCGCAATGCACTCCTAGCACCCAACCGGTTGACGGAGCGCACCTCCTCAAGGTCGACGCAGAAGTAGAACGCAGAGCCTCACTCCCGCCGTTCGAAGACCCCGACGACCCCCTGCCCCCCGTCACTCCCGACGAGGTGCAAGAGGTTATTAAAAATCTCAAACCCCGCAAAGCCCCCGGCATAGACGGCATCACTAATAAAGTCATGAAACTTCTCCCCGCCCCTTTCGTTATACTCATGACCGCCATCTTCAATGGCGCCATGAGTCACAACGTCTTCCCTCAATCGTGGAAAGAAGCCACCGTCATAGGTATCCCTAAGCCGGGCAAATCCGCGAACGAACCCACCAGCTACCGACCGATCAGCCTCCTCAACGTACTCTGTAAAATCTACGAGAAGCTTATTTATAAGCGACTCAAGGACTTTGCCGATGCGAAGAGCCTCATCCCCAACGAACAGTTCGGTTTTCGTACCCAACACTCGTGCGTACAACAGGTCCACCGCATCGTCGAGCACATAAGCGCCGGTTTTCAGCGCGGCACGATGACAGGCGCGCTCTTTTTCGACATAGCGAAGGCTTTCGACAAAATCTGGCACAACGGCTTATTATACAAGCTGTACCAACTCGGCGTGCCCGACCGTCTCGTGCTCATCCTACGGGACTTTCTCTCGAATCGCACTTTCCGCTATCGCATAGAGGGCACACTATCCGCCCCCCACTCTATCCGCGCCGGTGTCCCCCAGGGCTCCGTGCTCTCGCCCCTCCTGTTCACGCTCTTCACTAGCGACATCCCCAAAAATAGACAGACAAAGATAGCCCTCTTCGCAGACGACACTGCCATCTTCTACTCCGGTATCGTGCGCGACCGTATAGGTAGCACTCTCCAAACTTCCGCCAACGTACTAGGCGCTTGGTTCAGGAAATGGAGAATAGAAGTCAACCCCGATAAGAGTCAAGCCGTACTCTTCGCGAAAAAGCGTAGGATCAGACCCCCCGACCCCAAACCGATAACCATGTTCGGCAAGCCGATCCCTTGGGAGAAGCAAGCCAAGTACTTAGGAGTCATCCTCGATAGACACTTGACCTTCGGTGAGCACATAAGGACGGTGCGCTCGCGCGCCGCCTTCGCTCTGGGTAGGCTTCACTTTATTATGAACGCACGCAGCAGATTGTCCCTTAAGTGCAAACTGCGCATTTACACCACGTGCATACGCCCCATCATGACCTACGCCTGCGTAGTGTTCCCACACGCGAAATCGTACCGCCTCCATAAGATGCAGACCCTCCAAAACCGTGCCTTACGTAAGGTCACGGGAGCCCCCCTCTACGTTAGAAACGAAAACCTCCATCTCGACCTCAAGATTCCCACTATCCAACAGTTTATAAAACGCATTTGCAAGCGTTATTTCGAGTCTGCTGAAAAGCACCCCAACCCTCTTATCGCGGCTGCCGCCCGATACACCCCCTCCCAGATAAGTAGAATTCGCCGTCCTAGGCATTCACTATTGTACCCCGATGACGCTATAACCCTGCTCCAAGAGAGCCGTAGGGCCACCAGCACAGTACACAAACACAGACCGCCGTCATTTAGGCCTCGCCGCCGAGGCCCGTCGCGACGTCCCCGTAATGCACCTAATGCATCACCTCCCCGACCCTTGCTCGTGCCAGCCCGCGTAGCCGCTGAGCCTGTAGCTTTAAATTCCCCTGATAATAATAATTATGATAATCCTTGTTCGATCCAGCCAGTCCCTTGCTGTCCTCCCTCAAGCGACGCCCTAAGCCGAGGCTCGTACCCCGCAGGGGGTGCCCTTAGCGTGGTCGCTTTAGATTTAGTTTAGTTCGTAAGCCCCTGGCTGGAGGCCTTAATAATAGTTTATTATTAGGGCATCCACAGGAAAGTCCGGTTAAGCAGCCGACAACCTCCTAGATTGACCTGCGAGATGCCACTATATAAAAAAAAAAAAAAAAAAAAAAAACTGCTTCTGCTGCATGATTTTATTATGTAATATGTTTAAGAAGATAGATAATTTTGCGCCTATTACCAACATAAGTGACCAGCGTCAGCAGCATTTTCACCGTGGGAGAGCCATGCTTCTGCACGAATGGGCCGACTCGACCGGATTGATACCACGGCCTCACAGAAACCTGGCGTGAAACAACGCTTGCGTTGTGTTTCACCGAGTGAGTGAGGGTACCGGAGGCCCAAACCCTTTAAAAGGCCGGCAACGCACTTGCGACTCCTGTGGGGTTGCGCGTGTCCATGGGTGGCGGTAATCGCTTACCATTAGGCGAGCCGTCTGCTCGGCTGCACCTATTCCATAAAAAAAAAAATGCGTTTACAGACACAAATCTCATATATCTGTATATCATACAAATATTTATTCTGGGTGGGAATGGAACTCAGGACATGCGGCGGACAGAATACGTCATTAGTCTAGTGGTTGCAAGCGCAGGAGTCCAGTGTGACTGGTCCTGGGTTCGATTCCAGGTAGGGCAATGTGTTATTGTGATTTTTATTAGGAAATTTTCAGTAGCAGCCCGTACCGCAACCGGGCAGAACTTTAAATTAGTTCTGCCCGGTTGCTGGCTTTGGTTAAACGTGGGTGGACAACTGTGTACACCTCTACCTACGCCCTTAGGCGTGATGCTATTACAGGCGATGCAGCAGCCTATCTTTCGACCACAATTTGACAACAATCATTTGACAACCGACATTGAAACTGACAAAATAATACAATGGCTTAATTGGTTTCTTGGATGCCACCCTTGGATGCCTTTTCATCTCTGAATTTGAAGGAGAACACTTAAAAATTGCTTTCTCATTACTATAAAACCAACAGAAACTCACGCGCAATAAATACCTTTGAATCGCTTGACGTTTCGACCAGGTTGCACTGATCGTGTCTTGTTGATCAGTCTGCTTGTCAATTGACTATCAGTGCAACTTGGTCGAAATGTCAACGTCACATCATGCAACGTGATAGTGTAAAAGTTAGTATAACTTTCTTATTATTTAACACTTTCTCGCCCATACTATAATCCACTTTACAACTATAGCTCTGTGGTAAACTCAAACTTTGTACCAACTTCTGTAATCTCTTTAGTCAGATTATTATTGCTTGATTAGCTAATCTTAAATAACAACGCTTCTATTGAGGCAGTTTAATTGGAGATTTTCTGTTCAACGTTAGTTAGATTCGAATCTTTTCTTGTTATGAGTGAGAGAAAGGGCGATACCTTCAGTTTATTACAGCTTGTAAAACTCTTCGCGGGGCAGAACAGAAGAATCAGCTGGCGTGATTCTTTGTTCCAAACAGTTATGTATCGCTGTACCGGGGTGAACAAACTGTTTACTGTGCCTTCTTGTCGCATTTTAGTGCGAGCTAACTCGCCAATACCTTTATGAACTCTTGGATTGAAGTTATCTGTTTGTGGATGATTGGAAGAATATATTTTGAGTAGGTATGTCAGAAGCATTCTGAGAGAAATTTGCGAAAGTAGAATGCGGAGCTCCGCAAAAAAAATTAATGACATTTTTTTTTTAAATGAGATACTATAACACAGCGTCACGTTTATATTCCTCGAAGGGGTAAGCAGAGGTACACCCACATTTGTTATGAAGTCCCATTTGAGCCTTTTGCCATCTACCGGGCACTATTCCAAACTCCCTTTGTTTGACCCGGGAATCGAACCCGAAACCTCATGCTCAGTAGTCGCACTTGGGACCACAAGACCAACTAGGCGGTCTGTGATACTTTAAAAAAGTCTTTTGTCTTTCTAAGAATAGTTGTTACCAACCTTCTATTTCTGCTATTGTATACTCCAACATAATCATTTACCTAGTTATTGCATTTATTCCTCTAATTTTAAAATATATAGTGCGGTACGTACATCACTGGCAGCCTCCATTTAAAATTTACAGGTTATTCCTATCTTTCCAAAGGTTATCTAGTAGATATCGCTGTTAGCGATAAGACTGCCATTGTAAGTACCCTTAATTAACAATTGAATTTTATAAATGTTACTCTGATGGTGTACAATAAGGATAATTCTATCTGTCTATAAAATAATTATCAATATTAAATGGAAAAAGAATACGGTCGCGAACAGGATTCGAACCTGCGCCTCCCGGATAGATACAGTTTCATTTATGACATATCTTGAAATAATTATCACTTTCCTATAACGGTGAACAAAAACATCGCGAGGAAACTAGCACAGATAAGAAATGTTTTCAATGGCATGTAAAGCCATGAGACCTACGAGTGGTTGAAACTCTGACACCAGGTTGTTCATCAAACATACCAGACGATAACAATAAGTCAGCTAAATAATTCGCTAATCAAACGGCTAAATTCTCGACCGTCTTCTCATTCATTCAGACCACCCACTTAAGAAAAAACCTAATTTTAGTCGAACCGTATCAAAACAAGTATTATAAGGATATATTACAGCAATGTGCCTCAATTATGAAATAACTGAGCGATTTCTTTATAAAAAAATAAAAAAAATACTTTTATATTATATTTGGGAGATCCGGGGGCTATGGCCAAATTTGGGCGACACCTATGAACTGCGTTATATTAGGTTAAATAAAGAAATAGCTATTGAATGACTTTATAACTTATTGAAACAAAATCTCAAATATTTTCCCTCTGCAAAGCCCAAAGACGACTTTACGGATGCTTTTTGAAGCGTCGGAAAAGCGTGCGTTTTAGCAAATTAATTGCGGAAGGTTTTAAATTATAAATGCACAATAATTTTACACCTTTATTAAAAGCAGTTCAGGTAACAAACATTTATTTGGCACACACACACAAACACATTGAACAAGATGACCGATTCATATTTCATTGTTAGGAGTGCCGCATAAATAATTAAAAACTTTCTTCATTAAGTGCGGTGATTACATTCTCATTTACAATGTCCATAAAATTCTTATTTAGTGGAAACTCTTATTATATTTAATGCAGCCACTAAAGAATTAATGACCCGTTGGTGAGTAATGGCTCTCATTGAAAGCTCATTTGCCACTATAATTATTGTGAATAGGTATGCCATGCCACCCAGAATGAATAATTATACTGACAGATAGGAGAAAATAAAATTCAGTTGTTTATATTGATATAATGAAACAATGAAACGCTGATGATGACCTAGGGGTATGATTATTGGACGGGCAAATCAAAGGTTGCAAGTTCAAACCTTAGGCACGTACCTCTGAGTTTTCGAAGTGATGTGCCTATTAGAAATGATTTATCACTTGCTTAGAACGGTGAAGGAAAACATCGTGAGGAAATCAACACACTCGAGAGATGTTATCGATGGTGTATCGCCATGTCAGAGTTAGCAGTGCGATACCTCCGCGCACACAGAGCCCCGCGAGCAGGTAAAGCCGTCGGTCCTGCGCCTGAGCTCTCTTCGATCGTGTCGGATTGCCATCTCATCGGACTCTGAGGGAGGCAGAGGAAGTGCACCTGCGTACATATCTGCGTACTTAGCTAATCTCTATGGAGATAGGCCGTCGTAACCGAAAATTCGGTCATGAGTATATTAATTCATCTAGCAAAGATACAGTCAAAGGCATATAAAGCTATGCTTATAATGAAAACACATCAAGACTAATCTCGGGATATATATCTCGGGATAATATAGGTTATATTATACCGATACACCATTTAGGCAATAAAGCGAATATTGAAAATTAAGTAAACTGTATTGTTTAGTATAATAATAATACTGGCTTCAATAAGCCCACGAACAGCTGCTCTCAGCCTGTGTAGTTACTCAGAAACCTAAATTCAGACCGAATAATTGGATACCAATATTGTACTATATATAGAGTATTGTATTATGACGTAAATTCTAAAACCATTTAATCTACACTTAATATAATAAAACTGAAGTTTTTTTTTGTTCGTTTGTTTCAACACGCTTATCTCTGAAACAACTTGTCGGATTTGAAAAAATATTTTTGTATATGTTAGTCAGATTTGTGTGGAATAGTATAAGCTATTTAACATCACGCTATGACCCTAAGGAGCCGAGTAAAGAGAAAAAAGTGGGTGGAACCGCGGGGCTCAGCTAGTAACTTATAAACTTTACTAGCTGATTTGCCCCGGCATCGCACGATGTTATTTATGTACATAGACGACTATTGTAATTTCATGATAAAACCAACTCTGAAACTATATATTCATTAGTGGAAAGTCGAATAGAATCAGTACAGTAGTTACGGTAAAAATCATGCACAAACAGACAGACTAAAGCGGCGCTGGATGATATATATAGACTTAGCTATTACTCGCGGCTAATCTTACTAAGAAGATTGTTTACTGGGACAAAAAGTAGCATAAGAAACTCTAGAGAACTTCCAAATATTTTTGGGTATAAAAACAACGACGTATTGATATGTTTTTATATGACTTGAAGAAAGAACAAATAAAGAAACAAACAGACACATTGCGCATCCTGTATGTATCTATTATGACGTAAACTTTCCTCCAAAAAATATCTAAATTATACTGCAAACCGACTATCTAAATCACTGATATGCTCAAACATAGAGAAATATTTTTATTATTACGTTCAGAGAAATTTAATCAAATTTCGTCAAATTTAATCAAAATTTCTATGCAAAACGCATATTACTACCTTCATTATTGGTATTCATTAGGATGTAGTACCATTTGCGGCATACACGATCGCAAGTGCGTCGTATACTGTGATTCGGAATTAAATTATTGTAATAGCTTCCGTAAGTGTCTTCGGAAATGTGCTTAGTTGTTTCCGAATGGTATCGTTCAATAGATTTGTTGAAGGTTCCTACCGAATAATGTGTTTAATGGGACGTTTATAGCGAATTCTGTATCCATGATTGAATACGAGTTACGTCTTTATACCCTCGCCATACATGAAGGGTATTGACCTTATAACATAACCACCTAGATGGATGAGGCCGTTCTTGTAAGCACGTAACTTTTGTAAAACTCTTTGTCAACAAAATTGTTACTTCTGAACTGCGATGTTTAAAGTGAATTTGTAACCGTCTCGTCGGGTCTATTTGAGTATTTTATATGGCGTTGCGACAGGTCGTTGAGCTCCCTATAAAATAGTTGGGTCGATCTAGTCCTGCCGGATATCTATACGTCAAGTTACCAGTAATCCTATATATTTATAAATAGTTCTATTCAATAATTGGCTCCTAGTTTATTGAATGTAAAGGGAGTGACACACTCCTCATCTAAATCTCTAATCTCAGCCTTTAGTGTGAAATCGTGTGTATGTTAATCCCATCCTTTTGACACATTCCTTAGTAAAATCTTCTTTGTAACGCAATTATTTCATATTAACTCTGTTTTCGCATAAATTGATGTACGCCGAAATGTGATGAAACACGAGCTTTTGATCCTTTACAATTAATTACTTAACGCATTCACTGAATCAATTTACATTCGGAATGCATCAAGCACTTGAACTTTGTAGGAACTGCTGTCGATTGATTGAAATATTCCGATAATTAACAACATTTCAGCATAAAATGTACACTATTCTATGGTAATTTTATTTTCTGAATAAACGTGTATTTTACTGCTACTGAGGAAGGGTATTAAATTTCTCCGATCATTATAGAACTTTGTAGGCGTATCAGACTGGATATAACATATTTCATCAATTTTGTTCTCTCAGACAACTCTACATGGATAAAACATACAGAATACGATGGTTAATGGATTAGTATTATGCTTAAAAAAACATTATTTTTATGTTTGTAAACCAACTAATCTACGAGTCATCACCCCCCCTGCTCTTATCCTAATTTATTTGGGGTCGGCGCTATTAGCCGTCATATCGTCATTGAATCATATTACCATAAAGTAGGTTCTCTTTCTCTCTTCGTTAGTTATACACATCGAAATCCGAGTAGTTAGAAAACTGGTATCCCAATCTACTGTTAACAGAGAACGGTTCACATTTACGTGTAAAAAGGTCGGGCACTCGTGAGGTTTTACAGGCATCACTCCCTAATGAAAATGAAGAGGCGCGAATAAAACGAACGACCCTCGTTGGTCAGCCGGGTGTGGGCACAGATGTAGGCCACGGTCAACAAGCTTACCCACCCGACGGATTTGCATATTTTCTACTCTAATTTGTACGTAAATCACAGGGTTCAGTATAATTATGGGAGGGTTCATATTACCTGAAACTAACGATCTCTAAACTAATGTATGTTGCGGATTAAAGAGATTAACGTGTATTGTGATACGAAAGTTTATAAAGGAGTCAGTATCGTGTTAGTTGAAATAATTAAAAGTTATTACGTACGAGTACCTTCAAAGGGGTGTAGTTTTGTACGGATATTACAACTGAACTTAACCAGTAGTTCACTAATGCTACATATCTAATGTAGTGTGTGTTCTTATTATTGAAGCCGGATAGTAAAAGTCATGCTATGTAAATGTGTTTAGTCTAAAAATCGAGCTTATTGTTCGTAGAAGGTACGTACTGGCGTAAGGTAAGTGCTGATAATAATTCAAGATAAATCTTTGAAAAGCATTAACGCATGCTTAGCGAACTCTAAAGTTACAATATTAAATGGAAAAAGAATACGGTCGCGAACAGGATTCCAAACTGCGCCTCCCTGATAAATACTCCAGGTGGTCTGACCACTAAGCCATCTCGACCTTAGTGGTCAGAGCGCCTGGAGTATTTATCCGGGAGGCGCAGGTTCGAATCCTGTTCGCGACCGTATTCTTTTCCATTTAATATTGTAACTTACTGATAATAAATCGAAAGTGTTCCCATTTTAATTTTTCCTTCTATTTACACGAGCAACGTAGGCAAGTCATTATTTATTTTTATGTAACTCCTCCGAATTTGTCTTCTCAAAAACAAGACATTTTACTTAGGTAATTAATACGAGATACGGAAAGTTTGATGTAAATTTTTAAGTGTAGGTACGCGGAATCGAACCTTATCTAAAACAACGAAACAAAATACTTTGCTAACTTTTATTTTGTTTCGACGAGAAATTCCCCGAAGTCCTTATTTACTGATCATTAAATGTTACGTAAGCCGGGATCTGACTCCGAAACCTTCAGATGGTTACATGGGAGTTGGGACGAGACCCGAGATGAGACGTGGGCTTAGTTGCTAACCACATTTTGAACGTTAAACACTTGAACTATTAGGCTACTTACTGGATATAATTAACTAGACCTTTCAGCGATGAGACAGTTAATCAACTGTTCTATGAGGAGAATACTTTTTTATATAAATATATAAAAAAGTATAGTCTGTTTGACGACTATTGGAAAATTAATATATACATTTTATATGCGCATCGCCTTGTAAACTAACTAATGTTAACTTGAAATAATGCTTCGATATATTCACACGATTAAGAATTTGTTCATTCGAGATTATTTTGCATTGATGTTTGAATATTCAAAATTATGATTAGTCAATAATTTCTAGATTTAAACTAAACATAGGAAATTACAAGTACTTACTAAGGAAAAGGTACTATGTACTACGAAAGTCCTATCGACGAGTCAGTTTAAACAAATATCCAACCTTCGTTACCACTAATAGGGCCGAGCTTTACCCAAAGATTGCGTGTTATTTGGCACAAAACCTACTAAATGGATGTCAATGGTGTAAATAAAATAAATAGCTGTTATTTAGAGGCGTGCTAACATAAAACGTTGTTTATTTGTTTACTTCGTTGAATGGCAGGGTACGGCAATCGATTTTAGTTGGTATTGTGGAAAATATGGCGCGTTGCTAACCGGTTTGCCTGAATAGTGTACTATAGATTCTATAGTTAACGTGAGCTTTAACTAGAAAGCGCTGACGTGAATTTCATGTTACCCGGTATAAAAGACCGAGTAAAATGTATGTCGATGCAATTTATGGAACGTGTTGAATTTTAGATGGTTTTATTGAATTTTCAGATTTAGTTGAATAATTCCATTTTTTTAATTCCCGAATAGATATTAGACTTTTTTTCTATATACATAGGTGGTGGTGGTATTTGATACATAGATGGACAGATTTAGAGTCAAGTTTTTTTTTGATATATTGGTACTTTTTTTATTCAAAGTTTATTCAGAAATTTGGTGTGATAGATCGTCCCATACACCTACATAAAGGTTTTATGCTTTAATGTTTACAACATTGACTTACTTATTATCAAAAATTCTTGGAATGATGCGACATCGACCACAGCGATTTATTTTTCGTCCATTTTATCAATGAACATATTTTTTAAAGTTATGCGAATGGTAACATAGCCAGCACGTAACTGTCCCACTGCAGGGCAAGAAAAAGCTTCTCATACAGAGAATCACCACATTATCTAGTAAGATAGTGTGGTGATTCTCTGTGTGAGAAGATGGTAAACGCCAGTCGTAGTAACGGATCGCCGTTTAATATAAATTATAAATGGTTAAATTAAGCGAAATACGTAAAATATCAACAACTACCAGAGGTGTTACTCTTGAAATTAATTTAAATCCTAATCTAATTCTAATGTCAAATAAATTCCTAAAAACATGCGTTATATTATTAAATACAAATCCAATCTTATCTCAATATTTAATCAACGCTGTGTAATGTTAAAATAAATATACATCACAGTTTTCGTAATATTCAAGCATATTTGCACAGTAGAATCTTATTTAAATATGTAGGTATTTTTAAGCCAGGTATTTCCAATTTGAATCGAGCGGATTTATTTCCAAAAGTAACCAGGACCTGTACAGGACGGTGTATGAAAATTTTTGAAAAGGCTTTTTTATTAATAAGTATAGCATAATTACAAAGTTTCAGATACATTCATAATGTTAGCGTAGAGCGCAAATTCTGTAAATTTTTTAGCTAAAATGTTTTAGTATTATGTACAAGTGCCTAGAACCCGCTGGCGCTGACCACGAAATTGTTATTCAAAACAATGTTACGCCCACAACGCCAAAAATATATTTAAAAAATCCTGCGTACCTCAGTGCTTAGTTACTTAAATATAGCTTATGTCACGTTTTATATTAGCTTTTGTTAACTACGGTAAAAAAAAGAAATGCTCGTCACCTTTTTCGGTCCCAACAAATTTTTAATTTTTATATCAACCTTTTTAATTTAGATTCTAGGTGGCTTTTGATAAATGTAATATGGAAAATGTTTGCCCAAAAAATAACGGCACGTAAAAGGCTTGGCCTGAAAAGAATCGTACAATCTTGTAGGTACCTACGTATAGTTGACACAGTCTTTTAGCTAAAGGAGTGTAATTATTTTTAGAGTAGATTCTACCAATGTAACTGAAAAACCGTTTCTTATGCAACAGGTTGGGGGATAGCATGGCCGAAACCAATGTGATTTTTTAATGCTATATGTTTTTCTTCTTAATTTTAGACACCACAGGTCGACAGGCATACGATTAAGGAGAACACTGTGAGGAAACCTGGACTTAATGGCCTGCGGTGGCTAACGTGATGATCTTAGCCCGTTTTTTATTCAAATTACACATGACATTCGTCGACATCTCATGTAGTGGTGGAGTTTTACGGATTTTAGACATTATTTTGTAGACTGTTATTACTTTTGATTAATAAGACTACATCGACATTCGCACCATTTATTTGGGCGAAATTCAGTTCATGCACCGACTGTTGGGTCAAACTCCACATTAGGTAGAACATACATTTTAGTCCATCACTAGCATAAATTCCTTGAAAGACATTACAATAATAAAGGCATACTGGATTACCATTTGGCCTTATAATCCAATTAAACTTAAGGCATCGTACACACAGAGAAGCATTACATAGCTAATAGCGGCCGCTGTTACGCCTCATGTCGTATGGCTTAGCTAGGGTTGGCAAACCGAGACTTTGAATAAAATATGCGTGCATTATAATATAATTAGGTAGGTACTGGTTGTTTGCAGTATGATGCTTGCAAGATTGTTACAGAGTTTTTAAAGATATAATATGCTTAGATGAAAAACATCCAGAGTATGTAAAAGCAAACTTGTACGTACTGTTATGACCCTTATTACAAGGCAGCAAAGCAGACATCAGCGCATCAATTGTTATTGCCTGAATTATAAAGTTGTCAACATGCTGAATTGCATTTTTAACCAGCAAATCATTATTTTATACTAAAAAAAGTTAGTTAGATTCTGGAGACCGCCGCGGACAGTACTAATCAATTGTATTGTATTAAGATTGGGAAGTCATAATTAATAATTCAAGATAAATCTTTGAAAAGCATTAACGCATGCTTAGCGAACTCTAAAGTTATTATATTAAATGGAGAAAGAATACGGTCGCGAACAGAATTCGAACCTGCGCCTCCCGGATGAATACTCCAGGCGCTCTGACCACTAAGCCATCTCGACCTCTGCTCACCACCGCGAATTCTTCTTCCATATTTTAACACGTCTTATGGCGACGTCATAATTAATAGTTAAAACGTGTAATTGTGGTTCAGATAAATAAAATAAGTAGTAGTAGTAATTTGTGTTTTTTTTTTTAAACCAAACGGGCTCAGCCTTGTAACAGTACGCATGCAATCATTACAGTTAGTAGACAAAAGCCTTTTCATTAAAAATAAAAATTTGTTCGAAAGGATATGTCCAGAGCGAAGTCTTAGGGCTATGGTGAGTATTCTTTTACTTAGAGCGCAATCGACCCATGGAACACGTAAGATCTCTGGCTGGATAGTTTTGTACCAAAACCCTTATTCTTTCGATCTCTCATCAAAGTATATATTAGGACATAATCTTCAATAAATGTTATAAGTAACTAAGCGTGAAGATCTCAATACTCAATCGTTTATTGCATTCCACGATGTTTATGGTACGAAAATTGAAAAGTAACAATTGTGGACCCTGTCGGGCACAGCAAAGACATATTTGAAGGATAGAGATCTAAAAGAACAACTGAAGGAGATCGTTTGAGAAGAAAATTGAAGTAGGTATTTACTAAGTTCATTCTTAGAACGAAAGAAAAGAGAAATATGGTCTGATTATAAATATCTACTTATTTTAATTCAACATTTATTTTACCCTCCGGTTCTACTGTCTACCAACCCTAGATGGGCTAAAAGGGATAGGAACGTAACTAAAATAAATAGCCATCACATCAAATTGTGGGCGAATAACTCACGGTTTCTCGAGGAAAAAGAATTTTAATGAAATTTGTAATGAAAGTGTTAATTAGTCTCGATACCGCAAATGGGCCCTTTGGAAAGACGTTATAAGCAAAACCACAGAAAGTTCTATAGTCACTGTTTTGCTCAATAATATGTTTTAAATTACTAATAAGCAGATTTTTTCTTTCACTATAGATACCTTAAATCTGTTGACTCACTAATTAGCAGACACAATAGATTTTTATTGTTATTATGAGATGTAATTTTAAACTTCTCCCATTCGAAGACATAAAAATTTTCCTCATGAAATGTTTTAACGGGATATAAAGTATCCTATTTTGAGATTAATCTGTGTACAAATTTTAGTAAAACCTGTTCGACAATGTATGCGTGATTGAGTAACACAGATATAACAAACTAATAGAATTTATCAGTATTTACAAGTTGTAATTAGTTTGTAGTGTAAGTTAAGCTATGAGCTTCCCCAACGTAAAAAGGTACCTGAAACTACTAATTCAATTTATAAATATTTGTTTGTATAGTTAAAGGACGGTTTGGGCACAATATCATGCTCCCAACCATCAGCTATCACGCTGAGTCTAAGACTGTCTTTTTACCTCGCTATAGTAAAATAGCACCAGTGACCGAAAGGTTATGTAGAAATCGTATGTGATGCGAAGGGTTAAGAAAGATATTTTTACTAGTATTTCAATTATTGTAAACAACAATGAACGATTGATGGATTGTGTAAAAGATATGCTAGAAAGGGAGTAACTACTAATAAGATAACGGCTGATATGTAAAAGACAGTCATGGTGCGCCGGTCCCAAATAAATTGGGATAAGGGCAGTTGAATGATGATGATGACCTGCAATCCGTTACCAAAAATTCCGTTCTTTCTTCAAATTCTGTAATAATATCAAAAAGATAGGCAGCAGCTTTCTTTATGCATAACAAAGACAAAATAAATTTGTTATGCCACATACATTCGATTTGTCAAACTATCGCAATTTTCGGCAAGGTCTCCTTGTCCAATCATTTTAGTCCCCGCATTCAGTGGACACTAACAAACTGATTGATTGATTGAATGAAACTGGCCTCCTACTTGTTGATCCAATCTCCATTAAAAATAATACATCGACTTCGAACTTGAATAGGAATCATATATAATTATATTTTTTTAATATATGTTGAGGCCATGTAATGCCTATATTAATTCTATTTTTCAAAGAAACATTGAAAAAATAATAGACAAGAACGAGGCGTCTCCTTAAGACGTATACAAAGAGGATTGAAAATTCAATAGGTTTGAACACGACAAGGTAGCTCAGTTGGTAGAGTGATGACACGGAACGTCAAAGGTCGCGGGTTCAAGCCCCGTTCTTGTCTATTATTTTTTCAATGTTTCTTTGAAAAATAGAATTGAATAGGAATGTTTGTAAATCCGTGAATTTGGATGTTTGTTAATCAATCACGCAAAAACTAACGAACGGATTTGGATGAAATTTTGTATAAAGTTACTTGTCCTGGAATAGTTTAAATTTTTCATCCGATAATACTGCTTACAATTTCTCCCGAAGACGGCGACATAAGATACTTGTTATCGCGAAGAATATCAGTTGTCCAAACAGTCCAATTTCCGGGGAAAGCTGTTAAAATAATTAAATTATCACACAACACAGTTCTGATATCAATTTGGTATCTCTTCTTCTTCTTATCGTGTCGATCAATGTCATTTTTATATTTTGACAGCTGCTCCGTACTTAGCCACGCAAATGACATAACGTCAGTGACGTTGTAGAAATCTTCCTACTTTCGTACCTTCGTTGTAGAAAACTTCGCGTGTGCAGCAGTGGCGGTACCTTCATATAAGCCCAAAAGCCCGGCATGCCTTACTAAAATGCTCGATAGAGAATCAATATCAAACCCGAACTATTTAAAAGTTCGCGCGCTTAATTCTTATCAAAATAACACAAAGTATCTACCTATGCCACACTACTACACATCGCGATTGTTCGCGCGCAGAGTTTCGCATTTGCAGCATCTACATATAGCTATCTCGCTTACACGTACGGGCTTTTACCGGGCTTTCAAATACTATCTCTGTCACTTTCGCACTTATAGCGATGTGCCGTATAACGAGTACATACCTTGTGCGTCTACAAATCGATCAGTATGGAAGATTTAAGCCGTGCATGCCTATGAAGTTGCACGCGTATGCACACCTTGGCAACTCTGCAGTGTTGCCGTTTTAGCGACGTTGTGAGATCTTGGAGATTTTTAACGAGTTTGGAGACTTTTTTTTTAAGATTTAGCAACAATAAAACCTAGCGACTTTTTAAAATAATTAATAGTTTCGAGTCACGTGACACATAGATTAAAAATTTATGAATTTGTTTATCGAATTAAATGTATTTACGAGTTATTAATATTATTTTCAAAAATACCAGAGTCAAATAAAATACATTCTATCATTATAGCTAAGTTTCATATTTTATTTCCATCAGTGTCAAATACCCTATTGCGACATTTAGCTAGATTTTTCATATACCTGGCGACTTTTTTTGCCTAAATGACAACACTGCAACTCTGCGTAAGTACCGAGTGCAACTCACTTCAGTTTCATTTGCTTGAGTGGGAAAAGTTTTGTTGTTATAGTTTTTTGTGTGTTTTCTTAGATTTTCTCAGTGATACAATTGTTTTGGTGACTTACAATGAAGGTTATTGTACCTTGTGAGGATTTAAAATGCGTTCAAGTTTTGATTGGCGAAGATAAGGTAAAATCTTTAAACTTTGCTCAGAAAAAACAGTTAATTTCTTCATTAAAACCAATGCCTAATCTGTGTATTTCTCAGACTAGTAAATCGCATAAACGAAAATTTAATAGATCAGTGTATAAAACTAGTTGGATTGTTGGCTGTTCGCACACTAATAAGTTGTATTGCTGGTGCTGCATATTTTTTTCGAATGAAGATTCCGAATACATCTGGTTATAATGATTTAAGTAACATATCTGCCATAAACACCTGTGTGCAATGGTTTCTTTCAGTATTTTTGGTAAACAACGAATTGAGACATCTATATCACGCCAGTTATCTGAGGAAATTTCAAAATATAACACGCGCGTTGATAACAACCGTAGTGTATTTCAAAGATTAGTCGATATTGTTTGTCATTTAGTACAACAGGAACTTCATTTAAGAGGACATCATGAGTCCAAAACTTCATTAAATAAAGGCAATTTTTTAGAACTGGTCTCGTTAATTTCAAAATACGATGTCGTTTTAGAAAAGCATATGCAGCATCAGGAAAGTGACAAACCGGGGCCGAGAAGAAGACGGATGAATTCACTTTTAATTTATTGTACCTAACCAGTAGTTTATGAGATAATTGCGATGATACATACGTAGGTACCTACATACTCAGTCGAAAACTGAACTTTCTTTTTTTGAAATCGGTTAAAATTTTATTGGGCTTGCCGTATTTTGAAACCCTAGGCACGCCACTGGTGTGCAGGTGGGTAGAGATAAGCTTGGCTAGTTATCAGATGTGCCATTGTTTGCGGAGAGAAACCACACTCGCATTTGCTTTCCGAGCTATAGTAGATGGGGAAACTGCATATATTTTTCTTTGCAGCGGCCAATTTGGGTCCAAAGTCTATTCATAGACTTAAATTTGGTTAATTAATGGCTATTTTTGGAGGTCGTGTTAAATAAAATAATTAATACATGAATCAAGCGCGTGGAACCGTGGGTCGGAGTTAGTACAACATAATCTAGTAAGTAAGGTTTACAACCGTCTACATGTTTGTTAAAGTCTAAAGGTTTATTTACCTTTACGCAACACGTATCGCTGTCGCCGCCTTAACTCGCTTTTGTGGCTCTTTGACGTAATCGTAAACCTTGTTCCCTTTCCCCGGTTTAAACAACCCTTCCTGCGACGCTATTTGACTTTCATTATTACCAGAATCTTCGCAAAGATTCAACTGCCATCATTCAAACAAAGTATAATAGATACCATCAAAATTGTGCCTACAAATTTTAAGGGTTTAATATTAGTGACTGGGATTTTCTCCGACACAAAATATTAACGTAACTTTACGGTATTACCTGAGAATTGATTACTTTGATAAAAGTAATTAATGTAAGCTATATCATTAGTCCCGTACCTTATTGAACGGTCAGGATTTCATTAATTCCTTTTACGACGGGCCCCAGGCAGGAGCACCTAAAATATTGCCCCTTAGGTGAAACGGAACGACTTACAGGGAATTTTGGGCATGTTGTCCCTTCGGCTAATTTGATACTCTGGCTGCGCGGTGCTGCCAGTACAAATAGACCCTTAAAATTTTTGTACCGCTGTTGCGTTTTAAGAATTCCTGTGCGAAATTAGAAGGTACAGGGATGTTAAAGAGAAAAGCATCCGAATAATTCGGGGAATGCGGTGTGGAAAAGTTTGTTTTATTTCGGTTGGTCTCAGGTTTTATTACGTAAAATTTCTATTCCGTGCAGGCAAATCAATAATCACAAGTTCATTGATAGCAACAGAATTAGCTTCGATATCGATTAGAACAAAATTATAATCGAACCAAGGACACGTCTGGTAGATGAGTTAAGGTGATTAGAGCCCCAAATAAAATGTTGCATCTGGATTCTTATTTTTTTTTTTATTTTGAAATAAAAGTCTTCCGTACTTCCATACTAATCCATACTTCCTTACTAATATTATATTATACTTGGCTGAACGGATCGTTATGAAATTTGGCAAGGAGATAGATTGTATCATGGAAGGACAAAGTCGCGGGCACCAGCTAGTTTCACATAAATCTATTTACATTTATTCATCTACCTACTCAGCTATGTTAACTTGCAAACGAGATTTTCCGGCACAAGGTCGTATTTAACGTTATTTATTTTCCTTAAAATTCAACGTATTTTCCTACTATGTAAGCGCGAGATTGATAAATAAGTGTAATTCGTGCCGGTCCTAACATAAATTTAAATCTCATGATACCTCCTTACACAATTTTACCCCGACAGATTCCTAATCAAATTAAAATTTCATCGTGGCTTTGCGTTCCGGGGAGAAAAATTCGTTGCGTTCTTTTTTAAGGGGGAATTTGTCATTTTCGGACGAAACTCGTCAAGGTTCCGGGGCAAAATTAAAAATGACACGGGAAAAGGTTTTAGCAAAAATATTTTGAATATTCCATGAAACTCAAACACACCAATTAATTCCTAAATACCTATATAATTATGAACTTTTAAATTCCAAACCGGAAATATAATGGACTCTTTTATTTCCTCTTAAAATAACGAAAGCATAACGTTGGGCCATTTTTCGTTTAAATATCGAATAAAAATATCGGGCAGCATTGTTTTTCTTTTTAATACCACACCAAAAACATCAGCCAATATTTTTTATTCTTTATCGGATATGAAGAATTTGGGGAAGAACCTGAATATATTTTTAACGAGGCCCCTATATTTTACGCTAAATGATTTCGCTACAAATCGGGTATTGTGCGGTAGACAATTCATTGAAGCATTTAATTGATTTGGGTACAGATAAATGTTCTCAATAGCTTTCTGAATTTGTTGGAATTAGTATAGTTATAGTGAAATACATATTTATTCGCGTGGAAGATAGAAAATGATAAGAAGGGACCCTTATTTTTTTTCGACATTATACCACTGTAGAAAAACACACTGACGGTTTAATCTCTCTGTAGTGTGGTTTTGCACATATAATAGGTGCCTTTCGTCACATTATCTACAAATACATACACTGTTCTGTAAATATACTTTTGTGTCGAATGTATTAGTTCCAAGTTTAGCTACAATATAACAGAAGTTCACTTTTTTTTTCATAAATTGACGTACATTTGGCCACAAACTCGCCTAATACCTAATATCTGCCTAGCCTTTTCCCAGTTACATTGGGGTCAGCTTCCAGTCAAACCGGATGCAGCTTAATACCAGTATTTTACATGGAGCGACTGCCTATCTGACCTCCACAACCCAGTTACTGGGTAACACGATATCTCGTGGTATGACTGGTTGTCAGACTTTCAGGCCTCTGACTACCCGTAACGGCTGTCACAGATCTTAATTTGACAACCGGGACCGATAGCTTAACGTGCTCTCCGAGGCACGGAGGGGTCTCGGTATGAATTGATGGGTCCACAGACCGACCGCGGCAAGCGTAGCTTAACCTCGATCGATCAACCTGTGCGGCTGTTCCTTAGCCACGAGCCCCTTTTACAAACTCGCCTTATAGTAATCCCTTTAACACATACTTTAAGTACAAGTTAACAGCTGCTTTCATTTAAAATATCTGTTGTACTCTCAAAGTCAAAGTCAAAGTCAAAGGTTTTTATTTCAAATAGGCAAAATTACATGCACTTATGAAACGTCAATTGATTTTAGTTGCACGGTTCCAAAATGTTGGTCTTATGGAGAACAACCGGCAAGAAACTCCATAGACACTCTTTTAAAATAAAATAATACAATAAAGATGCAAGATCTTTGCATAGTTACAAAGTTTGTAGGTGCAAGAACAATGGAGGTTAATGTGTGAGATGTAATATTATCTAATAAATAATGCTACGAATACATCATGTGACATAACTAGTTATGTCACATGAGTCACTAATCTACATTGAGCTCACATTTACAGCATGTTTTATGGGCTACGAATTTAACTCGAAGGCCTTTAAGACTCAAAGACAAAAATATGTTGATAAAGTGACAATTATATCAACAAAGCCACACCTCATTACTAACTTTAAAAGGAGATAAATGAGATATCTCCTCGCTTAAATACCTCTTAAAACTTTGTCGGACTCACTTTAAGGGACATTGAGTCTAAACAAATATAACCTTCTCAGAAATTCAACGGCAAACTTGTAAGGGACTTGCTACTATCCAACTTCAAAACGAACCCTCTCTATTGTAGAAATACATCTTTGAGTATGAATAAGACAACGTATACTGCGCAGATATATTTGTTGGTACTGTAAAGATTTGTCACATGAGTTGTCTTTCTAAACACATCCTTGCGTAAACTTATGTCCAGAAGTTACCTGTAGCTTTTTATAAATACGACAGCTGATAAACATGTCTACACAGAGCCTGTAAAGAAACTGTTTTCCATTGTGACGCCACACTGCATTTCATAAAAGCTCACAACAGGGAAGTAATTAAATTACTTGCTCTGCCCGCAACTTAGTCTGCGTAGACTTCAGAATTATGATAATGAAAGAACCAATTAAATATTTTCTTGCAATAAAATTTCTCAGAGCTTGCCTAATTCATACTCATTCGTACCCCAGAGCACCTTTATTGTTTTTGAACGCCTCTTATTTTGACACTCCTTCCTAAATTTATGAATTCGGGACCCCTCCTGTGCAAATAATTTAGGGTGCTATACAGTTGTTTCGTGTTGTGTACGTTTTTGAAGTTTATTAAAGCGAAATGATGTTCGCCGAAGCGGAGCAATTAAGTTAAGGACGATTTACGACACCTCTAGTTTGGCATCATATTTTTATTATTTTCTCTATTTTTATTGAGTGTAGATACTTCATTTTTTAATCTTATTTTTATAAGCCAACTTTTCAATGTACTGCTCAGTTCTGGAGTTATTTACTTTCTCTCTTTATTTACTGAATAAGACTAACACTAAAGCTTGGATATTGGCACAAGCAGAGAGAGGCCTATGTCCAGCAGTACCCCATTGTATCGGATCATAGTTAATGATTTTATTTACTTATCTAATAAGTTTACTAAGTAAGTAAATCAGTTTCCTTAGTAAGTATGTAAGATTTTAATACATACTTGATCCAAATTTACAAACGCCTTATATGAATATTTCTCATGATCGTGTGACTAATTACTGCGAACTATAATTATTAATATAAACTCGTGACCCTTCCCGCTGAAGTCAAGCGCTTAACCACTACACAAATTAGGTCGTGATAATTATTATTCATTAATTACGACGCCTAGGGAAGTGACGGGCGTTCCTAGCCTGCACAGCACGACTTAACCGCTTATTTACTTTAACTGCTTTTGCCGTGAAACGTTCGGTGAAAATTTAATACCCGTAACTAGCAATTATAAAAACACAGATTTTATCTAGGAGTATCTGTACATAATTATAAACAAAGTATCTGTAGATATCATACACGGAAAAAATATGGGTATAGCAATACCGAACATTCAGTTATCAGTCTTTGTACACCGAAAATAATGTATCCAACAGTATCTACTGTTATCGCTGAGTATCAACAGATATTTATGGCTAAGTTATAAAAAAAATGATTTATCTATGAAAAGAGCATAAGATATCATAGCATCAGGTGGACAGAAATATCTGCCTTCGAATAAATTTACAAGAACAAAATCAAACCTTATTCTGTGCAGGTTTTCTGACTGCGAAGTAGATACAATAGTTAAACAATCATCGTGCAGCTTAACTGAGTCTCTAGAAAGGAAAGGGTTAATAAATAAAACAGCCTCAATGATAGCAAGGATTGCTAAAAATATATATTTATTTAAGTAGTTTTCAAAAATGACGTCTCATGTAAAATCTTGTCGGAGTTAATTACGTGTTCTTTACAATTGCTAGTGCCGCAGTGTTGAAGTCTCTCCGATGGAAGGCTTTATAACTTCACGGAGCGTTTATTATTTAAAATTTAATTTTCATGGAGCTACCCCTTCTTAAAGCCCTTGGGGAAGGATACAAGGAAAATTTGAAATTAAAATTGTATTATAAAGGCAATTCTTATTAAAACTTAAACAACTTCGGATAAACGGGTAAAAAGAAAGCTAAGTCAACAACTAGATGGATATTTCTAACATTGATGTATGAGATTGACGTTATGTATGAGATTGACGTCAAATCGGATGTAGCCTAAAAAAATACATTGTTGTTTTGAACTAACAGTTATTGAAAGAGCGGGAAGGGATAAACTAAGAGACGCCAAATTCAGTAATATTCCTTTACTGCGCTCAGAAGAAGAAGTTGAACTGGGCTGGTTACACCTGCCGGATGTCGGACGAGTTGTGGACAAAATGACCACTCAGTGGAGCCCACAAAACGTTAGACGATATCGCGGCGGGCCCAGAACGAGATGGTGGAATGAGCTTGACACCTATTGGAAGGATTGGTCGCAAAAAGCTTTGGACCGAGAGGAGTGGAAGAAGGGTAGGGAGGCCTTTGGCAGTGGGACGATAATGTCTGAATAAAAAAAGACGTCTCCAATCTCCACGTCAATACACTACTTTGACGTGCCTAAATTATGATTTGCCGCCTCTTTATTCAACATTCTAGTTTTAGTTTATTCAGAATTACTATTTTATTGTTCCAACACCCAAAAACGGATAAATTAAGGTAACTGTTCCCGTTTTCAGGTAAAGTTATACCTCCTTTGTTATAATTTTAAACGTAGAACGATGTTTCGAAACGTCAAAGAGAGCTTTTCCGTCCAATATCCTTCAATTTATTTGGTCTTTTGACGCTGAATGTACTTCATAAAGTACCGAACTCTATAAAGTGCGGTGCTTTGAAATTAATTGGAGAATTTGACCAACATGAAAATGTATTGAAGATTTTTGTAAATAAACCAACTCAGCTACTGGATACTCTATATCTGTTGTCTATATGATACTGTTGTTCGTTTTGTTTTTAACTAAAGTTGTTGAACGGGGATTTCATTGTTGGATATATTTTTTATTGGAAGTGTCATGAAATGAACTTGATACTTAGTACTGTCGGCTCACTTTAATATATATTCTCTTAATAAAGAATAGATATTGAAAGATTTTAACAGAGCCAGATAAAATATGAAGGAATTTTATGTCTTTAATTATAAGTTTAGCGTTTACTTAGGATGTCTTTGTGCTTTAAAAAATAAAAATTTTCTTTCGTAAAAAAAAACTTCGAAAGTTTTCAATAAAAAAGTGCATTTGTGCTTATAGACTAATATCAGTAACGATATATCTCCGACTACCCATTTTTGTAAAGAAATATAGCATCACGCCTGTCGCCTATATTTTCCGAAGGGATGGGCAGAGGTATACATAGTTGTACACCCACATTCCACCAATGCTGTTATTAAATCCCATAGTTGGTAAGCCTTTTGCCATCTACCAGACACAGTTCCAAACTCGGGGATACTACCGAGAATTTCCTAATAGAAAAACTTAAGCCTTTATCTTTAGGGGGTAGGCAGAGGTGTGCATCTAACACTTTGCCCGACCCAGGAATCAAACCCAGTATCATGCTCGGCAGTCGCGCTTAGGATCCCCAACGAGGTATTTAAAGAAAAAGAATAAAACGTTTGCATTAATAACTCGTGCGCAGCAAACTCTAGAGTTATAAATTATGAACAGAAACACACGCTTGTAATGTTGATCACCATAAGATGTCATAGTGTGGAAGAAGAATTCGAAATAGTGAGCAGGTCGTTAATAGCGCGCCTGGAGTATTCATCCGGGGGACTCAGGTTCACATCTTGCTCACGATCGTATTTTTTTTCAACAAAAAACATAATTATAGGCATCAGAATATAAATTCTGGAATATAAATCTATAAAACTGCCTCGTTGGTCTAGTGGTCCCAAGCGCGACTGCTGAGCATGAGGTCTCGGGTTCGATTACCGGGTCGGGCAAAGTGTTATTGAGTTTTTCCGTTAGAAATTTCTCAGTAGCAGCTCGGAGTTTGGAATTGTGCCCGGTAGATGGCAATAGGCTCACCACCTATTACATGGGACTTAATAACAGCATAGGTGAAATGTGGGTGTACAACTGTGTACACCTCTGCCTACCCCTTCGGGGAATACAGGCGTGATGCTATGTTATGTAGAATATAAATTCTCGTTTCATCCGTGTTCGTGAAAAACGACCGCACAAAATATACTTCCATAAATATGCCAACTTGGTAAAGATCTCTATTTTAGTATTTTTTTAGTCTCAAGTGTTTTTGTGACAAAGACAACTTATCAGTTCTTAAAGTATTCCATGGAGGCAGAAATTAACTATTAAGAGTATGAATAATTAATTTAATTAAACATTCCTTTTAGACGCGAATAAGTGGGCAACACAAAAAGTGTTTGTAAGCATTTTTTGATGTTCGTCGAGTTTCTACCGAACTTAGTTGAAATAGGCATTTGTTTGTATAATAAGGACAATTAGGAATTGTTTAAGAACACCTTCTATCAACTTAATTAGTCTTAAAAAAGTAAACATCTCAAGTAGAAATGCCTAAGTCACATTTTAATTATAATTATTTAACACAAAATTCGTAAGAATTACAAAAACACACACCCAGTTTTCCTGAAACTTATTCTGTTCAAACAAGGCTTCGTTTCTTCGAGCAAATATCTCCGAAACTTTACATCAATAAATCTTAAAGAAGTACTACAAGTATCTAACGAAACCCCGGATCCAAACACTTTTGATTTTTGAGCGATCCTTATAGAATGATGTTCGTCTGAAACTTGGTACAATATCAACATTTTACGTTGGTACTCATGTACGAAGTTTCTTGTAAATTTTGTACGTGTAAGTAACATAGCATCACGCCTGTATTCCCCGAAGGGGTAGGCAGAGATGTACACAGTTGTACACCCACATTTCACCAATGCTGTTATTAAGTCCCATGTAATAGGTGGTGAGCCTATTGCCATCTACCGGGCACATTTCCAAACTCCGGGCTGCTACTGAGAATTTTCTAACAGAAAAACTCAATAACCATTTGCCCGACCCGGGAATCGAACCCGAGACCTCATGCTTAGCAGTCGCGCTTGCGACCACAAGACCAACGAGGCAGTTACGTGTACGTGTAAGTATTATTGGAATTAAGTAATCTATTTATATAGGCACGTAATTAATAGGCCGTCATATATTTATAGGTTTTTAGACGTTCACTCTTGACAGAGTGGCCGAGGTTTCGTGAGTCCCACTTACAAGTTATAGTTCGCGCAATGTCTACACTGCCTTCCGTTGTTTGCATCATGAAGACATTTTACAAAGGAAGATAGAGTGACATTTTTATAAGGTCTGTCCAGCGTCTAGATTATCTCCCACGCGATCGTTGTAAGTTCTACATATCCAGAAATTACAATGTCTTTGTAGGTCCTTTGGTGGGTAAAAAATGTCTAGGTATACTCAGTGTGCATATAGGTACACCCCGAACTGGGAAGCGGAGGCTATATAGGACACCACTAGGACACCGCTATGTAAGTTTTCTCTTAAAGAGGGATTACGAAAACTGCTAGTTCAACCGAAAAATACTACTTTACCGGATACTTTCTACAATGTATGTGTTTTTCATTTTTGTGGAAATAAAATACGGTTATGACCTGTGTATGTACCTGCTTTTCCCCGATAAATATTCCTGACGCTGCGCTGTGCCAACTAAGCCATCCCGATCTTTGCTTGAACTCATTATTTATATTTAATTTGTTATATTTAAATATTCATTTAAAACACCCGACTGAAATACTTAGACGGCTTCTAAATTTAATGAAATCTAGAAGTATCATAACTAACATAACAAAAATAAAAAGTTGGGACTAATAACATTTAATTAAGGCAGAGTTTTGTAATATCCGCTTGACTTCTAATTATGTAGATATTTAGTATTAAGGGCCGGAATATCCGATTCATGAGATAGAATTTAAATTTTCAAACTGAGACAAATTGAGAAATATAAAAATAACGTTTGCGTTAGACGTCGGCGACGTTGCCGAGGCCGTCGGCGGGCCTCACAAAAAAGTTTTTCATATAGTAAATATTTTGTGATCCATTTTTATTTCCTTACGAGTGTAGTAGTATTTATTGGATGAATTAAGACTTGAGAAGCATGACGTGTCAAGAAAGACTAACAGCGTTATCAGTACTATCAATTAAAGCTAAAAAAGTGTATTATGTAATAAAAAAATACTTCTGAAAAGGCGTATTTATCTATGATGTAATCATAAAAATCTGTCTGAGAAAAAGCCATAAGATTCATCTGTTTTAATGTATATTTGTTGTTTTGGTCATTACTTGATTAGTAATAATACTTGCTTATATTCCTACTCATATAATAGTGTGCAATTCAGCTCATTTAAGTCTTTTTTTTTATAAGTAAAAAAAGGAAAGAGTTCCCTCCTTAGATTATATACCTAGTTCTCTCAAAATTTGATGTTGCTGACGTCCACGTTTCTTAGAGCGCCACCACTGCGTTTGCGCGTTTCAAACGTCATGTCCTACCTCCAAAATGTGAAACGAAGTTACGTCAGCGGCCTTTCCAAACAGACACGACATGGGGTAGAAAAGAGCGTGTCATTTTTTAACGTCGGCAACGCATCGACGTCAATCACTTACAACCAGATTTCACGCACACATTTGTTCACGTAGTTTACACTTGTATTTTTCTTAAAATATCTATTTTTATTTTCAGTAAATCTCAGGCTCGGTCTTAGCTGTCATAATTAGATATTTTTGTTTCGAGCTACGAGTTTCAATTATTTAAATCTTTAATTTACAACGTTTTAGATACCTACATATTTATTGTTATCCTGCTACTGTACCTTAGAAATACAGTGAAACTGCCGACTCGTAAGTGGGTGATAAAGTATGCGATATTTTCAACGCGTTATAATGAGTGCGAAATCACGTTTTCTAACGTCTCAGATTTTTTGGTTCTTATAAATTTTTATAACGATGACAAAAAAGCGTAGAAAGGCCACAAAATGTCGCCTCGACGACAAGACAGATTTTCTTTTTGTATTCATCACGTTGTCTCTCTATAAAAATAAGGTTTTTCATCCCTCACTCTATCTACTTAAAATCGGGTAAGTGAATCCGGAGTGATCAGAATTTTGACCACGCACTCAGAGGGTCCGATTTTGTAAAAATGTTACCTACTTCTTGTATACAGAGTGACGACGAGTTTTTGTGACAATTGGCGAATGTTTTCCTTACTTAAGAACTATATTATTTATCTTTTTTTTTAGAGGACTCACGGTATTTTGTATAACATACTTCTATCACTAATAAAAAAATAACATAGCAATAACGTAAGATTAAACTTGGACAACGCCTTACTAAAATATTTTTTTTGATCTATTTATTTCAAAAAATATATTATTACCATAATTTTCTTATTTCGTGAGACCTCTGACTTGATGACTAAGAGGTGAACTCATGATAATATCCCAGATCATGAAAATGCTTATGTACAGGTTATTTCTGAGTGCACCACAAAGATTACATGTGTATTAAATAAATATGCACCATAATTACACCTTATTTGGGACAATTATTTATAAGTCAAAAAAAAGGAAAGACCCAAATTTTATTATATTAAAAAAAACCTGGAAGATTTTTTACTACACCGAGAATATTTATCTTACAAAAATAGACCAAAAAAACTCTGATAAAATGAATCCGATTTTCGAACAGACGTCGTTGCCTGTATTGTTCTTGACAGGATTTCAAGCACAACTTTGAAAGCGCGGCTGTTTCGACCGACTGACAAAAAATAAAACCGTCCGCCAGATTACAGTCGAGTAGCGGATTCTACGGAAAGATAGCTGTGCCAGTTCTGCGGGAAAAGCCTGCTTTTCACCTCCCAGGGTTGCCAGTTATCTGATAAATGAATTTTCAGTTTTGTTTAAGATAATCATCACGGTACCCTGTTTTGCCTCACTGTTCTAGAGCTGTCCTATTGATCTAATGCACACAAGTGCGGCTACTGAGCGTGAGATCCCGGATTCGCCATCTGTGACCGACCTGCACAGGTGACGGGGTGCGTCGTCACATTCGGCAGGCCGGGGTTTCTTCTACTTCAGTAAAGATTAGACGTGGATTATGTGGTTATTAGTCAGTAGGAGTCCGGCACAGCGTTCATGATGGATTTTCCACACAAGAAAAAAAAGAGGTTCTGTGTTCGAGCTCCCGGTCAGGTAGTGGTATTGGGCCTTTCAATTAGGAAATTTTCAGAAACCGCCCATTGTTTGAAATTGCGCCATTTAGGATAGTTATGTTGATAATAGGCTTCTAAACTATGGGTGTACAATGGAACACCTGTATTTAATTTTTTTGGGGAATACGGGTGTGATGCTTATTATTAATATTATGTAAATAGGAAATGCATTATGTTGACATCTGGTAGCTGTTTATGAAATCGAGGAAGTCGGGCTTTTTACACGACTATGTTTTAGGGTTCATGCATTTATGTATGTTTGTGCGTTTCTTTATTCCACCTTAACTTCTAAATGCCTAAACCGATTTATCTAAATAGGGTAGGTATCGTCAGAATTCTTATACTTTTCCAGTAAAATAGGGTAGAAAAATTAAAAAAATAGAAATATCGTGGCTTAGGTATATAAAAAGGTTATAAATCAAAAATTATTAAAAAGACGGTTACCATGTAACAAGCGAACTTATTAATTTTTAAATAACTTTATTTATTTACTTTTTTATTCACACAAGGTAGGGGGTGCTTTTTAATTTTTATATTAATTATTTTTTATTTAACACTATCGTCCCGCTTGTTATAATACAATGTCCGAAATTTACATTTCGGGGCTGGCAACCCTAATCGGAACCGTCCTCGGATTTCTTCAGATCGGATCTCTAATCCCGGCCTAATTTACTTTTAAGGTGTTCTCCTATAACGTCGATAACTTATTCAGGACAACTTCGGTAAAAGGAACTGGTACCGATCAATCTGTATAAAGAAAACTTGTTATTTTGCTGTTATTCGTCAAACTACTTTGAAGTTTCTAAATTGGATTTCGGGAATTGAATTGAAATGAATTGATTGATAATACTTAGGTATGGAACAACCTTAGAAAGGTAGGTAACAGCTTATCCCAGAAAACACGGCTCAACACCAGTGATAGCCTACCAGTGTGACCGCTGCGAGCTTTTTTTTTCTTTTTTTAATACGTTGCCCCACACTAGGAATTTCTTCCTGTATCGTGAGTGCGTTTACAGACATATAATCTCACAAGCACACACACACCCAGACACGGAGCAATTATCTAAGATCGTACAAATATTTGCTCCGTGCAGGAATCGAACCTGCGACACGGAGCGCAACAGTCGGTCTGTCGACCACTGCGCCAACCGTGCTGTCCGTGTCAGTTTTAATCTAAGCCACGCACCATTGTCTTTTCGAAGTCATGTGCGTATTATATATTAATTATCACTTGCTTAAAACGGTGAAGGAAAACAGCACATCTGAGATATGTTAGATAGCCTATAATATTCCATATGAATATGCCTATCATATACAAAACGAATTTTCATATCCGACTGGTAGATATAGAGATTTGCGCGGTTAAACAAACAAACGAAAAAACTTATATTATTAGGATGAAGTACGGCTGTACTCCAGCCTTAGCCTGTTAATGTGATATCTTAAATATTCTTCTATAAGTTATAGGAGTTATAGGTACGTACTTAAGGCTCTTTGCTTACAATGGTTTTATTGCAATTTCTGAGAGACACAATAATGTTTATGGCTAATAACATTAGTGATATATGACCCATTAATACAAGTGATTTCTTGTTATTATGCTGAAACATTATTCCATAACAAAAGATTATCTTAATGTTACGGAGAACTAGTTCGCTATAGCGGAATTATGAATCCCAAAGTTATTTGTCCTACCTACCTAATTATTCTTTGATTGAGTGGATTTATTCACTTGATCTTTTCCAGAGTTTTTGTTTGACCTAATCATTTAGGCAATGGTATTAAACACCAAAATTTCCCCAGTGCAGTTATTCATGTAATGTAATTCATGGTCAAGCTATTGCCATCAACCGGGCAAAATTCCAAGCTCCGCACTGCTTCCGAGATATTCCTACCAAAAACATACGTTATGTAGATACGTAATATCTCTAACTGCCTCGTTGGTTTAGTGGTCCGTAGCGCGACTGCTGAGCAGTAGGTCTCGGGTTCGATTCCCGGGTCGGGCAAAGTGTTATTGAGTTTTTCTGTTAGGAAATTCTCAGTAGCAGCCCGGAGTTTGGAAATGTGCCCGGTTGATGGCAATAGGCTCACCACCTATTACATGGGACTTAATAACAGCATTGGTGAAATGTGGGTGTACAATTGTGTACACCTCTGCCTACCCCTTCGGGGAATACAGGCGTGATGCTATGTTATGTTATGTTGTGTAATATCTCTGCTTTTCTTCATTGTACAGTGGGCAAATGATGCGTGTCACCTGATGATAAGCGATCAACGCCGCCCATGAACATCCTCAACCCAAAAGAGGAGGAAAAACACATCGGTACATCCTATTCTTCAAGGCTCCATGTCGTATCTGACGTCCGAGCACGGACCTTTGTCGACAAACTTATCGAGTGTAAATGTATTGAATTAAATCGTTTTATCAACAACCTATGTCATATTTGACGTTTAAAATCGACAAAAGTATCGACAAAAAGAACCGTGCTCGCACCGCTGACGGAAGATAGTTCCACAATTTAGGTGTGCGAGATGTTACTACCGAGTTTTGTCTTTAGCGTTTAGGGCAAGACCAGAATTCTGCGCCCTTAAACGGAACTAAACAGGAACCACTGCACAAATTCTTTCTCTGCCTGGAATCCGCACCCCTAGCAGCTGCTCCTGTGGCCAGACCCTAGCTACATCACTCTCACTACCACCAATCAAAACCAAGCTTCGAGGATAATAAATTGTAATAACAATATTCTCCAGGAATGCCTGCTACCTACGTGAACGCAGCACCTTAAAAAATACATTGCAATACCTCCGTTTGCCAATAAGCCTATTCATTGGGTATAATATAAAGTCAAAGGTATAATTAATTTCATAACTACGTAATGAATGGTTGACTGAATAGTACCTAGGTACCTACTTACCTAGAAAACGTTATTGGGTATATACCAAAGTAGATGTAATTTACTTATCTGTACGCAGTCGAAACTCATTTATAAACGTGTTTACCGGTTCAGTGACAAACAGACAGAAAGGATGACGTTGATTGTTGCTATAATTTTATCATCATTATGTACAGCAGATCACTGCAAGAATTTTACTTTTTCCCGAATTCATAGATACGCATTGACAAGACATTTCTTTATGCTTTATACCGAAATGTTTTTAAACAACTTTTAAGCACATTTATTGTATTTTATTATTAATTTAGTAGCGTCTTATTTTAGTAAAGTGTTGAAGCCTACTTACGATTAATCCGGTTAGAAGTTGTTTTATTAAAAGAGCGAAAACCTTAGACAGGTATTTCTTTATGACGTCCCAACTTATATATACCTACTGTTTGGAAGCAAGCCATATTAACACGAATATCTAGTTGATATACCTACTCTAAACGAACGAAACGAACCAGCATCAACTTAAAGAGTGTGTAGATGTGAGTGGTATGTCTAGACACACACAAACACCCAAAAACAGACATAAAACCTGTGAAGAATTATGAAAATAACTTTTAACCGGATTAATCGCGTGTATTATTTGTTTTTTTTTTATTATTATTATGTGTGGTGATCACGGAAACCTAAGATATTAGATACCTACTATAATTATGAAGATAGAATATATATTTCCGAAATTCATACGGGCGGCACAGGTTGAAATCATAAAATGGTTAATCATCAATATTTTTTACATATGTACTATTAGACAGGGACCTAAATACCTCTTGGGTAGTTTGACCTAAAAAATGATCCGTAGGTACCCTGTGGTGTACTTATCTAATTTACTATTACAAACAAAACAATGAAAATGGCTTCTAATTATAACATTTCCTCAAGCCATAAATTAAGCAGATAAATCCTATTCTTAATAAACTACGTATTCCGCTGCAGATAGAAAAACAAAACCATAATTCATCAAGTTGTCGATACCCATTCATCCTGTTTATCAGTAGGACCCTGACTTGAAGAAAAAGTAAAAGTTGTGATTACGTATTGTTATTTTAATCAGCGTTCGAAGGAGTATGGCATATCGATTGACCTACTTAAAGCTTGGTCCTCCCTTCCCATACTTCCTGGCACGAGTCGAGATCCGATGACATCTGACGCGGAATACTTAAAAGAAAAATTTTATGATACCTAGAAGAATGGTCTCTCAAAAGATATCCCACGATTTTTATACGCACCTAGGGATTATTTCATAAAACCATAAAAAGGTTTCTGACTTCGATAGTTAGTAGGTAGGTAGGTACATAATTTTGCTTGTTTTTGGTCACGTACTGGGATCACCCCACTAATTCTCAATCAAACTCACACAAAGCTTCTAACAATGAGCTTACCGCGCGGCGTAGTCTTAAACAGGCCGATTTATAACCGACGAAAAAAGAGAAAGTTGTTGAAACGACGCGTAAGTATATGTTTTTATACAAAAATACAGTATAATGTTAAAGTTACAATATTAAATGGAAAAAGGATACGGTCGCGAACAGGATTCGAACCTGCGCCTCCCGGATAAATACTCCAGGCGCTCTGACCACTAAGCCATCTCGACTATTTAGAGTTCGCTAAGCATGCGTTAATGCTTTTGTAAGATTTATCTTGGACAGTATAATGTTGTTGAAGCCACTGGATTAAGAAATAAAGCAGGAAGATTACCTACTTTCTTTTTCGGGGTGAAACATTCATAAAGCCGCCCGGCCTTAGCGGATATGACCGTTGAGAGTGGGATTTTTACCTCACTAAAACCCCCCGATGGTTACCATTAGCATATTGTGGAGGGCACTGGGTCCTCTTAATAGACTAGCTCCAGAACCCCCGCCGTGCAACGCCTATTAGGGCACATCCCTAGGGAGACTGTAAAGTCTTATCCCCTGAGCCTCGCTGTACACGCAGCACGTGACCACTGTGCTACCGTATCTCTAGGATCTCTTCATGGGTGAACAGAGTCCCCTCCCTGCACACCCATGATCCCAAAGGACCACCTGCTTTACGTGATGCAAGCCGGGTTTCGGCTGTTAGGCGTCGGGGCGATTGCGTCCCCGATGCCTACTTCTCTGAGCGGGATCTGCCTTCTCACGCAGGGGCGGATTTCCCTATAGGCCGTGTAGGCCCGGGCCTAGGGCAGCAAAATTCAATTGTCATCAAAAGTCGAAAGACAATTTGTGAATAACGATTTATTGCTTCTCACAAATAGAAATGGTAAGAAAACAAATAGAACAATTACAAATAGAATGGTATCTGAAATACTGATTGAGATAATTAAATCATTCATCAATCACTGACTAACGTTTTGTTTTTCATTTTTATTTAATTTCTATAGTTTATTTAATTTTTCATGCTTTACAGCACAAAGGGCAATCTTTCGTAGGCCTAGGGCAGCCAACGTATCAAATCTGACCCTGTTCTAACGATCCCGCTCGCCAGCCTCCTTCTGGACCATCAGGGTCTCACAGAACGAGGCCATTTCCCTCTAGTTCTCAGTCTCTGCCATACTTCATAACAGTGAAAAATTCGCCTTCCCTTCGCCAACGATTCGTTACCAACGTTAGCTCACTGCAGGATGGCGATTTCAGACCATTAAAGTCCAGGTTACCTCGCGGTGGTCTTCTTCACCGTAGCTTAGGTATGTCTGTGATGACTTAGATTAACTAAAATACATATTATAATCACATTGAAGAAGTAGTTTAAGATAATATTAGCTTAAGTTTCGGTTCCACAATAGGTAGTTAGAGATAACGACACCATTCATATATCGAAACAATATCTGTAGAATTGTTAATATAAACCTGTTAGGAACAAACAGACAAAGGGTTTATATAATTGTTAATGAACCTCACTAAACTTTGTACATAGGGTGTTTAATGTCAAAGTTCGGCGTAACCACGAGCTGAAGACCGCTAACTTCGCAACAAACTTCGGCACTTATCATGAAACCTTGTGAAAACCGACACTTAACCCTATAGGTACTAGGATTAAAAGACGACGGTTAAGTTTCTAGCATGGATGAATAATATTAGTCTATGGTTTCTGTCTTCGGATTCCACGCTCAAAATTCCCAGTAGATAATCTTGCTTTTTATTTCTATAAGATTTTCTTCAACTAGTTAAGTAGCTACGCATTTATTCTTTGAAGATTTGCATGCAATACGTTAAATGAAGGCGAATTTCGTCCCAAAATATTCACTATCAAGTAGAAAATCAGTGAAAGTTAAATCGACTCGTTCTTGGAAATGAGGTTGCATAAACAGGTAGAATAATTTTACTATTTCCGAGTTTTATCTTCGAGCCGGAAAGGTAGAGCGGAAATTGGTATATTTTTCATGACTTCCCCAGGTAGGGAAGTCTTACTCACAGAAATGATATAATATTCGACTTAATTGCGAGGCTGCAACCTGTCACAATTTACTACCCATTAATTTTTAAAGAGCGATTCTGTTACAGCAACGTTTCTAACATTTACGTAAAAAGTCATTCCTCGGATTAAGCTCGAACTCGTAATGGCTTCTTAATGAGGCCCGACAAAAGGCTCTCCGCAGAAACAATATTTACGCACATTTATAATGAGGGGCAAGGAGAAGTCTCACCCCCTCTTTGCGATTCAACTGCGCATATTTCATTTTAATGTTAACGCCAGAGGCCTTTCGGCCGTCGCTTCGCGCCAACACGCCCACTAGTCATTCACTAATTACAATTTCTGCAATTACGTTTTTCATTGAGTTAATTGCAAACGTTATAAGTTGCAACTAATTTGGGAAATTAATTTAAACGAGGGCAATTTTACATTAACATTTAATTGTACATAAGTACCTAACTACATATGTATCTTACGAAGAAGCTTATATAAAATAACTGGAGTTACATTCATGGAGTTATAGACGATATGATAATATCGAGCAGACATTCAAAAAGTTACATCAGAACATCGACTAAGGCGAATTTTACATCGATACCTAATCGATTTATCACAACGGTCGCCTAAAATGAACTATTGACTTTTAAGAGATCGATTGTGATATAATTTTAAAACGAGTACTTTAATCAAAACGTGCATTGAAATTCATTATAACCGTTAAAATTAGCTTGGATAATAAAAGCGTATTCGATAAGGAAACGTTTAGTCACATAAAATAAATAAAAAAATACTTTCCAACTATAAAATCTATAACACTAAAATATCACTTATTATTACATTCGTTATTGGTGTTTTGGATACTGAATCTGACATTTCTAATACTAAGAAATTAATTTAGATTTTGAATATTTCAACTTTTGTTTGTTCACTATTTAGTTCGTCTAATTCTAAACATAAGTCATCAGTACATACATAGTCACAGTCTGAAATAGTTTCACAATACAATAAATTGTTTTTTTTTTGTCTTTGGGTACTATAATCGTCTTTTCATATTTAATATCGAAAGAGGACTAAACTTTATAGAGCAAGGACAATAAATACCCTTAAGCTCTTAGTCGCAATAAAAGCTTTAATAAAATAATACAACATTATGAGAAACCTCAGTCCTAAATAAACATAGTATAGCGAAAATGAGTAAACAATTTACTTTATCAACTAAAAGGAGTACAAATGTACCTACATCTGGCATGCATACATGTATTATTCACTATTAAACGACATGGAAAAAGGGGTATGTACGCGTCACACAAACACGTAGATATTATGTAATTGACTTTACTTGATTTAAGAATGAGGTCTCGCCATCTTAATTGTTCACATTGTAAATTCATATAGGTAACATAATTTTGGAATACAATACCTAGAGTTATACGTTCAACTTAACCTAACACGACGACTACAGACAAATGATTACAAACTTTTTTTTTTGAAAAAAATAATTTTAATCCTACCTATCAATCACGAGTAGACCATTTATACAAAAATCTTTTTTTTTCCTTTTTTTTTAGTAATATCGCTTACATCAGTGATAACATAAAAGCACCGTCAAATTATCTAATTAATGACAATAATAAATATTAAATGCTGGGTACAATAAAAGGCAAAACACTTCACAAACCCTGAAACACACAATACATATCTTAAAATCAACGCTCTAAATACTATAGGAAGACCAGGCAAATAATAACGTTCACAAGCGAAGGGTGCGCTGGGAAATTAAAATCAGTTTACAAGTGCAGCGAATAAGCCGCGTGCGCGCTAGATCCTTACAAAATCCGAATTCAAATAGTGTAACTAGAGCCTAACTACGTTTAATAAGAGTGTCCAAACTAAATGAATCCGAACTTAAGTGAAACGTCACATACAGAATGAACATCCACTCATACATTTAACGGCGCAAACACATTATATTAGTGATTAGCTGTGTCTATCTACACTAGGTGCTCGGGACAGGGCGGGTAAATAAATGGCGGACATACTAAAACGAAGCAAATAACACAACAAACCAAACGGAAAAAGTGCATCACGTCAATTATATAAAAAACATACCTACGATTTTTTATTTTTTCGTATTTTTTTTTATATTTCGTGTAATCTCTAAAAAATGCATTCTATTTTACAGATTATAAGATGATACTTTTGAGTTTTGGAACAGTCCCACGCCTGCGAATTACCGCAGCCGTTTGAGTATTCCAATACTCCGAACGCGTCATATAAGACACGACCGAAATCTATTTAAATAACAGGTACCAGCTGACATGAATTACGCACTTTCAGCAAAGAAAAATATGTCAAAACACTACTAACATTTTTTCGACTTGCGACTAGTTAAATCAACTCTACTTGACCATTTATCGATTAGTTGTCGTTTTTTGTTATAAAACCTCGATTAGTTCGTCCACGAATGCACTATGTTTTAGTATTATACCCCTATCTATCATCAGACACCGTGCTATTGGTTACAGTACACACATAACCTTTTATTTATCAACTTTCTCGTAATCATATAGCCTGTATATGAAAAGGAAAGTCAAACACCTTCGATGTGTAGCCGATGAAACAGTTATACCTTTAATTCGATTATGTTCTCGATTTTTCGTTCAATATTTTTATCGACATTTGATGTCGATTTAAGGTTGACTGTGTCTTCGACTACTCAAGCAGCTTCATAGCGATTTTACAGTGTAGCGTAACACATTGTTTTCAATAATTCCCTACAGATTTTACCTTAAACTTTAGCCAATTCTATAAATTAAATTATTAATTTTGAATTTCGATTCGATGACAGGATGTCTCCCGAAGAGTTTTACTAAATGTGTTAATGAAACATTTGATATGAGACGTGACAACCCTGATATGTAGAATAAAGCTGCTCTACTTTTACTAATAACACTAGATGTAATTAACCTCCAGTACAGCATAATAATGTATCAACCACCAACTAGCTACGATGTGTTAATGTCACAGAGTAGTTATCGAATGGAGAGTTCAAAATCTGTACATACAAAATATATAACACCACAACAGTTGCACGAAAAGCAGTCATGTTTATGCTCCACGCAGATTATAGTCAAATGACGGACGTGTTCTCACGCGTAATACAAAAGCTCTGATGACTTCGAATTTGACTACAAGGAATAAACACTCCATTCGCAAGCTACTCCATGTATAAAGTGAAGAAATGGTGTTTATATTAAGTAATTGTTTTATTTCTAAAACTTAGGTTTGTATCAAGGAAGTAGGATCACGTCTCTATGATGTGGAGTGTTCGCCTGGCTGTGGCTCATTCTGGTACTGGACAATGGTATCTAGAGTTGACACACCGTTTTCTGTCATCGCGTGGTCTCAGGGCAGTTATTCTTCAGCGCCAGCGTCTTCACTGATTGTGTCGCCCGCTTTCTCTTGGGAAATGTTTTGACCTGCAAATTCAAATAACTGTTAATAAGGAAATTCATTATAAGTGTAAAGACAGAAAGTAAAGCAAGAATAATCGCAACTACTAAAATTACTAAATCCACACTGATATTAGCGTTAAAAAAATAAGCCAATATACAAAAAAAAATTTGGTACATCAATATGGGTACCAATACCTGTATAAAAAAATGTTAAACAGCGTTAATCATTTCGTTCGTTGATACTTTATTTATTTACGTTATAAAACGGGATGTTATTTTCGTATTAGATAAAACGATTGCTAAGAAATATGATACATGTGAAAAATCGATCCTATTAATATTAATCATAAAAATGTTGAATTAATTAATTATTTTTCTTTTCGTGTGGTTGATTAATAACCTTGAATTTAAACCGCCATCTGCCATCGCTTAATGTGTTAAGAAACCAGCACAACTGAGATGTTCTCAATGGTGTGCCATTGAGAACATCTCAGGTGTGCTGGTTTCCTCACTATGTTTTCCTTCACCGTTTTAAGCAAGTGATGAATAATATCTAATACTCCTTTTCGAAGTGACTTAAAAACGGAGGGGCTCGTGGCTAAGTAACAGCCCAACAGATCGATCGAGGTTAAGCTGCGCTTGCCGTGGTTGGCCTGTGGATTGGGGACCATCACTTCATACCGAGACCCTTCCGTGCCTCGGAGAGCGCGTTAAACCGTTGGTCTCGGTTGTCAAATTAAGATCTATGACAGCCGTTACGGTCAGTCCTGATAGAGAGAGACCTGATAGTCATACCACGAAATAACGTGTTACCCAATAACTGTAGTGTGGAGGTCAAATAGGCAGTCGCTCCATGTAACTTATTGGTATTAAGCTGCATCGGGTTTGAATGGAAACCGACCCCAGTGTAATTGGGAAAAGGCTAGGCAGATTGATTAACATGACTTCGAAAAGGCATTGGGGCATAACTTGGGTTCGACCAATGCAACGGTCATACCACGAGGCTATAACTGCTTTTTAAGAAATAAATTACAAGATTATATATTTCTAACCCTTTTTCGCTGATGAAAGTATGCACTTCTTGCAGCTTATGAAGAAAAAGGAGACACGTTAGAGTTAGGCGTGGAGGGCATCAGGTCCATGGTCTTGCACACCCATCCAGCGATGTCCACCTTCTCCGCGTCCGCCTTGCGGATCCACTCGTGGTTCTGTTGACGAAATTAAACTTATTTATAAACTAAAGTCTCTTATTAAAGCGAAGTTCTCCAAGGGCCGCGCGCCATACGCGTAGGCGTACACCGCTCGGGACTGAATGACGTGACGAGTGCATCGTAGCGATAGAAAACACTTAATTTTTTATTAAAGTGATGAGTTTTTCATTATTTCCAGTTTGACGTCCGTTACCTTCCACATTTTTTACCACGTTAATTTTGGTATATGTTTTATATTTCAAAGCCTAATATAACTAAATTAATAGGGTCACTACCGACTACATGGGACTTCATAACGGCATTGTTGAAATGTGAGTGTATAGCTGTGTTCTTTTCTGCCTACTCCTTCGAGGAATACAGGCGCCATGCTATATTGTTATGTTTATGTAAAAGAAAAACTGAATATTACATAAGAAGGCGTACATTTTTTTTTAAATATTTCAAATGAAATAGAGCCCACACACAGCATGAGATTTGCGTTTGATTATTTGGCCATTAGAAGTAGTTAAAATTGATTTGAAACAGTTTTTTTCTGGGCCATTTGGAAAAACCACGCGTGCATTGGGGTTGCCTTAGGCCTATGAGTGTTTTTGTTGTCGATATTGTTTTTTATTATATATTTTTTAAGTTAGATATCATTATCATCATCCCCTGCCCATACCCTTATATTTAATTGAGGTCGACGCAGCACGTTTCATATAAATAAAAAAAAAGACTATTTAATGCTGATTTTTATATTTATTTTCAGGTTGATGGTAGCAGTAACAATAGACAATCTGTCCGTTTGTTGCCCATTCACGACATAAAAGTAAAGTATTTTTAGCTCAATTCGAGGTAAGACAAGTAAGACAATTATTGAGTATAAATTATTAAATATAAAAGATCCTACATTAATAATAAAACATTTACCGTTAGAAGAGCAGTTTTGATCTAGCAATTATGATGAAGTTTCATAGTTTTTTTAGTTTAACTAATAAATTACCGTAACTCCTTCAAAGGAAGTAAACTAAACAAAGGCAAAAGACGTGTTAAAATGTGGAGGGCGCCTGGAGTATTTATCCGGGAGGCGCAGGTTCGTATTCTGCTCACGACCGTATTCTTTTTCCATTTAATATTATAACTTTAAAACTAAACAGTTTATGTAAATGTAACCGATCAACAAATTCGTCGCTTACCATCAACGTTTTCAAGTCAGCCCTCTCATCAGGATTTTTCTTGAGGCACCGGTCCACAAAGTCTTTGAACTCATCTGAAAAGATCCCGGCTGGCAGTTTTGGTGGAGGCTCGTTCACTATGTAGTCGAGAAGCTCGAATATCGCCATTGGTCGAGGGGAATTTGGCGCCTGCAATAACAATAAAATTTTAAGAAATCCGTCGTTAATGTTTTCTTTATTTAATCCTCTTGATACATTAAAATATGTATGTGTTCTACTACAACCTAAACCACATTTGACGACGTGGTTGGCGCAGTGGTTGAAAGACTGCGTCGCGTGTCGCAGATTCGATTCCTACACGGAGCAAATATTTATATGATCTATCGATAACTGAAGGTACTGAGCAAAGGCATGATAAATAACCTTTTAATTGTCTTATACATTGAGTCTTGTGAAAGTGAGAGCGGGTCCTTACACCCCTTTGTACACCATAGAAAGAAATATATATTTTATAAATCTTGCACTAGGAATATCTACTGTATTGTTTGGTCCGTTTACAGACACTTATCGCCATAGTCTTAAATAATAAAAAAAAACTGAAAACCAACCTGCCCAGGAGAATGGTCTTCATTCTGTCCACCAAATATAGCCGCTAAGGTCTTCGCGTCAGGCGGCGGGATGGGATACATTCCTATTGCCATCTCCACTAATGATAGGCCAAGAGACCAAATGTCTGACTGCACTGAATAGTGTGTGCCTTGAAGTCGCTCCGGCTGTAAAATAATGACGTCATCATTTAGAACAATAATCTAGGGGCTTCGTGTGATGTGTGTATGTTAAAGAATCCGAAGAATTTGCGTTGGCTAACTGATAAAATGCCCAGGTTATGTAATTTAATGACAAAAATATTTGGGATGAACATTTTTTGACATGTGTGGAAATCCTAATGGACTTCATGACAGACTCCTACAGACGAAAACCAAACAGTCCTCCTTTAACCTTTACCGGGGTTTTGGGTTTCAGAGCTATATTCCCCGCAACAAAAATTGTGAACCCACAATCCCAACTAGATGAGTGATTTTGCATCAAGCATGAGTGTAGGTTTTGTTGGACAAAAAGGTTTTAATTATTTAATATTTGTATTTAATATGGCTAGGTGCCAAGCAAAACTACATCACATAACATAGCTGCGCACCTGTAGTCCCCGAAAGAGTAAACAAAGGTACACATAGTCGTACACCCACATTACACCAATGATGTTATTAAGTCCCGTGTAGCTGGTGAACCATCTACCAGGCACAATGCCAAACTCCGGGCTGCTACTGAGAATTTTCTAGCAGAAAAACTGAATAATCCTTTGCCTGACCTGGCATTCGAACCCGAGATTTCATGCTCAACAGGCCCGCTTGGGACCACTAGCCAAAGAGGCAAAACTAGACGGAATTAAAATAAATCCTGGTACAAGGCAAAATTTAACCCTACCCAGGTTAGACAAGGACTATGTTCACAAAATAATACACAAATACTTAACTACCTCGTTGGTCTAGTGGTCCCAAGCGCGACAGCTAAGCACGAGGTCTGGGTTCGATTCCAGGGTTGGGCAGTGTTATTGAGATTTCTGTTATGAAATTCTCAGTAGCAGCCCGGAGTTTGGAATTGTGCCCGGTAGATGGCAATAGGCTCACACATGGGACTTAATAACAGCATTGGTGAAATGTGGGTGTACAATTATGTACACCTCTGCCTACCCCTTCGTGGAATACAGGTATGATGCTATGTAATACACAAATACTTACAGACATATAACTCCTTGTTCCAACAAATGAATTCGCCATCGAATCAATCAGCTGCCCAGATACTCCAAAGTCACAGATCTTGATCTCTCCATTGCTGTTCACCAGGATATTGGACGGCTTCACATCACGGTGCATTATCGCGTGCTTGTCTCGTAAATAGCTCAAACCTTTGAGTACGGCTGATGTTATCGTGCCTGGAAAGTAAATTCTCTTTAAATCGTATGTAATTGAATGGATAAATATGGTAACAAACTTTTGAGACATTTTAAAAACGATTATTAATTACTCAGTAAGTTTCGATTTTCCAATGTTAAAAAACCTGACATAATATTTCGTATCGATTATTGTTCACTGGTTAGTTCGAAACTAGTCGGACAATCCCGAAAAAACCACGTGAGTAGTAACCGGTGAACAATAATTGATATGAGTATGCTTCAAACATAATATTTAGTAAAATGGTAAAGCATGTTGTATGTCTGGTAATTAACGTATTACCAGACATACAACATGCCTTATCATTTTCCTTCATTAACCTCTTAAAATCATTTATTTGCTTGAATAAGGTACATAATAGGTGTTTACAAAACAATGGTAGGTATCTCTTATTCTTTACAAATTTTCTTACAGCTATTGAGCTAATGTATGACTATAATTTAAACTAAACATATTAAAGAAAAGAAAAAATAGGCAAGAAATAAATAAACCTCATATTAAATCTAGTAGTTTTGAAGATAAACAATTCAATTAATACCAGTCCTATTAGGAATTTACAACTTATAATCTAAAAATTCGTTTAAACTATAAAAACATCTATCTGATAATAATTTTGTTATGGTATGCTTAAATTTAGGAAATGGGAGTGACTTTATGGAATTGGGAATCTTATTAAATAATTTGATGCACATGGCACAGTCCTAGGGGTGTAGTAGCTTGTCACTGGTTGAAAAAGTGTTTTATGTTTGAAAACAAATATGCAAGACTCTAGAACATAAAGGCAAGGCAACGTTAATATTTTATATTTCTTGAAGAACGGACGACAAGAATCCGTTTGCTTAAGACCAAATATGGCCCTTAGGCATTTTTTTTGCATCACAAATGCTTGGTCTATTTCAACACAACAACCCCACATAATGATGCCATATCGAAGTATTGAAGTTATATACCCATGGTAAGCGGTAATTGCCGCGATTCTAGACACTTCGCAGCTAATTCACCTTAGAGGGTACACAAAACTGTTCAACTTACCGCAAATATAATTAATATGATCTTTCCAAGAACAAAACTTGTCTAAGGATATTCCCAGAAATTTTACGGAATCCGTTTTCGGCAATGTAATACCTTTATATAATATATTTAAGTTCAGTGGTTTTGTTCTATACGTATGAAATTGCATTAATCTTGTCTTAGTGATGTTAACCTTCAAGTTATTTGATTCTAGCCACTCTATCGATGTTTCAAGTGCGGTGTTTATTTCCCTTTCTTGGGAGTTGAATTGGCAAAATTCTTACTTTGTAGGGGTCTCCTTTATAACAAGAATACGCAAGCGAGCGACGTCGCGAGCATGATTCGAACCTACTACGCCCGGATAAATACTCCAGACGCTCTGACCACTAAGCCATCTCGACCTCTGCTCACTACTCCAAATCCTTCTTCCACATCTTAATACGTCTTTTGGTGACATAATCGCTATCTATTCAGTCCTTTTACATTGTGACTGAATCAACACAACTAACATTGCAGTTAATACAATGTCGTAAAGATGCGATTACTTTAACAAATACAGATAAATCTTTCAACCACATTAACACATGCCAATGAAAAGAGCCCATATGTGTCGTGAGTAAGCCACTATTAAATTTTTGTATTGTTCTTATAGCCACCATAAAATTACGTTACAAAACGCCTCTAATAAGACCTTACCATGACCTGACTGATAATTTTAAACAATGCAGTACCACTGTGTTATCAAAATTCACATTAAGCATTCCCATTGCAACTAAAACTTGTTTAACTTCAAAACATTTGCATATACATACGTGAATTAAAAACACACAAAATAGTAGTTAATTAATTTTTTCTGTATTATGTTGTGCCAGCTGAAATGTATATATATATATTTTTTTTGTTGTATAATTTGTAATTTGACAGACAGAGACGTTCAGCTGGGGAGTTTGTTGCGCCGCTTCTTCTCTTCAGTGACGCACTAGGAAGCGGTGAAGGGTGGGCGTTTTTGGGGACTGTCTTATTGTTATGTATGACGTTCAAAAAGTACCATTTCTAATGGTCCAATTTGTATAAAGATATTTTTGATTTTGATTTTGATTTTGACTCATTATGATTACAACTTGGAAAATATTATACAGTCACACTCAGTCAACTGTGAGACTGAAGAAATAAACTGCATAATAATGTAAACATAATATCATTATCAGTATTGTGTATACTATGAAAAAAAAATGTGAGTGACTCAGTATAAAATAAAGTAATCCATCTGTCTTTTTTAATGTGAACAATTGACCATACTTTTATGTAAAAAAATTTACATAACAAACTGTTTGTGTCATTCTAAACAAACGTAATTACTCATAAAAGAATTTACTTTAGTATAAAGACTGCCTGAGACACAAATTCTCTACTAGGGTAGTAAATGGGTAGTTTGTATTTCTACTGTGAAATGTTTCAGTTAAATGTATATGCAAATTGAATGTTGGGTCAACCAAAAAATACTGTTGGGTTTTTAAAAGTAAAATGTAGTTTAAATGTGTAAATTCTAATGATATGCAAACATTGTTAAAGGCTTTCTATATGTTAGGATCAATGAGGTAGCTTGCACTAGCATATATCTGTACATAAAGTACCCTTTTACATATTTACATAGATGTGTGTATTCGTCTAGTTGTTCTATTTCTAAAATGCAGCCACCAGCCGACACACAAGAAGAAACCTACCATACAATAAACAAAATATTTTTTTGAAAAAAACAGATAACAAGTGAATAAAAGAGACTTACCTAGAATCGACTCAGGAATCCTTCCAGCTTTTTTCAAAATCAGATCAAGTGAGCCGCCATCCATGTATTCCATACAGATAGAAATTTCCCCATCACTATAGAATGCTCCATAGAAACCCACAATGTGAGCAAAGTTACATTCATGCAGTACTTTAAGCTCTCTTATGATCTGTTTCTTAATGGCTGGCTTGACTTCTAGGTGGATCAGTTTACGAGCCATGATGAGGCCTGTTGACTTGTGTCGGACTTTCATAACCACCCCCCCATTGCCTTGTCCTGTAAACATTTAGAGTAGCATGATCCTGAATTAAGCATATTTCTGCCAGGTGGTATTGCATGTAAAACTACATAATGAGACAACAACAAACAACATAATGAGCATATAACATGGGAGGCACATTTACTTTAGATACATTATTAAATTTTTATTTTGGTAAATTATTATTTTGGTACATTAGTAAATTGGTCATTTAGTTAGCAAATTTTCCAAAGAACCCATTCTGTCCCATATAAGGTGCATTTTATTCAATAATCCAATTGAATTGTTTCAATAAAAACTATATTTTGTAATATCAATGCATCACAAAAGCTCAGATAAATTATAAACATAGGGTAGACAATGGGTTCTGAAACTAAATCAGCTAGAGAAATGTTGAAAAACTTCAGTTTAGTAGCAATATCTTTCATATTTTTAATAATTATATAAATCAATAGGAAACATTATTTACCTAGCTCTCCAAGCTTTTCAAAGTCATCATCACTAAGCTCTCCGATTTTCTCCTTCTGACATAAGAATACTTCTATCCTGCGCCTCTGGGTGTCATCCATTTCAATTTGCTCCAGCCTCTCTGTTAAAGCCTCAATGCTGGTCTTGGACTTCCCAGCTAGTCCCTGCCGCCTAGAAGGTCCATAGTAGCTATTAGATACACCATTTTTAGTCAACAAGATAACAGGAAAATATAGTTATATCTACTTGAAATGCGTTTTCCTTGCTTGCTTATGTTTGAATAATAAATAACTGTAAAATGTAGGCATTTTTAGGGTTTCCTACCCCCAAAAGGTAAAAAAGGAACCCTTATACAACCCCCTTGTAAAAATTGAGTAACCATTTAAGCTGTTGCGTCAGTCATTAGCAGACACAATAGATTTTTATTGTTACAACGTACAGATCTGTACGTTACTGAGCCGAAAGGTTAATCTATTGGTAAACATTATAAATAACTTACTCAGTGGCAGTTGCAGACTTCAGCTGTGGTGTCATGTTGGATGGTGTTATAGCTGGTGCCGTGTCAATCGACCCTGGTGGCAGGGTCAGATTCAACTTGTTCTTCGACATTTTACTCATCTTGGATAAGTAAATTTTACTGCTTTAACCCATGAAATATTCTTGTTTTTCCATAGGGTGTTATCTGAAACATTCAATGATAATAAACGGGTTAGGTTTTTTAAAAAGTTGTGCGACAATTACTATTATCTAGAATTCTAGACTCATACAGATGAGTAATGCATTTTAAATTGGTAGCATTGCCAGTAAGAGGTAACTAGTTTTAAAGTCTAAATTTAAATGATCAACTTTGGTACTTTATTAAAAAAAAAGATAAATGTGATAATGCACACATATACATACATTATAATGTTAATGACTAATAATACCTCAAAGGAAAAAAAATTGAGTACGTGAAATTGCGAGCCATAATAATTATATTGAAATGCATGTGAAAATCATAATTATTGAAGCAGAGTTTTATTTAACATAGTATAGACTTGGAGGAATCAAGTCATGGCCTATACATGTTGGCTTTGTAGCTTAGCAATAAAAAAAATTGGTCAAATTAAGTTCAATAATTTTGTTCAATAACAACAGCTACGAAGCCGAAATATAAATTCGCCGCTATTCGACGTCTCAGTTTCAGTACCTACTGTATTATCAAAAACCAAACTACAAGTACTCAGGCATTTTATCCAAAGCAATCAACAAGTAACAAATAAAAGTGAGCCAAATTTAGGCAAAACTCTGTACACTGAAGAGTGACTCAGGGCGATTTAATTTAGGGGTGTAGGCGACTACAACTTGAGAATCCAGACTTACAAGAATGGGGCTCAATTTACTCGTCACTGCATCCTTTTCACCGCATAGTCACGTACAAAATGAATACTATAAAAACTATGTTAAAAAAAATAAAAACAAAACCCCAATTATAATTAACAACAATCAGAAAACGATAAAGAAAATCGGAAAATTATATTCGTCAAGACAGACAATGGACAGCTCTTTCTTTTTGACAACCAACAAAATCTGTATTCTGTCATTAGGGATTTACGATGATCATTTTGAAACCACTTAAACTATCGACATTATTGCATCGATATCCATGAAAACATAATTGAACTAATGAGATCTCGCTTAATTGATTACAGTTAGCGAAATCAATGAACTCAGCCTATCGCAGTTCATGCTATATACCCGGTTCACCACAATACACATCTCGTTTGTCCCTGCCACTTTCTGCAGGTCTTCAGCCCATCTAGCTAGAGGGCGTTCCACGCTACATTTTCCGATATACGAACTCTACTCACGGACTCGTCTGCTCCAACGATCATCGATCCTTTGGCAGACATAGCCCACTGCCCCTTCAGATTCTAAACCGCGACCATGAGTGACGATGTCTTGTCGTAACGTTGTGACGGACAGGACGCACTGATTATAGACTTTACTCTTCAAACACTACAGTATACGTGACCAGAAACCTAGAGAAGCTTTGATATAATCGGTCGCGGGGTGACATGAGAATTAAACGTGACTTGGGTTTTGTCTTAATTCATACCGAGGCTGAGAGGCATAATTTAGGCTATGTAGCATTCCGTCATGCTGTTCCAACGACTCTACTACTATGAAGATGTAATCGGCAGATCGAATAAGAGATGTACTCTCTGTTCACGTTTATACCCTATCCAGTCCAATCTAGCGTCTTGAAAAGATCCTCCAAAGCATTGGTAGAGTTTAGGGAAAATTACGCCGCCTGTGTCACCTGGCCGTCTACGTGGTTGGATAGGACTGGTCTTTCTATCCTGGATTTGGACAGTCATCGTGGCAATGTCCTACAAGCACCTCGACACTCCGATATATCACCAGTTAATGCGACATCGTTGAAGAGCATCCAGAACTGCCCTTGTTTCGATAAGTTTATCTAGTCTATCTCTTAGGCCACAAATACCGTCCACAGCAGCTGATTGTACTGCTCTTGCCTTTTGTACAATTTGGTGAATAGTAAGGATGTAGTATTGTGGTGCACGATCGGTCGTAAAATCAATATCGACTGATACCTAGCTCTTTCATAATCCTCACGTCTTAACCTCAACTATAACATTCTCTGTACACACATTATATCCAGATATCACACACTACACGTACACAAACAATGATATTCACGTCACACATTTTTTTTTTTTGTTTGTTTTAGAATTAGACTTTTGTTTGTTTTAGAATTAGACTTTTGTTTCCGTTAAAAAATGTGTCATCATTAATATTTCCTTCATATTCATGAGTGATACGGTCACTATGCCACAAAACCCATTAAAAAAAACAAGATAAAGAAAAATGCAACATTAATCTAGTGGCAAACACAGACACGACTGTTGAGAGTCCTGTGTACGATTCCCGTGTCGGATAACTTTTTATTTTTTAAATCCCGTAAGATATGCTCGCCATACATGACTTACGGACCGGCAACCCCAATGGGTTGCTTGTTAACTTAACAACAGCATCATGCCTCTATTTCCCAATGGAAATAGAGGCATGATGCTGTTGTTAAGTTTCGCAGAATCGCTTCTAAACATCGTCAATAATTTTGTAAGTTTTTGATGATGCAATAAGCATAATCGATTTGTTGTTTACAGCAATACACTAAGTATTGGTATTGAGCTATCGATATTGTTGAATTATCGAACATCCCTACCATCCATGTCAAGCATGGCAACTTGTAGCAAAGATGCGAACTATAAACAAAGAGTACTTTTTAACCACAGACTAATTAGAGATAGGTTTTGCGTATTATCCCGGTCAATGGTATTTCCAAACTAGTTCCACGTGACTACAGCGGGCACTTTGAATGTTGCTTTTAAGACAGAAATATAATCACAAAGTACCGCAAACACCAAAGGATTGAAATCGGAAATAATAATAATATGGGTTCTTTCTATAAATCAATATTTAATTATTAATATCTATAACATACATACTATTATCCATACGAAGCGAAATTCAACTGATATTTACAGCATAATAAGCATTTCAATAAGATAACATATTTATAGCACTCAACATTGTTAACTATTATTCAGTCTATGATTTGATCGCACCATCATAGAAATATAATAATATTTCATGTACAAAATGGCTGATGGATGCTTTATTTTTTTTTACAAAAATGTTAGCTATTAAGCATTCATGTGCATGCTTCTTAACCTTGTTTTTAACCCTAAGGACTAACTGAGCTCAGATCTCTTAAAGATTTTTTTTTCCAAAAGATAATCGCGCAAGATTCATAATGTAGTATTTTTTTAATATATTACATGCGCACACGCATAACTAAGGCCGCGAAAGTAATTACTAAAATATTTTTTATGTTTAATAAGTATATGTTGCTTCTGAGTGAAAAACTAATATTCAACAAATTCATGTAATGATTGTCAAAAGTAACATATGCCATATGCCATTATGTACAGGAAACATTACAGAATATATGAGATTAGGAAACAGAGGACTTATTTATAGCCGTTTAGCCGTACTTAATAAAAACTAATTTTTAAAATTTCAATCTTAAATAAAATTAAGCTACATTAATAATTAACATTATGATATGCACTGATTTATGTGGATTTTAATTTTGTCAAGAACATGTTAATACCGGGCTGATTTTTCTTTGTTTCAGGAACATTTTTTTTTATTTCCAGTTTAGGAGTTTTGCTTTCTTTTTCCTCGGTTTTAGCTTTTTTCTTTTTGTCAGTTTTAGGGCTTTTTTGTTTTAGCTCACCATCTGCTGTGTCTTTCTGTGGCTTCTTCTTTTTGACCTTCTTTTTCTCTGTTTCTTCGGGCTCACTGGCTGGTTGGAGTAAGGGTGTGGGATCATTCATTATCATTGATAACTTTCCGAAGTAGTTCCACAGTGCGTCTACGCATTTTTCTGGTTTCCCACCATCCGCCGTCTCCCAAAGTAAGCCATACATTCTAGGTTTTATTTTTTCCGTAGGTTTCTTCATTTCAGACTCAAATTCATCTTCTAAATGTTTCAGTCTTTGTTTTTGAGTTTCTGGCGACAGGGATAAGACGTCGTCTTCGTCCATTGTTGCTTCCTGGTAATGAACAATGTTGAAGTTATGACTCAAATTCTTTTTAATGGTAAAACGCACTTAATCTAAAACTAAGTGATTAGTGTGGCCTCTGAGACAACTAAAACAAGTGTGACTATTGATCTAACATCTTTCAAACCACTGGTCAGAATATTACTATTCCAACAGATCACATATTAAAATAGTGACCTCTAATCTCTGTATACTAACCTCATCGCTCAGATATCCATGCGGCACAAACAGTACATTGTCCACCTCATATTCGTCAGCATCTTGTTCGTCATCGCTGCCAGCAGCACTGCCGTCGATACTCTCACCTTCTTGTTCCTCTTCCCATTCCTCATCGCTGTCTGCTTCATAGTCAACTTGTTTCTAAAATTTATTAAATATTAAATATAAATTGAATTTTATGCTTTAAGGCCAAACCACTTGATTTTACTCAATGGCAAGCTGTAAATATGATGCTCTACAACACATTGAGATTAAATACCAATTAGTAGATGTAATTGATTTATATTTTCACTATATTCAAAGGTTATCCCATAAATATCAGCAATACATTTGCAATGGTACAGTAATTTAAGTGATCATTCATCGGTGGCCAACTGAAATATGAACTGTCATCTTAATATATATAAATCTCGTGTCACAATGTTTGTCCTCAATGGACTCCTAAACCACTTAACCGATTATAATAAAATTCGCACACCATGTGCAGTTCGATCCAACTTGAGAGATAGGATAGTTTAAATCTCAAATTATAGTCGCGTGCGAAGCCGGGACGGACCGCTAGTGTTATAATATAAATACACATTGTCACAAACAATATCATACACACCTCATCTTGGCCAAAAGGTCGTCTAGGCCTAACACTGGCGCTTTTCTTCCTCCAGGTGCCCCAATAAGGTGGGCGGCGATTTTCGTGGAAGCTGAGTAGCTTTGGCTTTAGTTTTTCTCTTTGAGCTGGCTCACAAGTAAGTATCTCGCCTGCACCATCTAGCATTGGAGGCAACTCATCCTCTGTAATGAAGAAAGGTAGGTAAATTTTGAGTGGTATGGAAGTATGTGATGTTAAATATCAAACAATAATTAAGAAAATGGTACTCATTATTTTATTCTGTGGTTATGTCCTATACCTTCCATATAATCACTAAGTAATGCTAAGAGATTATGTATGGACGTTTCCTAAGCAAAATAAATTGCCATATTAAAAAATATTTGAGAAGCTTATTTGGAATAAACGAGGAGGCTTTCACTCAGTTGTCACAAACTAGACTTTATTAAATGCAGATCTAATGATTAGTATAATTTCTAGAGCAGACCTATATACCTATAACTTTATATGTATAACTAACAGGAATTAACGCGCAATAAATACCTTTGAATCGCTTGACGTTTCGACCAGGTTGCACTGATCGTGGTCACAAGCAGACTCTTATTGCGCGTTAATTCCTGTTAGTTATACATATAATAATATCATGCAACGCGATAGTTTAAAAGTTAGTACCTATAACTTGTACTGTAATTGAAGTGGCTGGCAACTAATAACTAAAACTTATAATATGCATTGTACTCACCAATAATCATAACTTCATCATCATCCTTATCAGTCAAAGGCCAAGTCTTACCACTAGTAAGCGGCTTACTCGTCCCATCCTTCAGACACCCCAAGTATAAACCTTTTTCGGATACATTCTGCTTCTCTATAAAATTAACTAGATCCTCTTTTCTTTCTTCACTCAAATCTACTCTGACTAACGGAGCTAACCTCATGTCGTTTTTGATCATAAAATTAGATAACATATCAGTTTTGCTGACACAGGCTATGGTAGGTTGTTCCTTCTCAGATTTTTGTTTTGGAACAAAGAAGTTAACAAAGGCTTCTGCAGCCTTTTTCTTTTTAAGTTCTTGTTCTTGTTTCTCTAGTTCTAAAGCTTCTTGTTTCTTGCGTTTCTCCTCCTCTCTTACTTCTTTTTCTTTACGCTTTTGTTCTTCTTTATCTTCCCGTTCTTTGCGTTTCTGTTCTTCCTTCTCTTCTCTTTGTTCTGAAAATATAAATTTAAATATATTTCAGTGTCAGAAACCCTAATATGTAATTAACATAACCAGGAGTAGGCACAAAGTCACATCCATACTGCTATTAAAATAAACTATGGTATGGTAAACTATGAGGCAGGCATTAATAAAAATGTTAGTGACAAAAGGATTATGACTTTTCACAATTTATTGTTATTATAATGACAATATTTCTATAAAAACACATGCAATGTGGAGGTCATACTCCATAATCAACAAAACAATTAACTGAACTTACTCTTTTCTAACTCTTTCTGTCTTTCCCGTTCTTCTTTCTCCTTTCTTTTCTGCTCTTCTTTTTCTTCCTTTTCCTTTCGTTTAGCCTCTTCTTTTTCCTCCCTTTCTTTCTTCTTCTGATCTTCCTTTTCTTGCCTCATTTTAGCTCTCTCCTCTTTTTCTTGTTGCCGTTTCTTTTCCCTTTCCTGTTTTTCTTTCTCTTTTTCCTCCCGCTTTTTAGCAGATTCCAACTTTTTCAGCACCTGTAAGTATAGGAATAATAATTATTGCAGTTGGTTGTTGTCCTATGGCATCCCACTGGTACATAGAGCCTTCACAAGTTATCACTACCTCAGTAGACTGACAAATTCATTTGAAAATTAAAAATTTTTGTTTATAAATATGTACCTTATGTTAGTGGTACATATTCTATTATAATCTTATTCTTATACCCAGCATTTTAAGTATTTTTCTTTCCCTGAATAGTCTCCAATAAAAATAATATGCTATTGTAAGGGACCCAGAAATTATTGATAACACTGGAGAATTAGATCAACAATAGTCTAATTATATTTTAATATAAGTCACATATTTATAAATTTTTGTCACTATTTACTGCCAGGACAACTGATACATAAGAAAAATTAGCATAGTTAGTATGAAAAAATTACTGAATTATTGAGATAACCTGCGATTAATTGACACAAAATAATTCACACAAATATAATGACCTAATTGATTGTTTGAACGTTAAATACCTGTTTCATCACATATATGTATTATTGTAATTTTTATATTAATAGTAAAGCTATAAAAAATTTCATCTGTTGGCTCACTAATTACAATAGATTTTTATTGCTATAAAGTATGTATTTGCATTCAATATAATTTCATTTTATCATAACATAAAACATATCAAATTATTTATAGCTTTTGCCGTGTCCTGGTCAGATTATCAGAGTAGTTATTATCCACAGACAATTCTTACCTGTTTTGGAGTTAAATTCACAGATGATGTGGACTCATTCAGGGACACATCCCCTTGACTATTAGTCACAGAAGAACTCCGACTTGTCTTAGGTGACTGCTTAGGAGTTGTTGGATTAGAACTAACAGAATCATTGAGCTTAGAACTGGGAGAACCCTTGGAGTTGTTATTTTGTTCGGCTTTTGCTTTATTTCGAGCACTGCGTTTTGGAGTGACTTCATTTTTAGGTGGTATTCTTTTGGATGGTGATTTCTTTCCTTTTGTGTTGTCATCTGCAGATTCATCAATGCTAGATGTGTCATGCTCTGAATCTTGAGTTGTATCTTTCTCATCTTCACTGTTGGCGGTGCTATTGCCTTCAATGCTGTTTGTCTCCATTGTTTTGATGTCATCAGGATTATTTGAGTCTTCTAATACAACAACTGCCTCTTTTGCTCCTGTCTTAGATTTGATATTCTCATCATGAGGTGAAGGTTTTGTTAATTCTAAAGTTTCTTTATCTGACTCTGTTTTATCAGTATCACTGTTAGAACCATTTACCTCTGTGGTTGGAGGTTCATCAACATCCATCGCCTCAGTGTCCGCTTCCTTGTTGTCAGCACTGTCAGTCCCACTTTCAACTTCCACAGACCCATTGGTAACTGTTTTCACAGACTTTTTCTTCCCACCCCTCTTCTTTTTCGTCTTTTGAAGTTTCTTCTTCCAAGCTGTGTCCACTAATTTTACAAAAGGATTTAAAGATTTATCTTCCTTTGTCGGTTTCTCGCTACCTTTGCTGTCATCGTCACTAATTATAACTGGATCTTCAATGATTAGGTCATTTTCTTTACAAATTTTGCCGACTTTAGTGACTGATTCCGTTTCAGGAGCGGATAGCTTGCGCTTCCTTGTCTGTGGAACAGCTGGCTTAGGTGATACATCGCTGATGAGCTTGAAGGGGAGTCTGGCCTGCGTAAGCTTCTTTTTAGACGGGGTTACTTCAGTATTTTCAGGTGATTTACTAGTTTTCATCGTTATAGAGCTATATTATACTATAATGTAACATTTAAATTAGGTTATTATGTACGTAAACACTTACAAACAATATAAAATAAATATACAACACTCCTAACAAAACACGATGAACTTTTTTTGACAGATGTGAGAAAACGCGGGAGTTTATGGGAACGTTCAAATACTCGGCATTCATATCGATAGTAGCATCAGTACCTAAAAATCCAGTTTCAATATAAAAGCTTAAAAAATTATATTTAGCTACGGAAGTTTATCAAAATTATTTTTAGATAAAAAAATTACTTTATTAATTAATAAAACAACGCAGTAAAATATGATTCGTTATAGAATCGTCGTCTTTAAAGTTAGATTATTATGTTTAGAACGTAAGAGAGGTACAATTGCGTTCCATTCCACTATATTAAAATCAAAATAAAGGTATTCATTTCCTAATCGCTGTAGCATAATCTCAATTTTATTATCTCTGTACTATATTTTTTCTAGATTTCTTCTTTGTAGCTTTGATTTGATCTATATTTTTTATTAATTTTATGGTATTTTTTATGCTTGATGCGGACTTGCGGAGGCAATGACCCTACACAGCAATAACCCAAGCGATGACCACCTAAAAGTTATCATTCATGAAACAAGAATGAAATATTTTTGAAGCATTTCGAACCTTAGAATAAAGCTGTAATGTAACGTATGATGCAGTGGCGTAACTAATGCTTACGGGGCCCTGTATCAAAATTTAAATTCAGGCCTTTTTATAACATACATAGAAGTCCTAAAACTAGGTTTTTTATTTTTTATTGTACAGTACATGTGAGTACCATGTAACCATTTACATATTCTATGAATATATATTTGACTGATGGTGGCGTTTGTGTTGGGTCATTAGATTCCCTACAATTTAATTCAGTTAGTTATGCTAACGCTGGCCTCATGTTCATTTATGAGCGCCGTCAGTTGGGGCTGGTCATCTCTAAACTGTCATGGCAAAGTTTATAATATACATAATGTACTCTGTGGTTTATAATTGTAACTAGACTCTATAGACTTCATATTATATTGTTCTCACAAATCTTAATATATATAAATCTCGTGTCACAATGTTTGTCCTCAATGGACTCCTAAACCACTTAACCGATTATAATAAAATTCGCACACCATGTGCAGTTCGATCCAACTTGAGAGATAGGATAGTTTAAATCTCAAATTATAGTCGCGTGCGAAGCCGGGACGGACCGCTAGTTATTTCTATATTGTAAATACAATGTAACCAACAATATTGTAATTGTTTGATGAAAAAGAGTAACCGTCGAGTATCTTGCCTGTTCTTCTCTATAGAATCTACACTTTAGAACGTGGCAACTAGTTTTTTTTTGACAATTCAAAAGTGCCTGTAAATTGAAATAAATGAAATCAAAATAAAATCAAAATTTCTTTATTCAAATTAGACTAAAAATAAGCCCACCCTTCACCGCTTCCTAGTGTTTAGTTTTCCTAATGCTTTGGCTTTGACTTATGGTTCGGGGGCCCCGTATCATTGATACGGCTGATACGGCGGTAGCTACGCCCCTGGTATGATGCGTTGCATTCGTTCCATTGTTATAAGAGAATACTTACATATTATGGACAGCCTACTAAGAGAACTAAAGTTATACTAAGTATTTGTTCATATGAATAGAAATAAAAAGCTATTATAATGCAGGACCATAGAATTAGAATATTTTTAGTACCCCATAGAAGGACAGAGAGCTCAAAAAGTGCTACATAGTAGTGAGGGCTACGCTGGCAGATAAAGTGAACTAGAGAGGAATGGCTGCCTTTTGTGAGACTGTTGTCATCCAGGAAGAGGCCGCCGAGCGGGATTGTGAGAGGGCCTATCCTTCTCGGAAAAGAAAGCGTCTAGGAGGCAACCGCCTCGGCGCCTAACAGCTAAAACCCCGCCTGTATGATTTAAGACAGGCGGCCCTTTGGGGTCACAGATGCTTAGAGAGGGGACTCTGTTTACCCATCGTGATCCCAGAGAAGACGGTGGCATAGTGGTCACGTGCTATCGTGCACAGCGAGGCTTAGGGGAGACCCCTGTACAGTCTCTCCAGGGATGTGCCTTAATAAGCGCTGCATAGCAGGGGTGCTGGAGCTGGTCTATTACGTGCCTCCCTCCATATGCTGATGTTGACCACCAAGGTGGTTTTAGTGAGGTAAGAATCCTACACACCCCGGTCTTATCCATAAATTGGTATGTCTATGTTATTTCTTCTTTTTCTTTATTTTTTTTCTTCTTTAAGATTATTCTTTTCTTTTTCAATTAGTCTCATCCATTATTATTTTTCCTTAACATTGACAGGAAATCTATTAGTATAAAAAAAAACATAAAATTTGTGTTATTCTCTTGAATTTGTAGTAAAATATATGTAAACAACATATTCATTACGCTACCACATATAGGCTCAGTGCTCACCGCCTAACGGTGATAGCGCAGGAATCACCAACTAGTTTCATTCGGGGTCTGTTTTTAAAATTAATATTAGTAGCGCAGTTCGTTAGATCATTATTATCAACCAAGAATCTACTTTAGGTTGGCGATCCAGATTCGAACCGCATTTGGGGACTACTGTAATAGTGTGATGAAATATATTTATTACGTAACCTGGGCCACTAAGCTATGCTAAGCTTCTTAAATGCTATAAGCGTTCGGACAGACACACCGACAAACAGACAGAAACGTTTCCAAACATTTTGGTTTCATCTTCTGTATCCATAGTATTAGGTACACCAATTAAAATTATGGAAAAATAATTAATGTGCAGAGATAATTGGTACATCTACACTATAAATAAATTCTGATATCGGAACTTTTTGTTCTAAAATTTCATCGACACAATAGTCGACACAGACAAGTCACTATTTTGTGTACATGAAATGAAAATTTGTATTAGAACAACGTCCTCAATATTGCTTTTATGACCATTGTTTTTTACTACAAAGAGAATTTACTATTTTCTTGATAGGATTTGGATTTCGAAATAAATTTTCTAAAGACAGTTTTCTCCAAAATATGGCCATGAAAATATGCTGTTGTTGACAATTTACCTGTGAAATGAATGTTTATCTGTTTTTTTTTTATGAAACATCGCAGTCACCAACACAACACGTAGGCATCGCTTATAAATTTTAAAACTGTATAAAATATACAGGATTCACTGACAAAACAGCAAATATAAGTAAGCGTGATTTTTGACAGTGACACTGGAGAAAACAACATCTGCCAATAGTGCTGACCGAACCTAAATAAGCTTTCTCTTTCTAACAAGTGATATTTCCGTAAGAGATTTCATCTCCATAGAAGGCTTTGTAGGTCTTCAGGACATTTCATATGAAAAGAACCAACCTTTTTAGTTGTGGCAAATTGGTGTGACATTCTCTATATTATTAAAAAAACATTATCGGACAGCTGTAATGTCAATGAATGTACGTACATCATTCAATAAATTTAAATGGGTAAGAAAATAATAAAATGGGACTTCAGAGATGTGTCTTCGGGGATACAAAGACTGCGTCAATTTTTGTTAGGTCGAAAGTATTTATATCACAATCGCTTTCCACCATTGATTTCACCTAGATCTATACCTCCTCCTGACATACCTCGCGGGCCGGACTATAAATATTCTGATCAGTGGTATGGCAACAGGAATGTCCTTGGTTCTGTCAAGCCACCGGTAGTTGCCCCTATAGCCGAAGGAGGTTCAGCCCGCAAACCTAAAACTAGAAGAGTAACATGTTCCCCACCGAGGACGGAATCAGTTTCGGGTTCTACTTCTTCTATGCCTTCAGGTCCAGGTTCAAACGAAGTAAGTAGGTAATTCGCTGATCAGTAACCAGTAGATACCTACTTTGAATTTTATAACTGAAGACACACAGTCAAATATATCTTTATTTTATGTAAATAAAAATATTTGCTCCACAGGTAGTAAAAGTCGTTTGATCTGACATTATTAGTGTTCATAGCGCTCCACTTTTTGTTATGATCATAAATAATAGGGTAGGTATGTATGAAAAATATTATGGCCGCATTTTACCAACCAAACTTAGTATTATCAGGAAAAGGTACTAATGTTCTTATCTATTTGTATTATTAAAACATAGACGCAAAGAGATCAAAATAATTAGATCAAGAAAAGTGTTATGTTTTATATGAATAATTGTAATATTTCTTTATATTTTTAGCCGATAGAGTTTCCTTGCGTACCAGCACCGGGTATGGCGTGGTGGTTCGACGGCCACTGTTACTATGTAAAAGTTCCTGACGTAATGAGACCTGATCCCGCTCGACCTTGTCCTCCTACGCCGTGTCCACCTCCACCATGTGAACCTACTCCTCCTCCCCAACCTTTTGAAGCTTGTGCTCCACCGCCATGTCCTAAACCACCTGAACTAAAGAAATGTCCTGTGGAATTACCACCGGCTTGTCATGAAAAGAAGCCTTCCCCATGTGATCGTAAAGAGGAACCACCTCCACCGCCCCCACCTAAATGCGATCCCTGCCAGCCACCGGACCCTAAGAAGAAGTGATGATTAGACGTGGTATCACGCCACCTACTTTTTGTTGATAATTTAGTCACTTTCAGTCAAGTCGGAAAAGGCCGACGACCATCTTAATATTATGGGACCAGCATAGTTACTTTTGAAAATAATTCCGATTAGAAAATTTCGCCCGCGTACATTTTGATTGCACAAAAATGTGATAACCGAAACGGACTTTTTTAAGCAAGCGTGCTTCAAAATTTGTGATCTGGGTAAATTATTTTTAGACTACGTAGCGTTTCATTGACCTTGGAATTGAATTGGGATTGAAAGTTCAATTTCAGTTTCAAGATTACCTAACCCTATAATTCAAATATAATAATCACTAACATTGTTGTTAGAATTTCTTTGAGAATTGCAAGCCGTAAGCGACTTTCTAAAGTCCTCCGAATAAAGTACTTTAACCCTTGTTCAGTTTTGAGATTGCCATAATCCATAGACTGCATTTTCTTATGATAAGGCGGTCTTGTCTTTGTATTACATGACTAGTAGTTACTTTTCAGTCCTATTTTTAATGTTTAGTTGCACTTTTGTTGTATTTCGATATTATATTATAACGATAAACTAGTTTTTTATTAACTCCGATAACTTATTCTGTTATCAACTGGCTTGGAAGTTTTCTTTTTGTGATTAATTTGAACTAATAAATAAAAATACCTGTCTGATTGAGTTTTGATCCGATTGTTTTGACTACAGCAATACTGAGGAATCTCTGATGTAGACGAATGAAACTAAATTAATCAACAAGATAGGACGAATTTAAGAGACGGTTTGTGACAAAAAATGTTCTTAAGTTTTAGTTTGTCTGACCTGAGTTTTAATTTGAATAAGTCGAGTCGTGTCTCCTTAAATACAGAATCGACACAATTACCAATGTCAGATACCGCAAATGCAATTATAGAGGTTATGAGAGATTATGTAGACAATAGCTTTGATAAAATCCAGCCTAATTCCTGAAGGACATCGATGAATTAATTTGGGTACACAACAGTGGGTACCCCTCAATCCGATCACTGCCCCAGCCTCGTGTCCTCGAGGCAGCCGACGCCGTGGGAGCCATCACTATCAAAGCGGTCGAAGACACGATATATGTAGTAAAAAAATTATAGGCCGCTTATGTGACATATAGACTTCCCGAAGCTTCATGTATTGTTATGATAATAAGCCATTGGTAAAGTTGAGTTAGTTAAGATGAGGAATTTGCATTTTGTTATGATATGGCAAATCTCGTAATGACAATCACTAAAGATGATGAATGCTGTATACCTAGCTAGTTATTAATAGTGAAATCGAGAAAACCACTGGCAAACTTCTGACATAATACCATCACCTGTTTGGTTAGGTTTTTTATATTTTTAACCAAAGCTATTAAAAGGCTTAATTACTATATGATACAAAATTCTATGAAAATATCTACAGAAATTTTAATATTTTAACCCCAGCGTAACTTTTTTCTTTTTTTCTTTTTTTTTTAAAAAAACGTTGCCCCACACTAGGAATTTCTTCCTGTGTCGTGGGTGTGTTTACAGACATATAATCTCACAAGGACACTAACACCCAGACCCGGAGCAATTATCCGTACATCGTACAAATATTTGCTCCGTGCAGGAATCGAACCTGCGACACGCAGCGCAGCACTCGATCTCTCGACCACTGCGCCAACCGCGCTGTCAACAGTCGAACGATTCATTCCATTCATCAAAAAGTATTCCTCTGATTTTCTATTTCGAGTCTGGGGTACCGGCCTCGTGTTTGGGCTTAATAAGCTCCTTAAGCCAACCAAATATTTGCGCTCAGTATTAATAGAGTTTACGATGATATTATACCAGCCTTAGACAAGTAATCTCTACCTTGGATCCGCGGTTAGACCCCTGAAATTTATGACGATAAACTTTCAGACCTTTAACTAGTTTAGTGATAAATGATTTTCATTCTGTAAATAGACCTTTTGCGGAAACTTTTACGAACAATCAGTTTTATAAAATAGATGGTGCATTTTTTATCAGACTATCTCCGAGAAGAAATAGCGAAAAAAAAACCCACAGTTAAACTAAAAATATTAAAGCTAAATGAGTGTGAAGCTATGCAGAATATATCCTAGAACGCCTTTTTGAGGAAAGAGCTATAGCGGCTTTGAAGTCAAGATTAGTTCTTTATCTGATGGCAATTTAGCATCAGTCACCGTCTAGCTTATCCATAACTTAAGGACTCTCAAGGAACCGTCACGAGATGATACCAGTTCTTCGAGGATATTTGCGTAGGACACATAAAAGACTCGAGCAGTGAACGTATTTATGGCTAAGTTTATATACATACTAGCTGACCCGGCTAACGTTGTTTTGCCATATAAATAAAAAAAATTAGGGGTGGACTACCCCTAACATTTAGGGGGATGGATAATAGATGTTGGCCGATTCTCATAGATACCGGATAAGCACAAAAAATTTCATCAAAATCGGTCAAGCCGTTTCGGAGGAGAATGGCAACGAAAACTGTGACACGAGAATTTTATATATTAGATAGAGTCAATGATTTAACTGAGGGTGCAATAATCTGTTGAATTGATGGACGATTACTTTAAGAACAACATAAGCTACCTACTTGCTAGCGGCGCTTGTTATTGCGCGTCATTATTGGACTCGCATGCCAATGGTAATTAATCTTTATCCTATTTATCTAAGCCACTTAAATTACCCACCTACTAATATCTATCTATCTGCGCTTATTTATCTCTCAGCACTTCTGAATTCAGGACATTCAGGACCATCTACATTTGGTGCACACAAACACCTCTCAATTATCCACATATGATAAAAATTACGATCTATAATATATAAGTAACACGCAAAACAAATTTAATTCTTAAAATTCCAATCTCCATACTCAGTAACTACGTTATTCTGCGACCCTGCCAGCGTAAATGGCAGAGCAAGTACCTTTTCAGATCACCTCGGCTATCATTTGATTATAGACCACTTGTTAACTGTATTATTGATCCGTCGCAATCACAATTAAATTCTGTGGGGAATCCGGTGTGACCGCGCTACGTGATGTTCCACTTTCTACCCATATTTGTGTTGGAAAGGTAAATAATAACCTATAAAGAAGGTTCGAGGTTCAGTAGCTTAGATTTCACCAATTAGTAATTCCTAATTGCAAAGTAAATTTATAACACAAGCTCATGTGTTGATTTGTATAAACAATGGAAAGTTACTCGCCAGTGTCGAGCCGAAAAGAGGTTTTTACCCTTGGGACCATAAAAACCTCATTTGGGCTCGGCATTTCAAAAGTAGGTGTAAGTATCTAAATACCTTAGCTAGCAAACTCTGCGAAGTTCGTAAAAGTACAGCTAGCTCTACCAGCTATACCCATTGAGTTCTGTGTGCGGTGCAGGCTTAGGCCCTAAGGACACGCCGTAATAGTGACGGTAAGGCACGTTATGGAAGAGTGGCTGGAGAGGCGACATGGTGTCCTTAGCTTCCGGATGACGCAAATGCTCTCGGACTACGGGTGCTACGGTTTTAGTCTGTAGGAGTCCGGTACAGCCTCCATGAAGGATTTTCCACATACGAAAAAAAATATTTAGTACCTACCCTAACACCTACCGAATGTAGCTAAATCCAGTCCCATCATGAAGGTTTTGATACAGTTTGTGGTTGATTACATCTACAAATTTGAACTGCTTGTTCTGTTCTGCAATAATAAGGCAAGGCAATAATACTATTGCTTGATGATACTTCAATCAATCTGCCTAGACTTTTCCAATTACATTGTGGTCGGCTTCCACTCAAACCGGATGCAGCTTAATACCAGTATTTTTCATAGAGCGACTGCCTATCTGACCTCCATAACCCCAGTTGCTGGGTAACACGATATCTCGTGGTACTGGTTGTCTAGAGTTTCAGGTGTCTGATTACCTGTAACAACTGCCATAGATCTTAATTTGACAACCGGAACCGAATTAGCTTGCTCCCCGAGGCACGAATGGGTCTTGATATGAAATGATGGGCACCCAACTACTAACCAACCGCGGCAAGCGCAGCTTAACCTCGATCGATTGATCTATGCGGCTGTTACTTAGCCGTTGAAGACAAGAATTTTTGATCAAAGACTCAAAATGTATTTGAAAGCAGGATAGTAGCTGTAGGTACGAAATCATTGTTAACTCAAGTTTAAAGAGTGGTTACTGATAGTTACAAACTCTACAACATGTACCCGAAGTCCGTAGTCATACTTTGGGGGTCAATGTATTCGAACAATTTTTACAGTCAAGAGCAAAAATATATAAACACGAACTTTAAAACGCACCGACAATGACGTCAATTCTAATGTACCAAACTTAACTAAATTTAGAGCATTGGTACCTTTTACCAACCGTTACTTTATGAGCAGGATGGGCTGATATCAAATTCAAATAAAATCATATCAATCAAAACTGCCATACAATTTTCGTTGGACGTCTCTAATTTTAGTGGCCACCTAAAACTGTGTCTGCTAAAAACGTTCGGATATTTTTATTTGATATGGCCTAATTCGAATTTGACATCTCTTGATTCATCCCATCTTGCTTAAACAGTAACTTTTAGTAAAAGACATGAATTTCATGTATTACTAAAGTTAATTAGGTATGTAACACAGAAGAACCATTCCTTCTACAATTATAGACATAGGTACACTATTACTACTTTATTGTTCAGATAACTATTTAAATGGAAAATGGAGTTTAAAAAGTGCAAAATAATGTATATGTCGCTGTTTTACAAAACTGCTAGCTGATTTACAAAACAGTACTGTTATGAAAAACAGCTGAACGACGGTGCTCGTGACCATACTACGGAACCAACTACGAAAGTGCGAAAAAAAATCTCCATACAATTTGGTCGAGTAGATATGATAATTTCTATGGAACACTGATTTCTTTCGTGCCTCGACTATCACTTGTTAACACCTAAGGAAACCGGTGGTAACAGTTCACTCACCTATCATACGCGCGGAGAAGGTACTTTACACCTACCAAAACATTTAAAATCTTTGGTACCTACAATATCTCAGCGTCCAAGTTAAGTGATTGGTTGTTCTATCTGTATTGAATACAAGGTTGTGTATCTCTGTGGGACGCTTCATCTTCCATTTTGTAAATAGAACAAAACCGTATCTTAAGGCAAGATTTGTCGCTTTTATGGGTCTTGTGATGGTGAGTGGCAAAAACCGAATCGTAAAGTCGGGTCGTCGTAAGTATCTGGCTTTAGTTTTGGGCTTTCTTTCAATCTATTTAGTTTAAGTTATATCAGTATGTATATCCTTTCGTGCATGGCCGTAGCGATGGGTTTTGGGGGTTCAACCCCTCCCCCCCCGAAATTCCAGACAAGAATTGAAATGTAATGTAATCATGTTCCTTCCATATGAAAAAAGATAAACCCCCAAAATAAATTCATGGTAACTATTTTTACACGACTGCCGAAAAAAGGAGTGCTAAGTTTTGTTTTGTAAAAATAGTAACTGGCTATGGTACCCAAAAAGTTGTGATAAAAAACCTACCAGATAAAAAAGTTCTTCAGATTCACAGACATACACACCAATCAACTAATTTAAAATAATTTTTCGTCTAGAATGGTCAACTCGCACTTACCTAGTTTTCTCACAGCTAGACATAGTACCTAATTAGCAAAGTGCCTAGTATTAGTGGCTATAAAATAAATTAGTTAACTCAGTTACCAATGCTCGGTAATAAGATTATTCGCAACATGTATGTTACGCAACAGAATGTAGTAACGCTCTTGCCGTACTGCACAACACATAAAAGCGGAAAGTGGCAAAATGGTAATTGTAACTATGTACTTACATCCTACAATTGTTAGGTTTGGTAGGTAGATCCTCTAATTGCATATAAACAATGTTAGTAGACACGCAATTTGCGGTAACAAAAGATAGTACCTCTGTAGTTATGTTGCGGTATCCGAGTTTCTTCTCTAACGAGCTGTGAAATACCTACATACCATTTATCATGGGAATAGTACATGCTGCATGTAGCTGGGGCTCGTGGCGAAGTAACAGCCGCACAGATCGATCGATCGAGGTTAAACTGCGCTTGCCGCGGTCGGTCTGCTGATAGGTGACTATTATTTCATACCGAGACCTCTCCGTGCCTCGGAGAGCACGTTACGCCGTCGATCCCGGTTGTCAATAAGATCTATGCCAGCCGTTACAGGTAGTCAGAGGCCTGTGGGTTGTGGAGGTCACAAAGACAGTCACTCCATGTAAAATACTGGTTTGACTGGAAGCCGACCCCGATGTAACTAGGAAAAGGCTAGGCAGATTGATCTGATTATCGACAGAAAAAAACTAGGTGCTCTTTGCTTAGGCATAGATTACAACGTTTATTAGTGTGGTAGCTGGATGAACTGTATCTTCCATTATGCTGTCCTGTGTGGTTATAGGAGTATGAAATAAGCCATTACGTTTTCCTTATGCGCAAACAAACGAATTAAAAATAGAGGTAAAGTATGCCCGCTCAGTAAAAATTTACGGCCGAATTGTTGGCGCCAAACGAACTTTTAAGACAATGCAAAGAATTTTATACAGTTAGCATCAAAAGTAAAACATGACCAGCGCTTAAGTGACCCACTGCAAGCCAAGGGCCTCCTCTCATACAGATAAGACACGAGCATTAATCTCCACAATAGCTCACTGCGGGTTTCCCCACGATGTTTTTTTGCACCGTAGGTGTTGTCTAAGATTAACTAAGAAAGTATGCATGAGATTGAATACAATCACGCCTGTTTCCCATTGGGTAGGCAGAGACTATCGATTTCCATTGCTACATGCCAGGTTCTAACCTAGGTACACCTGTAGCTCAAGAGGCCAACTCGTTATCATTCGGTCACTAGGACAGTAGTAATCAAAAGTACTTATAGATACTGGCCGAAGTTATTAGAAGGAATTTATTTGTGGAATTTCAAATGTTAAAATAATCGAAAATGCATCTTAAATATGAAACTTAAGATTTTCAATTGTTTACAGATGATTATCAGTTTCAATTAAAATTATAACTTTAATTGATTGGTATAAGGCTGTTTTTTATGCGCCGATTATTTAAACCTTTGAATGCCACAACATTTTTGATACTGACTGTACAAAACAGTTTAAAATTATGTTCCCAAGAATTGTGGGTAACAAAACATCAACATGTTTACTCGATTCGATGTTTATTCGACCTATTTTTATACTTTTTATGTGGTTAATTAAAAAAGTCAGTTTATTGATCGATTCTATCAGTTTTGTCAATCGAGATTTTTTTTAAGGAAAACATCGCCAACGATGTTGTCAAGGTACCTGGTAAAGAGGATTCTTACTAGCATATTTATAATACAGGGTGGTTTCAAAGTCCATGCATTCATGCCATTGGTTTAAAGGCGGATTCTTCAAAAGAAATTGAAGAAGTTTTCCCAAAGACATTCAACTATATACCTAAATTACTTTGAATTTTCTTAAGAAATATTTCGGTCGTCAGATAAAAAAAGATATGTTGACTTTTCATACAAAATTCTTACCTGTGTTCAATGATATAGGATTGTGAATACAAGACATCCCGTTTGAATTAATATCATTTAAATTGAATAGTAGGTACGGAAAAAAGATTATTAATATTAAAAAAAAGGCACACCTGCCATATTTGAATTATATTTTGTATTCCCTTTTTGTACCATAGCTACTATATAATTTTTTTTCTTACTAGCCTATGTCACCGGTGACAATGCAAGGATTGTTACGATACCCATACATCTAAATAGGTTCACGCGTTTAGAAGTAATGGTGGAATAAGAAACTCACAAGCATACATACATACATGAACCTTAAAAACATAACACCTCCTTTGTGGCAGTCGTGTAAATATACAAAGAGGCTTGCTCTTTGTTATACTCGAATGAGATCCTTGCTCAATTGACTCGGAATTTCAAGAAAATCGAGCTATTTCAACAACGGCAGATATCAAAGATAAGAAATATCATACATAATGTTCCTACTCTTGTCGAAGCACATTATAGTTAGGTAATGAACCTCTGGTATTCATTAAGTGGAGCACTACTTGGCATAATCTTCATGTACAGTCCAAATCAAAAGTATACTGAGGAGAGAGGTTCAAAGATAATTAGATGGTTGTGAGAAGCGATTCGGTAGTTCAGTTAGTGTAAGAGCATTGCCACGGTACGGTAAGTATTATGGCAAGTTTACAATGTCCTGAAAAATATAAATGTAGGGAAATTACATAGCAGTAAAACGTTTGAACTAAAAGTAATAAAGGTTATAAATTAATAATATAAGTATTTGGTAAACATCAATTTAAATCAACGTAGCACTTTTAATTGAAACAATAATTAATTTGAAATGATAGTCGGAGGACTATCATTTCCAATTATTTTTATTATTTATGTTTCAATGAAATTTTTGTACAGATGTACTTAAACAATAATTGAAAATTAATATGAGATCAATTAGGTATGTATTTACAAGTACCTTCCGATTATTTGGAACATTTTGTAAAGAACGACACTCTTGATACTGATTGTACCTTCTTCCCTCTTGAAGTCTGCAACATAATGCAGACTGCAAAGGCTCTCAAAATAATTATTAATTATAAAGACATAATATTTATGAGAATCAACGAGCATATTATCATCAACATATACGAGTATGTATGAGATCTACTCATGAATGAGAGCTGTGTAATCCTACTAATATTATAAGCGAAAGTTAGTGAGGATGGACGGATGTTTGTTACTCTTTAAGGCTATAACTACTGAACGGATTTGGATGAAATTTGGCATAAAGATAGTTTGTAACCTGGATTAATACACAGGATACTTTTTATCCCGGGTGGATTCAATAGGCATGATGACAGTAATAAAGAATCAAAGAATAAATCGTTTTAGAGAAAAATACATGTACATAGGTTTCTAAAAATTACCTAGTTTTAATATTAACATTAATAATATTTAAATAAAATAAAAGTATAAAATACTGCAATCGGCCATGTTGACTGAAACGCCAATTACAGCGAATGACGTCACGTCTCAATGAATGTCAATCACGGCCATACGTTTTGCTTGCATTTATGTCCAATGTTACGTCACAGCCCATCATAAGCGGCGCCATGACATCCAAGAGCGTTTTCACGCTTAATTCAAATTAGATAGATTAAAATGCAATAATCTGCGTTAAAACTTAGTTTATTGCTGAAATAATGTGTTTTTCGTAAATAGTAGACGTTTACCTATATTATAAAACAAAATTTCAAAATCAGTCATCATGCCTATTCTGAAGTCCACGCAGACGAAGTCGCGGGCAAAAGCTAGTGAAATATATACGATGGATTACGTAGGCACAGAATGTGATAAATAATATCTCCAAGGTCTAAGGTTATTATCATTCTCAGATCACCTGGCTTCATTGAGCGCGCTAAGATAAGAGTGAAGGCATACATTGTTACCCTTACCATCCATCTTGTGTCTCATCCATATGTCAGTGGTGTAATTCACTGAGGTATTACCTTATTACATTGAAACGTATCATAAGTACATATCATGGCACGCTAAGAAAGATAGTGCTATGAAAATTGGAGCTAACAAAGGGAACTTTACGTTGCAGAAGATCGTAGCCAACAACACCGAGCCGGCTTATTAGGGCACACGCTTCATCAAAGATCACTCGTGACCTTGCTCACCTTTGGGAACACAAGCACAACATTACAAAAGAGAAGTGTCATTTGGTTATGATTTGCTTCAAGGGAGGTATTTATCTACTTCGGCAGTCGGACAACTCCGGATTTTCCGAGCCTAATCTCTCTAAAAATGTTGCAGCGCTGTGCCTTGCATGATATCTCAACTTCTAGGTTGTAATATCTAGTTAGTTGTGCCGCTTCTTTATGAGCTGAGATGGCCGTGTGGTTTTAGACACATCCTTCCCCATCAGACTGGCAAGGTTCTCAAAATAATTATGAATTATAAAGACATAATATTTATGAGAATCAACGAGCTTAGGTATTATCATCAATATACGAGTATGTATCTGCTCATGAACCGTGTGGTTTTAGACACATCCCTCCCCATCAGGTGGATCCATGAGGATTTCCACATGATAAAAAAAATGTGTTCATTAAAATGTGTTATGTGTATTTGCCTACATGTCAGTTCTACCTGAAAACATGAATACGAAAACCATTTGATTTCCCATTGTGTCATAAATAGATGGAGGCAATGTTATTCCTTCGCACCGTCGAGCGATTCCTTTGCAATGGTAATCGTGTTAGCAGCGTGTCGGCCAATCGAATTCGTTTTGTATAACCTCGTGTTTATGTTACAGCAAGAATATTGAATCAATAAGCCAGTTTTGAAGAGTGGAGGGCGTATAAAACAGATTTTTTATTTATGAGCAGTTTATTATGTGGATGTTTTGATTTGTTGTTTTCTTGACAATGATGTATTTCTGGACAAAAATATCGTGAATAATATAATTCTATTTTATTACTGCCTATCTTTCCTATAGTATGAGGAGGAAGAGTAACACCGTCTTCTTCTGACATAATCAATTTGTAAGTACCAGTAACCAGTGTATGTTAATTAAATTGGAGTACAAAATTTACAGAATGACATTAAACCTACTAGATTTAGCTATACGTTTCTTTTAGGTTGTGGTAGGTACTGGATGATATCTAGAACATCGGAAAAATAGAAGCATTATTATTACTACCTGGCATAAACCTATTACTACGGGTTCTCTTCCAACGAAGCAGACGAAATAGTTTTTCGATCACTAAGAAGCACAGGGAAAGGGTTAAATCGAGTGTAAGTTGGTACCTATACCTATATACCAGAGGGCACAGCACGGAAACCCCAGACCTTTCACTATTTTTCAAAACAGTGAACACTTATTTGATTTCCTAACCTTTTAACGGCAGTTTAACGTAGCCAACTCGCTAGAAAAACTTAACACCATCATAAATCTTAGTCGCTATGGCTATACTGTAAGGTTTGTTATTCCATATTTCATTATGTATCAAAATATATACAGAACACATAGGCTTATTGTGTACCATATCTTTTTACGCAACACCGGTTTCCATGAAAAAGTTATAAGCAGAGGTACCTTAATGTTTAGTATGTAGACAGAAAATACATTTTTGATACGTTCGTCGAGCGTAAACACCTGTCTCGTGGAGATAAAGTCAGACATTATTCTCTTAGAATAAATAAACGGTCACAACCTTCTCTTATAAATATTATCTATTTCGCTAGATAACGTTTAGAATGATATCTTTTGTTTGTGTTTTTGATATTCCAGAAATAACAGTGCCTGTTGGAAAAACGGAGCTGTATGAATCTATACTTGCAGCAAAATTAAGTTGGACCAGAAAACTTGTGTCGTACACAGCTGTGAATCCTGATACCTGAGACCAGAACAGTATCCATGAGACCTTACTTACGCTAAGTTAAAAGAAAACAAGTGTTTCCGTCTTCCGAAGGAACAAACATTATTCCTACTTTTCCACACATCGATTTCGCTGAACGCATATCAGAATGCGCCGCAGGCAGTTCAATAATTTATTCTAGGGTCTAAATGTTCATGACGTCAGCATCATTATTTCCAGGCCAAACATTTGGTTTTGGTCTTAACCTCAAGGTTTAAGGTACATCTGAAGTTCTGGTGTACCTTAAACCTTAGATCATAATTAAAGATACTCAACTCAATGTAGACGCCATTCGGAGTTCTGCAATTGTTTCTAACGGATTGATATAATTTAAATAAAATATTCAAGTTTTGCAAACAAACCGAAAAATATTCTTTGATTTGAAGAACTTATTACTACATAATATGTAAAGTGGAATGCGATAGTGACACTCGAGCAACCTGAAGATCAGGGCAATTCCACATAAATCATATTTAATCAATTATAGTTAAATACCTACATTCAGCTTAGCTTAAGAATTTCCTCATAAGAGTTATATTTCACAAAATAAAAGCAACTTCACATTTTCTCTTTTAATACTTAGCTAATAAAAAAATATCTATTAAAAAATTATGAAATAACAATAAATTGTATTCAGCATCCTACGGGTTGCTAAGAAAAGATCGCGGAGAGCAATAATGACACCATTTATTGTATATTATTGTACATTTATTTTATGTTAGAAATCGTTAGTGTGTATTTTGTTGGTGGCCGTACATTAAAAATTAAATATTAGTTTTACGACAGTGTCAAAGACTTTTTTAACAATTATTTAACACAACGACACATTTCGTAATACTTGAGATAAGAGCGATATTTCGAGCGGTCGGTCGGTCTAGCCAAAGAACCATCTATTTAACCTGAAGATGTTGCTTCAAGATCGGTCATAGGTTGCGTTTATGATTAGTGCTAATCTGTTGAGCGTAGTACGTGAACCGTTCCGTCCGTCGGCGCATGATCGAGTATCCACTCGCCCGGCGTCAGTACCTCCGCCGCCCTCGTCGTAGTCACACGCCGCTCGCTTTTTACATTCCCTCCCAGAGGGCTGCACAAATAATGACTGACACCACCCCCGAATCGAGGCTCCCCAAATAAATAAAGGGCGATAACCCTCCGTTCTAAAGTTATGGCCGGAACGCGCACTCTTTTACCGAATGACGTTTTAAAGTCGGAATTATAGTGATTTTTGTTTGTTTGAGTTGTGTGAAACGGACGTTCAAAAGGATTGCAGCAGTTTAAAACCTGCCGGATAAATTAATAAAAGGAAAAGAAAACTCTTCAAAATGATTCAGGACAGCGAAAACTCTACATTGACTGAACAGATTGCCGCTTTCAAGAGCGATCCGGAGAAACTTCGGGAGGCAACTGAATTTGTTGATCAACTCATACAGCAAGCAAAGAAAGAGGCTGAACTAAAACAAAAAGAGAAAGACAGAAGTAAATTCGTAAGTATCAATGTATATTTATCCCCGTAAGGAAAAGAAATAAATGGAATTGATAGGGCGGTAAGTGTTAAAAGTGGCGTAGTGCTGCTATAGATTGCAACATTTGGCTTCTTCCAAATAGCAATGCATAGTTGAGAATCTTCAAACACATTAAGTCAGTAAACAATATATTTTTGCATGCTTTTCATTATGTTGGAAATGAAAATAGAAAATTTTCACTCATCTTCTATCGAGCTATCTAGTTTTAAACGATATTACAATCGATACACCTTCATATCATAGCATCGATGTAACACGAAACGACTTTTTCTCGAAACACCTAGGGCGAATAAATTAAACGATTTTTCCATTACAGACTCATCAACTTTTCCATAAGTACCTAAAGATACGATCGAGATTTTTATAAATACTTTTCATTGATCACCAATAAACATTTTATATTATAGAGATTTTATCTTTCAGCGTTATCACTATTTAATCCTAAATGCTAGTATATTTTTTGGTAAAAGTGTATTGATGTTCGTGAGATTATAGAGACCAATCGGCTTATGCTTATCTGATAAAAGTGATGTGAAGTGCCTACTTATTATACACTGAATCGGTGCTTGATCGATATTCTAGTCTAAGGTATAGTATTAAATGTCAATGTGATTAGCTAAACCATTATATTAATAAGCCAATTTGTATATACGAGTATATTAAGCACGAGATATTTTAATTGAAAATATTCTAGAATACTTTGTATTGTTATCGGGACAAAAGCAATAACATATCAATTGTACCAAATTGGTTGGAAAACACCTTGATACGTTACATGTTTTCCTACATCCTCAAGTACTTGGAATCATGTTTTATCTTCAATTTTCCTCTATATCGCTGATATCTTTACGGAGTTGAGTTTCTTCAATACGAATTCTTTTGTTGTTACATCTAGTAGATGCTCTCATTAGTTCTTATAGTACGTTTTCTGATAGGCTTGCGTGACTTTTGTCATTAGCTAGGTACACGGCAGCGATTATTCTAGCATTAGCGCACATTTTCGCACTGCAATGAAGTTGATACTGTTGATTTTGAATATTCACTGTACATTTATTTAGTACAGTCAACGAGCATCACATTAGCTAGAAATTAACATTTTCGCATTGTAATGAAATTGCTAATTTATTATTTAGTATTAGGTACAAAAAGTATGAATAATTGTTCATATTTTTGTATAATAACTTTCGCGAGACACATTCATATTAATTATTGTTCAACGGTTATTACTCACTTCCATTCTTCGGGATTGCCCGACCAGTTGGACTCGCGACATCGCCGCAGGCTCAGCTCATGACTAAGGGCTCCGTTCGAGTTCTAAACTAGTCGGGCAATCCCGAAGAATGCAACTGAGTAATAACCGTTGAACAATAATTATTTGTTCATATATTTATTACTTACAATTACAACATTTGCACGGCCACCCACGTTAAAATCACTAGTTATCTTTTTTAAGAATTGCAAGCTTTTGAATTGCATAGAAATATTTTTGTTGCTATGATATGCTTTTAATAATCATATTTATTATGTTTACTTTGTTGTTGCAGGACTCACAAGATGCAGGTTCGGGTAAGTTTCACTTTGTTTTCTTTCAAAGCAACGTCTTCATCGTTTGAACTCTCCCGGAGTTCCCCTCATCTCTTTTGAAGATGCCAAATTAATGAGTTTGTTATCTATATTCACGTCTTGTACATAAAATTATAAATGATAAATGATTTTATTTCTGTAAATAGATCATTTGAAGACACTTTTACAAGTCATTTTTATAAACTAGATGGCGCCGGCATATAATGAATCATTGCATGTATTTACGTGCATTACTTGATCCTTTTTAACACAACTGACAATTAAAAATACCTATATATAGACACCTACATCTTGAAGCTTGTCATTGCATTGTTGTCAAGTGTAAATAAGTAATCAAAATATAATGTACGTGATATGACTTAACTACAGTAACCATAATTTAATTTTATTTGTACAACACAACACTGATAAAAGTAAAACCTACTTTAGCAATACCATTTCTTGACAATGACGACGGATGGCTCAAACAGATCTAAATGTCACCAGTTACAAGCAAAATATACGTTACCTTCACATAAATCATGAAACGTAACCGTAAGTCACGCGACGACGAAGAAATCATATTACCTATATTACATTCAAGACAGTCGGTCCCGCACTGTTTGGCATTCAGATTGCGCCTCGTCGAGTGAAATATATCGAAGACTTCCATAATAATGGTATTAGGAGACAACAGAGACAAATTTTAACGTTCATAGCTTTATAAAAGGGATGTTTTTGGGCGTGGGGGAAGAAATTGAAGGGAATATTGTAGCTGGTCTCTAGGAATATGTAATCTTTTTCCATTTTATATTATAAGTTTAATATAGGTATAATGAGTTGTGAACAGCGAAAGGTATCTTTGATATATAGTATCAGTGAATACAAAAAATCGGCAAAGATTCGGCTGTTCTGGTTTCTGAATCAATTTATATAGATATATAATAAACATTTTTTTATTTAAATCTATAAACAAGTTTATTTGCGCGCGAAGCGATGTAATTCACGGGACAGTGCACGGGTTAAGTATCTGTAGATGGAAGTATTTATTCATCTATGAAGATCAAAATATATGATAAATGGACAGTTTGATACTGCAGAATATAAAATACAACTTAGTCTAATTCAGTCCTATCTGTAATTAGATCAACTAACTAACTCTAAAACTGAATTTAAAAAAAACTTAAACTCAATTGCAGAACGACCAATTACAGGAGATTGCAATCTTGTAATCCTGAGTTTGTAACGACCAACTTCAATCTAGAATCATCTACGTCAGTGCAAAGTGCAAAAATGATATTGCAGTTTTTATGCGCGTCTTTATTAGGTTCAATTCAACGTGCCATTAAAACAATTTGATCATTTTAAATCTATGAAAGAAGAATCTATCTCTCATCGTGTGGTTGATGAAAAACCTAGTGTCAGAGTCTAAACCGCCCGCCCGTAGGCCTCTGACATGACTTTACACACCATCGAGAACATCTTTCAGGTATCTTAGTTTCCTCACGATGTTTTTAAGCAAGTGATAATAATTAATTTCTAATACGTACATGACTTGAAAAGTCTGTGGTTTCGAGCCTTGGATTCTAACTTGCGACCTTTGACTTGCCAGTCCAACGGTCATACCACTAGGCTATCACTACTCAGCAGAAGAATAAGACCTTGGTTTTACGTATTTGAACGTATATCATAACATGATAAGGAACCGACTGTATTAAGTGCATCGGTTTATTTCCACTAGATTATTTCTCCACGCTAAGTTTAATCAAAAAAATCAAAATGTGCATTTTACTTGCAAATCTTCTCTGCTGAAACTCACCTTAAGGGATACTTTGAATTATACAAATTCAAGATGGCCACAACAGTTACAAATATAATTTAAATTATGGCTTATTTTTTTTACATAAAGAGTGGCTATACTTTCAAGGCATATTATATGGTAACTCTGAATGAGCAGTCATAGACAAGTGGTATAGATTATGACCATTAGACTGGAGAATCAAAAGTTGCAGGTCAACAAACTTAAGACCACTGATTTTACAGACATGAATGAATAACAAATAACTTTACCTATAAGCCCTGACTCTACAAACTGTACATATTGCTTAAAAAGTATGGGTTGGCCACCTGTTATAGACACTTTTACAAGTAAAACATATTTTTAAGCTAGATCACGTCGGCATTTCGTATCTGACTAGCTCTGAGAAGAAATGCCTACATAAACTCAACGTCTCATTTAAAATCCAGACATAATTTTAAGCGCATATTATGTGTTATGATTCCTATCTTACCTGTCGTAAGATATAACGTTTTATATCTAACGAATGTAGTCCTATTTAGTATACTGAGATCCGACATCGCACAAAAGTCCAAGATGTGGTTAATCGTATCGCGACCCTAAAGTGCAGATGGGCGGGACACTTGGCAAATCCGGATGACGGAAGATGGACAAAGCACTTTCAGTCTGGTGGCCAAGGCAAGGACAAAGAATGTCAGGAAGAATTCTAACACGATTGTCGGAAGACATTGGTGTGTGGATACGATTAGTTCAGGACCGGCAAAAGTGGCGTAAAAACGATATTCATCATTGGGTAGACGTGGGCTGAATAGATAGATAGATAATTAACCTTTCGGCTCAGTAACGTACAGATCTGTACGTTGTAACAATAAAAATCTATTGTGTCTGCTAATGACTGAGGCAACAGCATAAACACTTGGAAGTAACCCTAAATATAAACTTCAAAGGTCCCGAAAAACATAGCTTAGTGTACATACATAAATGAAACTAGAATTTAACAGTAAACTATATGAAATTCCGAAACTGGTACAAAAGCCATTATGCTTGGCTTCGCTCATGTGTACAACCTCGTTGGAAGCGTAAAACATTCTGCTGCGGATTTCAACTTTCCGGGGTCGTTTTTTTTTATACAACTACATTGTAGTATTAGAATCGTTGTATTTAGTTTTGTACGGTACGAAGCCTTTATATATTGATTAGTTTGGACTCATTTAATATAAATCATGTAGGTACCTATTGTATTAATTGAAGATCACTTACCCTGTTTAAATTGGAGCTGTAATTACAGTAGGTTATTAAAGTTTCGGTAATAGATCAGCAGGCATATTGGCTATCTGCATTAACATCGAATTGTAGTTCACTTTGTAATACATTGCGTCGTAGGTTTTATAATATTTTTGCAAACGAGATAGCTACACAACTCACAAACACCGTATTTAACATACGGACATTGTATTAAAATATTAGACTGCCTCGTTGGTCTAGTGGCCCCAAGCGCGACTGCTGAGTATGAGGTCTTCTCGGTGCGATTCCCAATTGCCAAGATGGCTTAGTGGTCAGAGCGCCTGGAGTATTTATCCGGGAGGCGCAGGTTCTAATACTGCTTGCTGCCGTATTCTTTTTTCCATATTATAACTTTATGGATAGAACAGTATTATTTATTAAGTAAATAATCTACGAGCAGAACGAACCGTAGGCCCAATAGGAATAGGCGGCCCTTTTTTTTGTATATGAAAAGGGCTGGGCTCACCCAGAAACCTCATTTACTCCATTTATGATACGCCATATAACAAACTTTATTGGCAGAAAAGAATTTCTAATATCCCAACCAAAGATGTAATAATTTATGCATTTCTTCGTAATTTTCTAACGCGAAATACTTTATATTATATTATATTGAGTGTCAAAGACAAATATCTATTTATATTTATAAAATATATAACAAAAATATGGCCTAGTGAGCGCTTTGTAGTAGAGAGCACTTAGATGCCTAAAACATTAATTGTCTTAGGAGAGTAGTTGGTGAGCAGAAGGTTACCTTTATCGAAGAGAGTTCTCTTTGAAAAGGGTAGGCAATGCATCTGAGTTGCATTTGGTATTGTAGATGTCCACGGTCTTAGAACAAAATTTGAATGTTTTGTATTTAAAAATAAATATTTAATTTTACGCCAAGGTTTAAGGTTTTAGGAGATTTTGTGTCTCTGAATTTTGAAGTACATTTACTTAACTGATTCTCATGAAATTTAAGGTTATGATGAAAATAAAATAATGTATTTAATATTACTTGGATGATGTAAGTAAGTACATCTGTTTTTTTTCCTTTTTACTTCTGGTTTCGCACTCCACGTGCATTTAGCCAATGTCAAGTACCTATATGGAGTAATCAAATAATAATAGTTCCCGTCATGGGATTATTTATTATATGGCGCCACACTTTTTGTGATTGCCAGTGTCAAGTATTCAGAATAATCCAGTATTAAAAGTTGTTGCGCGCGTTGCCCCAGTAAAACGATGGAAATTTTACTGTGTCTTCGATGGAGTTTAGGAGTGAACACAAAAAGTCATGATTTTCAATTTTATATAATTTGCCCACACTCGCACACCTGTGGTTGGTTAATGGTTAATTATCCATTGGTTAAAACTAATGGTTAATTATCCACCATAATTACACATTAAACTTCGGAGAAACACAAGATTTGGAAAACAATATAAAACCGATGACGTGCACTTTACATTTTCCCGCCTAAACTCCTATCTGATTTTTATTACCATTCTAAATCTAATATGGCGGACGATGCAAGATGGCAGACTAACTATCTATACTTAATTGTATCAAATGAAAGACTTTGAAAGGGGCTTATTATTTCTTCTGAGCTTACGTGTTCATATATAAAACAATTATGAGACCGAATGTCAGTTCATTTCTTAGGGAGAGAATGCCAGCACTTACTTTATATTCAATATAAGTAGGTAACCATAATGGTACCCACTTCGGTGGGACATTGATAAAGGTTGGGTTGTCCCTAAGCCCTGACACGGATAAATCTGGTAATAACGTTGAATGGTGATTGATTATCTTGGGTGTCGAGATAGTGCGCAATAATTTGGAATTGATATTGAGTTTGGTCAAAGAATTTTATTTATTAACATGTACGTAAATCTGAAAATATCTGTGTCATGTCGTTGATAACAAAAGATGTGTAACGGTTTACTTCTGAGGTTTTAACTGGCATTTAATAGGTTAGTTCTAACCCAAGGTTTTTCGAATTAGGAGTGTACTAGAAAATGATTGATCATTTCCTTAAAACTGCCTCGTTGGTCTAGTGGTCCCAAGCGCGACTGTTTTACAAAAGGACTCGGTTTCGATTCCCAGATCGGGCAAAGTGTTATCGAGTTTTTCTGTTAGGAAATTCTCAGTAGCAGCCCAGAGTTTGGAATTGTGTCTAGTGGATAGCAATAGACTCACCACCTATTATTACATGGGACTTAATAACAGCATTGGTAACATGTAGGTGTACACCTTTGCCTACCCCTTTGGGAAATACAGGCGTGATGCTATGATGCTATGTTCTTTAAAACTGTTGGGAAAATAATTGTGAGGAAACACTCGAGCGAGACTATGTTCTCGATCGTTCGTGAAGCCTACGCTAAGGGCGGATTAAATTGTGACATTATATAGGTTGTTCATCAACCGTAGGACAAGAAGAAGAAGAATGTGAATATTTACTATAAAAGGATGTGTTATTATTTATGTGTATCAAAATGTCAATAACTAACGACTGGTAGCGACATCTATCCTACATAATATGAAATATCATTTAATAAATTGTCAGTCTGTTGCGAACAATCAACGTGTTTTAATATGATGGCTAGCAAGTCTGTCTTCAATCAGTTACGAGGGTTATTAACAATCTGCTAAACCTGCTGATTATTATATCTTACCCTGATATTTTATGCATTGGTTTATTATAGATTTTTAGTATACCAACTAACCTTAAGGATACCAATATAAAATTTTCATAGGTCCATTTTATTTCAGTTTTGTCACAATAAAATATTACTGTTTAAAATGAATGTAGAACCCTATTAATAGCAATAGCAACTAAGAGCTGCTACTAAGAATTTCCTGGAATCGAACCCAAGACCTCATGCTCAGCAGTCGCGCTTTAGACCACTAGACCGATGAGGCATTTATTTAGTAACAAAGCATTAAATTTAGTAACAAATAATTAGTATCTACTTAACTATCACTACATAGTATAAAACAAAGTCGCTTTCTCTGTCCCTATGTCCCTTTGTATGCTTAAATCTTTGAAACTACTTAACGGATTTTGATGCGGTTTTTTTTAATAGATAGTGTGATTCAAGGGGAAGGTTTATATGTATAATAACATCCATTAAATAGTGGAGAAGTACTGTTATTTTTGAGGTTTCTAATGTGATGTCGTAAATAATTACATTTTTTCCGCTTACATTGCAAACTCAGGCTGAACCCTACGAGTTTTATCAAAATAATGTACTAAGTATTGTACACATTGAAAAGGTCTACAGAAAAGTCCGTGATGGTATATGTCTATCTCTTATGGATAACCCACAATAACTTTTTTTTGTCATTTACTTTTTACGACAAATAATGGCTAATTTTCGAAGCGATTTTAACCAATACAGCATTAATCCTTAACCAATTAAATACCTTGAATACATTGTTTATATCATTTAATATAGATATATATGGCCCTTTACACCGTATGATTTAAGTGAATATTTTCGAAGATATTACAGATTTAAAAATTGCGGGACGTAGCGTTTGCGGCTTTACCGGCCGGCCGCCCGGTGCGGCAAGAGCGTGCCTATAATGTTCACAGTTTTTCTGTAGTGTATTTAGTATCAGCATTGCACCCGTGCGAAGCCGGGGCGGGTCGCTAGTTAATAATAAAATATTACGGTTATTACTCACGTATATTTTCGGGATTGCCCGACTAGTTTCAAACTCGAATGGAGCCCTTAATCATAGCGAGCAAAACTTTTTGGGTAATAATTTATAACCTAATAACAGTCCTACTACGTAATATAATATTATAAATGCAAAAGTTTGTGAGAATGGATTATTGTTTGTTACTCTTTCACGCAATAACTATTGAACGGATTTTGATAAAAATTTGGTACAAAGATAGTTTATAACCTAATACTGAAGTCTAAGTAGACGAAGTCGCGAGTAGAAGCTAGTATTCAATAAAAATAAGAAAGTGTTACACAAAAGTTATTATAGAAAAATGTATGTATTTTTCTATAATAACTTTTGTGTAACACTTTCTTATTTTTCTTCATACCTACTTACACTTGGAACACAAAAGAGTTATTTTTCTTTAGTAGGTAATACATAACATAATAGCCATAATTATTATTCAACTGCAGGGCTTATAAACTGAGAAAGCTAACGTTTATCATCCGCTTGTTACGTTTTCCTTTAACCTCTGTCATAGCATCACGTCCCGTATCCCCCGAAGGTTAGGCAGACACTATTATATACCCATATCCGATGCTGTTATTAAGTCCTATGTAATGAGCCTATGACTGTCTAGTAGGCACAAATCAAAACCGATAATTTTCTAGCGAAATAAATACCGATACATTACTCAAATCGGGAATGAATCCAGGCCAGGACTCATGCAGCATGCTCAGTAGCCGCATTTGTGTCCACCTTGACTAATGAGTCAATCAGTGGTATTAAAGATAATCTTGAAACTTTGCAAATGTAGGTAAGAATGGTATCCGGTCCCAAAAGACTATAGTTGAAAGTCTTTGCATAAAACATAGCATCATAACATCACGCCTGTGTTTCCTGAAAGGGTAAGCACAAGTTTAAGGTACACAGTTGTAGGTACACCCGCATTTCACCAATGCTGTTATTAAGTCCCATGTAATAGGTGGTGAGCCTATTGCCATCTACCGGGCACAATTTCAAATTCCGTGCTGCTACTGAATATTTTTTAACATGAAAACTCAATAACACTTTGCCCAACCCGGGAATCGAACCCGAGACCTCATGCTCAGCAGTCGATAAATAATATAACAATAATTCCTATAGTGCAATCATGGAGAGTCTCCGGTTGGTGTCCCAACTCAATTTAGATTAAAACTCTCACAGGGGCTTCTGTGTGTTTGACCTGTGCCTCCAGACAAGCCCTCCAAAGGATCGGGTTTCTTTCCAATAAAGGAAATGCCGAGCATTTATAGTGATAAATATAATAAAATAATAATAATTCCTTAAAACACACAAGATGAAATTAATAAAAAATTAAAAGCAGGGCTGCCATTTTTAAATTTTACTAGTCTGTGTTATCCGGGACAATGTAAGGATTCTAACGATGCCCCGTACATCTAAATTGATTCAGGCGTTTAGAAGTTAATGATGGAATAAAGAAACTCACAGACATACATACACACACGTTAACCCTAAAACATAACACTCCTTTTTTGGGCAGTTGTGTAAAAAATAGGTGAAGTTGAAAACCTCCTCCTTTATCGGAAACCGATTAAAAAAGCATCTGTGAGCCTCCGGGTCATCACTACTTTTGTTGGTCTAGGTTAATTGTTTTGATTTGACTGACTCCAGTTCTATTCCTGGAGAATCTGCCACCAGATGCGGTATGTCTGATACTAGTACCACTCCTAGCCCACTCTTCCGCAGCCCTATCGCTTTCTGCTTCTGCAGGATGTGCTTCGTCTCGCGCCATTTCTCCGTCACTTCTTCTTGGGTTTCTTTGCGTTGCAGCATGGCAAGCACGCTTGCATCGATTGCCATTGGGTCCTGTGGGCAAAAAATATTCATTAATCATTTTAGAAGATGGTGATGGCATCAACAGTGTTGATGATGTTGATGTCAAGCATTGGGGAGGGAAAAAGGGGTCTATCATTTCATGCTTTTAACTTAAGGCCTAGACGACATGACTCAGAGTAACCATACCCAGTCAGTCAGTTATTTCGAATCTCAATCTAGTCACGACTTTTAAGTATTTGAATGAATTTAAACTGATTTTTAAATATTGTTAGTTTTTTGTTTGATGACATGGAATTTTCGCTTGCATGAAAGTACTACCGCCAACATTTTCGACTATACCCAGGGCTAGGGTGGGTATTCTCAATTCTTACAGAGTGATGATTGAAAAATCTATGATTTTGCGTCCACTTTTTATGGATCATCATATTAAGTCATGAATCATCATTCATCATACACGCACTTATACCAGAGAGCAGCCCCGGATCTTAAATCTTTCAATTATTCCGAACCGGTGCGGCGCAGAAACTTGATAGTGGCGCCACCGGAGAGGTGGTCCAATTATTTAGAAAAGTTAGGATGCGTTACCAAATCAAATGAATAATAATCGATAAAACCAAGTACGCTGGATGCTAGGCGTTTTGGTATTTTTTTCTTCAAACAGTTGAATTTGGCGCCCCTTGATATTGCCGCCCTCGCCAGATACTCCGGTTTGTTCCCCCCAGGTCGGGGGCTGCCAGAGAGTACCTACTTTCTGATAATTCTGATACCGATTATATTCTATGCGGTCACCCTGCCACTTACGTACTTTATCATCACTCCAATTCTATAATATTAATCTAATATCTAATACGGTTTAAAATAACGTCACAAAGAGCTAACGTAATAAATAAATAATATTTAATTAAATTACTCGTTTAGCCGAGCGGCATAAATGCGAATTTAAAAGCAGTTGCCTCAGGTGCTAACTAGGGTTGTCAGTTGTCACATTACCGGGAAACAGTAAATTGTGACGGGATTTTACGATAGCTTCTCGATATAGTACTAACGTTTCGGAAATTAGGTTTTTGATTGAAATCCCTGAGTCCGAAGCTATTTGCTCGTGAAAAGCTTTTTTTATTTATTTATCATCGAACTGGTTTTTCATTTATTTTGAGGTCAAGTTTCTAAACATTAGATAGGTAAAATACATTTATTTTATAGTAGATTATCGCCTGATCTGACAAGGCAGTCATCGCATTTAATTCTGTTCGTTTGGTGTTATTCTGATAATGAAAAAGCTATCTATCACATGTCAAGTACCCAAGTAGTAGTGATAATTAATTTCACAGACAATAGAACGTAAGGTTCTGTAGATAGGTGCAATTTCGAAAAATATCTATGGCATCCATTTTTCCACTGTTTCGCTGTTAGTGTATCAAAAGCAAGTCATAATAAATACCCACAACACATAGATTTGGCTACCCTATTTGCAGCCGGCTTTTATTATAAATGTAGTAATAAATGTACGCAGTCTGAGCGGAAGCACTTCATCTCCGCACTGACGATTGTTTCCTCCGCATCGGCGATTACGTTACGCGTACTGGTATTGTCTTATTTGTCTGGTCTTTATAGTCGTGACTTTATTTGTATCCCATTGCCAGTTATTAGGCCTTTCTTTATAGTTTATCTTCTACAAACATTCATTATTTCAAATAAAACAAATATTTCAAGTAATTTTACTGCAATTGGGACATTTATAACCTACCATAACTGACAAAAATTATAACCCCTGAGGATATAAAAGCCTTTTTATTCACCCTAAGGCCGACACGCTTGTTTTTCTCATAAAAGTGGGAGAAATTGTATTAAACGAAAGCGACAACATCGGTGCTTAAACACAAAAGAGCCATTAAGAAAAAAAAAAGTGTCTTTCTTGCCAAAGTTTTATTATTATACTATAATTAGGTATCTACTGAGTTACTACAAATAACTAAATAGTTGATTTAAAAGATGTTTAGTGTCTTTATGGCTTTCTTGTAACGTATGGTTGATGAACAACCTGCCTGTTTAAATCTGCGCATGTAGGCCTCTGATACGGGCGTGACATGGCTTTACACACTGTCGAAGAGTGAATAACTCTCAGGTGAGCTGGTTTCCTTAAGATGATTTCCTTCACCGTTATAAGCAACTGATTGAATGATGACCGAATAATTAATTTCTAATACGAATATGATTATAATATCAACGACGTGTTTAAATATATTTTTTAAGTATAACTCGTCCCTGCCAGGATTGCGTTAAATGCAGTTTTGATTCCGGAACCCCGGTAAAGGTTAATCGAGGACAGAGTCATTTCAGCTAAGCTCCTCCATTTAATAATGTCTGCGTGTCTGTCTTGGCCACTTGACTAAGTTTGGCTAGGGATTTTAGGTTGGCTCAGTTAAGTTAGGATATCAGTCAAGTGCTTTACTCTAAGCCCGAAGATTTGGGGTTGATTCTAACTCAGAAACACTTAGGACGGCAAAGGGATTTAATTAGTAAAATCCGATCGATTTTAATAAAAATTGAAACTTAAATATTGTAGGAATGGCTTTTAAAAATGGGCCTGCTAATTTATGTAAAATGACAAACAATCTACAATGTTTTGTCTCTGCATCACCTCAAGGTTGTCTGGCAGAAAATGCCTATGGCATTAAGATTTTATTTTTATTAAGAATTAAATCAATTCAAATCATATCAAATTTAAACCAAAATAACAATAATAAAATTATCCTGTGGCCCCACACTAGGCAAGCCTGTCCTGTGGGTGCCTTAAAAAACACTATGGTTATCCAAGCATGTTATTATATTGTTTACTTGGTCGACATGATTGAGGTTAGTACCTAATTAATTGCTTTAATATTAAAAACACTGCATGCACTTAAATTTAAATGTGTCTGTGAAATAAATAAATACAATTGTTTTCCAAGCAGCACCCCACCACCACCCCACTGAGACTCCATTACAATTGTGACTAACTTGATAGTCTGAAATAAATGACATCTCGATGGAATGACATTTGAATGGTGGCTCAATGGAAAATCGTTGGAAGATCACTGGCCTTATTCAACTTTTTCTTCTTCTCTGTCGTATCCTTATATAACTAGCAGAATACCAAATGCCTAAAATAATTCCATCTGCTGCACTATCGATACTCAATCGAAGGATTGGTAAATTAGCACACTGTCCCTGTTTTAAACACCCTAAAGGTATCCTAAAATTGGATTGGTTTAGTATGATATAGTATTTTCCTTTTTATTATTGCTACCTGTCTTTCCAGGTTTCGTGCAGTAGTTTTCAAACGGCTATTCGTCTAAATAAAGTTATAATTTGTGTGAATACAAAGATACGACCGTGAGCGGGATATGAACCTGCACATGCAGGATACATACTCTAAGTGCTATGTTAGCTAAGCTGTCGCATCCATTCTAATCGTCTTCTGTTTTTGTGTTATAAAGATTTTTTCAAATTCTATTTACGAGTCCTTTTTTGTGTTTCTAACTGTTTCTTAAATGGATGTAATGTACGCTTGTACCTAATAGGTAGAGGAGAATGTTGTAAATGTCATTATTAGGTACTTCTCGTACAATTTAAGGTCAGAGTAACAGCCTCTCATAAATCTCTGAAATAATCGAGAACATCTACCGCTATAATTATTACCGAACTCATCAGTATAGCAAACTGTACCAATTAGTGTCTAGGGAACCTTTACGTAATAAGAACCCTTTAATTGGGCCTCCAATTTATCTTTGAAGTTATAATTGGAGTGATTATGTTTGTTTCTAAGTTTCCATTTATTGCCCATCGTATATCTATTAAGTATAATTTAATTTATTTAATCTTTATTGTATATACATACTTCAAAGAAAAACATTACAGTAACAAAATGCACAAAATAAAATAAATGTACCATGGTATCACGATAACAATAGGAATGACCTTCCGCCATATTGTGACGTTAACAGAACAAAAACAGTTTCAACTATGTTGTAAACGAACTAAAACTTCAATAGATGCTGTTATACTAAGATTTTGTCAAATAATTAAGAAAATAATACGATAATTAATAATATTTCTCTGCAAATCACATTTTTGAAGTGACAGTTAATAATTCAAGAGAAATCTTTGAAAAGCATTAACGCATGCTTAGCGAAGTCACAATATTAAATGGAAAAAGAATAAAATAAATACTCCAGGCGCTCTGACCTGACTGGTCGAGCTGGCTTAGTGGTCAGAGCGCCTGGAGTATTTATCCGGGAGGCGCAGGTTCGAATCCTGTTCGCGACCGTATTCTTTTTCCATTTAATATTGTGACTTGACAGTTGATAGTTAGAGGTCGTCAATTTCCTATTAATATTGTATTCGCATAGTACAGTTGGTGGCCATTGCGCGTTCTGTGATCTCTTCTAGCCGATTACAAGAAGGAAATCGGCTTTTCTGATAGTTTATACAGTTTACTACTTCCTTGTCTTCATCTAATAGTATTTGTCTATCTTATACAAACGATCCTTTTCTGTGCTATTAATCAAAAATGAACTTGAGGAAAACTGAAAATTCAGATTTTTAAAATAAGTAGATATGCATTGCTTTTCTGGATACACTGACTAGACTTATTTGATAAACGTTTTCATAAATAAACGTAACTGTATCGCAAAATATTTCTTCTTATTTTTTTTATGAAGTCAATGGTTTTCCTTTGTGACAGCTAAATACCTGGAGTATTTTATCTAATTATAAGTAATAAATATCGTAAAGTCGTGTAATAACAGCAACAGTACCAGCTATGTATCTAAAAGTGATATTGGATTTCATAATAAAAGCTATAAACACCAGCTCGTATGTATAATTTACGGCGTTTTTAGAGCTCTATCAGACTAGATAGAACAGTTAAATTAGTTTCATACCTGCCTTTTATATAGGTATCAACTTTAATAACTTTTGCTATTACTTTCTGCAACAATAATGTCTAGCTTTGATTATAAAGCTGTCTCCTCTTAACTATATTAAATTGTTGTTTCAATGGTTTAGGAGGTTATTGTTATCGGATAACCCATTAGAGGTCCACATCTAAGATATGCTTTAATAATTTTGCACTTATCTCTAACAAATTCAGCTTTTATTCTTTTCCTTAGGAATCTTTCCAAATAATGGGAGAGCTACATTTCGAGAAACGATAATCCTTAGATGTAGTTTAGACCGCCTATAGGTCACAGACATGGCTTCACACACCATCGAGGCCTTCTCTGAGGTGTACTGGCTTCCTTATGATGTTTTCACTGTTATAGCAAGATGTTGATGTTCTCGATGGTGTATAAAGCCATGTCAGAGACCTACGGGTAATTTAAACTCTGCACTAGGTTGTTTATCAAAAGATAAGAAGAAAAAGCAAGTGATCATTAATTTATTATCCGTAAATGATTACAAGAAGTCAGTAACGTGTGCTTTATGGTTGAAACTGCGATCTTTGACTTGCTAGTCCACCAGTCATACCACTAGGCTAACATTAATACATATAACTTGGTATTATTGATTGCAGCAGTAGCAGACTGCTGCAATCAATAATACCAAGTCATTGTACAAAGCTTGTGAAAGCTTGAACCGATTTATTCCACACACTATCTATTGTAGTAGCTTTGTGATAAACTTCAACCTAAAATTTTTTCCGTGTCAACGATTAGGCTGTTGCATAGTCACTTTCGGTTGGCTGATCGTGTTCATATCTTTTCATGTTTCCTATTATATCTGATAAATATTGTATAGAACATCAACCATGATTGATTAATTTCTGTTATTTTAAACTGGGAGGTGGTGTGACATCAATATGTTCTTCTTCAAATTTGTTGAAACTCAAGCTCTTCTGCTATTCTACCACTGCCGTTTCCCTATTCTTTTATTTTATCCACTTGATAATCTAGGTATATAGAGAGCCCAAACCTTATTTATAGTTGTGTAGTTTCTTTGAATTGAAAAATAAGTAATTTAGTTTGTTTTTCAGTATCATATTTTCGATCTTTATCAAGATTGTACTGAACTGTTTTGTATTTTTCACTATCAAATAATTGACCTAACATATAAATCTTCTAGGCTTTGTATCGCTCTATCTTTTTAGTAAATTGTGCGTGTGATTTATAGTCCTATTTTATTGTTCCCAGAGAATAGTTAACCATTTGGTCTTTTATTTAAATCGCTTTGCCTTTTCTTATTCAAAGAATTAATATTTTAAGTCATGTTTTATACATACACTAATTTATATATACTTTTTTTTATATTATTGACCAGATAATATACCTGCACAGAAAGACATGGATTTAAGTAAATTTTAAATAACAATAGGCGGTCTTATCGCGACCAGTTATTTCTTTCAAAAGCTGATAGTACCATTATAGTGCCTAATACTTTGTTCCATAATGGCATCAATCCCGAAAATTTCACTGTTATCTAGGGGTCTATTGTTGGGTTAATTGCATTTAAAGCCACTCACAAAGTTGTAGTACCTATTTAAACTTAAGAACCACATGAAATTTCCATAAATTGTTCACCTAATAACAATTTCCTGAAATACGAAATGTAAGATTAGATTTCTATAGAATCCAATTCGTGATTTCCACTACAGTGATTTCCACGCTTCATTTCCGATATCCTGTCGGATCCCCACTGGTTTTCTACTTACTTCCGACTTACAAGAACATTATCATCTTTCATTCAGGAAAATCGTTGCGTCATCATTCGGTCCATTGCCTCTATTGTGATCAGTCTAGCGCCTTTTCAGGAATCCCTCAATTCTCTCCAAGTTTATTCAGGTGTTGAGTATTGCTATATACTTAACTACCTATTGCAGAATAGGATTTTACAGAACATATAACCATGTTTAGTGTATTGAGACTATACAGTAACGAATAGATAATATGTATTTATGTTCTTCCATTTAACACTGTGTAAAAACTTGTGCATATTATAAAGCCTAAGCGATTGGACAGCATCGCGTATAATGGTATCGTGTAAAGAGTGTCATATAGCCAGCAGTGGGTATATAATGATGATGATGAATATTATCTTCTTTAACCCATATCCATTATCCACCCAATGTTGAGTGTAGGTTCCTCCATATCACGTCACTCTCCTCACGTTACACTCTCATCCTGCTACCTTGACCAAGTCATTTATGCAACTCGCGCAGGAAATGCCCGCACGTCTTCGCCAGTTTAAGGCTTCCACTCTAGTAATTAATTTCGAATAATTTAACAAAAAACACCGTCAAAGTCGTCTCCTCTCATCCCATCCCTTCCTAAAATAATATTTGTTTTTCATATATTCGAACACACTAACTAAACTTGTTTTTTCTTCTGTAAAATAACGTTTTGTATTTTACAAACTCATTATTTCGTTTCCATCTTTTCCACGTGTTCGTGATTGTATTTGGACACTTTCGAGGAAAATGTTGAGTTTGCTTGGCATGTGGCCTTTTTAAATAAAAGGTCGTACGTCTATCAACTGTCAATAGGGTCCGTTCGAATATGTGTAGGTCATCAGTGTAGGTACAGCTGTGGTTTATTTAAAATTCGACGTAAGCTATATTGCGTTCCTTGCATGTCTCACAACTTTTTTTTGTTATTGTTGATCACTGATCAGGATTAACTCCATGTTTTCTTAAGATCTCCTTTGAACAACAGTATGTCAAATGCATTTAGTAGATATAGTTTTTTCCAAATATAAATTTTGTAATTACATATTTCATCATTTTACATGTGCAAGGAGGATTTGATAGCCTCATGAAGGATGAGGGATTGTGAGCCAGAATATAATTTACTCTATAAAAAATCATGCTAGATGTGAACATCTTTCGTAACCAATCGAAAACCAACCCGTGTAAAAAGTAAATAAAAATAAAACTGTCAAACTTTGTTCTGCAAAACTGTGTTAAAGTGTATTTATTAATTTCACACATAGATACAAAGTTACATTAATAATTGTTTCTTGAATATTTTTCCATTAGTTGATAACTAACAAAAGATTCTTCTTAACAAAAAAATTATATATTATATTTTTTATAAACTCAGAATAATTATTGTATGTGAAACCGATAGGTAGAATAGATAGGAAAACAAAAAAATATCAAGGTTAAACGAATAAAAATAAACAATTTAATTAGGTTTTCATAGTAATATTCATTTATAACTTTTAAACGCCTGAACCGATTTAGATGTATGTGGTATCTTTAGAATCCTTACATTGTCCCGAGTAATAGGCCAGTAAGATTAAAAAAAATACTAATATAGTGAGTATGGTATACAAAAAGGTGTGATAAAAAATATGCTTCACATAATATGGCAGCTTCCATTTAATTTTTTTAATTATTTTCATCTTTATTTTTTGTTACATTAGCCTGATTGGTTGGATAACTGGGCTGGGTAAAGAGTTATTGAGGTTTTCTGTCAGGAAATACTCAGTACCTAGCAGTTGAAGTTTGGAATAGTACCCGATTGATAGTAATAGGCTCACCACATATTACAAGGGACTAAGTAACTGCATCGATGTAATGTGAGTGTACACTAGCACTTCTCTGCTCAAACCTTCGGGGATAAAACCCTGTTGGTATATTATTATGTTTATAATTTGATGTTTTACGCTAACCTTTGCAACAACGCAATATCTAAAGACTAATGTCTAGCCGTGGGGGGCCAATATCATAACAAATAAAAACAATTTGTCTGATATAGGGCTGCCAACATTTTTTCGGATGATTAAAGTATTTTTCAGAATCCTCTAAATGCGAAATAATAAATAATAATACTATAAATGCGAAAGTTTGTAAGGATGGATTTGTTACTCTTTCACGCAATACCTACAGTACAATTAAATAAGTGTGCCCCTCTGAAGTTAGGCTTTCCGCCTGTCGCGCAAGCGCGCTACTGTTTTGGCCGTACTATCGATTACCGAGCAGGTTTTCGTAGACAACTTCAGAGGGGCACACTTATTTAATTCGTACTGTACTAATCGGATTGGATGAAATTTGGCACACAGTTTATAACCTATATTAAATAAGATGAAGATGTCTGTTATTGAATTCAACTATTGAAGATTTTATAACATACTTTTATAGAAAATTTAAACTGATTTGATGTCACAATATGGCGGGACGTCATTCCTATTCTTATCGCAACAAATGTCCGGTTGGCAACCCTAGATTGATGGTCTATTGTATTATCAAAATTAATGCACCACCGACGGCGACAGACTAAAAATAAACGAAGCAATTAACGTGGAAGAGTCATTTAAAAGTAATTATAAACATTGTTATCATTAAAGTTATGTTACTTTGACGAGTTTGTTATATAAGTAACGATGGTACATTATAACTTTGTTTAGTTAATCTCAGTTTAAGTTACATCGTCGAATGTAACCTTCGAGAATATTTATAAGAAGGTTCCTATATACTTACTCCTCCCAACTGAACCGTCGGTCAAGGCCGTCTATCTCCTCAAATATTAGCCAAGTACGCAGGAGATATTATAGTTTATATTGCACAAGTGTATGAGGAAGCAAAGGTACACCAAATTAGTAAATGCTTTGATTAAGATTTACAAATAATCAATAACATAATTTTGTACTAAGGAGAAAGGGTCAGGAGGTTTATCAAAAATATTAATTTTTGGTTTTTTAATTTAGCAACGACTTTAGTTTGAGAGCAGCTGTGGGCTTACTCTTGAAAATAATTCCGCTCGATTGACATTGGAAATATGTCAGATCGTACTTTTAAATGCCAAAATACCTAAAAAATAATTATAGACTCGTGATATAATATAATGAAGACAACATGCTTTAAAAATTGAGGCAAATGTAATGAAGGTAAATTTATTTCAAAATAACGCGTTGTTTGGTAGGTATCTATTTAATATTGGAATTGGATTGGAATTGGTATTAGTTTCAAGAGTAGCCCCACTGATGTCACCAATGTCAAATCTTTACAGATTTTTACAAATTGTCAAATGTCGTTTGCCGTCTCAGAATAGGTCATTTCTGTACCCCTGTCTTTTTAGCCAAACTTCATATTCGCGACAATTCTCTCTGTGAATGTGGCATGGATGAGGGCACCTTAGAACATTTGTTTTTTTTCTGTCCCAATATATCTGTCCCTCTTTATGATATCCTTCCTAATAATATCCCTAGGCCTATTAATATTCCTTTTCTTCTAACGCTTGTTGGTTCTCCTTTTATTAAAATTCTATGTAAATTTCTTACTGTAAATAAAATCAGAATTTAAATTTCTTGCTTTCCTACCTAAAAACGTATTTTTCTGGTTTCAATTGATTCCCTTTAATCTAAATACATAACTTTTAATCTCTCAGAACCTTGTTGTTGGTACACTAATCTAAGTCCTGATAATTATTAAAGATAATTTTACGAAAGTAAAAGACACCCATAAAGTTAATTCCCGACATAAAAACAGACTGTACCTACCACCATCTAGAATTAAAATGCTTAACCAAAGTCCTTACTACATGGCAGTCAAAATATTCAATAGATTACCTAAAGACCTACAAAACGAAACCAAAGAAATAATATTTGAGAAAAAATTAAAAAAGTTCCTGATACAGAAATGCTTTTACTCAATAAAAGAATTCTTCGAAGAAAAATAGAACACCAAAATTAAACGCTAAAACCTACCCCATACATAACCCCTCACACCCACAAGCACCTACCTACTAAATCCTACATTTTAAGAATACCTACTTTCATTTTATACTAACCCACATAATGCATTATATACCTTACCTATATCCCAACAAATAAATAAAATTATTTAAAAAATAGATGTTTTAAACTTACCCAAATAATTACAAATAATAACGAACTACATACTTATTTAATATACCTACTTAGTTTATAAATAATGTTTTTAAACGCAAGAAATATTGTATACTTACCCAAATAATAACGAACTATATACTTATTACTATATACCTACTTAGTTTATAAATAATGTTTTTAAACGCAAGAAATACTACCTAGTACTACTATAAGTTAAGCTAAGTCCTAAGTTAAGCAAATGTAATTTATAATAAGTTAGTGCTAGCCCTCAAATTTGCAACGCCTGAAAAAGGCCGTTAAGCTGTGCTTAATATTTAAATTAAGACCTGTAATACCTTAACATGCAAATAAAGACTTTGAGTTTGAGTTTGAATTATTAATTTCTATTGTTTATTCTTTTTTTTATTACTAAACACTAACAAAACACTAATTGCTTAACTTTTATTGTGAACCGTACCTTGGCTTTCCCACTGGTCAAATTTTGTTAATGTTTATAACGTGTTTTATCCAACCTTGACATTGGCAGAATCATCGTTAACCCGATGGAGCCATATTTATCCAAAATTGGAATTGGAATTGGAATTGGAAATGGCGTTTGATTTCCAGAGGAGTAGCGTAAAGTCTTGTTAGTCATACTTGTTATATTGTTATACTGACTTGCTTCCATCTTACGTAATTACGTCCTTGATTTCCTTTGGGATTAGAATAGAATAGGAACATAAATAATATAATTAATACTTATTATATTATATATTAGTTGTCCTGTAAGTAGTAAGACATGCTGTGGAGGGTGCTAGCTTGCCTCAATACTTACCAAAATAGCGCATTATACATGTTTCGCAAAGAGTCACGGTTTTCAAGTTAAACGGAATTTCCATTGAAAAAAGTAGTCGTATAAAGGGTTTCTAGCTCGTAAATAAAAAAAACTTTTTGGCATCATATTAATTGACCCATTGGTGTATTTTTATCTACTTAGTTTTAAGTATTATTTTTCCATACTTTGGGAAATTCTATATATCGCGATCACATTTATACTCACTTTCCTCATGACTTGTTTCTCTATTCACACAAAATAAATTTTCATGTGAACAGTCCTTGTATAAGATCTAATAAACAAGGACTGTCTGTCACAAAGTACTTCTAATACCTTAATTAATTCTGCCCACATTCGCTCCAGCTCCCGTTTATCCACTGATTAACAGTGGGCAGTAAGTACTACGACCCCAATAAATAAAAGACCTCGGAATACGACACTACAGAGGTCGACGCCATCTATTTTCGCTTATGGCTCATATCCTATAAACAGAAAATCTTTACCGATAAGCAAGTGATTTCATTTATTATCATGATATTTCGTTTACTCGGGGTTCCCGTTTTATTTATGACATCATATTGTTGAGATAGAATCTGTGATCTGTTTGCGGATACTTTCGGTTAAGAGGTTCGGGGCTTAAGAGCAACCGTGTGTGCACTATCTTCAAGGAAAATCTGGATGAGTGACTATCATTTATGCTGTAAGCTAAACGGATCATCCTAACGCTCTGTGCAGTCACTACAAAGATGAATGACCACTAGAATCATTTTGAGTGCCCATTCTTCCGCCACAAGAGATATTTCCGGGCACCATCTACAGTGGCCGGTGTCTTCTTCTTCAATTTAAGAGCTTAGCTCTTGTTGGTGGAACAACCGTCATTATTCTCTATCCTCTGCTTTTATTTTGACTATTTGATACGACTCGACTCCTACTTTTCCTTCACTTGTTGTAAACATGGAGGTCTTGCTCTTCTTTTTTTCCCCTCTATTTTTCCTTATAAAATGGTCTTAAAGAAGGTGTCGTGTCATATCAAGTGGTCATTAAATCAACTTCGTACTCAGGTTGGCAACATAGACTTAACATGTGTAAATGCGGATTTATTAATGTTAATTATTGGTCAACTGGTTTTTGGTTTGTTGGTTGATTGATTGATGTGATTGCGGCAATCCAACGCAGTATATGCTACACCTGCTTGTGAGTTCTTTGTGCTCAAACGCTTGCACTAGAGGTGATTTTTATGCGACAGCTCCTAAGTCTACAGACGGTCAAATTATTCAAAAAATAAAAGTTGAACTATTGGACCACGTTTAAAAAAGAAGATGGCCTCGTTAATTCGTCAGGCCTGTTCTTGTTAAGTCAGCCAAGTCAGAAGCCTGATATGGGTTGGACAACATAACTGGTGTTAGATTTGTGCGAAACGCTCCGAAAAACGATTAGTATGCGGCACCTATTGGTTTTGCTTCTATCTACCCTCACCAAAGACATACATACTCCGGGTACCCTTTTACTTAACTAATTTACACTTGCTCATTAGAGGATTGTTCCTTTAAACAGAAACCTGTAGGCATCTCAAGCAAGTTGCATAGGTAATTGTAAAATAAGAATCGATATGGGTAGTCGGAAGACCGAAAGTCTAACAACCAGTTACGATATCAGTTTTTCCCACATAAATAGATAACGGTGGTCAGATGAGATATTCAGCGGAGACATTTTGATAAGTCTAGAAGCCGGCGATAACGGATAATCAGATTGTAGACTCTGTAGAATACGAGCCGGATTTTTTCCGAGTTTATGTATCCTCCTCTCTCAATTTATTCTTTCTCCACTAAACTTTATCGGAACTACAAATTCGAATCCCTATTGGTATTGCTACTGCATTTATAGCTTCAAGGATTTTATGGGTAATAAGACCATCTGTATCTATGTAGGTGAAATGGTGCGCCAAGTCTGTATTGAAAATTTTTCATTGTATTCTATAGAAACTTAGTCTTATGTCTTAGCTTCAAGCATTAGGCCTCCACCAAATTATAATAATTTCATAGGTTACTGTATCCCCGATGGCTTAAGCAGGTATGTACTGATGTACCTATATTCACATTGCACCGATGTAATTATTGAGTTTTATGTGGTGGTGAGCCTATTGTCATCAACCGGGCTATTATCAAACTCTGGGTCGCTATTGAGACTCTCCAACTAGAAAAACCCAATAACCCTTTGCCCAACCCTATTAGTTCACTCGGTTTCGTAACTTGTCTGTTACAAATATACATTTATTAATCTAATTAAATCAGTTCACGAACTATAATTATGCAATATACTTACGACAAGGTCGATGAAAAAGTACAATCGACGAAGTCATTATGTATACAGTCTATGTTACCGCTTCACCTAGCAGACTATATTCATTCTCATAATTTCAGCCAACATTCACTGTCTTGGCAGTAATAACAAAGTTTACAACGTCAAAATTTTCTTCGGAAGTTTACCGAAGTGAATGGCGTGGCAGAACTTCACAAAGTTTTTGTAAATACCTTATAATTATAACTTGTACTGTTTACCATTTTGTTTTATTCAAATTAAATATATTTCGTTTCTTTGTAGTTAGTAATTAATTCGGTATTAATATAATATCGACTTGCAGTGATAGCTTAGCCTTTGAAAATGGTATGACCGTTGGACTGGAAAATCAAATGTCGCGGTGTGAATAAAAGGCACGCACCGCTGACGTTTTGTTATCATGTACCTATTATCACTTGCTAAAAAAGGTGAAAGATCGGGAGGAAAAGAGCTAATTTCTTATCGATCTGTCGCCTTTTCTCTAGAAAAGTTTTTGGTGGCGTGTAAACTCATGTCAAAAACCTACAACTGATATAAACCCTGAAACTGGGTTTGCATAAGGAGATCGCTATAGCCTGTTTAGATTCCTCAGTTGGCACAAATACCGTAGATTTCTTGCCCGAATCTGATAAATTCAATGTTTTGTCTGTATGATATGATTACACATCTTTTTATTTTAGTTGCTACTTTCCAGACATTGAACTTAATCATTACTTTATTTTCATTTCGGGTTTACCGATTATTAAGTTGTTGTGCTATTTTATATATAAAGTTGTGTAAAGTTACAGTGAGATTACGGTGCTAGTTTTATAGGTAAACTTGAAACTTCCTCCTTCTATCCAATCACTTAGGAGCTGAGCAACTTTAAACCTCTCGGAGAGGCAGCTTCAACTACATACGTAGTTTAAAACTACATCTAATACAATTTTGTAGTTCCATTTACTGCGGGTCTTCACTAGACCTAAGTATTTACCAACTCAATGCCTTTTTTGTGTTGTTATTTGATATTTTGTCAGCTCTGAGTTAATCAAAATATTTATATTTTATTTCCAATAATAAATTAACATCGATGCAAAAGTACAGACAAATTCAATGAAGTTTTGCACGAAACTCTATTGTGAAGATTTTGCGTAGCATATTTGCATTGCCTATATTAACGAGCAGATGTATTTGAAGTAGGATCACTTGCTTGTATACTTATCTCTGTTACATACCGTACCTACCCTATCATCCCCCTGCCGTTATCCCAATTTAATTAGGGTTACTGCAGCATGTCCTTCTTTTCCATACATCTCTGTCAGCTGTCATCTCGGTAGTCACTCCTTTTCTAGCCATATTATATTTCACACAATCCATCCTTCGTTTCTTCGGTCTTCCTCTACTCGTATAGCCATATACATTCATACACAATACTTTCCTCGTCACATGATCCTCATTTCTCCGCATAACATGACCATACCATGTACATAACGTACCTACAACGCACAAATAAATTAATTGCCATAACTATTGGCTAAATATGTAATTTGTGAATAAGGGAAGCAATTACATTGAAATTTATGTTTCATCGAAATTCGAATTTCTATACGATTCAGCTCATTTCTTTTTCACAAGCTCTGTTCTCGTTCTCTCCAGCCAGACCTTATCACATTATTTGCATATTCAGAGATAACCATCTTTGTTTACGGCTCATAATATAAGGCTGGCTGGCTTCTGAATAAGTAAGGCGTAAAGAGCTCTCATGTATAAAGATTTTATTCAATTGCGAATGTAATTTATCTTGGGAGAGTCGCATCGCTTGACTGGGTCTTATTAATTGGACATTAAATGTATCTTACCTACATGTTTTAGATGTGATAGAACAGACATGAGTACTTATAACATTGGCTTCAGCTTCAGAAATTACTTTGGGTAATATTTTTTAGTAAAATTACGCTGGAACTGCTCGTAATAAGTGGCTACCAACATTTACCACAACTTCAAGTCCCTTTTATTTCTCACAAATATTGAGGCCATTTTGTCTTCTATATTCAAACCAACAGAAACGGATTTTATTTTCAACTTTCATCTAAATTTGGATTAGTTAAATTCTTTACTCGACACGATTTAACTTTTACAGGAATTCTATTCTTATAAAAGGTATCGATCAAGTTTGAGCTCCGCGAGGGTATAAATAATTAACAATGTCAACGGCTTCGCTCTCGCAGTGTATATTCAGATTTTAAATATATATATTGTAGGTATTCTGTTTAAATTAATTGAATCCTAATTCTTTTGTGAATTCGTGATTTGTCGCTATCATTTGAGGCAACTAAACTCATATACATTAATAATATAAAATTACAGACAAAAATATCTACATAAAAATCATTCATATATAATTCTGTTATGTTTAAAATTTAATTCCATTTGAAGTTTGTAGTCCTTTGCAATACTTTCTTATTCAGCAATAATGTGATAGAAAATTATTATCTCTAGAGAGAACTCTAGAGAATTCTTATTACACATTTCGATGAATACGAGCGGGCGAATGACCAGTCATAGACGTAAACCAGCTGATTCTACAATTTATCTTGCTACCATTAAGATACAAAAGCGTTTTCTCATAAAATCGCAGGCACCATGTTTTTCCTTCTTGCTTATACTTCAAAAATATAACGTAAAATCTTCTTACTCAGAAAGTCTGAAGAGGCTAATAGGGTTGCCCGAAGCTTCAAATTATGCATCGAATTTGAGAGAAGCGAGACGGTTGGGTGCTCAAATCGATATTTCGTCACCGTTGTCGTGACAAAGGCTAGTCTAGGCACACGGTGATGTGGTGCTACACTTTGTGATATTGAGAACTGAGGATATTGCGGGCAGACACGCTAGGGTTGCCTCGATGCCTGTATGTAGGTGTATTAAACCTGTGTTTTGTTTTTTAATGCGAAAGCGGGGGAAATGCCGGTCGATAATGCGACGCCGAGTTGATGTTGCAACGATTTTGTTTTTTGTTTTGCAAAAAGCTAAGCGTTCTACCGTTTACAAATAGAAGAGAAAGTAGCTTCATTCTTCATAGATATTATTTATTTATTTAAGTAACGTAGAATGACACAAATTACTACTTCTTGAAGAGCTAGAAGCTATTCTTTCTCCCCTTTTTTCTTATTTCCTAATGGCCATGCTCTTTGAAGAACCTACCTTTAGGCATTGATATAATTTAGGTACACTATATCAGTAACTATGTCTTACTTAACACATTCATATAAATAAATGTAAGTAGGTATTTTGGTTTTATTATCACAAATATTGTAAGAAACTGTCGGTAAAATTACGTCATATTAAACTGCAAACAATTCGTATACTATTGTATATTTGATTTGTCAACAGTGACTATGTTGCTGAACTTGTTGTAGTAGGGGTCTAGCCGGATAAGCATGAAGAGTTGGCCCCTATATCGAAACTTATGTATTAATATCGACTAGATGTAAGAATGCGATTCATATGTATTTAACCGCCGTACTCCGCTTTGAACTTGAGATAGGGAGAAAAATGTGAAGAGTATTGGAGGTAACAATAAATAGCGTTATATATATTTTGTTTTGGTTTTTCTAGAAATTATATAAGCACATCATAATAATGAAGTCAATATCCGGCTAGACCCTTTGCCTAACAGTAAATAATTATATGAACGATCAACCGTACGTCACTTAATTACCGAAAATCCGTCATTACAGCGGTGCAACGTTCTTTTTGTCGACAAACTTTTGATACAAATGTAATAAATTTTATCGACAATTGATGTAAAATTTTACGTTTAAAATTGACAGATATGTCGACAAAAAGATCCATTGCATGCTCGCACCGCTGTTTCGATAAAGCCGCTGTCAACGTCAAATTGTTAACATGGACATGCAGATGACTGTACCGTCACAGCTTCATGTGACAGGCTTGCGGTAGGGTATGGTGTTCTCGCATCGATTTGTATATACTAGAAAAAAGTCATCTCTCAAATATTACTTACGACATGAATAATCTGTTGTAGACGCAAAGGACAGTGAAATGTACCTACCTACCCTATGTATGTAATTTAATTGTTAGTTTACAGCAGCTAGCGAATTATAGTCTAGGACTTGATAAGTATTGGCCGTATGCTATTTTTTGATGTACCGTAGTAGAGATAATTTAAGATTATTAGCATGTGGTTAAAAGAAGGGTGCTGGATGACCTACAGCGACAGAGTTATTCGACTAAAAGTCTCAGTCTTAGATAGATAAACATTACTTAGCCAAATAATCAGACCTGGACCTACGATTTTTTCGAACCAGGACAAAAACTTGATTGTGGCGCCCCCTCTCTCCAGCGATTGAGATAAATTACATAAAATGGCTCGCAAACATAATGGTTTGCATTTTTCATGAACAGGACAATAAGAACCCCATAATAAATTTGCTCTTTATTTTCTATGCCAGCTTCATAAAATAGTTATTCATTGATGTTACCAACAATCTGCTGCAACTGCTCGCAGGCATTTTAGAATGACCCCTTAGGATGTTTTCAAAAACTAACTGGGCTTTAAATGAAATTATTAATTTATAGAACAACGTGCGCTGCGTGCTAGGCGCTTTTCATTTTCAACCATATTATATTATGATACGGCACCCCCTGAAACTAGCGCCCGGGGCGCGTGCTTCGGTTTGCCCCCCCTAGTCCGGGGCTGCAAGTAATCCTTTCCAGAGGCCTACGGGCGATTAAACTCGGACACTAGATGGTTTTACAACCATAGAATGAGAAGCGTTACCATTGAGTTTCTTCCCCAGTCTTCTCCATAGGAATACAGTTTGAAACGACATGTGGCAACTAGTTTACAATACAAAAGCGCCTGTATATAGTCTAATAGAAATAAATGCCTTAACTTTGAAGAAGAAAAAACTTAGAAGGAAGGAATTTAGATGCAAAGTCAAAAGTTTTTACAAATAGATAAATTACAATATGCGACGTCAAATTATTCTAGATGGTTGGTTCTTAAAAATTGACTTATGGAGAAGAGTCGACAAGATAGACACTATTTTTAATAAAATAATAATACTGCCTCGTTGGTCTAGTGGTACCAAGCGCTACTGCTGAGCATGAGGTCTTGGGCTCTATTCCCGGGTCTGGCAGTGCTATTTCAGTTTTTCTATAACGAAATTCTCCGTAGCAACCCAGAATTTTGAGACCTCACCACCTATTACATGGGACTTAGTAACAGCATTGGTGAAAGCAATGTAGGATATTCGATAAAGTAAGTACAAAAGTGTACTTTCGCGACTATCGTGGTTGGTAATATAAAAATAATACTGAGCAAATCGATACTGTACGATTGGATAGTATGTTAGGATTATCAAATATTACCCATTCGTAAGTAACTTCAAATGGTATCAGATTAACTAAATGTAAACGTACCTTTAATGTTTATTAAATTACTTTAGTATTCATGACGTAAGCGGTTGTAACCTTTGATATAAATTACGCTCTGTTAATTGACTTAATACTTGATCTGTGATCATATTAATACAATGGAAATGGCGGTTATGCATCCGATTTTATTGATTTTTTGTGTACGGTCAGAGAAAGTGATACGCGATACGTGGTTTTTTTCAAATGTAGTACCGTCTTTCCCACTCAATATTTTAGGTGGTTACTTGAATAAATAATTACCTATAATTGTTTATTTCAATAACTTAAATTGTAGTGTACCTATAGTATTGAATTTTGGATTGTCCTTTTAAGCAAAGAAGTCACTTGTGTTAGGACATTCCGCTCTTCCATAATAGTTGGTTACAATTAGCATAAGTTAATGGAAAACACATTCGAATAAATAGTAATATAAGTAAATAAGAAAAAAGCAGAAACAATGCTAAACATTTCTACTATAAATAAATATCGTACACTCAAGTGTACGATATTTAGAACTGGCTTAGCTGTTGGCGCAGTCGTCGACAGACTGTCTGCTACTCCGCGTGTCACAGGTTCGGTTCCTGCACGGAGATAATAATTGTTCCGGGTCTGGGTGTGAGCATGTGAGATTATGTGTCTGTAAACGCACCCACGATACAGGACGAAATTCGTAGTGCGGCGGACCGCTTTAGAAAAAAAGATATTTGTAGCTATATCTCGATAAAGGAGAAACCTGTGTCGACTGTGAACATGTGTGTGTGATATGTGATAGAATATGTATTGGCTAATAACGTAGTCTCTCAGACAATACGTAATTATCTTTAATAGATGCAATATCCACCGATTGGAAGGAGAGAAGAGTTCTTCTGTTACTTTGAAATAACAACTTATTAATTGTGAATCTGACTATAAGTTTTTCTAATTTCGTTGACAGGATAGCAACAAGCAAAATATGCGAATGAATATCTGCATTTTGTTTCTCCATCCTCTCAAGATTGCCTAAACAGGCAAAAAAAAAAACTTGGTATTTATTAAGGCCCCTAAAAATAAATTAATCTTTAGATATTGTTTGATATGCTTAGCCCCTTTCAAAATGGTACCTATTAACCATCTAACCTCACCTAACCTAAACTTGATTTATTATATTTCATGTAAGTACCTACCCAATATTAGATTGTTACGTAGAAACGGGCTGAATACACAATATGAGATTGGTTTATTGGCCTACCCATGGGATCTAAGACTTACAGTTGTTGTAATTCTAAAAGGTTGGTCTTTTCGTACCTACTTGAATTCAGGAACCACTAAATCCTGCATTAACCAACATACTAATTTAGAGAGAAACCCACCAAAACCAAAAACATGAATTAATAAATATTACTTTATCCAAAAAAAAAATATTTTATCTGTAAATTGTAACATAACATAACAACATAACATAGCATCACGCCTGTATTCTCCGAAGGGGTAGGCAGAGGTGTACACAGTTGTAGACCCACATTCCACCAATGCTGTTATTAAGTCCCATGTTATAGGTGGTGAGAAAGAAAACAGAAAAACTCAATAACACTTTGCCCGTCCCGGGAATCGCACCCGAGACCTCATGCTCAGCAGTGGCGCTTGGGACCACTAGACTAACGATGCAGTTGTAAATTGTAATAATTAATAAAAATTATAGAGTGGACCAGGATTTGTTTTTATTGGATCGTCATGGTATGAAAAGGGTCTATAATATTAATTATTGTTCACCGGTTACCAGTCACGTGTATTTTTCGGGTTTGCCCGACTAGTTTCGAGCTCGAACGGAGCCCTTAGTCATGAGCTGAGTCCGCGGCAATGTCGCGACTTCGCGAGTCAGACTGGCGCTGCATCGTGCCGCATGCCGCTTCGTTCGCGCCGATGATGTACTGTAATTAATATAAATATGCCTCACGAAAGTTATTATACAAAAATAGGGTCTTTAATATTTCAGTGTAATAAAAAATCTATTTTTTATATTTTTTTATTTCACCTAAACTGTGTTATAAAAATTATTGTATTACTAGAACTTTCTTCACTTAACTCGTTAGGTACTCTTCGGAGAATACAGTTTTGATGCGGTGTTTTTTATGTTTGGTCATTCTTCTGTATTTTGCTGCGTAAACATTCAGTTTGTTGCATTTTATTTCACAACAGCGTGCTTTGTTGACGTCAGGTTTTCCCGTCTACACAATTCATTTCAAAACATTCACCTCCAATTACACAATCTATCGGTAAAAATAAACACAACCAGAGGCGTATTATGAAAACATTTAACATTTATTTAAACTTCCCGTTTATATAATACGATATACTTTGGTACATTTACTTTTCTATGTGTGTGTATATCCATCGGGCATCGCACTTTACAGTCAACAAATTAGAATCATAAACATTAAACAACCTACCTACAAAACATTAAACGAATTTGTCAAAGGAGTTAAAAAAATCTTCAATAGGGTTATTGACGAAATTTCACAAAGGGCCTAAACTTAAAGAATATGGTATAGATTAACTAAAAAAAATATTTTGCAATTTTTTGTGTACTTATTGATTAAATAATAGCTGTTTAAAATTCAAATTTTAAAGGTCGTGCCAAAAGGCGCGATAATGACGATCGCCATTTTGTGACGTCATTACGCAACAGAACTATTGTAAACAAAGGAAACTATTTTGTAAATCATAACATTAGTGCGTAGTATACCAATATTTCGAAAATTGAACTGAAATACGGAGAAAGTGGTTGCAACTGGCTTCCGAAATATCAACCAAATATCAACAAATTCATCGATTTATTTTGTGTCATGTGTCACAGTGACTGCAAATTGACAATCAATCCTCTGAGTAGTGACGTCACGCAATCATTGGTGTTTCGAGTCACGTGACACATAGATTAAAAATTATGAATTTGTTTATCGAATTAAATGTATTTACGAGTTATTATTATTATTTTCAAAAATACCAAAATTTCTAATAAAATACATTCTATCATTAAAGCTAAGTTTCATATTTTATTTCCATTAGTGTCAAATACCCTATTGCCCATGGAGTTATGGATGGTCATTTAAGCGACAGCTAAACTTTCGACCACGGACGGCCTTAGCCATTGCGAGGTTTCGGGCGGGTTTCTTTGCGAGGCCCTTGTCTTTGTAGAGTTAGTTATGCAAAGTTAAAAATAAATGAATTCAGTTATTACTTTATACATATGTAGTGTTTTGTAGTAAAAATAATAATTCTCTATTAACCAACATGAAACAATAATAATTAAGTAATCTTCTACATCAATAAAAAAATAACGTTGGCAAGCTTGAGAACGACTGGACCAATTGACTCCTTCCCAAATTTTGCGAATTAGACGTTCTGCTAAGTTGACGTTTTGAGAAGTTGTCATTATCCGAAATTGGTATTCTGAGAAGTGGACGTTCCGCGAAGTGGACATTTTGCGTCGTGTAGACATTTTGCGAAGTGAACATTAATATGCGTTAGAACTGCACTTGAAGCTGATACGAACGAGCGGATATTTATTGCACAATATACACACAATAATAGGCTTAAGATTATATGACCCTTTATTATTAATAATTTTCGCTGTGTCCCTAAATAGAGATCCATTTTGTCGACTGTACATAAATCGGAACCACGTTCATTCAAAGCACTGAAACTCGCGTTTTGCATTTGCTTACTTTTTTCTTTGAAAATGTGAGATTTCTAGGTAAAGTTCCATGATATTTACCTTTTCAGTTCCGCTGTGGGCATGTTGACTTTGTAATTTAAGTCGGCAAGTAGATAACGGTAGTGGCATAAAGATATTAGACGTCGAGGAACGTCTAGAAGAGATTTTAAATAGGTCAATAGGTAATGAGTAAACGCAAAATAGTATTATGTATTTGGCGAGGGTATCTTACTCGGTGTGAAATGAAAATTATTGAATATACGGACACGAGTTTTATTACATGAGTGCTGTAGTAGACAAATTTTTGTTTACACAGGATGGTAGATAGTGAATCAAGGCACTGGTGTTGTCACATAAAATAATGAATAAGGATTCCTATCCAATGAATCTTCAAGAAAGCCGCCCACGCACGGGCTAATGTTGTGTGACGCCACAAGTATACTTTTAAAAGGAATATTTAAAAGGATATAAGTTTGATTAAAATAATTAATTACCTTATAATTATACACCTACCTTTAAAAATAGTTCAAGCGAATAAAAGTTATAATTAGAAATGCTACATTCATATTCATAAGCAGATAGGGATGAATAAAAATATACATAGGTATAGCACCAGCCTTTATTTTGAACTTGCTGGTGCTCACTACATCATCTGCACAACAAAATATGTCTATGTCCTTGTCCACGGTTCAACCTTTCTCTATACCAAAATTAATCCAAACCCGTTCAGCCGTTTTTGCGTGTTTGAGTAGCAAACATACAACAAACTTTGACATTCATAATACCTATTAGTAGGATTTATATGAAACTTTTGTACAGCTAATTTCGATAAGCATCGACATTAGAACAAAATAGGTATAGTGGTGGGTCACGATACATTAACCGCAGAAACTGAGGGGTTATTCTTGAAATTAATACCAATCAAATTCCAATGTTAAATCAACGCCTTAAAAAATTGTGTAATGTTAAATATCCCGATTCTTTAATTATTTCTAAGACATTTTGGCATTCAAAAGTACGAACTGACATATGTTAATCGGCCGGATTTATTTTCAAGAGTTATCTTACCTATGAGAAATAAAAACAGCATATCAAATTCGAATTAATCAACGTAATTACAACATATAACGCACACGGTCGCGCGGTCCTAATTTATTAGGCGAGGCTTTGATGAGGTTAATATATATTTAGGTCAATTACATTCACTTAAGTCAAACATTAAATGGAATTAACAAATTAATTGTAAGTTATTAAAAAAAAAAAAAAACTAAACCATTACAAATTGGTCCCTTTTAAGGAAGTTAACTTCTTCTTCTTATTGTGTGGTTGATGAACAACCCAGTGTCAGAGTTTAAACCACCCGCAGGTCTCTGACATGGCTTTACACACCATCGAGAACACCTCTTAGGTGTGCTGGTTTCCTCACGGTGTTAGGAAGTTAACTAATAAATTAGGATCTTGAATAATAATTACGGCACTGATACTGAACTACTAATCTATTACCTAACTACATATTTTTTGAGTCAATCAATTTAATATAGCTTTAATATAACATTATTTTGATCAAAATGACTTACAAGTAAATTTCATCTATGTCTATAAACATTCTATCATCAAATTACTGAAGCATATCGAATCGTATACAGCCTACATTAACGTCATAAATACTTTCATTTCGAACCGGAAATGGGGCCATATTCCATTTAATATTCGGCATATGAGATCACGAAATGTTTTCATCATAAACGTACCCTATAAATAAAGAACATATATACCTAATATTCCTGTAATATTCTGTTGATATTTCCAAGCACGTCATCAATGGGCTTTTTCAAAGCTTTTTTATATCTCAATATCGACGACTTTCCTGGCATAACCTTTGTTTACTGTGATATCGATATTATTAATTGAATTATAAAATGCCTGCGCCCCCGGCTAAATACTCCAGGCGCTCTGACCGCTAAGCCACCTCGAAAGTATTCATTTTCCACAAAAATTTATAACTTTAAGGTTCGCTATGCATACGTTAATGCTTTTCAAACATTTATCTATAAAGTGCCTATTATCGACGATGTAAATAAGGACGAAGTAAGCTTTAATGATTGACTGGATTCGTGATGTTCAATGATTAATTTGCATGTGCTGAAAATGTCTAAGAAACAATTTAAGATTTGGAGATGACGAAGGAACCTTCTTAAGTACTTATCTACATTCCTAATTTAGTTACACTTTCTTTAAAAAAATACATAATTATAATTTTGATTTCGAACCTGTAAATATAAAACTTATATTTTTCATGTATAGGTAATATGTATAATAAATCTAAATCCATGAAAAATATTACTTTTCAATGTATTTAGAGATGAATGCACATGCATTTTATTAATGCATTTGATAATGTATCAGTACATAAACATTTAACAAGTAAAAATAAATTCCTAGCTTACTCAACTAATTTCTTGCGTATAGAAACATATGAGATTTTCCTTCTTATTATATCTTCTGAAATACATCCATTTAATCAGTTCGTACATTTTCCTGAAGGGTATTTATTTCCTTTAAGCATCCTTCCTATGTTGAAGTATAAGTAGTTACCACGCCTTTCTCAGACTCACAATCTTTTACAGATTCTGCGAAACATATACATTACACGCGCTACGAATTAATTATATATTTAGGGAAACGTCTAGTATTATTAGGTTCGTGAGTAATACGTTGTGATATAATGTCAGGGGTCGAGATATTACAATTCATAAGTACCGAAAATATGTTTCATTTTCTACCTCTGCGGCTCCTGATCTTATCGTTCTCTTGTTACTAGATACTTTATATAAATATCTTATTAAAATATGTTATAGTATTTATTTGGGATTGTTTACTCTCGTTTATTTACTGAAGACATTCTACGTGAATTCCTTTACTGAATAGCCAAGAAAGTCTAGATCAATGAAAGCCAGGTCGATAAATTCAAACGACTAATCCTGGCTCGGCATTGTATTAATCGTTTTGCTTTAAATATTTTAGTAGTGACAAATGTTTTTATTTTATTTCTACTATTAAGAAATTACCTGGAGGCACGGCACGGGTTTGCCTCCTGCTCACGACCGTATTTATAAGACCACTAAAATTTTTAACTTAAGGAATTACCTTCCATACATACTACATACCATTCGTCTTTTTCTCGTCAATATGGTACTCGGCAACCTGAATATGATTCAGTGGTAAACGGAATTCTTGTACAATATAAAGAAAAATGCGAGTTTTCCAACAAAAGAGATCCTTTGTACTTCATCACTTCAAAGGGTGGTAAAATACCACCTCTTTTAGCTGTCGCAGCACTGAAGCCTCTATTGAAAACAGATTTCTCTTTAGCACTCAGAAGCCTGCGAAAGGAAACAGCGATAAAATGTTTATACCTAATCAAATTTAAGTGGTGGTACCCTTAGAGGCCCAGACGGGAGACAGATTCTGACTAAATATCGAACAAATTTGCTCGCCACTTTTGGCGGGGGGTGAGGTACAAAAGAACTTACACTAAAGCAACAATACATCTCGTCATTACATTAGCAGTATTAACGAATATAAAAAAACTAAGCACAAACATACAATTGTAACACACACTATTAAAATCGTGTACTATCGTTGTAAACATGCAGGTAAAAGGTATAAAGTTTTGATTGGGAATCATATGCCAGTGGCGATAGGATACTTACGTCCGCTACCTACTCCAGTGCTAATTAATTACTTCAAGTTTTTCCGCTACTTGAACATCAGGTTAACGTATAATATCGTCGGTTTTGGCAAAATAAAATCTATGACAGTCGTTACGGGTAGTCAGATGTCTGAAAATCTTATTACTATGAGATATCGTGTTAATCAGTAACTGGGTTGTGGAGGTCTGATAGGAATTCGCTTGATATTAGATAATGGCATCAAACATTGTTGTTGGGAGACGGCTTGGCAGATTATTCACAAGGTCTCCAATCCTAATCAGGATTCATATATACTTATGTGTGTCAGTTCATCCGAGTTATCTGAATCCTGATTACCAATGGAGGTCTAATTTATAACATACGTTTGTGATCTAAGTTTCCAGTCAAACGTATTTCATCGTGACTAAAGCCACGGGTACAGCTAGTCGCAAATAATAGCGTGACTGAGGATGACGGTTGTTCAAACAGCAAAGATTTACGACCTGATATGAGATTGCTTTACAATGCGTACAAACGCAACAACCATGGTGATTTGGCAAACAATGACTCACTGATAACCGTGTAGAGCATAAACCGATAGATTTAGAACACCATACACTGTTTAGTAGTCCATAAATTACTGAAAGTAGAAAGAGCATGGCCGTAGCCAGGCGCACGTTCAAATCCTGATCTTGACCGTATTTTGTCCATCCACAAAAAAGTATTAGTTTAGATTTAGCTACGCATGTGTGAATGCGTTTCAAAGATTTATCTGTATGAGACTAATATTGTTACTTATTTTTAATACTCGTAGCTCTTTTCTTTTCTCTGTCCAGATTCCTGACCAGTGTGATCGTTAAACTGTTGTGTTTGCTTCATGGGCAGGGAATCTGTTACGTCTTACATGGTATATTTTTTACGGTTGAATTCCCCGTAGGGATGAATTACGTAAATTCACCCACATTTCACCGAATTAGATATGTGGTCCCAAACTCCGGGCCGCTACTGAGAATTTGATTAAGAAGTAAAACCTAGAAACACTGTCCGATCCTGGTATAGAATCCAGTACCTCACGATACGTATCAGTAGCCACGTAGCTTATAGGAATCCAGTACCTAACGCTACTTATCAATAGCCATGTCGAATGAGTAAGTATTATGCTCTTTTATTTATTATTGAGCAAGAAAAATGCAATAGCCCCAGACCAGATGTCAGGTTCATTTGTTATGGCTTCGGCTTCGACTAAGTGATGTTTGTCCATTAGTAGATCAATCTATATCTTTTGATGTAGAAACAATGGTATTTCCATATTGATTGGTTCCAATGGAAGTTTGTCTTTTATCTTTTTTCGCAAGCACTCATTAGGTTACTTACCTTTGTTTGAATTTGAATGTGGTGTTTGAATTACTCTTTGTTTCCACTACACTGAACTAACTATATTTGTTTTTTAGGGTAATTTAATTGAATGTATGTGGTGGTGTTTACTCAGTTGCAATTTGTTTTAAATTGTATGCTACCGTATTGATTTTTTGTTAAAGATAAATCTTTGAAAAGCATTAACGCATGCTTAGCGAACTTTAAAGTTACTTTGACCACTAAGCCATCTCGACCTCTAAGAGGCTTAGTGGTCAGACCGCCTAGAGTATTTATCCGGGAGGCGCAGGTTTGAATCATGTTCGCGACCGTATTCTTTTTCCATTTAATATAATGATTTTTTGTTTATATTAATTTGAAAATATAGTGAAGTACAGCGTAATAAGGGAACTTTGTGGAGTGAAAGAGGATTGAGAAAGGTATGCTGAGATGATTTGGGCATGTAAAAAAGGGTGCATGAAAGGCGATTGTCAAAACTAGTATATGAGGCGTGGCCGTCCGATAGAAAAGTCGGGGTAGGCTGATCTCGACGAACATACCGCAATCAAATTGCAGACGTTCAACAAACATGCATGAAGAGATGAAGGAACATAGATGAAGCGAAAAGGTGTGTCAGAATCGTAGCTATAGGGTATTTGACACTGATGGAAATAAAATATGAAACTTGGCTATAATGATAGAATGTATTTTATTTGACTCTTTGGTATTTTTGAAAATTATAATAATAACTCGTAAATACATTTAATTCGATAAACAAATTCATATTTTGTAATCTATGTGTCACGTGACTCGAATCACCAATGACTGCGTGACGTTACTACTCAGACGATTGATTGTCAATTTGCAGTCACTGTGACACATGACACAAAATAAATCGATGAATTTGTTGATATTTGGGAAGCAAGTTGCAACCACTTTCTTCGTATTTCAGTTCAATTTTCGAAGTATTGGTATACTACGCACTAATGTTATGATTTACAAAATAATTTCCTTTGTTTACAATGGTTCTGTTGCGTAATGACGTAACAAAATGGCGATCGTCATTACCGCGCCTTTTGGCACGACAAAAAATTTGTACACAAAAAATTGCAAAATATGTTTTTTAGGTAATGTATACCATATTCTTTAAATTTAAGCCCTTTGTGAAATTTCGTCAATAACCCTATTGGAAATCGATACTCGATACCTAGTCTCTGAAATGAATCGATTATTGACTCCTAACGAGCCATTTGTCGGTGCGTTGCTGTGCCACCCGCCTGTGGTATGCAATGGTTCATAGAAAATATATGAAATTGATGTACTTAGGAAGAATATTACAATGCGTTGCGTTGTGATGCATCCCGCCCATACATGCGGTAGCTTTAAATGCTTTAATATAAAAGTACGTACTTATATTTAATTGTAAACTATCACTACACAAGCCGTTGATCCTGTACCCCATTTGTGTTTAGTATCAGCGGTATAAGTACCTCCTTCAATATGACATGGGTGGATATTTAATTGTTAACTATCAATATATTGGCACTATTCTCACTTACCAACGATCCAATCAAATAAATCAAATTTAATTAATACAATAGTGAACTGGAGTTATAAATTGTTGTGGAAAGAAAAATATATTTGCGAGCAAGATTCGAACCCGCGCCTCTCGGATAAATACTCCAGGCGCTCTGACCGCTAAGTCATCTCGACCTCTGCTCACTACCACGAATTCTTCTTCCACATTTTTGACGTTATTGCCATTTGTTCCGTCCCTTTACAGAAAACTGAACCGACGCGACTAACTTTGCAGACAATACAATGTCGTACAGATAAAATACAGATAAATATTAGAAAAGCATTAACGCATGCTTAGCGAACTCTAGGTTATAAATTGTTGTGGAAAGATCTTAAAAATATTGAACTAGCTTTATCATCATCTGTAATTCAAAATCATATACTCGTAAGTACTTCAAAAGCTAAGCTAAGTGTCATGGAAAATAAGCCGCTCCGTAAATATCCTATCTTAAATATTGACCGAACCTGTGAATGAACACGTGCCAAAAAGACCCAGTGTCAAAAAGCAAAATAAAACTAAAATTCAACCATATTTTCCCGGTCGTAGTGTGAATAGTGAATAGAACCGTGTCCTCGTACTAAAACCCGACCGTGTTCCAAATGCGATAGTTGGTGAACTCCCAAACTCCGTCATGAATATTCAGTTTTAAAACTTCACCGAGAGCTTTACTCTAGATTGAAGTATTCATAATATGGTAATGAACTTCTGTCGGACAGATGTGCTCAGGATCATACTGAGAAGAGATTTTTTATGGAAAATGTTGTTTTAAGTTTCTTTATTGAAGTAGGACTTATTACTAATTTTTTTTACTATTTCGTTGCATGATATTATAATATGTATAACTAACAGGAAATAACGCGCAATAAATACCTTTGAATCGCTTGACGTTTCGACCAGGTTGCACTGATCGTGGTCAAAAGCAGACCTTGTACCTTGCTTGCTAGCTTGACCTTTAGTCAAGTATTTATGAAAATGAAGAGGTTTTAGGGCTAACGGTGCTCGCGACTCCTTCCGTGCAATATATTATAATTTCGTATATGATTATTAACCCTTCCTTTTGGCTTTGCCGTAGTCGGGTAAAAATGACATACAACTATACAACGTCGTAATAAAAGAATTTAGTTTTTGCTGAATTCGAACTCAATACGCGTAAATCACGAAGGTAGCCCATCAGGATCGTGACCGTGATTGACAGGTTTCGAGTTAGAATCCAGCAAACACTTTAAAACTTGCGCCAACAAATTTGTGTGAAAAAAATATAAGAGGCCTACGGGCGGTTTTAACTCTAATAATAATGTTTTTAATCAATCATAGGTACGTTAAGAAAAAAAAAAATATTATATAATTAAATTTATTATATTATAGTAAAATTTAATTATAAAATGGACGCAACGAACTGAGAACCTCCTCCATTTTGATAAATAGAATAAAATACAACTTGAATAAAAAAAAAACTTAGGAGGATATTCAATATGGTGGTACATAAGCACATAAATCAGTGATGTTATCTCTTATTTATAATCCCAATCACAACAAATAGTTACACAGACGTTGCACCAGTGCTACCAGCAATTAATTTTATGAGAGGTTTAATACAGTTATTGCTTTTATTGGTGCTCTCTGCAACTTCGTCACTCCTTATATGGTTCCTTGATTGAAAAGATCGCCGGGTTTTGATACGACTGCTGATTATAGTTGTATGATTTTTTGTTATCCGTGTTCATTTTATAATACTGTCATAAATTGGTTACCTACATAACATAAGCTCATAACTGTCCCACTGCAGGGCAATCGCATTTTCTCATACAGAGAAGGCACGAGCATTGAGAACTCACTGTAGGTTGGCTATTTCAGACCATTAAGTCCAGCTTTCCTCTATTGTTATCCTTAACCATATATCTGTGAAGTCTTAAAATAACTAAGGAAGTACATATGACATTGAAAAGTTGACAGTCGGAACCGTCGAACGATTAATAATTAATAGTTAACACGTGCATAACTCACACAAAAACCTTTGAACTTGACCTGGTCAACCAACTTCACTGTGTAATTGGTCAGAAAAGAATTAATTAAAACAACTTCTCTATTCACTTTTCTTCCACAATTATTTTTCTGATAAGTATTGCCCCCTCTATATACATTTTAATTATGAAAAATCTTTATTAGATAACACATATGAGCTTGTAAGTGACCATTATAAAATATGTGCTTCCTAAAGATAGCTACAATATAAATCATGATCATAACAAAGGCAAAAACTATCACGCTTAGCGGCTTAGGAAACTGATTGATGACGAACTGAGTATTTCGATTTTAGAGAAATATGTTTTCACTTGTGGTTTAATTTTAAACTCCTTTTACGATACTCAGCCAGCAACCACACGGATCACTGCTATCATTTTCAGTTTCTTCTATCTACGTACAATCTCTTCGCATTTCTCTGCAACTGATGAATTTTATAGGGATTTTGTCGAATTATATTTCGAAAAGGAAGGTATATATTTAACACTAGCAGCCCCATTGTTTCACCCGCGTATATTATAATAAGCCTAAGTTACTCCTTATCTAAGGTCATAATTTAATAGGTAATTTTCTTTGAAAGGGGTAATATAAAAGTCAAATACATTCACTTTAGCTGAGAATTAAATAGATATAACAAATTATTTATAATTTACATAGTACTGGCAAGACGAAAACGCGAACTAATGTAAAATTGTAGTAAAATTTTTAATTATGGCTTAAATGAATCCACACACTTACACATTTACCCCTTAAAAGGAAATTACCTAATAAATTAGGAACTTATATAGTCAGCTACATGCTAGTAAAATCTTATCAGAATCGGTCCCGCCGTTTCGAAGATTAGCCGGAACAAACAGACAGACAAAAATTTAAAAACTTATTTTTAGGCGTAGATATCGTGCAAATAACAGTATGAGCTTAAAAAACGATTATTTTGACAACAAAACGACACTTTAATTTTAGATATTTGTATTGATTTTCATTAGTTTTCTAGAATCGATAAAAAAACAGTTGCCTAGTTTTACAAAGCTAATCGGGCGCCTGGTGAATCAGGGGCGGGACGGCTAGTTCACAAGTCAAAACACATTCCACCAAATAAACATATTTAAAAGCAAATAAAGCAATATTTACTCGTAGTTTTAGGTGACAAAACTGTGTTGGAAATTCTATTCGTGACTCCGAACCTTACAAACTTTAGAAATTTGAATAATAAACGGATATGTTGGAGAAGTTTGTCCATTTCAACGCAAAATGTTAGCATAAATATGAATAGAAACGGTGTGTATGTTATTTTAAGGGAAAAGAACGTATGAACTCTTTCTCTTGGAAAAGATAAGAGATTTACACGTTATAATAACATGGTTAAAAATGTAAACTACTTATATTTGCTTTATTTGCGTAAATAGATCCTTCATTTTCGATGACAAAAATATTCTGATGATATTATGCTTTTTTTTTTTTTGGACGTGGCCTCTTGCAATTTACCCATTGGGGTTTGATCTGCGCAACCGAACAATAGCTATGGCGAGACAATTTGATGCCTCCAGCCAAAGCATATTTTATATTACTACAAACAAAGCAACACAGCACTAAGGGCATCCCCTGCGGGACACGAGCCTCGGCTTAGGGCGTTGCTGAGGGGACAGCTAGGGACTAGCTGGATCAGTTTCCTTATTATTAAGGGTCGAATTAAAAGCTACTAGCTCGGCGCGGGCCGGCTCGAACAAGGTAATTAAGGTATCGTTCCTTAACGTCCTCGTCCATCCCTTTTGGGAGTTCTACCCATAAGATCTCATGTGCTTCGGATAGCCACATTTCACGATAGTCGTAAGACCTCTCATGTGTAAGGGAGGTGCTTACATCCACAAAATACGATTACGGGTCCATGTGATAGGGATGAGCCTACATCAAATTTAATCCTGAGAGTTCTTCGAGCAGAAAACCGAAATTTCACTTCGATTAAATGCAGTAACTCATGCCTCGAAAGCGGGCCGAATGAGATTCTATGCCGTCCACATGTTTGTAACATAACAGAGGCAGAGGCAGAGGTGTACACAGTTGGACACCCACATTTCATCAATGCTTTTATTTAGTCCCAGGTGGTGAGCCTATTGCCATCAACCGGGCACAATTCCAAACTCCGGGTTGCTACTGAGAATTTCCTAACAGAAAAACTCAATAACACTTTGCCCGACCCGGGAATCGAACTCGAGACCTCCTGCTCAGCAGTCGCGCTTTGGACCACTAGACCAACGAGGCAGTGTCACATGTTTGTAACGTTCAAAAAGTTAAGTCACTAGGGCCGTTATAATTGTTGTTTCTGGTGTACATCTTTATCAATTCATCGATACCGGTGTGCGTCTATTGGTAATTCTGCTTCTCCTAAACGGCTTGACCGATTTTATTGTTTTTATTTTTACTTAAGAGGTCACGTTGAAGGTTTTGGACCCATTAGGTGGCGTTGTTGTCGATATCCCGAAAATGTGTAGGTACGTCTGCCTACCGGGTCCTAGTCACCTAACGCCTAAAATAAACAACGAAACCTTTAATCGTGTATTCTTTACAATTTATATCGTACCAAAGATACGAAATAGACATCAGTGAAGAATATACAAAAGACTTCTCCACCTTTCAACCGCTTAATTCAGAATTACAGGGTAATGAAGATCGTAATTAACATGATATCTTTTAATCTTATTACTCAAAGCGAGCTTCTTTGTAGCAATTTTCTGACGCGTGACGTCATAAGACAGGTGCTCGCTTTACAACCGTTTCTCAAACAAAGCTTGTTTGAACAAGACTAATGTTTGCGTTTTAGTAGCCACTGTATTTCTACGTTACGGGAATCGGTAGTAATCTGATGCTATTTTGGTATCAATTAAGTAACCGGTCTGGAAAGCGACGCGTTGGAGACGTCCAGTGGCAAGATGTGTCGCTAACATTGTTATCGTCGTGGGCCGCACCTGGATGAGGCTGGCACAACACTGAAGTGAATGCCACAAGCAAAGAGTGGATATACTCTGTACTCAGCAGTGGTTGAAGTCAGGCTGCGGATGATGGACCGGAACTGATGATACATCTGATTCTTCTCCTGCTTATCTTATGGTTGACGAACAACCTAGTGTCAGAGATTTAACCAACTGTAAGGCTCTGACATGACTTTACACACCTTGAAAACATCAGTCAGATGTATTGGTTTGAAACATAACACATTAATACCTTACTTACCTTTTCACCATAGGAGAGCCATGCTTCGGTACGAATGGGCTGGCTCGACCGGAGTGATACTACGGCCTCACAGAAAACCGGCGTGAAACAACGCTTGCGTTTTTATTGCGTTTTCGTGAGAGAGGGTACCGGAGGCCCAAACCCTTTAAAAAGCTGGCAACGCACTTGGGACACCTCTGGGGTTGCGGGTGTCCATGGGCGGCGGTAATCGGTTGCCATCGGGCGATCCGTCTGCTCGTTCGCCCCTATCCCATAGAAAAAAAAACGCACCTCGGTAGATTAAGAAAGGTGGTTCACATTCATTTAGATTAGGACCGATGATACTGTGTCGTTGGTCGCCTTTCGTGGTACTTGGGCTTAGCTCTCCTGTTTATACTTCCTCCAGCTAGCTGTTATCAATAAAACTGAACCATCAAGAGGTGAGAAGCTTGTTAATTCAACGTGAACGGCGTAATGCAATTAGGTATGCAAAGTTTTATACCAGTTTTTGCCGAAAATCGTGACAAGACGTCTGATAAATATGTAGGTAGGTCACCGATAGGACCCCACTGATGTTAATAGTGCAAGTAAAAATATACTAAAATATAGTTTACATGGATCATAGAAATTAATAGCTCAAAACGAATACAGGTTCAATTAAACATTCGACCATTTCTAGAGTAAATGGTAATCTCAATGAATGTAGACTCGTATCTAATCTCACAACTCAATCTACGTTGAAGCACTGTTTAACGACTTACAGCGGGTGACGTCATATTTATGACTTGCGCTCGTATTTGAAACTGTTTTATAAACAAAGCACTTTTGATTGAGATTTACGTGTAGCGCAAGAAGGCAAATTAGTATCGGATACTGTGATAATATGTAAGACAACAGTTGGAATTAGAATCAAACTCAGTGCAAAAGATTATAAATAGTACTACAATTACTCCAGGACGTTATTCCTTGGATTCAGCTCAGGATCACAAAAATTTAAAATGCATATGCCATTATGAATATGCCACAGGTCCACCAATGAATCCAATGATCCCGAAACCTCCTTAACATGCTATAAACAACCACAAAATGGTTTTAGTCCGCGCGAGTCCTCAAAATACCAAAATCTGGCTAGGATATATGTAAAATCCCGAGACCTAAACCCAAGGATCGTGTTTCAGCTGTAATTAAAACACGAAAACACAAAGCCAGGGATTTCAGACGAATTAGTGAAAAAACAAAAGAGCCCGTTTGTTACACTTCGATAAACAGAGATTGAGGAAAGGCTTTTTGAAAGGTTTTTGCTTTCACCTATTCCGACTTGGAGTAATGAAAATATTTATGGAGGAACAAAATTTTTGTGCCCATAAAGTCTTCAAAAAATCTTTACTTAAACTATAGACCAAATAGTGTCTATACCTAAGTTATTGTAAATATCTAAATGTAAATCTAAGTAACTACCTGAAAGTACCTATATCTTTTATACAAAACGTCTTCACTCACCAGCTTGCCTTTTTTTCTGGAGAGTGGAACTGTTTAACGGACGTCGTACAGGACTACTAAATCAAACCACATAGTTCTGGGCTCGGAAATCTTACTTAATCTGCTATTATCTTCAACGGGACGGACCCCAATGAGGGTCGATTTCAATAAGTAATGTCGTAAATATTGGTAGGTAGTATATTTCCATTGTACCCTTATATATTAATTGATTATCATAAAATATACTCTAATGGTGTACAATAAAGCTCATTATTCTATCTCTTGCCAACAAAGTTTTTTGAACAGCTTTGGCGCTATTTCCACCTTTAGTGGGGGTCGACCAATAGTACTTTCGACTATATCCTTAGTAGTGTCTACCTATCTCAAAAGTTGATTTGAACAGATAGCAGATGGCAATTAAAATAAATTACTCAAATTACTAGACCCGGAAAATCTAGTATTTTCCGGGTCTAGTGATTTGAGTAATTTTATACCGAAGTTATCTATAAATTGCTATTTAGTTGTCGTTAGAATCATTGTTAACAGTTCACAAAGTCATTACCTACTATCTGGCGTGTAATTCCATAATGTCGTCACAACTCACATGTCATGTGCTCATATTTCAACGGTTACACGACTGCAAACAATGCTTGTTTGATTAAAGCTTGGATAATGGCTTCAGCTACAGGAATTACATAAACGCGTATACGACAGAATAACATAGAAGATAAGGTAACCAAGATTTTTTTAGATATCGATATACCGAATAGTTTTGGTAAATTAAGTACGATGATTCTTGGATAGCACTTTCAGTGATTGTTCGTAGGTATAGTTCAACGCAACCGCGGGTTTTTTTTGGAACGAAGTTCCTTATCGCGCGTTGTGAAAGGGAGCTAGACGGAAAAAATTAAGTAAAGTTGAAAGTTGTAACGACACTTTTTGCTATAGTAAGCTATTGTAAGCCGTGCGGCGTGCGCATGTTTCTCTGTCTGTCTCTTTCTCTCTCGTATAGAAAGCAAGCCAGATATTTAAATATATATATATATATGTACTCTGTCTGTCTATTCTTTCATACACGTCATAGATGCGCGGGACTTTGTAATAAAAATATTATTATAACTTTAAAAAAAAAAAAAAAATTTACAATTCCTTCACTAATTAATCGAAAGGAACTTCGTCTCATCCGGGTGTCCCGGGTATCCCTGCTCAAGTTTTTTTTTTATAATTTATTAATATTCTATATTTTCTATTGTGTAGTTAGAAGTCAAGTGTGTGGAGTTGGAAATGCTTCTAGCGAACCCCTATCTACAGAATGACTGCATCTATAATTGACTACGATGAAAATGCTTGATCCACCTTATGAACCTATTCCTGTTATCCGGGATATAACCTATGTAACCCTAACAACATAACACTCCTTTTTGGGAAGTCGTGTAATTAAAAAACTTAACTAAGTAATATCAAGCTACTAGCCTTTTCCTAACTACTTTGGAGTCGGCTTCCAGTCTAACCAGATGTCGCGTTATTTACATAAAGCGACTGCCTATCTGACTTCCACAAACCAGTTACTAGGTAACACGATATCTCGTGGTAATATTGGTTTTCAGACTTTCAGGCCGCTGACTACCCGTAACGACTGTCATAAATATACATTTGACCACCGGGACCGACGGTTTAACGTGTTCTCTGAGGCACGAAGGTGTCTGGATATAAAATTATGATCACCCATCCATAGACCGATTGTGACAAGCGTACGAGCTACGAGCCTCTCAAACTAAGTACCTAATAACTTAGGATACTAGGATACATAATTTACTGACTTCCAAACTATCTGTATGAGTCTTGAGGGCACCGAAAGTATTTTTACAATATTTATTTCAGTCACGTACTCATAATCCTAGACATAGCCGTTATTAATAATGCCTACCCCGGCTTTTATATTATGCGACCATTAATATACTATCTTCTCAAGAGCCACTCCTCGACATTTGACACAAAACAAAAAAAATGACTTTTGTGCTGACACATCCATTAACGTTACCCCTACCATTTCTTTCAGGTAATCTGAAGAGGCGATTGGGGCGAGCGCGGGGCTTCGTTCTCAGAATGTTCGATGCTCTATGCAATTGTACGCAGACTGCCGCCACTGCTGCCCGCACCACGGCCCGGAACAACCCTTTCACCAAGCGTTAAGACGATCACATCTCACTTCATGCGAGAACTCTTAGTACCCTTCGAACTTCTGTTATTTGATATTGAGTTAAATGGCTTGGGTTTGGATTACAAAGATTAGAGGTTTATTGATTCTTCTTTATCTTTATTCCATTTAATTGGCCGGTTGGTATTGTTTGAATAAGTTACGATGTTGACTTTAATGGATATTACGAACTTGTTAAGAGACGTCTGAGGCACTCACCCCTTGAGTAATGACAACATATATTACGTGGCCCAGGAACCACAAATTAAAAAGAATGGAGGTTGTAAAAGTTTCTAATACAATATTTTACCAGAGCGAATGTCCCACAATTTATCATAACGCTCAAAGTTTTACTGAATTACGGGCGTAGGATTTCGGGCTTTATTAAGGTCTAAAAAGATATAATTATTAAAAAAAACACGGACTTTGTAGCTTCACATTACCTATATCGTAGTGTCAATAAGTGTTATAGATGCAATATCATAGCGATTAATGAACATTCGGTTTACTTATTTGTTTGACAAAAATAGTCAACATATCTTAGAACTGAGTGAAACCTTTTAGCTGTTATAAATATCCAAATGTGATTGTAGATGACTGTGTTCCAAAGATATTTAGCCACAAAACATTTATTCCAAACAACACAGCCTTAAGTATTTTCTACTGACATTTCGAAGAGTAGAAACTCCCTTAAGCAAAGACCAAAGAATAAAAGGAAGTCATTTACATCTTCAATATCTCAACTTCATAGAGACTTCAAGAGAATCTCTTGCAAATCAGTCTAGGCTTGTCATAGTGGCTTTCCTCCCCAATACATAAAGTAGAAATCGTATTAGGTATATACATTTCTCTTCATTTCTTCAATGGGTGGAGCCAGGAATAATTTCGAGAGGAATTTTAAACAATATTTCCATCAGTTTAAATAGATTTTTGATTCTGAAGTAATTTTGGTTTTCGGGGAATTTTGATCCAGCAAGTACTGGCTACTGGCTCCTCCCATGATTTCCTCCCTAGAAACCTTAGTCTTCCTATTTAGTATCCCTAAACGGTGTAACATGGTGTTATGTGATCGGTGTGATTACGCTTATAGTTCATAAGGTGTATTTTAGTAATAATAATAATATAATCTAGATACTTATGTGTTGTAAAACTTTTGATTACGCCTCAAAGTTGCGAAGACGCGTGTATTTAGCTAAAGTACCAAGGAATATTACATTTAACTAACCATTTGTATTTTTATCCAAATCTCACGCTAACCAGCCCGTCCCAATCACACTGCAAGACAAGACTTTTTCATACGGAAAAAGGAACCCGCATTGATGCATGCTTGCCCATTGTGGGTTAGCAGATTCACTCCATGAAGGTTTCTTGGTGATGTTTTCTTTAGGCGAATGTCAAATATTAATTTAAAACAAAGTAGCTACGTAAAGTAAGCGGTTCCAGGTTTATTGATTATGATGTTGACGTACGCAGCTCGCAGGTTCGATTACGGGACACATTATAATTTACGAAATGTCAAGTGGGTACCCCAGAACCCTTTCCACCTAGATAATGCTGTTTGAGAGGCAATTTTATTGAATTAAGCAATTATTCTGAGGGATTTCGTCATGATCACGTTTGGTTTTCCTGGTGATATTCATATTTTTGATATATTTACAGTGTTTGAGTAAGATTGACGCGTCTTCGTGATTTTAGGAACCGTACTTATATGTATTTACTCACACTAATTATACAATATAATATATTGCTTAAGTAAGTATAAACATAAAACATTTTCTCAAAATTCTTGTACCAATTCTGTTTATGAAAAATTAAAATGTATTTTTACCTGCTGCAACATTTATATATTATTATGTAACTTTTATACTACGTATTGAATGGAAATCATTTATATACTTAATATTTTATAATTATCTACTACAATGTAATTTTATACTACACTAGGAATTGGTTTATCTTCAGTTGTCTCGATTTTTTCCTGCAATGAAATTTTAATTTGATAAAATAATATTTTCATGATTATGATTAATGTTATTAGGTGAAGCACAAATAATGAAATGATTGAGCGCAAAATATAAGTAGTTATTTTTTTATTACTATTAGGAAACATTGAAAAATAATAGGTCCGAACGGGGCTTGAACCTGCGACCCTTGACATACCGTGTCATTGCTCTACCACTGAGCTATCGTGTCGTTGTCCGAATCTATTGAATTTCAAGCTTCCTTGTGGAGACGCCTAGCGATATTTATTTAGCAGTCATTTACAGATCTACTAAACTCACGGAATGTCAAGGGTAACGGATTCAAGCTCCGTTTGTGTCTATTATTTTTTAATGTTTCCTTGAAAAGTAGTAATTAATATAGGCAATACATGGCCTTCACATGTATAAAAAAAAAGTTATTTTTAGTTTTAATAAATTAAGTATAAGCTATAAATCTTTTTTAAAACCAATGGTCTTCAGAAACTTTATAGATTTTTGTATTAGAAAAAAATATGTAACCATTATTATTGTCTAACTTGAGAGAGAAAAAGAAAAAAACAGAATTTCAAAACAAGAACTTAAATGCGATATACAGTGTGTAAAATATGTCTTTTACAAAAAGATTATAAAAAGTTAATATTTAAAGTTATATATCCATATTTTCAGTGTAAAGTTTCAGTAAGTAGTTAAATGTTCACAAGTAACTTAAGTGTTTAAACGATAAATGTTCAATGTGATATCCTGCCTGTAAACCTTACTTCCGGTGTGATTCTACAGAAAAACTTCTTCTAAAAATAAAGTGATTTTATAAACGAATTTTATTTCTTCCATCATTTTAATGTCGACTTTTTCCATAGCTACCTGGAAATAGAAAAGGTCAAAGATTTATGAAATAAAATTACATCAAAGGTTACTTTATTTCCGTTGTGTTCTGAGAAAGACCTTAATGTTCCCAAGAGCGCAGGGCCTAAAGAGGGGCTTATGATTTTCAACTACCTTTGTAATACAGGGCACAAACGTAAGTACATGTACAGATAAATCTTTCAGACGCATGCGTAGTGAACAGTAAAGTTTAAATTTTTTGTGGAAATATAATAAAAATGTGGTTGTGAGCAGGTTTCTAACCCGCGCTTCCCCAATAGAGATATTTGTTATTTATTTAGTAGAGATATTTGTTATTTATTTTTATAAATGCTGTTTTTATAAACTGTCTCGTTGGTCTAGTGGTCCCAAGCACGACTGCTGAGCAGGAGGTCTCGGGTTCGATTCCCGGCTCAGGCAAAGTGTTGAGGTTTTTCTATTAGGAAATCCTCAATAGCAGCCCGAAGTTTGGAATTGTGCCCGATTGATGGCAATAGGCTCACCCATATTACATGGGACTTTATAACAGCATTGGTGAAATGTGGGTGTACACTTTGTAGGTACACCTCTGCCTACCCCTTCGGGGAATACAGGCGAGATGCTATGTTATATTATGTTATAAATGTGGTACAGTCAATAGCACGTAGAGGTATATAATTTCGACTTTGGACAGAGCCCGTAAACTAACGCTAAACGCGCAGTACAAATCGGAGCTCACCTAGGAGTTTGGCTCTAGTGGAGATCTTGACTTATAACTTTATAACAGTGAAAGCTCATTAACTTGTGAGTCTTGGGAACCAACTGCACCTGAAATGTTATTGGTGAAATAGAATTATCCCGTAGAACTAGTTAAATGTACTATGGGGCATGTGGATGGGCTGACGTCGGGCCCAGGGGTTGATTCCTCACCTGCTCGGCTGACATGTCGACGCATTACCTTTTATTTGTGTAACATCATCAGCCTCGCCCCAACACCTTTTCCGGCGCAATACCCGGTTAGATAGGTTGCGGTATTGGGACGGTGGAGGTCCCGCCACAACAATCCATGGTGATTTACAGTCGTTTTCGTCACTATGGACGAAGGCATCACGACCGGCTCTCGACAAAAGGTACTTAGATTTCAAGAGATTATAGATCGAGGTAAGTGAATCATTTGAATTTACCCAACTACCTACCAGGTACATCGTCCGTAGCGCCTTTTTACATAGCTTTATGAAGCACCCGAAAAGGAGATCTACAGACCTACATTCATCGGCGCCAGGATCATTTTCAGGGAGGTGCATCTGCAGCTGTATCAAAGGAAAAAGTTAAAGCAAGATAGTTACTGAATTCATTGATAAGGTGTTGTTTTTGGGAAATAAGTGACTTGCAAAGTAACAGCATCTACATTTATTTATGTTTAGGTCCATGACAGGGGGGTGCAAGTGCACCCTCTTGCCCTCCCCTCCCGGCATCCATGCCTACATTTATATTTTGAAATGGAACGCCGTTACCTAGCTTTACAAAATACCTCGGCACTACCAACTATTAATTGATTAAAAAGGCTCATGGAGGTAATACATCAATCAAACTAATTACAATGACTCATAATAGTTCATAACGTGAGTTTGAATTCCCAATACGCATAGGTAACATAAAAGCAAGATGTTCGAAAATATGAGTTTGATAATTATTTTGAAACAGTAATAATCCAAATGATAATATTCTAGAAAAGTTAATAAAGAATAGATAGTACAGTAATAATTTCATATTTTCTTTTCTTTTTAAATAAATAAATAATAATAGTTAACAATAATTTATTAAGCAATAATTTAACCACTACTATAAACAAATTAATTAATACAACAAAAACAAAAGTAATAACATATCGAATTCAAGATAAATCTTTGAAAAGCATTAACGCATGCTTAGCGAACTCTAAAGTAACAATATTAAATGGAAAAAGAATACGGTCGCGAACAGGATTCGAACGTGATTCTCGGTCGAGATGGCTTAGTGGTCAGAGCGCCTGGAGTATTTATCCGGGAGGCGCAGGTTCGAATTCTGTTCGCGACCGTATTCTTTTTCCATTTAATATTGTAACTTTAACATATCGAATATTTAAATACAAATCTATAGCGCTCTTCCTGTCCGCTTCTTAATTGTGCTTTGTCCGACAGGATCCATAATTTGATCTCTTAATTCTAAGCCTTCCACCTATAGGTATAACAATATGGAATGCAATAAAGTATTGATCTTAGTCGTGATTTTAGCCATGAAAAAAGCCGTAGCTATTGTCTCATTAGGTAACAACCGACTACCTTGTTGGTCCCGTGGTCGAAAGAGCTTTCGACCACTACACCAACGTGAAACTCAATAATACTCTCTCTCTACCTGGGAAGAGAACTCAGGGCCCCGTGCTCAGCAGTCGCGCTTGGGGCCTCTAGACCAACGATTCAGTCAGCTTCTGTATCTGTATTAATTATCTTCATTTACATTTTTATAATAGGTAATAACTTTAGAAAATGATTTTACTTAAGAACTTAAAATCGTTTGGTTAGTGTTCGGCAGCCATGATTAGCTACGGGCTTCATTAAATTGAAACAATCCCTACAAAGAGATTATAAAGTTATAATTTTTTGTTGAAAAAGAATACGGTCGTGAGCAAAGCAGGATTCGAATCTGCGTCAAAAAAACGTATTCAAATCTGGAAGAAGAATTCGCGGTAGTGAGCAGAGGCGAGATGGCTTAACAGTCAGAGCGCCTGGAGTATTTATCCGGGAGGCGCAGGGTCCGAATCCTGCTCACGAACGTATTCTTTATCCACAAACAATTATAACTTTAGAGTTCGATAAGCATGCACTAATGCTTTTCAAAAATGTATCTAGTAATATCTTAGGTTTGCGCGATCACTACACATTATAATAAAACAACTTTTAACCGGATGAATTGCGTGTATTATTGGTTTTTTGTTTTTCTTGACGTTTCGAACACTTTGCAGCGTTCGTGGTCGCAAGATGACAGTCCTCCTGCGACCATGAACGCTGCAAAGTGTATAATAATACACGCGATAAATCCGACTAAAAGATGTTTTATTATAAAAAAAATCTGTAAAGAGATTATAGTAGAGAACTCTTTTTACATAAAGAAATAAGTATTCAACAAATTAATAGCCCTCTATAAATAACAGTCACCCTCATGGCAATTACAATAATCGACCTTTCGTACCTCCAGCATAATAGGGGATGTTCTCCGTACCTACCTATAATTTAATTACCTAGTTCTATCGGGTCAGTCGGAGTACGGGCATTAATTAGGTCATGCTAGTCAAGTATAGGTTTATTTAACATCACCTAGCCAGTATCGATAGACCATAACTTAATTGAGTTTCGTAAGAACTAGAGTTTTGAAGTAACTTTTACCTACTACTCTATATTTTTGGGGGAAGTTAGGTATATGTTCAGGTTACTGTTAGTGTTGGTCTGCATAATCCCAGGGTTGGGCAAAGGCCTCCGCCCACGATTTCCATGCATTTTATCTGGAGCTGTCCTGTACCAATTCTCGCCATTGCCATCTTCGGATATATGTTTGGGCTGCTATGTTGGATTTTTGAGGTACCTAGATACATAGGTACCTATAGTAATTAAGCCCACTTCATTGGTATATTGAACAGACGTAGGGCTGCTGCGTGTAAAGTCTGGGTTCGACCTCGGATCGAGTAGTTTAATTTCGGCACTCTCTCTTAATAAACTAGCAACCGCTGCGGAGTCTAACATACCGAAAGCTGGTGGATCATCTATGACGGGCGGGCCGCCCGTCATTTGAGGTCGCAGGCCATCAGAGTGGGGACTCTGTCTGCCTATAGAGTGACCTCACACCTCACCTGCCGTGTACAGCGAGGCGCAGGTGGGTTTCTCCAGGGAGGTGTCGTAACAGGCGTTGGACGGTGGGGTTCCGGAGCTGGTCTCTCAAGAGGCGGGTCCTCTTAAGAGACCAGCTCCGGAAAGTTCCCCTTTAAGTGCAGATGGTGACCACCGTGGTTGTTTTAGTAAGGTACAAGCCCCACACTCCCCGGATTTATCCGAAAACAGAAAAAAGGTTGAAAATGTTAAACAAGTTTAACTTCTGCATGGCCTCTGAGGGGCTCTTTTTCATAATAAACTGTAGGGATACTTACTACAAATTATAATTGATACCTAGGAATCCATTACATGGGGAAGTTTTATAAAATCAAAACTCTTTAACAGCGTACCTAAATGATCAAAAAATTATAGCAACTTATTGTCAATGTGGGCTTTTTTACAAAAAAAAAACGTTTGGCAGAAGCTCTGAGTAGGTTATCAACAGCCAGGATTAGGCATGCTATTCATTCTCTTACTTATCAATTATCAACCACGGGTGGCATCTTTACCTAAAACAAGCTCGCAAGAAAGATCTGGCTTACCTAGTTATCCTTGGGTCCTTTTTTTGATAGTGTAAATTCCAGCATGGAATCTGTGCCGGATCCCCATCAACTCAAACTCACGCGGTCCTATTCTAACCTTTACCAAGGTCCCGGGTGCAGCATTCAGTGCAAATCGTTAGGGTCCTGGTTATTCAAAAACAGAATAGAAAAGTAGTATGGATAAGTAGGTAGGTATGCAGTATAGAAGCCTGTTTGGCTTAGGCTTAGATAAATCTATTTAGGGTTCTATCAAGCAACAAATAACAACCAGAATAAAAAAAAAACTATATATTATAAACTAATACCTATCTTCTTTATATCTACAACCCATACCTCTATGCTATATCACAGCAAACTTAATTATATGTCATCATTTGTGGGTAGAAGTGAACGCTTGCAAACATCTTTAACTAGCATCTATATTATGATTAAGCCTAGTATTTCGGGTATCTTCCTTTATAAATACGATAATGAAAATTAAAGGTCAGTACGGGGCCGATAGGGTAGATCGGAATTGCATCTTGATTGGGGAGCGAGGAGTGGCTGTGGCGTTCTATCGTGTAGGCTACATACTTACGTATAGTGGTCAATACAGGGGCTGTTACGTGTAGGTACAGTGTACGTAGGTACGCTTCGTTAATTGAGCTGTCACTTGCAGGTATGTTAACACACCGAGGTTTTACATTTTCTTTTTGTTTATTCATGGACGATGAGTGTTTTCGTAATTAATTTGTAGGTAGGTACTGTTACAAAGAGCTCATCTGTTTTATGTTGTTCCTAAATGATTATGTCACAATAATTAGGTATCTATATTCAATTCTGATCATCGAGTCCCATGGATATAAATTCATTACCTTTTTTTTTAATTATGTTATTGAATAGGGTCGCTATTCTTAAAGTATTACTGTTATTTTAAACTTAACTTTTGCCTACAAGGGTCTGACAAAACGAATATATCGCCATCTCAGTTTATATAAAAAGACTAATATAAACGCGCCATCTGTTAACAAAATATCAACTCTATCTAACATGTTACTTCTATAAAGAATAAACTCGCATACTAAGGTTGCATTTTCTATTGCCAGGTAACGTTAACTCAACTTATTTTGACAATCAAAACCATAAATAGTTATTATTCTGAGCTTTCAAGTTGCCACATCCAGTTTTTGAGTAGAATATGGGTAAAACTTTCCTCTGTTGTTCGTAGTGGTTGAGAAATAAAAAAAAGATATGAGTAGAATTAAAATAAGCTTTAATTACACTTGATCCTTATTTCCTATGCTTTCTATAATTTGGCGAACGATCCCTATCCCTCTTTTTCTTCTTTCCTTTACGTTTTTTATCAATGTCTCTTTTGGCTTCTGGACTTCTCTTGCGTGAGTTCTCGGAACTGCTTCGTTGTCTCCTACTTTTAGACTTATGTTTTCTTCGTTTCTTATCGTCATCAGAGAGGGAGCTCAAGGAATCATTACTGCTGTATCTTTTCTTATCTTTTTTCTTCTTACGTCTAGATCTATCTTCACTGCTAGAAGAGTTCCTTCTTTCCTTCGTCTTGTCTCTACTCTTGCCGTTGGACGATTTCTCTTCTCTATACCTTCTGTGATCCTCATTACTTCTTTCCTTGTCAGTTTTTACAATGAGATCGTTATTTCTCTGACTGGTTGAACTTCTCTCTTCTTGTTTAGGTGGTTTTTGAGTTACCTTTTCGGTCTTTCTGTACTCGTCATATGAATCCGCGTCTAAAATTGTAGTGAAACATTAGTGTTATAATAAAAAAATATAGTTTTGGGGATGTCCAAGTGTTGTGCCTTGCAGTCCCATTCAAGAGGCTGGGTTTGTATGAAAACAATATCTGAAGTCATTAGTCACATCTTCAATTGAATCTGTGAAAGAAATTTTGGTATGAAGTTAATACTTGCAAGTTACAACATTTAGACAATGTTTATACTTTAAGAACAATTGCCTAGGATAGTAAGACTTTTTAGTAAGATGGCATTGAATGTAGGATTTATTTATTTAATATAATTATATTTATAACACTTACTTATAACTTTAGATTCACGGTCATATTCAGATTTAGTGACTGGATGCATCATAAATTCACTAAGACTGACCGTTTCCTTCTTCACAGCAATGTCTACCATAACACGACCATTATCCTCATCTAAACTTACAACCTGGAAATTTATCGAAATTGTGACATTTGACTTAATATTCGCCATTTTTTGGGATGATATAGACTATAGTTTAGTAATGAATTAATGTGGAAAATGGGGTGTGAGCAAGATTTGAACTTGTGCCTTCTGTATAAATACACCAGGTGCTCTGCCAACGGAGCTATCCTGACCTCTGTTCACTACTACAAATCGTCTGCTTCATTTTGATTTGGCTTATGGTAGTGCCATTGCTATTTATTCAGTTCAAAAACAGTGACTGAACAAACACAACTAACTTTGCAGTTAATTCAATGTCATAAGTATGCAATTACTTTAACAAATACAAATAAATCTCTGAAGTGCATTAACACAAGTATTCTGAACTCAACAGTAATGAATAATGTATAAATAAAAATGCAATCATGGGCACAATTTGAACCTGCACCTTCCTTAGAATGGTATTAATTTAATTAAAGTATTACCTTGCCATAAAAGCCACTGTATTTTCCTGTGGTTATTTTAACAAAAGAATTCTTTACAATCACCAATTGCTCTTCCTTCTTGTCCTTTGATTGTTTCTTCTGGTTCTCTTTGATAACTTTGTCAGCACCTAATCCTAAGCCTTTTGGACGGAGTTCTGGTTGCTTGTATTTGGACCTATAATAAAAACAGTGCAATGAAAATATTTGACACATGATTTCCAATTGGTTTAAAAAAAAAGAATACAATTAGGCACAACAGATACATGACATAGATGTGTTTCTATTAATCAGTATATTATTATTATCAGTAGCATTAGTAATAGTATTAATTTCAAAAGATGGAAGAATGAAAGCATCTGTTGGAAAATAAAAAGCTATAATAATGGGGAAGAGCCCTGACAACTGGGCTTCATAATTTATGAAATCACAAATACAGTCTGGTCCAAAATACACCCATACACAGTTTGACATTTAATAGTATAATAGGTTAACTTTCACATACCCATCCTTATTTGGTGTCCACCCCATGCCTCGCAGCATTGCCATACCAAATTGTTGAATAGGCACTGATTCATAGTCATCTAAGGTTGACTGAAATTTTAAGAAGAATGTTTTGAGTTATATGTATGTACGTGGTATACCATTAATAAATAAAATCAATACATTTAGTTACATATCTTAATCTGTATACCTACTCATGAAAGTACAAAATTGTATAGTCAATCATACAATTGCATTACCACCCTAATGCTGAATTTCGTTTGCACATCATAATATGACAAGGTCTACTTTCACTTACAAGATCAAAGTGTCAGTCAGATACTGTCAACCTTATTGACATTTAAATTTAATGGAAGTTTTTGTCAAAGGGAAAGCAATTTCATGGTTGACTATACATTTAACAATAATATTCTGTTTCATAACAATCTTTTTTTATATGACAACAATAATATTTCTATTGTCTGGTAAATAGTGAATCAACTGATTAATATGCTTATTTACAACCTATGTAAAATATTTGAATCTTTAATAGTAACCCCAGCCCACATTGCATTGATGGTAGAAAAGTGTTTAAGTTTTTTTACGAGGGTATTATACACTACAATATTAGTTTGCTAGGACCTTGGTTTTAAATCAGAAACTTACTAAAAAGTTCAAGAGGTCTGGAATTACAAAATAACTATAATATTTTAGAAACACATAAAACAGGTCTAGATCGTGATATTTTGTATAAAAGGCTTTTATGGTACCTTTTATGTATTTTTAAAATGTTTACAAATCGCGAAAGTATAAAGTTATTTAATATCAAGAGTTATAATAATTTAACCTCTATCTCTCCTGTCATAACAGGCTTAGCAGGCGTAGGGATAGCCAAGTCATCAGGAACTTCTACTTTCACATCCTTCTTAGCTTCTTGGATCAGTTCCCTAACAGCCATCTGATCAAGTGTTTCATTCTCATCAGTCATTTCCTGCTTTATTACAAGTTCTTGCTTGATTTCTGGTTCTTCGACAGCACTTTCAACTTTCTCAGCTATTTGTTTAAGCTTTTCGGCTGTGATGAGTGTGTTTGGTTTCATCGGAATGATTAATGGCTCTTCATTGGTCACAGTTTCTCCTCTGAAGCAGATATTTAGTAAATATTAGATGATGTTTAATTTATAATGATCAGGCATAGCTTAGATTACATATGTGTTTATTGACTTTATGCTTTTTTGTTGCATTTTATCAATCTAGAAAGATCTGATAAAGTGAAACATAATAATAAAGGGTAAGTTATATAAAATTCAATATCTACAAAATGTTACATTATTTAACGTAGATAAGAAATAACTGTACAGCTAAAGACTAAGGTAAAGAAAAAATCCATATAAAATATAATCTTTAGGTTAGTTTGAATAAATAACACGACCACTGACCACTTACCCTATAACTTTTATTGACTTTTCTTCTACACATTCTATATACTCTCGTTTTTCTTCATTTATTATAGGAGTCAAAGGTTTCTCAACTTTTTTAGTTTTCATGAAACCGAACGATATTTTCTTGCCCTCCATGACGATAAAGTTTATTTAAATTTCTAAGATTTAACTCTCTACGGTAATTTCAATCACATCATGAACTGACATAGAAAATCGTGACTATTAAACTAGTTATATTTAGTAAAATAACAATAAAATAAAGCAAGAATTCCACAATTCCGCATCGTAGGTTTCTTGACGTAAACAAAACGATTGAAATATTGAATGGTTTACGGTTTACCGAAGTCTGGAAAAAAAAAGCGCGGGAAATTCGTAACGATAGGGCGCCGTTTTTTAAAAAAACAAATTTTCAAATAATTATTTTATTTATTCTAAAGTTCATTTGCTTTGTTTTCTCAAGATGGGGAAGAAAGGGAATCCAAAGAAAAGAAAAAAAGAAGATAGTTCATCTTCTGCTCTACCATTGGTGTCCTCTGAAGATGACGGTGGAGCCTCAAGCTGTTCGGAGGAATCTGTCGCAGTAGTTGATAAGTATCGGGAATTCAGGATTCCTGACTACATTAGGTCATATCCTGAAAACGGAGGCAATTTTGAATATGTTGTATTTTTAGAAAGTATCGATTTACTCCCGATCGGTGATAGAGACATGATGTCCCTTTCAACCAGCATAAAAAAATACAATAAGGGCGTAAAACAATTATTACGCATGAATCGTTACAAAATTGGTGTTATTTTTGAACGCCCTGGTTTAGCCAATACAGCGTTAATGAATCGTAAATTTTTGGATAGTTATAAATTGAAAGCCAGTATTCCTGCAACAGCTACGGAAACTACAGGTGTTATTATGCATGTTCCAACTGATTTGAGCAACGAACACATTTATAACGCAATAACTAGCACAAAGAATATTATTTCTATCAGAAGATTTATGCGTCGCACTATTTCAGAAGGAGGGGGGGTGTCCTTTCAGCCTACGAAGACAGTGTCCATCACATTCTCGTGTGCAACAATACCCGATAGTGTAGACCTGAATAGCTGGCGATTTGAAGTACGTCCGTACATTCCGCCGGTGAAACAATGCCTGAAGTGTCTAAGGTATGGTCATATAGCCAAATTCTGCAAGAACTCCCAAAGATGTTCCATATGTACAAAGGACCATAATTATAAAGAATGTCAAATACCATCAACAGAGGCTACATGTTGTCACTGTCAAGGTAAGCATATAGCTATTTCGGCACAGTGCCCAGTCAAACAACAAAAAGTGGAAGAAAACAAAAACAAAATTAATAAAAAATCATATGTAGATTTATTCAATGAAAAGTCATTTCCATCTCTTTCAAAATCCAGTCCTGCTAAACAATTACAATCATTAATTGAAACAGAACCAATTTTAAATATTTTAATACAGACAATAGTAACATTAATTTCTCAAAATAAAAATAACGAAAAGAGTATTTCCACTCAAAGCATAAAAGATGTTCTATTATCAAAAATTCAGAATAATATAAATAAACCTTAATTTTATGGATCAGCTGAATATTGTACAGTGGAATGCTCAGAGCATCAATAGTAACAAACATGCTTTTATGTATTTTTTACATGAGTATAATATACATGTAGCTTTATTGTGTGAGACTTGGCTCAAGCCTCACATGAGATTTAGTATTAAAGGATATAATATAGTAAGATTAGACTCAGGTAATACACACAATGGTGTAGCTATTTTAATACATAACCGTTTACAATTTAATAAAATAGATACTTTATATGATGATTCCATACAAAATATAGCGATTCGTTTAAAATATTGTAATAATAAAGAAATTTCATTAGTTAGTTTTTATAGTCCCGGAAATGCTTCATTTACTAAGTATCAGTTTGATAATTTAATTCGCAATATTCCTGGTCCTCTTTTAGTGGGTGGAGATTTCAATGCACATCATTCGGCTTGGGGATGTAACAGTGTGAACATCCGCGGCCGAGAGGTGCTTGAAATCATTAATACCTATAATTTGACTTTATTGAATGACGGAGAAATGACTACTGTAGGCTCTGATAGGTGGCAAAGAAATGCACTTGATTTAACTATAGTATCGTCTTCAATTTCATTGTCTTGTAACTGGTCTGTTCATGATGATCCTTTAGGTAGTTACCATTTACCTGTAATCACAAGGTTACTTATTAATAAAAATTATAATATCCCACATGATATGGAAACTTCAAATTTGCCAAAACATTTTAATTTTAACCTGGTTGACTGGGAAATATACAAGAAGAGTGTTGATAGTTTGATAATGGACTTTAAAATTAATTACGATAACCCATTACAATCATATAATGAGTTGATAAAATTATTAAATTTAGCTGTTATTATGTCATTACCATCAACTATAAGACCTGCTACATCTTTAGATACAACATCAGTAAATAATAATCGTAAAAAACGCATTCCATTACCATGGTGGAATTTAAATTGCACTAAAGCAGTAGAAGACTCTAGGAATGCCTATAAAGTATTCAAGCACAGTCCCACATTGGAAAATTATATTGAGTTTAAAAAATTACAAGCTCTTAAAAAGTTAGTGTTAAAAAGAGAAAGATATTTAAGTTGGTTTTCTCTATGTGAATCATTTAATAGAACTACTCCATTATCTAGAGTTTGGCAAATTTCAAAGAGATTTAATAAAACATTTACACCTCCAAGTAATAATATTTCTCCTTGGGTATTTGATTTTCTTAAAAAATATACTCCAGATACAGTTGAGGGGCCATTTCAAACAATTCCTCATGAGGTAAAAACTTCAGGACATTATGAATATCTAACTTATCCATTTTCTCTTCAGGAATTAAAATCTGCAATATCATCTAGACGTGATTCAGCTTTTGGCCTTGATGGAATACCTTATAAAATGTTGAAAAATGTAACAATTAGGGCACTTTCGGACATACTAAGCGTTTTTAATTTACTCTGGCAGGAAATGGTCATCCCAAATGAATGGAAAATAGATTGTCTTATCCCAGTACTTAAACCTAACAAAGTAAGACACAAAGCAGAATCATATAGGCCAGTAGCATTAACATCATGCATGGGAAAAACCTTTGAACAATTAATTAAACAAAGGCTAGAATTTTATATAGAAAGTAATAGTCTATTACCATCTAATCAATTTGGCTTTCGACGCGGTTTCTCCACTCGTGATAGCATTTCTCATTTGCAATTAGATATATACAATTCTAATAAAATGGGTAATCATTTTGTTGGTGTCTTCTTTGATGTAGTGGGTGCTTTCAATAACATCAATCTGCACATTTTATGTGGGGAACTTCGTGCCCTTGGAATTCCTGAAAAAATTATAATTTGGATCTTTAACTTTTTACATAGTAGAGAAGTATATGTGAAAGTGAATAAACATTTAATAGGGCCACGTTTTTCATACAAAGGGGTATGTCAAGGTGGCATTCTCAGTCCATTGATTTATCTTCTTTATTTACACAGACTAAACATTGTACTTGGTCTTGAAGTGACAAATTTGCAGTTTGCAGATGATTTGGTTATCTATACTTCAGGTTCAGATATAAGTTCTGTTGTAACTATTTTAAACACAGCTTTAACTCGGCTAAAGAACTATTTTCATTATCTAAACTTGGATATTAGTCCAGAAAAATCTAAAGTTATAGTGTTTGGAGAGTGTGAAACAGACCTACATATTTATTACAATAATAGTGTTCTTCCAATAGTGAATGAAGTAAAGTTTCTGGGTATAATTTTAACAAGCAACCTGTCATGGACTAAGTATGTTGATTACTTGTTAGGTAGAGCTAATAAAGCATTTAATTTTGTAAAGTCATTGTCAATTGCAGCTGATCCTAAAATTTTGCTTATGCTATATAAATCTTTAGTCCGTAGTCATTTTGAATATGGATTTTTATGCTTTGGGTCTGATCAGAGATTGGTTCACAAATTGGAGATTCTTCAAAATCATAATCTTAGATGTGTAACTGGTGCAATGAAGACAACTCCAATTAATTCACTTCAAATTGAGTGTAACACTCCTCCTATGAATATAAGATTTCAGTTTTTAAAATCCAAATACATTCTCAAACTTTTATCTTTCGAAAATCATCCTTTATTAAAGAAAATATTATTTTATTATAGATTATACAGTCCCTCTAATTCCGTAAATGTCCCCTATATATTTCATGACTTTTGTAACCTAATCAGTATTGATGATCAATTCCAAATTGAGAAATGTAAAGGCAGATGGCCATGCTATTCTGGTAATTATATCAGCAAATTCTGGCCAATGGACATTCACATTAATCGTGACCTTCGGAGTAAAGAAGATGTCTATCAGTTAATTGCAGAGTTCCCTGGGTACAGGCATATATTTACCGATGGATCCAAAAACAATAGAAATGTTTCGCTAGCTATATACCTACCTCATCTTACTGTTGGACATGGAGTTCGGTTACCTGGAGCCATGTCTATATTTACAGCAGAATCTCTAGCCATTTTATCAGCTCTGCAGTACATACATGAAAAGAATCTTGGGCACACAACTTGGCTTATAGCGACCGACTGCATGAGTGTTCTCATGTCCTTACAAAACCCGAAACTGGACGCTAATATCGGAAATATTTTATATGAGATTCGGACTTTATACGCTGATCTTTGTTCTAGAGGATTTACAATAAGTTTAATATGGACACCTTCCCACATAGGAGTAACAGGAAACGAAAACGCAGATTATCTTGCAAGAGTTATTGTTGACGTTGACATCTTAGAAACAAAAAATGTTGCCATACCAAGTTCTGATCTGCTCACTAAATTACACGAACAAAACACCTTTATTTGGCATGAGAACTGGCAAGAAACACTGAGAACTAAAGGAAAATGGTATGCGAAAATAAATCAAACCATTGGTTCTGCGCCCTGGTTCACCAGTTCTGTTCTTCCTAAGAGCAGAAAATTTTATATTACCTTAAATCGTCTTAGATTTGGACATGGAAGATTCAATGCACATTTATTCAGAATGAAAATTATAACATCGCCTGTTTGTACAAATTGTGACTTAGGAAGTGATCAGACCCTAGATCATATAATTTTTGAATGCCCTGCATATGGTTTACAAAGAATTCTTCTAACTGATAAATTATTAGAAATATATAAAATGCCAGCAAGCATCCCGCGCGACACTCAAGGTTTGCTGGAAAATTACACTACATATACAGCACTGTATAATTTTATTGACAGTACTGGATGGGCAATTTGACCGTTCGGGGGACTAATAGAAGGATATGACCCGGATATGACCTTACTTTACAACAAGTTTATGACGAATACACGGATAATACACCATATTATTATGATTTTGACTAATGAACACTGAAGAAGTGGCTGTGGCCTTATTAATTTTTGGACAAGAAAGATAAAACTGAAGACGTGGCTTCGGCCTTACTTACTTTAAACAAGAAGGATGTAACTGAAGACGAGGCTTTGGCCTTACTTTTATTCAAGAACACTGAAGACGAGGCGGTATGGTCCAAGACCTTAGCCTGCCCGATTATGGCGAAGGGAAAAAAAAAAAAAAAAAAAAAAAAGGTTTACGGTTTACCACTTGCGGCAGTTGCCAGATCACAATTTTCAATTGCCGTGTTTGGTAAGCGAAATTGCCGTGTTTGTTTGGAACATGGGATTTCGATTGCTGTAGCATAAGACAAATAAATGTAATGATCTAAAATTGTATTATTTAAAAGCGATTACAAATATTCTCTAAAAAAGTATTTAGCCAAATAAATAATTATCTGATGCTAGAAACCTAATTCTTTTTTTTTTCGCTTATTGCAAGTTCATACCTAATTTACGATTATAAATTGCGAAAATAGATTCAGTGGAACTGAATTTTCTTGATTTATCATGCAATTTTATCTACAGAACCGATTTTAGATTGAAAGTATCCTATAAAAGAATAAAAAACCCACCATTATATGCAAGAAAATCGCCGTACATTTCGCTAAGGTAATAAAGATGCTGCTGTAGGCTGTAGATTTATAGTAATATTAGCAAAATACTGCTATGTATATAGAACACGGCAATTACCATAACTATGGCAACACTGCTGAAGCATGACAGAGTGAATAATTGAATGAAAGGAAAGACCGATTATGAAATAGACAAAGTAGAAGAAACAGCCAGATTAGTCTGCGCGCAAGGATACACTTAAAATGTTGCTAATACTTTAAAAATACAAAATATTTCTTATTAATTACATTTTATCGAGCTTAGTTATGTCTTAGGCATAAACGTAGGATAGAAAAAGACCAACAAAGCCTACTATGGGAATGGAATCTCTTACGGAAATATCACATGTTAGAAAGAGAAAGCATATTTAGGTTCAATCAGCACTATTGGCAGATGTTGTTTTCTCCAGTGCCACTGTCAAAAATCACGCTAACTTATATTTGCTGTATTGTCAGGGAATCCTGTATATTTTATAAAGTTTTAAAATTTATAAGCAATGCCTACGTGTTGTGTTGGTGACTGCAATGTTTCTTAAAAATATAATCCAGGAAAAGATTAATTTCACAGGTGAATTGTCAACAACAGCATATATTTTCATGGCCATATTTTGGAAAAATCTGTCTTTAGAAAATTTATTTTGAATAACAAATCCTATCAATAAAATAGTGAATTTACTCTATAGTAAAAAACAATGGTCATAAAAGCAATATTGAGTACGTTTTTCTAATATAAATTTTCATTTCACGTATACAAAATAGTGACTTGTCAGTGTCGACTATTGTGTTGATGAAATTTTAGAACAAAAAGTTCTGATATCATAATTTATTATTAGTGTAGATCTACCAACTATCTCTGCACAGAAATAATTTTTCCAAAATTTTATTTGGGTTACCTAATACGATGAAACCAAAATGTTTGGAAGCGTTTCTCTCTGTTTGTCGGTGTGTCTGTCCGAACATATATAACATATAAGAAGCTTAGCGTAGCTTAGTGGCCCAGGTTACGTTATAAATATATTCCATCACGCTATTACAGTAGTCCCAAAATGCGATTCAAATCCGGATCGCCAACCTACTTTGTGCGGACCTTAGTTTAATAATGATGTAATGAACTGCGCTACTATTATTCTTCGCTATTTGATTTGAATTTGAATTTGATTAGACCCCGAATGAAACTAGTTGGTGATTCTTGCGCTATCACCTGTAGGCGGTGAGCACTGAGCCTGTATGTGATAGCGTAATGAATATGTTGTTTACATAATTTTTACTACAAATTCAAGAGAATTTCACATTTGTATGATATATTTTTTTATACTAAAAGGTTTCCTGTCGATGCTAAGGAAAAGGAAAAATGGATGTGACTAATTGATAACGAAAAGAATAAAGATAAAGAAGAAAAAATAATAAAGAAAAAGAAGAAGTGGGAATCCTTCAAAAACGTGCCCGGCCTTTATGGATAAGACCGGGGTGTGTGAGATTCTTACCTCACTCAAACCACCTCGGCGGTCACCATCAGCATATGGAGGGAGGCACTTAATAGACCAGCTCCAGCACCCCCGCTATGCAGCGCTTATTAAGACACATCCCTGGAAGGACTGTAAAGGGGTCTCCCCTAAGCCTCGCTGTGCACGATAGCACGTGACCACCGTCTTCTCTGGGATCACGATGGGTAAATAGAGTCCCCTCTTTAAGCAACCGTGACCCCAAAGGGCCGCCTGTCTTAAATCATGCAGGCGGGGTTTCGGCTGTTAGGCGCCGAGGCGGTTGCCTCCTAGACGCCTTCTTCTCCGAGAGGGATCGGCTCTCTCACAATCCCGCACGGCGGTCTCTTTCTGGACGACAGCAGTATCACAAAAGGAAGCCATTTCTCTCCAGTTCCCTAAATCTGCCAGCTTAGACCTCACTATTGCCGGCAGAAATAGATCTCACCCGATACTGGCTCTTAGTATCCGCCGCTCAGCGGTATTAGGATAGGTAGGTAAAAATCATTCAGTCAATGAGTCATACTCTATCCACTGCTCAGGGTCCTTAAAAGCTGCTTTCTTAACAAAGTACCTATTACCAATGAAATATAATTATAGTATGAGCGCATGAATTGTTTTTATTAAAATAATGTAATTAATTAATGAAGTGCATTAAATAATACCTACGCTTGTGATTTTAGTTTTATTAACATATGTGATTGAAAATATTTTCATTTTGTATACATCTTTACTTCTGAAATACTGTTTATCGATAAGCGATATGTGTCAATATTTCCACGTTGTACATCACTATTGCATGCACACATTGACAATTCAAAAACGGTTACACTTTTTTGAGCTCTATGTCCTTCTATGGGGTAGCAAAAATATTCTAATTCTATGGTCTTAGGTTAAAATGAATAAGTAATCACAGTAAAAAAAATGGTTTACACTTACTTACTTTTTCTGATAAACATTTTTAAAATCATAAAGAAAGTAGGTATAGATGCCAAGCGAAACTGTTAGTTCCGACTTCAGCTGTATGCAGACTTATCTGGGAAGAATTCTTAAAGAACTTCGGTGATAGTGTGACAAGACCTATGATGATTGATCTGTGGGGTTTCTTTTGAAACTAATACCAATAGTCTCGGGTTCGATTCCCGGGTCGGGCAAAGTGTTATTGAGTTTTTCTGTTAGAAAATTCTCAGTAGCAGCCCGGAGGTTGGAATTGTGCCCGGTAGATGGCAATAGGCTCACCACCTATTACATGGGACTTAATAACAGCATTGGTGAAATGTGGGTGTGCAACTGTGTACACCTCTGCCTACCCCTTCGGTGAATACAGGCGTGATGCTATGTTGTGTTAAAACAACGCGTAATTTTTAAATAAATTTATCTACATTACAGTTGCCTCAATTTTAAAGCATGTTGTCTTCATATTATCCGAATCTATAATTAATTTTTAGTCATTTTGGCATTAAGTACGAACTGCATTGACATATAATATATTACTAGCGTAAGGACCCGGCCGACCGCGAAACTAAATGGCACCAACGCGTTGGCCCTAAAATTACAGTTTAGGGCCAACGCAACTCAGTCGACAACAGAGAGTATTTAATCACTACGTTCTAGTCGACAATGGACCGCTCGCAGGAGAGAACGAGTGTTTGTTTGTCATAATATGCCTAGTTGCGTGGTAAATGGCTGCAAAAATTACGATACAAAGATTTAAAAGGAACGTGGGATATCGTATCATTGATAAATAACCCTAGGTTACTTCTGTTCCAATAAAATTATTAAATTATCACATTTTAAAGGTATAATTATTTTACTACCGAAGTCCGTAATGGCGGCCATTGTGTGGTCGGCCGCGCGCGAAGTAACGTTGAAAGAATGTCATTTTTTATTTGTTTTATTTTTGTCTTAAGAACTTGGTGTAAGTAATTTTAGTAAGTACCTAATAATGATAATACTTAATTAATATAACAATATTGTTTACAATTTAAAATAAAGCTGACTGATATTAATTTGTTTTACATATGTTTTTTTGTGACATGTATTATTATCGCAATAAATTATAGTATAAAAAACTAATTTAATCTAACGACACTTCTAAAGCTAACATCCATCAACCCGTTTAGGCTACAGAGCATGCCAAAGAAATATACATACATACACCCGAAAAACATATAACTCCGCCTTCTAGCGCAGTCGGGTAAAAACTCAGTTCAGTTCGTGATTGATGTGTGTATAAAAATATTGACCAATAATAAAATGTGATAAAAAAAATCATGTACGCACGTACAAGGTTTAGTCTTCGACCTATGAAACGCGGCGTCACGTAGTTCGTATGAGTTATGACAGATGGCGCTACTTTTGCTTGTATGAAGAAGTTTTCTGTAAAATGTTTAGATGGGCGTATCCTTTCTTTTGAAATCATTGACGAACTGACATATTTCCAATGTCAATCGAGCGGAATTATTTTCAATACTGTTCTTGTTGCTGCTGTTACATAATAAATAATCCAGATCAAATAATAAGATACATAATTGAACTTGAGGGAATGTTGTTCCGATTGGTTTGTTGGATGTTGTTTTTATGCCAGTATTATAAAATTATTTGCCTCACCAGACGCTATTGCGTTTAATCTTAAAATCATATCTTGGAATGTAAAGTTGCCAGTCGCAAATGTGTATCGAATTTGAATTTCATTTTCCAATGTTCTCCATAATTCTATAAACTCATGGATATCTTGTTGGTAAATAATCGTTTAGGTTAGTTAAGCAATAACTGGGGGCTTTACTCTTGAAATGAATACCAATTCCAATCTAATTCCAATGTTAAATAAACGCCTTAAGCAACGTGTAATTTTAAAATAAATCTATCTACATTACAGTTAACTCAAGGCATGTTGCCTTATTGGTATCCCGTATTTTTTTATCATATATGCAATTAAATAAAAGACATTTTTGCATTTATAACATATAGGTATAAAAGTACGGACTGACATATTTTCAATGTCAATAGAGCGGATTTATTTTCAAGAGTAAGCCTACAACTCCTACAAACCTACTGACGTGATACAGTCTGTGGACTGTTACAAGCGATTCATTATTTCTTTTAACGTGCTCCATCCTCGGCTACACCATCGCTTACCATCGGGTGAGTTATTGGCCAAATGTAGATGTTTTTTTTTTATAAAAGTTATATTGGTATAATCTATGGTTACAAGCAATTTCATCAGTATGGTATTTGCAACTGTCGAAAGTTTTAGAATCCGAATCCGAATCCGAGTTACAAAAATTAATAAAGCATAAAGGCATTATTAAAATGTTTTCACAGGTTTTGGGAATGGAACCTGTGAATTTATTTTAAAATGTTTTTATGTTGAAGCCAATGTAGGTAGTTTTGCAAATTTTTGTGCCGGCTCGATCGGATACCACGGCCTCACAGAAAACCGGCGTGAAACAACGCTTGCGTTGTGTTTCGCCGAGTGAGTGAGGTTACCGGAGGCCTAAACCCTTTAAAAGGCCGGCAACGCACTTGCGACTCCTCTGTGGTTGCGTGTGTCCATGGGCGGCGGTAATCGCTTACCATCAGGTGTTCCGTCTGCTCGGTTGCCCCCAATCCCATAAAAAAATATGCTATGTTATGATAAAAAAGGGAAAACCAATGTTACCTTTTTTAGCTGACTAACTAGGTAAAATTAGTAACGTAAATCTATTATTATAATTACTATGTGCGTGACAAGAATGATATATTAATTAATTATTATAGTTAACATGAGCTGCGCATATCGAGGAATTTCATGCGCAGAATATCCCGTTCTTCCTTCTACGGCACTTTCCCGGGATAACAAAAAATGTAATCCAAACCCGTTTTCTTTCTTTTCACATTTGTATTATTAAATGGTATCGTAGGAAGTAAGGTTAAGAGAGGAGTTTCAACTGCCCTAATTTTTGTAAGACACATTCAATAATAATTATTGTTCACCGGTTTCTTCGTATTTATCGCGGGCTCAGCTCATGACGTTCGAGTTCGACACTGGTAGGGCAATCTCGAAAAATTCACGTCTGTAGTAACCGGTGAACAATAATTAATTGTGTACCTACCCATTTTACAGAAGCGAGTTGGAAGTTCATAATATTTGTAAAAAGTAGGTAAACCTCCAAACTATAGGTAAATAAGCAGTACTTTACGCACTCAGAAAACAGTTAAACACAAGTAAAAAAGATCCAATGAAATTCAGGATGAGTAAGTGGAGGCATAAAAATTTATTGTCCCATTTATATAGCAAATAAATCGCAGCTGGCACAAAGCATTCGCCCAGTCCAATTTATGTCGATATTGTCGCGAAAATATTTCATTTAGTTTGTTCAGTGCACGGCGAGGCTCGCGGGCCTCGGGCGAAGCAAGCGTGGACGAAGGGAAAGGACCTATATGAATTCAGAAGATCCATATTTTCAATTTCTTTTTAAAGTTTAGTAAACTTAGTAGTATGCATCCGTATTCTTCATTTCTGTCTATACGGTTGGTAAAGGAATGTGTGTCGTGTGGACTTTCTCACATGGTTTTACAACCACATTTCACCATATTATTAACGGTATTATGTAATAGGTGTAATAGGTGGTGAACTTATTGCCGTCTTACTATCATAATTAGAAACTCCGGGCTGCTACTAAGAGTTGCCTACCCGGGCATCCCAGGACAACACACTCAGGAGCCGCACTTAGGACTATTAGACCAACGTAGTCCAAATTCAGTATAATAAAATAATATCTACGAGTATACAAGCGTCTGAAATAATATTTTAAGATGGTCTTAAATGTGATGTCTGTCCTCGGGCAAAGGTGTAGGAAACGAATCCATAACAGAGTAGTAAAGTGAAAGTTTTAACCAAAAAATATTCGAATAGAGCCCCAAAAATCAGTTGGACAGCACATGAAAACATGAATTAGTTTAATTTGTATGAAAACAAAGGCTTCTTTTTATTCAATACTAGCGACTTGTCCAGGCTTCGCACGGGTATAAATTAGAAAAAAATTGTGGAAATTGTTTAGCCTACGTAAATTTATTTTTCGGCGCTTGAGTTCGAATTTTTTTTTTCTACTTACAAAAAACTAATTAGGCTTTATTTAAAGGTTTATTTACAATAAAGCTTAATTAGTTTTTTGTCTGGGAAGAATTATCTAAACTATGGTGAAAACCGCATCAAAATCCGTGGCGTGGCTTAGGAGTAGACAGACAGACGCGGAGAGCGACTTTGTTTTATACTATGTAGAGATAGATATTATTACAGGTGGTTATCTACTTGATATACATTCATGTTCTTCACTATTATTACATACTTTTGTTACACGATGAATAGTTACGCCAGTGCATTTAATTTCGTCCTAAAGTAATGCACCACGTATAGTACCTACACCTTTGGAGTAGAATATGTAAACGTTGGGTAAAAGCATTGTAACGGTGCATTAAGTAATGAGGGAGAGTTCATTCCACTTCAATCCCTTTATTGACTCTTATGAGTCTGCGAGGATATCCAATGGTCCTTTACGTAGTCTGACATGTGACTTAAAGCTGAATTCACTAACGTGACTACTTGTATCCGAGGAACAACATTATATTTTGTCAGTTTTTGTGGGAAAATTCTGTCAGAAATTAAATCTCCCGTTTAATGTTAAACGGTGTTGGTGAAATCAGCCTATCTTCGTCTGGAGTAAGAATAGTAAATGTGTCTTTGTGACACAAATTTAAGATTTTTTATATAGATAATAATCCTTCTCCTGACCGACGGAGATTAGACTAGTACGCAGGAGAGATTACACTTAGTATACAAAATAATAAATGTGCATTCCGTGTTCAGGCTATGATAGTGCACCCTGGTGCACTCCCTCTTCACTTTAACCTCATAGATGAGACGGCAATCCGACGCGACCGCAGAGAAATCAGGTACAGGACCAACGATTTTACGTACTCTCCGACCCATGAGGATGTTACCACCAATTTTCTAACTTCGGGCTGCTACTGAGAATTTCATAACAGAAAAACTCAACAACACTTTGACCCACCCGGGAATTGAACTCAGGACCTCAGTGAAGCACTCTATAGAGAATTAATATGTTGTCACGGACGTTTTTGAAGAGATATGAACTGGAACTTAACTACAACATTTTGCAAAGAGCAAATATATTAAGTAAAATGTTCTTAATAAAAGACAACGTGAGATTTCTATTTATTTAAAGTTTTTATTTTCTCAAAACAATACAAGGGTACCTCCGCAGCTAGCTATATAATTTAATCAGAAACAAAGCACGTAGCGTCGTCGCTTTCAATACCCATAAGTATTCACAATTTCTTCCGAGCATCAAACAAGACATGCCATGAATTTTATGATATCCAATATTATCCTTAGATATCATAAAATTCATGGCTTAGTCTCCAACAGGAAATTACAACAGTAACGTCGTTAATACATCAGAATTAAATTAATAGCGTGCCGTTTAGTTAGAAGTTAAATGCAATTACCCGGAACTTGGTTAGATAGGACCAGGAGATGGCCTATGGGGGCCCAAGAGCTAGTAAATATTTCAGTTCAGTTATGAATATTCACAGAGAAACCCCATTTGGTAGTACGGTCGAGGAAACAGAATCGTGAACCACTAACATCTGCGGGGTTATTATTGCGCAACGCAACTGATTTTCAGTGGCAATAGTGTCCGTTTTCACAGTTCGACAATATGTCATTGTGTTGTCAAGGAAATGGTAGGTAGGTACATATAGAATTTTATATTGTAGAGCATACGGTGCTTTATACTATGCGATTACAATAAGAATAGGAACGACTTTCCACCAGATTGTGCCGCTAACCGAACACGAACATGATAATTTTCCTTGCCAATTCAGTGCATAAGTGACTGTTTATTGACTTTTCTATTCTTAACGTGATCGTATAGTAAGATTCAATTGCACCGACCGATACCAACTTAACCATAACCGACATGTTACCGTGTCATTTTGACAGAATTTAAAAAGCTGTCAATATAATAAACTAACATGTCGGTTATAGTTAAAGTTATTTTGGTGCATTTTTTTATTGCAAATCAGTTGCGCAGTTACGCTGGTTATAATATTTCCTTTGACTACTTAAAATTTTTCATAATTAAATTAATAAATAATAGCAGTATTACAACATTTTTTAAACTATGCGTTGGAAAATAAATATATTAATGTCGGCGATAGGATAAAACGATACGATAGAAAATCTTCTAAATATGTGAAACTGATTTCCATTTAAAAGGATTATGGCTGAAACTAGACTTTAAGTGGGTCATAATTCTGTTTGCTCGACTCTCCTTAGAGGAGAGGGGGTATCCCCTTGAAAGGAATAAGCACCTAACTTACGAAGTTCAGCATCCTCGCTTGTAATTAGTTGTTCCGTCGGCTATCGAATTGAAACTGTTTGGCGAACTGATTGTATTGTAAGGAAGAGCCGACGACGGGAAGAGTTCACAGTTTGAAGTAAACAATTGTTTTATTGTTTTAGTTTTGTTATGTACCGGTAAAGTATTTCTATCTATTGGGTGATGCTGCCGCCGAAGTATGTTGAAAGGTAGAATTTTTGTGAGTGCTAAGTTTAATTTTGATATGATATTTACATGGTAAGAGGTATTTTGGAGATTATGTAGTTAGATGTTATCCACACTCTTTGTCGAAATACTTTCTTAGTTACTATAATATACATTTATTGAAATTACTGAGGTCTTTATTCCTAGGAAATAACGCCTTAGGGCTCTTAGATACGAGCGACACGTTAGCAACGATAGGTCGACGGCAGTCGTTGATGCTCAGCGCGCTCGTATGTAAGAGCCCTTACTGTGATATAATTAAAGTATGAAACTTCATTATTACTTAAGTAAATTATGTGACCATCGTTGTGCAACGTGCGGGACGTATACCGCTATAGTACTGATGCTATTTTAAGCTGAACGTAATTTAATTAACGCTTAAATAATATATGGTCCACATTATTCTTTTATTTAACTTTTATAATAAATTAATAAGCTCCTTAATTAAGGCAAAAGTGTTTTTCGTAAACGTAATTTCATTACGTATTGTTTTATTATAATAGGATACGAAATCCTTTTAATCAAATCCCAGTTATGTTTGTTCCATAGCATAAACCATTATAGCTTCGCGTCTGTATCCCCCGTGGGTTAGGGGGTGTATTGATTTACACAAATATTTCACTAATACAGTTATTAAGATGGTGGTAAGCCTATTGCAATCAACCGGGCACAAAACCAAACGCCAGACTGCTATTGAAAACTTCGTAACAGAAAAACCCAATAATACTTTGACCGATCCGGGAATCGAACCCAGGAGCTTACAATCAGTAGCTGAGCTTGCGCCCACTATACCAATGATAAATTTAGGGCACAATAATTTTTAGATTTTTATGCCTGATGTACGGCGAACCATACATATTAGTTTAGCTTAATCATCCTTTTACTCAATTTCATACAATCGACCGTAATATTGAGTTAGTACGTCAATAGACAGCAACCAGAGTCGTCGCGCGTACTCCCTCGCTCCTTTATCATACTATTCTGTGTATACTGTCATTATACGGTTTTAACAGAAACAAGCATTTATCATTTATCAACAACTTCTACGTGGTCCTTCGAGCCACTGTGCGGGATCTCGCGAGTTTTTGAAAGTCCTCCGTCCGGAAGGAGAAGACTAGTGTCAAATCAGACCAGAAACTTGTGTAGGAACTCGTTTAGTGAATTATCAGCATTGTGGGGACAGCAGTTCTCATCGAAGCAGTATCATAACATAGCAAGACGTCAGCAGCAAGACGTCGCCATCAGCAAGGAAGCAGTATCAACAGCAGATCTGCAACCGCACACCTAGCAAACAGCCGTAAGCAACGGAGAATTCAAGTAAGATCTTTCCTTTTTAGTTTAAGCTTGATTTTAATCAATCATGTCAACTAGCAATATGGAAAGTCTTTACGATTCGCAACGCGAAATTAGTGAGGCGATGAATAAATTAAAAGTAAACATAAAAAAGGACGGGGCCGATAGAAAAACAGAAGAATATTTCAAACGTCGGTTGGACTTACTAGAGGGCTATTGGTCAGATTATCAGAACAATCATATGCGTCTTTGTGCGTATGGGTTCAAAGACCATAAATACTTCCAAAATTCTGAGCATGAGAATACAAGTGCGCTTTATACCAGCATTAAAACGTTAATCAGGGAGCAAGCCTTACAAGTAGCATCCAAGAACACTCCTCCGTCACCGATAAGGCGTGTTCATCCAAAACAGGATGAACAACAAATTGAGCGAGTAGAACAAGGTCCAAGTACTAGCCGAGTGAAAGAGTCACGGGGTTCAACTAGCAAATTGGACGATATGATTCGCAAGCAAACAGCGAATATCAAGGCTTTCAAAAGAGCCGTGAGCAACATTGATCTGGACTCCATCAATGAAAAGTGGGAGTTGGAAGACGCTCTCAAAACATTACATTCAAAATGGAAACAGGTTGATATACTCCACTGGGAAATCGATGGTGAAATGTGTGGCGAAGACGAAGAGTATGACCTTGTCTATAATGAAAATGAGAAAACATTTATCAGTCTCAAAAAATCAATCAACAAGAAACTCTGGTCGGTGTCACATAAAGAGTACAGCACTCCACAGATGGATATTCCTATTTTCACAGGCAAATATCACCAGTGGTATTCATTCAAGGATTTATTTAATGAAGCCATACACAACAACATATCCTTGTCAAACGCACAAAAAATGCAATTTCTGAAAGGAAAATTGCGTGGCGAAGCAGAAAAAATTATACAACATCTTCCGATAAGCACGGAAAACTATAGCATATGTTGGGAACTATTAAATCATCGTTACAACAATAAAAAACTTATTTTCTCTTCCATTATCAATACTTTATTGGGATTACCCAGCATGCAACAGCAATCTCTACTTCAAATAAAAAAATTACACGACCTTACTCTAGAGAGCATTCACGCCATAAAAAACTTGGGTGTCGATATCAGCACATGGGATCCACTTCTTGTGCATTTACTGTCACAAAAGTTGGATGGTGAAACATTTGGGGACTACATAAATTCCTTAAAGAATGCTAGAGATTTACCAGTGTTGCAAGAGTTCCTCAGCTACTTAGAATGCAAATTTACAAGCCTAGAATCATCGCGTAGAAAACAGGAGCATTCTACACAAAAATCGAATTATGAAACTAAAAACTCTGGGATGAAAAATTATCATAGCACTAAACAGCATAGTAACAATAATTGGAAATCATCCTCCAAAGCACTACACGTGTCATCAACATTCAAGTGTGTTCTTTGCGGTCAACGACATGGCCTATATAATTGCAAAAGGTTCATAGAAATGACTAATGAAAACAAACTAAACACAATTTCGAAATTAAAATTATGCGTTAATTGCTTATTTAGTCATAATGGACAACAGTGCATTTCCACCAAACGCTGCAGCAAATGCGAAGGAATGCACAATTCAATTTTGCATGATGCTTGCACAATAACGAGAACGTCGCCAGCAACCAACGCTATTACAGCAAACTCACCTCAAATTAATGAAAATGCTAGCACATCTGTTTCATGCCATGTCGCAAGAAATGACTTGAAAATAAATGAAGTGATGCTGGCTACGGCGTTGATCAAAGTCGTAGCTATTGATCGATCACACCAGATTTTAAGAGCCTTAATCGACTCGGGCTCGCAAGTGTCTCTAATAAAGGAAGGTGCAGTCAAAAAACTAGGTTTACAAAAATCACGATGCAATGGTGTTGTCATGGGTATCGGAGAACAGCAAAACAATTGCAAAGGGAAATTAACTATTCACTGTAAATCAAACTATAACGACTTTTCATTTAGTACGGACGTACTCATTATGAAAAGTATGCTTGGACACTTACCTAGCAAATCATTTGATCAACCGAAATGGTCTCATATAGAAAACTTGCAGTTAGCAGATCCCGAATTTTACTCTAGCCGCCCAGTGGATTTGTTACTGAGTGCCAATGTTCATGGCATAATTTTATTGTCGGGATTGATCAGAGGAGAAAATCCTTCTCAACCAGTAGTTCAGCAAACTCAACTGGGATGGATTATATATGGAGGTGGGGAAATGACGTCATATCGATGCAATGTTGTGTTGAACAATATACAGGATATTCAGCGATTTTGGGAGATCGAAGACATTAGTGAAGAGTCAGACCTATCAACAGAAGATCAGGAATGTGTTGATTATTATTTGTCAACTACGAAGCGGCGAGCGGATGGACGTTATGAAGTCAAACTACCTCTCAAATCGGATATCAATGAGAAGTTGGGATCCTCAAAAGAAATGGCCATGGCGCAGTTCCAAAGCTTGGAACGAAAATTTAATAAACAACCCAAATTAGCAGAGCAGTATAAATCGTTTATCAACGAATACCTGGCTTTGGGTCATATGATACCTAGTCAGTGTAACAACAATCAAACAATATCTTGTTACCTACCGCACCATTCAGTGCAACGAGCTGAATCGGCGACAACAAAGCTTCGTGTCGTATTCAATGCGTCTGCCAGGACGTCTAGTGGGTACAGTGTCAATGACTTAATGTTGAAAGGACCGAATTTGCAGCAAGATCTTCAAGGATTAATTATTAAATGGCGTCAATATAGGTATGCATACACAGCTGATATTGAAAAAATGTACAGACAAATTTTGGTTGCCAAAACAGATCAGCAATATCAGCAGATCTTGTGGAGAGATTCAACAAATCAACCAATCAAATCATATCGACTGGCGACAGTCACTTATGGGACCAAGTCAGCGCCGTTTTTAGCAATGATGACCTTGCAACAACTGGCGAAAGATGAACAGCAATCATATCCAGAAGCCTCCAAGGTCTTAGCAAGTTCTCTTTACGTAGATGACTTGATTCACGGGTCGCATTGCATAGAAAATGGTCAGCAACTAATAAAAGATTTGAACAAGTTACTAAAGTCAGGGGGGTTCACGCTAAGAAAGTGGGCTGCCACTCATTCCGAACTCTTAGCCGATATTGAATCAGCAATCAACGAAAACGGCGGAGAAATGATATTTAATCTAAAATCCGAAAACACATCAAAAACATTGGGCTTACGTTGGAATTCGGTGAATGATCAATTTACTTTTAAATATAATTTCGCAAACCTAGACACTAAACTAACGAAGCGAATACTTTTGGCTGAAATATCAAAGTTATTTGATCCTTTGGGATGGATCACGCCTGTGTCAACAAAGCTCAAACTTCTATTCCAGAAACTATGGATAGATAACAAGCACTGGGATGACGAAGTTCCAGAAAACATTAGCAAGGAATGGGATACATTACGAGTAGATATAGAAAACATTAATGAATATAAAATCCCGCGATGGATCGGTTATCAACCTAATGACGTCATCGAACTTCACGGCTACTGTGACGCATCGACAAAAGCTTACGCCGCAGTTATTTATGCGCGTATTAGGAAACATAAGGAATCTTCGGTAATATTAGTTGCTGCCAAATCTCGATTAGTCCCGATTTCAAAAAAGGTATCATTACCGAGATTGGAGTTATCTGGAGCACATTTACTGGGAAGATTGATGAAGAAAGTGATGAGCTGTTGGGGAGAGCAAAAGGTACGTGTGTTTGGATGGACAGACTCGATGGTCGTCTTGGGTTGGTTGCAAGGTGATCCAGGACGCTGGAAAACGTTTGTAGCAAACAGAACAAAAAGCATTTGTGACGTTATTAAACCAGATCGCTGGCGTTACGTCAAGTCAGAAGAAAACCCAGCGGACGCAGCAAGTAGAGGTATCTTAGCCTCTCAATTAATAAATAACAATTTGTGGTGGCAAGGGCCTCACTCATTGCAATCATTCGATGAAAATTTGGCAACGTTAAAACAAACCGTTGTTACCACAGACCAAGAATTAAAAGCAAGTCAATACAGTCACAGTCAACAAACAAACACTATCATTCATAATAGAGATTCAGAGAGCATTATCATGAAACTGTTAGAAAACCACAGTTCATTTTCAAGAATCATCAAAATTGTTGCGTGGTTATTACGAGCTACTAAAACAATGCAATTAACGAATAAAGCAGCGTCGGCTAAACACAAGTCGTTGCCTTCATATCTCACATTACATGAATTGCATAATGCCAAATCGTTAATTATTAAATATATACAAAGAACATTATTTTTAGATGATATTGAACATTTAAAAAAGCGTGGTAATGTATGCAGCAAGAGTAATTTACTAAGGTTAAATCCATTTATTGATCAAGAGGGAATCCTACGTGTAGGTGGACGGTTGAGTAAATCAAATATATGCATGGAAATGAAACATCCAGCGATAATTCCGCATAGCAGTCGTTTAACTATTCTGCTTATCAATCAAGCGCATCAACTTACCTACCATGGTGGACCTCGTTTAACACTAGCCAATCTCAGGCAGAAATACTGGATCCTGGGAGGGAATAAAGCGGTGAAACAGGAAGTTAGAAATTGTGTTATTTGTCGGAAGCATACACCCAAGATGCAGCATCAGTTGATGGGAGATCTGCCGGAAGCCAGAAGCAATCCCGCCCACCCCTTCTATCACACTGGCGTAGATTATACTGGCTACGTTGAGGTTAAAAGTAATAAGGGACGTGGAATAAGAACAACAAAGGGTTATATAGCAATATTTGTGTGTATGGTGACGAGAGCTGTACATTTGGAGCTCGTGTCAGATTTGAGCAGTTCGGCGTTCCTAGCTGCGCTACGTCGCATGGCTGCCAGAAAGGGGGCCCCGCGTCACGTATATAGTGACAACGGAACCAACTTTGTGGGGGCTAACCGAATCCTACAAGAACAATTTCATGACCTACAAAGCATTTTTGATGTTAATTTATTAGCTGAGTTAACAGATTTAAACATAGAATGGCATTTTAACGCCCCATCTTGGCCAAGTGCCGCAGGACTGTGGGAGAGAGCAGTTAGAAGCCTGAAACATCACCTCAAGAGAGTAGTGGGTGAACAAAAGTTTACTTTTGAGGAATACACAACTGTCTTAGCACAATTAGAGTCATGTTTGAATTCTAGACCACTGTGTGCGTTATCAGAGGACATCGACGACTTAGAAGTCCTCACCCCGGCTCATTTCTTAACTGGAAGGCCTGGAACAACAATTATTGAAACGGAACACGATGCACGCACCAGGTGGACTCTATCAGCAAAGATTTCGCATGATATATGGAAAAAATGGAAGTCAGAGTACTTAACTCAGCTATCAGTGCGACCCAAATGGGTCAAAACTCAAGATAATATGAAAATTGGACAGTTAGTCACAATACAGGATGACAATCTGCCGCCTGGGAAATGGATGATGGGCAGAGTTGTAGAACTTCATCCTGGGCAAGACGGATACGTTCGGGTCGTATCTTTAAAAACTAAAAATGGCATCATAAAGAGACCAATTGTCAAATTATCTATTTTACCACTTTCACCTGACAGCGAAGGAAAGGTGAAGGAACAAGCCAAAGAAGAAGAAGATATAAAACAAGCAAGAAAACCAAGATTAAAGTTTACATCAATGGCAATTTCGTTAATATTTTTTATGTCTGTATTAACGACGTCTCAAGCAGCATTTAGCATATCTACATTACCTAACAATATATCTTTATATTTTGACTCAATTGATAACATGCAGGTTGTTAGAGACAAATGGACTCTCATCGTTTATTATAATATGTCTCCGTATTGGGATGGTATGTCAACAGCAACAAAATTTTTAAGTTATTTAAATAAAACATGTAGCACGTCATCTGAAACAAGTCGGTGCACCATGATATTACTCCAATTACAGCACGAGTACTCAGAATTACAACATTACAACCGGCTACTACTGAGTCAGCATTTTGATGCGCGCGCCAGACAGCGTCGCGGCCTTATCAATGGAGTAGGTTACGTCGCGAATGCCCTATTCGGAGTATTGGATCAAGGTTTCGCGGAACAATATAAAAAGGATATTCAACTTATACAACAAAATGAGCACCATCTCACTGACCTACTAAAAAATCAAACATCTATCGTTGAGGCTGAATACAATGTGCTGAAACGAACTGAACAAAACATACAAATTCAACATAAAACAATCAATAAACATTTAAACGAGTTAGATCGCGCAACTAACATAATTAAAGAAAAGGTGGAAAAAATAAGCGAAATTCAGGACTTCACATTGTCAGCATTAACAGCTATCAATTTAGTTCAAAAGTTAAAAGGGATTCAGAATACTTTACTGGACACCATAACAGACATTTACCACGGTAAATTTAACACGCATTTATTGACACCAGATCAGCTGAAAAATGAATTGCAATTTATTTCGGGACAACTGACCAAGGACGTGACATTACCAGTGGACAACATTCAGTCTGATCTCAAGTCAATTTATAGCATGCTGAGAGTCAAAGCAAGAGTGATGACAGACTATGTCATATTCGAGATAATATTTCCATTGACTAGTAGAGACAGTTACAAGATTTACAGAATCTTACCAATTCCTCACCAATTAGGAACTGATATGCTTAACGTGTTTCCAGTATCAGAATTCGTAGCAATCAATTTAAGAAAAGATACTTACATAACAATATCATTCATGGAGCTTCAACTTTGTTTACACACTGAAAGTTCCTATTTATGCCAAATCGATAAGCCAGTCAACTATCTTCCTATTGACGAGAAATTTTGCAATATAAATCACACTATCAATCAATGCACAGTCATCAAATCTCGGTGCAAGGACATGTGGATTGAGTTGAACGACCTGTCCAAGTACTTATATTTTTGTTGTGATACTTACTCATTAAGGATTATATGTCCAGATCAAGTTACTCACAAGCAAGTGACTGGAGCCGGGATAATTAGTCTAGAATCTAAATGCATCATCAAAGGCAAGGACTTTGCTCTATACTCACGCTCTCAATCAAGGAACATCATAAACGCTAACCCTGTAATAGAAACGCCACAGATATCAGAGCTCAATCATTTAATTAACATATCGCTATCTCACTTCACGGAGTCGGTAGATCCGTTAAACGATACTTTGGAAAACATCGAAAAACAGGTAAAGCAATTGAAAACTGCTACAGCCAATACTCCAAACGATCTATCCTGGAACTTAACAACACATGACGTTCACCAGTATGTAATATGTTATGGTTTGCTTGGTGTAACAATAGTGGTAGCAGCAGTGTTCCTGTGGAGGAGGAGAAGGGCAACAGGGAGCTTTATACGGACGGTAGTACCTACAGTAACGTTTGCACGAGAGCAGAGCACCACTGAACAACAGCCCAGTGAAGTGGATGAAAATGAAGTGAATATAGTGAAGGTGCCGCGAAAGCAGAGTACGGCTGACCGTCAGCCTAGTGAAGTGAAATGGGCATCCAGCACATATAGTTTAAATAGTACACAAGATATAGCAACTTCCCCTACACCGCCAAAACGAAGTAGTTACAGGGAAGATCTTGTTTAAATTTTATTATATTTTTTATTTTCAATATTTGTAATATTTCGCCCGGGAGCATGTACGGCGAACCATACATATTAGTTTAGCTTAATCATCCTTTTACTCAATTTCATACAATCGACCGTAATATTGAGTTAGTACGTCAATAGACAGCAACCAGAGTCGTCGCGCGTACTCCCTCGCTCCTTTATCATACTATTCTGTGTATACTGTCATTATACGGTTTTAACAGAAACAAGCATTTATCATTTATCAACAACTTCTACACCTGATTAATTTTTATTTTATTTGAAAAATCTTGGGCTGCCCTAATCCATTAGTTTGATTTTATTGCATCAAATTGGACTTACACAGCACAACATTTTAATCTTTATCGGTTCGATAGTAGGGAAAGCGAGGCAGGACTAAAAGAAATTAAATGTTCCTATCAACGACAAAATGGCTATGTAAAAACATAGCATAACATAGCATCACGCCTGTATTCCCCGCAGGGGTAGGCAGAGGTGTACACAATTGTACACCCACATTTCACCAATGCTGTTATTAAGTCCCATGTAATAGGTGGTGAGCCTATTGCCATCAACCGGGCACATTTCCAAACTCCGGGCTGCTACTGAGAATTTCCTAACAGAAAAACTCAATAACACTTTGCCCGACCCGGGAATCGAACCCGAGACCTCCTGCTCAGCAGTCGCGCTACGGACCACTAAACCAACGAGGCAGTTATTACATTATTATATACATTTTAATCTTTATCGGTTCGATAGTAGGGAAAGCGAGGCAGGACTAAAAGAAATTAAATGTTCCTATCAACGACAAAATGGCTATGTATCTATAAATTTTCGTGACCTTAAACATATTATGTACTAACTTCTGCCGTGACTTAGTGTGCGTGGACTTCAGAATTGGGTCCATCTGCGATAAAAATATAATATAATAATAATAATATTTATTCAATAAATTTCCATACAAAAATAAAAATAACACGTGCACAGTTACAGTTAAAAGTCTATGGATATAACATATGTACCTGAACTAGGTGATCCTGTGTTTCAGGCAAGAAGAGCTAAGTGTAGTCTAAAATACATAGTCACATAGTTATTATAATATACGTACAAGGTATGTGTAAAATTAAAGTATAGGTAAATAATGATTTAATCAAAACATAACACAACATAACAATACATAGCATAGTCCCTATCGAAAACATATAGGTAAAAGCCTTTATTGCTTAACTAATAAAAATAAAATGCAAACAATATTTACTTTAACACAAGCAATAACTTCTCTGTATCTTCGTACGACATACTTTGGAGGGCCAGCTTGAGGTTTTTTTTTGCAGTTATTGTAATTGAGGGAATAGATATTTGATGTCGCATTTAGTCTATTGTGCAATATAAATGTGGTCCAAGAAACGAAAATTTTGACGTAAAAGCATGCTTTGTTCTGATTTTTTGAGGGCAAACTATGTCTTTCCTTCTTTTGTTAGTAAACTCAGTGCTATATGGAAGGGCTGCGTGCTGCTTAAGTACTATGCTCATTATAAATAACTGTCGCACTGACAAAAAGTATCTGTTATAATTATAGACTAACTAATCCAGGTCATAAACTATTTATTGGGTGAAATTTCAATTCAAAATTCAGTAGATATTGCGTGAAAGAGTAACAAACATCCATCGATCCTCATGGACTTTCGAATTTATAACAGTAATAATTAATTTAGATAATTATCCTTTGTGTTAATTCAGGTTATAAAGTATCTGTGTGCAAAGAGTAACAAACACCCATCCATCCTTTCAAACTTTCGCATTTCATATCTAAGATTGTAACTCTGATATTTAGAACTATTGAAGATTCTCAGCCAGTTAAACCACCGTCACATAGAAGGCAGGTTGGTAGCGGAGCGGCCTAACAACATTTCGGAAAGTCTATGTAAGCGTAGCGCAATTTTTTCTGGTAATAGTATATATTATTCTGGTGTTAAAATGGATCTGCGTTTGGCCACCGACTCGCCTGATGGAAAGCCACGGTGTGACCAAGGATGGAGCACGTAGATCCAGAAAAATTCTATTCGCTCTAAGTAGAGTGGATAGATAATATAGGGAAAATGATAGTTGGCGAGTTGATACAACTACCCAGACCAGTCTCCCACAACGGTTGCACCGGATAACATCTCGAAACACGGCATGGCTTCGTCCGGTGGGTGGTAACCAACCGCGGCCGAAGTCGAACAGTATTGTGTTGCTTGTTTTGCACCACCCAGGTACCACGTGTAAAGATCCCAGTTTAAGGGTGCACTCCCACGGATGCAGGCAATTCAGCCCCCAACTTCTTCAAAAACAAAGTATGGTAAAAACATGCTTGCGACAGTGTGTTTTCCGTAAATATCGCAGTGCATTTCAATCAGACGATCTCTTTTTTCTGATGCCTCATTTGAAAACTGTTTACACGGTACAACTTTATTTACTGCTTCAATTACTGCATTCATACGGAATGAAATTGCTCTTTGTAAGTGCTTTTGCATTCAATTAAAATCCACACATTATGGCTCCATTGTGTTACGGCAACACAGTGTGTCCTTCCCGCTCCCGCCTGACTAGTAGTCACCGCCCGCTTTCTATGTGACAGGTCAAGTTGCAATGAAAAATAGTTCACTGACCTTTTCAATATAACTCGTCTCTTGCAAAGGACACCGTTGATTTAAAAATGAATGAAGATTTATTAGATTCGTTTCTTTTTTTTTTTTTTTGTGAAACAATGCTCTGGATGGAATTTGTTAATTGAAAACGATTTGTTTAAATGTGAGCTTTTAATATTCAGCCCTTTGACATCGGAGGGCAGAGACGGTCATAGCACCTGTATAAAGAAACCCATGGGCGTTGTTAGTAATGTTTTATTGGACATTTTGCTTTTCACAATTACTTGAGTCAAAGTGTTATTGAGTTTTTCTGTTAGGAAATTCTCGTCGTTGATGGCAATAAGCTCACCATCTATTACATGGTACTTAATAACAGCATTGGTGAAATGTGGGTGTAGAATTGTGTACACCTCTGCCTACCCCTTCTGGGAATACAGGCGTGATGCTATGCAGTTACTTGATTAATAGCACAAAGTTTGTTTAAGTGCCTATTTAGAACAAACTTGAAATGTATTTTTAGATAGATAGATTATACTTTATTGTAAATTGAACAGAATTTAAATACGACAAAAAGAAAACAAACAAGAATGGTACAATTTCTTTTACTTTTGTTTTATTTTGAAATCCGATCAAGAACGCACCGTGTTATACGGTAACTTTTACATATTTTTCTTACATTCGTAGTATACCTAGGTGTGTCCTAAATCTTAATTCTATGGAGCCGTGAAGTTACTTCAAATAGTCAGAATTGCCTATCGACTATTTTTATGTCTAAAATATTAAGTATAAATAATTTCATTACAAATGAACTCGTGACGCGGCTGGGTACTAAATAATAGACCTTATAAGCCCTTTATTAATTATGCTTGTTTTGAATGCATCCGCTATCCGATTTTATCCAGGCGCGGCAATTTTCAGAGTAGGATTAAAAACTAAAGCCTGTTGATTGGGACGTCATAATGGTTGGTGGCGACAACTATTGTGACATTGTCAACTATTTGTACATATTATCTATGAATTAAATATATAATTGGTATAGAAACCAATAAATAAAATTGAAGAAAATTTTAGTGAAAGCTTCGTTAAATTTTTTGTCTGTCTGTCTGTCTCCAGTAGGCTCCGAAACTGCTCACCAGATTTTAATGAAAATATTTTTACAAAAAAAATTGTTAATGATATATTACAATATCTTGCAGATTTTAAAAGATTTGGATAAAAATATTTATGAAGTATAATTCGTACAAGTGTGCCTGTCTCGCGCGAACAAAGTCGCGAGAACAGCTAGTTCTAAAATTGTTAATGATGTCGATTCCGATTGTATAGATTTTTTTGTATGACAGCTATAGATTTGAATTTAACGTCTCTGGACCAGTTATATTCCGCTGTTGGTAAAAGGAAAGCAATACTCTAATTAGTTTGTGAAAAGTAGACTCGACAGAAATACATTGTAAAGCATTTTTCTAGATAATTAAACGCTGATAAGACTAAGAAACAAAAATATAAATTCTAATCGAAATCTTTAGTCGGTTTTGAGAAACCAATATACACAATTTTATTACTGTCATGCCTTATAATGCACAAATACTCATTTAATAGTAGTAGATTAAAGTTAATATTATGCCTTCATTTGGTACCTACATTAGTGTTAGGTATTCTCCAGAGTGTCTGGGTATGAGACGAGTCAATGACCGTGAAACCTACACGTACACTCTAGGTGTTGATACTTCAATCCCAAAAGTTCACGACTATTTAACACGTATTCACAATTCTAACTAAATTACCTAGAACTCGTATCACTTAAAAAAGTTAAAATGTTTCTATTATAAAACTTATTTGAAGTGGAGTCAGGGGAATAAATAAATATTTTCATAAAATTAAATTAAATTTATTCGTATAACATTAAAGATGATACTCATGTAGGTTAATCGAATTACCAAATAACTTAACTTAACTTTGAAAATTATGAAAAACGAATGAATAAACTTATCGAGAAGCCCAACAACAATAATAAACAAACAGAACAGAACAATTAAGAACGAACAATGATTAAGAATAATTAAGTCGACGGCTCTTCCATTGCTCCATCAGTACAAAGCAATAATTTAAGGAAGATCGGGTAGTAAAATTGCTAATGTAATCTTTTTAACGATTATTTTGTAGTCCTGGGATTTCAGGGATACTTACATAAAATGAGAAATTTCTGAATTTAATCACAAGTGTTCCGCTATGGTCTCCGCTTTATCATCGCATCTTCAATAAATAAAAGAAAAACAGTGTGTTCCAATGCGTAAAATCGACTGAAGGAAATAGGTCACTGCAGACATTGAACGTCAAACGGACCGGTCTTGCAATCTGTCACATAATGCATGATATCAATCTGTGAAGCCGTCGGTATATACCCATCCGAAACGGGCCTAAACATTTTCCATTCAATAAATCGTAAAAGAAAAAGAGCACTATATTTCAAACAGGAATAAAGTGTATTTGGTGTCTGTCGCTTGCGAGACAGTCGGTTGACGTAGTGACGCCGCGACTACTAGAGCGAAGCAATCTCATTAAACTGGGAGCAAATAAACAAGATTATTCGCCGGGTACAAGTCTCGTCTCCGCCGAGATTAAGGTCCCGTAGGTCAGTATTTTTAAGTCAATTTCTTTTATGAAGCCTTAGAAAATGTATTACTTCGTCTAAGAGGCCATTTTGGACGGGCTCCGCTCAAAAATACTACCTGCCGTCTGTGAGAAAAAATCTTGGGTCGGGTGCGAGCGTTAAGAAAATGAAGACAAAGTTGTAGTTGTAAATTGCAGACCTCTTTTTGCTTGTCAGCGAGGATTATTACGTAGATAAAAATATTCTTCTTCACAGTATTTTTTACGAGTACTATATTTGACCAGACTGTCGGATACTATAAAATTAATCGCACAAAAAAGATTTTATTTGATTCTCTTTGTCCAATATTAGAGGAAGATTTTTTCAATAATCGGCGTTTCTACTTAATTATGTTGAAACGTTAAAGCCGGATTATTGGATCAGCAGTTTCTATTACTGTTGCTAGGTTTTCCTAGATCAATATTCGTTGTTAACGAATAATCCATTTAGAAATTTCTGGATGACCTTTGAGATCAAATGAATACGATTCTCACAGCGTAAGTGTGTGTTTGAAGATATTATTGAAAATACATGCTATGGAAAATGGATAGGAACCTGTTTACAGCTCAATATCTTTTGTGTTACTTTTTATATATTATTTTGTTTATTGTTCCAGGTATACGTTGTAAACGAATATTACGAAGAAGATGATGGGACATATTACTGAAACTAAAACCAGAAGATTTTAAGTCTAAAGGTCTGGAAATTAAGGTTAAGGCCTGTACTATTATTATACTGTGGTTGAGATAAAGAAAACTCAACTACGAACGACTTCATGATAAGAAAGAAGAAAGAAATAAAAAAAGAAAAGAAAAGAAAAGAAAAGAAAAGAAAAGAAAAGAAAAGAAAAGAAAAGAAAAGAAAAGAAAAGAAAAGAAAAGAAAAGAAAAGAAAAGAAAAGAAAAGAAAAGAAAAGAAAAGAAAAGAAAAGAAAAGAAAAGAAAAGAAAAGAAAAGAAAAGAAAAGAAAAGAAAAGAAAAGAAAAGAAAAGAAAAGAAAAGAAAAGAAAAGAAAAGAAAAGAAAAGAAAAGAAAAGAAAAGAAAAGAAAAGAAAAGAAAAGAAAAGAAAAGAAAAGAAAAGAAAAGAAAAGAAAATATTTATTTTGGTCTCTTGAAAAAAAAACTTCTATACTATATAAGGAAAAATAAATATATTAACCTTTCGGCTCAGCAACGTATAGAACTATACGTACAATGAAAATCCATTGTGTCTGCTAATGAGTGAGGCAACAGCTTAACAGCCTGTACGAGACCAAAAAAGGCCTGTTGGCATATGGCCGCCCCATCGAAATGTGACCGCGCTGGTTTTCAGATAGGTCCGATTTAAAAGTGAAGGCACGGACAACCATGCCGTACGCAAACATGCAAACTATAATATTGTAATATAGATATCTATTTCGTTTAAATCTTTTCTGTAACTTAAACATTGTTGACTTACAGTACTTGTACCATAAAAATGCTTCATCAAAACTTTGTATGGCCGGCTAAGTTTATAATTCCCTGGTGGGATGCGGTACACTTTACATTGGAGTTTCGGACTACACTTATGAAAGTCAAACTTACAGTACTTTACATTGTAAACAATTTTAAAGTCGTTTCTGTTAAACGTATGGCGGTGGAGTTAAAATACTTGAGAGGTTTGTTTTGTTACTTACGTTTGGAAAATTGTTATAGCCGATTTCTGATTTGATAGTCTCATTGGTTCAGAGATTGCAACTGCGGCTATTAAGCCCGAGGCTCTTTGCTACCGGATCGGGCAAGGCGTAATTGAGTTTCCTACACGACTGCTAAAAAAAAGGGTGTTATGTTGATAGCGTTCATGTATGTAAGTATGTACGTATGTATGTTTGTGAGTTTCTTTAGTCCACCATAACTTATAAATGTCAGAACTTTCCATTAGAAAGAAAAAAAGAGGAGTAGCAGACCCAGTGGCGTGCCTAGGGTTTCAAAATAAGGCAAGCCCAATAAAATTTTAACCGATTTCAAAAAAAGAAAGTTCAGTTTTGGACTGAGTATGTAGGTACCTACGTATGTATCATCGCAAATATCTCATAAACTACTGGTTAGGTACAATAAATTAAAAGTGAATTCATCCGTCTTCTTCTCGGCCCCGGTTTGTCACTTTCCTGATGCTGAATATGCTTTTCTAAAACGACATCGTATTTTGAAATTAACGAGACCAGTTCTAAAAAATTGCCTTTATTTAATGAAGTTTTGGACTCATCATGTCCTCTTACAGGAAGTTCCTGTTGTGCTAAATGACAAACAATATCGACTAATCTTTGAAATACATTACGGTTGTTATCAACGCGCGTGTTATATTTTGAAATTTCCTCAGATAATTGGCGTGATATAGATGTCTCAATTCGTTGTTTACCAAAATTACTGAAAGAAACCATTGCACACAGGTGTTTATGGGAATTTGCGTGCCAGATATGTTATTTAAATCATTATAACCAGATGTATTCGGAATCTTCATTCGAAAAAAATATGCAGCACCAGCAATACAACTTATTAGTGTGCGAACAGCCAACAATCCAACTAGTTTTATACACTGATCTATTAAATTTTCGTTTATGTGATTTAATAGTCTGAGAAATACACAGATTAGGCGTCGGTTTTAATGAAGAAATTAACTGTTTTTTCTGAGCAAAGTTTTAAGATTTTACCTTATCTTCGCCAATCAAAACTTGAACGCATTTTAAATCCTCACAAGGTACAATTACCTCCATTGTAAGTCACCAAAACAATTGTATCACTGAGAAAATCTAAGAAAACACACAAAAAACTTTAACAACAAAACTTTTCCCACTCAAGCAAATGAAACTGAAGTGAGTTGCACTCGGTACTTACGGAGAGTTGCAGTGTTGTCATTTAGGCAAAAAAAGTCGCCAGGTATATGAAAAATCTAGCTAAATGTCGCAATAGGGTATTTGACACTGATGGAAATAAAATATGAAACTTAGCTATATGATACAATGTATTTTATTTGACTCTTTGGTATTTTTGAACATAATATTAATAACTCGTAAATACATTTAATTCGATAAACAAATTCATAATTTTTAATCTATGTGTCACGTGACTCGAAACTATTAATTATCTTAAAAAGTCGCTAGTTTTTATTGTTGCTAAATCTTAAAAAAAGTCTCCAAACTCGTTAAAAATCTCCAAGATCTCACAACGTCGCTAAAACGGCAACACTGCAGAGTTGGCAAGGTGTGTATACGCGTGCAACTTCATAGGCATGCACGGCTTAAATCTTCCATACTGATCGATTTGTAGACGCACAAGGTCACTCGTTATACGGCACATCGCTATAAGTGCGAAAGTGACAGAGATAGTATTTGAAAGCCCGGTAAAAGCCCGTACGTGTAAGCGAGATAGCTATTACGAAATTATGAGGTTTGGGCAAAGTTTAAAAAAAAAATGGCTGTAATCCAAAATGCACACTTTTGCGTAGCCCTTTGGAGAATCCAAGCGTGATGTTACGTTATGATTTGAGTATTGTACATAATTAACAAACCTCCTAACGTTTGAAAAGCATTCTTGAAATGCAACTTTATTTGTGTTACTTGTCAACTCAGAACTCGACCGACTCCGCCTTTTCTACAATGTAATATTATGTAAACTAGGCTAAAATGATGACATATCGTCACATAATATAACATTAGCGTCAATTATGATGTAACAAACTAAACTTAATTTAGAGCATTTGTTCTTGTACTAACAATTACTATAAGAGCGGGACGAAATGAATTAAAAAGATGTCAAATTCAAATTTAATCATGTCATGCAAAAAAATCCATATAATTTAATTTTGACGTCTATTATTTTAGTGACCACCTAACATGGTGCCTACTAAAATGTTCGGAGAATTTAATTTGACGTGCCTAAATTCGAATTTGACATTTTTTTCGTCGTAACGGTTGGTAAAAGACACCATTACTAGTAAATAAAGTTTAGGTGAGTTACATCAGTTTCGACGCCATTGCCTGTATCTCCGATAGGTCTGGCAGAGTTGTACATCCATATGTCACCGATGCCGTTATAATGGGCCACTTAATAGGTGGTGAGCTAACTGGCATCTATTGGTCACATTTACAAAATATGCGCTGCTACTGAGAACTTACTAACAAAGAAAAATCTGATAACACTGCCCAACCTGGGAATCGAACGATTGTAAGCAGTAAAAACCTTAATTTAAACAAAAACTTGCGATAAAGGAAATTGAAAAGTGAAAAATAACTCAGTGTAACTAATTTTGAGTGGGCGCCAATTCCATGTTACATTTGATCATTACTGATTTTTTTGTTTGGGGACTTGGAAGCATCCTAAACAATAAAAAAGAATCTTCAAAATCGGATTACTCTGTAAAAAGGAATGCGTGGTCTACATAAAAAAAACACGGAATAGTTAAACTATTCCGTGAAAAAAAAAACGCATTGACTTGAGAACCTCCTCCTTTATTCATCGGTTGAAAAATGATGATTTATTTTAAAAGTTCTCTACTCTATCCCCTGCACTCCTTTAAATCGCATCTTATCTACTGAGAAGGATAACCCTCGGGTTCAAACCAACCATTACTTTGAAGATCCGATTGATGCAGTGGCTAAGCACGTGGCTTTTGCGCAAAGGACCGCGGTGGCTTAACCCCAAGACCAAAACAAACATTTGTGTGGCCTGCAGATATTTGTTCGGAGTCTGGGTGTCGTGCGTGTGAAATATATTATGTTTGACAACTTAACATAAACACACAATCATAGTGTTAGACACTAAATAGAGAGATATTTGGTGTCGATTCTAACGTAGGTCAAATAGACTAAAATTAGAATGCTGTAATTTAAAGTGTTCGAAACGTCAGGAAAAACAAAAAACCAATAATACACGCGATTAATCCGGTTAAAGTTGTTTTATTATAATGTGTAGTGATCGCGCAAACCTAAGATATTACTAACAAAACTAAATTAAGAATATTCCTCATTGGTCTAGTGTTCGCAAGCCCAGCTGCCTTGCGTGAGGTGCCTTGTTGTGAGGTGAGGGTTCGATTCCCAGGTCGGGCAAATTGTTATTGTGTTTTTCTGATAAGGATAATCTCAGTAGTATCCCGGAGTTTGGAATTGTGCTTGGTAGATGGCAACAGGCTCATCACGTGAGATATGGGACTTATAACAGAATTGGTGAAATGTTGGTTTACAATTGTGTAGGTTCATCTCTATCCCGTCGGGGAACACAGGCTATGAAATTAGACCTAATCAAATTTTAGTTATGTTTATGAAATAAATTATGTTATAATAAGCCGGGCGGAACATATTAAAAGACATCTTCACAAATAAAATTATCATAACATTTTCTCGTCGTCAAGTCGTCTCTAACTTCAATAAAATGGGTCAAAAATTTCATTTTGGCATGCCTAGTAAGTGTACACCTATTTAATTCTAACCTATGTCCACAACACACTAATTTGATTTGATATTAAATATGAATTCGACGCCTCTTACTTCGTTCCCTCTCGCTCTTATAGCATCTGTTAATAAAAGACAGCAATGCTCTCATTTTAGTTAAGGTTGGTCTAAGTTAAAATCAGCACCTTTGTTAGAAAACTGAATAAATTATTTACATATTCATCACCTATTCTATCTTCTTCACTTGAAAAAAGAAATGGATTCCAAGCTTTTTCAAGAGAAGGCTTAACGTGAAGATTCGACGTGTCTATTTTCATTATTAATTTTATATGAATATCTGATGCTCAGAATACATTGTAATAAAAACCTTAGCTTTATCTATTCGCATTTAATAAATATAAGGGAGCCAATGAACTATATATTTCTTTGGGTACCTTTTTGCCTTTATACAGGGCATTAAGACGCTGGTCCTGTTGATGTGTCCGAATAATATGGGTCTTTAGGGTACCCTAGAGACCGAGGGCCTTTTAAGCGCCGTAAAAAGTCGCATGGGTAAGGTGGGGAGGTTCGGACAACTGGCCATCACGGCAGCCATATTGGGAAACGTCACGATTAAATGACCGACCCGGTCATATCGTTAGCCTTTATTATGTAAAATATTTTTTTACTATTATTAGCTTTTTTTGTATATTAAAGTTTATATATCATCTATTTGGGTTTTCGCATTATTTAAATTTCTGATGGAGCCTCATTGTGGCCCAATATTAGTATTTTATATGCACCGTCATCTCTTAACTGCAACTTAATTAACTAGTAGGCAATATCTATAAATGTCTTAAGTTTTTGCCGGTTATCAACTATTTATAATACCTGTAATTTGAATTCGTATGATAGTGGAGTCAGTGGCCTTACGAATCTTCTACTGAATTTCATAAATCATCCTCCTGTCCATAATGCCCTAATTTATTCCATACATTTCAGCCTTCTTTTCGATGGATATGACTTCCTTATTTTTTCATCATTTTTTTCGTTTCATCGTCCTCCTCCATCCATCCTCCTCTACATTTATCACATCACACAACATATCCATACCATACTAAAACGATTTCCACATAACTACTAAGACTTAGTAGTTATGTGGAAAACGAGTTTCAGTCTTTCTCTTACATATCTCACTCATGTCTGATTCTATTCATCCACGTCACACACTTCTGCACACCTATTCTTCTATGGCAAAGATCAATATATAAGTGTAAGCATGGACCTAGTTCCAGGGTCTGACCGCAGCAAGAGAAGCTTAACTTCGTAGACGGATCGGGCCGTGCCCTTGTTAGGAACGTGTAAATCCTATTTCGAATAAAAACTGACCTTGATTTCGGAGAAATATTACGCTTTCCCTTTATTACAATTCGCAGAAGAAATAAATCCAATTCTTAATATAAATATTGAGCCAAGACTTTTATATTGTTAAACTTGTACGTCAAGTCCAGAAAATCAAAGGAAATAAAGTTAAATTCGGCCGAATCAACAGAAAAAGAAATTGGCCTGGAGTTGTTTGTAGTAATTTCGGTTTGTTAACAATAATTAACCTACCTGGGAATACGAAATGAGTGCCAAAATACAGTTAGCAACGCATAATTATGTTACATTTCGGAGTTTCTTAATTAATGTCATACAATTAAAGAAATATTATTCCGACGTATTTTTTATCCATATGTCACTATTTGTTATTAAAAAGAAAACTGATAACTGGTGTAAAATTGGGATTTTAATGTTTTCTGTACTGATTTGATTGATTGATTTAATTTAATGACGATTGTACCAATTTAGGTGTCATGTATGTATACAAACAACTTTTACTATGAAACCAACGTCGAAACCGCGAAAGAAATTCAAAATTCAAATTCAAATATTTTTATTTCAAATAAACCATATTACAGGCACTTATGAAAAGTCAAAACTAGGTGCACGGTTCCAAGGCGTTGATCTTTTGGAGAAGAGCCGGCAAGAAACTCCATAGACACTCTTTTTAAAATAAATTGGTTTAACAATAAATGAGGTAATGTGAGAATAATGCAGGTTAATGAGCAGAATCACAAAGGAAAGTAAACTTATATAGCCTTTTAAAATGATTGCCAAGGCAGTTAGGAGCCGACCAGTCTCGACAGACAGCACCCGTTCACGAGCATGACGCGCACATCAGCCTCGCTTAGCTCAACCATTTTGTAGGGAACGCGACGACCCGATGTACGATGCCACCATCAGCAGGACATTTTAGCGAGCATGACAAACATGTAATGCCTGACAATAGGCAGTATGTATGTAATATGAAATTAAAACTAACATTAATATGCACATGATGCTCACATTTTACAAACTTATATATTATGGAAAATTTCATAAAGAAATAATAATGTAAATTAATAACTAGTAGGTTCGATACTAGCAGTTATATAATCGATATGTAAATTTACATACCCAAGTATCAAATAAAATAATAATACAATTGGATTAATTGTACGTCAATAAAATAAATTGTATAAATTAAAAAAAACTAAAATGTCAAAATAAAGGAAAAAAACATAGAAACATTTAAGCTGAAAGCAAACAAAATGTCGCCATAATCAAGTAGACAAGGTGCCAGTGGGTCGCAGTGTGCAGGAAGGAATCGTGAGCCAGGCTTCTCTATCTTCCATATAATGATTAGTACTATAGTACGCTTTGGACATTAATATGCGTTTATTAACAATCTTAAACTTGAAATCCGGCAGTTTAGTTATATTAGGGGGGATCTTATTGTAGAACCTAACATTGTTACCCATAAATGACTTGCTTGTCTTTCTAAGCCGAAAGCCAGGTACTATAAGCTTGTGCTTATTACGAGTATTTAAATTGTGGTAATCACTCTTTTTATTAAACTCGACCATATTTTTACGAATATACATTATGTTACTAAATATGTACAAGGCTGGTAAGGTGAGTATATTTATTTTCTTGAATAATTCACAGAGTGACTCACGGCAGCTAAAGTTATAAATAGCTTGGACTGCTCTTTTCTGTAATATAAAAATGGTCTCGATATCAGCAGCTGATCCCCAGAGTAGAATGCCGTAAGACATAATACTATGGAAGTATGCAAAATAGACCAGCCTAGTCGTAGACACATCAGTCATCTGTCTTATTTTCCTAACAGCAAACGCAGCAGAGCTCAGTTTTCCTGGAAGCGCCTCAATATGAGGTCCCCACTGGAGTTTAGAGTCTACTGTGACGCCTAGGAATACAGTTGAAGCAACCAAATCTAGTACTTTACCATCAAGTTTTACATTAGAATCTATATATATTATATAGTATTATGTAATATATATTATATAGTATAGAGAACCTAATAAATTTCGTCTTTTTAGCGTTCAATAGAAGGTTATTGGCAGAAAACCAATTAGATATTTTATTAAGTGTATTATTAGGTTCTACCAGATCCTTGTCCTTTCTATTTACTTTAAATATAAGTGAGGTGTCATCCGCAAAAAGAACTATGTTTGACATTGTGTCTTTTATGACGTATGGAAAGTCATTAATATACACAAGGATGGGCCTAAAATCGATCCTTGTGGCACTCCCATTTTAACAAGTGAGCCTGAAAAAGTTACCTTATCAATAGCTACCCTTTGTTCCCGATTTGTCAAATAGGAACACACAAGATCAATAGACCTTCCTCGAATTCCGTAATGTTTTAATTTTAGAATGAACGTTTGGTGATCCATTCAGTCAAAGGCCTTAGAGAGGTCACAAAATACTCCTATAGCAACCACCGCATCTTTCCAGGCCCTTAGTACTGTTTTGATTAGGGTGGACCCAGCGTCCTCTGTAGACCGGCCCTTTATAAATCCGAACTGTTTAGAGTGAAGTATACCGTTTTCATTGAAATATTCCAACATTTGATTTAACATTATTTTTTCAAAAATTTTACTTAAAGCGGGTAATATAGATATGGGCCTATAATGAGATGCATCACTCGAGCAACCTGCCTTAAAAATGGGTACGATTTTACTCGATTTCTAAGATCAGGAAATACGCCGTCTGTGACGCAAGTATTAAATATTGATGCTAACATTGGTGCGATCTTAGTTATTATTGATTCGATAGCTTTTATAGACAATCCCCAAAAATCCTCGGTTTTTTTAAACAGTTAAAGTTTTAAATATATCGTATTGTGAAACGAAACTGAAATTAAAATTTGTGACACAGGAAATAGTATTTGCCTTTAAGAGAGACTCTGCCTTTAATGCAGACGATGCAAGACATTTAATAGTCTCTAAAGGTATATTTGTAAAAAACTGGTCAAAGAAATTAGCGACAACATTTTTATCTGTAACTAGTTTGTCTTCTATTTTTAAATGAATTGCACTGTCCTTATATCTACTATTACCAGTTTCGGTATTAATAATCTTCCAAGTCATTTTTATTTTATTACTTGCATTTTGTATTCGATCACTAATATACGCAGACTTAGCTTGCAAACAGGCTTTCTTGAAAAATCAGCTGCTATATGCAGTTTAGTCGAGTAGGTATTAAACTTTCTTGCTTATTTTACTCTCCCCAGTCCAGTGACCTTAGAGGTGATACGTACACAACCATTGTTTAATTATAGTGTCCGCTTCAGGAACTACCAACGTGGGTACATATCAATTACGTATTTTAGAGATCAGATTTCAGAATTACTTTCATTCTAGTTGTTCGAACATCAAAGGTAACACGGTTGTCACAGTGCACTATGTTGTCACATTAAATATTTATTAAAGGAAAATTCTCGGAGTAGCTGAAACTGTTATAATTAGACTGCAGCTGTTGGCTACATATATCTATATGGGTGATCTTGTTAGTCCTGGACCGGATCGGATATATTTGCCGATGAATAGAAGGTTAATATTGCTTGAATGTTGGGCGTATGCAGGAAGGCTGAGTGAGATTGTTATCATTATTTAGTTATAAATTAAGTACGTATTTTTTTGTGATTTTATATGTTATTTTTTTGTTAACGGTAAAGTAAAGAAAGGTAAAGCTTCCTGCGGAACAGGCTTAGCCTAGTGCAGGAAGAGTTATTAATACAAGATAATATAAACATTTTATTAATAAAGAATTTTAATTTGAATTTTCTTTATCAGTGTAATTGGGTTTACAAATGTGGATAAGGTGTCACACGCAATGTATTTATTCACAAGGACTTTAACTTGTACGCGGAGAATGGATTTAGGTGCATGCAAATATTAATGTTTCGAGTCATCATAGTAAACCAGTATATCACACTATAAGCCGAGCTTCTTCACATACAGAGGAAGAACGAGCCTCGATTGATCACTGCGTTAGCTCCCCCACAAAATTTTCTTTCACCTTTCAGAGAAGCCTTAGATAAACTTAAGGTTTTTGAACATAAAACTTTGTGCTAAAAAATGTATGCACCACCTCCCACGACAAGTGAAAGTTGCGTGTTGAGTGTGAAACTCTGTTTAAAAAAATAGAATTTCTAATAATCATGTAATATTTAAGCAGTGTGGAAAAATGAGGAACAAAAATGATAAGATACCTTTTGAGTATAAATGGGATGGTTCTGGAAGACCAAAGAAACGATGGATGGCTTATAAAAGATGATGTATCTAGACAAACAGGTGGATGGTGGTGAAAGATCAAATAAATAATGGACAGATTGTGTGAAAGATGATGACTAGAAAAAACGAAAAATACTTAGATTACGTCGATTATAGATGTATGGAAGGAAAGACAAGTTGCACGGACTGATAAGTTGGGACAAAGGCATTAGGGTGATAATGACCTACATACATACTTACGCCACCTGCGACGTTCTTAAAATATTCCATTCGATTGAATAGATTCAGGCGTTTGCGGAAGTCTATTACAATGGAAGCAAATAAATAACTACCTAACAAAAAAATACCTAGGTATAATCATAGATGGGAATCTTAAATTTAAATCTCATATTAATGCCCTTACTGTCAGTGTTCGTAAACTTATATATGTCTTTAAAACCTTAAGAAATATTGCTAATCTTATAATTATTCGTACTGTCTACTTTGCTTTATGCCTATCTATAATTACCTATTGTATTCCATGTTGGGGTGGTGCTGCAAAAACTTTCCTTAAACCATTGGAAGTTGCACATCGAGCCATTTTGAAAGTGGCTACCTTCCGTCCACTACTTTATCCAACTTATCAGTTATACAAAGATTGCAACGTCCTCAACGTGCGGCAACATTTTATTTTACAATCGATTCTAATGCAACACCGCATAACCCCCTACATTCAAATTACCAAACGTCGAAAAGATAAAGTATGCCCTATTCCAAAAACTAGTTTCTCGTTTACTAAAAGATTCTTTTATTACTTAGGTCCGTCTCTTTAAATACAATAAACAAAAACATCCCAATATATAAATTATCCCATCATAATTGTAAAAAGGCTGTCCGTACATTCCTTCAAAATAAAACATACGACGAAACAGAAAAATATTTTGTCTTTAATTAATTGATGACAAGTTTGTAAATTGTACCACTCACCAATAACTTAGACCCACACTTATCCGAACCTCTCACTTACGCACGCTACACAGCCACACGCTCATGCATTCATTCACCCATACACTCATGCATGCACACTTTCACGCAAACATGCTCACAACACGCACACATTCACGCAAACACGCTCACACACGAACACAACACGCACACATTCAAATACACTTAATGCGCCTGCGTATTTTTACTTGTATTTAGAAAAATAAAGATGTAGATTACTTGTAATTGTAAATATAAAATTATAGTTATACGATAAGAAGGGAGCGGCACTGTTACTCCTTAATACAGGCTATTTCATAGCCTAGCAAGGAGAGCAGCACGTCACCCACCTGATTGTCATAGTTTGTATACTACCCACATTGTGAAAACTGTTACATGTTCTACAATCTGTTTTTATATAAATAAAGTTTATTTTTCAAATTTACATATTAATTACATTTTTAACTATATATCATAAAAAAAAACAATATACATTTAAAAATATAAAAAATAGTAGGCTACCGGCATCGGGAGCAGGGTCCAAGCTACCGGTGGTTAGGGCTCCAGAGAAAGGAACCTCCTCACAATGCGTGCCGTATCGAGGAGTACTGCTTTCTGTATCAAGCCCTTGATCCAGCCGCCTAGCGAGAGCCTTTTTAGGTGTTGATCAAGGCTCTTCGCTATTAGTTCATTAGCGGAAACGACTATCGGTACAATGATTGCAGAGTCCACATTCCACATGTCGACAACCTCGTGCGCCAGATCAAGATATTTGATTTGTTTATCTAAATAAAGTTTATTATTATTATTATTATTTATTATTAAATACAATATATAGCTACTTCCACAATAACAGTGTCCGCCACCGAGTCTCACGGTCGAATAGCTCCTGACGATGCCTCGTGGGGGGGGGGGCGAAACACGTGTAGTGTAGTTGGTGGTAGTCGCAATTTTCACCGCTTGCGTATATGCGTATATTTGCGGGCGGGCGGGCGGTGCACAGGTAATGCATGACTACCCTCAATATTGTGGAAGTAGCTAGATATTGTATTTATTTGCAGCCATTCCTTTCAATGTTCTCCGTTCCTCTACATATACATTTGTGTGATTGCAATGTAATACAAACGAAGGAACTCTTCATGTCTTTTTCGCTCTCGTCCTCAATAAACCCTTATCTTAGAAGGACTGTGTTTTAGTGCGAAATAAAATGCTAGTATGCAGTTTACGATGCGAATTCAGAGATACGCAAGACGAAGATGTCGAGTGTATGTTAAACTTAGAACAACGAGCGAGATTTATGTTCGAGACTTTGGTAATGAGGTGCAAATGAAAGAAGGTGTTACATTCATTTTATGTAGTGATTTATTCTTTAGTTTGATGAGCAGTTTTCGTTGTGATATTAGATCCGATGATCTGAAGTCTAAGTGAATTTTTGGTATAGTTTTTAAACCGTTCGGGGACAAATTCAAATTAATTATTTTTTATTTCACATAGACCTGTTTACAGGCACTTATGAAACATCAAAGCTAGGTGCACGGTTCCAAAAAAGTTGATCTTATGGAGAAGAACCGGCAAGAAACTCCAAGGACACTCTTTTTAAAATATAATTTTATTTACAATTGTATATTGATGGTATGTGAGAATAATATATAATAATGTAAGGGTTTCTGTGAATGTAATCTTGGTGTGACTACTGAGATTATAAACAGTGGGGTAATTGTGGAACTGACTTCCAACTGCCTCGTTGGTCTAGTGGTCCTAAGCGCCGAGTATGTGGTTTTGGGTTCGATTCCCAAATCTGGCAACAAAAAATCCCAATACCTCTTTATTGGGATTTTTTGTTAGGAAATTCTTAGTAGCAACCGAAGCTTGGAATAGTGTCCGGTAGATATCACTAGGCTCACCATCTATTACATGGGACAAAATAACAACATTGGTGAAATGTGGTGTACAACTATGTACACCTCTGCCTATCCCTTCGGGGAATACAGGCGTGATGCTTGTTATGTGTTATGTTGACAGTTTGACAATATACATTGCCTCGATCTTAGTAGTCGAGGAGGTGGTACAAGATTTTAATTTTATAGAGCATACGGCGCAATATATTGCTAATTAAAATTGCATTGCAAGTATTGTCATAGCAAGTCACTCAGCGGCCGGTCTGTGGATGGGTGACCATAATTTCAATTATCGGGACCCTAAACCGTCCTAGTCACCAAATGAAGATATATGACAACTGTTACGGGTAGTCAGACATCTGATGAGTAGCGGCTCCATGTAAAATACTGGTATTAAGCTGCATCCGGTTAGACTGGAAGGCGAACCTAACGTAGTTGGTAAAAAGCTAGGCGGATTGATCGTTTAATGGGCTTAAAGTATTCTTTAAACATAGTCCCACGTGGTGAGTGCGTTTATGGAAAAAAATATCACGTGCATAATTGTTCCGTGTGAGAATCGAACCCTCGCACCGCGGTTCAGAAGACGATCCCTCGAGAACTGCGCTAACCATTAACTGCGCTGTCAAATTATAATTTCAAATAACTTCATTCAATGTTGCTAGCAAAGTTTTATACGTCATTTAAAATTGTTAAGTCAGGTTATGCAGAAAACTTGAAGAACATCTAATGTGCATTCAGTTTAAATTTTAATTACAAACTCGTAGTACTTAAATAATATGCATCACTTTTGAAAAGCTGGCTCCGACCCAGACTTAAATATAACATTTTTATTTAATGTTCGTACATAAGTCGTAAGCATACGGCTTAAAATGTTTTCTAAGATTTAAAGTTTATTCTTACCAATAAATCTTACCAACTTGCTTGGAAATAATCATCTTCAATTTGTACGGCATTTCATTAAGTATTAAATAAAAGTCTAACAGAAATTAGAAGGGATGTAAGCCCTGGGAAACTGCCTCACTGGTCTAGTGGTTGCAACTTCAGCTGCTGAGTGTGAGGTCCTGGGTTCGATTCCAGGGTCGGGCAGAGTGCTATCTAGTGTTAAGAAATTATCAGTAGCAGCTCAGAGTTTTCAATAGGTATATAATACCTAATAGTAGATATCTATGAAATGTACGTGTAGAATACCTAACCCTCTACCCATCCCGTCAAGATATACAGGTGTCATGCTACAGGCGTGATGCTATTTAAGCAGTTATAGGTACAAAATATGTAAACCTAATAAAGGCTTAAGAAATATTACATTATACTAGCTTCTACCCGCGTCTGCGGGGTCTTTAGAATTGTGTCCTAACGGGATATATATTTATCCAAATTTGTTCATTAGTTATTGCGAGAAACAGTAACAAAAATCCATCTATCCTCACAAACTTTCACGTTATAATAAAAGCAGGATTTTTAATAAAAAAAACTTCTGAAAAATTCGATGTCTATTTTAGAAAATAAGGAAATAGACCGTATCGGCTTACTTAACTTCCCTAGCATTATTAGAGTCGACTGGGGTAAATTGGTCACTATCGCCGCTGCCAGTTTTCCTCAATTAACGCTTGCCAATCTTGTGTGTGATAATACTTAAGCATCCGATATAATCTTTGTTTTTCTTCCGAATATATCAACAAATTGTCATGTTACTCGTGCGTGATGAAGATAATACTACCTTTCTTCTCATGGGTCTTCAAAAAAGACTTTGAGGCATTTTGCTATGTAATCTATGAGCGTCTAAAATATTTAATAAGAGTTGCAGTATTCGTAAAATAAAATAAAAATATACCTACTCCTCCCGACCGTATCTCGGTTAGAGCGGCCGATCTACATGGAGATAAGTCAATTACGCAGGAGATATTAAAGTGTATGCGCAAAAACAGGCGCACTCTCTTTCTTCGTTCTCATAGTCCGACGGGTCGGCAATCCGACAGGATCGGAGAGAGATCAGGCGTAGGACCGACGGCTTTACGTGCTCTCCGAGCTGGCACGGAGGTGTCACACCACAAACTTCCTAACTCCGGGTTGTTACTTAGAATTTTCTAATTGATAAACCCAATAACACTTTGCCTGACCTGAGAATCGAACCTAAGGCCTCACGCTCAGCAGCCGCGACCACTAGACCAACGAGACAGTCAAAAAATCAAATAAAATGTATCGGTCACACGTTTTTGGGTACCTATTGTGTGAACGAGTGATTGAACGGTATTTTATGCCACGAATGAACGACTTTCGACCCCAAACGATTTTGAATCGTACAATAGAGATTCGCGGGAAAATCGTTTTTACTCTGGCTGTAGGCACATACATAATATATAAGCGGTCTATTTCTGTGCCACTGCAGGGTAAGGATTTGTTCTCACACAGAGAATTGATTGCAGCACGACCATTGATCACCACGCTCACTGTGGAAGGCCGATTTCTGATTATTAGGTCTAGGTTTACTCGCGATGTTTTCCTTCAACGTGAATATACTGCGATGTCTTGGATTAACTACTGCTTAATGACTGATCTACTGCTTAAGCTCCATTTTAATATCCCGTACAAATCCATCAGATACAATCCCCCTATTTGTATTCCTTCCTGTTCCACAAACAACAGGCAAAACTCATATATTGTGCGAGCAAGCAATTATCTTAATAAGATATGCTATATATATGATATATAATGTTCACTTGATCCATATGTCGCTAACAGTAACGAGGCAAGAAGAGTGCTGACCCTTCAGTTTTTTAAATTATAAGAAAAAAAAGCCTTGTTTTATTTGTAATTGCACTGCTTGACTGTTTTTAAGTTAATGTTATAATATTTATCATTATTCGTGGAAACCTATAATTGGCTTCATGACTCTTATTTTACACTACATATTCTACACTGTATAGCTGTTGGTTTTCCTAAATAAATAAATAAACTAAGAAAGTACATAACACTAAGAAAGTCACATTGGTACATGCCATATATGGCCAACTCGGTAGCCGAGTAGTACCTGCTTATATTACTTCTCGGTCACCACAAAATGTATAGGCACACACTTAATTTTACGGTTGGGCAGGTATTTTCATTAGCTTTAAACATACTACGTTGTTAAATGCGGTCTATTGAAGAAAATATTTGTATCGATAGAAACTAGCCAATACAGATAAATCATTCAAACGTATTGTAGCAAGCTTAGCGGACTCTAAAGTTATATATTTGAGGGAAAAGAAAAACACCGTCGTCAGCTGAATTTGAACCTGCGCGTCTCAGTTAATACTCCAGGCGTTTTGCCAACTAAGCCATCTCGACCTCTGTTCACTACCTCGAATTATTCTTTCACATTTCTTTCCACAAAAATGTATAACTTTAGATATTATTTATTTCTGAAATAATCATTTTGATGGGATTAAATCAACAAAACAATGAACAACTTAAGCAACAGCTATAAACATTTTAAACTTTATCATTATGTTTACAAATAAGTCTTTTGTTCCCAAATAGCATTTATTTCCTGCAAAATATTTATACAATTGTGTTGAATAACAAATATTTATTTAAGATGAATGATTGTGAGTGTCCAAGTTTGCCGAACTTCCTCATCAGAATGAATCTTTATATTTAAACGTTTTGTTTCGCTTTTAATGAATTGAGTGTTTTATGATTACGGTTTTTTGAAGGCTTTTATGATTAGATTCCACGTTTTAAGACATATGTTTTCAATTTTGGTAAATGTTTCAATAAAAGTAGTATAAAACTTTGAGTATTTATACTATTTAAGATTCTTCTTCACAGCATTAGAAGTAACAGAAGATTAGATGGTGAGCCTAATGTGATACTGCCTATAAATATTTGACGTTCAATAAGCTGCTAATTTTCGATCAATTATGAGATAATGAATATTGAAGTTTTATTTAGAAGAACTTTTTTTCGACTCATAAGAAACGTTTTGTTGATATGTATTTACAAAAGAATTAAGCATAATACTAAAGTCTTACACACAAATTGATGTCAAATAAAAGTTGTCACGTCTTCCCGCTGAAATTTGTGAACAAGAAAAGCCTTATATCCAAAAGGTACCAACAAAAGAAAATAAATGTATAACTTGAACATTCCCCGAATTGAAACGAGATTTTCCTGTCATGTTCTCGCTTTCAGCGTACCTGAGATTCCATTGGTCCAGTTATAAAAGTAAAACAAGTCAAAATTTTGGAAGAATCCATTAGTATTCATTAATTTCATTATGCAATTTGTTCGTCACGAAAAAGTTTTACTTTTGACTAGACATTGAAATTCCTCGGCTTCGCTTGTTCTCAGATGTTAGTTTTGGTCCTTTGTGTACCGGTTGTTCACAACGTTCGATATACCAACTTGATTTGTTCACGTGAAGCCTTGTTTGCTTTTAGGTGTGAAAAACATAGTAGAGCTCGTGTCAGAAGTCTCGAGATAAGGGTATTTTATTTTATTTATTTATTACTTTTAGGAAGACTACCAGCTAAAACAACAACAGTAAAAAAAATATAAGCGATAATTAGCCACTGAAAAGTCTCCACAGATGGAAACAACATAAGTAAAAATACACACAAACATGCTCTTAATTAATTAAATACACCATATTCATTTTAATTGTTATTTTCTTATTACTTAGAAACATCACCTGCCAATCAACAGTCTGTGTTCAAAAATATAGCGCGCTTATTTTTTTTCTCATTATGGGTATACTAGTTATAACAATATCAAGGTTATGGTTACGTATGAGTCCATTGTAGGTATTACAGGAGCGATTTATAAAACTATTCTGACGATAGTTTGTGCTAACCGAAGGAAGTGTAATAAAAGGGGCGTGACCAAATGCATGTCTTGGGGTATATATATTTATTTTATTTAATAATTCGGGACAATTTATAAAGGAAGACGTGAGGATTCGCGAGAGAAACTTTAGATCTGCAATATCACGTCGTTTACGTAGTTCCAAGAAATGATGCTTTTATGTTAATTTATATGTTAATTTTCCAATTCATTTATTTGTTATAATCTCAATGCCATTACTTAAAGTATTCCATTCTATCATAATGTGTCACGAACAAAAACAGTTGAAAGTTTTTATTAGAAAATAACTTCCGCTTTCAGGTTTGTTATGCATTAGAATAGAATAATTCCATAAAACCGCATGAAATCGGTAGAAAATTGTCGACGTCATTACGTTCCATTTTCCCCGTTCGTTACAGAGAAATGTCACAATACAATTTTTCGCTGGCAATACCGTTCAAATATCCCTGGTTATTCGTTATAATCAGCATTAAGGTAGAACAAAGCAATAATATAAGGTTATTAATGTTACAGAATTATCTGGTCCTACTGTCGTCAATACGTCCGGGGGCAATAAATGGTAGCCATATTTCTCTTGGCGAGCAATGAATCCAATTATCGGGCTCTGCGGAGGCGACATGTTAAATGGTCTCCATTGCTTCTCACCGTTCTCTGTCTACGATCTCCATCCACCTCAATAATGCGGGGATCATTATACCGTCCGCGGATTATCTTCATTTTTTAATAATATTAAAACGTGGAACCTCAACAATGGTCCTTGGAGCGTTTTTCTTTTATTCAAATGAGCAGCCATGATTTGCTTTTTGTGAGCGTTATCGACTTATTTAATGACGACAGTTATTAGTGGCTATTATAATTTTTAATGGGTCTTTTGCGTTATGGCTCATGATGGCGTATCTTTTATTTGTAGAACGTAGGGGAATGAATGTGTATGTACTACATTTGTGTTTTATCTTTGTTTTAGTATAAAAACTTTCGTGAGACACATACATATTAATTATAGTTTAATGGTTATAACTCACGCGCATTCTTCGGGATTGCCCGACTAGTTTCGATTTCGAACGGAGCTCTTATTTATCTTTGTTTTCAATGTTAAACAGTTTTGCCACTTTGTTTGCGACACTTCTATAATTATAGTCATTCAAGTTGTCTATAAGGATGGGCAGAAGTAACCTGTGAACAATATAGCTTTGACGGTTCGTCTTTACTTTTTCAGTGGTCGAAGGACCAATATCGGGGTCCTATCGTAGACACCGCAATAAAAGACCGGTCTGTAAAATATTAAGTATTAAATTAGTAAACAAAGTTATATGAAATGGCGCCCGATTGTGATACGTATGGAAGTTAGGTGGTCATTGGGACAATTTCTTGAGTAATTAAAGATAAATCTTAGAAAAGCATTAACGCATGCTTAACGAACTCTAAAGTTATTATATTAAATAGAAAAAGAATACTGTCGTGAGCAGGATTCGAACCTGCGCCTCCCGGATAAATACTCCAGGCGCTCTGACCACTAAGCCATCTCGACCTCTGGAGTATTTATCCAGGAGGCGCAGGTTCGAATCCTGCTCACGACAGTATTCTTCTTCCATCTAATATAATAACTTTAGAATTTCTTGAGTAGTTGGGATTTCTATCCCTTTCATTAAACATTGTGAACATCGTTTATGGCCGTTTTTGTAGCGGATTGCCGGAGATTAACTTTTTAATTATTTTGAACATTCTCTATCACTTGAAATACCAGCTTATTTAAGACTTAAGGCTCCTGAAAAATGTACTGCAGCTGTTTTCTTAATTACAATAAACTTGCACGGAAACTAAATTAAACTAACCAGTGCCCCAATAGTGTGGAAGTCGTACAGTGAACTCATATATCGCGCTGAAGAGGGAAGTTCGTGTTCAACGTGACAGCTTGAGATACCTGTGATCACTTTCAGCGTGACAAACTTACAAGTGCAAACGTGGGAACTACTTGCTAGCTTTGTCCTAGATGCGAATTCAATGTCTTCTTTTTATCTATTTTTTAACTAGTAGGTGTTGTGGTCGCAAGGTCAACTTTTGGTTTGATTCCAGGGTCGGGTAAAGTGTTATTGGGATTTTTGTTAGATAATTCTCAGTAGCAGCCTGGAGTTTGTAATTGTGCCCGGTTGATGGCAATAGGCGCACCACCCTATTGCAGTGGGTGTAAACTACTGACGTGTACTACCAACCTTCTCGGGGAATATATGTGTGATGCTATGTTATATTTTTTTTTTTAAAGTCTGTATTTTTTAACTGTTTTGATTAGTTCTAAAACTGAAATATAAATATTGTAAAACGCAAATGCCTTGAATATCTTCCTCTTATTGCTTTGAAGTCACATCTCCAAAGTAATGAGGTGAAACAAAGCACGACGTAATTATGTATGTATTTTTTTTCAAGAATAATTATTTTTATTTGTATCTAGCAACAGCTGTGTAGCCGGCGTAGCCGTCATCGCATCAGCTATATCGTAGTAATACTGCAACTGCACATGCATAGCATTATAATAGCGTTAGGTAATTTATAACTTGCTTTGGTTCTCTTGTGTGTAATTAATATTATTATAATGATTTTAAATGTTTGAACAAATGTTTGGAGTTATAATGACGTAGACCCAGTTTATTATATACGTGGTAACATTGGTTTAGTGATGAAATAAACTGATAGTCAAAAGTTCTGTGTGTTTGAAAATTCATTTTTATAATGTTTGAAGTCATTGTTTTTTCTTTGTATAATACGAAAGTTATTATACTAAAAATGTATGTTCATATTACCATTGTTCACCGGTTACTACTCACGTGCATTTTTCGGAGCCTTTGTCATGAGCTGAGCCCGCGGCGATCGAGTTTGATTAATTCAAATATCATTCAACATTATTAAGTGTGATTCTATAAATATATTATTGTAGGATGCTCACTGCCCGAGTATTACGATCAACACTAGTATATTGATGCTGAAAGCTTAACCCTTTAACTGTCCAATGACCCACATGTGATACACGGCGATTGTTTAATTATTGTGTCTGCTTCGTGGACAGGGAACGTGTTTAATTATTCATCATTACAACTGTTTCATTTCCAAATTCTTATTTTAGTAATGGTATTGACATTAAGTGCTACATTAATTATTAACAAGGTGAATATAAACAACGCTGTCTTCATTACACTTAAGTTCAAAAGGTAATGGGCCACATTTCTTCCATTAATGGATTTTCATCTCGCGCAAGCCACGTCTGTCACGTCACGACATTAGTAGACGAGAAATTTATCCAATTAGTAATCCGACAGTGGACGAGGCTGCTATGTGCAGAGCTTACTTGCCAAGAGAAAAGTAAGTCATTTGTGAATATGGATTTTGTGTTTCAGAAAATCGTGAAAACGTGATTTTTATAATAAAGCGTAATAAATAGTCTCTGCCTATCCCGATGAGAAACAGGTGTGATTTTATAGCATCACGCCTGTATTCCCCGAAGGTGTAGGTAGAGGTGTACATAGTTGTACACCCGCATTTCACCAATACTGTTATTAAGTCCCATGTACAATACTAAACTCCGGGCTGCTACTGAGAATTTCATAACAGTAAAACTCAATTACACTTTGCCCGACCCGGGAATAGAACCCGAGACCTCCTGCTCAGCGATTGTATGTATGTATATAATTTTATAATAAAATTAATAATTTCAATAATTTTAATTTGTATCTCGTTATTTACGTTAATATCCACAAGGCCTTTAGTTTAATTAAATAGCAAATTAAATAAAAGGCAAATCAATATATATTATAGAAATGTATGTCTATACTTACTGTAAATATCGAATCTCTTATTGAAATAAGTAATATTAATTCATTGAACGTCACTAGACACCTGGACGCCGATAACAATGGGGTAATTAATTGTGTCTCATTATCGGCGCTTGAAAAGTTAATTGATGGACAGGTTTCCTAACTGTGTCAACTGTAGTTATGGATCTGTAGGTAAGCAGTTTTAAAGCATATTTCCATTCGTGTTATACCACCAGCGTCTTTCACTAACATCTCAAGAGAACTGGGCTTAAGTACCTACTATCAGCAGTCAACGCTATACTTATATCGACATTAGACCCTATGTGACGTTAAGCGAGTTGTCCATTTCGAGTATTCGAGAATTTTCAAGCAGACAATCCAAATGCACTTTACAGAATTTGAGGATCGAAAGACCACAATCCGTTATTGTCGGTAATGGGCCTTTAGTTAATGCTAATGGTACTGTCTGCTAATGGCTACACAAAGGTACAAATTAATCGAATATCTAATCTTCCCTGATTAGATATTCGATTAATTTGTACCTTTGTGTACGTAATATAAAATAAGCGAATAAACTGTAGGTAACTTAATAATACTGGAAAAATATTTTTTAAACTTAACTAGGGACATTCCTGTGTTTTCAGTGCAATCTGTGGATATCAATCTAACATATTTATTAAATGATATGTCACCACACACCAGTCCTATTCGACTGTAATATTTTATGTTGCTACCTAATTGCTTGTGTTAGTGTTGAGACAAGCAATTACGTACATAAAATATTACAGTCGACTAGGACTGGTGATTACAACAATAGACTTGGCAACATTTTCATAAACACAGTTTTTATGTGATAGATCATAAAATTTACTTCACTCTTCTCATCGTTTGGTTGATGAACAACCTAGTGTCAGAGTTTAAACTACCCGTAGGTCTCTGACATGGCTTAACACGTCATCGAGATCATCTCTCAGGTGTGCTGTTTTCCTCACGATGTTTTAAGCAAGTGATAATAAATTTACGATTTTATTTAAAATACGCACATGACTTCGAAAAGACAATGGTGCGTGCTTTGGATTCGAACTTGCAGCCTTTGACTTGTTAGTCCAACGATGGTCCAGACCTCCAGCCTAATGGTGGTATGACACCATTAGGCTATCACTGCTCTATAAAATATACCTACTAACATTTAACCAAAATATTTTGATTGACGATGATGGTACAAGTAGGTTCGTCACCTCGTTACTTTTATTCATTTTAGGTTATCTTTGTGTACATCTAATAATATAAACTAAAAAGTAATTTATGGGAAACATCTCCGTAGTATTTTGTCTAGCTAAGGAAAACACAATCTATGTTTATCTCTAAATGAATACCTAAAGAAAATCTTTACGGGTTTGTATCAGCAAGTCATAAATACAAGTTAATTGGGTAGCTGCCCAGGTTCGTAATGAATCGCGTTCCACCCATTTGCCTGCAGCCGGCTATCACCGCTTCATAATTTCATTACAGTCTCGGAGTATTACGTGAACGGTTCCCTTTAATGCTTTCAGTACAAAACACAGAATCTAGGACGTCTATTTGTAGAGTTATTAATAGACTGATAGATAGATTATACTGTTATATTGTTTTTATAAATTAAAATAATTACCTACTTTTAAACTTCGACCTGGTGGCCGGATGGTTACAGACTAACTTTTTGGGAAACGATAAAGATACAACGGTAAAGTGTGTTTTAAGATGTCTAAGATAATTTTTATAAATAAAATAACATAAAGACTAACATACGTTATCATTTAATGGATACATGTACTTGGACGTTGAGAAAGTAGCCAAGAAAGTGCATAATTATGTAAACCGACAAAGACCTATAAATTATATACAGACTTATTTTTGAGGTGCGAGGTACGAATGAAATCATTTCCTCTCTGCGATATTCGAGCAATCATTACGAAGGTCTTATTTCTGTTCGATAAAATCATAATATTAAAGAGATAATCGTTTTCCGATTCGCAGACCGTTTAGTGTTGAGAGACAACATTCAAGAACGCCCTTCGCCGTTAAGTTAGTGTTTGCTTCTAGTTTTATCTAAATGCGATGGAGTAATTGTATTTAACTCTATAACTCTCTCGAGAGTTTTAGATTACACTTTTAGGGTTAGGTTTATATTATTTAATCATTCTAATTGAGAGTTCCTGATTTAGGACTTAAGATGTTGATTTAAAAAATTAAAAGATGTTTTTTTGTTGTTTCCTATAGTTTCTCCTGCTGCCCTTTTCCAGTATGAACTCTTTTGCTGGAATATTAAAGTAACTATATACATACCTGCCAAATTGCATGAAATTTGTTTGATTAACAAATTAACAATCTTACTAACTTCTAAACTTTCACATTCATAATATTAGTACGAAGTAGGTTAAGAAAATGCATTTTGATGACATTAGCAATTATGACAGATCGTAGTAGGCGCCATTTTGAAATGGACAAAGCTTCTCGAATGATATTATTTTATTAGTTCGGGCCTAAGAGCCGCATTTGCAATATAAAAAACATATTCATGGCACAAAAATAGTTATTTGATGTTCTATGTTAATTCCATACATACTAACCTATGTTCATACATAATAACCTATGTTCAGGCTAGATTCTAATAATATATATATGTGTGTGTGGTAAGACAACTATTACAGAAATTCTCATGAAAGCCGGTTTACGTGCCCGGAGACACAATCTAGACCGGCTATTTGTAATGAAATAATCGATATTCTTGTTTGATTTAAGGTTTCCGATCCAAGCGCGTAATGCCGAAAGGCGACACGGCCCGAATATTGAGCACCCTTAAGATTTACACTTATCATAAATCATCTGTGTACATGACGGACCATGCGGAATTTAATCAAGTAGTTTGTGTAACAAAACGCAGGTGCTTCTAAACGTGAACCGCATAGTTGTGTTGAGTTGGGCGTTTGATATTAAGTTTGTGTAATAGGCATTTACGTGAAAATTGTTGTTCTTAGGTCCAAAAGACAGGAATGCTAATTAAGGTACTTACGTAATATGTAAAGTATTTTTCTCAATTATATATCTTTTCATTTTCCTATTTGATATGTTTTCGTGTTATGGTTAATTTATTGCAATTCAAGATATGTCTTTGAAAAAGCATTAACGCATGCTTAGCGAACTCTAAAGCTACAATATTAAATGGGAAAAGAATACGGTCGCGAACAGGATTCGAACCTGCGCCTCCCGGATAGATACTCCAGGCGCGACCTCTTAGAGGTCGAGATGGCTTAGTTGGTCAGACCTCTTAGAAGTCGAGATGGCTTAGTTGGTCAGAGCGCCTGGAGTATCTATCCGGGAGGCGCAGGTTCGAATCCTGTTCGCGACCGTATTCTTTTTCCATTTAATATTGTAACTTTAGAGTTCGCTAAGCATGCGTTAATGCTTTTTCAAAGACATATCTTGAATTATTAAGGTAATTGCATTCTTTACGACATTGTATTAACTGCAAAGTTAGTCGTGTCGGTTCGGTCACTTGTAAGTACTGAATTGATTGCAATGACGTCGCCATAAGACAAATAAAATATGGAAGAAGAATTCGCGGTGGTGAGCAGAGGTCGAGATGGCTTAGTGGTCAGAGCGCCTGGAGTATCTATCCGGGAGGCGCAGGTTCGAATCCTGTTCGCGACCGTATTCTTTTTCCATTTAATATTGTAACTTTAATTTATTGCAATTATACACATAATATTTAGTAACGTTATGTTTCGTATTATATCTACGGGTTAGAGTTTGAGTAGAATAAATATATAAAATTAAAGATGAATTGTACCAATAGCATTAAACAACTATGCCTGAGAAATATGGGTCATGCGATAAAGAAAATATGTTGACTTTTCATACTTGCAGCAAGATTTCATTGGTACAATCTAACTTAAAAAAAAAACTCTTAAATTTCAGGTTGTAGGTATACGCTGTCTTGTAGAGAAGATATTCGATTTGAACGAAAGGCTATTTATTTAAATAAGAATCCTTTGAAGCCACAATCCAGCATTTGCCAATGAAACAAGTAAAGACATTTAAAATACCATGAGTAATTTATGTTGATATTAAACGTTCTAAGAAGAATTCAGTGAAACGGAAGAGAGGGGGATGGGATCCGTTGGTTTCAGGAGCTTAAAAACTCCAAGTAAACCGCGCGTAAAAGTACAAGTGACAGATAAATCTTTTAGCTTACGGGGTCAAATATGCATAATTTAGATTCGCGGAAGGCAGAAAATTAATCCCCCGATCTATCAACAGGGGTATAGCATCAAAGAAAGTTTTGATGAGGGTTAATGTTAATGGCGTCTGCAACATAATCCTGATTATAGAAACAAGAGAGATACGTTATTACCTCATTATGACCATAAACTTGTCGTCTAGTTTGATATCTCGCGGGAGTTAGCGATGTGTTTGATAGAAGATGATTAATGTTAGAAGGTCTGATAGTTAGGCAGTGTAGGCGAGATGTATTTATACCTCCATTTTTTTGCACACAGCATTGAAATTGAAATGGTTATGATATTGGAAATAATGTTACTAAAATAAAATTTTGTTTATATTTCTGCTTATAGGAAATATGTTGTAGTGAATTTTATCTATTTTAATAACATTCCGAGCTCACATTTCACATATAAAACATTTTAAATATCGAGGACAAATTGTCTGCATAAATTATTGTTTAGTTTAAACTCTGACCTTTCCAGAATCTACTTTAAAATCATAATGTTTAAATTCAAATGCAATGAGAATTAAGGATAAATAAGAACAAAATAGCTTTCATAAATATTGGGTTAGAATGATTTAGGTAATCAAGATTTATTTTGTTGGTCCAAAGATTAATGTGTCTAAAACATGAGTTACAATATCACGCGTCAATCCCCATTTGATGCATTTAGAGCTTTGTACAGATTAAGCTGATAGCTTAAACGTAATTGCGGTGATAAATCTTGTAAAGGAAAGAACGCATTTTAATTGTTACATCTCCGAATTATCTTTGTATTAATATTTATCAAACCCTAGCAATCAGATTTATACGTCTAAAGTCAACATTTTTAAACAATTTAATTATTTAACTACTATATATATGTATCTTAACATTAACAGTGAAAAATTTTGCCACAGGCTGCACGTTATGATGACACTGTTTATTCCAGACTACATCATATACCTACTTACCATATTCTGATAAATAAATTATTATATAAAAATTCATAAATAACGTTACAAAGCTGTCCAGTATCTTTTATTTTCATAGGTCATTTATTGTACCTAACATATTCAAGAAGTTATAGTCTCATTCTCTAGTTATATTCCTACATTCATGTTTCAATCTACCACATCCAAGTCTTACGCACGAACTTCGCTTTAATCATCCAAGTTCATATTATAATAGCATGAGTAATGAGAAACGTGTCTGGGTTACCATGAAGGACCTACTTAAAACATTCCCAGTACATTTGGTCCTTATGCCCCTATTGTTTTAACGATGATGTGCATTTTGTAGTCATCAGAATTAGGTCGAGGTTAGTTCACTGATCATAGGTTAAATGGCCTTCACCCATTGTCTTCGTTGTGGTTCGGGATGAGAGAAAATTGCTTTGAAATATACTACATATATTGTATAACTCAATATAAGGTCTTAAGGTCTTATAATTATGTGGATGATATATTGAATGGCGTAATATTGGTTTGACTGCACCACTGATATAATTTAATCTTAGTTCAATACACAATTAGACGTTAATACATATTTAGTGAGATTAGTAAGTCAGGATATTACAATTTGGAATACTATCTAGGCATATTCAACAACATAACATAATATAGCATCACGCCTGTATTCACCGGAGGGGTAGGCAGAGGTGTACACAGTTGTACACCCACATTGGTGGTGAGCCTATTTCCATCTACCGGGCACGATTCCAAACTACGGGCTGCTACTGAAAATTTGCTAACAGAAAACTCAATATTATACATATGGCATATTCAAGACTAGTGTAAATAGATGTCTTCTGGATCTACGTGATCCATCTTCGGCCACACCATCGCTTACCATCAGGCGAATTGGTGGCCAAACTTAGATCCATCCAATTATTATTGATGTAAGTAAATTTTTTGTAAACTTCGGTTAGAATAAAATTATGTTTGGTGCTAACAATTGCAATATGTAAACATAGAATCGTGCCTGTATTCTCCGAATTGGTAGGCAGAGGTGTGTACCCACTTTCAACAATGGTGTTATTAAGTCCCATGTAATAGGTGGTGAGTCTATTGGCATCTACCGGACACAATTCCAAACTTCGAGCTGCTACTGAGAATTTCCTAACAGAAAACCCATTAATACTTTCCCGAAGTGGCTATCGAACTCAAAACCTCATGCTCAGCAGTCGCGCTTGGCACCATTAGACCAACGAGGCAGTAGCAATAGAAGTAAGTAAAACCCTATGTTAGGTCCGGAACGAAGTCTGACTGTAAAAACAAAGCAGCTTCCTGCACCTGTGAAGTTAATAAAATAACAGTACCTTCGTTTTCCGTAAAATAACTGACCAAGAATTGTTTTGCTTTTTCTAGTTTGACTGTGGTCCGGCGCTGGCTACACGCAATCAAGAATGATTTTTGTGGTGAATATTTTTACATTTAAAATGAAAATATGTTAGAATTTTTTCCGAGTCTTCGTTTTTTTTTGTTTTGTTTTGTGAAGACTGTCCTTACATGAGAGGATACTGGAATATATCGGGTTCGTACCAATTACCTAGAACCAAACGGTGGATGTGGAAATGGGGAACCTTTGCATTGTGATCCAGTTTAAATAATTAGATAATTAAGTAAATTGCATCACAATGCCATAAGTACAACCCATAAGTCCACGTGGTTTACGCTGGTAGTTGTAATGATCAGTCATTATAAAGCAAATTCTGGTGTTTTTTTATTTGATACTTTTGTTATAATCAGTAGTAGTATAATAAGGTAGTCAGATGCCTGAAAGTCTGACAACCAGTCTCACCATGTGATATCGTGTTACCCAGTAACTGGAATGAGGAGGTTAGATAGGCAGTCGCTTCATATAAAATATAATTGGTATTAAGTTGTATTTGGTTAGACTGGAAGCCGATCTCAACATGGTTGGGAAAAGGCTTGGCACATAGTATTGTTCTTAAAGTCATATATTATTAGTATATGAAATATCCTTCACAAATCGTGGGTCTTCCATAGATTGCTATATTCTACACAACACACAATATATATATAATAATTATATACTTCCAACCGTATTTCAGTCACGGCGGCCTATCTCCATGGAGATTAGCCAAGTACGCAGGAGATATTACAGGGCACAAGTGTTTGGGTAAACACAGGGGAACTCCCTCTTCCTTCACTCACATAATCCGATGGGACGGCAACCCGACACGACCGGAGAGAGATCAGACGCAGGTCCGACACGAACGGCTTTACGTGCTCTCCTAAGCACGGGGGTGTCACATTACCAACTTCCTAACACTGAGAATTTCCTAACAGTAAAACCCAATAACGCTTTGCCCGACCTAGAAATCGAACCCAGGACCTCACACTCGGCAGCCGCGACCATTAGACCTACGAAGCAGTCAGTAATTCTATAGGTACTTGTACAAATTCATCATCATCCCTCTGCCCTTATCCCAATATGGTGGTGGACAATATTCTTTCATTCTAGGTCTAGCTAGGAAAAGATTTAAAGATCTGCTATGTTTATTTGTACATTGTAATATCATAACAATTGACATTCTATTAATTGTCATTTTTTATTGTGACATTCTTAATATTACAGAAATTGTGAATGTGAGCATCATGTACGAAGTTTTTCTTATTTTTTATTTATTGTTATACATATTTGAAATCTGGCGGTTTTGAGGTTTTTATATGGCCTACGCAAATGTCCTGCTGATCTGGTATCGCCTTGCGACAGGTCGTTGAGCTCCCTATAACATGGTTGAGCTACACGATGACTGATGCATGTGTGCCGTCAGTTAGGATAGGTCAACTCGAAACTGATATAGCTCTTTCTTAAAAAGGCCATTCCAGATACCCTACATGGTTACGCTCACATAGGGATGTTTATGTCTGGACTTTAAAAGAGACCTTGACCTTTGAGTTTGTTGCGGCGTTTCTTCTCAGAGGTAGTCAGATAGGAAACGCCGACGCCATCTAGATATAATGACATGTAAAAGAGTTTTTAAAAGACCTACTTACAGAATAAACAATTTCATTTCATTTCATTTCATTTCATTTATACATCAATAGTGATCAGAATTAAAGTTAAGCTTGAAAATAAAATTTAAAGTGCCATTAAAATCAACGTAACTTCATCTATATTGTACAAAAACGGAGTACTTAAAGTATATCCTGGTATTTTCCGGAAAAAGAAAAACGTACGCCATTATGTCTAAACTGGGATTTATGTAATAGAGGGCGACAGTGTCGCAATTTCTTGGTAAAATTCTGAGTAATCTTGACTGAAATGAGGTAAATAGTTGAGTAAAATTTACTTCACCTCTGTTATACTTTGTCAAAGTGAGCTAGTATGAGCTAGTAGAGTATACTTTATGTGGAAGGTAGTTGAACTGGTAGTCTGATGAAATTACTTAAATCTAGACTTAAAGCTACTAATTTCTATTTTTCAAAGAAACATTGAAAAAATAATAGACAAGAACGGGGCTTGAACCCGCGACCTTTGACGTTCCGTGTCATCACTCTACCAACTGAGCTACCCTGTCGTGTTCAAACCTATTGAATTTTCAATCCTCTTTGTATACGTCTTAAGGAGACGCCTGGTGATATTTATCTAGCAATCATTTACAGATCCACTAAACTCAGCGTTACCACTTTTCAGTTGTAAATCGCCGAACAACATCCCAATCCTTTATAAATTATATATAATTATAGTTTTTAATACATGTTGAGGCCATGTAATGCCTATATTAATTTCTATTTTTCAAAGAAACATTGAAAAAATAATAGACAAGAACGGGGCTTGAACCCGCGACCTTTGACGTTCCGTGTCATCACTCTACCAACTGAGCTACCCTGTCGTGTTCAAACCTATTGAATTTTCAATCCTCTTTGTATACGTCTTAAGGAGACGCCTGGTGATATTTATCTAGCAATCATTTACAGATCCACTAAACTCAGCGTTACCACTTTTCAGTTGTAAATCGCCGAACAACATCCCAATCCTTTATAAATTATATATAATTATAGTTTTTAATACATGTTGAGGCCATGTAATGCCTATATTAATTTCTATTTTTCAAAGAAACATTGAAAAAATAATAGACAAGAACGGGGCTTGAACCCGCGACCTTTGACGTTCCGTGTCATCACTCTACCAACTGAGCTACCCTGTCGTGTTCAAACCTATTGAATTTTCAATCCTCTTTGTATACGTCTTAAGGAGACGCCTGGTGATATTTATCTAGCAATCATTTACAGATCCACTAAATTGATTGCTAGATAAATATCACCAGGCGTCTCCTTAAGACGTATACAAAGAGGATTGAAAATTCAATAGGTTTGAACACGACAGGGTAGCTCAGTTGGTAGAGTGATGACACGGAACGTCAAAGGTCGCGGGTTCAAGCCCCGTTCTTGTCTATTATTTTTTCAATGTTTCTTTGAAAAATAGAAATTAATATAGGCATTACATGGCCTCAACATGTATTAAAAACTATAATTATATATAATTTATAAAGGATTGGGATGTTGTTCGGCGATTTACAACTGAAAAGTGGTAACGCTGAGTTTAGTGGATCTGTAAATGATTGCTAGATAAATATCACCAGGCGTCTCCTTAAGACGTATACAAAGAGGATTGAAAATTCAATAGGTTTGAACACGACAGGGTAGCTCAGTTGGTAGAGTGATGACACGGAACGTCAAAGGTCGCGGGTTCAAGCCCCGTTCTTGTCTATTATTTTTTCAATGTTTCTTTGAAAAATAGAAATTAATATAGGCATTACATGGCCTCAACATGTATTAAAAACTATAATTATATATAATTAAAGCTACTAAACTAATACTGACTGTAACGTTAACGTATCATGGTTCAACTAGACTATCTAGAAGTAAGTTGCGGAGGCCTGGAGGTATCCAACCCACTTCCCAAGCACAAAGTTGTGGATTCCAAACCAGACATGGTATGTAAAACTACACATTAATCTTTTAAACGCATTAACTAAAGTTATAATTTTTTGTGGAAAGTAAAATACGGTTGTGAGCAGAAATTGAACCTGCGCCTCTCAGATATATACTCCAGGCACTCTGACCATTAGTCCACCACTCTGACCACATCTCACCATCTGCTCAATACTCCTTCTCCACATTTTAAAACGTGTTTTGGTGACGTCATCCCTATCTAAATGGTATATGTAAAATGTTATATGATACGTTACATAGGTAAAGGTTTTGTAGTAAAACTTAGTTTTGATAAAGCGATCGAATGCGGTGGTCAATATTCGTTTCCTCTAGGTCTAGCTAAGATTTAAAGATCTACCATGTTTATTTATACATCAATATTGAACAGAACTAAAGCTTAACTTGATAATAAAAAACGATAGGTTTAAAATTAACGTAACTTATAAAATTAACGTAACTAATAATATCTATATAGACACAAGAACACTGCAGGGAAAATACGGATACTAGGAGCACAGATCCAACAGGAAGTGCATTCAACCATGCACAGCAAGTTTCTAAGTCGTTGGCAGCGTCACGTACGAAGATAGGAGGTAGAACGTGGTGCAGGCGTTGTTGGAAGTCGCCCGAGGTGTCCGTGAGCAGGCGAATTGTATTAGGAATACGCTTCGACCTAGTTGTCAAAGGCATGTGTAATGGGCGTTGAGTTTACGAAAACTTGTGTAAGCTGGCAATAAAATCTAATTTAAGAATTCGAATCTTGGTGATCTTGTTATCTAAAAATCTGACGGTAAGTCATCATCATCTACCCTTATCCCAATTTATTTGGGGTCGGTGCAGCATGTATTCTTCTTCGATACATATCTATTAGCTGTCATATCGTCAGTCACTCCTTTTCTAGCCATATCATCTATAACCCAATCCATCCATCGCTTCCTCGGTCTTTCTCTACTCTTATAGCCAAAGGTCTGATGGTAACTGTCACATTATTTTTGATACTCATAAATACTGCATAAATACACAACAGCACAATACGCTGTTGCACAAATATTATTGTAAAAAGGTATTATCTGAGTTTTTCTACATTACAGATTTTTATTAAAGTATATGTCGAAGGAAATGTCATGGCTTATAAAGTCGTACCAATTTAGTCCTTAGGTACAATAGAAACAGCAAATCCTTGGAACTATGCCATGAATGATGGATACAATATTAAAGATAATGACGATCAACTTGCTTGTCACAATGTCTTTTTGTGCCTGTATTAAACGCATGACTTGAGTTTTTTGGGAGGAAAATCTCATGATTCCATCCAAGATTACTATGTTGTAATTGTTTTCCTTATTGGAAAAGTATTTTGTTGAGTAGATTTTTGTTAAAGATTCCTAGCTTGTAAGGCTGTATCGTTATTTTTCCTGAGACAATACCGCAGCGAAAGTTTTAGTTTATCAAAACTTTTTCTATTTTCTCTGTATCACGTATGAATAGTAAAAACAACGTAGCCAATAACGGGTATAGGTATAGGTAACGATGTAAAGGAAGAATTACTATTTTATGGAAATATTTATTTGGCTGTACAGCGACATAACTGAACTAAACGAAATAAACGAAATAAAAAAAACAGAACGATTGAAAAAATAAAGGCTTACTTCAGCTTATGTAAAGCACAACAGAGAATATTCTTTATTGGGGTGTATTAAACTAACGATTTAAAAGTCGAAACTGTCTTGTCTAGCTATATGTCTATTCGAGCTTATGCATTAAGAACAAGTGTAACGATTTTGATGGGGTTTCCATTTTAGCGTAGATTATTAGTCAAAAAAATAAAATAAATATTACATCACGCATTGGTACTGAGCAGAGTAACATATCTTTATGTTTTTTAATAAACAATTTCAGAACCATTTCTTGCGAAAGGTCACAAGAGTTCTTTGTTCGCAACGAGAACCTCCGGCTCAACCTTAAAATCCCCACCATCCAACAGTTCATTAAACGCATCGCTAAGCACTATTTCGACTCTGCTGAAAAGCACCCCAACCCTCTAGTTGTGGCAGCCGCCTAGTATCTCACAGATCAGTAGGATTCGCCGACCTAGGCATTCATTCTTATATCCCGACGACGCTATAACCCTCCTCCAAGAAAGCAGTAGGGCCACCAGCACAGTACACAAAAACAGACCGCCGTCATTTCGGCCTCGCCGTCGAGTCCCGTCACGACATCTCCGTAATTTTCCACCCCAACCCTTGCTCGTGCCAGCCTGCGCCGCTGAGCCTATAGCTTTAAATTCGTCCCTAAATAATAATAATGATTTGAATCCGATCCAGCCAGTCCCTTGCTGTCCTCCCACCAGCGACGCCTTAAGCCGAGCCTCTTACCCCGCAGCGCGTGCCCTTAGCGTGTTGTCGCTTAGTTTATTAGTTGAATGCCCTGGCTGGGGACTTTAAGATTATTAAGGCAACCACAGGAAAGCCCGGTTAAGCGGTCGACAACCTCCTAGGTTGACCGGCGAGATGCCATACACAAATAAAAAAATGGACAATATACAGTTTGAAGAATCGATCTATTTACATAGACATATATATACATTGTATAATTGCACAATAATGCTATTATCTAAATCCCAACAATAGGAGTATGACCTTGTCACAGAAATAGAACAAGCCTATACATATTTAAAGGCTGTCGTAACGTTGTATAGCGGATTGCGTTTCTGGATTTCATGTATTACGAGACCACAGATATAAAGACTAAGTAATAGACAACGCAAGCGCGTTATATTTAATTTCCAAGAAACATACGGCGTCATCAAAATTTTTGTGTGACAATAAAAACTCGATCGAGCGATCGATCATAAATTTTTTGAACAGCATCGTCCGAAATTGAATTATGATTTAAAGTCAAACAATGGATGTGAACGAAGTTAGAAATTTAATGAAGAATTAATAAATTGAAATAAAAATGTACTTCTTTTAAGTTTTAAGAGTTTACAAGAAGCCTCTTTGGTCTAGTGGTAACAAGCGCGACTGCTAAGCATGAGGTTCTGGGTTCGATTCTCAACTCAGGCAAAGTGTTATTGAGTTTTTCTGTTAGGAAATTCTCAGTAGCAGCCTGGGTTTGGAATTGTGCCCGGTAGATTGCACTCACTACCTATTGGAGTGGTGAGATGTGGGTGTACAACAGTTTACCCCACTGCCTACCCCTTCGGGGAATACAGGCGTGATGCAATGTTATGTTGTGTTACAAGAAGAAACCAAGACAAAAACCAGAGTTCGAACGCTCAACGAGCAATCTAAGAGACACTTCCAGTAGTCTTCTCTAAATCTGTGTGTGTTATAGGCACATCCGTGAAACAATTTGATAATAGTGTACTGTCTGTATGTAGTAGGTGCCTACATTTATGTTTGATCTCACTACCGTGTTAAACGTTAATGGGTTTAATAAGATGACGTGATAAACGGCTTGGCAGGTTTGAAATGCTTTAGTTACGTACATGTAGTGTTATGTATATTATGTTGCGGTGTTCTGTGTTGCCAAGCAAAATTATTATGTTGATCATTGTTCCGAGAATTCTCAGATTATTATTAAAGTTCTTCTCTTTTAATCTGGCTTGTAATTACACGATGTTTCTAGGAATTGGGGTACTACGTGGAAGTGATATATAAGGAAAACGTGCCAAAAGTTATTATCAGGATTCTGGTTAAAACTTTTACCTTAAAATCAATAGTTTTATTGCCATGGGTAACTGATTTAGATTTAGATAATCGTATTAACAGTTTATGTTAACATTTAAGGTCGTATATAATTATATTTTTTAATACATGTTGAGGCCATGTAATGCCTATATTAATTACTATTTTCAAAAGTCCGTTCAAAGGTCGCGGGTTCAAACTCCGTTCTTGTGCATTATTTTTCAATGTTTCTTTGAAAAATAGTAATTTAAGGTCATATTCGAATGTGGCATCCAACCACTTGCCCAGACTTTTTCTATTAAAGATGAATATTTAGATACTGTCTAAACTACCTATGTTACGAAGAGTATGACGGTAGACTATATCACTCATCAGGCTAGCCATGGCCTTAAGACATAAAAAAGAACCCCAGAAGAGGTGGTTAATCGATTCCTCTCATTCAGTAAGATCGCTGAAACTGTGGTCGGAGTGACATTTAAACAAAAGCTTAAAGTTTTTAAGTAACTTAAAAGACAGAAAGTGTGTGTCTCAATATTTAGAAGCACTGTCTTTTATTTATTGAGTCCCAAATAGCCTAGAAATACTTTCAATAAACGAGCAACAAATGCCTAACGAGAATCTCTCACAATAAATACCTCCCCATTGTACAGGCCACGGTGATGCGAAAAACAATCTGTAGATTCCTCAGGGACTTAGTATCGCCTTTATAGCACTCCTATATATCTGCAAATCTCAAACCGACGGGTGAGAGGTAGAAAAATGTTTTTGGATCCTTTCGATTCCCGGGTGGGTCTTTTGACGCACAACGGATTGCGGGAATGATATTTGGTACGGAAAAAGTGTGGGTCGACATTGATGGTCGTATGTCATGTAACCTGAAATATTGGAGAGACAAAGGTTTTTTTCGTGGGTTCTGCAGGATTTTGATTTAAGGTTACATATTCTGAACTGGTCGAGGTTTTTGCTAGCAGTGTTTTTGTAGCCACAGGTAACGAGCACAAAAATCCGTTGTCAGGGACTATTTTGATTGGTTTCTAATTCACAAAAACAAGATATTAATTTTATTTTATTGTAAAAAATTATATAATTATATTAAATTGTCGGTAATCAAAGGATTCATTATTTGAGCGTTGTCAAACTAAAAAGATTATAGTAATATCTTAGGTTTGCGCGATCACTACACATTATAATAAAACAACTTTAACCGGATTAATCGCGTGTATTATTAGTTTTTTGTTTTTCCTGACGTTTCGAACACTTTGCAGCGTTCGTGGTCGCAGGACGTCCTCCTTATTTTTTTTAGATTATATTAAATCTTATACCTAACAAATATTATGGAAATAAATAAGAATTAATTATAAAATTTGAAAGGACGGCTACAGGAAAGAAAAACAACGTAGGTGAAGAATTTGTTTCACAGTACTGTCTTATTTTAATTCATACATTTATTTTATATATTTTGACTTTTTTTTTTGATTTTACAAGCCTATTCTACTCGGGAAAATGCAAGGATTCTAACGATACCCCATACATATAAATGGTTCCAGGAACTTAGAAGTAATAATGGAATAAAGACACTAACATACATACATAACACTCCTGTTTTGAGCAGCCATGTAAAAAGTAAGGTTACCATTCTTAGTAAGTAATTGTTCATTATTTTATATTCATTCTATATTTTAAAATAGTAATCATTGGATCCGAGACTTTGTTGTAACGTTTCATTTCCCGTGGGCGTCTCTCGGGTAGAGTTAGTAAGATTGGCACAACAAAATTGTATTTTTTTTTAAATTGGAATAGTTTTTTTTTTCTATTATAATGACGTTATTCACGTCAATATATATATATTTTATGAGGGTTTTGACATGTATAAATCGAACTCTACGTATCTTTTGGCTAAACAATTGACTGGTACAAGATGCCTTAGCGCTTTGAGTACGATCATCTCATATAAAAATAACAAAACGAAAATCAGGTCAAAGTTGGTAAGTGAGTTATGTCAGAGTGTCCGTTCGTCTTAAAACTTTTATGATTAGTTTATTACATCACCGTGGACCAAACTCTAAAAGAAGGGAACGCATAAAACAGCATCCCTGAAACATACAAACCGACAAAAATCAAATATGTCCGGCAGCCCCACGAAACGAATGGCGGTCGTAAATAAAATTATAGCCGTTACAGATGATAGAAATGAGGGCCACAAGTTTTGCCAACTTTAAATCTTTCTTTTACAACCACGATAAGATACGCAACTGCTTCCAGTTTAGGACCCCTGATCCCAACAAACTTTGCCAAAGTTTACTTTGTGTTTTGAATAAGTTGTTCAATGTTCAAATCTATAGGAACGTATTTGGGGTTCGAAAACAGAATTTTGATTGGAGATTCTGAATACTTCAAACAGCCTGAGGCCTCTTACCTTGTTCGACTATACAGGTCCAACAAATTGTGTTATTCGACAAATGTAATTTAGGCGAGTGTTTTCCAAAGTGGAAAACATCTCTTGCGAAGCTGTGTTGTTGAAAGGCAAAATAAGATTGGAATTGGAAAATCACCAATAGTGGCCTGATGGCTTGAATGTTCAATTCCAATCATTTTAAGAAAAAAGCTTTTCTTTTTCAGTTTCAAATAAGGAGATTAAACCAATGGAGAATCGAGGGTTTGGATGCTAATTGGGAGTGCCTTTTAATGACAACAGTATATTATGTGCTGTATTGTTTGAATGACCAGCATTTTAAAATATTCTAGTAGTTTTTATTTTAATAATAAGGCTTTGACTTTAGATATCGAAACATTAAAAAAAAATTGTAACTGACTCACTATCGGATAGATATCCGGTTAGTGGAGTGTGATATTAGAATAACATGAAAACCTAGATAGAAGGAGACCGTATCGGTGGCGGTTACCACCAACAACAAAATTCCCAAAGAGGGTTGACGTCAGACATGCGGCCGGTCATAAAACATAGCCAAAACTTTAGCAGCATGCCAAATATAGGTATACTGTGCCGACCCCAAATAAATTGGGATAAAGGCAGGGGGATGATGATGATGATGATACCAGATATCACAGAAGCAACACCTTCGTACAGAAATAATGGCTAAAATTCGTAACATATGTACGTAAAAACATGGAATTCCATTCTAATAATATACCTTTACAACATTATTTATCAAGAAAAGTGACGGAAGATACGCTAAAATAGGTCATTTCTTTTAATTTGGCTGTGGCCGGAGCAATGTGTTTTATAACTATAAGTCTTTATGATCCTGGTATTTCTGTGTACTAACTTAAGTTAGAAGGAGAAGAATTTTGTTTAATCATATGTATATAAATGCTTTTTTATACCTCACGCCAATATTTCCCGAAGGGGTAGGCAGTGGTGTACACTATTTTTTTATTTTATTTATTATTTGTGGCTTTAATGTCACAGGGACCAGAAAAGATCCATTGTGTACGCCACTCTTGCGTTTAAATTAGAGCTCATCCCTAAACCCTGCCGCTGTGATGAACTGCAGGATTTTCCTAGGGGTGACTTCTTTTATTTCATCCGGGCTTAGAATATGTTTCCCTAGATGAGCGTAGCGCTTATGTATTAGCGGTCCACATTCCCCCAAAAGGTGAAGAGGTGTTTCCTCAGCCTCTTCACACCGTCTGCAGGTTTGTGTCTCGCTTAGCCTCAAATTAAACATGTGCTTATTTAAGCAGCAGTGTCCAGTTAAGGCTCTTGCCACAACGCGCAAATTGTTCCTACTCAGCTCTCGGACGTGGTTTGTGTACCTTTTGTTGTAGGCTTCAATGAGGATTTTGGAGTGAGTCATGCCTGGTGCTTCCGTCCAGAGCTGGCTTGCACTGTTAAAACATGAGTCCATGAGGGATTTTTGAGCTAGGCTATAGGTATACCACAGAAGGGCTCGGGGCCTTGCTGTGTACCAATTGCTCCTGCTCTTGCTAGCTCATCGGCACGTTCATTTCCAATGATGCACGCATGTCCCGGTGCCCACCTCAAAACTACTCTATTCCATTTGCCTAGAGAGTTTAGTCGAGCCATGCAGTCTTCCACTAGTTTTGATGAGACTACGTTTGAATCTAGTGCTAGGAGAGCTGGTTGGCTATCAGAATTAATATATATCGTATGGTTGATGTAGCGCTTTTGCAGGTTGGCTTCCGCACATTCTACAATGGCGTATACCTCTGCCTGGAAGATGGAGGCGTAGTGTCCCAGGTTGACGCTTTTGCTGAACCTAGGTCGCTCTCCATATATTCCACAGCCTACATCCTGTCCAATTTTGGACCCATCGGTGCACCATATTAGGCACCCGGCCTCGAAGGTTAATTGGTTATTGAACCAGTCTTTCCTTGAAGGCATTTCCACAGAGTATTGTTTTTCGAATACATGCCGCAGAAGCATGACATCTGTTGTCATGCCAAGTAATGGCAATTCCATAGCCGAGTCCTGTAGAGACCTCAGTTTTTGGGAGAGCCAGTTTGTCCTACCCTGGATGTTTGCCCTAAACATGCTGGCTTTCGCCTCTTTGTGTAAAAATACATGAAGAGGCGGTAGCCCAAGCAGGGCATTCAGTGCCATTCCAGGGCATGTGGACATAGCGCCCGTGGCCATGAGACAGGCAGTCCTTTGCAAACTGTCCAGTTTTTTGATAGTGGTCGTTTGATGGGTTTTGCTATACCACACGACAGACGCGTATGATATGCTTGCTCGTACAATGGTAATATATAACCAAAGCGCGATTTTGGGATTTACACCCCAGTTGCTACCCATAAGGCGACCACTGACCCCGAGGGACATTTTAGCTTTACTCAGTACGTTTGCTAAATGTGTGTTCCACGTAAGCTTTTGGTCGATAGTGACGCCCAAGTATTTAGCTTCAGTGGAAAACGTAATCATTTTACCATTCAGCTTTGCCATCATGAGTTTTTCCAAACGCCGTTTTTTGGTAAAAGGTACTAAGACAGTTTTGTCCGCGTTGACAGAAAGGTCATTTTTGGCACACCACTCACTGACGGTGTTAAGACCTTTTTGCATGATCTGTGAGATAGTTGATTGACAGAAGCCCCTTACAACGATAACCAAGTCATCTGCGTGGCCTTGCGCATCGATTCGGAGTTCTGCCAACCTAAATAAGAGCCCATCCACAGCTAGTGTCTACACTAAAGGCGATAAGACTCCACCTTGCGGGCATCCTCTAACTGTGGTTATCTGTATTGTTTCATCATGAAGGGCAATTTTTGCCCCTCTATGACTAAGCATCGACTTTACCCATCTGATGGTAGTCGGGTCGACATTTTTGCTAGTCAGCCCGTTCACCAGCAATGAGATTGACGAGTTGTCGAAGGCTCCTTCAATGTCGAGGAACGCACATAACGCTAATTCTTTGTCCTCCATAGCCTTTTCCAACCTGTCTATCAGACTTGTGAGGGCAGTTTCGGTTGATTTGCCCTTACAATAGGCGTGTTGGCTGCAGTGGATAGGAGATGCAACTAGAGCTGTATCTCTAATATACCTATCTAGCACCTTCTCCATTGTCTTTAGAAGAAATGAAGTGAGGCTGATTGGTCTGAAAGACTTTGGCTGGCTGTAGTCTTTCCTGCCAGTTTTAGGTATAAAAATGACTTTGACCAAAGTCCATTGTTCTGGTATATACCCCAGGCCAAGCTTGCCCTGAAGATTTTTATCAGATATGGTATGAGGACGTCCGTTCCCTGTTGTAGTAAGGTAATATTCCGTCCTCCCCACATGCTTTATATGGTTTGAAGGAGTCTACGGCCCACTGCACCTGGTTGGGTCTTATGGTCCTAGCAGCCCTGCTCCAGTCCTCGTTATGAGGTCTATGGCACACTGGCTTTTGGGATGTATCTCTTCTCAGAGACCCAGGAAAGTGGGTCGCGGCCAGCAAGTCTAGCGTCTCCTTTTCATTACTTGTAAAGGAGCCATTTTCCGTGTGTACACTAACTTGTACAACCACATTTTACCAATGCTGTTATTAAGTCCCATTTAATAGGTACTGAACTTCTAAATTCCGGTCTGCTACTGAGAATGTTCTCTCAGAAAAACCCAATAAACCTTTGCCCGACCCGGAAATCGGACCAGATACCTGAACATTTTTTTATAACTACATACTTACGAACAAATATGCGACATAAACAAAATATTTGTTTTATTCTAAAGTTTATACTTAAATGGGAGCATTATTCGTAACCTCAGTGTAAAAAATCGAAAAGGTTATGAGTATTTGGACATGTATAAACCGTAAGTACAACCGTAAATACGTATATTTTGGCCGAAATATAGGCCTTTTTGATATGTTCGCCTTAGGCATCACACATAATCGCACATAAAAATAAAAAAGCGAATGAATTTAATGTAAAAAAAAATAAGAAAATTCATAAATAACTAGTAAAATAGCTTCAAATAGATCTGTGGCATCTCTCAAAGAAAATAAACAACTTAAGCTCACCAAGACTTTTTCGAAACAATTATTCAAGATATGTCTTTGAAAAAGCATTAACGCATGCTTAGCGAACTCTAAAGTTACAATATTAAATGGAAAAAGAATACGGTCGCGAACAGGATTCGAACCTGCGCCTCCCGGATAGATACTCCAGGCGCTCTGACCACTAAGCCATCTCATAAGTACTGAATTGATTGCAATGACGTCGCCATAAGACGTGTTAAAATATGGAAGAAGAATTCGCGGTGGTGAGCAGAGGTCGAGATGGCTTAGTGGTCAGAGCGCCTGGAGTATCATGGGCATCCTCTAACTGTGGTTATCTGTATTGTTTCATCATGAAGGGCAATTTTTGCCCCTCTATGACTAAGCATCGACTTTACCCATCTGATGGTAGTCGGGTCGACATTTTTGCTAGTCAGCCCGTTCACCAGCAATGAGATTGACGAGTTGTCGAAGGCTCCTTCAATGTCGAGGAACGCACATAACGCTAATTCTTTGTCCTCCATAGCCTTTTCCAACCTGTCTATCAGACTTGTGAGGGCAGTTTCGGTTGATTTGCCCTTACAATAGGCGTGTTGGCTGCAGTGGATAGGAGATGCAACTAGAGCTGTATCTCTAATATACCTATCTAGCACCTTCTCCATTGTCTTTAGAAGAAATGAAGTGAGGCTGATTGGTCTGAAAGACTTTGGCTGGCTGTAGTCTTTCCTGCCAGTTTTAGGTATAAAAATGACTTTGACCAAAGTCCATTGTTCTGGTATATATCCCCAGGCCAAGCTTGCCCTGAAGATTTTTATCAGATATGGTATGAGGACGTCCGTTCCCTGTTGTAGTAAGGTAATATTCCGTCCTCCCCACATGCTTTATATGGTTTGAAGGAGTCTACGGCCCACTGCACCTGGTTGGGTCTTATGGTCCTAGCAGCCCTGCTCCAGTCCTCGTTATGAGGTCTATGGCACACTGGCTTTTGGGATGTATCTCTTCTCAGAGACCCAGGAAAGTGGGTCGCGGCCAGCAAGTCTAGCGTCTCCTTTTCATTACTTGTAAAGGAGCCATTTTCCGTGTGTACACTAACTTGTACAACCACATTTTACCAATGCTGTTATTAAGTCCCATTTAATAGGTACTGAACTTCTAAATTCCGGTCTGCTACTGAGAATGTTCTCTCAGAAAAACCCAATAAACCTTTGCCCGACCCGGAAATCGGACCAGATACCTGAACATTTTTTTATAACTACATACTTACGAACAAATATGCGACATAAACAAAATATTTGTTTTATTCTAAAGTTTATACTTAAATGGGAGCATTATTCGTAACCTCAGTGTAAAAAATCGAAAAGGTTATGAGTATTTGGACATGTATAAACCGTAAGTACAACCGTAAATACGTATATTTTGGCCGAAATATAGGCCTTTTTGATATGTTCGCCTTAGGCATCACACATAATCGCACATAAAAATAAAAAAGCGAATGAATTTAATGTAAAAAAAAATAAGAAAATTCATAAATAACTAGTAAAATAGCTTCAAATAGATCTGTGGCATCTCTCAAAGAAAATAAACAACTTAAGCTCACCAAGACTTTTTCGAAACAATTATTCAAGATATGTCTTTGAAAAAGCATTAACGCATGCTTAGCGAACTCTAAAGTTACAATATTAAATGGAAAAAGAATACGGTCGCGAACAGGATTCGAACCTGCGCCTCCCGGATAGATACTCCAGGCGCTCTGACCACTAAGCCATCTCGACCTCTGCTCACCACCGCGAATTCTTCTTCCATATTTTAACACGTCTTATGGCGACGTCATTGCAATCAATTCAGTACTTATGAGATGGCTTAGTGGTCAGAGCGCCTGGAGTATCTATCCGGGAGGCGCAGGTTCGAATCCTGTTCGCGACCGTATTCTTTTTCCATTTAATATTGTAACTTTAGAGTTCGCTAAGCATGCGTTAATGCTTTTTCAAAGACATATCTTGAATTATTAAGGTAATTGCATTCTTTACGACATTGTATTAACTGCAAAGTTAGTCGTGTCGGTTCGGTCACTTGTAAGTACTGAATTGATTGCAATGACGTCGCCATAAGACGTGTTAAAATATGGAAGAAGAATTCGCGGTGGTGAGCAGAGGTCGAGATGGCTTAGTGGTCAGAGCGCCTGGAGTATCTATCCGGGAGGCGCAGGTTCGAATCCTGTTCGCGACCGTATTCTTTTTCCATTTAATATTGTAACTTTAGAGTTCGCTAAGCATGCGTTAATGCTTTTTCAAAGACATATCTTGAATTATTAAGGTAATTGCATTCTTTACGACATTGTATTAACTGCAAAGTTAGTCGTGTCGGTTCGGTCACTTGTAAGTACTGAATTGATTGCAATGACGTCGCCATAAGACGTGTTAAAATATGGAAGAAGAATTCGCGGTGGTGAGCAGAGGTCGAGATGGCTTAGTGGTCAGAGCGCCTGGAGTATCTATCCGGGAGGCGCAGGTTCGAATCCTGTTCGCGACCGTATTCTTTTTCCATTTAATATTGTAACTTTCGAAACAATTATCTACGAACAAGTAAAATTTTCATGCAAGCAAAAGAATTCTAAAACAATTTCTCTCACACTAATATCACATGAAAGGATTTTACTGGTAGTAGGTAATGTTCTCCGTATTATAATAATACACCTTATTAGACCTTATGTTATGATTCACATTGTGAGGCGGATGCTGGTAATGTGGTTATATGGATATGGTCCTCCCGTACGGAATGAATATCCAAGATTTCCTTACCCTGCGACTAAGAAAGGAAATTACCATAAGCGAGACCATTCAAGGATTTGATATAATAGGGTGTATTCTATAGGAATCCTAATTCCCCACACACAAATTAAAGGATTCTTCAAACTCTCCCAATTCGTCGAATTCCCGGGTCGCGTAGTGTTATTGAGTTAGGAAGTTTCTGTTAGGAAATTCTCAGTAGCAAGCAGGAGTTCGGAATTGTATTCGGTTGATAGCAATAGGCCCAACACATGGGACTAAATAACAGCGTTGGTGAAATGGGGTGTACAACTGTATACACCTCTGCTTACCCCCTTGGGGAATACAGGCGTGACGCTATGTTAAATACTAAATTAAAAATTCAATGTTTCCGTTTGGCTACCGTTAACACCTGTCCTAAATAAACAGTAGTTTTTGAGTATCTGTTTCAAGGTTCAGTCGAGTCTTATGGGATATTATTTACAGGGTAAAATGAGTATGTGTGGGGTGTATCCTCCCCTTTAGTCACCGCTTCAATGAGTACCTGTTTATGTGGCTGTTTACAAATAACAGTGAAGCTAGTTACCCATTCTCTCTTAACATATTTACACACAATATTCGACTCTGCTACCATAGAAGCAAAGTTGGAAACAACTTGTAACATGTTCTTGTACAAATTGCCGATTTACATAGTTTGTGTGAAGGCCGTTAAGTCACATAAGATAGTCTAAGATGGTTTCATAATTTTTACATTTACTTCCTTTGTGCCATCCATTCATAGATTAAGCTGTTGCGTCAGTCATTAGCAGACACAATAGATTTTTATTGTTACAACGTACAGATCTGTACGTTACTGAGCCGAAAGGTTAACATGGAAATACCGTCACAATTATCATAGACCGATTAGGTATTAATCATAATGCAGAAGGGACTGATAAAAGACTAACTGGAGTATAAACAAGTGCTGCTAGTTATCGATCTTTAAAGAGTAACATGCTACTGTTTTGAATTCATCAACCCAGATTTTGGTGCCGGGAAGCTTCGAATTTATTCACTATTCAAGACTACCTCATTAGTCTAGTGGTCACAAGTGCGACTGCCGAGCCTGGGTTCGATTTCCGGATCAGGCATAGTGTTATTGGGTTGTTCTGTAAAGATATTCTTAGTAACAGCCCGGAGTTTAGCTTAGGCCCCGTGGATGGCAATAGGCTCACCACCTATTATTACATGGGACGAAATAACAGCATTTGTGAAATGTGGGTGTACAACTGTGTACAACTCTGCCGACACCCTTGGGTAATACCAGCGTGATGCTATGTTGTGTTATGTAAGTTAAGTAAGTTCGACTTCCCGCAGTTGTCTAATTTTTCGACCCAATACATCCCACCAAAAATGAACTTATCTTTAAATCTGATTTAAAAAAGTTATTAGTTAGAATTTGCTCTTAGGGTGTTTTGTATCCCGAGAATTTGGGAATGTGGAGACATCCCATAGTATGGGTACATATATTATACCCATTATAACGTAATAAATGAAAGGGGGTAAAAGTCATCAGACTTACTTCAAATTAACCGTACAACACTCTTATGCTTGTCAGATAAAAGTATTTTTCGTGTGCGAGAAAATGCCTGACGCATGCCACGACACCCGGGGAGGCGGTGTAGTTTTGTATGTGGCAGATATCTCTGACGGCCATCGGATATAGTGAAACATTCTTCACCTAATGAGAGTTAGGTGATCTTTCACTATCTGCGACCACAGCACGCATTATGCAATTTAACAATGACCGTCTTAAATATTTTGATACCAATAGCACCCAAGTCGTTTAGGTGCTATTTCTGTGTGGGTAGCTCGGCGTAGGTTTTACACACAGGTTAGGAACTCCTAACCGCACATTTTTGTTGAAAAAGCTATGAATTCTTCGTCGTCAGAAAGTGAAAATGCCCGGAATTCTCGGTGTGAGTAAAACCTTTATCCATGGTCTTTGAGTTGACATAGTTATAAAAGATCCCGACATCGAAGAATTTGAAGGTATATTTTATGAGAAACAAAATCATCTCATATAAGCACGAGGGCGAAGAACCTTCTACAATATATATAAATAAATACGCACCGATTTCCGTAAAAAAATTAGAGCTACTATTAACCAGCAATTCATTTTGACAATGAAACAATCCAGCTAGTGTGATGCTGCTTTTACGTTACGACAAAAGTTTCTAAAATAAAGTCTGTATCTAGTAGAACTAGTAAAATGTAAAAAAGAATGCTTCATATCATCGTTTACTTCAACTCCAGAATAAAAATGCAAATTAAATAGAAAATGTCGTAATAACTCAAACATGTCGCGCTCGTTATAATTTAAAAATATTTTTCTGAACAAGCTCAGCGACATTTTAACATACACATTTCATAAAGAGCAAGCGCTTTGCCAGATTTAATATCACTTCAAAAGAAATGAATTATTCTAAAGATGCCTAACACTCACGATTTAATTAAATGAAGCCAATCAATTGCTTTATTCTAACTCGCCACGATCAAGATGATACTCAATTCGATAAATTGCTTGATCAGAAATTCGATTCGATTATAATCGGCTTTATTAGCTTGGCCGATTTAAATTTAAAGTGTCTCTTGAAAATTCTCGATTCCGACTGAGTCTATCGATTTTCTGCGGAAAAAACGACGCGATTATCTCACGATGTCCTGGCAAATAGATATTCGGATCCGAGACCGGTTGACAGCAGGGTTTTATTATCAAGAAACGAATTGCCATTTAAAACTATGTGGGTGCTCAGGAATGTAACAGATGGTGATCCAAATGTATTCAGAACGAATAATACATGTGCACCGTCAGTGTACCGTTGCGCTTAAGTCGCGTCTTGTGTATTTGTAAAACAAAGCGGCAAGCTAAAGTGGCCAGCTTGCAGTCATGAATAAATGTACGAATTCGTATTTCGTGTACGCAACAGTGCGCTCGCCGTACAAAATATCAACTGTTATGAAAGAGGAAATAACGTGAAAAATGAAATAGCTCGGGACGACTTGGATATTGTAGCTTTTACGCTAAGATGTGCAAACTTAGGCGAGCACCTATCCGTTGCAGGTGGGACACATTAAAGCCGGTTTGTTTTATTTCACGGTTGAGCATTTGTGTGAATATAACATGATACCTACTTCTATGTCCTTGTGTAATAATGAAAACGCTTTTTTTGTCACAAAATCAAATGCTGTTTCATTGTACGCATAATTTACTTGTCAAAATATAACGCTAGATGTATTTATGTATGTACTTATAAGAATTGTTATTCATACGTTTTCCTTTTTTCATAATTTGCGCTTGTTGATTCGGAATAAACTCGCTTTTTATCGCTTGGCGCCTTTCATCCAGGAAATCTCTTAATTAAACAAGTTATGTTTATTTTATCAATCACGAAAACAGAATTAATTTATAAGAAGCGAGAACATTAAAATTTACTTCGGCCGTTTCAAATCAACATCAATATTAATTTGAAACTTGATTTCAACTTGAAGTAAGTTATTTTATTATAACAAAAAAATAAACATAAATTCAAACATAATGTTGTAAATATTTTGTTTGAGTTTATATTTATTTATATATGAAATAAACCTATGTCTATGGCCCGAAGGTTTATTTTATAAAAGTTGATAGGTGTGTCAGTGACAGGTACTCGTAGGTACGTTATATCTAAAATAACAAAACAGTGGGCTTATTCTTGAAAATAATTCCGCTCGATTGACATTGGAAATACGTCAGTTCGTACTTTTAAATACATAAATGTCTAAAAAATCATTATAGATTCGGGATAATATGAAGACAACATGCTTTAAAATTGAGGCAACTATAATGTAGGTAAATTTATTTTAAAATTACGCGTTGTTTTAAGGTTTCTATTTAATATTGGAATTGGATTGGAATTGGTATTAGTTTCAAGAGTAACCCCACAGGACGGCTTACACAAGAATAATAAAAATTCCCTTGGGAAATTGAAAAAATAAAGATTTAATTTGCCCAAAATGACATTATGAGCCATAGCTTCCGTTTATATAGAAGGTGTCATAACTTATTTATTTTTAAATATCTACGCCATCGCAATGGGTTCATCTTTTGTTTTTTATGGACAAAGAACTACTACCTTATAATATATAACGATTTTTGGGGAAAAAGAATAAGGTCGTGAGCAGGACTCGGACCTCCTGCGCCTAGAATATTTACCGGGAGGCGCAGTTTCGAATCCTGCCCGCCACCGTATTTTTCACAAAAAACTATAACTTTAGAGTTCGCTAAGCAAGCGATAATGATTTTCAAAAAAAAAAAAACTGTATTCATTATCTTTATCTTACACCACATTACGTCACTTGTATTAGACCTTAATAACTAATCGCATATATATATTTCATCACCACAGCAAATAACCAAAACCCAGCAACACAACGACCGATAACCCTTGAAACAGTCCAATAGAAGACAAATTGAAGCAGAAAGCGGTTAGAGCATTTTATTACTGCGATGTATCTTAAAGGGTCTTATTCGATGCCGAGCTGTGGTCCTTAGAACCGCAAACCGGCGTTAAGTAATGCAGAATGACGCTTTGGTGACCCACAGAGATCGCTGATTACGGCTGAAAGGGATTTAAAATTAATAAGGGTTGGAGGTCTTTTGAAATAATCGTTCTGCTCCTTTCAAGTCTGGGCTGAGAGTTGTCAATGGGATTGAACTTTTACGTAGTGCGGTAGGTTGTATTGTAATTTCAACTTGTTAATTAATATGTAGGTAAGAGATTTTAGGTCTGGTTGAAAATAAATTAAATGAGTCGATTTTTTATTTATTCTCTTGGTTTCTAATATATTAACATCTCTGGGCGTTATTTGTGCAAAATTAATCGTTTTAAATTGAATAGTAGTACAAAATTCAAAATACAAACATCATTATTTCAATAGGGTATAAAATATAAGTAACGTTTTCAAATATTTTCTAGAGATTAACCTTTTTTTTACAATAAGGGTCTGAAAAAATCGCTCGATGCGGGTCCGCCATCTAACAAACGTCCGAAGATATTTCCGCTTTTATATCACTTAGGAAACCGATTTCGCCCACGACTGACGATAACTTGGAACTAACATCCGCCTTTTTACATAAAAAAATGGAGGCATCCAGCGTATATATATCACCGAAAAATTGTTCCTAGATTTTTGGCCGGAGTTTTATTTAAATCATAGGTGTCAAGTTATCGGTTCGTCGACGATTGCAACGCGGCGATGGCAATCAGCGATGCGGATTTTGCCCACTAATTGGTCCCTCAACAACATTTTGGAATACCTATTATAATTTCAAATCGGCCCACTGTTAATTGCTGGCGAAGCTAGTCAGATGAATCCTTTCTCGTTTATTTGTTTAACGAGTTATTCTAATTATTGCTCATTTAATATTCACCTTTTCTAATTAGAAGGGCTGCGTTACGTAAAATCGTAATGAAATTAATTTTAATATAGCGCGGTATCGTAACAAAATAATACTGTATTTTATGGAGAAATTCTGGAATGAATATATGATCAAAATTAAAGCTCTCAACTGCATCTCAGTTATTACTTATCAGTAATGTTTCGAATTGAGGGGCTCGTGGCTAAGCAACAGCCGCACAGATTGATCGATCGAGGTTAAGTTATGCTTGCCGCAGTCAGTCGGGTGACCATCATTTAATAACGAGGCCTGAAAGTCTGACAACCAGTCATACCACGAGATATCGTTCAGTAACTGGGTTGTGGAGGTCAGATAGGCAGTCGCTCTATGTAAAATACTGGGATTAAACTGGACCCGATTTGACCGGAAGCCGACCCCAATGTAATTGGGAAAAGCTAGGCAATAATGTTTCGAATTAATTTTAAGGTGAATACACTTTTGAATACAATGTTAAGTATTACTTTGCTTACAGTATCTGACGATAATGGCACAATTTTATGTTGTTCAGTTTCTAAGAAAAGATAGGTATTTTGTGGTAGAGTAGTTTACACGATGATTTAGTTGCATTTCGTTTACGAGTGAAGTTGCTACTATTTGATCACTGTGATCAATTCTTGGTTTTACAAGGATTTTCATGAATACGGTTGTGACTTTGGAATCATCGTAAACAAAGAACAAATTGTAATGTTAGTTGATATAAAAGAGACGAGAAAAAATAACGAAAAGATTAAAGTTTAGCTAGCATAAACGCATCTGTTGCAAGTACTTCCGCTCGAATGACATTGGAAATATGACAGTTCGTACTTTTAAATGCCAATATGTCTAAAAAATCATTATAGATTCGGGATAATATGAATAGACAACATGCTTTAAAATTTAGACAAATGTAATGTAGGTAAAATTATTTTAAAATTACGCGTTGTTTTTAGGCGTCTATTTAATATTGGAATTGGATTGGAATTGGTATTAGTTTCAAGAGTAACTACAATGATCTTTAGAATTCTAATTCCAAATTCAGTTGTATTTAAGTACGACTGATATGGTATAACAGGTTGTTAAGTGATAAAATAATAATTAAATGATCACATGAATCATCATAAAAAAATGATAGAACATAAAAATATCATTTTGTCCCCGGAAGTTGCAGATTATTCTCTCAGTAAATTGTTTTACTTTGACAGTTATTGACATAATAAATCCTAAGGTTTATGTTGTTTGCACAACCCAGTGTTTACTTTGAAGAACAGTTTTCATAACAGCAATGGAAAATGTGAATGATGAGGGAGATACTGAACCATTAAAGCCACAAATATAAATTGTCGGTTAAGTCAATAATTACATTATGTTATAGAATAAATAATTGCTAATGTGTAGTTGTTTACTTTGTTAGGATATAAAACACAGTACGGTTGACGCAGTGGTCGAGATATAATTATGTCGGGTATCGGTTGGGATGCGTGTGTCATGTAAGATTATATAACATTATTTTCAAATTCAAATTTTTTATTATGTAAATAGCTCTTTACAAACTCTTTTACATGTATTTTTTTAATCTAGATGGCACCGGTATTTACTATCTGACTACCTCGGAGAAGAAAAACCGAAACAAACTCAGAGGTCACTGTCTCTTTTAAAGTCCAGACATCACTGTTTATTGTTATGTGAGCGTAATCATGTAGGGCGTCTGGAAAGGCCTTTTGAAGAAAGAACCGTAGCAATTTTAAGTTGAGCAGTCCTAACTGATGGCACACATGCATCAGTCACCGTAAAGCTCGAACCATAATTTAGGGAGCTGTCGCAAGGCGATACCAGATCGGCAGGACATTTGCGTAGGCCATACAAATACTAAAAACTGCCAGACAGTTACAAATCTAAAAGAAATGGAAATATATAACCTACATGATGCTCACATTCACATATTTCTATAATTATATTTAAAATGTAAAAATATATTATGATTTAATTAAAATGTCAAGTTAAATTTTATTACAATGTCAAATTAATTGTCAAAATCCGAGATATACAATGTCAGATATAATAAGATAATTTTAAGGCAAATCAAAATCAGTAACAGAATCGTTATCACTATGTTGTTCATTTTGTTCAAATAATATTTAAACACAGTTCGCGTTGGACACAGGACGCGGGCTTCCACCTGCGGGGCGTGTAACTTTGTGAGTTTCCATTAGACATTTCTCAAATATTTGATATAGGTTTCTTATGCTAAAAATAATGTTGTACATATCATTGTAAGCGAGCCCACGATACAGGATACATTTAAATTTAGCGCAATGCTTTAATCGAGAAAAATAAAGTTAATTCAATTTATAAAAATCTAAATAGGTAAAATTTATATTACAGAGAGATATGAGATTAATGTAGTCGAGGATTGCGCGATCACTACACATTATAATAAAACAACTTTTAACCGGATTAATCGCGTGTATTATTGGTTGTTTGTTTTTCCTGACGTTTCGAACACTTTGACCACGAACGCTGCAAAGTGTAACCAATAATACACGCGATTAATCCGGTTAAAAGTTGTTTTATTATAATGTGTAGTGATCGCGCAATCCTCGACTATCGAGGATTGTACTAGTAGTAAATAAGGTGAAATTATGGTTAAAAAAGCGTTACAGACTGATGACGCATTAGAAAGACAACAAAAAAACAATAACCTTCATGAGATCATTAGATATAGACTATATACATCTTGTAGAGGATTACGTCTATTAGATGTATAGCCATCTGCACTAATTGCTTATCTCTTACGTTTATTATACATAGCTACACACGGTTACATCCATAGATAATACCTCGGTAGGATTTAAATATTGTTACAATATATATTTTATAATAGGGGCTTGTGGCTAAGTAACAGCCGCACAGACCGATCGATCGAGGTTAAGCTGCGCTTGCCGCGGTCAGACTGTGGATGGGTGACCATCATTTCATACCGATACCCCTCCGTGCCTCGCAGAGCACGTTAAGGCGTCGCTCCTGGTTGTCTAATTAAGATCTATGACAGCCGTTACGGGTAGTCAGAGGCCTGAAAGTCTGACAACCAGTCATACCACGAGATATCGTGTTACCCAGTTACTGGGTTGTGGAGGTCAGATAGGCAGTCGCTCCATGTAAAATAATGGTATTGAGCTGCATCAGATTTGACTGGAAGCCGACCCCAATGTAATTATAATTAATACTGGGAAAAGGCTAGGCAGATATATACAATATATATTTTTCAAAATAAAACAACAAAGAAAATTGAATAAATAACGATAACCCACATAAAAAAGGGCCATTCCCAACCATTGTTAGTTATACCAACGTAAAATTAAGGTTAATAAGACCTTACCTTTGTTCCAATAACGGGTAAAGTACAAGAAAAACATCAATTGGCCTATTTACTGTTCGGTCCCTTCTACCCGATTGGAAAACTCATGCTCAATAAACCATTTTGTTTATGGCAACATCAAGGGAGTCTATTGGTTAGAAATATACATTAATCGTTGACAAAAACGAAGAATTGTATTAATCTACATACATACATATATAATTTTTTTTAAAACATTAGTGCATGCTAAGCGAATGAAAAAAAAAATGGAAAAATAATACGGTTTTGCGCAGGATTCGAACCGGCGCCTCCCGGATAAACACTCCAGGCGCTCTGACCGCTAAGCCATCTCGTCCTCTGCTCACTATCGTGAATTCTTCTTCCACATGTTAACACGTCTTTTGGTGACGTCATTGCATTCGAATCCTGCTCAGGACCGTATTCTTGTTTCAGTTAAAATTATAACTTTAATTTTCGCGAAGCATGCGATAATTAATGCTTTTCAAAGATTTATCTGTATTTTATCTAGTTATTAATTGTAATTTTTCATTCCTCCTTAATTAGTGAATCATGTAATCAGTAAAAAGTGTTGTAAATTTATATACCTGGGTCATTCTTCAAATTGGATTTTCATTACTTCGAGTTAATTTAAATATTACAATGAGCTTTTATTAATGAAATTTTTAATATTTTGAAGTTAGTTTCATAAAAATATTAACGCCACGAAAATTATGCAAAGAATTTAACTTGAAGAATGACCCCTACATTTTGTTAAGATAAGAATTTCATTCAAATTCATCATACGGATGAAGTCAAACGTTGCTTTACTTTAATTGTTGTTTAACGAACAGTTTTATTTTCCATTCAAAGTGTAATTATAGGCCTATTAAGCTCGTACTTTGTAGCGCTCTCTTCATTATAACTTTAAAAGCATACCAGAGCTGAGAACTCCGGGCTTCGGTTGTGCACTCAAAGCTTATTATTTTCTATACTAAATAAGTACAAGAAAATGTACACCTTTACAAAACAAAAAACCTAAAATTGTTAATGAATTAAAAAAGGGAAATAAAGGAAGGAATTAAATTCATTGATATTTTGGTCATATATATCAATGTGTAACCCGCCAACGTTTTCAAAATCAGGAGCCTTACATGGGTAGGTAGGAAGAATAACATGTTGTTATTTTTCTAAGGTACAACCACACGAAAGAAAGAGAAAAAGCCAGCCTTTATTATAATTCGTCAAATTCATCATAACTGCTTCGTTGGTCTAGTGGTGGGTGACTGCTGACCATGAGATTCCAGGTTCGACGAACGCTCAAAACTTTATTTATTTCTCTCTCTGTACACAAATTCTTCAGAAAATACACGCACACACAACATTGGTGACTTCGACGTGATTTGTTTTAAAAAGGGGGAATAGTGTGGAGGCACCCTGACGCGCATATTTTTGTAAGACCGGAGTCACATGGCGGTGGGAACTTTAGTTGACACGTACCCCGCACGACAGACGCACGCATTAGCATTGTTGTAATTTAAGTAATTAATTAATACAGTTAGTAATTTCAAAGTTTATTTATTTCTCTCTCTGTACACAAATCCTTCAGACAATACACGGACACACAAAAGTGTTATTGAGTTTTTCTGTTAGGAAATTCTCAGTAGCAGCTCAGAGTTTGGAATTGTGCCCGGTAGATGGCGATAGGCTCAATAACAATATTGGTAAGGTGTGGGTGTATACCTCTGCCAATACCTTCGGGGAATACAGGCGTGATGCTATGTTATATTCATCATACTTGTCAACATCGATAGATCCTCTCGGCTTTTGATGGGTGCAGACCTATTGTTAATGAACAAACCATATATTAATAATTTAAAAGTTTTAGTTCAACCTCTATAGATGGCGTTGGCGTCGAGATAGATCGCGCTATAGTTTCGTTACCGATATTTAATGTGGTCATTCACATATGTATGTTGCAATAAAAACCAGCTTAGATCAGAACATAGTAGTGATTTTATTTCTATCCCTATTCTTGTTCACAATCAGTTGATGGTTACCAGCTCGGTAGCTAAAATGTAAATGTCAATGTCAATGTGTCAATGTACCCATGTATAGTTTTATTATGTACTAGCTGTGCCAGCGACTCCGTCCGCGTGGATGTCGTAAATAACAAATGTTCGACGTGATTCTTTAAATTGGCATAACTTTTTTATTTATGAACCGAGTGACATGAAACCAACACAAAATGTTAAGTGAAGCTTACCACAGTTTATTAGTGAAAACCAGATCTAAATCGGATAAGCCGTTTCTGCGATTAGCGTGCACAAACGCACAGACAAACAGAAAAACAATAAAAAATTCTAACGATCATTGTTTTGGGTGTTATTTGCGTTGATAAAGGTCCCAATAATATTTTTTCTCATATTTCTTCCATGTATATAATAAATACCTTTGAATCGCAAGAGCTCTTCAGTCTGCTTGTGACCTCGATCAGTGAAACCTGTTCGTTTCAACCGATTCAAAAGTATTTATTGCGCGTTAATTCCTGTTAGTATATAGTAATATCATGCAACGCGATAGTTTAAAAGTTATTAAATATATTCTTGTTCAGGAATCTCTAGTGCAGCGTCCGATCTCTCGACTGCCGTGCCGTCACATTTAGATATCATATCATTTCTTTTCCCCGAGAGCAAAAGTACAGTATCCTTTACTACTCAAAAATGGCCTGCATAGTGCATAATAATGTTATCTGCCTCGTCCACCCATCCACGTAATTTATACAAATGCATTCACATATCTCGCGTAAGTTTAGCTAAAGCCGTGCCGTGTGCCGTGTGTCATGCCGTGAATACATCGTCATAAATCCTGAGTACCGCTACATCAACTGGTTTGTCCTGTCCTCCTATCCTCCTGCCCTCCTGTCCTCCTGCTAAAACATGCGATTAATCCGGTTAAAAGTTGTAATCCTATCCTATTCTACTAATATTATAACTGCGAAAGTTTGTGAGGCCATAGGGATGGATGGATGTATGTTGCTCTTTCACGCAACAACTATTGAACGTATTTGGATGAAACTTCGCACACAGATAGCTTATAAACTGGATAAACACATAGGATATCTAATGTTATCCAGGCTGGACCCAATTCTGATTTCTACGCAGACGAAGTCACGGAAGCACAGAAGCTAGTATTATAAATGCGAAAAATTGTGAGGATGGATGGTTGTTTCTCTTTAACGTAAGAAAGAAAAATATTTAATAGAAACACGGATACCTACACACAAACACAGAAAAAAAGTCACGCACAACAAGAAGTAATAGAAGTACACAGTTTATAAGAACACTCACACAAGGAAAACAAGGGACATAATTAAAATAATTGCTATTTGACACTTAGAATTAAGTATAAAATGGAATTCATATAATACACAAAAGTAATAATATATACGAAATTGATTAATGTCTGTATAATATATAATATTTTAATTAATAGGTAAATAAATATAATGTTAGATAAGTACAGTTATATATATGTAGACTTTCTCATTTTAATTTTTTTTTGTCTGTTTTAATGTATATAGTATAATTCAATAATATAAATGTATAAGGCGAACGCTAATTAGTATTGTAAAGGCTATTCTTTTCTTATATTTGTACGCCGTAATGGCTAAACATGACTGTCTATTATATTACCATTAAGAACTTGCATGTTATGCATGCCTACTCATGTTAATACAAATAAAATGATCTTTATCTTTATCTTTATCTTTAAAATAACAAAATATAGTAATACTAGTAATAGTAATAATAAATAAGCGGCTCGCTTCAAATCCCGGCAAGCGCCGCACTCCTATCGGTTTAACAACGTAATAACTAGGTATTGAACGGTTTTGAATGAAATTAGACACAAAGATAGCTTATAACCTGGATTAACTCTTAACATACTTTTTATTCCGGTGGAAAATTCTATTTTGTATTTCACGCAGACGAAGTCGCGAGCTGAAGCTAGTGTTACATACAATAACATGATCTACTATGGAAATTTGTACTATGCTTTATTGGCCAACTTATTCAATATGTGGTTCCAAGTTTCATTGTAAACACTGATTGATGTCGTACCTAATAAACGTTGGTTGGTTTTAAAACTGACACAAATATTTTTGATATAAGTACGTCCTTTTTTATTGCCCCATTTTTCTTTTTTCTTTTGGGTATGTTTACAGACACATATGTCCTGAATTGAATTATCTGTAGACAACATTTGTCGTCTTATTGTATTGGACATAAAATTTTTCAATATCTGGTAGGTTCTTCCAAAGAGCATGGTTTCTCTTGAACATCAATGAAGTAAAATTCGCTTGATTGACATTGAAAATATTTTAGTTCTTACTTTTTATTGTAAAATTTGCTTGAAAACTACTAAACAAACATGATTAAAACTTTGCAAACATGTTTTGAAATTGAATTAACTATGTTTCAGATAAATTTAATTTACGATAACACATTCTTTGTAGGCTTTAATTTTATATTGGAACTGGATTGGGATTGAAATTAACTTCAAGACTCTATAACCCTACTTACTGGTCCAAAAACTGCCTAGTCTGATCGCAAGCGCACTAAGGTCCTCATGTCCATTCCCGGGACGGGCAGCGTAGTGTTATTAGATTTTTTTGTTAAGATATTCTCACTAGCAGACAGGATTGTAGAATTTTGCCGGGTTGATAGTAACCGCTGAAATATAGGACCTAATGGCGTCAATTCTAATGCACTCTAAACAAGATAGGAGGAATAAATATATTTTTGTATAAAAACCTTTTTGAGACATATTCATATCAATTATTGTCACTCACGTGCTTTTTTTGGGTTTGCCCGACTAGTTTCGAACTCGAACGGAGGCCGCGGCGATGTCGCGAGTCAAACAGGAGCTGTATCGCGTCGCGTACCGCTGCGCTCGCGCCGATAATGTGCTAATGTGTGTGCGAAAAATGCACGTAAGTAGTAACCAGTGAACAGTGATGTTAAATTCAATTTAGGCACGTCAAATTAAAATCTCCGAACGTTTGTAGTAGGCACAGTTTTTGGTAGCCACTAAAATTGGGGACGTCAAACGAAAATTGTATGGGAATTTTAGGTTGACACGATTAAATTTCAATTTGTTGTCATCCCGTCCCGTTCTTACAGTAACGGTTAATAAAAGACAGCAATGCAATGCTCTAAATTCACCTAATATGGTTTGCTACATTAGAATTGACGCCAATAACGGCCGCGGTGAAATGTCACCTCTGCCTTACTCTTCGGGAAATCAACAGTGATGCTATGTCATATGGTTCAAAAATAAATATAAGTCTCCTCAAATGTACAAAACGAGTGGACCCATTCATAAAAAATACAGTAAGTACCTAACATAAAATATTTGTTTATAATCAGGATTGTTCCCAAGCGGTTCCATCTATCACCTAATGAGTAAATTAAATAAACCCGATAGCTTGCCCTTAAGGCAATTGGATGGAGTGAACAAATACCAACCCTTAACCCGTACACGCCGGATTTTTGGGTCGGAAGTGATTCGGCATTTTGTTCTAAATATACCCTTTTCTTTGATAATTTTATTGATCTATCAATACTTCAAAATGGTGCAGGGATACCTGGCAGGGTCGATACCTGATAGTTTAAAGGAAGAAGTTTTCAGTGTTTTTTTTGTTTTACGCTCAGTTACTCGTAGGCTGAGCCTGACTTACCGTGTGACGCTTAGTTTCATTACCGGGTTGACTTACTGTATCGGTAAATGATGGGTGTACAATAATTACAGTAGGTATACCTTTGCTTATCCCTCAGAGGATATAGGCGTAATGCTAAGTTAAGTTGTAAATTAAAAAGTAATTCTAAAGCTACTAACAATTAAGTGGAATCGAAGTAAACCTTCCGTTCTCATCCATGTTGTAGCCAAAACCCTGTTTATATAGTTTAATTTCCGACGCCGAGCTTCCCGCAGAGTCCCTTACAAATATTACATATAAGCATAACCTTGATAAATGGACAAACACGGTAAGTAGGCAGGTTCTACTTTTTCCAAACCTCCCAGTGATAAATGTTTGTGCATGGTCTCACTGTGGCGACGTTACGACAAATAGTCGTGTATATTTTAATGAAGTGTTCACTTAATACCGTAAATTAAAGCACAATACTTCATATTATGATGTTCCTACATAACATGATTAGATACTAACATCCGCGATTATTGAAAGAAAACTAAGAAACTACTACCTACTGATAAAAAATACCAATAATAATATTTCACAGGAAACAAACAACGATGTTTGTTGTCCAATGAATAAAGTGTCTTTGTAGAGACTTATCAGATAACGACGTACCATCACCTTAACCTTCACCTTAACACTATCAATGCGGAAGAAGAATTCGGAACAGTGAGCACAGATCAGGAATTGTTCGTTAGCAAAGCGCTAAAAGTATTCATAAAGGGGTTAAATCCATCCCACGATCGTATTAAATTTGTTGTTGAAAGACAAATACTAATATTTACTAAAATTCGTCACGGTATTATATTATTCTGTTACAATTTAGTGGGACGCGCCCTTATTTATGTAAGGGAGGTAGGAAATTGAAAAATAGATTGATACGCACCTAGGAAGAAGGATGGTGCGTATTCACGTATTTTTTCATGGAATTATTGCTCCGGGATCGGTCCATTTGCTCAATGGAGTGTTAACTTATTTTCTTTGCATATTACAATATTTGTCGTTTCATGAAATTAGGTTTTATTTTTTAGTTGCGCATGGCTGTTAAATACTAGATTTTAGGTCAGTGTTGACAAATCTAAAACTATTAGTAATAGCGAAATTTGTTATAACTCATAATAACCTTTTTAAGACAGGTACCTATATATCTAAACGACTGGAGCTGGCCGACTGGGAAAGTAAAGTAGATGACGTTATCATTCCAACATGTTCTCTTGACAGTCCAGTCTCAAGCACGATGTTGAGAGCTATCATCATGATATTAATCAACAGCTGTTCTTATATTTTTTATCGAATGATTACTTAATGATCTAATAGGCATTTACAGAGCTGTTGTATCTAATTTGGTTTTTAAACAATATTCTATAATATTTACTTGATATTTTTTTTTATTATATAATATGATTGTTCAGGTAAGGTTAGATATTTTTCAACACATTTGCTAGTAAAGTATAAATTTAAATTGAGAACTGTTTACACCTCTGCCTACTCCTTCAGAGAAAAAAGGAATCCTGCTCACGACCGTATTTTTCTTTCCACAAAAAATTATAACTTTAAAGTTCGCACCGCATGCGTTAATGCGTTTGGAAGATCTGTGAAAATCCTACTTCCTATAAGGTATTTTTCCTGAAATATAAATCGATACCAAACCCGAAATCTCTGTTTACTTTGTAGGGGATAAAAACATGGACCGGGCGTTGAAATGCTCGTAAATTTCATAGATAGCGCTTGTCGCAGCTTGATTGAGAACCGTGAATCTTCAATAGATTGACGCGATAAAATAGTGTGAATAGCGATGTGGCCCAATGACGTCATTGGCGAGACGTCACGTAAAAGTATGCTGCAGTTCTGGTGGTATAATATGACCTAAATTCAAATATAGGTTCTTGTTGTGTAAGATTGGAGGGCAGGTATCGATGTTATGTTTTTGTATAAAAACTTTCGTGAGACATATTCATATCAATTAATGTTCACCGGTTACTACTCACGTGCATTTTTTTGGGATTGCCCGACTAGTTTCAAACTCGAACGGAGCCGTTAGTCATGAACTGATATGTGAAGCTATGTCTTTTTTTATTTATTTTTTAATGATTGTTAAATTATATTAGTTTTTATTCATAGCATGTTTGGAAAGTAGTTACTAACTTGTCGATCACTTAGAAATTATTTGATAATATTCTGGCGCGTTGAACTAGCGGTCGCATGCATACTCTCGGGTTGGTAAAAGTATTATTGGGTTTGTTTTGGTTAGAAAATTCTATGCAGTAGCCCAGAGTTTGAAATTGAGTCCGGTTGATAGCGAAACCGTATGCATACGGTATTAAACGTATTATATGGGACGACACCCATGGGTGTAGTATAGTTACATCTCTGCCTAACCCTACTGGGAAAACAGGCGCGATACTATGTTTTTGTACATTTATTTATTACTAGCTGCACCCGTGGCTTTGTTCACTTCAAAATTCTTTCTTCTTCTTGACGCCTAACTAAGATTTCAAGTATGCATACATACAAACACACACCTGATTCTCATTGCGGTAGACAGAAACCACATTTTATCTTACATATGTATGTAAGAGGTATGCATGCTCAGTGGTTTAGTTTGTTTACCTGTCCTTTAGAGTGTCCTGTCCTGGGAAGGTCCGGTACGTTCGTGGATGTCAAACCCTCTACCCCTTCCAGATTTTCACTACTTGTAATAGTCTCTTTTTGTCTATTCTCATTGACGCCACCCATGAACAGCCAGCTGTGACTTTTCAGACACTTGCCAGTTGTCCTAGTCACTTACACTCAATTTCCTTTCAAAGTCCGTTATAGGTTTCCTTATCTCATCCATCATTTACTCGTTATTGTAAATTCATAAGTACAGAATATTACTTATCTACATGAGCAATTGTGATTATTGCTTTGAAGTATTCCTGAAATTAATTATTATTTATGATTCACTATTATTGCCAGACTAGTTTAGGTAGTGTCTGTAGACGCAGTGTCGTGAGTTTAAGTTGCTACATCGGCGCGGGCTCATGATTAAGGGCTCTGTTCGAGTACGAAACTAGTCGACCAATCCCGAAAAATGAGTATATATATATATATATATATATATATATAATTATTCCTAATCTTTGTTACTTAATATAAATTATTATTTGTATTTGACTCGCTAATTACCAGACGCAGTAGAATTATTACTCTTATCAATTACAATCCGAGTATACCTAAATATTAATAATGCCTTTAATGATTAATAATGTAATTGTCTCGTTGGTCTAGTGGTCGCAAGTGCGACTGCTGAGCACGGTCATGGTTTCGATGCTCGGGTCGGAAAAAGTGTTAGTGAGTTTTTCTGATGCGAAATTCTAAGTAGCAGCTCGGAGTTTGGAATTGTGTCCGGTAGACGGCAATAGGCTCACTACCTATTACATGGGACTTAATAACAGTATTGCTGAAATGTGGGTATAAAACTGTGTACGTCTCTGCCTACCCTTTGGATAATACAGGCGTATACTATGCTTGTTACTTCATAAACAACAAGTAAAAGCCAATTTATATTCACATAAAAAAAATATAATTATATAAAAAAAAACAACTTTAGCATAGACCATATAATTTACGATTTGTCATTTTATGGTTTTATTAACGCTTTATGAAACGTTTCGTTGTTATAATGTTAACAAATAGTAATAAAACTGTGTTGACTGTTTGCTAACTGCTCATAATTTTGAGGATTAAATGGCTCTGGATAATTTTAGAAAGGTCGATAACCTTTAGCGAACTAGCCACTTAACTAGGGAAAGTTAATTTAAGTTTTTATGGCTTTATCTCGCTGTAATTAACATAGGGGACTGTGTTGAGTGTGCGGGATTTATAGAAGTATTTTAACAGCCATTTTGTTTTGGAGTTGAAAGGGACAACGCTTTCAAAACTCTTAAAAAGCAATATTCTACATTTTCATTAAAACTAGAATCCCCGCACGTGAAATAAGTAAAAAAAAAATCGTGAACTATAGTGTAGATATCATTGCTTCCATAGTTAAAAAAGAGTGAATATGCAAATAGATTTTAACGTCCTTATAATCTAGGTTAAAAGGAATAAAGTTAGATTACTTCTGCCTTTGCAATGTGCAGGTGTGTCAGAATCGTAGCAAGTGGAAATCGATAGTCTCTGCCTACCCCAGTGGGTAACAGGCGTGATTGTACAGTATATGACCATGTTCAGTAGAAAACTGGTAATCATTGGAAATATATATATATAGTGGAATGGAGATATAATAAACTGTCCCTACTCTTCCTCCAAATTGTAAAAGTTTTGTAACCGATATGATCAACTTAGGGATAGGCAGAGGTGTACCTATTGTACATCAACATTTCTGCGTACCGTTATTAAATGTCATGTAATATGTGGAGCCTATTGCCATCTACTGGGCACGATTCCAAACTCTAGTCTGCAACTAAGATTTTCCTAATAGAAAAATTCAATAACACTTTTCCCGATCCGGAAACTCACCTCAAACAATGACGCAGTAACCGTTATGAATGAAAAATTGCAGTTTCTGTATAGAAATTGTGTACGGTCGCGAGCAGGATTCGAACCTGCACCTCCCGGATAAATACTCCAGGCGCTCTGACCACTAAGTCATCTCGTCTGGGGTCGCGAGCAGGATCAAATTCTTTTTCCACAAAAAAATATAATTTTACTGTATGTTTTTTCTTTTCTTTTTAATATGGCCTCTTGCAGAAACTCAGAGGGGTTTTGTCTGCGTAACCGGACAATATCTAAGGCGAGGCAGTCTGATGCCTCCAGCCAGAGCATATTTTAAGATACTACAACCTAAGCAACAGCGCTAAGGGCGTCCCCTGCGGGACACGAACCTCGGCTTAGGGCATTGCTGGGGGGACAACTAGGGACTAGCTGGGTCATATCAGTATTATTATTAAGGGACGAATTTAAAGCTACTAGCTCGGCGCGGGCCGGCTCGAGCAAGGGTCGGGGCGGATATGATGAGACATTTCGCGACAGACGCGGACCTCGCCGGTGAGGTCTATAACGAGACTCTTGAGCTACAGTGATCCTATCATCGGAACGGAGGAGAGCGTGACGTGGTCGGCGGATTTTCTTGATCTGGGACGGCCTGTAATCAGCGGACGATTGTATGTTTGTTCCAGCGTGGTAATTAATATTTTATAGGTACTTATTCAAGTGATACGTTAATTGTACGTAAATATTTTGCATGCTGTTAAATTATGGCGGAAAGTGTCATTGTTCTGAAAATTTATACGTATTATTATCATAATGTACCACATTTTATGCAAAGCATATAACATTATTTTCAAATTCAATTTTTTTATTCTGTAAATAGGTCTTTACAAACTCTTTTACATGTATTTTTTCAATCTAGATGGCACCGGTATTTACTATCTGACTACCTCGGAGAAGAAAAACTGAAACAAACTCAGAGGTCACTGTCTTTTTTAAAATCCAGACATCACTGTTTATTGTTATGTGAGCGTAATCATGTAGGGCGTCTGGAAAGGCCTTTTGAAGAAAGAACCGTAGCAATTTTAAGTTGAGCAGTCCTAACTGACGGCACACATGCATCAGTCACCGTAAAGCTCGAACCATAATTTAGGGAGCTGTCGCAAAGTAATACCAGATCGGCAGGACATAGCGTAGGCCATACAAATACTAAAAACTGCCAGAAAGTTACAAATCTAAAAGAAATGGAAATACTCGTATATAACCTACATGATGCTCACATTCACAAATTGGTGGTGGAGTGAAGACGTACAAAATATACTGAAAGAAAAGAAGATCGCGTTTAAAGAATGGCAGGGTGTGGAAACAGAGAATGAAAGTTTGAAAGAAGAGAGGAAGGCGATTTACATTGAATGCAAGAGAAAAGCAAAAAAGGCGGTAGCAGTTGCCAGGGCTAACAAGAGAGGTTATATAACTCACTAGATTCTCCTATAGGCCAAAAGGAACTCTACCGGATAACAAAAGAAAGGGAAAAGAGAGCAAGAGATATAACTAGGATGAAATGTATGAAAAATGATACAGGTAAGATTTTGACCGAAGATGATGAAATAAAAGGGCAATGGAAGGCATATTTTGAAAAGCTAATGAATGAGGAGAATGCATGGAATGGTGTGCTAAATGAGGTACAAGTAAACATGGGTCTGGTGAATGAGGTTAGTATAGATGAAGTAAGAAAGGCACTTAAAAGTATGAAAAATGGAAAGGCCATGGGCCCAGATAATATACCAGTGGAAGTATGGAAGTTGTTAGGAGAAGATGGATGTAAGTGGCTGACTTTATTCTTCAATAAGTTGTTGCAGGAAGAAGCGATCCCACAAGAATGGTGCAATAGTTCGCTTGTGCCGATTTTTAAGAATAAAGGTGATGTCCAGGATTGCAACAACTATCGAGGAATAAAGCTTATGTCACACAGTATGAAAATATGGGAGAAAGTGGTAGAGAAAAGGTTGCGAGAGGAGAGTATGATATCCGAAAATCAGTTTGGGTTTATGCCAGGTCGAGGTACAACTGACGCCATATTTGCACTCCGCCAATTGTGCGAGAAGTACAGACGTGCACATAAGAACTTGCACATGGTGTTCATTGATCTGGAAAAGGCGTATGATAGAGTACCTCGGGATGTGTTGTGGTGGGCTTTGAAAGAGAAAGGCGTGCCTGCGAAGTATGTGGAGTTAATTCGTGCTATGTATAATCAATCCAGTACATATGTCCGGTCAGCTGCTGGCAACACCGACAAGTTCAGTGTGGCTGTAGGCTTGCATCAGGGGTCGGCTTTAAGCCCTTACCTCTTCCTGATGATAATGGACGCTCTGACGTTGGACATACAAGAAGAGGCACCCTGGTGCATGCTGTTTGCCGACGACATTGTTCTTATCAATATGTCTTTGAAAAAGCATTAACGCATGCTTAGCGAACTCTAAAGTTACAATATTAAATGGAATAAGAATACGGTCATATCTTGAATTATTAAGGTAATTGCATTCTTTACGACATTGTATTAGCTGCAAAGTTGGTCGTGTCGGTTCAGTCTCCTGTATAGGTACTGAATTGATTGCAATAACGTCGCCATAAGACGTGTTAAAATATGGAAGAAGAATTCGCGGTGGTGAGCAGAGGTCGAGATGGCTTAGCGGTCAGAGCGCCTGGAGTATTCATCCGGGAGGCGCAGGTTCGAATCCTGTTCGCGACCGTATTCTTATTCCATTTAATATTGTAACTTTAGAGTTCGCTAAGCATGCGTTAATGCTTTTTCAAAGACATATCTTGAATTATTAAGGTAATTGCATTCTTTACGACATTGTATTAGCTGCAAAGTTGGTCGTGTCGGTTCAGTGTCCTGTATAGGTACTGAATTGATTGCAATAACGTCGCCATAAGACGTGTTAAAATATGGAAGAAGAATTCGCGGTGGTGAGCAGAGGTCGAGATGGCTTAGCGGTCAGAGCGCCTGGAGTATTCATCCGGGAGGCGCAGGTTCGAATCCTGTTCGCGACCGTATTCTTATTCCATTTAATATTGTAACTTTAGAGTTCGCTAAGCATGCGTTAATGCTTTTTCAAAGACATATCTTGAATTATAAAAATCTAAATAGGTAAAATTTATATTACAGAGAGATATGAGATTAAAGTAGTCGAGGATTGTACTAGTAGTACTTTAAATAAGGTGAAATTATGGTTAAAAAAGCGTTATAGACTGATGACGCATTAGAAAGACAACAACAAAAAAATAACCTTCATGAGATCATTAGATATAGACTATATACATCTTGTAGAGCAGGGGTTCCCAACCTTTTTTTGTCTACTGCCCACTTTAAGAATAAATTATTTTTTAACGCCCCCCTTTTTAAACATACTTAAAAACCGCTAAGTACTTATAACTGATTATTGAAACGCAAATTTATAGTATTCGGACAGAGTATCTTTTATTGAAAATAAAACAAACATAATCAATTCTTATATAAAAACTAATGTGAAGGTTGAATCTGATGCTGTTCAATAAGTTTGTTGATATCAGGTTCCAATTTACTCAAAAACAGCCGCAAGTCGCCACGTTCGGTAACACGCAAACGATTTCTCTTTTTAGTAAGCAGCGTTGCCATAGCACTAAATCCACGTTCACACAAATATGACGATGGGAATGCTATCAAAAATCGTTGAACAATTGACCACAATCCAGGGTACAATTGCGGGATCGGTTTTTGTAGCCAAAATTCTTGATATCCATTTTTGAACTTGATTTTTATTTCTTCGTTTGTTGTCAATTCTATAAGTTCTTCTTCCAGCTGAGTTGACATTGCTGTGTTGACATTTGAAAACGGATCCAACACCCAGTCTGGTATTTCCAAGTTTAAAATTTCCTGGTATCGTTCGGTGAAGTCAATGTGGAGGTTTTCCAAATGTTGGCAGTAGGCAAACAAGTCGTCGTTACTGCAGTATACTGATAAATTCGGAAAATTGTGAAACTCACGTCTGCCCATATTCTTTTTGTGCAGAAGCAGTTTGGCTGCGAAAGCAGCAACGACATTTTTTGTTTTAATTAAATTTTGTTCATCGCCTTGCAGTTGGAGGTTCATGTCGTTGAACATTTTATACAGGTCTGTCATGTAAGCTATATCATTCTTTGATGTTATGAGCTTGTTGCGCAGTTCTGTATCTTTAGTTTCCAAGAACTCTATCATAGAGTCAAACAGGTTGTAAAATCGAATCAGACAATTGCCTCTTGATAGCCAACGAACTTCAGTATGAAGCAACAAACGGTTGAAATCTTCGTCATTAGTAACACAAAGCTGATGAAATAATCTATCATTCAAAGAGCTGCTACGGATTTTATTGACTGCTTTGATGACATATTGCAGTGATTGAAATAGTCGTTCACTTAAGTTTCTAGCAACCAAATGTTGTCTATGAATAACGCAATGTATAGCAAGGACATCTGGAATTTTATTCTTTAAGTATGCTATGAAGCCTTTATGGCGCCCTGTCATAGCCGGAGCGCCATCCGTAGCAACTGATATAATATTTTTCAAAGGAATCTCTTTCTCTTCACAAAACTTTTCCAATGTATTGAATAGGGTTTCGCCTTTTGTATCTGTCTCCAAATTTCTGGCAAACAATAGTTCTTCACGTATTTTCTCATCTTTAATAAACCTCACGTAAGATAGCAACAACGCTTCATTAGTTGGTAAAGTGGACTCATCGAGCTGAATTGAGAATTGACTAGTCCTCAGATGATTGCAAACAATGATTCTTCAATGTTTTCAGCCATTTCATCAATTCGTCTTTGCACAGAATTATTACCTACTCAAAGGAATTTTTCGGATAATATCTGCGGCCGGTTTATGAAGCACAGTAGTTATTACTTCCTTTATTGCTGGCAAAATTAACTCTTCTCCGATGTTGTGTGGTTTGTCTTTTTGAGCAATTAACAAAGAGATATTGTACGAAGCTCGAAGTCCGTCGTCATCTTGCTTAGCAGCCGCGGAAAATAGTTTTGATACACTTGGCTGAGTATTATGCTTCTTCTCTAGGTCTTGAAAATATGCTACATTCTTTTCTGTCTTATCTGGATGCATTTTATTCAAATGATCTTGCAGTCTTGAAGGCTTCATTGCTTCGTTCGAAAATGTTTTTAGACATAGAAGACACAAAGGCGACGACGGGTTTGTGGGATTTTCAATAAATCCGAATTTAATATATTCCGCAGAGTATTGCCGTCTCTTCTTTTTTACTTCCGACATTGTTTTGTTTTAAGAAATACGTAAGTGTTGAAATCAAGTACTGCTTATCTATTATGCGCGAAACCGCAAATGAAAATAAAATAAATTTACGTCGTTTATATAGGATTGCATAAGCAGCACGCACCAACAGGAATAAGACAAACGTGCATAAACTCGTTTATCTCATTCGACGCCCAACCGTACTCGACAAGCAAGAACAAGTATTATAGAACCAGCCGATTGGTATAGGAATGTACAATTCGGATTATTTAACAAAAACTTGTTAAAACATGATTGCCCGCGGTCTTTTATATCGAACCGAGTTTGAGCTATATCTTAATTAATATTAGTTGATGTTCACAAGATGTAGTCGAGAGTCGAGAGCTCAGTCGGTGCCTAAGAGTCTTCCTAGCTAGGTAGATGAAATTATAAATCGACCCCAAAGCCCTACACAATGCCCCCTTTTTTCTATTTTCTGGGTCTCTTACCGCCCCCCTTTAGGCCTGCAGCGCCCACAAGGGGGCGTTATCGCCCACGTTGGGAAAGACTGTTGTAGAGGATTACGTCTATTAGATGTATAGCCATCTGCACTAATTGCTTACCTCTTACGTATATTATACATACCTATGTACACACGGTTACATCCATAGATGTTACCTCGGTAGGATGTAAATATTGTTACAATATATATTTTATAGTAAGGGCTTGTGGCTAAGTAACAGCCGCACAGACCGATCGATCGAGGTTAAGCTGCGCTTGCCGCGGTCGGACTGTGGATGGGTGACCATCATTTCATACCGATACCCGTCCGTGCCTCGGAGAGCACGTTAAGGCGTCGCTCCTGTTTGTCAAATTAAGATCTATGACAGCCGTTACGGGTAGTCAGAGGCCTGAAAGTCTGACAACCAGTCATACCACGAGATATCGTGTTACCCAGTTACTGGGTTGTGGAGGTCAGATAGGCAGTCGCTCCATGTAAAAGAATGGTATTAAGCTGCATCCGGTTTGACTGGAAGCCGACCACAATGTAATTCTAATTAATACTGGGAAAAGGCTAGGCAGATATATACAATATATATTTTTCAAAATAAAACAACCAAGAAAATTGAATAAATAACGATAACCCACATAAAAAAGGGCCATTCCCAACCATTGTTAGTTATACCAACGTAAAATTAAGGTTAATAAGACCTTACCTTTGTTCCAATAACGGGTAAAGTACAAGAAAAACATCAATTGGCCTATTTACTGTTCGGTCCCTTCTACCCGATTGGAAAACTCATGCTCAATAAACCATTTTGTTTATGGCAACATCAAGGGAGTCTATTGGTTAGAAACATACATTAATCGTTGACAAAAACGGAGAATTGTATTAATCTACATACATACATATATACATTTTTGAAAAGCATTAGTGCATGCTTAGCGAATGGAAAAAAAATGGAAAAATAATACGGTTTTGCGCAATATTCGAACCTGCGCCTCCCGGATAAATACTCCAGGCCCTCTGACCGCTAAGCCATCTCGACCACTGCTCACTACCGCGAATTCTTCTTGCTCATTTTATTACGTCTTTTGGTGACGTCATTGCCATCTATTTAGTACCTTTATAGGAAACTGAGTTAATAGTGTCGGCTCTCTTATTGCCAGAAACTATAGAAATATTAATGTTCTCAAGTACAACTTTGTATTTTTGCGACTATACAGATATTATGTTACTTGGATAAGTTTAACTGTGTAATATAAATGTGATTTTAGGCATTTTTATGATTTTTTTAAACAAAGATTATTAGGCAGGCTAATAATCTTTGTTTAAAAAATCCTAGAACAAATTACGGAAAATATAGCATTCAATATGATGGAGCGCAGCAATATAATAAATTACCCAAAAGTATAAAAGAAGCCAAGTCTATGTCTACATACAATAAATTGCTAAAAACCCACTTTTTAAAGGATTTTTGAAAGTTTAATAGTTAATTCTTAAACTTGGCTAGTCTTAATACACGATATGCATAATTAATATAATACTTACAAAAAAAAAAAAAAATACAACATATAAAAATGTATTCCAAAATACAATGCACTCTGTAAAATAATTTAATTACATACATATTGTCATATATTATAATATTATCTAAAACTTGTAATGATAAACGCTCAAACCAGTTAATGTGTAATGAGCCTTAGTAAACATTCCTATTTCTTACACCTCACGCACACTCGCCGCAGCGGCGCAAAAGAATCTTTTCGGCAACTACCCTCTAACACTATTGTAAATTTAATATTATGCACACTACGCTGGTCTGTTGGTTTTAAGTTTAGTACTAAGTTATAAACATTGTATTCTGTAAGTGATTTGTTAATCTTTTGAGAAAATAAATATCTTAAACTAGATTTTATTTAGTTTAATTTAAAATTTTAAATGGAATAAGAATACGGTCGTGAGCAGGATGCGAACCTGTGCCTTCCGGATAAATACTCCAGGCGCTCTGACCGCTAAGCCATCTCGTCCTCTGCTCACTATCGTGAATTCTTCTTCCACATGTTAACACGTCTTTTGGTGACGTCATTGCATTCGAATCCTGCTCAGGACCGTATTCTTGTTTCAGTTAAAATTATAACTTTAATTTTCGCTAAGCATGCGATAATTAATGCTTTTCAAAGATTTCTATGTATTTTATCTAGTTATTAATTGTAATTTTCCATTCCTCCTTAATTAGTCAATCATGTAATCAGTAAGCCGTCAAGGCTTACTGATTACATGAATTACATCCCTTGCTCTTAGTTGGATTTTCTTCAAGTTGGATTTTCATTACTTCGAGTTAATTTAAATATTACAATGAGATTTTATTAATTAAATTTTTAATATTTTGAAGTTAGTTTCATAAAAATATTAACGCCACGAAAATTATGCAAAGAATTTAACTTGAAGAATGACCCCTACATTTTGTTAAGATAAGAATTTCACTCAAATTCATCATATAGATGAAATCAAACGTTGCTTTACTTTAATTGTTGTTTAACGAACAGTTTTTTTTTCCATTCAAAGTGTAATTATAGGCCTATTATGCTCGTTCTTCGTAGCGCTCTCTTCATTATAACTTTATTAAAGCATACCGGAGCTGAGAACTCCGGGCCTCGGTTGTGCACTCCAAGTTTATTATTTTTCTATAATAAATAAGTACAAGAAAATGTACACCTTTACAAAACAAAAAACCTAAAATTGTTAATGAATTAAAGAAGTGTATTTTTCAATTCATTGATATTTTGGTCAAAGATATCAATGTGTAACCCACCAACGTTTTCAAAATCAGGAGCCTTACATAGGTAGGTAGGAAGAATAACATGTTGTTATTTTTCTAAGGTACAACCACACGAAAGAAAGAGAAAAAGCCAGCCTTTATTATAATTCGTCAAATTCATCATAACTGCTTCGTTGGTCTAGTGGTGCGTGACTGCTGACCATGAGGTTCCGGGTTCGAGGAACGCTCAAAAATGTATTTATTTCTCTCTCTGTACACAAATTCTTCAGAAAATACACGCACACACAACATTGGTGACTCCGACGTGATTTGTTTTAAAAAGGGGGAATAGTGTGGAGGCATCCTGACGCGCATATTTTTGTAAGACCGGAGTCACATGGCGCTGGGAACTTTAGTTGACACGTACCCCGCACGACAGACACGCGCATTAGGCCACATTAGCATTGCTGTAATATAAGTAATTAATAAATACAGTGAGTAACCTCAAATTTTATTTATTTCTCTCTCTGTGCCTACACAAATCCTTCAAACAATACACGCACACACAAAAGTGTTATTGAGTTTTTCTGTTAGGAAATTCTCAGTAGCAGCTCAGAGTTTGGAATTGTGCCCGGTAGATGGCGATAGGCTCAATAACAATAATGGTAAAGTGTGGGTGTATACCTCTGCCAATACCTTCGGGGAATACAGGCGTGATGCTATGATGCTATGTTATATTCATCATACTTGTCAACATCGATAGATCCTCTCGGCTTTTGATGGGTGCAGACCTATTGTTAATGAACAAACCATAATTATATTAATAATTTAAAAGTTTTAGTTCAACCTCTATAGATGGCGTTGGCGTCGAGATAGATCGCGCTATAGTTTCGTTACCGATGTTTAATGTGGTCATTCACATATGTTGCAATAAAAACCAGCTTAGATCAGAACATAGTAGTGATTTTATTTCTATCCCTATTCTTGTTCACAATCAGTTGATGGTTACCAGCTCGTTAGCTAAATACCTATCAACAAATATATCTACGAAAATCGTACAGAAAAGATCATCATGATGATCATCATACATACCAATACACAGCATTTAACAAATGTCCGTAGTCATACTTTGAGGGGTCAATGTACCCATGTATAGTTTTATTATGGACTAGCTGTGCCAGCGACTCCGTCCGCGTGGATGTCGTAAATAACAAATGTTCGACGTGATTCTTTAAATTGGCATAACTTTTTTATTTATGAACCGAGTGACATGAAACAAACACAAAATGTTAAATGAAGCTTACCACAGTTTATTAGTGAAAACCAGATCTAAATCGGATAAGCCGTTTCTGCGATTAGCGTGCACAAACGCACAGACAAACAGAAAAACAAACAAAAATTCTAACGATCATTGTTTTGGGTGTTATTTGCGTTGTTAAAGGTCCCAATAATATTTTTTCTCATATTTCTTCCATGTATATAATAAATACCTTTGAATCGCAAGAGCTCTTCAGTCTGCTTGTGACCTCGATCAGTGAAACCTGTTCGTTTCAACCGATTCAAAAGTATTTATTGCGCGTTAATTCCTGTTAGTATTTAGTAATATCATGCAACGCGATAGTTTAAAAGTTTTTAAATATATTCTTGTTCAGGAATCTCTAGTGCAGCGTCCGATCTCTCGACTGCCGTGCCGTCACATTTAGATATCATATCGTTTCTTTTCCCCGAGAGCAAAAGTACAGTATCCTTTACTACTCAAAAATGGCCTGCATAGTGCATAATAATGTTATCTGCCTCGTCCACCCATCCACGTAATTTATACAAATGCATTCACATATCTCGCGTAAGTTTAGCTAAAGCCGTGCCGTGTGCCGTGTGTCATGCCGTGAATACATCGTCATAAATCCTGAGTACCGCTACATCAACTGGTTTATCCTGTCCTCCTATCCTCCTGCCCTCCTGTCCTCCTGCTAATACATGCGATTAATCCGGTTAAAAGTTGTAATCCTATCCTATTCTACTAATATTACAAATGTGAAAGTTTGTGAGGCCAGAGGGATAGATGGATGTATGTTACTCTTTCACGCAACAACTATTGAACGGATTTGGATGAAACTTCGCACAAAGTTAGCTTATAAACTGGATAAAAAGATAGGATATCTACTGTTATCCAGGCTGGACCCAATTCTGATGTCTACGCAGACGAAGTCACGGAAGCACAGAAGCTAGTATTATAAATGAGAAAAATTGTGAGGATGGATGGATGTTTCTCTTTAACGTAAGAAAGAAAAATATTTAATAGAAACACGGATACCTACATACAAACACAGAAAAAAAGTCACGCACAACAAGAAGTAATAGAAGTACACAGTTTATAAGAACACTCACACAAGCAAAACAAGGGACATAATTAAAATAACAAAATATAGTAATACTAGTAATAGTAATAATAAATAAGCGGCTCGCTTCAAGTCCCGGCAAGCACCGCACTCCTATCGGTTTAACAACGTAATAACTAGGTATTGAACGAATTCAAGATAAATCTTTGAAAAGCATTAACGCATGCTTAGCGAACTCTAAAGTTATTATATTAAATGGAAAAAGAATACGGTCGCGAACAGGATTCGAACCTGCGCCTCCCGGATGAATACTCGACCTCTGCTCACCACCGTGAATTCTTCTTCCATATTTTAACACGTCTTATGGCGACGTTATTGCTATCAATTCAGTCCCTATACAAGTGACCGAACCGACACGACTAACTTTGCAGTTAATACAATGTCGTAAAAGAAAAAAAGAAAAAGTTCTTTTTCCATTTAATATAATAACTTTAGGTATTGAACGGTTTTGAATGAAATTAAACACAAATATAGCTTATAACTAAACACTTAACATAATTTTTATTTCGGTTGCAATTTCTATTTTTTAGTCCACGCAGACGAAGTCGCGAGCTGAAGCTAGTGTTACATACAATAAAATGATCTACTATGGAAATTTGTACTATAGTTTATTGGCCAACTTATTCAATATGTGGTTCCAAGTTTCATTGTAAACACTGATTGATGTCGTGCCTAATAAACGTTGGTTGGTTTTAAAACTGACACAAATATTTTTGATATAAGTACGTCCTTTATTATTGCCCACATGTGTCCTGAATTAAATTATCTGTAGACAACATTTGTCGTCTTATTGTATTGGACGTAAAAATTTTCAATATCTGGTAGGTTCATCCAAAGAGCATGGTTTCTCTTGAAAATTAATCAATGAAGTAAAATTCGCTTGATTGACATTGAAAATATGTCAGTTCTTACTTTTTATTGTAAAATTAGCTTGAAAACTACTAAACAAACATGATTAAAACTTTGCAAACATGCTTTAAAATACAGTAAACTATGTTTAAGATAAATTGAATTTAAGATAACGCACTGTATGTAGCCTTTAATTTGACATTGGAATTGGATTAGGTTGAAATTCACTTCAAGAGTCTATGACCCTACTTACTGGATCAAAAACTGCCTAGTCTGATCGCAAGCGCACTAAGGTCCTCATGTCCATTCTCGGGACGGGCAGCGTAGTGTTATTAGATTTTTTTGTTAAGATATTCTCACTAGCAGACAGGATTGTAGAATTTTGCCGGGTTGATAGTAACCGCTGAAATATAGGACCTAATGGCGTCAATTCTAATGTAGCACTCTAAACAAGATAGGAGGAATAAATATATTTTTGTATAAAAACCTTTTTGAGACATATTCATATCAATTATTGTCACTCACGTGCTTTTTTTGGGTTTGCCGGACTAGTTTCGAACTCGAACGGAGGCCGCGGCGATATCGCGAGTCAAACAGGAGCTGTATCGCGTCGCGTACCGCTGCGCTCGCGCCGATAATGTGCTAATGTGTGTGCGAAAAATGCACGTAAGTAGTAACCAGTGAACAGTGATGTTAAATTCAATTTAGGCATGTCAAATTAAAATCTCCGAACGTTTGTAGTAGGCACAGTTTTTGGTAGCCACTAAAATTGGGGACGTCAAACGAAAATTGTATGGGAATTTTAGGTTGACACGATTAAATTTCAATTTGTTGTCATCCCGTCCCGTTCTTACAGTAACGGTTAATAAAAGACAGCAATGCAATGCTCTAAATTCACCTAATATGGTTTGCTACATTAGAATTGACGCCAATAACGGCCGCGGTGAAATGTCACCTCTGCCTTACTCTTCGGGAAATCAACAGTGATGCTATGTCATATGGTTCAAAAATAAATATAAGTCTCCTCAAATGTACAAAACGAGTGGACCCATTCATAAAAAATACAGTAAGTACCTAACATACAATATTTGTTTATAATCAGGATTGTTCCCAAGCGGTTCCATCTATCACCTAATGAGTAAATTAAATAAACCCGATAGCTTGCCCTTAAGGCAATTGGATGGAGTGAACAAATACCAACCCTTAACCCGTACACGCCGGATTTTTGGGTCGGAAGTGATTCGGCATTTTGTTCTAAATAGACCCTTTTCTTTGATAATTTTATTGATCTATCAATACTTCAAAATGGTGCAGGGATACCTGGCAGGGTCGATACCTGATAGTTTAAAGGAAGAAGTTTTCAGTGTTTTTTTTGTTTTACGCTCAGTTACTCGTAGGCTGAGCCTGACTTACCGTGTGACGCTTAGTTTCATTACCGGGTTGACTTACTGTATCGGTAAATGATGGGTGTACAATAATTACAGTAGGTATACCTTTGCTTATCCCTCAGAGGATATAGGCGTAATGCTAAGTTAAGTTGTAAATTAAAAAGTAATTCTAAAGCTACTAACAATTAAGTGGAATCGAAGTAAACCTTCCGTTCTCATCCATGTTGTAGCCAAAACCCTGTTTATATAGTTTAATTTCTGACGCCGAGCTTCCCGCAGAGTCCCTTACAAATATTACATATAAGCATAACCTTGATAAATGGACAAACACGGTAAGTAGGCAGGTTCTACTTTTTCCAAACCTCCCAGTGATAAATGTTTGTGCATGGTCTCACTGTGGCGACGTTACGACAAATAGTCGTGTATATTTTAATGAAGTGTTCACTTAATACCGTAAATTAAAGCACAATACTTCATATTATGATGTTCCTACATAACATGATTAGATACTAACATCCGCGATTATTGAAAGAAAACTAAGAAACTACTACCTACTGATAAAAAATACCAATAATAATATTTCACAGGAAACAAACAACGATGTTTGTTGTCCAATGAATAAAGTGTCTTTGTAGAGACTTATCAGATAACGACGTACCATCACCTTAACCTTCACCTTAACACTATCAATGCGGAAGAAGAATTCGGAACAGTGAGCAGAGATCAGGAATTGTTCGTTAGCAAAGCGCTAAAAGTATTCATAAAGGGGTTAAATCCATCCCACGATCGTATTAAATTTGTTGTTGAAAGACAAATACTAATATTTACTAAAATTCGTCACGGTATTATATTATTCTGTTACAATTTAGTGGGACGCGCCCTTATTTATGTAAGGGAGGTAGGAAATTGAAAAATAGATTGATACGCACCTAGGAAGAAGGATGGTGCGTATTCACGTATTTTTTCATGGAATTATTGCTCCGGGATCGGTCCATTTGCTCAATGGAGTGTTAACTTATTTTCTTTGCATATTACAATATTTGTCGTTTCATGAAATTAGGTTTTATTTTTTAGTTGCGCATGGCTGTTAAATACTAGATTTTAGGTCAGTGTTGACAAATCTAAAACTATTAGTAATAGCGAAATTTGTTATAACTCATAATAACCTTTTTAAGACAGGTACCTATATATCTAAACGACTGGAGCTGGCCGACTGGGAAAGTAAAGTAGATGACGTTATCATTCCAACATGTTCTCTTGACAGTCCAGTCTCAAGCACGATGTTGAGAGCTATCATCATGATATTAATCAACAGCTGTTCTTATATTTTTTATCGAATGATTACTTAATGATCTAATAGGCATTTACAGAGCTGTTGTATCTAATTTGGTTTTTAAACAATATTCTATAATATTTACTTGATATTTTTTTTTATTATATAATATGATTGTTCAGGTAAGGTTAGATATTTTTCAACACATTTGCTAGTAAAGTATAAATTTAAATTGAGAACTGTTTACACCTCTGCCTACTCCTTCAGAGAAAAAAGGAATCCTGCTCACGACCGTATTTTTCTTTCCACAAAAAATTATAACTTTAAAGTTCGCACCGCATGCGTTAATGCGTTTGGAAGATCTGTGAAAATCCTACTTCCTATAAGGTATTTTTCCTGAAATATAAATCGATACCAAACCCGAAATCTCTGTTTACTTTGTAGGGGATAAAAACATGGACCGGGCGTTGAAATGCTCGTAAATTTCATAGATAGCGCTTGTCGCAGCTTGATTGAGAACCGTGAATCTTCAATAGATTGACGCGATAAAATAGTGTGAATAGCGATGTGGCCCAATGACGTCATTGGCGAGACGTCACGTAAAAGTATGCTGCAGTTCTGGTGGTATAATATGACCTAAATTCAAATATAGGTTCTTGTTGTGTAAGTTTGGAGGGCAGGTATCGATGTTATGTTTTTGTATAAAAACTTTCGTGAGACATATTCATATCAATTAATGTTCACCGGTTACTACTCACGTGCATTTTTTGGGATTGCCCGACTAGTTTCAAACTCGAACGGAGCCGTTAGTCATGAACTGATATGTGAAGCTATGTTTTTTTTTATTTATTTTTTAATGATTGTTAAATTATATTAGTTTTTATTCATAGCATGTTTGGAAAGTAGTTACTAACTTGTCGATCACTTAGAAATTATTTGATAATATTCTGGCGCGTTGAACTAGCGGTCGCATGCATACTCTCGGGTTGGTAAAAGTATTATTGGGTTTGTTTTGGTTAGAAAATTCTATGCAGTAGCCCAGAGTTTGAAATTGAGTCCGGTTGATAGCGAAACCGTATGCATACGGTATTAAACGTATTATATGGGACGACACCCATGGGTGTAGTATAGTTACATCTCTGCCTAACCCTACTGGGAAAACAGGCGCGATACTATGTTTTTGTATATTTATTTATTACTAGCTGCACCCGTGGCTTTGTTTACGTCAAAGAGCTCTGGACGCCTAACTAAGATTTCAAGTATGCATACATACAAACACACACCTGATTCTCATTGCGGTAGACAGAAACCATACATTTTATCTTACATATGTATGTAAGAGGTATGCATGCTCAGTGGTTTAGTTTGTTTACCTGTCCTTTAGAGTGTCCTGTCCTGGGAAGGTCCGGTACGTTCGTGGATGTCAAACCCTCAACCCCTTCCAGATTTTCACTACTTGTAATAGTCTCTTTTTGTCTATCCTCATTGACGCCACCCATGAACAGCCAGCTGTACCTTTTCAGACACTTGCCAGTTGTCCTAGTCACTTACACTCAATTTCCTTTCAAAGTCCGTTATAGGTTTCCTTATCTCATCCATCTTTTACTCGTTATTGTAAATTCATAAGTACAGAATATTACTTATCTACATGAGCAATTGTGATTATTGCTTTGAAGTATTCCTGAAATTAATTATTATTTATGATTCACTATTATTGCCATACTAGTTTAGGTAGTGTCTGTAGACGCAGTGTCGTGAGTTTAAGTTGCTACATCGGCGCGGGCTCATGATTAAGGGCTCTGTTCGAGTACGAAACTAGTCGACCAATCCCGAAAAATGAGTATATATATATATATATATATAATTATTCCTAATCTTTGTTACTTAATATAAATTATTATTTGTATTTGACTCGCTAATTACCAGACGCAGTAGAATTATTACTCTTATCAATTACAATCCGAGTATACCTAAATATTAATAATGCCTTTAATGATTAATAATGTAATTGTCTCGTTGGTCTAGTGGTCGCAAGTGCTGAGCACGGTCATGGTTTCGATGCTCGGGTCGGAAAAAGTGTTAGTGAGTTTTTCTGATGAGAAATTCTAAGTAGCAGCTCGGAGTTTGGAATTGTGTCCGGTAGACGGCAATAGGCTCACTACCTGTTACATGGGACTTAATAACAGTATTGCTGAAATGTGGGTATAAAACTGTGTACGTCTCTGCCTACCCTTTGGATAATACAGGCGTATACTATGCTTGTTACTTCATAAACAACAAGTAAAAGCCAATTTATATTCACATAAAAAAAATATAATTATATAAAAAAACCAACTTTAGCATAGACTATATAATTTACGATTTGTCATTTTATGGTTTTATTAACGCTTTATGAAACGCGAAACGTTTCGTTGTTATAATGTTAACAAATAGTAATAAAACTGTGTTGACTGTTTGCTAACTGCTCATAATTTTGAGGATTAAATGGCTCTGGATAATTTTAGAAAGGTCGATAACCTTTAGCAAACTAGCCACTTAACTAGAGAAAGTTAATTTTAGTTTTTATGGCTTTATCTCGCTGTAATTAACATAGGGGACTGTGTTGAGTGTGCGGGATTGATAGAAGTATTTTGACAGCCATTTTGTTTTGGTGTTGAAAGGGACAACGCTTTCAAAACTCTTAAAAAGCAATATTCTACATTTTCATTAAAACTAGAATCCTCGCACGTGAAATAAGTAAAAAAAAAATCGTGAACTATAGTGTAGATATCATTGCTTCCATAGTTAAAAAAGAGTGAATATGCAAATAGATTTTAACGTCCTTATAATCTAGGTTAAAAGGAATAAAGTTAGATTACTTCTGCCTTTGCAATGTGCAGGTGTGTCAGAATCGTAGCAAGTGGAAATCTATAGTCTCTGCCTACCCCAGTGGGTAACAGGCGTGATTGTACAGTATATGTTCAGTTCAGTAGAAAACTGGTAATCATTGGAAATATATATATAGTGGAATGGAGATATAATAAACTGTCCCTACTCTTCCTCCAAATTGTAAAAGTTTTGTAACCGATATGATCAACTTAGGGATAGGTAGAGGTGTACCTATTGTACATCAACATTTCTGCGTACCGTTATTAAATGTCATGTAATATGTGGAGCCTATTGCCATCTACTGGGCACGATTCCAAACTCTAGTCTGCAACTAAGATTTTCCTAATAGAAAAATTCAATAACACTTTTCCCGATCCGGAAACTCACCTCAAACAATGACGCAGTAACCGTTATGAATGAAAAATTGCAGTTTCTATATAGAAATTGTGTACGGTCGCGAGCAGGATTCGAACCTGCACCTCCCGGATAAATACTCCAGGCGCTCTGACCACTGAGTCATCTCGTCTGGGGTCGCGCGCAGGATCAAATTCTTTTTCCACAAAAAAATATAATTTTACTGTATGTTTTTTTTTTTCTTTTTAATATGGCCTCTTGCAGAAACCCAGAGGGGTTTTGTCTGCGTAACCGGACAATATCTAAGGCGAGGCAGTCTGATGCCTCCAGCCAGAGCATATTTTAAGATACTACAACCTAAGCAACAGCGCTAAGGGCGTCCCCTGCGGGACACGAACCTCGGCTTAGGGCATTGCTGGGGGGACAACTAGGGACTAGCTGGGTCATATCAGTATTATTATTAAGGGACGAATTTAAAGCTACTAGCTCGGCGCGGGCCGGCTCGAGCAAGGGTCGGGGCGGATATGATGAGACATTTCGCGACAGACGCGGACCTCGCCGGTGAGGTCTATAACGAGACTCTTGAGCTACAGTGATCCTATCATCGGAACGGAGGAGAGCGTGACGTGGTCGGCGGATTTTCTTGATCTGGGACGGCCTGTAATCAGCGGACGATTGTATGTTTGTTCCAGCGTGGTAATTAATATTTTATAGGTACTTATTCAAGTGATACGTTAATTGTACGTAAATATTTTGCATGCTGTTAAATTATGGCGGAAAGTGTCATTGTTCTGAAAATTTATACGTATTATTATCATAATGTACCACATTTTATGCAAATTAATAACATAACATATAACATAGCATCACGCCTGTATTCCCCGAAGGGGTAGGCAGAGGTGTACACAATTGTGTACACCCACATTTCACCAATGCTGTTATTAAGTCCCATGTAATGGGTGGTGAGCCTATTGCCATCAACCGGGCACATTTCCAAACTCCGGGCTGCTACTGAGAATTTCCTAACAGAAAAACTCAATAACACTTTGCCCGACCCGGGAATCGAACCCGAGACCTCCTGCTCAGCAGTCGCGCTACGGACCACTAAACCAACGAGGCAAATTAATATATATATATATATTATAAATTAATATACATCTAAATTTAAAATCTAACACTTTCACTGTTCAGTGAACCACTTGTGGTAGGTATACGGCGATTGTTTAACTATTGTGTCTGCTTCGTGGACAGGAAAACTGTTAATAACTAAGTACACAACTACTTTACAAAGCAAACTGGTCGGCACTTCGGGTAACCAGAGGGCTGTCCTGTTTCTTGGTCAGAGAATTAGCATTGGCAGTTTAGCGGATGGCAGCGATGCGGAGGAATACTTCCACGCCTGAACCATGTTTGTTTTATGTTATACTAGCTTCTGCCTGCGACTTAGCCGGGACAAAAAGTATCCTATGTGTTAATAATCCAGGTTATAAACTACCTGTGTGCCAAATTTCGTTCAAATCTCTTCAGTAGTTATTGCGTGATAGAGTAACAAACATCCATACATACAAACTTTTGCGTTTATAACATTCCTCTCGTCAGTGGGGCGCCGCCATTATGAAAACCCGCGTCTGTGGAGGAACCGACAGTCGGCTCATTGCAGCGTTCGAGGCATGACGCGTAAATAAATGCTCAATTTTCGCGGTAAAACGTGTTAGTTTCCATAAAAGTGTTATTATTAGTGTAAATTATTAACTACATTAACTATATAAACAAACAAAAAGTTGTATTGTGCAAGTTTAGAATAAAAATAACGTAATTCAAAATTACGTAATGATGACGCAATAGTAGGTACAAGGTCGACGCTCCGCCACGTGTTTGTTATCGTAATATCTTTTTATTTAAAGCGATGACCTACCTTTTTTATTGTTATAACGCAGTGGTAATATAGTGTAGTATTTGATTTAGTGAGTGTAGTGAGTGAGTGATTAGTGATTACGTATATTTTGATAAAAACAGTGGGCGGTACCCAGTACTGGTAAGTACCTAGATTAATTTCGATAAATATCCTAATCCTTATAACTGTGCATTAATATGAGTTATCTAATGTGTAGATTATATTCTTATGTTCACAAAACAATAACAATATAGCCAGTCGAGCGAGTATTCTATAAATAGAATTCCACTTTCCATAACGGGGCAACGAACTCCGCCGGCCGTTATTTTTTGATAACGTGTTTATTTAATAAAAATGTATGTACGGGTATCAATATTATTCAATAGATTAATGTAAATAGGTATACTGTATCGGGATTAATAGTTTTTATCGTTACAAAATGATAATTCATATGTATTATAATGTAAAATAGGTAAAAAATTACGATATTTTGCGTTTACCGCCAAATTTAACGTATTTTTCTTTTTTTTTTGTCTATCATGTTATATACCGTATTCAAGGAAATTTAATATACTTTAATTCTTCTATACATCACCATAGTGCTTTCCATATCAAAAAACAAAGATATCATAATGTATACGTAAGGAGGTAGCACGCTGTCCACCCGTGAACATATGGCCCCACACACGCGCCATATTGCCAATCGACCGACTGTCGGTCGCTCCACAGACGTAGGATTTTTATATCATCATAAATAATTTTGCATTTGATTTTTCTATAATCAAATTACTTTCGTTGGCTGTTTTGTTTGGAAGTTTTATCAAATTTATAAGGGATCAACTTGGAAATATCCCCTATCCCGTAAAAAAATATCATCAAAATCGGATTACTCTGTTAAAAGTTATGCGCGGTAATACATTATATATATGTATATACCCGTTGATTTGAGAACCTCTTTCTTTTTTCGTCGGTTGAAAATGCAAATACAAGCACCCACTAAATATTCAAAACAAACAAAGTCCACAGTTAAACACGTGCAAACAAAATAAAACAAACATCGAATACTAACACTGACAATCGATTTACATTTACTAATCCCATAACATTTGTTTGTTAAATTAATTGAGCGAACGAAATATATGTAGACAAAGAAATATTTATACCTAACTGGTTGTGACCGTGATTTCGTTCACGCGACACTTGGACAAATAAATTACTCCTTATAACATCAGCTATTCGCCAATGAAAGACCCGTCAAAATCAGTCCAGCCATTTCGGAGATTAACTATAACAAACAGAGAGATAGAATACATGCTGTGCCGACCCCAAGTAAATTGGGATAAGGGTGGGGGATGATGATGATGATGATAGACAAAATTATCAAAAAATGTTTTATCTTTTGACACTACAAACAGGCACTTCAGTTTTAATTATTTGTTTATTAGAGTATGAATATATTTTGTTCATAGCAATCACATTGTTACCCCGGCTCCAACAAATAAGGGTCAAAAATTACCTTTGGTCAAGCGACGTTACTAATGTCCCAGTATTCACACAAAAACCGCAATTAAATTTGAAATATAGCGTGAATTTATTTCCAGCATTTCAGTTTTTGCTCTTCTCAAGCATTGCCATTACGTCATTACGTAAACACAATCGAGGGTTTTTAAAATAAAAAGGAAACGTTTCATTTTTTTTCTTTTACGTTTCTGTGAGATTCATTATCTTTATTAAAGAATAGCTTTTTTAAAAGAAGGATGGCTTGAGGTTATATGATTCATGAAAGGTTGAAAGTACATATACATACCACATACTCTTAAGTCCCCGGAAAGTTTGGTAGAAGTGAACTTATTCCCTCTACATTTCACGAATGCAGTGATAGTGGTTACTGTTGGACTGGTAAGTGAAAGGTCACAAGTTATCAAAGGTCAAAGTTCTCACACTTTACCCAACCTAGGGATCTAACACTCAGCAGTAGCGTTTATGGCCACTAGACTAACGAAGCATTCAGTTTGCACCTTTATATATTTTTAAAACCCATCCACGTACATGAAGCAGTGGAGCTATTACCAAACCTATAATCTTTTTTTATTGTATTTTCAATTAAAGCTTAAATAAGTCCTTTTCACATAGAGATAATTGGAAACCAAGCATGTTTTTCACACAATTATTGAGTTTAAGAATAGCTTGAACAGAAATTTCCGTTTTATGTCTAAATCCGAGTTTGTAAGCAGATGCAATTAGTGACTTTCAAACTTTGTGGATACTTCAAGTTTGCGAATTTCCTTTTCAAACAAGACTTGTCAATTCATTGATTAATTATTTATGTCAATTGTAGAGTAGGCTGACTGAACTAAATTTTGCGCATTGCTGTCTTTACTAACACTTACTTTAAAATAAGAACGGAGTCGAGAAAAGTTAAAACACGTCATCGTGTTTAGGCAAGTCATACAAAAATTTCCATACAATGAAGATTTGACGTGTCAAATTTTCTTGAGTATCTAAAAGTGTGTCATGGTGAAGCTCTGCTTAGGTCCATTTAAATATCCCCTAATATTATTGACATTGCTCTCAGCATCGCCGTATCTAGGGGAAACCCCCCAGAAATAAATTGATGAGGTTAAAACCCTCCCAAAATATATTCCTAGCTTCGGCCGTGGCTTTAAGAGTCAGTAAGCTGAAGAGGCGATGAGCCGGTCATATACAGCTTGTAGCAGAAGTCCAAAATAATAGTGTCTGTATACAATTCTTGGGTGTTGGAATCGAATCCCAAATTGTAGAACAGTGATGGTTTTTACCAAAAACATTCGACCACAGCCCTAAAAGTCTGTTGGAAAGCGCATGTGATCAAATGAATTGGTAACCCATAACAGACCATCACGAATGTAATCTCCGAAGGGGTAGGCAGAAGTGTACTCAGTTGTACCGCCACATTTCACCAATGATGTTATTAAGTCCTATGTAATAAATAGGTGATGAGTCTATAGTCATTTACCGGGCACTAATCCGAACTCCGGGCTGCTTCTGAGAATTTCTTAACAGGTAATCCCAATAACACTTTGCCCGACCTGGGAATCGAACCGAAGACCTCAGCGGTTGCGCTTGGGACCACTAGACGCAGAATTATATTTAATATTAGGCAATGGCCTGCCTATTCATCTTCAACGAGGCAGTTGTACGGAAAACTCCTTTTCTAATATTTGTGCAGGCAGTTCTCTAATTGATATACATCCATATCCATAAGTATTCATAAGGACTTTTGTTATACGATATAGCTCGCAGAATCGATAACGAGTGAGGAAAAAAATTTGCGCATTGCTTTCTTATACTGACACTTAGCTAAAATAAGACGGAGTGAGGAAAAATGTGTCTTGAATCGCAACAACTGTAGGAGTGTATGACGTTCCCGCACCGATGGATCGATGACATCATAAAGGTTGCAGACAGTGGCTGGCCCAAGGCCGTATGTATTGGAAAATCTATGTCCAGTACTAGATATCTATAGACTGACATGATGATGAAAATCATGCCACCTAATAATGTTCAAAAATGTTTGTTTGACATCTCATAATTTGATTTTGACGTCTCTTATAATGAATCCCGTCTCGCTCTTCTAGTAACTGTTAGTAAAATACAGCAATGCTCTTGTTTTAGTTTAGTCAGCCAACGCTAAAATTTAAACCATGAAGTACCAAAGTAACTAAATATTAATTGCTTTGTTTGCATCTAACTTTTTTATTAAATTTGTTGTTAAACAACACCAATTTGTTGTATATCAATATAAAAGTTTCTATTAAATGTTTAGTTGTGTCGACTTCAAAGAGATTCATATTTCTTTGTTGCCGAGACATCAATATGACATTCTGACCTTTCGCAAAGCAACTGAAGAATTATTATTACATAAGATATATCACATAGAAATCATGTACATAATCTTACTGCGTACAAATGAAACATTATTGCTATTGTTCTTTATATCTTCGTAATATTTGGTTTTATTTTTTGTGTTTGCGTTGCATTGTTGTTTTCGGTTTAAGGTGATTAGATGCGCCAGCTGCAAATTAGACATATCTTTCGAGGCTTACTTCTCCAAAACGGATGAACCAAATGCTTCCAAAAAAATATATCATAATTTTGATCTACTAAGCTATAAGTTTTAGGTTTATCTTATTTCTTTATACGGTTCGTTTTTACAGAAAAAAAACCAAATTAACCTACGATTCACGTAGAAATGACTAAATTACTGAAGCGATTTTAATTATTTTTTCATCAGATTATAGACAATTTTATAGTCTATAATAATTTAGTTTGAAATTCGCCCGTTGATGACGGACCGGATTTATAAAACGGTGAGTTCTAACCAGGCATGGAAAACATAAGAGCCTTCTTAGTTGTCGTAGGGAAATCGTGTTTGATCGCCAACTCGCAGTGAGCTGTCGTGGGTGAATGTATGTTCATTCTCTTTATGAGAACAGGATTCCAAATAAAGATAAATATTTCAAGCGCAGTAACCCATGCCTAGCGAACTCTAAGGTTTTACATTTTTATGCAAAGAAAAATACGGCCGTGAGCGGGATCCAAACCAGCGCTTTCCGGATAAATACTCCAGGTGCTTTGACCAACTAAGCCACCTCGACCTCTACTCTGCTCAGTACCCCGAATTATTCTTCCACATTTTAATACGTCGTTTGGTGACGTCATCGCTATCTATTCATATCCTATACAAGTGACTGAACTGACACGACTAACATTGCAGTTAATGCAATGTCGAACAATGCGATTATCTTAACAATTAATAAAGATAAATCTTTGAAACGCACTAACGCATGCGTAGCGAACTGTAAAGTTGATGAGCTGATGATGATGTTCGTGAGCAGGATTCGAACCTGTGGCTCCCATATAAATATTCCAGGTTTTCTGACCAACTAAGTCATCTCGACCTCTGCTCACTACCCCGAATTCTTCTTCCATGTTTTAATACAACATTTGGTACCTAAGTTTTAATTCGTTCAGAAATTCTCAGCAGCAGCTCGGAATTTGGAACAACACCTAGTAGATGTAAATAGGTTGCCACCTATTACCAGGGATTTAATAAAATCATTGGTGAAGTGTAGTGTATGCACCTCTGCCCACCTCAAGGAATACAGGCGCTATGTATGAACGAACTGCGTTTAGTTGAGTCAATCTGCGTAGCCTTGGGATCGGCTTCCAGTCAAACCAAATGCAGTTTAGTACAAGTATTTCACAAAGAGAGACTGCTTATCTGACCTTTACAACCCCAGTTTCTGGTTAACACTGGTTGTCAGACTTTCAGATCTTAATTTGACAATGGGGACCAATTTTAACGTGCTTTCACAGGCGCGGCCCTTTTGGGATGAAAAGATAGTCACTCATCCACAGACTGACCGCGGCAAATGCAGCTTAACCTCGATCGATTGATCTGTGTGGCTGTTACTTAGTCACAAGCCTCTACGTTATTTATGTACTAAACATAAAACGAGGGTCAATAATCAAAGCATACAAGTTAGAGATGCTGTGCTTTGTAATTGAAGGCACTAAGAGGGCGAGTAACTTTGTTATTGATTGCATACTTTAATTAGATTGTCGGGAATAATTAACAAGTTTTACTTAGTACGTTTATAGAGGAGTTTGCAAGTGTACCGTAGTGGACAGATTTTGGTTAGCGATCTGGTTTGAATGTAAGTTTGTTAGTGGACGATTATTATTAATGTAGGTATGTAAGTACAGCAGTGATAGCGTAGTGGTATGACCGTTGGACTGACAAGTCTAAGGTCGCAATTTCGAATCCAAGGTACGCGCCACTGTCTTTTTGAAGTCATGTGTGTATTATAAATTTATTATCACTTGCTTAAAACGGTCAAGGAAAACATCATGAGGAAACCAGCACACTGGGGAGATGTTCCCGATAGCGTGTAAAGCCATGTTAGAGGTGGTTTAAACTCTGACACTGGGTTTTTCATCAACCACACGATAAGAAGAATGTATATAAGTCAAAAGATTTAATTAAGGCAGGGATTGAAATTTCCAAAATAGCGGTATTTTGATTCCTTTACTAAAACAGAAACCAGCAATAGAAACTAAATTGGAACATTTATGAACCTTTATTTATTCCGAACTTGTTTAAATTCATACGATACTGAATATAATAGCTGACACTGCCCGAACTAAGGCAATTTGAAAGAAAAGAAACGCGCCGAATGCATCAATTTAGATACTATACCAATATAATGGTACCTGTATTTAGAACCGGTACGTCAGAACCGAACCCGAAAACAGAACCAAAACCGGATCGTACCGAATAGTGGAACCGAAAAATAACGTTACAGATATTTATTATTCACATAAAACATAGCAGTGTAACATCATGCCTGTGTTCTGTGGGGAGGTGGGTAGAGGTGTGCACAGTTGTAGGTGTACAACTGTATACACCTCTGCCCACCTCCTTTCACAATTTCACATTCCGGGCTGCTACTGAGAATTCTCTAAAAATAAACGCAATAACACTTCTAAACCATTTCAAAGTTAAAATCACTATGAGTAAAATTTCCAATGTGTTTTTAGGGTTCCGTACCGTAAAAGAAAAAACAGACTCTCAAGGCAATCAAAATTATAGGTTACTTTCCACTGACCTAGAACTATGAAATTTGGCAAGTAATATCGTCTTATACAAGAAGTACAGAAAAAAACTGAATACGATTTTTTTTTATTAAATAATTTATTTTTATTAAAAAAAAATGATAATAACAAAAATTTCATGTTTACACTGAGCTGTGACAAACAATTTCAGTAGTCACCCTAATAAATTCTGCCAATGAACAACTGAAAATATCTAAGTTTTGCGCCACGTTATTTAATAATTTTATGGCCCTAGCGACTGGAGCATGTTGGCCTAAGTTAGTGCGAGCTGACGGAACCTCAAACAAACGTTGTCTCGCACTTAGTCTTAATATACTGCTTGGGATAGGCAACCTCAAAGAAGCTAACACGGATGGATTGTTTAGTTTGCCATGGAAAACCTGGAATACATATTTTAGAAGTGCTCCATCGCGCCTAACTTCCAACTTATAATATCCAACCATACCTATAACAAATAAGGTTGGATACATAAGGGGATAAAAAGGATATACTCCATATTGCTTTAGATATAGATATCGGGTGAATTTGTTTTGCATCTTCTCCACCATGAGGCTATATTTAACTTCATGGGGATTCCAGATGATGGCACTCGTCTCTAGTTGACTTTTAACTAACGCATTGTATAAAACCTTCACAGCAGATAAGTTATTGAAGTCCTTGGTTTCTCTCATAATGAAGCCTAGGTTTTGAAGGCTTTGGAGCAAATATTTGCAACATGTTCCCGAAACTTCAAATCACTAGTAACTAGCACTCCTAAATCTCGTACCGAAACAACACGTGGTATAATAGTTCCCTCCATATCGTATTGATGGTGCAAAGGGTAAACTGCACGAGTGCAAGACATTACATTACATTTAGCAACATTGAAAAGCAGTCTGTTTTTCCTACTCCATTCACTTACTAAATCAATGTCCCTTTGCAAGCGCTCACAATCAGGAAAAAACTGCGAGATTCGACTCCTGAACTATTTATAATATGTACTTATTGTGTCTTTCGCCTTCATGCTTTTATAGATTTAATACCTACACTTTGAGATCGTACCACATTCACAAAAACACGGTAATACATTTTAACAAACAAAATAGATACCGTTTCTCTGGTAACATAACTACTAAGTAATTTGCTGTCTCGTAAGTAGTTCTAAATCATGTTAAGTAAGTAGTAAGTACAAGTCATCTTACGTCTCGTTAGCTAAAAGGTGAACTAAACTTAATTACCGAGTTTGGTCTGCGGAGATTTACCACAAACTTAAGGTACTCTTACAAGGCCGAGTAAAGTTCCGAATAATGACCAAGAAACCACCTACTTCACTGACAATGATTTTTTGTTATATACATACATACATACATACAAAACGCCTGTTTCCCATTGGTATAGGCAGAGACTATAGATCATATATAATGATATTTTTTAATACATGTTGAGGCCATGTATACGTAATACCTATATAAATTAATATTTTTCAAGGAAACATTGAAAAAAAAAAGTAGTCATGAACGGGGCTTGAACACGCGACCTTTGACGTCCGTGTCATCACTCTACCAACTGAGCTGCCTTGTCGTGTTCAAACCTATTGAATTTCCAATCCTCTTTGTAATCGTCTTTTTTTTGAAAAGTAGTAATAAGCAGAAGAAACACCGCCTCGCTAGTCTGTCGTTCACTTGAGAGGCCCTGATTGCACATTATTATGACTCAGTATTGGATTTTATTTAAAAACACGGCAGCGTAAGCCGGACTAAGCCAGGTGCGTACCTACCTAAAGTTTTCTTATGTTTCTTCTTTAAGGTTTTCTTTCGTTCTTCTTTTCTGACTGGTGTTGTTGAAAAATTTTCCTCATAAATGTTTAGAGCAGCTACGTAAACGTAGGTACCTACTTATGTTTTTAAATAACTTACACTCTCGATTTCACGAGAGAAATGGGGCAGTAGTTTTTCAGCAACGTAACATCACCCTTCTTTAAAAATAAGACCACCACGCTCCTGCTCCATGCCTCCGATGTCTTGCCAGTGTGGATGAAGAGATTAAAGAGTTTACGGGTTCTGTCAAAACAAAGGCGTTCCTCCTGCCTTGAGTAGCTCTGTAGTAATCCCGTCCTCCCCTGGAGCTTTGTTGCCACGAAGCTGTCCAAGAGCCATTCTAATCTCACCCATATCGATGTGGGGAAGCTCGTCAGTGAGGTGGCGCGTGAGCCTGGTTCGTGGATCATCCCCGCCTTGGGCTTGAGGTAGATGACTTTTGGGAGTATGGGGGAACGAGGTGTTGGTGTTCCTCCATAGAAAAGGGAGGATCCTCCAACCAGGCGGGTGATATTGCCTGGCGGGCCACGGCCCAACGGTTAATGTCGGGACGTCGTATATATACACACTCGTCGTCAAACTTTGATTGCGCGATGCAGGGTGTTGTGCACGTAGTTTCCATGTAGCGAGATAGATGTCGCTACATCACTCCCCTCCGAGACCGGAGGTCGATCGTGTTGATGAGTCAGCGGTCAGTGCGTCTGAAGAGCTTGCCAGTGCCAGTGAGGTTCCAGTGAGTCGGAACCGGATGCCGCGTAGTTCACGGTGAGTCGGAACTGAGAGCGGTGATGCTGCGTAATCCTCAGTGAGTCGAGGTAGTGCAGTGGTGCGTAGTGGCTGGCTGCTGCGTCGACCAGGAGAGAATGGCTCTGCTTGTTGACCGGCCGAAGGTGCAGTGTGCTATGCCGAAGTCGCTGTTGTGGCTGAGAGTGATGACCAGGTCTGCGCGTCTGCTACAGGCTGGTGGTCAGGGTACCCGTTGAAGCCGAGTATGCTGGCTGGCTGTGTGACTCGCTGCTTGCTGCTCGATTTGATGCTAAGGGGGAGTGGAGATGACGGAGTGACGACGAGGTTGCTGCTGATCTTCTTCAGCGAAGGCTGCACTGATGTTCGTGCTCGGGGTCACCAGTATAGGGGAACGAGGTGTGGTGTTCCTCCATAGAAAAGGGGGGATCCTCCAACCAGGCGGGTGATATTGAAAAGAAAGAAAGAAAGAAAAATATTTTATTTGATCACAATACCACGAGACACACAACAGACAAACAACTATAGTTTTAACACAAAAATAAAACGAAGAGAGTTAACAAGTTATTATTCTAAGTACAATAACGTAAGGAACGTTAATATTATAATTAGAAAGACATATCATTAACGAGTCAGATTCCATTGTCATTCATGAAGTATGTGTCCCATGGCTGAACCAAATGGGTCACCAGATCAGCTTCATGTCAAGCACAAGCGCCTGACGCTGGTTTTCATCTGGTGCCCTTGTGCTCCACGGATGTCAGTCAGACTACAAGTGTTGTTCTGTGTATAAGTACGTACTATACGTATGTAGTATAGTGGTAGTGTATATTGTACAGGTGTGTATCATATCCATATTTTAAATTCAATATTTAAGTAATATAAGTGTTTTTTTTTTATGCAGGTACTTGTAAAATGCATACTCAGCAAATGAACGCTTTGTTTATTGCTGAGTGTGTGCGTCCGCCAGCGACTCTGTGAAATGCGAAATGAGAAACCTGCCTAATCATCAGTAACGCAACAGCTTGCTGCGTCGACGCACGCTCGCCATTTAATTATTATTATAGTTTAATATATATATATAAATATTAATATAGTTATTGAAATATTGTAAAGTGTGTTCCCATTTTTGGTTACAATTGAATATTTTATAATTTTTCTGCTCAACCCAAATACGCGCGATGTTTTATGTTGTGCCAAGGAGAAGATAAACACATGACTTACTGCTTTAGCGACTCGCACGCACAATATGTGGCACGAATCAACCCTGATTTGTGCAATGGGTGAGTATCCACTGATATAACCAGCGATAAATTTATTAGGTAAAATAGATAGATATTGCCTGGCGGGCCACGGCCCAACGGTTAATGTCTGGAGGTCTTTAGGTCTGAACTTTGATTGCGCAATGCAGGGTGTTGTGCACGTAGTTTCCATGTAGCGAGATAGATGTCGCTACAGGAGTATATGTATCTCACCTGTCGATGATCACTACCGCCATTAACCCTGCTGATCACAGAGACATTTTGAATGCTTTACGCTTTTTAGTCAAAACGAAGTCGATCTCATTCCTAGAAACATTATCGGGGCTTCGCCTGGTCCACTTCCTTTTGGGGCCTTTTCTGGAGAAGGAATTAATCAGATAATCTCCTGGGCCTCGAGGAAGTTTACAAGCATCTGCCTCCTGTGATTTCTGTGCCCATAGCCGAATGAGCCTACTCCCGACTCGCGACTATCGTTTACTCCCACCTTCGTGTTGAAGTCACCCATGACAACAATGTAATTTGTATTGGTATAAGACATAGCTTTCACTATGTCTTCATACATGGCCTCGACTTTGTTATCAGGGTGTGCGGACTGTGTGACTTGTGGACCTGAAACTCGACGCCACCTTGGGATAGTTGGTGTCCTTCTCGGAAGTAGAGTAATTGACCGGCTTCGAAGGTTATCGTCTCTTCCCTCTGTCTTCGGTGCTCCGAAAGACCCACAATATGCCTCTTCCAATATGGCAACGTGTTAGTTAAGCACAGAGAGCGTCCGTTAAACGGCACCAGGTAAAATTTATTTCGTTATTAATACCCTGCAGTCGCTCGGGGATTCTTAGCAGCCCCTACCACACCGTTACCATGGCCGGTATCATTATCCCCCTGCCCTGTTGTGCCACACCTTTCTGTTTTAAGACCCATCCCGCGGTACCCTATCATACGATTTTGCCAGATCAATAAATACCATGTGTAAGTTCTTGTGTGCACGTCTGTACTTCTCGCATAACTGGCGGAGTGCAAATATGGTATCCGTTGTTTCTAGACTTGGCACAAATCCAAACTGATTTTTAAAAATCATACTCTCCTCTCGCAACCTTTTTTCTATCACTTTCTTCCATATTTTCATACTGTGTGACGTAAGCTTTATTTCTCGATAGTTTTCACAATCCTGCACATCACCTTTATTCTTAAAGATGGGCACTAGCTAACTATTGCATCCTCGGCTAATAACTTCCATACTTCCACTGGTATATTATCTGGACTCATGGTCTTTCCATTTTTCATACTTTTAATTGCCTTTCTTACTTTATCCATACTTATATCCTTCACCAAACCCACATTTACTTGTACATCGCTTAGCACACCATTCCAGACATTTCCCTTGTTCATTACCTTTTAAAAATATACCTTCCATCGTTCTTTTATTTCAACATCCTCAGATGAAGCCTTGCCTGTGTCATCTTTCATACATTTCACCATCGTTTATCCCTTGCTCTCTTTTTCCTTTCTTTTGTTATCTAATAGAGTTCCTTGTAGTCTCTAGGACAATCTAGTGAATTATATAACCTGCGCTTGTGCCTTAGCCCTGGAAACTGCTACCGCCTGTTTTGCTATTCTCTTACATTTTTATTTTATTCATTAAGTTTCATATTCTCATTCGCTGTTTCTACACCCTGCCATTCTTTAAATGCTTCTTTCCTTTAAGTATATTTTGCACATCCTCACTCCACCATGTCTTTTATTCCTTTACCTTTTGATTCTCCGCACACATCTTTCATACTTCTAATACTCTCCGCCATCTCAGTCCAACATTCATTAACTTTCCATATTCTTTATTTCTATCATTCTATCTACCACTTGATTTTTCAACACCTTGCACACGCTTTTTTCTCTAGCATACGCCATCTGGTTTTGGGTGGCGGCCGTTCTTTATTTTTATTGAGCGAGACACTAACTTTTACCTCCATTAACAACAACCTGTGTTGTGAGACCAGATCTTCGCCAGGTATAACTTTGCAGTATTTGATGACTGATAGTATTCCTTTTTACAAGGAAGTAATCAATCTGTCCAAGATAAATCTTTGAAAAGCATTAACGCATGCTTAGCGAACGCTAATGTTATTATATTAAATGGAAAAAGAATACGGTCGCGAACAGGATTCGAACCTGCGCCTCCCGGATGAATACTCCAGGCGCTCTGACCACTAAGCCATCTCGACCTCTGCTTACCACCGCGAATTCTTCTTCCATATCTTGACACGTCTTATGGCGACGTTATTGCTATCAATTCAGTCCCTATACGGGTGACCTACCCACCTATACCGGTGGTATTAACTGCAAAGTTAGTCGTGTCGGTATATCAAAATATGCAAGAAGAATTCGCGGTGGTGAGCAGAGGTCGAGAAGGCTAAGTGGTCAGAGCGCCTGGAGTATATTCATCCGGGAGGCGCAGGTTCGAATCGTGTTCGTGACCGTATTCTTTTTCCATTTAATATAATAACTTTAATCAATCTGTGTTGCATGGTGTCCCCTTTTATATGTGATTACCATGACCGATACCGTGGCCAGGAATAGTGTAGTTACCGGGAACTGGGGGCCGTGAATTGGAGATGTCGTTCATGAGGGGGGATTTGCCATAATCATCACGCTTGGCAGGCGGGTTCGCGACCGCAATTTCTGGAATACTTTCTCTTATGGTGCTGCTGCCCACCATCAGGTTTGGCATTTAGAAGCATTCCAGCACAGGGCATGGTTATATCGCCATTTATTGGTTGCCGAGGCCAGAATAGCTAGAATCCCTTAGTCGCCTTCTACGACACCCACGCGAGGAGTTGGAGTTTTCTATTCTACAGCCCAAGACGGAAGAGAGATAAAGAGTACAATAAACAAATGTCCAAACCAATGATATTATATAAAATCTCATTGGTCCAAACTATAATTTATAACATGTTAAACTCCCCCTCATCAACCACGGGGACCCGTGCTTCACTTTCTCGCATGTTTTTTGGTACCGAAATCGTATAAAGGTTAAATAAAGGTATAGCCTACCCTTTATTTATAAAGGTATCGGTATAGGTCTACCTTTATTTCAAAACGGTACCGATATATTTTTGAGGTATCTTAACCTATAACCGTAACTGCTTTCAGTCCCTGGTAATAAGAGACTATCGATTTCTATTTGCTTCGATTCTGACACACCTCTTCCGCTTCATCTATGTTCATTAACCTCTTTAGGCATGCTCATCGTTCTAGGTGGGTCCTGACTTATACTTTTTTGAGAACCTCCTCAATTTAATTGCGGTACGGTCGTCAAGGACGGCCTGCCCCTACTCTTCCATCCGCTGTGGCCTCATGTACTATTTTTGTCAATCGCCTTTCATCCACCCTTTCTGCATGCCCAAACTATCTTAGCATACCTATTTCAATCCTTGACTACATGTTCTTTCACTCCACAATGTTCCCTTACCACGCTGTTCCTCATCTATTTTTCAAAGTTACTCCATACAAACTTCCCAAAGCTGTCGTCTCATTTTTTGTTATTAAGTAAGTAAGTAGATTTCCCACAATAATAGTAATGTTCACAAATACCATAATGTGTCATATCACTAGTAATTATCACAATGAGCCTGAAGTAAACATATTAGTGAAACAATTACCGTGCACTACCTTTGGAGTTAAAATTGTCAATTTATGAGAAAATAGCTTTCGACTTTCACAAGATAGCCTTGTGATGTGGTAAGTTGAAGATCGTACACAGAAACTACGCATCATTGACTTTTTGTAATAATATACGAACAAAAAATTACTCATTACTTGTAAAAAACGGCGAAGTAACTAAAAAAATATTCATAAAAAGACCTTTATAAAAATGGTCAACAGAACTGCCCCCGAGTGCCATGAAAATTCTTCAGTAAAAATAAAAAAATCGTACTTTTTCTTATTTTTTATTTTTTCTTACCTTTTTGTGTACCATAGCTTATTTTGTAAGTTTTTCTAAAATCTTAATAGCTCATGTTACCCGAGAAAGTGTAAGGAATCTAACGATACTCAATACATCTGAATCGGTTTAGATATATCGAAGTTATGGTCGAATAAAGAAACTCACAAATATACACAAATACATACATGAAACCTATAAACATAACACAAGTGTTGCTTTTGGGCAGTCGAGAAATCTAGTTTGAGATATGTTTTTGTACTCACACACCATTCATATAAAAAATAGCAATATAAAAATAATAGTTTCTTTTTGGGATATACGTAATAACCATTTTACATCTAGTATCGCTAAAATCATGTTATTCTACACATTTATGATTTGAGTGCCTACTAAGTTCGCGAGACTCATCCCGAGAATAAATTGCGCATAGCTCTAATATCTAAAAATTGGAAATATCTCCCTTGCGTTGTGCTGGACTCCTACAGTCTTATTACAAAAAGCGGTTTAACTAAAAACCCAAGTTTAAATCTCTATAAAGCATGGTTTAATCAAAAATGTTATTACAAATCGTGGTTTTGCGATAAACCATAGACCATATCGTGGTCTAACGCTAAACCTCGGCACCCCCTAGTTTAACGATGGTCTAAATCATATTTGTGAGTTTCTCTTTTAAGTAATAGCACTTTTTTCAGTATGTTGTGTTGTTTTTACACGAAAATGGATATTAATATGGTTGAATTAATTGATATTGAGGATTTTAAAGCCGCCGAGTTGTTGGAAACACCACGCCGACACAACAGAAATCGTGTTCGAATTCAAATTCCCTTCATGTAATTATCCGATGAAGATTTCAGGCAAAAATATAGGTTTAATAAACGTTATGCATTATTAAAGACTGATTTCAAGTTCATCGAAGTAGTTTATGTTTACTTACTTACTTTTCCTCGGTATTCCAATTCACAGATCGTATTTGGTCCATCACAATATAATATTAAAATTACTAAAGAAGGTAATATTATTAACAAAGAGGCAATTGTTCTTTTTAGAGACTTCGATAGCATAAAAATTCCAAAGCTAAATGAACTTTGTTCAACTTGCGATGGTTTTGTTTAATGTTATGGTTTCATATATCGCGCGAGAATGTTACGTTTCGTTACACGTTATATAATAAGTAATTAATACGAAATTAATTAATGTTCTTAAACCTAAAAAAAAAACCTCGGTCGACGAAATAACGAATGTTTATATCCATCCTTGCAAAATAACAAAGTTTCAATATTTTCAACACTCCTAAACATCATTTAATAATTAGCGTATTATCAAAACGTTTTCTTAAGCCTGGACTTGATACAGGTTTAAACCAAGTTTTATTTAGTTTTTTGTAATAAGACTGCTACCGTCTTATTACAAAAAACGAAATAAAACTTGGTTTAAACCTGGACTATCAAGTCCAGGCTTATCTGCAGAACCATGGTTTAAATTTGTCCTTATTACAAAACCTAAAAAAACCGTGGATTTCTTAGTACCGTCATTTGAACCATTGACTATATATTATCCACAGATTAATACAAATATCATTCGTTCACAATGATATCATTCTATTTCAACGTTCCGTTTGCCCAGAAAAGAAAACGTTTTGATAATACGCTAATTATTAAATGATGTTTAGGAGTGTTGAAAATATTGAAACTTTGTTATTTTGCAAGGATGGATATAAACATTCGTTATTTCGTCGACTGAGGTTTTTTTTTAGGTTCAAGAACATTAATTAATTTCGTATTAATTACTTATTATATAACGTGTAACGAAACGTAACATTCTCGCGCGATATATGAAACCATAACATTAAACAAAACCATCGCAAGTTGAACAAAGTTCATTTAGCTTTGGCATTTTTATGCTATCGAAGTCTCTAAAAAGAACAATTGCCTCTTTGTTAATAAATTACCTTCTTTAGTAATTTTTATATTATATTGTGATGGACCAAAAAACGATCTGTGAATTGGAATACCGTGGAAAAAGAAAGTAAGTAAACATAAATTACTTCGATGAACTTTAAATCAGTCTTTAATAATGCATAACGTTTATTAAACCTATTCTTTTGCCTGAAATCTTCATCGGATAATTACATGAAGGGCATCTGAATTCGAAAATGATTTCTGTTGTGTCGGCATGGTGTTTCCAACAACTCAGCGGCTTTAAAATCCTCAATATCAATTAATTCAACCATATTAATATTCATTTTCGGGTAAAAACAACACAACATAATGAAAAAAATGCTATTACTTAAAAGAGAAACTCACAAATATGATTTAGACCATCGTTAAACTAGGGGGTGCCGAGGTTTAGCGTTAGACCACGATATGGTCTATGGTTTATCGCAAAACCACGATTTGTAATATCATTTTTGTTTAAACCATGCTTTATAGAGATTTAAACCTGGGTTTTTAGTTAAACCACTTTTTGTAATAAGACGGCTATTGGCTAAAAACAACACTGTCCATCACGAACCTTTACCGGGGTGCCGGGATCACAGTAGAGTTTACAGCAGCCATACTTGTAAACAATACGTTTCGAACATATTCATGAAATGCTAATCAATATAGTTATAAAAATATGGTCGTGAGCAGGATTCGAACCTGCGCCTCTCGGATACTCCAGGCGCTCTGACCGCTATGCCATCTTGACCTCTGCTCACTACCCCGAATTCTGTTTTCATATTTTAATACGTTTTTGGTGACGTCATTGCCATCTATTCAGTCCCCCCACAAGAAATCTAATTAATTAACCAAAAAATTTAAAACTAACATTGCGCATTTATTTCAAAACCTTATTTTCGAAATGTTTAAACCTAGTTACCTAAATCAATTAAAGTTAAAAGTTTTTAGGCTTTAAATGTATACATTAAAAGTATGTAGAGACCGTAGATTGCTGAAATTCAATTTGTGGACAGACTTTTCATTTGAACCTGCTTTTTGAACGTTGATTTGTAAAACGTGTTTAAAAGACATACAAGGTTTTATTTATGAAATTAAATTGCGTTTTTGTTTTTCATGTGGTTTTCTTTTGGATAGATTCTCCAAAAAAAAGCACGGGTAAAACAAAAACGTAATTTAATTACCTTATTGAGATGTCACTACAAATAAAAGCGATTTTCTTTACCTTTTCCAAGAAATCTTTGTTATATATTATAATCAAGTTCGAAACTAGTCGGGCAATCCCGAAAAATGTGCATGAGTAATAACCGTTAAACTATAATTAATATTTATTATAATAATATAAGATATCATTTTTGTGGAAGGAAAAATACTGTCGTGAGCAGAATTCTCTCCATTAAAATTTATAATTTTAAAATTCGCTATCTATGCGTTAATGCTTTTCAAATATTTATCTGTATTAATATATCATTTGAGAGGTTTTTAATGACCTTTGAATTCTATAAACGATCATAGACGACACTGTCACTACACTTAATTGTAATCCTGGAGCCTCGGTAAAGGTTAGTGGAGAAACATATGGTTTTTAGTCGGTAGAAGTCCACCACAGTGGCCTGACGCATACAATATTTTCATAAGTGGGAAACACACGAAAAGAATATTTTTTTACCAAACATTTAAATATTGTTTGTCGCGTTTCATTTGTTATTGTGTGTTTCGTTGCTATTCCATGATCGTCGAAATTGCTTTTTTATATTATTCATAACCGTAATTTATAATACGAGAAGCAGGAAGTATTTTGTTTTTCCGGAAACCAAATTGAATTATTTCCAGAAAACCTTACTCTTTACTCTTTTCAAATATAAATTATTTATTTATAACATGATTAAAAAGCCACACGCTCTGTCAACAGCGTATAATTTCGCATAAAATTTTAGTACACAGTTATTGTGTTTATTAATTTTAAATTAATTAGGCCAACATTGCACTTGGCAAAGGTTTGTTACCGATAATGAATATTAAGTATCTACATGATATAATATTTTTTTTGGTTTTAACTAACGCTATCGGATATTCCATTTCATGCCGTTCAATTTAATTGGATTTGAAATAATACTATGAAACCAACTACATAATTAACACATAATTTAAAATTAAATATAAAAACATAGCATCACGCCTGTATTTCTCGAAGGAGTAGGTGTACATAGTTGTACACGAACATTTCACCAATGCTGTTATTAAGTCCCATGTAATAAAGGTGGTGAGCCTTTTGCCATCTACCAAGCACAATTCCAAAGTCCGGGCTGGTACTGAATATTCTAACAGAAAAAACAATCTTTGCCCGACCCGGAATCGAACCCGAGACTTTATGCGCAGCAGCCGCGCTTGAGAACACTATTCTTATATTATTTTTCACTATTCCATTAATATTCCAGCACAGATTTTAAATAGGTGTACCTCATTGGTATTGGCATAGTGGATACAACTACGGCTGGTAATCATGATGATATTGATTGGATTCTTGGTAGGGAATTCTCATTAACAACCCTGGTTTTTGAAATTTCGCTCGGCATGACAAATAGGCTTACGTACTGAGCAGGATTTGAACCAGCGTCGTATTTTCCACACGGTCATGTCGCAACTGCATTCACCGCACCTCTAGCAAGTATCGAAATTTATATTTCTGAATATATATCGTCTTCGACGTCATGTTTAATACAAAAAAATATAAATAATTTCTAAAAAAACGTATTACTTTTAAATTCGATTTGCATATACGAGTATTTCACTTAATTATATATATATATTAGGACCATTCGTCAAATTAAAGAATAGCTATCATTCCTTTAATTTGAAAAATATTCGGTGTTTCAGAGTTCTAATAAATTATCTACAGACAATTATGAACTACTACTATTTTTCCCTACCAAAAGTGTAATAGGCACCGGGCTTTATAATTATAAATCGCACTCCTTTCGGGTGTCAACTACACACATAGCTATACAATTGACAATTGTTTGAATACAAACAACTATATTCAAAAACTTTTTTAATATCAACACACTAAAACAAACATAAAACGATCTTCCGCCAAAGCTCACTTTACAAACTAAATTGTTGATATTCTCAAAATAAACGCAACTCTAAACAACATTTTAAAACGGAATTATTATTGGAGTTCGCTACAAAAATGGGTGTTTTCGTTGTCCGAGAACGTTCCTGGGGAAATTGCAGTGAACACAACAGCAGTTTAGAGAGCAAGAACGACATTTTAGCAACAGAAATGCAATGACACTCCCGCGCTTATTGCTGTTGGTGACTGTGGACTATGTGACCAGCGTTTTGCAAGCATGCAGTTATGAACCAACGGGTATGAACTTTTATGAGTTTCCTCTGATTTATTTTAGTGTATTTATTTTGTTGGGTGCTATGTTTGGTCAGTATTAGCTCAATTTAAGTTGAAGTTCGGATTCCTGGAAGACATAATTTTTTATGGTGTCCTCATTGTTATCTATTCAGCCCCTAAAGGTAACAGAACCGACACATCTAATTTTGCAGTTATTTCAATGTTGTAACAAACAACAATACCGATACCGATCAATCTTTCAAATGCATTAACACATGCGTAGCAAACTCAAAAGAAAAATATGATCTTCAGCAGGATTTGGTCCTGTGGGTCAGAATACTCCAGGTGTACTGCTAACTAAGCTATCCTGACCTCGGCTCGTTATTTGCAATTCCTCTTCCACATTAATTATTGTGACGTCATCACGTATGAGTCACTGCTTTTTAATAATGTATAGTTAAGTATTGGGATTCCTTTTGAATTCTTCTAAATTTCGTTCTCCAGACGTATATCAAACAGAGAATTGCTGTCGACCCGAAGTTATAACAAAATTATGAGTATCTACGGCTGTACTTTCGAACTTGCGTGTGACGGTGTGACCATTGTGATTCCGCCGCATCATCAGCTTATGATTAAGATTTCTGGTTGAGTTGACAAATAGTTGGGTATACCATATTAAAATTGAGGTGAGTAAAGATATACCTAATACTCAATAAGAGTGACTGTGCCTCACTTTTTTTTTTTAGCTTTCCCGTGTTATTCCTCTGTTAGGTTAAGGTCTCCCTCGAGTTTCCTTTGTACGGCAATAGCAGACCGCCCTTTACAAATATATATATATCATCAAGCCAGCGTTTTCTAGGCCTAGGAGGAGCGACGACGCTGAAGCGTCGTCGCTCCTCTTCAGGCACCCAATAAACGGCCTCCGGCTTCGTCCACGAAGAATTTCAGGCTGAAATCTTAATAATACTGTAAAAATATATAGCCTTTGTTATTTAATGATAATGTTGCTGTCTACTGATGAAAGAATTTTTCAAATCGATTCAGTAGTTTTTGATGTTATTCATTACAAACTATCTTTAAAAAAATACTTTTATCTGTATATTAATAGTGTAACAGTTTAAAATTGTATTGTTATTATCGCAAATAGTGACACATTTTTTTTAAATAGCGGTTTCAAATCTCCTCCTTTCTCCTTCTCTATCAAATCAGCTTAGTTTTAATTAACAGATCAAAACAATAGTTTGCTAAAATTAATTGAAAATACTCATTGGAAATTACAATCTGAAATTAATTAGAAACGGACACATAAAATAACAACCGCGTTAATTCCTGTAATACATTGGTACAAGCCAGGTTCGAACCCATGACCTGTGGCTCAAGAGTCAGCCCCGTAACCATTCTCCTACAACGACTAGACAACAAACATTTATGTGTTATGTTACACCTCATTATTGATATCATAATGTCAATACCCGTCTGATTTAGTACTGTGACTAATTAATTATCATAATTAATATTCTACTAGCTTGGGTGTATAATTTAGTGATCCCTACGGGAAATAGTGGAGACAGCAATGCGGTAGACGTACAATATGCAAGGGTATTTGCATACACATAGCGTAACAACGGTTATGGTGTTATGTAACTTAAGTAAATAATATTATTGAAGCAAGCCGTATTGTGTTCTATTTCGTGGTGTGGCGTCTGTTCATACTCAAGGGTTGTTCGAAAAATAAAACGGGAAGAAAAATTACGTTGAGTTTAAGGTTAAAAATAAAAACGAGTGTAAGGGGCTTCGAAATTTGTAGTTTAATTAATCTATAAAATCAGTACAATAGGTACTAATCCGCATCATTATTCCGTATGTTGTAATTTCGTGATTATTTTACATAAAATTGCATCGAATAAGTTCAATTTAAATAACATTCATTTATTTATGGCTCTATACGGGGCTCGTAGCAATCGCGTAGCAATCGTAGCAAGTTCAGCTACGGAAATCGAACGAGCTACGTATGAAGCCAAATGTACGCGAGTTTTGTAGTTTCTATATCGATGAAACCGTTACAAGTATAAACAATATAAATTAACTCACTAACTGTATATTAAATATTACAAAAATACCTACTTCGATCCAAGATTGCAACATAAAACCCTTTGCTAAAACAATTCAATGAGGCGTTACGTCTCGTATATTACTTTAGAAAATTAATTAACAATTAAGTCGTCATTGTCGTTAAAGATTTTATCTAAAGTCGACATTACAGAGAGTATTATTATCTTACATCAAGCAAGATAATAATTAAACAACAGAGACGATGAAGACATTATTAATAAGCAACATGAGCTGTAATTAAATTATTATAACGTTCAACAGGGGATCGTTATATTAGCTCAATGTAAGGTTGGGCGTACACGGGCCACTCGCAGCCAAAGTGGTCGAATGTGGCTACTATAGATTGCCCTATAAAGCTTGGTCCGGAATCTGTTAATTTGTGAATGCTCAGTTGAATGTCGACAGTGTTTCGATGGACTAATTTTATCTATTTAAGATCTGTGGTTTTCCAATGACCTTCGACTGCATCTCCATTCAACTTCCATTGGTTCATTTGCTAGTCTACACTACAAGAATATATCAGTATAATTTCGATTTTATAATTATTTGAAGTCTACCTACTTGTTTTTTACATATCTGACGGTTAACGTTACGGTCGGCTAGGATGCGTTTGCGCATTTCCAATATCAACATAATTAATGCTGCGCTTGATACATTGCTAATTGGCGCAGTATTTAAGTGATGTTGCTTTATAATGTTTACACTAAGTTAATGCGCTTTAAACGCATTGATTCTCAACAATGAAATGGTCCCTCAATTCACAACTCTCTTTGTATCGAACTACAACTAAGTTTTGCTTTCACAATTAAAATGGAATCTCAATGGTATGACAGTTGAATTACAAAAAATTACATACTATTTATAAAAAAAGACTTAGGCCCCTGATATCATATTTTAAGTGACGGTGACGCGCTATCGACACACTTAGTCTAAGTTCGCGACTTTTAATAATTGTTGGTAGGGTTGGCGCAGTAGTCGAGAATTCGGCTTCGGGTCTGGGCTTGTGTGCGAATGTGAGTTTTTTTTTTTTTTTGTTTTTTAAACTTTGCCCCACTCTAGGAATTTCATCCAGTATCGTGCGTGCGTTTACAGACATATAATCTCACAAACACACAAACACCCAGACCCGGAGCAATTATCTATAGATCGTACTAATATTTGCTCCGTGCAGGAATCGAACCTGCGACACGCAGCGCAGCAGTCGGTCTCTCGACCACTGCGCCAACCGCGTTGTCAAATAATGATATGTATCGGTAAATGCACTCACGATATAGAAAAACATACATTTTTAGTATATGACAACGTTAAAAAGTTCAGTGGCGTGGAATGTTTAGTCGAATTACTGCTAGTACAAAAACTACCAAAAATCTTCTGAGTAACTGAGGAGTGATAACAGAAAGCCCATCTTTAACCTCTAACTCCTTACGCCTCAGGTAAGTGGCTCTTGGCATTTCGTAAATACGAAAGCTAGCAGGTGTTACTTTTTTATTGATTGTTGATGTACGTTTGGCCACCAACTCGCCTGATGGTAAGTGAAGGTGTGGCCGACGATGGAGCAAGTAGATCCAGAAGGATCTACATGTATCTCGCAAATCTGTTCAGAGGTTCTGATCATCTGAGATGAGATTAGACAGAAGGCGGTGCGTAAGTGGTTTGTTTTCTAAATCCGGTGACTACCACAAGTAACATCTCACTGTCACTATCATGGTGAATGGCCTCTAGTGACCACACATGTGCAACGAAACCTTACAAAATGTATTAAACTTAATCGCAGCATCGCTGACCACGCAGCAATTGTCGCGGGTGGGCTGTGTGCGTACATCCTAAATCCCCTCTAAAACACATGCATACAACGTGCGTATTAATGCAGTAAATTATGTAAATATTCTGCTGTTGACAGAATTTATTTAGTGATACATGCGCTAGCTGGGTATTTGTGATAGTAATAATACATATAATCTAGTGTCGGAAATTTAACTGACCTGTTTTCTAGATTAGTTAAAATATTGGGTGTATTTGTTGTATTTTTGGGAGCTCAGGAAGATACTTATTGCACACATGCGTAAAATTCTTCATAACATGTTTTTCCGTTCGAGTTCAAACATAAAGTGGACGAGGGAATAGCTATGCCAAACAAACAATAATCAACGAAGATCACTAAATTACTTTAAAAAAATAACACATAATAAAAATAATATAATGCATAATGGAGTTGGTACTGACTCAAAATTACTTACACTAAGTTATCATGACTATGATACAAAAATTTTATTTGCACTTCTCGGTTTCCTTTGCATATAATTAGTTTCACATAAAGACTATTTAACAAAATATTAAACTAATGGAGGTTAATTTTTTTGTTAAAAAGTCTTTGTATTATAAAACGAATCAAAAATACTTTAATTATAACGTAGTCTACCATTATTTAAATAATGTTATAAGTACCTATGTATAGTATAAGTTAAGATTTATGGGGTATCGTTAGAATTCTTGTATTTTACAAAGTGAAATAGGATTAAAAAAAAAAAAATATAGTATCTGTGGTACTCAAAAATTATGAAATAATAAATATATGATATGACTATGTTACTTTTACAAATAAATATTGTAAATTCGAATACTTTATCTCTTTACTGATAAATTACCTAGAAGTAAGTAAACGCCGAGATAATTCCATAGCAATGAAAGCGTATTCGTACTCATTTACGATAATGAGCATGTTCAAACGTATTGTTCGTATCATTGTAAAGTACGCTACGCTCTTCCGATCTTCAGCTAATCCTCTTACCGTATTCATTGTGAGCAATTGAAGTACCTATAATATGCTGTCATTGAATACTGCTTTATTACTGTATTCTACTTACATGTTTATTTTTTACTTATAGGTTTTTTTTTAACAAATATTGAACCGATGAAAAAGGAAACGGAAAAGTAAAGTGAAATTTAACGTTAAACCTTTTGGCTTAAAACTGAACTCCTTAAATTTGGTAAGTAGCTAATTTTGTGTCAAATCAATAATTCACATATATTTTTTTAAGTAAGATTTACTTATGTCAAACGAATCACCAGAACTCTAACAGAATCTTTTTATTCTGTAAAAAATAATGTGTGGTCCTTATATGAAAATATATATATGCGTTGACTTAAGAACTCTATTAGTCGGTTAAAAATACGTAGATACAATGGTAATAATAATAGAAGACTGCTCATTACTGGCGTTGTATACAAATCCAAAGCTTTATTTATACCATATGTTTGACGGATGATGTTTCGGATTTACAACGTCCTTTTAGCATATTTATAATTAAGCTATATTTAACGAGATAAAGCACGACAATAATGGACATTATTATTATTTATAATAACTATTATTTATAGTCAGTGTAATTTTATAGCAGGTTTATAAAACGAAAATCTGTTGGTCTGTTGTCTACTTAGAGTTTTGTTTCTGCGCTTTTTCATCTCAGAGATGGATAAGAATCACTGGCGCCAACAAGATCATGAAGTGACGTAATAGAGTTTCAAAGAAAATTACAGAATAAAGGGACCTGTGCCATTGTTGGCGGGTAAGCGACTAACTATCAAATATTTTCTAGCTCAAGAAACGTACAGCTGCCGTGTACTTCCATAAGTGTTTGAAACGTCAGGAAAAACAAAAAAACCAATAATACACGCGATTAATCCGGTTAAAAGTTGTTTTATTATAATGTGCAGTAATCGGGCAAACCTATGAAGTATACCATTTTATAGTTGACTGTTCAAGTTGTCGGTGGAGTTAGTTTCTCACTGCAGCAAATAAAAACTCGCTTAGTGATGCTCTCTTGGCAGTCAGAACATTCACCAAGCGACACGCACTCGGTATAACAGTGAACTCGCTTATAGCCCAGTGACCAAACTATCTATACGCTACTCGTTGGCGGTGGGACAGGTGCATAAAGAACAAATGACCCAGTTGATTTCAATTGAAAATAATTTCAAGATAATATAATGATGTTAGGAGAAATGTTGTAAAACTAGAAAAAAAGATACAGATAAATTCTTCAAATGCATTATCGCATGCGTAGCGAACTCCAAATTTATACATTTTTGTTGAAGGAAACTACGCTGCGTATGCGACAATGCGTTTAAAAAATTTATCTGTGTTGGTTTTGTTATTCGCATCTGTACGACATTGTTTTAATTGTAAAGTTAGTTGTGTTGATTCAGACACCTGTATAGGGACTGAATAGATTCCGATAATATCACCATATGAGGTTTAAAAATGTGGAAGAAGAATTCGCAAGCAGGATTTGAACCTGCGCCTTCCGGATTAGTCTACTTCCATTTTAGGCTCGCGGCTTTACGTCCAAAGTTAGCGACCTGAGCTTGACCTTTGGGAGCGCAGAATGCAATTCTTTATGTGGTCTGATAATCGGACCCTTAAGATGCTGCGCTCAATGGCTCGATAATTAATTTCTAATACGCACATGATAAGAAAAGCTCTGTGATTTCAAATCTTTCTAATCATGATCGTGCTTTAGATTGAATTGTGTGCCCTTTATCCCTTTATCAACAGATGACTGTAGCAGCCTATTGAGGTATGTCCCCGTTTTCAGTAGTCAACATTCACAAGTTTACATACATACATACAATCACGCCTGTTTCCCATAGGGGTAGGCAGAGACTATCGATTTCCATTTGCTTCGATTCTGACACACCTCTTTCGCTTCATCTATGCTCATTAACCTCTTCATACATGCTCGCCGATTTAGGTGGCTCCTGACCCGTCCTTTTTTGAGAACGTCCGCAATTTGGATGCGGTACGTTCGTCGAGGTCGGCCTGCCCCGACACTTCCATCCACTCTCGCCTCATGTACTAATTTAGCCAATCGCCTTTCATCCATCCTTTCTACACAAGTTTACAGTCACGTTTTTGTGGAACTGAATGTTATCCAAGACCCAACAATATTAACCCTTTGTGGATACAGTGTCCCGGTTATGTGTTTATTTCATTGTAATAAAAACAATTAATCTAAATAAAATGGCACGCGGGAACGGGTGGCGTTAATTTTGCAAGAGTCTGCTTGTTTTGGTTAATAAACACTGTTTTAGGCTTATTATTTCAGAAGTCTCTGCGGCATATCCTTTATTGATACTGTAAATCCAAATGTTTGTTTGTTGTTACGCAATTATACGCTAATAAAAAGTTCTAAAACCTGGACACTATGACACAATCAAGAAAGTTTTTTGGAGTGTAAAAATCTGCCTGCATCACCCCTTACTCCGTCTGACCGACAAAAACCAATCCTCCAGCTTTACCGAGTTCAGAAATCGTTTAGCTAGATTTGCCGCAATCCCGGCAGGCTATGGTCCATCGAAAGCTTTGATGGTCCCGCTCACTTTGTGCAAACCGTCACAGTTGGCCTGAATAAACACTCTAGAGACCTGTGGAAATACTGTGCAGGTAATTAAGCAACAAAGTTTTAACTTCCATTATCTCCTAGCATACAGTATTTTTCAAGAGGGGCTCGTGGTTAAGTAACAGCCGCACAGATCAATCGATCGAGGTTAAGCTGCGGTTGCCGCGGTCGGTCTGTGGATGGGTGACCATCATTCCATACCGAGACCCCTCCGTGCCTCGGAGAGCACGTTAAGCCGTCGGTCCCGGTTGTCAAATTAAGATCTATGACAGCCGTAACGGTTAGTCAGAGGCCTGCAAGTCTGACAACCAGTCATACCACGAGATATCGTGTTACCCAGTTAATGGGTTCAGGTAGGCAGTGGCTCCATGTAAAATACTGATATTAAACTGCATCCGCTTTGACTTGAAGCCGACCCCAATGTTATTGGGAAAAGGCTAGGCAGATATATATATATAGATATACAGTATTTTTCAGTTCGTCAGGTAAATTTTTGGGGTGCGTTCTATAGTATTTTTATATTTGGGTAATAAAACTTAGGGTTGAAACTGTAGGATAGTTTCGTTAAAAGCACACAAATATCTCGCAAGCAAAACCATTCAGACCCTGAACAACCACTAAATAAAATTGGACCTTGCACTTTCTGGATAAGCTTGCTGGTTAGCTGGCATGTCATCAGCAATTTCATTATAAATACTCCTTTTAGAACGATCTCGTTACCTTTAGCAGAACGACTTCTTATCTAATACATGCATTACCTCTACTGTAGTTGTCTGTGGCTCAGTAAGTACCTACTGACCATAACTTTTTATAACAAGACAAACATATTACAATAATTCAAGTGTACGAACAAAAAGCATCTTCCTGAACTCAAATGACCTTTGTCTAGACAATAGATTTCCGGTAAAAGCCAGATAAATATACGTAATATATCTCTCCGGAAGACTTCACTTTCCCAAAATGTTTGGGACATTTCTGGCCAGTAACTTGTTCAAGGTTGACTGAACCGAATATGGGTAACAGAGTTACCTGAATCTAGAAATCCAATATCTTATTATACACTTCAGTTCACACAAGTCCAATATAACTTCTGTTCATATTGAGCAAAACTTGAGCACAAATCATTTTTTCTAGTTGTTAATTTAGGTCCCTGAGCACTCAGTCGAAGGAAAAGAATAAGTGGCGCAAGTTTCATACGTTAAAGTTAAACAAAAATGGCGTATGTTTTCAACAAGCCATTTAACATAACCAGACCGTAAACACACGCTTACTCTACACATGCTACCTCCTGTTACCACCCTCCTGTTACCACAGCACCTCATAAATCAGGCGCCTGCACATTAGAACAAGCAGCCAGCTACTAAACTTTGCATCAATTTACTAAACGACCGAAGTCGCGAACAAAAGCTAGTCGCAACAAATATCTGCTTTGTCTCCTATAACAGACAATTTTCAAAGGGACAATACAAAAATAAAATTCGCGAGCAAACAAAACCTGTGGCAACACAATACCGTGTTGAGTAATGGTCCCGGAGTGAGTGTTTTCTGCGAAACGCGCGGGAACCCATGTCGGGGTAGACGCGGACGGTACTGAATTGATTGCCTGGATGTCACACCTGGAGCTGCGATACAATTTTATCACCTACGTACCTTGTTCAATATTTTTATACAAGCAGAAGTCAAAAGGAATTGCTTTATACTCGTATTTCAGGTTAAATTTTTATTGTTGCTTGTTATTTTGTATCTCAATTTGATATTACGCTTTGGATTCTCATTTTTCACACGTTCTTTCGCTTTCTGAGAACGTTGATGAGTACACGAATTTATAAGGCGAAGCTTACATTGTACGTCTTTGTAAAAACCTTTTTTCTATCGGATAATTCAGGTGGTGTGTTCAGCTGGAGTTGGACCGAACAATACGGCTTTGTACCGTGTGATCCCGGCTGAACGAGTTCTTTTCTCGTGTCTTTTATTATATCGGATGGTCGAGTATGTACAATATTGTCGTATTTCTTGCAGTCAATAGTGGGTTGAAATTGTAGTTAAGTAGTACCAATATTATCTACAAAATTCGTGACTTCTTCAAGAAGTTGAGCGGCAATACTGAAAAATCACAAAAAATTACGAGCAATAACCTTAAAGAGATTTTTTTTCCATATTTCGTGTGGTTAGAAGGTAAACCTAGTGTCAGATTTATTCAAGCGACAACTGGAACTGATTGATGACGCGCTGGTGACCGTCGTGTCTAGCATATAAAGACGGTCAAATAAAAAAGCATTCTAGCATTCTGTGTAAGCTGGTCTTTGTTTTGGCATTATTTGTGGCAGTCTACTAAGCTACCTAGTTTAGCACTAGAAGATAAAAATCTGAACTGATGACGACGATAGCAATTTGACCTTCAAGATCCAACAAGTTAGAAAGTATTCAGTATTTTGCCAATGCCTTTAAACTAAACATCTGAAATAATTACGAATAAGAAACTTTGGCATGAACAAGTTTCGAAGTATTGCCGAAGATATTTCAGTACCTACCTTTAGCTACTTGTTCAAAGTAATTTTGAGTGAAATTTCAGCACTTTTCGACCAGAAATATTGCAAATGAGGTACTATGGAAATGCTACATTATGTTTTTTCATTTAAATGGATCAGCCGCGACTAACACTTGTAGCGTTTGTGATCGCTGAGTGACATTTCCTATTGTGTGTAATGACCGCCATAAATTTAGATATTACTTATAAGATATACATTAAGTAATACTAAGCTCGCCTTAAGGAAATAAAATAAAGTCATTTTTTACAGCCACACAGATCGATCGATAGAGCTTAAGCTGCGCTTGCTGCGATCAATCTGTGAATAAGTGACCATCATTCCTCCGTGCCTCGGAGACCTCGTTAAACAGTCGGTCTCGGTTGTCAAATAAGATATATGACATAGACCAATACATATAGAATCTATAACAGCCGTACCGTACGGCTGTTATAACATAGCATCAGGCGTGATGCTATGTTATAACAGCCGTATGGGTAGTCAGAAGCCTGAAAATGAGAGCTAGACTAGTCGTAATCTGTTGGCTCGCTAATTACAATTACAGACACAATATATTTTTATTGTTATTGTTATGAAGTACTAATCGGAGTACCGGAGACAAGTCTGATTAGTATGAGATATCGTGTTACGCAGTAACTGGGTTGTGGAGGTTAGATAGGCAGCCACCCCATGTAAAATACTGTATTAAGCTGCATCTGGTTAGACTGGATGTCGACCCCAACATCGTTGGATTACACAGTTGGTTTGGACAGAATGATTGGTTAAAAGTGAAGACTAGTATTGACGTGAAGTGGTGACGTTGAAGTCAACGATGTATCTAAATTTTTCACAAGTGTCATGTGTTATCTCTATCGAACATGTTTGTAATTTTATTGAAATGAAATAGAACGGCAAAGTCTGTACCTATATTAATGGAATCGACTCCCAGTTCGTTATAAATAACCATAATAAATATGTTGAAGGGAAATAGGAAAAATACCTACTATGTAGCTTGTTATTGCTAGAATCGTGACCTATTTCTAGAATCAGTTACCCATTTCGAGAATTATGTAATCAGCGTTGAGTTTGTTCGGTAACGAATACAGTATATTTACTGAATTATATTTTCTGTAGGTTCTGTTATTCTTAATCTTGAGACTTCTCAATGGTTTAATTCTCACCTCCGATATTTTATTTATACAAAATCGACAGTCATCTCTTTGTCTATTTATAATAATTTAGACAAAATTGTAAGTAAATTTTTTAATAATATTAGTTCTCAATAACTATTAGTTAACTGTCAGAATTACAGTGGCGTGACCATTGATCTAAGTATATATTACCGGCAAAACAGTCAGTCAGTTAATCAGTTCGGCCTAGGCCAAACTAGTTTATCCTAAAGTATTTAGGTTCTCTAGGTTAAACTATTTTATCCTGTCACTCTTAGGATAAACCGATTTGGCCTAGGACGAACTAGTTTGGCCTGAAATCGGGTTTGGCCGGTAACATATACATAAATAAACATATAATTTCTTCAAGCATGTTTGATAAAGACTGCCTATGTTTATAGCCACTCGATATAGGTAGGTACCATAAAAATTTCCCACGAAAAATGTTTGAGGAAAACACCGCTAAAATATATTTTTTTAATGACGCACAACAAGCTAAAGCACTTTAAACGAAATACGTATTATTCTGTACCGTGTTTGCGGTTAATTTAATTAAAACACTGACGTACCTACATGCCCAGTGTTACAAAAATATATATTATAAAATATATTCTCTTTACAAGCCTACGTAAGTATAACATGAGAACCACAACTGATTGGTCAGATTAAAACAATTTCAGCTGTATTCAATTCCAACAATAAATCCATTAGGATTAGGAGTTAGACAAGTATAACTTCCTTACTTTATTAACCAAGTTATGAGAAGTGTAAGAGGGATGTCCGCTTTTATAATTCGGATTAAAGTCGTTGTTCTGGCGACTCAACTTCAGTCGTCTTTTAAGATAAATCGAGTGCAGTCTGTAGTCAAACAAATTATATTGTTTTACGATAACGTCAACTGGTCAACTGTTGAACATGAAGTCTTGCGTTCGATTCTCAGGTCGGGCGAAGTGTTATTGGGTTTTTCTGTCAGGAAATTCTAAGTAGCAGCAAGGAGTCTGGAACTATGCCCGGTAGATGGCAATAGGCTCTTGACCTATTACTGGAACTTACTAACAGCATTGTTGAAATGTGGGCGTACAACTGTGTACACTTCTGCCTACCCCTTCGGGGAATACAGGCGTGGTGCTATGTCAACAGACCTGTTCTGGGTCTAGAATTCATAACCGGAAAAAGCTTTTGAATATAAAAGAAAACATTTTATTTGTTGGCACACATCCGGTCCTAAGAAGTGAATTCAAAAAAGATCTTTTAAAAATTGCATGGCTATTTAACATCAAAAAAGTTGGCAGAAATAAATTAAATCAGTGAAGGAGTTCCAAGTTATCAAAGTTTCTGGAAGGGCCTCTTCTGGCGTATTTCCGCAAAGCGGAGATTTGAAATAAGTTTTTCAGATTCAAGTAGTTCTACGTCAAACGTATTTAAAGGAGTGTTCGCAAACAAATATAATTTCCTTCCAATCGCAAAAAGTTACAATGTTGAAACTGACTAGAGATATGATTACATTGTAGTGTCAACTTATAACTACAACTCGTCTTCTTCTTATTTCGTGTTTATTTATTTAGATATCAATAATAATAATGCTGTTGTCGGTGGCGGTTACCACCAACGACAGCATTCCCAAAGAGGGTTGACGTCAGGCAGGCGGCCGGTCATAAAACATAGCCAAAACTTTAGCAGCATGCCAGATATAGGTATGTTGCGCCGACCCCAAATAAATTGGGATAAGGGCCCCCTGCCCTTATCCCAATTTATTTGATGATGATGATGAATAAGAATAATACTCCTCCCGACCGTATTTCTGTCACGGCGGCCTATCTCCATGGAGATTAGCCAAGTACTCACGAGATATTATAGTGCACAAGTGTATGCGCAACCACAGGTGCACTCCTTTTTTTCTTTTTTTTTGGACGTTAGGTAGTTAACCCATAGGGGTTTGATCTGCGTAACGGAACAATATGCTATGGCGAGACAATTTGATGCCTCCAGCTAGAGCATATTTTATATTACTAAAAACTAAGCACTAAGGGCGTCCCCTGCGGGACACGAGCCTCGGCTTAGGGCGTTGCTGGAGGGACAACTAGGGACTAGCTGGATCAGATCAGTTTCCTTATTATTAAGGGTCGTATTTAAAGCTACTGACTCGGCTCGGGCCGGCTCGAGCACGGGTCGGGCGTAGATGATGAAATATTTCGCGACGGACGGAGACAGATGCACTACCTCTTACTTCACTCTCATATTCCGATGGGACGGCAATCTGACCGACGGCTTTACGTACTCTCCGAAGCACGGGGGTGTCACACCACCAACTTCCTGAATCCGGGCTGCTACTGAGAATTTTCTAACAGAAAAACCCAATAACATTTTGCCCAACCTGGGAATCGAACCTAGGACAGCTCAGCAGCCGCGATATATAAAACTAATGATTTACAATAAAACAGTGGGAGAGCCATGCTTCGGTACGAATGGGCCGGCTCCACCAGAATGATACCACGGCCCCACAGAAAACCGGCGTGAAACAACGCTTGCGTTGTGTTTCGCTGAGTGAGTGAGGGTATCGGAGTCCCAAAACCTTTAAAAACTCCTCTGGGGTTGCATGTTGGGGGTGTCCATGGGCGGCGGTAATCGCTTACCATCAGGCGATCCGTCTACTCGATTGCCGCCTACCCTATAAAAAAACTTTTAGCTAAATATTTATTCGGAAGGCGCAGGTTCGAATCCTGCTCACGACCGTATTCTTTTTCCACAAAAATGTATAATTTTAAAACTAATGTGTCAGTAGTGCCCCAACAGAATTAAATTTAATAAAAAAAAAGCCGACCTGATGTCAGAATTGTTCAAACCGCTCGTAGACCTTTGAGTTGGCTTAATGATTACCTATATAGACAAACAGCTAGAGCCCATGTCTTCTGAAGCACGTAGATGGTCATATGGGGACACTTCTATAGGTAACCCATCCACAGACAGACCGCATCATGCGTTGCTTAACTTCAACAACTGTCTAATGATACGATTTTATCATAAATACATTATATGATGCTGACAATTAGCTAATAATTTAATTTAACTGATACAGATGATGAAAAATAAATGAAAAAGAAAAAAGTGGTCGCGTGATTGCTATTAGCGCCGCATGTTGCCAGTTCGATTCCCACACGTAAAGATATTTCTTTAACTGTCTTGATCATGCAATATGCATTATGATAATTATTCCGGTTCATGTGAGATAATGTCTTTGTAAAGTAAATCTTTTTTTTATTGTTGCTCCACAATAATGTTACTGTGTGTGTGACACAGTAACATTATTGTGGAGCAACAATAAAAAAAATCTAATTGGCTTATTAGTCTACGTTTACTTAACCTAATGAAATAATACATTTCAGGGTTCAAAGACCTAAATAAACCGCGCATCAAAAGCCGGATCAGTTTGTTTTCCTTATTAAAATTTACTCTTAAGTGCCTACAAAAGGAAACGAGGCGATCAAAAAAGAGCGTCTATTGTACGGTTCCTTCCACAACATTTGCAGTTTCTTCCTAATGTACCTATCAAGCCTTGAAAAATGAAAGCGTTTTTACCAAAGCAACATCATTTTTTCCTCCATATTTTCCTGTTAATTTTCTCGACTATTCATCATCCGCCAACGAAGCGACAACTCTAATACCATAATGTGTTTTTAATAACATAATCCGCGGTTAAAGTGTGAGAAAATCTTCGCATTTTCTTAATAATCGATTGTTTTGTGCTATGGAAATGTAGGTCGATGATATTATCCATTTTTGTATGCAAATAATGATCGTATTAACTGTACGTGTAAAATTTTTACTGCATGATATCTGACAGTTTTTAAAATATTAAAAAACGCTTTCATATTTTGTAGACACTCGACTCACACTTTTTACAAAAGTGCACGAAATATTATAACACACACTTGTATATTATAATATTTCGTGCGCACTTGGCTAATCTTTATAGACATAGGCCACTGTGGCCGACAATTCGGTCGGGAGTATTATTTTCGGGAGTGTTTAATGATATATTGTTAAAAGCCAATATTGAAGAAGTATGTGTCATGTTCAGACTCCTAGCTACACACTTGTAATGATGATAGCTGTATTTAAAATAAAGATAAAAAAGAAGTGTTCAATAAATATTTTTGTTTACTTTCATTTCATTATTTATTATATTACTTTTATGATAGGACTCGTATTTAAAATTTCTCATAAACAGATTAAAAATCCCACGCCATTTATTAATTTAATAAGCCAGCAATACCGGTTGCCATGTTTTCGAAATTAACACATGCATAATTGATTTGATTTAACATTGTGGATATTAACAAGCAATTTATATTTTCATGTCGCTTTAATCTCACCATGATTTAAAATGGGAAAACAATATGCAGTACATAACTATCCCACTGCAGAGCAAGGGCCCCTTCTCATACAGAGAAGACACAATCATTGATTACTATGGTAGTTTATTCACTGCGACTTGGCGATTCAGGACTGCTAGGTCTAGGTTTCCTCACAATATTTTTCATCACCGTATGTCTGTAATGTCTTGGACATCACTATGGCATTGAAAAAATCACAAGTTCGAATCCACAACCTGGGGCTCAATAGGCGAGTAGTAACCATTCGGCCACGATATTATGATTTACTTAATCCAAGCCACGATAGTTTTGAAAAGTCACAACGAATAAAGAATGAGGAGACGTAATTACAAAAGAAAAACTAATGAAAATACCGAGAAACGGCGCTCAGCGGTTAAAATATAGAAATAAATTCGTTTTGAAATCAAACAATGAATAAAAAAATAAATTGGAGCAATAGGAAATAATGATGTAGTAATAAAATTTATTATTCCTTTATGCCAATTTTGTTTTAATAGTATAGTATAGTCTGCACGTCAAGTTCAACCTCAAAATGTGTGTTTATAAAAAGATTATAGTAATATCGTAGGTTTTCGCGATCACTATACATTATAATAAAACAACTTTTGACCGGATTAATCGCGTGTATGCGTGCAGCGTTCGTGGTCGCAGGAGGACTAAGGTGTCAGGCGTCTCAACAGTTTATTTAAAATTCTCTAGTGTACCGTACATATAATTGATATAATTGATAAAATACATAAAATTATTTTTGTCTCTGATACATATTTAAAAACAAAAACCAATAATACACGCGATTAATCCGGTTAAAAGTTGTTTTATTATAATATAAAGAGATTCTTTACTTTCATATGCCCATTTTTGCACAATAGGTTACATAGAGAACTGAGTATTTATAGGTTAGATTATTTCAGTTGTAATAAAAAAGATAAAGGACAATATATGCAAAACATTTCCTACGAACAGACAGAGAATTTACTCGTAGTATGCAAATAAACTGCTGTCATAACGTAATGTTTAAATGAATATTACTGTATATTTATAAAACTTTATGCACTTCATAGCCTGAGGCACAGGTTCAACCTAGTTCAGGCAAATATGCAATTTCTGCTTTATTTTAATTATAAGAAATTTGTAAATTGTATGGCACTTTTTCTGAATAAACATTTATTTATTATTTATTTATTTACTAAAATATGTTGGATCTCACACTAGGAGTTAGTATGTGCATGTACGATATGGCACATGTACAGACTAGGTGTGTACTATCACGGCCTTTTCCGCCTGCCCACTTAAAAAAAAATTCGTGTATATCCTCCGCCCGGCGGCATGTCACGCCCCCTTAAAGTGTTCGCCTATTATAAAAGTGAGAACATAATTAGTTGCAATCTGCACTGCGCAGCTTAGTGACGCATCACGTGTACTCCGTTTTGTGAATATTAAAAACGATCTAATTTGATCTTGGCGGGGCTACAGAACGCTTCTATTTTTTAGTGCAAGCGAATATGAACTTAGTGGTGGTCAGGCGGGAGTGTCCGCGATAGTACATGTGCTTACTACATCCATAAATACAGATAAGTCTTTTAAACGCATAACACATGCGCAGCGATAAAGTTAAAAGTATTTGTAAAAAGAAACATACGATCGTGAGCAGGATTTAAATCTGCGCCTCGGATGTATATACCAGGCGTTCTGCTTTCGAGCAATCCTGCACATTTTTAAAACGTCTATTACTACGTCAACGCTCCTTATTCAGTCACAGTATAGGTATTTCGCTTTCCATAAAAACTGAATTATCTGTAGATCCTACAAATATCTATTCTATGCCGGAATCAAACCCACGACTCTCTAATAATAGTTTAAAATCTATGCCCACGACTACGCTAACCACGGAGCCACCGCCGTCACCGTAAACTGATTTTAAAAAGGATGAACATGTTAAAACATCGTGTAAAGGTATCTACAGATCGTTCGATGCAGTTGATCGTTATTCATGATCGACCAGCTGCCTGTCACGATGTTTAAAACAACATTTGTGCACCATATCTGCTTTATTTTTGATGACAGCACGCGGTGCTTGACATAAATTGGCCGTTTTTATGTCTTACTAACTGTGCACGTGGCTTCACCTGCGAAATAAAATATAGCATAAGTTACTTCTGAATGAAGTACCTTTCTAATTGATGGTAAAAGTATTTTTTAAATACTTTCAGTTGTTTCAGTTTATCGATTACAAACAAACAAATCTTTTCTTTTTATAATTTTATATCTTTTCATTATATTAATATTAGTATACATTTAAATAATAACCTTTTGTTTATGTGTATGTGCCTAGACTTTCCCCAACTACGTTCGTCGGCTTCCAGTCAGAATGGATGCAGCTTAATACCAGTATATTATATGAAGCGACTAGTTATCTGTCCTCCCATAACCCAGTTACTGGTCAACACGATATCTCATGGTAAGACTGGCTGTTAAACTTTCAGGCATCTGATTATGAAAGGAATGTAGGAATCTTTATTAAACAACTGATGGTTAACATGTTCTCTGACGCACGACGGGGTTGCGATTTGAAATGATTATTATTTATCTATTCATGGATCAATTTTAGCAAGCGCAGCTTTATCTCGACCAATCGATCAGCAGGCGTATTGGCTCGGTAAAATCCAGCAAATTGATTATCACTTTGTAGTACATTGCGTCGTACGTAACAGTTTGCCTTTTATGTACAATAATTTTATAAAACAAAGTGAACATCAATTCGATCTTCGTCTTCTTATCGTGTGGTTGATAAACAACCTAGTCTCAGAGTTTAAACCACCCGTAGGTCTCTGGCATGGTTTGACACACCATTGATTCAGTCCAACGGACATACTACTATACTGCTTCTATGGTAACCGAGATTGCCACGAGTCCCCACTGTGACGCTAACAGGAAAAAAATATACTGAAAAGAGTGTTTGGAAAGTGTTGCCCAATAATAAGAATTTGCACACCACGTACTTTATAATATTTTGGTTTTGTGAATTCGTGTATCGTATAATGAAGTAAGGAGTAAGTAGACTGACTGCCTCATCGGTCTAGTGGCCGCAAGCGCGGCTGCTGAGTGTGAAAAACTTGCATCAATTTCCGGAAGACGCAAAATGTTGTTGAATTTGCTGCCAGCAAGGAGGTGCGATCCCCAATTCTCACCACATATTAAATGGTACTCAAAAATTGCATCGGTGAAATTTTCGTGTACTAGGTACATCAGAAATTCTCTGCCTAACCATTCTTAACGTAACATGCATCATAGGTACTATATTATATTAAATAAATAAGTAGGTATGTTTCTGTTAAACATTTCGAATAACTATCAAAACATTAATTTACCTCGTCCTTTCCCAGAAACCAACATTCCCAGTATTCCACTAAAAACACTGGTAATTTCGTCTACTTTTCATTCCATACTGTAATCAGAAAACATTTGATATCAACGAATATCGAGTAAAGCTTGGTATCGACAAGCGGCTGGCACTCATTCGATTCTTGAAAGCCTTACCTGCGGTGTTAATTATCAACAAGAGAGCCTTTTCGTGGGCTATAGACGATTATGGGCTTTTAACAGTGTGTTTATAGCTTTACTGTGGTTGCTGAAGTGTGGCATAATCGTTACAATTAAGTGCACATTTAACGTTGTCATAATGGCGCATTTATAATTTTGTTAGGTACCTAATGTAATTTGCGGTATAGAATTGTTGTGAAGGAATGATTGTTATATAAATTTTGTTGTTTAATCTCCAGTAAGTAGTTATCGGTGTATTTTGCAAGTAACATACCTTTAACGGACTATTCTATCAATTAGTGCCACGCCATAAACGGCGACACTTATTGTTTTTTACGGTAAGATAGTATGATTCCCGAAGCAGGAAAAAATCGTGGATGTGGATGAAGTTTTTCTTACATTTAAAATCGGGGACATGGTTCAACAGAACTAATTTCCTTTTACCTAAAAGTTTTAGATTTCCATCTTAAATTTATCCTCTTTTCATATTCTATTGACATAGTACGTTCCTGTTTATTTTTGTCGATTTTGTAGTCTAAGTCATATTTTTTTGTATAAAATAATCGAAACAAAACTATGCTTACACCAATAAAACATAATTCTGTATACATTGCGCAACTTCTACAACAATCTTCGTTACAACAACATTTACTTTAGATTTTACATTTTGTGACAAGATAAGCAGCTGGCGCACAATTTTTCCTTTCGGTCCAGGAAATCATGGAGATATTTTTTTAAATATTCGCCGAACAATAGCAGAGGCTCATAAAAAGCGGCGCAATTGGTCGTGATACTGCAAAATGTTCGTTGTGCGGACGAATTTGTTGGTACCGAGATTTTCCGGGGCTCTTCCCTTTCTACCGAATTACAAAGAATTCTCCTACAATAACCGAAAATTCCGTGTTGTCGACTCTTGCCAATGTAACCAATCTTTTTAATTAAATTACAGAAATAAAAAGTTGTCCCATTTTTCCTGTATAATGGAATTATTCCGTTTCACGCTTCCGATTTCTGGAGCCGTCCATTCGAGTAGAAAAACGGAAGGAATTGCTGGCAGATGCTATGTTGTATCAATTTGGTTTTGCTATCCAAATTATTATGTTAAAATTAGATATAAAGGTAAGTTGTATCCGAAGATGACTTAACACACGTAAATATAGTTTTAAATATAGAAAACTTTTTATTGGTCTTAGTGTTTGCTGACTTTTATTTCTTTGAGTTTCCTTTCCAAGCGTTAGGTATGAAAGGTAATATAAGAGGAACAGAGCAAACGTGTCCAAGCTACTATTAATAATAATAATATCCGAAGCACCGCAGTATAATCTGCTATCACGGCTAACCAAATTACAATAGACTCGTGACAATATAGTAATTGCCACATAATTACAGCATAATCTTATTACAAGTCTGCCCAATCATTCAGGACTCCGGCAGCCTTCACAATCGACCGGCTTTGAAAACCTCACCGCTAGTTCTGAATAGAATTGAATTTATGAATTATTCTCCTATTCTCAAAGACGGAATATCCCTTGACGATATTCCTGAATTAATATTCATGAGCCTGTAAGATAGCTATGGAACTACCTACATCTAACGTTTTCTATGCCGACTGAATGAGAGCTGAAGTCAATTATTTGAATAGGACGTGTACTCGAGGCGAAATTATTTTGCACGCTAGTGTAAACAATTGAGACATCAAAGCTACGTTCGTAAAATAATTTGTCTCCAAAGAAATATAAAATTATATTTATGTTAAATCATTAGTATTTTCTTTATTTGATGTCGTCGCGACTTGAAGATATAATGATCCGGTCTTTGAGCCCGGGGTCTTTCAATACTAAAAGTATATATATATATACTCGTAATATGTTTATACATATACAATGTGCTTACTAAGTTAGTCAAAGTCTTCACAGGATTACGACAAAAACAAACATCTTGAATAATCCTATATCTATCCTATCAGGGGCTGCGTTGCCCGCGTCCGTAGGAGTGCACCCTTAAAATAGAATCCCTACACTTCGTTTCTGGGTGGTGCAAAACAGGCAACACAACTCTGGTGGGAGGCTTCATCCGTGGCTGGTTACCACCCACCGCACGAAGCCGTGAATCGACCTAGTCGTGTTTCGGGACTAAATAGTCGGTGCAACCATTGTGGGAGACAGGTCTGGGCAATTGCATCGACGACCCATCTATCGTTCTCCCCAAATCTATCCACTCTACTTAGAGTGAATTGATTTTTCTGAATCTAAGTGCTCCATCCTCGGCCACACTATCGCTTAGCATCAGGCGAGTTGGTGGCGAAATGTAGATCCATTTTTCATAAAAAAAACCTGGAATTAATTTTCAGTGCGTGGTGTTTAATACTCATACCATAATTTTATGAGATCAGGTTATTACCATACAACTAACAATCCGAATCTACAATCTATTTCCAAATAATAACCCTGAATAATATAGAAACATTATTATTCGTGAATCAATTAGGTACTATCGAAATCATTACACATCCGATCTAGTAAACAGACAACTGGCCACAACAAAATTAGGTCCGCGGACAAACTGTCCAATATATTGGTACAAATACATTCTACCAAACTAGTCAATCGTTTATTTCATAACACTGTTGATTGCTCGCTGCCTATTGAATTGTTGAAGAGATGGTATGAACATTGAAAACTACGGATGTCCGGGTGTCAGTTGGATATTCATTGAGGCTGGTTACAATGACTCTTTGACATCAATGTCAAGCTTCAGGGCAACAACACGCTTATTCAAAGGGAGATCCAAACAGGTTGCTATGTGCTGTAGTTACATAGCAAAAAAATCGACTGTTGAACAATCACGATAGTTTGATTGTCGTACATTTTAATCATAAAAACGATCGAACGTAAATCAATATTAAAATGATATTGAATATATTTTAAAGTACGCTACGTAAAGGGAAGAGGCGGGGTACCAATGTTTACGCAGCGAATGAATTAATCGATTATTACAGTTCTTCTCCTTATCTACTTACTAATAATTACAATTCATTCATGATTTCGGGTCCGCACGCTATGAAATCATCATTCACATCGTGCTCCGCACGTAGTATCAATCGACTAACTATCGATTGTTATTCGGATGCAATCGAATCATCATCATCATCCCCCTGCCCTTATCCCAATTTATTTGGGGTCAGCGTAGCATACCTATATCTGGCATGCTGCTAAAGCTTCGGTTATGCAAACGAATAAAGAAAACAATTAAATAATTCAGTTCATAAAATACAATACAATTGTCCATTCATATAAAATGGTATCACGATAATAATAGAACAGGTTCAAAGATACGGAATAACGGTATTGATAGTTACACAATACCTTGAACCAATAGGCTAGTGCTACTCAAAATATCCTTCTTTTTTCTTGTACGTTTGTACAGGTTGACGTAGCAATCTTTATTCACAAATGGCTCGGATTCGACTCGCTCTGAAACTAGTGCTGCAGTGTGGATTGAAAAGTTTAAAGTGAGCTGTATAGTGACTTTTCACGGATCATTAAATGCCTTTTTTTGTTTTTTTCTAGTTTGTGAGAAGATATCGTAGTTTCAATTTTGAAAATTTTACTAGCTATAATAAAATTGTATTATAGCAAGTAACGCAAGTTAAGTTGTTATTAGTACTCAATCTGCCTAGCCTTTTTCCAATTACGTTGGGCTCGGCTTCCAATCAAACCGGATGCAGTTTAATACCAATATTTTACATGGGGCGACGTGACGACGAGAGTTTGTTAGAATTCTGACTACCTGTAACAGCTGTCATAGATCTTATTTGACAACCGGGACCGACGGATTAACGTGCTCTCCGAGGCACGGAGGGGTTTCGGTATGAAATGATGATCACCCATCCACAGACCAACCGCGGCAAGCGCAGTTTGACCTTGGTCGATCAATCTGTGCGACTGTTACTTAGCCACGAGCCCCTCAAGTTGTTATTAGTACTGAAGGAGGCGAAATTAAAAATAATAAAATAAAAATAAATAATAAGAAATAAAAATATTGTGAGATTTTTTGTCGTGAGCCAAACTTCGGATCCAGTTTGACTTGTGACATCGCCGCGGGCTCAGCTCATGACTAAAGGCATCGTTCCAGTTCGAAACTAGTCGGCCAATCCCGAAAAATGCATGTGAGTAGTAACCGGTGAACAATAATTATTAAGAACAAGTATGCCTCACAGGACTTTTCAATAGGCTCACCACCTATTACACAATAGGCTCACCACCTATTACATGGGACTTAATAACAGCATTGGTGAAATGTGGGTGTACAATTGTGTACACCTCTGCCTACCCCTTCGGGGAATACAGGCGTGATGCTATGTTATGTTATGTTAAGTATGCCTCACGAAAATTACTATACAAAAAAAAAACATAGTAGTTACCACGGATCTGAAAAAAATACGGATGTAAGCTTGCCTTGTCATAAGCGAGGCATAGATTACGCACACACACACATACGCAGCGTACTAGTGTCGAGTGGATGAAGTGGTTTTAAGTATTTGTGTGCGTTTAGCTCGTGTATGACAAGCGAACTTGGATAACTAGGCATGCTTCTCACATGTCGTATGCAACGCTACGGCCGTATATTTTTAAGATCGGTGGTAGTCACATAATAATTCATCATTTACATACCTGCATATACAGATTCTACACAATATCAGGAATTAAGCAAATATACAACCTGTGCCAATTCAAACGCCCATGCTGATTATGAAACGTTTACGAAGCTAATATAATAAGAAATTACTTATCCAATTATCGTTGAATCTTACCTAAGCCAAATTAAGCAATCAAATCGAACTCAATAATTCCTCGATGAATCTACCCCTCAAATAATATCAGATTAAACAATTTAATATTGTACAAATTATGGGTAGCGCTAAAATATATCACAAATTAATTACTACAGTAACGTGAAAATATATGTACCTAAACGAAATGAAGGACGAAAGTTAAAAGTGATCTTTTTTTAAGTGTCTTACGGACGTGAGCCTAGCTGCCGAACTTGAGTTCGACGTTCAATTCCGGGATCGGTTTATATTGGTTTTTCTGCAAGGAAATTCCAATAAGCTTGCTAACTATTGCAAAGGTAGGACTTGGCATGGGTGAAATGTCGGTGTAAATAGGCTTCTACCTAACCGTTCGGATTGCGTGTTGCAATGTCATGTTCTGTTTTATCTTTTTAAATTATCGATTAGAGCATCTGCGAAAACAATATGGTACTAATGGCTAGTAATTTATTCTTAATTTCCAGTGCTATTGAATTTCGCAGATGTACATAAATAAGTCGCTTCGACTAATCCCTAAGGCCCTAAGTACACAAGGCTACGCAATTCTCTGATACTCGACAACTTTAGTATGTAGGCGACTAGTACGTGGTTGCGGAGATTCGTTTGTTCGCGTACCTGTGTACGAACACCCGTAAACTTGTAGGTATTGCGCTAGTCACCTAGATACATACCAAATTTATCTAGTATTAAACTTGTTTATGAAAATTAGGTAGCTTTGCTCACGTTTATTGTATACTTGTATACGAACCCCGTAAACTTGTATAGCGCTAGTCGCATGGATACAATACCAAAGACATCCAGTATTGGACTTGTTTATTTAGTTTACGCAGGTTTAGTCACATTCATTTGCATGCCTGTGTACAAACCCCGTAAACTTGTTTTGCACTAGTCGCCTAGATATACATCATCAGTACTGTCAAAGTCATCCAGTATTGGACTTGTCAATGAAGTTTACGCGGGTTTGGACACGTTGTGAGCCTGTGTACGAACCCACATAAACTTGTATTACGCTGATTGCCTAGATATTAAAGTCGTTGAGTACCTATCAACCAATAAGAGACTTGTTTAAGGAGCTTACTGCGGCCCAAGGTTCGTAGACGTTTTTTCGCGTGCCTGTCTACAATTCTCGAAACTGGTTGCGCTAATTGCCTAGACATTTAATGTCGTCATGTGTCGGAGACTTGCGTAGCCTTGTGTAAAGAGGGCCTAATGTTTGTATCAGTGCGATTCGATGAATATAAATTGAATGAATGGAGGATTGAATGGGTAATCTTATTACCTTAATCTGTATATACAAGATCCCTGGAAGGTAGCACTCCCTATGAATTATATATGAATTATAGATCGCTAATTGTCATTTAGTGTTTGGTTTCATTAGGATTTGTTGTCAGTAGTGGGTATCAAGTTAAATATTGAAGGAAACAAAAGGGAAGAATTTAGTTTTAGTTGTTTCATGCGAAGAGTCCGTGTGTTTGTTACTCAATTATATCGTCACGAATGAAGGGACTTTAACAAGCCTTAGCGCAAACGTTCCGCAAATAGAATTTTTTAATTTGCGATTAATGTCTTTAATAATGATATGGACCTAAGTAAACTGGATACAAGTCGCAAGTCATTATTATAGGTTATTTTATTGTTGATGTTTCGAAGTTTAATGGATACTTGGTAAGTAGTACTCTTTTTTAATTTATAGATTAATAGTAATTTAGTATTTCTTGATGATTGTTTTGCTGGTAGGAGAAATAGTAGTTCAACTTTGAAGGAAATAGTATAGTAGTAAGCGAAGATATAGTTTGAGTTTGTAAATTTTTTTTTTTCTTTGTTCAATTAGAAAGAGTGATGAGAGATGTTAAGAGAGATGTGTGGTGTGACGCGGATGGATAGAATTAGAAATGAATATATAAAAGGAAGTCGGATAGCGGCGCCGGTGACTGAGAAGTTGTGTAGAAATCGTTTAGCATGGTATGGGCATGTGATGCGGAGGGATGCGGGTCATGTGACAAGGAAAGTTTTGAGTATGAATATAGATGGCTATAAGAGTAGAGGAAGATCGAGGAAGCGATGGATGGATTGTTTTAAAGAGGATATGGCTAGAAAAGGAGTGACTGACGATATAACAGCTAATAGAGATGTATGGAATGAGAATACAAGCTGCGCCGACCCCAAATAAATTTGGATAAGGGCAGGGGGATGAAGATAATGAATTAGAAAGAGTGAACCATAATTATTTTACCTACTAAATGTCATTATCACAGATTGTCGTACTTTGATGAAGTATTTTGTGTTTAATGGCATAGCTTCTTCAAGTTATTTTTAGGATTAATTATTATTTATTTGTGTGTGTTGTTGTGTGCATTTTCGATATTTATCCGATTGTTAGTTTCATTCGATAATTTTTTCCTTAAGATGAATAAATTGAAATTTTTTTCCTTCAAATTGGACCCATACAAATTTCACGCCTAAAGTCCGTCCCTAGGGGTGGATATAAGAAAAATAGGGATTTTTTTATTGTTTACCTTTCAACCGATTGTTGATGGCAATAGACCACCTATAACATGGTACTTAATAACAGCATTCGTGAAATGTGGGTGTACAACTGTATTCATCTTTACCTACCCCTTCGGGGAATACAGGCGTGATGCTATGTATAATTTTTTCAACCTAGTTATAATTTATGTTGTCTGTTTTATGTAAAATACACGCAAACAGTAAAAACTCCAACCCAATTTCATTTTAGATTGAAGAGTCTCGATTATTCTCATAGAAGCTCTCTCGGCCGAGACGTGTAGTGTGGACGATTCGATTACTAAGATCGTGATCAAACAGTGTGCGGCCTCGTTATCAGATCTACAAATATGTAAGTGTCGACGGCATGTCCCGAAGGACACTATGAGAACCGATATGGATATTATGTTAAAGGAAAATATTACGGTGATGGTAATGTGTTAATTGTGGTTTGTAGATTTTTTAATATAATAATACTTAGTGTTCTATGTAGATCATCTATTTATTTATTTGATACTAGCTGTAGCCTCGCGGTTTTACCCGCCCCGGTAAAAACTTTTCGAATACGATTTAAAAAAAAAACTCCAATATATACCTTGTCGTGACAATGAAGAGCACAACAAAAAAAATATCCAATTTGGTGCAGTCGTTCTCAAGTTAAGGCGTGACACACAGTTATACACGTTATATACACATCCTTAACGACATTCGCCAATTACACCAATTGAAAAAAAAAAAACCTGCGGGTTTTGTTCAAACATTTATAACGCTGCACTGTTCTGGTCTCTCTTCGGGTCACTCTTGCTGTAGCAGCGTCAGAAAACGATGGTCCTATTTGCATTAACTATAGCTTCCTTATGTTACCATGCTGAAAGTTAATTTGTTTTATAAGACATTTTTTTATTACCAACTTAGATAGAAGAAGATATATAATTCAATAACGCAATAATAACTTCATCATTTTGGTGTAATGTGAATTTATAGATTTTTTACAAACACTTCTGCTTCTTATCGTGTGGTTGATGAACAACCTAGTGTTAAGGTTTAAAGCACCCGTAGGTCTCTGACATGGCAAAACACACCATCGAGAACATCTCTCAAGTGTGCTGGTTTCCTCACGATGTTTTCCTTCACCGGTTTAAGCAAGTGATAATTAATTTATAATACGCACATGAAATCGCAAAGACTGGTGCGTGCCTTTGATTCGAACTTGTGACCTTTGACTTGTCAGTACAACGGTCATAGCACTAGGCCATCACTACTTACACACACTGACAACACCTAACGTTCTACCAAAATCAATCAATCTACCTAGCCTTTGCCAAATTACGTTGGCGTCGGCTTCCAGTCTAATCGGATGCAGATTAATATCACAATTTTACATGCAGCGACTGCCTATCTGACCTCCACAACCCAGTTACTGGGTAACACGATATCTCGTGATAAGACTGGTTGTCAGACTTTCAGGCTACTGACTACTCGTATCCGCTGTCATAGATTTTTATTTGACAACCGGGACTGACAGTTTTACGTACTCTCTCAGTACTCTCAAACGTTCTACCAAATTAAGAGAGTAAAATACCGAAACGCATAACACCACCACCCACTCCCGTCAGTTAATGCAGACGCAGGGTTGCGCATTCCATCGATTGGATCAATCAGATTTCTCGACGACCCTGCCATATCACATAGACATTACGACGTTCAAAGCGTCAGATTTCTCGCCAATAGTTCTGTTGTACAGTTAGCAACATAGTACATCTAAATAAAATATCCTATTTATTCTTAGAATTAAAATATAGTAGGCTACCTAAAATGGTTAATGAATTAAGTACTGCCATGATTAATTTTGTATATGTATAAATACTATTCTTTTTTTGTGGCTGACTTTACATTCTTTGCTAAGCGACGTAGTTATTATTTTCAGGACATACTGTATTCTTGTTATGGTTTACTCGTATTAGAAGTAAAGCAATCTGTTTTGATAATAAATAAATTTAAATGTTAATCAGACTGTTTTCCATTGAAGAAGTAAAATTGTACGGAATTTTATAAAAAATGTATGTTGTCCAGATAAAAATGTTATAGAATATATCTGCCTAGCCTTTTCCCAATTACATTGGGGTCGGCTTCCAGTCAAACTGGATGCAGCTTAATACCAGTATTTTACATGGAGCGACTGCTTATCTGACCTCCACAACCCAGTAACTGGGTAACACGATATCTCGTGGTAGGACTGGTTGTCAGACTTTTAGGCCTCTGACTACCCGTAACGGCTGTCATAGATCTTAATTTGACAACAACCGGGACCGACGGCTTAACGTGCTCTCCGAGGCATGGAGGGGTCTCGGTATGAAATGATGGTCACCCATCCACAGACCGAACGCGGCAAGCGCAGCTTGACCTCGATCGATCGATCTGTGCGGCTGTTATTTAGCCACGACAAACATAACATAACATAGCATCACGCCTGTATTCCCCGAAGGGGTAGGCAGAGGTGTTCAATTGCACAATTGTACACCCACATTTCACCAATGCTCTTATTAAGTCCCATGTAATAGGTGGTGAGCCTATTGCCATCAACCGGGCACATTTCCAAACTCCGGGCTGCTACTGAGAATTTCCTAACAGAAAAACTCAATAACACTTTGCCCGACCCGGGAATCGAACCCGAGACCTCGTGCTCAGCAGTCACGCTTGGGACCACTAGACCAACGAGGCAGTTGTTGCATTTAGCCACGAGCCCCTTAAAAATGTTATAGAATAAAGAACAAAATTTTATTGATATGATGATATGATAGCCTCATATCATCATATCAATAAAATTTTGTGAACGCAAAAGTGGTCACTTTTTACACGACTGCCCAAAAAGGACTGTTATGTTTTTAGGGTTCATGTACGTATGTACAAAAATGAAAAAAAAAAAAAAAAAAATAGCTGTGATGCAAAAAAAGAAGTTGTTTTCGTCTTTTTATCTTGTTCTAGACACAATTATAATCAAATCTCTCAAAAAAATGGCTGTTCTTGCGCTGATGGCTTTATAAGAGAAGTGGTTTTGTCAAAACGATGTATAATTTAGAAATTCCTACTATAACATTTACGATTCCGTTACGTATGCAAGAAGTCGACATTTTTCGGTATTATAGTGCGCGCGGAACTAGCTGGCCGCGCCTTAGGTATGTGAGCGGTGGGACGGAGAGGCGGGGGCGCTTGATGTCATTTTCTGAATTTTCTGCCGAACAATGGCAAAAATACGACGACCACGTACAAAAAAACGAACAAGAATACTGGAATCATGATATGAGATATGATACTGTGATGGACGAATTCATTATAAACTTACAAGATGATTCTGACTCAAGTTCAGACAGTTCAAAATCAAGTGATTCAGAGGATATGTCAGAATAATTTCATATCTATATATATAAAAGAAAGTCGTGCTAGTTACACTAATTAATCAATAATAATTTCATAAATGATTCAAATATGTCGGAAGAATTTCATATAATTAGTTTTTGGTTTATTTTACTTTTAATTGCAATGTTAAGTACATTGCAATTAATTAGATAGGTATAATATAAACTTGTAAAAGTTCAATTGTCTTTTATGTTTTCTTTTCAATAATTGAACTATTATTGTTCACGATATCTCGAGATTGGTCGTCACTGTCTAATCTCATGTGCGTTGCGAGCAGCAAGCAACCCGCCCCCTCACCCCTGTCCCTACCTAAGGCGCGGCTAACTAGTTCCGCGCGCACTATAAGAAAAATACCGAAAAGTGATGATGACGTCAATATTAAAACCGGAATATTTTTGTAAAAGTCCGAATTTAATTTTGTTATTTGTTCGGTGTTCATAAAAAAGCTTTTAAAGTTACTTTAGCTTTTAAACGAAAACTCTGAGTAGATACCAATTAAAATAATATTTAATTATTAATAAAAATTTACAGAATAAAATCAACGGTCATCCTTTAATTACGAACTGTGAGTAAATAAATGTATAGATAAAGTCGCTTGAGGCAGAGGAATATGTACCTATTATTTATTTATTTAACGATTTATGTACACACATAATATATAATTAAATAAGGTGAAATAAGATAAATTAACACAAAGGCACTGCTTATTTCTTCAGAAATCTCTTCCAGCAGCCCAGCGAGAGGAGAGATGGAAAAAGAAAGTAGACTTGAGTGTGTAAAGAAGTAAATTAAAGTATATATTTTATATATATATATTTTACATTTCACTGATGCAGTTATCTATACTAATATTATACAGCTGAAGAGTTTGTTTGGTTGAACGCGCTAATCTCAGGAGCTACTGATTCGAATTGAAAATAATGCATTATTTGCAAAGGTGTTTTTATAAACATGATATTAATCCTTATTCAAATAAATACGTTAATCATCACAAGTATTTAATTTTGAACAAAGTTGCCCTTCACTTAATTTGATTTCAATAAATATCTTCGGAGATATCGTAGTTATAAAATAACTAGGCCACAAAATAATGATCAAGTATCACGCGCGTATTTATAACATAACATTATCACGCCTGTATTCCCCGAAGGGGTAGACAGAAGTGTACACAGTCGTACACCCACATTTCACCAATGCTGTTATTAAGTCCAATGTAAAAGGTAATGAGCCTATTGCCATCTACCAGGCACAATTTAAAATCCGGGCTGCTACTGAGAATTTTCTAACAAAAAAACTCAATAACACTGCCCGACCCGGGAATTGAACCCGAGACCTCATACTCAGCAGTCGCGCTAGGGACCACTAGACCAATAAGACAGGTGCATTTATGATGTCGGTCATGACGGGGAGGGGGGTGGAATATATTATAGTAGTTTTTTTTTTCAAATTAACGGGGTGATTCCGAATTACGGTTCTACAGGCTGAGTGTTAGTTTTCGACATCCACGCGGACGAAGTTACGGGCACAGCTAGTTATAATATATTTGTTATAGGTAATGAGCCTATTGACATCCATCGGGCACAATTTCGAGCTACTAAAATTTACGGGCTACTACCAAAGTCTGGGCTGCTACTAAAATGTGTTATCAGAAAATCTATATATATATGTCGCAGATGGATTGTAGAATCAGCTGTTTTACAAAACTGCTAGCTGATTTACAAAACAGTACTGTTATGAAAAACAGCTGAACGACTTTTAGCGGTTTTACATAATTACTGAACTATAACACGCAGAATAGAATGAACGTTTTACGTTTATCAATGCAGCGAGTCAACGATCAGAGATTATGTAAAACAGTGTGAAATGAACTGTCAGATTATTGATTTTAGTTCAAAATTTTGTCGCAAATGGCTCTGTATGTCTTAACAATAATAACCTAACTTTATTTTACTTGCCAATAGCAAAAAAAAGTAAATGTTGAATGACGTAAATACTAAACCACTATAATAGTCGACAATATAACGGGATTATGAAAGAAAATAAACGAAATTGATCCATGAGCGAGCGTAGCGAGCTCGGGAGCTTCGTATATCCCGACACGGGCAGGTTAGGTTCGAAGAGGATGACGGAGGCCAGTGAGCGAGCGTAGCGAGCGAACTACCCCGTCATCCTCTTCGTGTTTAGGTTTTTTCTAACCTTACAGACACAAAAATAGGAGCCCCGTCAGGGCTCCATCGACCCAGCCACGGAAAGTCAAATCAGAATACAGTATCTTTTTTTTTACTTAAGTGGTGACTATCCATTTAATATACCTATATAACAAACAAACCTGCCCCACAGTAGATATGTCATTCTGCATTACGTTTAAAGGTGGGTAACTGTTTTGTTAAACGTATCGCAATGGCAATCCAGCTGAACGTCGTTCAGCTGTTCTATAAAACAGTACTGTTTAGTAAATCAGCTAGCAGTTTTGTAAAACAGCGTATTCTACAATCCATCTGCAACATATATAATATATAAACAATTTACAACATAGGTGACTTTGGAAAAGTCTCGCAATTAATTAAAAACTTGACTATGTAAAAGTTGTTTCGCCGAATTCACTAGATGAACCAAGCAAACTAATTTAATCTAATAAATTAATTGATGAATTGAAAATAGTTTCAACTATCAATTTCTTTGTATAAATTAAAATTAATTGATTTTCTACGTAAAATACACTGGTTGGTCTAACAATGTTACACTCAGCCTTAAAATCTGTCATTAAATCTTAATAAAATAACTATTTGCCGTCGTATCGTAAGATTTTACATTGATTTTAATCAAAAAATTACTTTGACGCCACTTATCAATACTCCACTTGTCTTACATATTCCTTTAGTTGATATTTAGTTTAAAATAAACCTGTCTTATTTATAGAAATTAAAGACATACCATGCTTTATAATCGAACAATGTACCACATAATATTGTTTCCCATTTTCAATCGTAACGTCAATTCACTTTAATTCGGAGAATCGACCTATCTTTGTTGACAAACTAAACACGGTAACTACCATACTAAGTACCCATTTCCCAATTTTCAACTAATACGCTAATTCTTTATCTACTGAATTGAATTCCATGATATGTTAATATTATAATATTAATAGTAATAAACACTAACATACTTAGAATTAAACACAGGGGATTAATGAGAGTACTACGATAATGTTTAGAAACCTAAAAAAAAAAAACACTATCGATATAAGCTTAAGGCAGTCGAGAACTAAGTTGGGTAGTTGGATCTAACCATCTTATTTCAGAATCAGGGTGTAGCGACATCTATCTCGCTACATAGATACTACGCGCACAACACGCTACATCGCGCAATCAAAGTTTTGACGGCAAATGTGTATATATGTCGCAGATGGATTGTAGAATCCGCACGCAGTGGCCCGCCAGGCAATATCACCCGCCTGGTTGGAGGATCCTCCCCTTTCAAATGGAGGAACACCACACCTCGTTCCTCCATAAGGGTTTCACAATACCAATCTTCCTATATTACTAATCTCTCCTTCCTCAACCGCAATGTTACTCTCCCAATACCCTCTTGCAACTGGGTATTGGGGGCTGATTGATTCTATTATTCTTAGAATCAATCTAACATGAAAATCAAACTTTACTGCACATCTCCCCATATTCAATTCAGACGTCAATGCTCCCCATAATCAATTATATCTGTATTCCGCGATACGCGTACCATTATTCGTAGTACAGACGAAGTTTCAGGGACGTGGCTTTGAAATTCACTAACTTCATGCATACCCTGTCAGAGTGGATGCACTTATGTTATTACGAAAGCTTAAGTGAGGAAACTGAGGAATGGCAAGTTAGCTGCCGCGTATAAGCTTGTAACTGCCAAGTTTTACTTTACATGTACAGTTTTCACTGTGAAAGGATTTGGAGAAGTTTGTTTTGTTGCTTAATTAGTGAGTCTTAATTCTGTATACCTAAATTGTGGAGCTGTGTAGTTGAAATTTTGATATGACGTTTAAAGTAATGAAATATATGTAATTAATACTTCTTTTTGAGTGCATTTTTTCAATATAAAATTATACTTGAAGTTTATGAATGATACTCGTTGTTATAGTGTATGGGTAACATAGTAATTATTTAGGATTATGAATTTGATTTTTCAATTTCTTACGTAGATTTTCATACTAAGGTAAAATGAGAAACGTCAAATCGGACTTCTTAGATTGTCGCGAGTTTAATGTTGAATTGATTGATTTGACTCTTGGTGAAGGTATTTACAGTCAATAGGTTTTAAATGTGGTAGTAGCGGTAAATATATTGGTATTATAAAGATGCCTTTGAAAGGTATAGAAAAAAACAAAACTATATACCTATAACCAAATCAAGCATTAATCATAATTATGTTTTGCTGTAGATTTTACATAGTTTCACAAATATATTTCCCAAGGGTAAGGTAGTAGTGTACTGTTTGTTATACACCTACATTTCATCGAAACTCTGAAGTATTAAATCTCATATTTTAACATATCATTTAATATACAAAATAAAACAAATGCGGCATCAACGGATGCATTCTAGTAGACGCAAGAGTTGCTAGCGTGTTCTGCATGACGTTCTAGCTTTAGTTCTCGGGTTCGGCATAGTTTTATTGGCGGGCGGGGTGTGATGAGAAAGTCGATCCAGCATATTTTTTCTTGAAATGGGTTTTTCTGTTAGAAAAACACTTTTATCTAGCCTTTAGAGGAGTATTTGCAAGATGTTATGAATGTATACTGGTTGACTGGTAGGCAACGCCTCGTGGCATTAAATCCACCTCATGTACCGCTTTTTGTACATGAAGTATTAATAAATAAATGTAAAGGAATTCGAGCCAGCATTATCTCTCTTGTATTCTTGGGTTCAGTTCACTGAACTAAAAAGATAACATCAAACGATAGTATTAAGGTCGTTCAACTGAATTATAACAATACTTTGCAAGATTAGCACAAGAAGTTTTAAGTGCTATCCAATCTGGCGATAGTGGACCATTCAAACGGTTGGCAGTCAACCAACAAAGACATTACAAGTAGAACCAAAAGTTAACAGATTTTTGGAACGCTCAACGTTTGAACTAATTACTAATGAAACCTTTGACCCAGATCATAAAATCACCAATGCTGTTATTAAGTTAGTTATGTAATAGATGGTGAGCCTATTGCTATTTACCGGGCACAATTCCAAACAGCGGGCTACTACTAAGCTTTGCCCGACCTGGGAATCGAACCCAAGACCTCATATTCAGTAGTCGCGCTTGGGACCATTGGACCAACGAGGCAGTTTTATTTTGTAATCTTTTCCATTTCAACATAGCTAATATGGTTTGATAGTTCGACAACCTATAGGTTCTATCCGGATGAATGTAGCTGCGATCTCGGGACCCGGATAATGGTTAGTGGAGTTCCGAGTGGTGATTTTTGGTGGGTGGGAGTCCGGCCGTCCGTTATGGATTTTCCACTCATTAACGCAAAGGTAAATACCCGGAATGTCAGATCTCTACCTATTACCAGGAGGTAATAGAGCGTTTTCCTTCTTGAGGTGTGGCTAATAAACGACCTGGGGGACATTCCAGGGGCTGAGTTGCCCGCGTCCGTAGGAGTGCTCCCTTTAAATGGAATACCCCGAATACCAGATCTCTACTGATTAACAGGAGGTAATAGAGTATTTTCCTTCTTAGAGTGTGGTTAATAAACAACCTGGGGGGATCATTCTGGAGGCTGAGTTGCCCGCGTCCGTAGGAGTGCTCCCTTAAAATGGAATCCCTACACGTGGCCAAAACAGGCAACGCAAGTCTGGTGGGAGGATTTGGCCGGGGCTGGTTACCACCCACTGGCCGAAGCCATGCCGTGAAACAACCTTGTTATGTTTGTGGGAGACGGGCCTGGGCAGTTGCGTCAACTCCCCAACTATCGTTTTTCCCAAATCTATCCACTCTCTTAGAGTGAATAGATTAATTCTGGATCTACGTGCTCCGTCCTCGGCCACACCGTCGCTTACCATCAACTGAGTTGGTAGCAAAAGTAGACACATTTTTGATTAAAAAAAAAACAACCTATTATCAGCATAAGTCGGTAGAGACTTGACACGACTTTCACACCATCGACAACATATCTGAGGTGAGTTTCCTGACGATGTGTTTCGTCCCCACTTTAAGTACGGGATAATTAATTTCTAATACGTACATGATTACGGAAGTCGGTGGTGTGGTCTTCTTTTTAGTCTTTCGTATGATTGGGAGTGAAGTTCAAGCAACCTGTAGACCTCTGACTTGGCTCACTGACTTCTTCTTCTTCTACATCTTAACAAACAAAAAATCAAATGTATTGGGAAAAGGAGACATTTTGTCTGTGTTCATGAAAGCCACTGCATTATTTTAATTGTTTAATGGAGTTTAATCGTTTTTACTTGTGAAATATTTTTTAAGGATAAATATGTTTTTTTAAATTTATATGTGGGACATTTACGTGACGTGTTGTGGCACCACTAAGCGGTGAGATCGAGTGATCATAGCGGACAGCCATACTCATTGTTTTTTTGCTATGACCGCTAGAATTCTAATAGGTAGATGGAAGTTTTATACTAAACGCCTGAATTTATTCTGCAACCGACCTCTACTTTAACCAGCCCCATCGTGACATGTACATCTCCTATGTCAGTCAATGAGTTTTAATAGTTAGAGATGGTTTGACATTTCCCGTCCCAATATATTTAAAAAGAAACGTCAAAAGGAACACAAAGATCAATGTCTCTTTTAAAGTTCAGACATCATTGTACAGGAATTTTGTGAGTGCAAGTCTCATGTAAGGAATCGTCTAGAATGGCCTTTGAGGAAAGATCCATATGAAAGCTTTGAGTTGCTTACATAATAATGCTCCAGTGTTTGATTTGGGTAAAGTGCTCCTTTAAATTCGCTGAAGAATGTCTAGTACCGTACCCATACTAAGTAAAAACTTGTGCTAAGAGTCTACTAGTCTCCTTTTCTCAAATAAAATATTAAAATCTTCTTATGACAAAGATTAAGGAAGTAGCAGAGGGCATATGAGCTGGATATTATCATATTGCTGCAATAAAAATATTAATAATGTATCAGTAATTTTATTACAACTTATTATTACATATTTAATGCACTCGGTATTAAATATGTAATAAAAAGGTCGATGATTGCCTCGTTGGTCTAGTGGTCCTCAGCCCGACTGCTGAGCATGAGGTCCCGGGTTCGATACCCTGGTCGGCCAAAGTGTTATTGAGTTTTTCTGTTGGGATATTCTCAGTAGCAGCCTGGAGTTTGGAATTGTACCCGGTAGATGGCAATATGCTCATAACAGCATTGTTGAAATGTGGATGTACAACTGTATACATCTCTGCCTACTCCTTCGGAGAATACAGGCGTGATGTTATGTAATGTTTTATGTTATTTTATAATGTTAGAGTGACTATAAAATAAAACATGAGCCACTTCTATCTTCTACCCAAAGGCTAATTTGTTCGGGTTAGACGCAAGTGCATTCTCCATCTTTAGACTACGTGACTCTGAAGATGGCTAGAACGCCTCGGTTATATTGCAGTTGCACGTAGCTTACTGCATACTGCACTGGCTTGGTCCAGTTGAGGTTGGTTGATATTCAACCAACTGTCGATAACCAGGTACATCTGGTGCGACACTAAAGCGTCTGGGATGGGTACGTGACAGTGCAAGCAAAGTTGGAGAACTTGTATCATGAGAAAGTTCTCTCAGAAGGTATATTTGGGATTTTAATATAGTTTTTTAATGAACTAGCTAAGGCCGCGACTCTTTCCACGTGAATGTCGGTAACTAATATCATGCAGTGCATGAGTCACAGTCATAATATTATGTCCTAATTTAAAATATAAAAATAGCCCAATAAAAAGCAGCTGCTGAAGTCTAAGATTAATAAGCAAACGGAAAGAATTCTTCCGAACAGGACTTTGGCAGTTGGAATAAACAAAGTAATTAAGCAAAATGTCAACTCATCGCCAATTTTCAAAGTTTTCGTTCAGGAGTTAAGGCAACGAGCTGACAGATTGGTTGTTTCATCGACGCAACTTTATTAAAAGCTCGCCTCATTAGTGTTGACGTGTAGCCCACATCACTCGTTCATATTTAACTAACAGTAATGAAGTATGCTTAACAACACGATCCATTTAATCTGTATTGTAAACAACCATTAAAACTTTCCATTCTGTTATTTTTATTGCTATCAAGATTTATTATACTAGTATCGTTTCAATTCCAAATTAAAATTTTATTACCATTTTAGCGCTGCTTTCTTATAAAATTCGAAGAATGGCTTTTCGTTGATCCAACAACAAAAGAGGAATGTCCTCAAAACGCGCATCTACCAATTCCAATGACAAAGGAAAGTAATTTGAAAAACCTGGATGATTTAGCAGTTTTGTTGCACTGTCATCTAGCTAATGAATACGTCACAAAAACATTAAATTGTACTCAAATACATTTTACCATTTTGCTGGCGAATCATGGCACTGTTCAAGGTAAAAGATCAAACCGCACTCAACACTATATTTTGAAATAAAGCCACAATTCGGTATTAATTATTCATTCACAATGTGGTGCGCGGGATGTTAAAATCAATAATTCAAGCAACAGCTGATGATATAGTCTGCATATACACATTAAATTCTGCATATTCATTGCGATATAAAAAAATAACGCAACGTGATTTGGTGCCCGCTCGGTGTTTAAAGAAACATCATACATTCGTCCTCGCTCAAAGATTGTGCATATTTCATAGTAGCACGTAATCCTGGATATATTACAGCCACAGCGGAGAATAAAATAAAGGAACTCGGAGTTCTTCAGGAGGTAATAAAGATTATGTTCTTAAAGCCGTGTGTAGGAGTGAGTACAGGTGGGAGTTAGCAGAGGCGGCGTCGGTCGGGCCCGAATATTACGTCTAATAAATTAGAGAGACGTGGCAGTAACATTCCCTCAGTCTCGTTTTCTTCATGGCAATTGTCCCGATATTACATGGCCATAAATTGACGGTATGTGTGAGCTCGCATGCGCATAATATATGCTAATACGTTGTGTAGCATTCGAGGTCGAGAATTTTTTTATTACGATTATTACACGATTGTGTTAAGACAGGTAGAACGATATGTAAAACGTGTGTAGACACTTCATTTTATTATTTGTAATAGAAATAAAGATACAGAACATTAACCGATATGGTAAGTTTATTGAAACGGGAATCGGGAATGTCGCCAAACGGTTTCGGTACTGATACAGCTGTTGCATAATGGATGCAATTTACTGAAATAAAATTATTTTGAATTTAATACCTTTTGGGTGCTACCTCAGCTTTCAGTGAGTTATTTTATTACTAGCGTACTTTGCCCAAAATGCTTCCATTCTTTGTATAACCTATGGTCTTCCCATTACATAGTAGGTACCTACTGTTACTATGTTTCTGTGTCGTTAGAAGTTATATGAGAGTATTAGCTGCGTCCTCTAGCTTAGCTCTGTGAACTTTTCTCATATCATAGTTGGAGTCACCCATACAAATCTATCCAATGTAATATTTTATACGAACTGTCCAAATAGAATCGATCTCTTGCAAATATTTCAAATTCTCAAACCTTTAAACATGTTACAATTGCTAAAATTGTTTTTGTTTCACATCCAACAAAACATTAACATTCGCGTAACTCAACTAAAACAAATTGTTCGCAAAACATCGAACAATTTCGCCAGAGTAAAGTGTTCAAAAAACCAAATAAAAACGACGGCCGCGATTAATTCAGGTATAATTAAGTACAATTTATTTTTCCACCGTATTTTACAACTTTACATTCAATTTCCAGCAAATCTGCCGTAACAAGGGTAAACAGGTGCATTTAAAGACATTTTCACTTTCATAAACATTTCGAGGGTCTCTGAGGGAAAAGGGTCGGTTGCTGACTTAATAAGGTAGAGGGTAGATCACTATAAAAGTGGTCTCGACTGCGATATTGCAAAGCGCTACTTTTTACGATTCCTCCTTACTGTATAAAAGGTGGCATTGAACCATTTCTTACATAATATATGTATCATCCTGTATTCTATTACGTCACGTGGTGGGGAATGGAGATATGATTTTTAATTTCTATTTTTTGGGGCTCGTTGACTGAAAGTGGCAGACAGTGTAAATTTTTTGTATAACTTTAGTTTATTTACATCTCAATATATATAAAATATATTATGATCTGTGGCCTTGCTCTTGAAAATAATTCCGCTGTATAGACATTGGAAATATGTCAGTTCGTACTATTAAATGCCAAACTATATTTTAAAGAAAAATATAGATTTGGGATTATATGCAGACAACATGCTTTAAAATTGAGGCAATTGTAATGTAGGTAAATTTATTTTAAAATTACGCGTAGTTTTAAGGCGTCTATTTAATATTGAAATTGGATTGGAATTAGTATTAGTTTCAAGAGTAACCACACTGATTAGTTTTATTTGTCTATTTTATTAACCTCGTCACAGGAAATAGAATACGGTCGCGAGTAGGAATCGAATTTGTGCCTCCCGGATAAATAATCCAGGCGCTCAGACCACTAAACCATCTCGACCTCCGCTCACTACTGCAAATTCTTGTTCCACATTTTAATAGTCTAATTGGTGAGTATTCTTTTTCCACATAAATTTATAATTTTATATTTCGCTAAGCATCCTTAATGCTTTTCAAAGATTTATCTGTATTTGTTAAAGTAATTGTTACGGAAATCTTTACGACATTGTAATAACTGCATAGTTAGTCGTGTCGGTACGATTTTCTGTAAAGGCACTGAACAGATGGCAATGACGTCACCAAAAGACTAGACTACTACTACTAAAGTATTAAAATGTGGAAGAATGAATTCGTGGTATTGAGCAGAGATCGAGATGGCTTAGCAGTCAAGCCGCCTGGAGTATTTATCCGGGAGGCGCAGGTTCGAATCCTGCTCACAAACATATTCTTTTTTCAGAACAATTTGTAACTTTAATGTTATATTTTCGTCCTCTTGTGTTTTTAAATTGATTAGGTGGTATCTTAAATAGAGGGGAGTGCTAAAATTGTTTGTGTACTCAAAGTTATTGGTAAACACTCCAGTTAACACAACAATAATTATTGTGCATAGTTGTAAAATTATATTGTTTGCTACAAACTGTAATATATTTTCAGTTTGAATAATAGGAGTTTAATCAATATGTAGTTTCATTATGAACAGTTGTATAGGTTCTATTTCAGTTGTTTGTTGGTTAAACCTTAAAATATCTTTCAAAAGCGATTAATTCAATTTGGTTGATACTGGAGATACTAATAAAAAGGTAATATCATATATACTTTTGTATAAAACTTTCGTGAGACATATTCATATCAATGAATATTCACTTAAGTATGAATATTCACTTAGGTTTCGATCAAATATTAAATAGGCTTTATCACGTTAATATACAAAAATTGGTTTTTACGAACTTCGCATGAGTGAAGCCGCGGGGAAAAGCTGATTTTTAATATTTATTATGTCACCGGTTACTACTCACGTGTATTTTTCGGGATTGCCCGACTTGTTTCGAACTCGAACGGAGCCCTTAGTCATGAGCTGAGCCCGTGGCGACGTCGCGAGTCGAACTCTCGACACGGTGTCGGTCGGTGATTTTTAGGAAAAAAGAAAGAAAAAAAGGTTGTAGAAAAATGCACGTGAGTAGTAACCGGTGAACATTAATTGATATCATATATATTGATATTTTTTATAAATGTCAAAGCCATGTAATGCCTATATTAATTAAAATTTTTTAAGGAAACTTTGTAGAATAGTAATTAAAAGGAAATATATCTGCATTTGTTCAGATAATCGTCGGTATGAGATTAAATTAAATACAAAGTTAGTCGTGTCGGTTCAGTTAATCAGACTGAATAGATGATGATGACATCCCCATGGGATCAGGTATTAGAAATTTCAGGAAAGACTCGACTTAGCAATGGCCACTATAGCTTAGTTGTCAGAGAACTTGGAGTAATGATCCAGGAGGCGCGGGTTCAAACCCCACTCGCGGATGTATTTTTCTGACCACGAGAAATATAACATAGCATCATGCCTGTCTTCTCCGAAGAGGTGGGCAGAGGCATGAACATCTGTACACCCACATTTCACAGATGCTGTTATTAAGTCTCATTAGGTGGTGAGTCCATTGCAATCAACCGGGACAATTCCAAACTCCGGGCGGCTACTGAGATTTTACTCTCAGCACAACTTAATAACACTGCCCGACCAGGGAATCGAACCTAAGATCTCACTAACCACGCTTGCGACCAGTAGACCAATGAGGAGAAATAGGTATAACTTTGGAGATAACTTGTGACTTAAATACAAATAGTATTTTAATATACGAAAGAATATCATGGAGGCAGAATGGTTTCGGGGCCACCTCTTGAGCCACAGTGTGGGTTCAAACCTGGCATGTACCAATATGACTTTCAATGTTATATGTAGTCTCATAGTTAATCTCAGACATCACAGACATATGGTGATGGGAAATATCGTGAGAAAACCAACCCGCGGTGAGCTAGCGTGGTGATCAGTGCTCGTGCCTTCTCTGTTTGTCAAGATTCCCTTGCTCTCCAGGAAAACAAGTATTGACTGGTAATTTTTTGTAATATACTAAAGAGTGAACGGTGGTAAATATATTTGTACGTAGCTAATAAGATTACGAATAAAATTTCCGAACACACATTGTAAACATTTTTCTTATCGTTACTTTACGCCGTTACCAAGCAATGTAAACAAGGGTTCCGATCAAATATTAAATAGGCTTTATCACATTAATATACAAAAATTGGTTTTTACGAACTTCGCATGAGTGAAGCCGCGGGGAAAAGCTGCTTTTTAATATTTATTATGTCCGCTACGAACACTTTACATGCAGACACGGAATTTTTTCATTGTGCTATATCGTGTTCGTTTTTTGTTGTCCTATAAATATTTATAACATAACATACACAGAAGGGGTAGGCAGAGTTGTTGCCTCGCTCATTAGCAGACACGATAGATTTTTATTGTTATAATTCTGTGCGTTGCTGAGCCGAAAGGCTATTTGCCATCTACCGAGCACAATTTTAATCTCAAATATTTTATATGGAGCGACTGCCTATCTGACCTCCATAACCCAGTTAAGGGGTAACACGATATCTCGTGGTATGACTGGTTGTCAGACTTTGAGGCCTCTTACTACCCGTAACGGCTGTCATATATCTTAATTTGACAACCGGGACCGATGACGAGGCACGGAGAGGTCTGGTATGAAATGATGGTCCCCCATCCACAGACCGACCGCGGCAAGCGTGCAAGCAATGGTCGTGAATATGGGAGGAAAATTAATTGTAATGCTAGTGATAGCACCAAAATAATATAACTTTATTAACATTTACGCCACCTATTTCCACAAATTTAGGTCAATCGTGGTTTGTCACTTACCACAGCTCTATTGTTAAATTTTAGGTTATATCCTAGATTTCTGATTTCCTAAGTTTCGAGCTCAATATGCCTACATTTATTAAACACTGCTTCGTTGGTCTAGTGGTCTCTCAAGCGAGACTACTGACCATGAGGTCTCGGGTTCAATTCCCGGGTCGAGCAAAGTGTTATTGAGTATTCCTGTTAGAAAATTTTCAGTATCAGCCCGGAGTTTAGAATTGTGCCCGGGGGATGGCAATAGGCTCACCAACTATTACATGGGATTTAATAACAGCGTTGGTGAAATGTTGGGGACTACAGGCGTGATGCGTTATGTTTTTAAACATAGCTTGTATTACCCGAGGGAGTAGGCAGAGGTGTACATAATTGTATATCCACATTTCACCAATGCTGTTATTAAGTGCCATGTGGTGAGCCTATTGCTATTAATCAGGCACAATCCCAAATCGGGGCTGCTACTGAGATTTTTGAGAAACCCAATAACACTGCCCAACCTATATATATATCGCGCTCGGGACCATTAGACCAACGAGGCAGTCCTATTATAGTATTGCTAATATGTTTTAAAGTACGGTGACATCTGACTGAGAAGAATGGAAGAGAAGAATGTACGAGAGGCTGCTATTTATATTTTGAGCCTAATAATGAAAAAAACAATAATTTATTATCGAACATGGGTCTATTGTTTTACGAACTGATGATCAAGACATCATCTACTCTCCATGATGATCAAGACACTTTTGGATGTGCTCGAACCAATTTTCATAACACTTTTTCCACTCCAACTTACCTCAGTTGGAGTGGAAAAAGTGTTATGAAATGCCTCCCTCGTTCTCGGCTCGTGGCTAAGTAACAGCCGCACAGATCGATCGATCGAGGTTAAGCTGCTCTTGCCGCGGTCGGTCTGTGGATGGGTGGCCATAATTTCATACCGAGACCGCTCCGTGCCTCGGAGAGTATGTGAAGCCGTCGGTCCCGGTTGTCAAATTAAGATCTAAGACAGCCGTTACGGGTAGTCAGAGGCCTGAAAGTCTAAAGATCAGTCATAATACGAGATATCGTGTTACCCAGTTACTGGGTTGTGGAGGTCAGTTAGGCAGTCGGTCCATGTAAAATACTGATATGAAGCTGCATTCGGTTTGACTGGAAGCCGACCCCAATGTTATTGGAAAAAGGCTAGGGAGATATATAACTGAGGTACCTCCCAAAACATGGTTTTTGAATGCATCAACTCGTATTGTGCGACCCCAAGTTGGGAGCTTGGGACCAGTGTACGAAAAATTATCAAGAAAAAATATTGTGTGTCACTTTAGGCTGTCTTCAGGGATAAGAATCTCCTCAACATGAGTGCCTCGTTGAGAAACACTGATGACTTCACCAACCTCTTGGTCCAGTCACTTAATGGAACCCAGAATGAATTTCGTTTCGCGAAGTTTAGGCCCTCGTTTCCGCTCGAGTAGTTCGTGTTATTCAAATTTAACCCGGTCACCAATATTGATATCAACGACATCTAGTAGTGTACTTTCTCTGCTTTGAAAGCTTTTCTGGGAAGTGCTCTCTCATAGGTAGTGGCAATTTTTTATATTAGTTTTATTTTAAAGTTATTATAATAAATGGAAAAAGAATACGGTCGCGAACAGGATTCGAACCTGCGCCTCCCGGATGTCGAGATGGCTTAGTGGTCAGAGCGCCTGGAGTATTCATCCGGGAGGCGCAGGTTCGAATCCTGTTCGCGACCGTATTCTTTTTCCATTTAATATAATAACTTTAGAGTTCGCTAAGCATGCGTTAATGCTTTTCAAAGATTTATCTTGAGTTTTATTTTAGTTTGGAATTGTGCCCGAATAATGATAATAGGATCACCACCATATGACTTAATACTTGCATCGGTAAAATGTGAGTATACAATAGTAAATCTCTATCCATCCTTTTGGCGAAACAGGCGTAATACTAAGAACTATATATGTTATTAATATTGCAGAATCCAGAACTCATCAAGTGGTAACATCAGTTTACTTATATATCTACATAATATCCGCCAATCATTATCCCATAATACCATCATACATAAATAAAAAATCATTGTAACAAAGCACAGTAACAGTAACCGTTATAAAAATCCAATTATTAGAAAACTTTAACATCAAATTAGTACTGAAACTGTTTCAGTTTCATCGTATAGCAACACCGTATATCAACAGTCCCAACGGACTTCTTCAAAGCTTAACCTGTTCCACTTTATAACCAATAAAAGGTAATATAAAAGAAAAAAAAGAAACAACAAATGATGGCTATCATTCACAGGCTTAGAACAGGCAATTAAAGCCAAAGCAAGATATAAGGTTCGGTAATAAAAATTAATTGTAAATGAGGTGTGTATAAGAAGGCATTTTGTTTGGTGTACAGTCAGAGGAAACGATTTCTGTTGGGAGTAGTGCATGTAGTCACGTAGTCTTACGAAAGTGTTGAAATTATCAGACCGTATATGAATGAAGGGAAAATGTTTTTATTAATCAAAGAACGACAGCAAGTGTTGTAAAAAATAAAAATAACAACAATATTAACATATCTACTGTCTTCGATTATAACAGCTAAAAATTTATATAGTAGCTGTAGTACCTACACAAGAAAGTGTTAAATAAAAAGTAATTATTTAAAAAAATTACTTCATCTACACAGCTAAACCATACATTATTGCTATAATAAAGTTGCTAGATTTTACCGACGTAATAATTACATTATATGTGGCACAAAATGGCATTTTTGACAGTTCTTCTATACCATACTCATCAAAATTAAGGTATTTTACGTTTCAAAATTCAGCTTTAGAGTGTTACGCAATATGCTGCAGATGGTACACGACATGATTCTGGCAAAATTTGAATAAAATAGACCTGCATACAAATCAATTTTATCTACCGCACATCATGCACATTTCTCATCGTACTGATCCATATTTCGCCATAGCTTTACAAGGCCAACGCTTTTACGTTTAATATTTCACCAGTGCATTAGTCTGACAGCTTTCTGGCTCACTCGTGCAGCCTAATATTAGCTGATCACTCATCTATTCAGTCGATGATGAGATTAATTTAGGGTCTGCACTATGCATGACATTATTATATGGTGACGCTTAAATATGGTTCAATCGGAAAAGGGTATTATTTTTCGCTGAGTCGTTAACAACCATTCCCTGTGTATGAACAATTATGTCTCTGTACTGTTATAGGGTATTAATCAAATAATATTATTCATGGCATTAATTAACTTTCTTCGTGTAGGTTTTACCTTTGAATTTTACTTACTTTCATCTTGTGTATTAATATAATGGAAACGTTGTTTTATTTGATCTTAATATTAAATTAATATGTACCTAGCTTTTCGTCTTCTTCCCCCACAACCAATATTACGCTTATTCATAAGATTGAGGACTATGACTAGCAAATTCAACCAAAAAATTTGTCGTATGCTTCGAGAAAAAAGTTTTTAAAGAGAATAAATCAATAAAATACATTAATATTTGAGATCTCTTAACACTATAAAGTATATTTATTCATTTTTGTAGTGAAGACGAATACGGTTTCATTCAATTATAGTCTGCAGGTAAAAACTGTCGAGACATCTAGTCCAACCGGTGAAGGTTCTACAAAAAACTTTTAAAACGGGTTGAAAAGCCGTAATTGTGCCCGAGAACTTATTGATTGTGCCCAAAACGTAGAGTAAGTAAAAAATTTGGCTACATCTGAACAACGAACTAAAAGATATTCGTTTTGTATTGTTTGCTTGCTGTGAAGTTCGTTTCAGTAATCAGGTGTATTGGGAATCGAGAGGAACACAGAACGGGCGGACTTGATTTACATTCCAATTTAGTTTTGCATTTCCAGGCAGTTTTTTCTGTATAAAATTTCCCTTCACTATATTTTTTTTAGTTGAATCTGTGAGCCTAAAAGGTTTGCGAATCAGTACGTAAGCATAATTTATTAAGCTTGATTCCCGTAGAGAGACTTATGATTCTTTGATTAGTACACCAGTCAATGCCGCGAAAATACATCAGACTATTTGCAGGAAATTGGTTTCTCGCGATTTAGTACGAGGGAGCGCTCGACGTTGCTTTTCTTTTTGCAAAATAAATTGTTTTGTAAATAAATCTGAGTGTGAAAAATACGTAAACAGTATACTTGGGTATTTCCTTTGTGTCACTTGCAGAGTAAGGAGTTTTTATATAATAGCACTTTATACGATAAATGTTGTGACTGATTGAAATTTAATAATAAAATCGTAGGTACGAAAATATTTTACGGGGTAACGACACAAGTGAGACAAATTCGTTACTTTCTTTGTTAAATGTAATTACGTGTTACTGAATATAAAATACAAAACATACAATTGATAAATCTCAATGTTTATACTGGAACAAAATCTTCATCACACCATCTTGTAAGCCCTTTCAGATGACAATAAAAATATCTAATTCAACACCAACCAAACTCTTCACGCCACTTCTACAATTCCATTTCCCAAAGAAAACCTAACAACAAAGAATCCAGAAAAACTAATTGGAGTCACAGACAAAATCTAAACAAGCATCGTGCCAAAATTTAGCACGGAATAAGATTACCCAGACAAAGTTGGGGATACTTTATTCCAACATGGCCATTTTTCTTCTGATTGAATCCCGGTTCCAATTTAGCCGGCCCGAGGTTCCACAGTTTCAACGGGGAGGTCAATGGGTGGTCACAAATTGATTCTCTCTGGCTGTAAGGTCGAATGTGTCTAACGATTTGTTGATATTTACGCCAGTTGAATTGATCTGAAATAAGACTTACCGTTTTTTTATGCTTCACACATATTGCTTTTTTTGGGAGTAGCGAAATCTTATATGGACCTCGTGCCGGACTTTTCCGGAATCGTAGGTGTATTCACTACAATCTTGACAGGTTGAAGACCATTGGGATCGAGTCACACAAAGGTATACTAATAGTATCTACTATTAATGCAAGAAACGCGCACTATTATTAAATGATAAATGATTATATTTCTGTAAATAGATCTGTTGAAGACACTTTTACAAGTCATTTTTATAAACTAGATGGCGCCAGCGTTTCCTATCTGATTGTCTTTTATATATTCTATTATTTTAGGTATTCGCGATCACTACACACGTTTCCACAATTATCCAACGTTCGTGCGTCATCCTGCGACGACGAACGCAGCAAAGTGTCAGGAAAAACTCTCTCCTACTTTTGCTGTGTTCTACAAGATCAATAATGATTCAATTTTTATTAAATTTCACTACATTAAGTGCATTATGGTATGCAAATAAACAATATTAAATATGAAAAACGAAAACCAATACCTAATACACGTGATTAATTCGATTTAAATTTGTTTTATTAAGATGCATTTATTCATGCTAATTCTTGCTTCTCTATTCCAGTTTATTGTACGTTTGGAATCTTCCTGTATTTCCTTTTATATAGGTGACATATGAGAATCCGTAACTTTTCATTCAGAATATAGCTAACTCACTACAGTTTTGCACGATGATACATACCTAACCTTTGTAGGTGCGTTTAATATTCCTAACTTCGTGAAATTTCATTAAAATCATCAGCTATCTGTCCACAAATTTCGTAAACCCTCTTTGTGGAAGACTTTTGTTCTATAGTAAAGATATATTGTAGTCCTGTGTGTATGGGCGCCTTCTCTCATAGTCGTGCGTCATGTTTGTATTATCAAATGAAACAATAGGTACAGGCCGGCCCAATTAGCGGTTATTCAATATAACTTTAGCATATAATTTTTAATTTACACGTCAAACTATCGTCATGACCATGAAATTCGATTAAAACTGGAGAAAATCTTACGAAAAGCTATAGTAAGGCAAAAAAAAATACCTTTTATTTGGCATTATAATTATCTCTTTTATAATATACCTTTTGGACAGAGACAGAATGCTAAAGAAAGTTATCTATTCCTTTCAAAATATCGTTTTAGTAAGAGAAGAAATATACGGAGTCCTGTTTTTTTGTTTTCATATAGGATTAAGTAGTGTAGTTTCTACTTATATTCTAACCAAGGTCACATGGTCACAACCTAACAAGGAACAGATTGAGACACAGGTTGACCAATGACAAAAAAAAAATTGTCGCGGTTGGAAGTCAGAATGCGTCCTAACTATTTATAGTCAATGTTCCCTATGTCGCCCACGTAATGTTGTTACGGTATTTGCTCTGAGTCGGCCGAATGCATAATGCGGACCCAAAAGGGTTCGACGCTTTTTAAGTGGGTTTCAACTTTTAATGAGGAATAATTATGGAGGTAGTTATAACCTGGTTTTGTATTTAGAATGGATTAAAAACTTTTAGGTGTGGATTATGTTAGTCGTATGTGTATTGACCGTAAAAAGACTGTTACACAAAATATGGAGGAGTATATTGACGATGGCATGAACATATAATAAGACGAGACACCGAACGCATAGTCCAGATTGCTCTTAACCTGCCGGAGATCCAAAACGGCAGAGTAACACCACCATCAACGTGGGGGGCAAACATGAACAGAAACTTTCAATAAGTTTAGTTGCCAGATCCAACAACCTGAAACAGAATGTCATGGCGCAAAAAAGAGAGGAGCCCCAAAAACCTGGACAAGGTGAATGAGAAGAAGAAGAAGATATATATTCTCGACAAAATAGACTATTATATAACGCAGGCTAGATATCACACACGTGGGCCATATATGGCCGACCAGGTGCTTAAGTAGTTCTTTAAAGCTATATTACGCTCATGCCACGCGACGCGGCGCAACGTACACGACACCGAAATAATTTCACCCGTATGCCTCTGGCAGAGAGTATATAATATCCCTTGCACGTGTGAGTCATCTCAGATCTGTGAGTCGGCCTATTGTAGTACTAGCTGATTACTCTGTTCTCTTGTTTAATGCCTAATGTAGAAGATTTGTGTAACAAATAACCCGTGTCACGTTCGTCATTCATGAGGATACGTCTAGGACGAGGTTTATCTTTTCCTCTATATCTATACATACTGGATGTGTTTACAGACACACAATCTCACATGCACACACACCCGGAACAATTATCTATAGATCATACAAATATTTGTTCCTTGCAGGAATCGAACCTACGACACGCGACGCAGCTGCCGGTCTCTCGACCACTGCGCCAACCGCGCCGTCATTAAAAGGTAGTTTTGCGTTTTACGTAGGCACGAGTAATGCAGCCAATTGCAACCTCCAATTATAAGTTACAAAGTATCGGAATACAATTTTACAAATTTCGTACTATAGTTTCAAAGAACACTAGTAGTTAAAAGTTTTCTGTACTATGTTAAGGAAGTGACGGTATCAAGGAAAACGGAGGAGGTTAAGCGTAGCTCACACTGGCGAGTTGAAAAATACTTTATTTTAAATTATGTGGTGTATTTTTGGTTTAATTAGTGCGAACAACGGCTCGTGATAAGCAGATGTGGAAAAACGCATTGGAATGGTAAAGAGTCCCATGTCATAGTTCAACCTTTTTGTGAAGACTGGGCTTTATAGAAAACAGACTGCGCTCGTCTTGATGTTTTTGAGATGTGGTGTTTGTTGGAGAAGGATACACATTTCTATTATGGCACGTCAAATTAACCAATCTATACTCGAAGAATTGAAGATTTCAAATAGATTTTTCATCATGTCTCCTCAGCTACGCAAGACCCCAATTTTTTTAGACACATTGCCAGCAAATGAGATGACAATCTTGAGAATCTGTTTGGCACAAGCAAGATGAATGAAATGAGACCTAGGGGACGGTGTTATTTGAGCTGGTCAGATTCACTTGAGAAACAACTATAGTGTAGGAGACATAATCCATGCAAACGATAGAACTAAATGACGGAACGTAGTCCACAGAAAAGTTGTTCATAATGATTATGACCCTCAGCATTGAGGAAAACGACGTAAGGAGGCCCACCTCCTAAGAAGGAACCCATTCCTTCTACCGTATTTGAATAAGTATGATCCAATTCCGTAACAACGTAGCATTGTGGAGGAAGTGTAACATGCAGACAAAATACGACCAAAAACTTGTTTGAATGTTACCATCCTGTGTTACCAACATTTTACATTTTAAGGGGAAGCGCCTTGAGCGCCTTGAGCTTGAAGCGCGTGGAGATTCGAAAAAATTATGAACATTTTTTACGCTTTATTATTGTTTAACGGTTATTACTCACGCGAATTTTTCAGGATTGCCCAACTAGTTTTTTTGGTCTACCTTGAAATAGAACTGAGACATTAAACAGATTATTTGTAAGTCAAGATAAATCTTTGAAAAGCATTAACGCATGCTTAGCAAATTCTAATGTTATTATATTAAATGGAAAAAGAATACGGTCGCGAACAGGATTCGAACCTGCGCCTCCTGGATGAATACTCCAGGCGCTCTGACCGCTAAGCCATCTCGACCTCTGCTCACCACCGCGAATTCTTCTTCCATATTTTGACACGTCTTATGGCGACGTTATTGCTATCAATTCAGTCCCTATACGTAAAAAAAATAGCTACACCATTTCTATCCGAGTTTCAGAACTCAGTACCTCTCTCGTTATTTTACCTCAACGCGAGTGGAAAATAACAATAAATCAATGACAGCACCATCAACACCTGCACGATTGTACAGACACGTATGAAAAACGCACAAAACTTTTATAAATAAAACTGACTAAGTGCGTATTGGACTAGTCACAGAAGGGTTCCGACTTCTGCAACCATAATTTATGTAATTATATTTAACTAGCTAGTACTCGCGACTTCGTCTGCATGACAAAAGGTAGCCTATATCCTTCTCCAAGATCCAATCTATGTCCTTGCCAAATTTAATTACGATCCGTTTAGCCGTTTAGTCGTCAAAAAGTTACAAACAAACAGAGTTACTTTCACATTTATAATATTATTATGGATTAGTAATTGTGTTAGTTAACGATATATATTAAAGTTCAATAAAAGTTCGTTAATCATATACATCCGAATAATTTAAATTTAGAGTATTGGTATGACTCCTCACTATCTCCAGATTTTTTGAGAATTTCTGGTTATGCCTTGATTAGCTCACACGGACGCAACGAAACGATATGGCTACGAAACTATACACCTTATTTCACTACGGAACCCTTAAAAAACTATTTTATTTACGATGAATTGCGCCCAGATACTTGCGTGTATAAAAAGGCACATAATACATTGCTTGTGTGAAAACCACTTTATTTTGGAGAAACCTCGCTATGCTGAAAGTGCAATTTTATTATGTTTGAATTTTGAATAGCGTCCAAACTTTGAACGTTTGTGAGGTCGCGTGGAGTTTTTGAATGTGTGCTAACATTAGCTTTATGGCATAAAGCTTTGAGAGAATATATGTATATAACAGTGGTAAGCAACTATCAAAAAATTTACTGAAATTTTGTGAGTTATACTCTTAACAATTTTGTGGCATTCAATATAATGATATAATTGGATAATACATTAATAAATAAAGGCTAAATTCAATTAGATTGATATCAGTTGATGTTAACCAAATAGGTACCTACTCCGATTTTATATTCGTCTATATTTTTAGTGCAGACTATATTAAGAGTTATATAAAAGTGCGGGACTTCAATAATAACGTTTTATTTCATCATTAATGAAGAAACAAATCTAATGCGTAAATCTTCTGTAAACAGTGTTTAGGATTTTAAATAAGTTGAAATAAATGATGGTATATTTTTTCTAGGGCATTTTTCAGTTTATCAGAAGAAGGTATTAATAATTTGTAAGTAATAACCATTTATAAACACCAGAACTCTGTATACAAACTGCTATGCAAATTTGGCAAATTATAGTATAGAATAAGTAAACTAACGTTTGGTTAGTATATTAAAATAAAAAACTAAGAAAATTATCTGTGATTCTTTCTTCAGAGAAATAAAAGTTAAAACAAATCAATGGGACACGATTTGAGTTTAACACCAAACAAAAGTTGTATCAGTATTTTTTTATTTATACTTCCCCAGTCCAATCTACCATCTTTCAGGTACAATAAACATGCTTCACACTCCACCACTTTTGTACGAAAAACACATTATGACCGAATGGAAACACAGATACATTCGTTCAGAGTGATATAAAGGAATAATGTTCGAGATACGGTTGAGCGGTTCGCATACAGTGTGTTCCTTCCTTAACACTCAAGGTTGGGCGAGAGACTTCAAATATAAGATAGAGTTCCAATATGGCATTCTGTTATAGAAATTGTTAAACCTGTATGCTGCTTCCCTCATTTGTCTAGTTGACGCAGCACAGCTTTTGCTGTTGAGGAGCAGGTTTGATACCCGGGTTGGCAAAATGGTGTTGTTTTCTGTTAGGAAATTGTGCCCGGTGGATGGAAATGGCATTAGGCACATGGGACTTAATAATGGTATTTCTGAATCGTGGATATAAGTATAAAAAGTAGGTAGACCTCTGGTCAACTATTCGGGGAATACATGCCCGGTGTCACCCCGTAGTGTTATGATGTTTGGACTTGCACGTTTTCTTGGAAGCCCCACTACAGATGACAAAAGAAAAGAGGCTTTACAATCACAACAGTTCTACAGTCTTGGTGTTATTTTTTTATGATAAAAAGGGTATTTGAAGAGGCCAATTTCAAATGTTTGACTTATTTGATGTGTTTCTATATAGATACTCTTTATTGTATATAGATAGATAGATACTCTTAATTGTAAACCAAAAATAAAACTTAACAAATAAAATATTATTTTACAAAAGTGGTACAATAGGCGGTCTTATCGGTAATAGAAATTTCTTACAGACAACCGTTGGATGGACAAGTGCGTGCAAGAAATGATAACGGGCAGTTGGCGGTGTACTTTTAAAACTATACAAAGTAATGAAAATAAGCATAATTATTATAATTATATATTTATACAATTCTACTAAAAAACTGCCGCGTTGGTCTAATGGTCTCAAGCGTGACTGCTAAGCAAGAGGTCTTGGGTTTGATTCCCGGGTCAGGCAGTATTATTGCGTTTTTCTGTTAGGAAGTTATTGCTTATATGCCATGCCACCAACCACCAGAAACGGAGATGCATTTCCAGAAAAGCTGCTGTCCTGAGGAGGAAATAGAGTGACGATCCCCGTGGTCCAAAGATATAACCACGACTATTCTGTCAAGAGCGCCCGACTAAAAGATTAGAAAAGTCTCGATTACAGCTCCGAGTTTGGAATTGTGGCCGGCAAATGACAATAGGCTCATCACCTATTATTACATGGAACTAAATAACAGCATCGGTGAAATATGGGTGTAGAACTGTGTACACCTAATGTTATGGTATCTTATTTATAGCTTATTTCATCAAGATATTAACCACAGTTTAAGGTCCTGATTTTGAACCAATCTTCGATTCCCTCATATCGGATTTAGCACTCAATTCTACTTCGATTGATATGATCTAAATATGATTCAATACATTGTTATCCGTACTAAAGTAATTTATACAGATAGTATTCAAAACTTTCCAAATTGAAACTTTGTCTACCACCCCTACGCACTCAAGGATGACACCGCAGAGTAGTTCAATTCTTTAGTCAAATTATAAGAATTAATGAACCGCGTCCGCACCCGATTTGTGAATCGATTCGATTAAACTTTGTTAAGTGAATTTAATACAATCTTCTTCTTATCGTGTGGTTGATGAACAACCAGTGTCATAGTTTAAACCACTCGTAGGTCTCTGAAATGGCTTTATACACCATCGAGAACACAATAATCTTGTATTTTCTGAATTGACAGGCAGAGATGGACACCCAAATTTCACAAATACCGTGACCCATTATGTCCTATGTGAACAATTCCCAACTCCGAGCTGATGCTGAGAGTTTTGCAGCAGTATAACTTAATAATATTTCCTGATCTTATAATCGAACCCAGTATCTCACGCCACGCTTGCTACCATCAGACCAATAGGAAAGTGTCTTGTCTATTAATACATTTTATTCTTTTTAGCCACACAAATAAGCTTCAATAAAATAGTTTTTTTTTTGTTATATTTTATTTCAAAGCTAAGAATATTACATTTACATGAGTGAAAATCGTAAAGAGGAAAGTTGTTTGCTACTATAATATTCGTAGGCGTTTTAAATGATTTGAAACACGGCTAACGGTTCACAACAGTTTAATGTTCCAATCACACAGAAAAAAGTTTCTGAAGTTGGGGGCAGAGAATAGACACACAGTACAGCAAGAACAGTAAGAAATATAGAAACAATTATTAATAATTATAATATGATTAAATTACGATAGCGATTCGCGGGACAAGAATTGTGCGTAGCTACGCCGTCAGAGTATCGTAGCCACTGGCGCTTGTGACCGAGTGAAAGCGGTTCGATGAGTGTGCATCGTTGATATGCTACATGTTCAATAATTAAATAAAGTAGTACATCCAATAAATGCAAACATTTAAACATTTTGAAACGTTATATGCCGTATCTAAATACTTATATAAAAACAATGTCTATAAAATACCTGTGGGGCAACTCTTGAAATTAATACAAATTCTAATCCAATCCCAATGTTATGTTAAATAAACGCTTTAAAACAATGTGTAATGTTAAAATCAATTTATCTAAATCATAGTTATTTAAATTTAAGAGCATATTGGTATATAGCCAATATTAGTATCCCGATTATTTCCAATTCCAATTTTAGATAAATATGGCTCCATCAGGTTAACGATGATTCTGCCAATGTCAAGGTTGGATAAAACACGATAAAAACATTAACAAAACTTGACCAGTGAAAAAGACAAGGTTCACGGGTATAAAAGTTAAGACAGGTGTTAAAAAAAATATGTTTTTTCAGGCATTTTGGCATATAAAATTACGAATTAAATATTTCCAATGTCAATCAAGCGGATTTATTTTCATTAGTAACCCTAATGATCGTTGATTTTACTATAAATTAAATTACTGTACTATGCTTTATTGGGCTACGCTTTACTATCTCTACTATACTGTGCTATATATGTACTGTACGTTTAAATTGAATTAACCGTGTGCCACACCCCTAAACCATTCAAGGTTGACAACACCGAGCCATTTATTTTCCAACAAAAAGCAAAGAATTGATCAACCGCGACCATTTCCCTTGAGATTAAACTCCAATAAGTAAATGGTATAAAATGTTTTAGGACAAAAGATGAAAATGAAATTATTATTTTTCCATACTTGTGAATATATTTCTTTATCAATAAAATACAATCAGGTAAAATACGTATTAAAGCAACCACATTATGTATAATCTGAAATAATTAATAAAACAGGGTTGTCCATTTTCTCAGCAAAAAACTAAATAAATGATCAACTGCGACCGCTTTCCCTTGCGATCAAGCTTTGATTTGTGAAGGTTGGAAATAATCAGTGTTAATTAAAAACACATATATTCCAGCAATCTACGATATACTACAAGAGCTGAACACATTCTTTTTAAATGAAGAAATATTCTCTGTAATTTACAAAATACTATCAACAACATCCAAGTATAAAGTACATAATAAATAATAGCATATAAATGTATTTTTTATACAGGTTAATGCCGTGTAATGCTGTATATTCATTATTATTTACTAAGGAAACGTTAAATATAATAGATACGAACGTAAACATAGTCTTTAAGTGATTATTAAATAGAAATCGACAGAACATGCGATACGGTAGCTCAGTGGGGAAGGTCATGATACTAACTACTACATTAAAGTACTTACTACTACATTAAAGTACTTACTACTACATGAAAGGTCGCGGGTTAGAGTCCGGTTCGCGTCTTTTATTTTTCAATATTTCGTTAGGAAAAATAATTTATACAATAATATTACAAGTATTTGAAATGTTTGTGCCACCCCTGACGCACTCAAGGTTGACAACACGGGGCCGTCCATTTTCCCGGTAGAGGTAAAGAATTGATCAACCGCGACCGTTCTCCCCTGCGATCGAACTCCAATAAGTGAATGTTATATACGTTGAACAAGTTTGTGGGACAACCCTATGGGGTATTCATTAAAGTTGCTCGTTTAATTAGTAGGTGTTTCGATCGGTGACCCTAATGACTTGGCCACGTGTGTATTCTGTTAAAACCTCTTTTAGTTAATGTTTGGGTACGAAAACCTTACATTAATGATTTAAAAAGTTTCTGGTATTCAGTTTGTAGGTATTTTCGTGCTAATTTCGAAATCCTATGGGAAGATTTCTGTTTACCATCATTATGAGAATACAGAACCAGTTTCTAGTAGGCATTTTTATTGGCTTATTTAATCACTCTACTTACGGAAGTGCAAAATTGTACTTGATAACAATAATATCTTCTCTTACTTTGCCCTTCAAAATAGTTCTGACTTTGTTCATTCATCTTTTCACATTCAATCTATTCTTCTTTGGAATGAGCTGACCCTTGAAATCAGGATGGTCACCAATCGGTACAGGTTCAAGCAAAAAGTTCGGAAGTTAATTCAAGACAACATTTCGGTATTGTGTATATATTTATATTAGATATGTATTATTATTATTCTTTTATTCGTATTGTGTATGTGTGTAGTAATATGTAGATATTTTATTTTCTTCTCTTGTTGTCGGTAAACCTTTGCATCTACTCCTTATCATCTCTGCAACACCCAAAGGTTGACTGGGAGAGAATGCCAAAGGCATTTAGTCCGCCTATGCACATTTATTGCATAAAGTTTAAATAAATAAAATAAATAAAAAATAATATTTCTATTGTGTCTGGTAATTAGCGAGTCAACAAATTAATGAGGGCTGGCTAGAACTTGACATATTTATTCATTTCTGGGCATTTTTTAAACAATTATAAAATCCCAATCCCTCATGATTGGATTCTTGGAGAAAAAGAAAACAAAAAAAAAATTCTATTTTAACCGACTTCAAAAAGGGGAAGGATCTCAATTCGATTGATGTTTGCGATTATTCCGCCAATTATGAATTGATTTTGGTGGTTCTTTCTTATTTGGTACTTCATACTTCAGACGTGGTCCCATATAAATTTTATCGAGATCGATTTAGCGCTATTTGAATATCTCAACAAGAACAAAAAATATATACACAGATGACGTTTTGGTTTGTGGTTCTTGTCTACTTTTTATTAAGTTTGTATTTATAGGTACTTCGTAGTTGGTATTTCTTCAAAAAAAATAATTTTTGGATGAAAATTTCTGCGTGATTTTATTTTATTTTAGAATACGAATAAAATGGTAAAAAACTATGATATAAATAACTTAGCGTAGCGGACGGCGTGTAATGTGGGTTCTATAAGTTAATTTAATACCTATAGAATCTTTAAACAGAATTCTCATAGTATTTCCAAAAAAAACGGAATCAAAATAAATACATTTTGGGCAATATTGTTGGATGGATGTGCAACACTGAAGAATTACCCCTTATACAGGCGCCTAAATACACGTCCGCCGCAACATAATTGCTCTAGTATCGAGGCCGTAAAGCCTTAAATGTTATCTGTCCCACCCAGACACAATAACTCACGTCGACAAACTACATACCAAAAACCTCGCCAAATATTAGCATACACTAAATAATTCTGTACGCGGTAGTACGAAGGACCGCACGTCATGTACACTCGATGATATAGAATTATGATCCTCTTTAAATATAATTTCACATTGACATTCTTATAGTTGTTGAATTTAGCTTGGCATATCCAGGGATCTATAATAGACAATGACAATCCAAAGTATATGTATCACTCTAAATACGTATTGATGTTATGGAGCAATTTAATTTTAATTTATTGTTGCGTAGTACATTTTACACGCACCCAGAGATATCCTATTTTAGCCTTTGGGGCCATTTACACTACCTATTGTACCTTTACACTGAAATATTGTGGCGCACGGACGGCACAGTTTGCCGCATGTATAACGTTGCACCGTGTTGGGCTAGCGCCATCAAGCCACTCAACCCGATGGTACATAGCCGTGGATTTCAATGGATGAGTCCGCAAAAAGCAAAGCTAAGTGCAAGTGTACAGCGTACCCATACATGAAGCAATGAAACTAACTTTACTTCTTTAATTTAATTGAAATAAGTTGCTAATGTAGACCGGAGAAGACGAAATATTATGCGGGTGTGCCATGATTCTATTTCCTTGACAGTATGTCAGTGATGGCGTAATGTTGGTACAACGTAATGAAACCAAATATTCCTCTGTACACGACTGTACATACTCCCTGTTTTCACTTGTTTTATTTAGGCTTTTGTAATTGGTCGTATAAGTATGTGTGCTGATGACTTGTTAGGCGAAATGGTTTTTAGTAGGCTAACATTGCGTGTGATGGCGTATGTTCCGGGAATGGCGCGTGACTCAGAATTTATATTATTATAGACAATACCGATACATTTTTCAAACGCTATAACACAAGCGTGGCGAACTTTAAGGTTACAATTTTGGTGGAAAGAGACATGTGATCCTAAGTAGGATTTAAACTTGCGGAACCTGCGGTATTCTCCATGCGCTAAAACTCACCATTTACAAAAAAAAATAACTAAGGCATATAATTATAAAAAAATCTAGTATAAAACTTGATGAAAAATACGATGATAAGTCAGTAACTTCTGCAATATATTTGTAGTCTTTGCGGAGGCGTTACCTATCTAGAGCGGTCTCACGTTTAGAACATATAAACTGTACGTAGAACACTAAATACGACCTAATATATTTCAAGATATGCGGTACCTATGCGAGAAATCTTAAATAAATCCTCCACTTATCCATAAAAAAGCAATAATCCACTTAATAGAAAAAATAAAAAGCACTTATCCATATAATAGTGGTTATTAAAAATGTGGTTACTTTGGTACTTCGTAGGGTAACATTAATTACCTATTCCAACTTTATCTAAGTACTAGGATCCTATACCTAATGGATCCGTTCTCATTTACTTGAGATACGGGTGCAGCAAAGGTTAGGTACTATGTACGATACGATATAAAACTGTGTCCTTCGTAAAACGACTCTCATTTTCCACTCTATATCTATGACATTTATTCATTTTATTGCGAACGAAATATCTACAAAATTATTTCGAAATTTAGAGTATAAAAAGAGCATTCAAATTGCTCATACAAACTTAACAACTCCGAAATTACAACGTCAAAACGAAGTTGAAAGTCTTATCTCGAAAGATCTCGACTTACAAGAAAACTCGAAAACCCGGGAAAATTAAAGGAATGTGAGACACAGCAGTGGTCGCAAATTTATTAAATTATCGTAGCTTCTTCACGGATTCTTTTTGTTACCAAAGTTTACAGCTTCATGTAGAGTAGATCACCCCCTGAATAATGGAGAGGGAGGGGAGGGAACGCGATTCGCGCTTAGCGTTTTAAACTACTTTAAAGTCAGCTCGTATAAGCCTTCTTACCATCCGATGCATTTTCGATACGTCACGTATAAAAGTTTATAACTAAAAGCGCATCTCTTCTTATCTACTTTCAAGTTCGTTTAGTGCTTTAAGATAAGGCAATGGCTGTGTTACTGTCGAACCAAGAGTCGCGAACTTAAACACAAAGCTGTTGGGGTACCGTCTTACTTCGAACAATTTAAATATTTTTTCTGTTTTAGTATGAATGGTGACTTTATAGTTTGTTCCTAGATACTCTTTTTAAGATATCTGCGGATTCATTTAAAAGAGCACACATAGCTTCATGCTTCTCTACATACTATAAAACAAAGTCGCTTTCCGCGTTTGTCTGTATATTTATCCGCAAACTTTTCCTAAACCATGCAACGGATTTTGATGCGGTTTTTACCATCGTTTAGATAATTTTTCACAGATGGTTTATATATATATAATAAAGCCTAATTAACATTTTTATAAGTAGAAAAAAAAATGCAACCAAGTGGTCGACAAATAAATTGACATGGCTTACGTAGGCTAAACGTAGCTTCACTCTTTTTTTCTGATTTATACCCGTGCGAAGCTGGTGCGGATTGCTGATATATTATATTTTCCAAAGAGTTAGGCAGAGATGTAAGTACACTTTAATACAGCCACTTTCGAAGTGTAGTACTTAGTCGCGAGGCAAACTGCTTGAATTGCGACATTGCCGCGAGCTCAGCTCATGACTAAGGGCTTCGTTCGAGTTTCAAACTAGTCAGGCAATCCCAAAAACACACCTCAGTGGTAACCAGTGAACTATAATTGATATGAATATGTCACACAAAAGGTATTATGCCATTATTACGTCCCATAGGTGGGAAGCTTATTTCCAACTACCAGGTACCCCTTCAAACTCCAGACTTTAACTGAGAACTTCCTCACAGAAAATTCCAAAAAATCTTATGTTAACCTGGAAATTGATCCTAGGACCTCACGCTCAGAAGACGCTTTTACGACCGCTAGACCAAATAGACCGAAGAGAAACCCCCAAAATAAAGCAATCCATTTTGTATATCAATTTTGATGATTGATAATGTCGCTTACAAGATGGTAGTAATAAATATTTATTAGAGACTTAGAATTGACAAAGAATAATTATTTTTATAGCATCACGCCTTTATCCCCGAAGGGTTTTGGCAGAGGAGTATTATTGTAGAGTAAACACACATTTGACCGGTAGTGAGCCTATTACAATCCGAGCTGCCAATGAGATTGTTAACTAACAGAAAAGCTCAATAACACTTTACCTGACCCAGGAATCGAACCCAGAATCTCACGCTCAGCAACCACGCTTGCTTCTACCTAACCTTTATAAAAGTACAGTAAGGAGCAGAAACCAGTAAACACAAACTTTAAAAAATTCACAGGCTCTCAGATCTCTAGCGTGTATTACTAAAATAATATACAAAACGTAATGCAATGTTAAAATTTAGCAAGCCTGTAAAAATAAATAAACTTGTAATCAAACTTTAAGATTTCCTCAAACCTTGAAGTTTCAGCCCAATTTTTTATTAAGAACAACATTTTCATATCAATCCGGCACAAGAAAGGGCGACGTGACAGCATATACGCAGAAGCCAGCATACGAGGCTTATCTTTGACGCGACTCATAAAAATGGACCGAAGGGAAAAGGGCTACTTTACTATAATGCTATGGAGACGATGAAAGTACCTTAATGCCACTATCAGTCCATTATAGCCACATTTAAACGATGACGTCACCGAAGACCCCATTTCTTTAAGAAATGTTGATAGTAAAACGAAAATTGTAAAATTTCCTATAATATAGATTGTACTTATGTTTCCATAGATCCATCACGCTTGAATTCTCAGAGGGGCTAGGCAGAGATGTAAATTTCACTAATGCTGTTATTAAATCCCATGTAAAAAAAGTGTTTAGATTACTATCAAGCGGATACAGTTCCGAGCTGCTGCTGAGAATTTCACAACAGGAAAACTCAATAACACTCTAACTGGTCCGGTAATCGAATCCAGGACCCCACGCTCAGCAGTTACTCTTGTGACCACTGGACCGATGCGATGAGTCCATATAGCAGTATTTCCATATCTTTACAATAATTAATGGTACTAGTGGTCACCCATTGCTGGCCCAAAATACGATCATAAATTTTAAAACTATTGTCAAAGATATAATGTGTGTGTGTCAAATGCATGGCAGTGTGTGAATTTTTTTTTTATAAATTTAATGTATTTCTAATGTATATTATTATTTAAACATATTAGCCATTAAAGATAAATATTTAAAAGCATTAACGCATCCTTAGCGAACTCTAACCTCTTTGCTCTCCAGGAGGCCGAGATGGGTTAGTGGAGCGCCTGGAGTATTTATCCGGGAGGCGCAGGTTCGAATCCTGTTCGCGACCGTATTCTTTTTCCATTTAATATAATAACTTTAGAACATATTAGCTTTCTGCATTCCTACTCCATATAAACTTTAACTGTGCCAAAAATGAGAACTTAGCAGGCATACTCAGTTAACAAACTTGAAGTACATACATTATTCAATTACAATAGTGACTTGAACAGCGGTTTCTGAAGCCCTCTCAGTGGCGATGCTTCGATTCCAACATTACCAAGTAACATAAAAACAAGGCCGCTTTTACGAATTTCACATTTTCCATTTTGTTCAATTCACGTGGGTACTTTGACGTTAGTCGTTCGTTGTCCTTTGTCAGTTTCAGTGTTACTTCGTCGTGCTGAAATGCCTTGATGTCGTTTTTGTATTTATAAGAATAATATAATAAGCTCTTATAATAAATTGGTTTAAAAATTACGAAACAATTTACTTGTAGTCTTCTTCTTATCGTGTGGTTGATGAACAACCTAGTGTCAGAGTTTAAACCACCCGTAGGTCTCTGACATGGCTTTACATACCATCGAGAACATATCTCAGGTGTGCTGTTTTCTTTCACCGTTTTAAGCAAGTGATAATTAATTTATAATACCCACATGACTTCGAAAAGACAGTGGTGCGTGCCTTGGATTTGAACTAGCAATCTTTGACTTGTCAGGCTAACGGTCCTACCACTAGGCTATCACTGCTATATTTGCTTGTGGTGAAGAGACATAAACATAAGTTACGACTCAGACTAGCTACACAACATCAAATAAAAGTACTCAAGTACGTAATAGTAAGAGTGCCGTCACTTATGAAACTCATTTTCTTCCGTCAATATCTTACGACTTACACAGAAAAATAAACTTATGAAACATAATATTATTCTTTAATTTTCCGTCCGCCATCTTTTCAAATTTAAGATCACAAAGTGAATACACACCGGTAGGAGAAACAAATTTTTTTTATGCTTTAATTTTTTTAACTTTTCTTTTATAATATTAAAACCGAATTGTCAGAACTCGGGTCAACAAGGTCCTGGGAACTTTATCAAACTCAATTAAAAGTACCAACAACTGAATAAGACAAGGTGCTCGGACAACATTAAATTATGATCAAACGAATTATGTAGGTACATTGTTATTAATTAGTATTCAGTATTGAAAGTGTGTCAGCTTGCGTCATCTTATTTACATTAAAATTAATCTCCATCCCTTTTCTAAGTAAATGCTAGGTGTTATTGGAATAATTCATGTTAAATTTTTCAAAACATTATATACTTTTATTTTTAATTTCGCTCGTGCAATGATAAAAAAAATAAAAAAATAACCTGCTCATAACTGTCCCACTGCAGGGCAAGGGCCTCTTCTCATACAGAGAAGGCACGAGCTTGATCACCACGCTAGCTCATGGCGGGTTGGCGATTTCAGACTACCAAGTCCAGGTTTCCAGGTAACTGCCTCGTTGGTTTAGTGGTCCGTAGCGCGACTGCTGAGCAGGAGGTCTCGGGTTCGATTCCCGGGTCGGGCAAAGTGTTATTGAGTTTTTCTGTTAGGAAATTCTCAGTAGCAGCACGGAGTTTGGAAATGTGCCCGGTTGATGGCAATAGGCTCACCACCTATTACATGGGACTTGATAACAGCATTGGTGAAATGTGGGTGTACAATTGTGTACACCTCTGCCTACCCCTTCGGGGAATACAGGCGTGATGCTATGTTATGTTATGTTAAGTCCAGGTTTCCTCACGATGTTTTCCTTCACCGTATGTCTGTGATGTCTTAGACCTTAACTAAGAAAGTACATATGACATTGAAAAAGTCAGGTTTGAACCCATAACCTGCAGCTCAGGAGGCGGGCCCGTAACCACTCGGCCACCGCGACATTTTTCTACTGCCAATTTAAAATGATACTTAATAAAAAAAAATGAATAAATATCAAATCAAATCAAATCAAAACAAAATCATTTATTTCAAATAAACCATTTACAGGCACTTTTGAATTGTCAGAAGTTAGTTGCCACGTTCCAAAGTGTAGATTCCTATGAAGAAGAACGGGCAAGAAACTCCACAGTTACTCTTTTCATCATATAGGTTTTTACAATAGTATGTATGTAAAAATTCTTAATCTCAAAAAATTCAAAATGTTTACTGAAAATTTAGTTGTAGCTGTGATAAATACTTTATTATTTTACTATACTTATATTAAGTCACATGTAATGGTTGGCACTAAAAAGACAAACACACTCTCAACCATCAAATACTTATCCTTGGAGACCTTTCAACTGTTTACTAATATAAAAGAAAAAGGGTACCTATCACCTGATCCATTATTGTGTTCCTTAGATTACGAGGGACAAAGTAAAAGGGTCCAAAATTCTAAGTATATTTCATGTTACAACATGGATATCCATTAGGCATAAGCACTTGGAAGAATATCAAATTGCGGGTTGAAAGATTTTTGAGTAGAATCATGAATCATGATGTTTTGATGGAGTAAGCTACGCCCGCAGTATTTATTTTTTCCCACAGAATGTCTGCATTTTTCCTCTCAATATAAACTTAATATAACATAGGATCACGCTTGTTCTTCTGGTAGCGTTAGACAGAGGTGGTGAGTCTATTGCAGTATACTAGGCATAATTTCATTGCTACTGAAATTTTTCAATGAACAAAAAATCCAATAACTCCTTTCTTGACCTGGGAATTGAATATAGAACCTCATGTTCAGTAGTCTTGCTTACGCCCAATAGGGCGCCCAAAACGCCAATGAGGTAATTTTTCAGTTTTGTAGGGTTACCACTTTTTCTTCTAAAATGAATCCCAGAGTAACCAATCATTCGAAATAAAGTACTTTCGCGTATTTTATTGTTCTTATAAACTATACAGTGCGATTACGTGAAATATCTTACAATATTTTATAATAAAGTACGTGTGGAAACCCTATACGCAACAGCACTTGATCCTTTAAATCTTGCACACAATATGAACTAAAAATACTCCACACCGTCGACTTTTCATTGAAAGTCAAGTCACTTCCCTATTCAATTATACCAGCACCTCCGTAATAGAATTCCAAAAGCTAACCTAAATCAATTGACAAAACGAATATCCACACAAGTAAGCCAAGATAATGACAGGGATACACCGGCACTTGCCAACAACGAAACAGCGGAGGCAATTCCCAAGCACCGGAATGCCTCCTCGATTTACATTATGGTTCTTTGCAATACGACCGCGAATACAAATGTGATCAAACCCTCCCAGTGAAAACGCGTGACAGAATAAAAACTGCAACCGGAAAGATACACAATGGCTTCAGTAATTAGCTCAACTTTCACGTACAATGGGAATAACAAAGAGTGACGTATCTAGATTTTTATTATAGCGCTCTGTTTTTGCTCGTTCCATTCGCTTCCGCAACGAAAATGTCATGTAATTTTAATTTAAGCTTGACTCAGACATTCCAATTTTGAACCGCAGAGGGAATACAAACAGTTTTTTAATGACAACGCTTTTATTCTCGTTTCTATAATGTCGTTAAAGCTTCGGCGGTGGTGAATATATTATTATTTTTGTTAGGTGATTTTCTATATATACTATAATAAGACTTAGACTTAGAGGTATTCTTTTTGTATATTGTTTAAGAAATAAGAATAAAAAAGTGTCAAAAATGGTCTCTCGAATAAAAATATAATACATAAAAAAAATAACTCTATATAATGTTAAATTGTAAGTTTGACATTTAATATCTTATTAGTTATTGACATTAAATAGTTTTACTTATTAAATCTAATATTTTTCCTTAGTGATATTATCAATATTTGGGTTTAATTATGTTATGAATTTGCATGTCGCGCTGCGGCAACATGTATCGGGATCTATATTTATATTTTAATTTAAACCATCAGTAATGTACCTACATTTTAAGCAAATAAACGATTATATTCTATTCTATAAGATTTTTCGAAAGATTTTACTGGGGTGTACTAACTATTGATACAGAGTCTAAAACCTAAATTTTTGAGAATATTCGGCCTGTCTGTTTGCCAAAACGATTATACCTTAAGAACCAACGTAGTTATACGTTTTACGGTTATTGACTTAAAATATGACATTCGGTATCCTCGAATGGCCATTTTATGCTGCAGGGTCTTGATTTTTGTCATGCATCTTCGAATACCTGATAGTCTGCCTAACCAAACAGGATATCCTTAGTTGACACCCACGTCGAGGCGCTGCTTCTTTCCGAGGTCTCTCAAGATTGGGCAGCAGTCTGTGCAAAGCCCCCCTTGCCTTCTCGATCCGGGGGCCAGGCGGTCAAAGTGCTCTTCGGAGCTCCACCGGAAGCTATTGTGACCTAGAGCACTTTCTTCAAGGTCAGGTCTTATTCAAGGGGTGCAGGTTCAAGCCTAACTATTATCTTTTTAGTCACGGACCTTCAACAAATACGGACGGAGCGTTGCGTACGACATGTGAGAAGCATGCCTAGTCATCCAATTTCGCTTGTCATACACGAGCTAAATGCATATAAATACTTAAAACTCATCCATTCAGTGCCAGTACGCTGCGTGTGTGTGTGCGTAATCTATGCTTCGCTCATGACAAGGCAAGGTTACATCCGTATCTTTTTCAGATCCATGACTTTAGTATTTACTTCGCATGATGCGTTTTTTAATATGTTGTGATGAAATCTTTCTTAAATAGATGGATCTTAAAACAGGTATTGGTGGCTATCCGAGTATTTTAAATGCTATAACGATATCCCTATAACGTCATTCAACGATCTAGTGCAATATAGAAATTCTGCAATCAAATAAAATGCAAATCCAATCAAATGCTTCCGCATGCTTCAGGAAACATGTTGATTGGAAAATCTTATTTTAAGATCTTGCTTACTCTAACTGCATTTAATACTGATATTTTGAGGAATCCTATAAATCTATATTCTATACTAATATTATTTGTTTGTTAGTTTAAATGCACTAATCTCTTAAACTACCAGTAGGATTCGAAAAAGTATTTTTGTAAACGGCAGATTTATGAGGAATAGTATAAGCTGTCTAGCATTAAGTTAAACCTCTTAGATAATCTTAAATATAGATACGTTGGTTTAATGGTCCTAAGCGTGACTGCTGAGCATGAGGATTCAATTCCCAGGTCGGGCAAAGAATTATTGAGTTTTTCTGATGGGAAATTCTAAGTAGCAGCCCGGAGTTTGGAATTGTACCCGGTAGATGGAAATTGGCTTACCACTTATTACATGACATGGGACCTAATGACAGCATTGGTGAAATGTGGGTGTACAACCGTGTAAACATCTGCCTATCTTTTCGGGAAATACAGGCGTGATGCTATGTTATGTAAATATAGATTATTGTTAAGTAAGTCAGAAGAAAAAGTACCACCGAACTGCTTTATTCGCGTGCGCTGGCGTAAAGATTAGTGACACGTAAACACATGTTCTACAAAAATATTGGTCCTTAATTACATCGAAAAAAAATCCTATCTCTTATACATAAGCCACAATAAGGTATTTTGGGACATACAATTATTGAAAATTAAAAAGTGATTTATATTATTATTAGGCATGGCATATTAATCCTTACGAATTAAAGTTACTTCATCATCAAGACAATTCAATGAAGATAAATATTGCCCTTTGCAGCATGTTCTTTGGACGCACAGTAATGGAAAATTTAAATAATTCAACATTCGCGCAAACTAGCCGTGTGACGCATAATCCTGGCCACCCGAAAAGAACCGAGTATTGCAGAGAAGAGACGGACTGTGAATTATTTTCTATTTTTTAGATAGTTAGGTAATATAATATAATACGCTGGTGAAACCGCAGGTTACAGCTATTAATTAATAGGTAGGTATAAATAGCGATATTTGGATGTTTGTTAATAATCATGCAAAAACTTCTGAATGTTTTATTTTTATATAAATATATATACCTATAATAATATATATAAATATATATACCTATAACTCTTTAGTCCTGGAATAGTAGAAAAATCTGTTTTTTTTGTGGAACTTAACGTAACTACATAACCAAACCATAGTTATTGTTTTTTTTTTTTAGACAGATATATAATTATATTAATTTGAATATTTAATGTCGATATATAGACACGAACGGGGCTTGAACCCGCGGCCCTTGACATTCCGTGTCATCACTATACCAACTGAGCTACCGTGTCGTTGTTCATGTGTATTATGTGCCTAGCTATAAGCACGCAGTGTGCAATCGTGCATGGCGAAACATGTTTGGCCATGTTGTTTTACTTGTGTTAACTGTTAAATTAATATAACTTACGTACTTTTCTAATATATGATGACTGACTGACTGATGAGTAATGACAGTAAAAACAAAACTATTCCACTTCAAAGAACTTTCGTGGGACACATTTATCATTAACGATTATACTACTCACGTGTATATTTTTCGAAATTGCTCGTATGTTTCGGACTTGAACGAAGCTTAATTTTATTAATTCTAGATATCTTAGGTTTTCGCAAACAATATACTCCCGACGAATTTCGGTCACGGTGACCTATTGAATAGATTCAGGCGTTACTTTGCGGAAGTCCATTACAATGGATGCAAATAAATACAATATCTAGCTACTTCCACAAAATTGAGGGTAGTCATGCATTACCTGTGCACCGCCCGCCCGCCCGCAAATATATGCACATACGCAAGCGGTGAAAATTCCGACTACCACCAACTACTCTACACGTGTTTCGCCCCTCCACGGGGCATCATCAGGAGCTGTTTTGAAAAGTTAGATAGTGATGATGCCCCGTGGAGGGGCGAAACACGTGTAGAGTAGTTGGTGGTAGTCGGAATTTTCACCGCTTGCGTATGTGCATATATTTGCGGGCGGGCGGGCGGTGCACAGGTAATGCATGACTACCCTCAATTTTGTGGAAGTAGCTAGATATTGTATTTATTTGCATCCACGGTGACCTATGTCCATGGAGATTAGCCAAGAGGTACGCAGGAGATATTATAGTGCACAAGTGTATGCGTAAACACAAGGGTAATCCCTCTTCCTTTACTCTCATATTCTGACAGGACAGCAACTCGATACGACCGGAGAAAAATCAGGTGCAGGACCGATGGCTGTATGTACTCCCCGAAGCACGGGGGTGTCACACCTTCAACTGTGTTATTAACTCCGATAACTCCGGGCTGCTACCAAGCTGCTACTGAGAATTAAATAAAAATCAATAACACTGCTCGACCCGGGAATCGAACCTAAGAGTACACTCAGATGAAAATGATGACACTATGTTAACAAATTCTCCCATAGATGGCACCACAACAAGCTTACCTGATATTTCAGATGATGAAGACGACCAAATTACTAAGATAAAACACCAATTAGAAAAATTAACACTGGAATAGAATCCTTAATTTTGGAAAATTCGAACCTCAATCGCCTTAACCAAGAGTTACAGAAGCAGAACGTTCTGCTCAAAAAAGTGGCATGCTCTCCTGCTAAGTTAAATCCACAAACACCAAAAAGTAAGAAAAAGTCGACAACACTTAATCAGGCTGTGAAAAAAATAAATACAGAAAAGTTAAGTGAACGTAGAGGATCTGCAGATGAGAAATCTATATCGCCGACCTGTGCTCAAAATCATCAACAGTTAGATAAATCGGACACAGATGGCGCTGCCCACAGTCATACTCCAAAAAATAAAGGAAATAAAAATGAAATTCAAAATGCCGAACTGAATTACAGCTCTAAACGAATTAAAACTAGAAAAAGTAAACTATGTATATTAAGTAGTAATAGAAATAATAAAATACTAGATATCGCCGAAAATAAATTTCATAATTATGAAATTTGCCACTACCTGACACCCAATTGTGGTTTAAGGTATCTTCTCCGTAACTTGGATCTAAAATTAAAGGACTACACTAGTTTCGACTACTGTTTGATATTTATCGGGGAAGAAGACTTTCGTCAAACCAATAACTATGTGGAACTGACCATTAGTATTCGTGAAACGCTATTAAAACTACAGCACACCAACATCATATTATGTGCTCCCACATTTAATTTAACTGAATACTCTGCCATGTTTAATTCAAGAATAGAAACATTTAACAGTTTGTTATATCTAGATGCGTGTACATACATACAACTTTGCCTTCCTATTTGACTCTAATTTCTATCTTGATTATAATTTTTCTATGTTTGCAAAAAATAACGGTTCTGTAAATAATCGTGGCATGGCCAATATAATCCATAATATAAGCTTAATGATTAATGAATTTACTCTATGTGATGATTCAGATTTGCCACACTCGATGTCATGTAATGCTATTGATCATAATAATGAATTGTTTTTTCTCTAATAGTTATATTAACATACTACATCAAAATATAGCAGGTTTAATTAATAAAGCAGAGGACTTGTTGGTATGTCTAGAAGAGCTATCTCAAAAAGGGTCTAATATTGATATTTTGTGTATTACGGAACACTTTATTATGGAAGGATATGAAAATTTATTGTATATACCAAACTATAACCTAGCGGCACATTATTGTAGAGAAGATAAAAAAAGGGGAGGCGCATGTATCCTCGTTAAGAATGGGATACAGTGGAAAGAATTACCAAAAATAACAGGGCTTTCAACTCCAGGCATCTTTGAATGTTGTGGAGTGGAACTTACTAGTTATAATATAAAAATTGTATGTATATATAGAGTTCCAAACGTAAATAATTTAAATTTGTGCTTTGATAAACTTGAAATAATCTTGCAGGAAATTCTTAGTACACGCTGTAAGAAAATTGTTATTTGCGGAGATTTTAACATAGATGTGCTGAAGCAAAATAGTGTAACTAATGCCTTTGAATGTCTCTTAATGAGTTATAATCTGAAACTTGCTTTGAAAGAAGCGCATGGCTAGCTTGTCATGCATTGACAACTTTGCGCATAATGTTAGCTCTTGTAAGACTGAGGTATTGGAATTTGCATTGTCGGATCACACAGCACAGTTATTTAAATGTCCAGTACAAAAAAATTTTCGTATTAAGCATTGATACGCAACTAGAAGGGACTATAGTGCGGAGAATATAATTAAATTTAAAAACCATATAAAGAGTCTAACCTTTTCAGAAATATATAACACGGAGGACCCTAGTGTAGCTTACAATATTTTCATTGAGACTTTCAAGTTATTATATGATCTGTGCTTCCCACTGAAGATCGTTAAAATAAATACTGTAAGAAAAACGAAGTGGTTGTCAAAAGGGATCAAATTATGCTCAAAAAAGAAAAGGAATTCCTATGGCAGTTTAGACTTAACCGTAGCAATAGTAATAAAACAAAATTATCTAATTATTCTAAAATATACAAAAAAAATATTAAATTAACACAAAAAGCACAAAATAATTACAACATAAAAACATCAAAAAATAAATCAAAAACCGCGTGGCAAATTATCAACCGTACAAAGTATCGTGTACCTAAGTCCAATATAAGTAAAATCAAAATAGGTAACGACGTCATTTCCCATCCCAAAACTATTGCGGAAGCTTTTAATAATTTTTTCATTGATAAAATACAGCCAAATCTGAGTAACAACTACAACCCTAAAGTACACACAATAGATCGTACTAGTAGTAGCAAATCAATGTTCATGGCTCCGAGTATACCAGATGATATTAAAAGAATCATAATGTCCTTAAATAATACAAGTAGTGTGGGATATGACGGTATTGCCACTGAAATAATAAAACATCTCTCCGATGAAATCTGCGGTCACTTAAGTCATATAATTAATCTCAGCATTAGCGCTGGAGTGTATCCTGATGCTCTAAAAGTTTCTATAGTCAAGCCACTGTTTAAGAAAGAAGATAAGGAGCTAATGGAGTTTTATCGGCCTATTTCACTCATTCCCATATTCTCTAAAATTTTTGAGAAGTACATATATAAGGAACTAAATTCATTTATTCAAAAAGATAAAATTATATGTGAGGAACAGAAAGGATTTCAAATAGGTAAAACAATTAATATGGCTCATTATAATAAAACAACTTTTAACCGGATTAATCGCGTGTATTATTGGTTTTTTGTTTTTCCTGACGTTTCGAACACTTTGCAGCGTTCGTGGTCGCAGGAGGACTAAGGTGTCAGGTGTCTCAACAGTTTATTTAAAATTATTTCAGTCTACCGTACATATAATTGATAAATTCATAAAATTATTTTTGTCTCTGATACATGTTTAAAAACTAAATCGCGACGGTATTTCCTAAGACTATCCCTGAGAAGAAATACCGAAACAAACTCAGGGGCCACAGTCGTTTTAAATTTAGAGATACAATTTTACAATTTTATCGAATTATAAACTAAAAGGTGTTCCGATGCACGCAGTAATCGCTCACAGTATCTTGATTTTTCTTGTGACTTGACTTTGTTTGGGACTTGATTATTTTCAGTACAGGGTTCCAAACAGGTGGTAATTGCCAACCATCTTCTCTATTGAAATTTGGGTGTTTTTTAATTTCAATAGCCTCGCGGAGCATTCTCGGTATATATCGGTTTTCTTTCGCGAGGATTTGGGGTTGGTCAAAACGTAGAAAATGGTTGGGTTTGTCTGTTGTATGTTCACAGACTGCAGATTTTGTTGAGCGTCTATTCTTGACGTCAGCTATGTGTTCTTTCAACCTGGTGCCAATGCTACGCTTTGTTTGCCCTATGTATGATAGCCCACAATCGCAATCAATCTTGTAGACCCCTGCATCTTGTAAGGGAATGTGGCACTTCACCGGTCTGAGAAGTTGGCTGATCTTTCTATGTGGCTTGAAGTAGGTTTTGATAGAAGCACGCTTCAAGATGTGACCAATTCTATCGGTGACCCCTTTGATGAAAGGTAGGACAGCAGGTCTGCGATCAACTGTGGTGGGCTTTGGGCGGCTTCTGCGACGGGGATGTGGAGCTCGTAAGTTATTATGTTTGAGAACTTGCTTCACATGGTTGAGTTCCCCTGCCAGGTGGTCGGCGTCGCAGATGCCTTGTGCTCTCTGTAACAAAGATTTGGCGACAGTAGCTAACTGACAAGGATGGTGGTGAGATTCACCATTCAAGTATCTTTCTGTGTGGGTGGGCTTTCTATACACAGTGTGACTAACAGAATGATCCGGATTATGGATAAGTAATATGTCAAGGAAGGCCAGTGACTTGGTTTTCTCTAATTCCATAGTGAATTGAATTTTATTATGTATGGAATTTAGGTGGTCTAAAAATGCAGGGACCCCATTGTGAGGCAAGATGGTGAAAGTATCATCAACATACCTCTTGAAAATCTTCGGCATAGCCGGGGCCGTCAGGAGGGCTCTCCTTTCAAAATCTTCCATGAAGATGTCGGCAACCACCGGGGAGACCGGTGAACCCATGGCCACACCGTCAACTTGCAGGTAGAATTCATTGTCCCACAATAGGTAGCCGCTGGTAAGGCAGTGCTCAAGTAACTCTGCATATGCTAGAGGCATGTCATGGTCACTCAACTGCTTCTTGACAATTTCCAAACAATCCTTAACTGGTAAGTTGGTAAATAAGGACTGCACGTCAAAGCTAACCATCACTTCATCCTCAGTCAGTTTTAGGTCTTTGATCTGGCTGATGAAATGATAAGAATCCTTCACATATCTCTCTAAATTTAAAACGACTGTGACCCCTGAGTTTGTTTCGGTATTTCTTCTCAGGGATAGTCTTAGGAAATACCGTCGCGATTTAGTTTTTAAACATGTATCAGAGACAAAAATAATTTTATGAATTTATCAATTATATGTACGGTAGACTGAAATAATGTTAAATAAACTGTTGAGACACCTGACACCTTAGTCCTCCTGCGACCACGAACGCTGCAAAGTGTTCGAAACGTCAGGAAAATCAAAAAACCAATAATACACGCGATTAATCCGGTTAAAAGTTGTTTTATTATAATGTGTAGTGATCGCGCAAACCTAAGATATTACTATAATTAATATGGCTATCTATGATTTCTTATATAATATTTTATGTACCGTAGATAAAAGGAAACCGGTCTGTGGAGTTTTTTGTGACATGACACAAGCCTTTGACTATGTGCATCATGGTAAATTAATAAATAAACTTGAGGATTACGGGATTCGAGGTAATGTCAATGACCTCATTAAATCGTACTTACATAATAGAACTCAAATAACTAATATAAATCAAATTGATATGAAAAGTAAAAGAGAAATAGTTTTTGAATCCACTGAACGTAAGGTTTCGTATGATGTGCCACAGGGCAGTGTTTTAGGTCCTCTTTTATTTATATTATATATTAACGACCTTCCGAGAAACATCCCTCAACCTATGACACTATTTGCCGACGATAGCACCATAACGATACCGTGCAAAAATGCTGAAACCTACGAAAAGGAAATCAATGAATCTATAAATCTAATAGTGAAGTGGCTAGTGGATAACAAAATAAAAATTAACCTATCTAAAACTAAAATAATACACTTCAGTCAACGGATAAACGGCAAGAGTAATTTAAACATAAATTTTAATGACCAACAAATAGCACAAGTAGATTCAATGAAATTTTTAGGGCTCCACATAGATAAAAAAATGAATTGGAAACCTCATACTGAAAACTTATGCAAGAAAATGAGTAAAGCCGCATACGCCTTGCACACATTGTCGTCTATAGTAGGTGTTGCGGCACTGCTGACAGCCTACTATGGTCTAGCAGAGTCTCATCTACGGTATGGAGTTATTTTCTGGGCCAACTCGACAGAAAGGGAAACGGTGTTTAAGGCCCAAAAGAGATGCATACGTTCTATGTTTAAAATAAAACCAACTGATAGTTGCGTCCCTTGCTTTGAAAAGTATAAAATCCTCACATTACCATCTCTTTACATCTTGGAAGTAGCGCTTTTCGTAAAAAGTAATCCTCATCGTTTCAGGCTATTGAATGATATAATTCCTCGAAATAGACGCGACAATGGCAGGATATGCCTTCAGACTGCAGGAACAGCCCTTATGCGCAAAAGTGTTTTTTGTATGGCTCCGATAATATTTAATAAATTGCCTAAAAGCTGGAGAGAACTGCCATTAAGAATATTTAAAAGAACGCTTCAAAGATTTCTGCTGAGTAAAGTGTACTACAATATCTCAGATTTCCTTAGTGAAAACGATTTTAGTGTTCCGACTGTTAAAATATAAATTTACTCTTATGTTTTATAACTAGTACCTATTACGTAATGCTCATTAAATATATTGCATGCCGATTGGTAAAGTATGGCTGATCTATCTACATTTATGTAACTGAACAACTTTATTGTACCCATATTTGCAAAATAAATTATCTTTATCTTTATCTCAGCAGCAGCGCTTGCGGCCACTAGATTAATGAGGCATGTGATTAATAAGAAAACAGCTTAAACCGTATGAATCACGTATATTAGGTATTGGTTTTTGTTTTTCCTGATGTTTCGATCATTTTGCGCGTTCGTGGTCGCAGGATAATTAAGGTGACAGTTGTCAGAACAGTGTTATAATTATAGTCATCTCTCTGCCTAGCCTTTTCCCAATTACATTGGGGTCGGCTTCCAGTCAAACCGGATGCCGCTTAATACCAGTATTTTACATGGAGCGACTGCCTATCTGACCTCCACAACCCAGTAACTAGGTAACACGATATCTCGTGGTTGTCAGTCTTTCAGGCTACCTACCCGTAACGGCTGTCATAGATCTTAATTTAACAATCGCAAACGTCGCTTAACGTGCTCTGCGAGGCACGGAATTACTTATAATTACGTATAGTCATAATTACAAAAAACAAATAAGGGTTAAATGCACGAAAAATTGGTTATAATATGATTATATGATTAAATTTGTAAATGAAATAACTTTTATTTATGTAGGACACCTTAATTACCAGTTCAAACGTTTGCGGGCTATGCGTCATGACTTATCAATTTCATTAAATAGATCAATTACATCATTTAATTCTCCATTTAAATTTTAAAACATGTATAGCTGTACTTTAGACTTTACGACAAAATAATTTGTCAGCCACACGATTTAATTTCAATGGTAAAGTTTTAAAATGGGCTCTCTAGTTAACCACTGTGGAGTTACGGTAAAACGGTCGACATAATTATCTGTACCAGCCAAATGAATGGAATTTAAAATCGTTGTGAGGGAAAATTGTAAATGGAAATTGAAACCATGGTCGATGTATATTTTCAAGTTTTTCAGTTATATTTTGATGGAGAAGCATTTTTGCGAGATTGTGTAATTTTCTAAAGTGAATAAATGATTAACGTTGACTGTTTCATTGGTATAATTGTCTCTAGCGGGACAGCTGAGGATGATGTTTTGAGTTCTGACCAGCACTAGGCCCGAGACAGCGTAGTACAGCATGCGCGTGTCCCACACTGAAGTGTTTGTATAGGCCAACTGTGGCCGACTTGCTTATATGACAGGATGCGTATCTACATCTGCCGAGGCTGCAGTGAATGCAGCTCCTATCTAAGAAACCCGGTAAAGGTTAGAAAACGACCGTGTGATAAATGTTAAATGATAAATGAATTTATTTCAGTAAATAGATCTTTTGAAGACACTTTTACAAGACAGGTAACTTTTATAAACTAGATGGCCCCGGCCTTTCCAATCTGACTATCTCTGAGAAGACCTTTTTTTCTAAGAGTGGTTTTAGTTTATAAGAGTTCGGCGCAACGTCAATGATGGATCTCTAATAAAAGGGGCTGGGCAGAGCGTTACTGGGTTTTTTCTGTTAGGAAATTCATACTAGCAGCGCAGAGATTACCTATTACAAAGGACTGAATAATGGCATCTGTGAAATGTGGGTGCACAATAGTACATTTCTATAGATATTATAGTATATATGGTAAGATTGAAAAATCTGCCCCAAACAAAAAATCACAGATAGGTATACCCTAACCACCAGACAGTATACTTATTTTGAATTTAAATTATAGCAACAGTGTCAGTGCGTTGCTGGCACCTATGACAATATGGTTTTAGATGGTAGGAGCTCGGCACAATTTTTATGAAGGATTTTCATAATTCAAAGAGCCAAGGTAGCCTCACCAAATTCCAATTTTAAGATTATCTGTACTGTCAGAGAAGGCTCTAATACCTGGACAAAGTAAACAAAAGTGTGTCTTTGAAATACATATTATAGATCTTTGAAGTTAAAAGTTAACGTTTACGTTACTTAACCGGCTTGTGATATTAGATTAAAGTTATATTTTCTCTTAATCCAAAGTATTATTATAAATGCGAAAGTAAGTCTATTTGTTACGTTTTCACGTCTAAACCACTGAACCAATTTTGATGAATTATGGTATATGGACCTTTTATCGCGCAGATGTAATCGCGGGCAACAGGTAGTTATTTAGTTACTAATATTTACTTAAGTATTTTTTTATGTATTCCTACTCTAGGAATTTCATCCTGTATCGCGGGTACGTTGGTTCGCATATAATTTCACAGGCACACACACCCAGACCCGGAACTATTATAGTTATATTTGTTTCGTGCGGGGTTTGAATACATACGCGACACAGTAGAATTCGGAATGGTGAGCAGAGAACGGGATAGCTTAGCGAATAGAGCGCCTAGAGTAATCATCCGGGAAGCGCAGATTCGAACCCTATTTATGGCCGTAGATAGTTTTCTTTCCCCAAAAATGTATAACTTTACAAAGGTATGTCAGCCTAGTGTACTTAGTTATCTTTTAGTTTAACTTGTCGGTCTATCTAATACAATATTGTAATGCCTAAGGGGATTGGATCTTGAAAACTTTTTCAATTCAAATTGTTTAGTTAGGTGACAGGGTTTTGTAATTTCTGAGACAGACTGATAAAAATTGGTAATGAACTATGACTCTAAATATTGCAGAGTAAAGCCTATTTTCTCTTTTTATTATTTTAAGATCAAGTTTATTGGCACAGAAAATAATTAAATAATTAAAAAACGAAAAAATATAAAAGTTGAAATATTTGTGGCACTTCTAAAATAAACTTATACTTACAAACGTATTAAGATGAATATTTTAAATATATCCTAATAAAGAATAACGATGTACCTATTAGAAAAAAAGAAACAAACATCATTTATTCAGAATTGGACACAGTGGACACACAAACAATAAATTGTACATAGCTTATTACAAACAAAATAAATTGTACTTAATTTATTACAAAAAAAAAAATGTACTTAACTTATTACAAACAAAATAAATTGTACTTAACTTATTACAAACAAAATAAATTGTACTTAACTTATTACAAACAAAATAAATTGTACTTAACTTATTACAAACAAAATAAATTGTACTTAACTTATTACAAACAAAATAAATTGTACTTAACTTATTACAAACAAAATAAATTGTACTTAACTTATTACAAACAAAATAAATTGTACTTAACTTATTACAAACAAAATAAATTGTACTTAACTTATTACAAACAAAATAAAAAAGAAAACAAATAAAATATGATGCAATTACACCCTAAATATGCGCTTTCGAATGTTTATTACCTACTCGTACTATGAATTTAGAAAAGTTAAGTTTCATCTATGATTTATGAAAATACGTAGACTGAACGATACTATCAGAAGAAAGACTGGTCTCTGCGAAGAGACCTGGCTACTAAAATAAACCCCTAAACTAAAAAAAACAATAATAGGCTGTAACGAAATCAATAGTTTTTTGGAGAGTAGCATGCATCAATAAATAAATTATTATCCTAAGGCTTGATTTCATCAAACTTAGATAATGTTACCCAAATGAAAAGTTGAATTTCAAATTTTTTACACTTATTATAGGTACTAGCTGGATTTTTGTAAAGTTGAAAGAATCCAGCTTAATTAACTAAAACGATATTTTGATTTGTTTTACCGCGACCTAAAATAATTGCAACCCAAACAAAACCGCAATTATTAATAGGTCTCTGGTACACACATAGGTCACATACACACAATCGCAATTGTCATACTTAATGTATTTCAGATACACAAATAGGTATATTTCATTTAACAGGTTCACATGTAAAATAAAAGCCACAACAGGTTCATTTACAAAAAGTTCGAAAAGTTACAACCTGAATATGACATATAAGATGACTATATCACCGGATGAAAATAGGTAACACGCTCGTCGGTCCGAAGCGGTGAAACAGGAACAGCTATATGTATATAAAGCACCAAAGTAAAGAGAAACACAGAAGGTCCATTGTAAAATATCGGGTAATGTACATTTTTTTACACGACTGCCTAGAAAAAGGAATGTTATGTTCTTAGGGTATGTTAAATTTCTGAATAGATAGCAATGACTTCACCAAAAAACGTGTTTAAATGTGGAAGAAGAATTGACGGTAGTGAGCAGAGGTCGAGATGGCTTAGTGGTCAAAGCGCCTGGAGTATTTATCCGGGAGGCGCAGGTTCGAATCCTGCTCGCAACCGTATTCTTTTTCCATTTAATATTATAACTTTAGAGTTTGCTAAGCATGCGTTAATGCGTTTCAAAGATTTAGCTCAGTTTTACTTAGATACATTTAGCCTTTTGGCTAAAAAACATTGCCTAAGGCTAAGACAATGTGATTCTACATACAAGTCCTTAACCTTCTGTATATATCTATTTTGTAATACAACCCAGATTTTATACTCACAGTCCGTAAAATATTACAGTATTTGCCACCTACGTGCCTTTGTAACTTATTTACTTTAAACCAACGCTTTTAACCATTCATTAAATATAGGGAAATTATTTCCCACTTTGTCTGATTTTGCAAAATCGGCAATCTATCAAAGTCAAGTATTACAGTATTTGCCACCTACGTGCCTTTGTAACTTATTTACTTTAAACCAACGCTTTTAACCATTCATTAAATATAGGGAAATTATTTCCCACTTTGTCTGATTTTGCAAAATCGGCAATCCATCAAAGTCAAACTCATGTGTTGTGATTTTTGATTTTCCCACCGGTCCCTTTTGGAAATAACGTGTTATAACCAAATGTTTTTCTCTGGTGGGAGGCTCTGGCCGCGGCTGGTTACTACCCACCGGACGAAGCTATGCCGTGAAGCCTGTTATAACCAAATATTTTTCTCTGGTGGGAGGCTTCGGTCGCCATTGGTTACCACCTACCGGACGAAGCTATGCTGTGAAGCGACCTAGTCGTCTTTCGCGATGTAGTCCGGTGCAACCGTTCTGGGAGACGGCTCTAGGCAGTTGCGTCAACTCCCCAACTATCGTTCTCCCCAAATCTATCCACTCTACTTAGAGTAAATAGATTCTACTGGATCTACGTGCTCCATCCTCGGCCACACCGTCGCTTACCATCAGGCGAGTTGGAGGTCAAACGAAGATTCATTTAAAAAAAACCTTGACATTGGCAGAATCATCGATACAAACTGAGACCTCTCATTACAGAACTGAACGAAGTATATCAGAGTGAAACATATAACTTGGTTGTTTAATTTGTAGACGAGTGTAAGGTGAAATAGAAATGCCGCAGTGCATTAAAGCAATATATGCCGAAAAACCCTTCAAAACAGGTTTTAAAGTTTGGGCAAGATGCGACGCAAAAATTGGATACTTGTACCAATTTGAGGTATAATATACAGGAAATGGTGACAGCATTGAGAACGAAGGACTTGGCTATAATTATGTTATGAAACTCTGTGAAAATGTACCAAGATATACATTAGTTGCCTTCGACAACTTCTTGAGAAGCTGCAATTTGATGGAAAAAAAATGTACACAGTAAGAACAGTCAGATGCAACAGGAAGATCTCATTATGCCACGTTGATAGACATTTTGCTACGTTGCACTCACACCGAGGTTTCCGGTTGCGTTTAGCACGTGCACTAATAGAAAATTACACAACAAGGTAAGTACAAAAAGTTGTATCAAAAAAATTAAAACGTGGTGTCTTTGGTGTGCCAGACGAAATCCGTTTATTTAATGTGGGAAATACACGTGCCAGAAGAAATCAACACTTATAAAAGATGCAGATATTGCAGTACGGAAAAGCAAGAACAGAGGACTAAAATACAATGTTCCATTTGTGAAGTAGCTCTGTGTGCTAGCTAGACAAAAAATTCAAAGATTTCCATACTGCCAAACCTCAATAATTTAAATTGTGTGATTCATATACGTGAAAACTACATAACGTTGTCCTCAGTAGCTGCTTTTCATAGGCCTGAGCTGGGTATCAACATTTTTAATTATTATGAATTTGTGTTTATACACGACATGCTGTTAATTTACGACATCCACGCGGACGGAGTCACGGGCACAGCTAGTTTTTAAATAAAATGACATCACATAGATTTCAAATTTGCAACGACGATATATTCTTCCAAAAACTCGACAAACAAAACCGTATAAAATGTCATTTAAAACTGTTACTGGTTAATTCGCTTTCGCCGTATGCAAATTAAAACGATTAAATTGTCCAGTGTCGAGCAACAGGACAAAATAATACCATTGTACGATGACAATATGCCTGAAGAGGAACAGTTTTGTTCAGTGTCAATTTTTCAATGATGAATATTGAAAAATGATCACTGAACAAACAGACTTTTATTAAGAACTAGCTTTACCCCGCGGTTTGATCCATGGAATTGACCATTTTCATCAGGAACTCTACATTTTCCTGGTAAAATATCCTATGCCCCATTTCAGTTGCCCGACGTAACTGTTTACCGTTTTTTTTTGCGTGATTGACGTTCGAATTTTTGCGAACAAACATTCGAACTTTCACATCTTTTAAACGCCACATGTATGAAAAATCGTCACTTGAGAACGACTGATTTCGCCGTTTTTTTCTCGAAATCATCAAACAGATTTAAAGCAATTATAAGCAATGTTTTATTGTATGATGTTGAAAATAAATTAATCTCACACCTTTTGAACGTAAATTGTTTTGGGAGTGGATTCACCACACTAGATCAACATTTATATTTGCATATACAGGTTTGAACTTATGATCTTTTGGTAGTGCGTCAATGCATTTGGTCGTTGAAACATAGAACTCAAACCAAAACATTTGTATTCATTTTATTATTACGAGGAGCAAAAACTTTAAATTCCGCGAACAGGGGAGTATGAAATTGGGCACTGTTAAAGTTTATTATTATGGAGAAAGAGTGCAGAAATCTAATATTTTAATATGTTATGCTTTAGAAATACATTAATACAAAAACACAATACACACACTACCATGCGTTTGACCCATACACACATATATCTTTAACAATAGAACCTCAATAACGTTTAAATTTAATCTCACACATTTTGAACGTAATACGATGGGATACGAATATAGTTAATTATTTCCATTGAAATTTATGGGACAGATATAGGTATATAATTTAAGAAATGTTTTAACAACGCTTAGTCTTTTGGATCAAATACGAGTTTAACTAAGTCTCTCCGGATAAAGAGTATCCTAGGAGAAAATCCAGGATTTATTCTACCTTTCTGTATCAAATTCCAAACTAATTGGTTCAAACGAATGGGAGAATTTCTTCCAATTTGTGAGATATTACACACAAAGCGGAAAAAAGATTTGGACTATTGTATAAAAATACTTTTCGTCACATAAACTCTTTTATTCAAATCTTTTATCTACCAACGTTCATTCGGACGCATATTGGTGCGAGCCCCACCGCAACGCAATGCATTGCAAAAATGCTTTCATACCTCTACTTATGTAAGGTCCTGACTGCCTCGTTGGTCTAGTTGTGACAAGCGCGGCTGCTGAGCGTGAGATCCTGGGTTCGAAGATACCCAATGCTGTTATTAAGTCCCATGTGAGGCCCATAGGTGGTGAGCCTATTGCCATCTGACGGGCACAATTCCAAAACCGGGGCTGCTACCGAGAATTTTCTAACAGATAAACTCAATAACACTGCCCGACCCGGGAATCGAACCCGAGACCTCATGCTCAGCAGTCATAATCATAAGCCAGAATCATAGCAAACTACAGTGATAGGCAGGCAATTTTTCGTAAGACGTGCTAACGGAAAAACCATTTGGAGATTTTTTTATTAAGTGCTATTTTTTGTTAATTTCCACTCATAAGCGATTGATGATGATGAACAAATTATATGGCAAAATTAACTATAGTCCATAAAATATAGCTCGATTAGAATGACAGCTGCCAAACCAATGTGACTAGTGCTGAGAAAATTCTGATCAAATCGCTACCTTTAAATAAAGAAACTACTAATCAAATCGATATAAGTAAATTAAAAATAAATATATACCTATTCAGTCAATATTTTACAGAATGTAAATATTAGTTTTAATTAGGGCAAATAAAATTAAACAATTGGGTGATATGGTCGCTACGCGACAAAATCAATAAAACAAAAAAACCGCGTCCGCGGCGCGGTTGGTGCAGTGGTCGACAGACTGACTGCTGCCCTGCGTGTCGCGGATTCGATTCCCACCCAAATGATAATTTTTCAGGCCCGGAGTAGTGGGGGTTCATCATTAGAATCAGAATCGCTAAACAGACAAGAAATATGCCACGTCAATGCGCTCATTGTTAATCTATATTTAAGAAGACGAGGTTTTATCCTTGGAAAGGGAATACAATATTAAATGGAAAAAGAATACGGTCGCGAACAGTATTCGAACCTGCGCCTCCCGGATAAATACTCCAGGCGCTCTGACCACTAAGCCATCTCGACATCCTGTTCGCGACCCTATGGACAACCCAATAACAAAATAAAGATTTTTTTTTATTCGAATTGTAAATCGATTAAATAAAAAATTCTATTAAAATTGGTCCCTTCCCTATCAGTTTTGCAACAAGACGTAACCGTTTAAAAACGTCATAGATAATTAGGTTAATTTTTGGAACTATTTATTAGTATTATTTTTTTGTTTTATAGCAGATTTTATATATTATGCTGATTTACATGTGGTACACTGTACTTAGAAAATTGTTAACACGCTAGTGACGAATAATTTTTCATGTGTTATTTTAAATCAATCGATATGAGGTTACTACAAAGTTCAGTCGCATTGTAGCTGTCACTTTTGTTAACATCTGCCATTCTAATCATGCAATATTTTACGGACTGTAATAACCTTCATTTGACCTGACGACATCTGAAGTGACGTCACCAGGTCACATTTTATTTATTTTGTGGACTGAGTGTATGATAAAAGAGGATAATAGTACTTTGACATTTTGAGTGATGCCAGACTACGTAAAATGTATATAAGGTATAATAAATGAAGGTCCGTTGAGATACATAATTAACTTTACTGGTACCAGATAAATAGAAATTATATTAAACTACCACCTAACTGACTGGGTGCGGGGATATATATATGTACCCAAAAACGTAAAAAATCATCCGTTTTATATTAATAAACAGCAAAATTGGAATACTAGAGTTGGCAACACTCATTGTTGTTCATTTGACATTACCAACTGACATGAAACTGACAGCTGTTGGTTTGAGTTCGTTTAGAAACCAGGCGATTTATTTGGGGAAATATTTAAAAAAAAGTTCAAAAAAATAAAATAGCCAAATTAGTTTTTCATAATTAGCTAAACAATCGAAAATATAAATTCTAACATCTGCACAGCACCAACCTAGACTCTGAAAAACTGTGTGGATCACTGGAGATAAAAATATTGTTTCGTACGGGTACGGAACACGGAACACGCGACACGCGATGGAGCATCTGATCATTCGACCACGTTACAACCTCCGTTTGAACCGTTTGAACCAATTAGTTCGGAATTTGATACAGAGAGGTAGAATAAATCCTCGATTTTGTCTTAGGATACTCTTTATCCGGTGAGACTTAGTTATATTTGACCCAAAAGGCTAAGGGCCGTGTTTCTAATAAGAATAAACAGCGTTATTAAAACATTTCTTAAATTATATACCTATATCTGTCCCATAAATGAAAATAGTTAACTATATTCGTACCCCATCGTTTTGTATACAAGGCTTGTCAGATATCACAAACCTTCTAGAGGATTATCTGCGCCGCCGCCTGTTACTGGTCGGGTGTCAACAAAGCCAAGTTTGTACCCCGCAAGCCTCAAATCTTAGTGACTAGAAGTAATTAAACGTCCCTCAACGCCTAATACTACTTCTATAGTAGACCTGAGAAGAATGCCACTCTCTATTCGTTTTCACCACCTCGCAAATGGTGTTGACAGCGAAGTTTGCACACTCTGAAAAAATTTACCATAACATGTATGTAGTAGAATTGGATTTCGTGTACTACCCTACATCTTTGTGTCTGAGCCTCTGAAGTCTTTGTGTCTTAGGTTATTTTATCCATACAAAGACCCTTTCAAAACCCATAGATTCATTTGTATGCAAGAAGTAAGCCCATTTCCTATGAGGCGGCTTCTGAAAGAAAGAGTTCATTATATAGAGTCCCTCTTTCTCCAAAAAATCAGCCAGCCTCTGCCCCCTGGAGTTCCGTTGACCATATCCAAATTACCCCACTCTCAACTCATCATCGCTTCTGTTTCCTAGTTTTGCGTTGAAGATCCCCATAACAACAGTGAAGTGGGTCTCGGAAGTATGTATACCGGCCCTACTTATGTCCTCATACATAGTCTCCACTTCATCATCTGGGTGTGCCGAGGTCGGTGCGTACATCTGAATGACTTTCAACGAATATCTTTTGGATATTCTGAGTATTAGGTATACGACCCTGCTTGAAACACTTTAAATGGTAATTATTTTGCTAGTGAGGGACTTGTGGACGAGAAAGCCGCCACCTTGGGACTGTTGATTACCCTCTCTACGGACTTCGGATAACCCCAATATGTCCCAGTGTAGCCTACTCATGTCCTCTTCCAGTTCAACAATTTTCTCGTCCATCCTCAATGTGCGGATATTGTGCGTTACCAGGGCCAGTCGTCATCGGGGGTGGTAGCCGGGCTTCTGCCGGGAATTCTTAGCACCCCCTGCTCCGCCGTTACTGTGGCCGCTACCGTAGTCAGGAATAGCAGAGCCGCGGGGGACTAGGGGTCTGGTCTTTCTATTGTACATTTCATAGGGGGGATTTTGCCCATAATCGCCACGCTGGGCATGCGTGTTGGCGATCGCAGAAGGTAGCTTCGCGCCGTTAATGCTACTGCCCATCACCGACCTGTTGCATTTAGCTACAGCTTTGGTTCAAAATGGTTATACCGCCATTTATCGGTTCGCCAGAGCCTCGTTCGTTGATCAGCAGGATGTACCACGGGCAGGTGAGGTTGGCTTGGAGCAAAAGATGGAGTGTGCTCCATAAATCCTAAATTACCATCTAAATTATGTCTATTAATTATTAATTAAATTTTAAATGAAGTACTTTTTTATCCTCCATATTCAGCCTTGAATGTGTGTGATTTATAATTTTTATTTAATATTTTCTTATTCCAGAAAATACAACACAGTCATCAGCAACTCATAATTACAACAACAAGAAATGACTATTTTACGTGTTGGTGTCAGTATTTTAATGATTAAATGGTGTAAATATGAAGGTAATTGATGCATATATATTATTAATAAAGAGAGACTGTTTCTGTAATGAGCTCTTAATTAAGAATTATTAATATTATGCTGTTAATTAATGTAGCAAAAATCTTTTGTGAGTTGAGATATTGTGTAAATTGTATGATAAATTAATTTCAAAATTACGAAATGCTAATTTTATTAATTTACTATTGGTACTGATATAATAATTTGCATATTTCAAAAAGGGTGTAAGCTCTGGACTTTCAATGTGTGAATATTTGTCCAGGAACGGCTATAAAATAACACTTACTAATTACTGCGTCGTTGGTCCAGTGATCGGAAGCATGGCTGCTGAGCGTGACTCTAAATTCCATTCCCAGAACGTGCGATCATTGTGACTAATCAGATGACTGAAAATCAGGCAGCTAGTCTTACATAGTAGTAGCAATACGGGGTAGTCGGCTGTGGAAGCCAGATATGTATAATAGGTTAACTGGAAGCCGCAATGTAATTGGGACAATTTTTGACAATGACATATACGTATGGCCTCAGTTATTGTAACATTAAAAGTGGCGATTCTTAAGGAAGTATTTATTATAGCAAGAGTAAAAATTAAAGTTAAGTGCTCATATGTGGATTTCTGGTCACGTAAAATTCTCATCGTTATCGAAGTCTCACTAATGATAATGTGAGGTTGAGTTAAAACTACGTCACAGTTATGAGATATTATCGACGCAATGCCAAACATCATCGATATACCTAACATTATTAATACAAATTATGCAATATCACCTTCATAAATGCAGTATCTTCCTATTCATACGCTGACCGTATCTTGTACGATTAAAGATTCTTTTATACGTGTTGTATGGAGGAATTCATGTCGTGATCGCGGTAAGCGACTGCCAGTGCTCATATAAAAATCTTAGGTTGAGAACTCACAGCAGGTTATTTCACCACAGGTACAAAAAAAAAAAAATTCTTTATTTCTCATAAACAGATAACAAAGTACTTTTTTTTTATCAAAGATGCATCTAACTTTCCCCACCACCTCGCCTGGTGGTAAGCGACGGTGTGGCCGAGGATGGAGCACGTAGATCCAGAATAAATCTATTCACACTTTAGTAGAGTGGACAGATTTAGGGAGAACGATAGTTGGGGAGTTGATGCAACTGCCCAGACCCGTCTCCCACAACGGTTGCACCGGACTACATCCCGAAACACGACTAGGTCGTTTCACGGCTTCGTCCGGTGGGTGGTAACCAGCCGTGGCCGAAGCCTCCCACCCACAGTTGTGTTTTGCCTGTTTTGCACCACTCAGGGGCCACGTGTAGAGATTCCATTTTCAAGGTGCACTGCTACGGACGCGAGCAACTCAGCCCCCAACTAAAATTGGCTTAAAAAATTATAAGTTAATAGAAGTGTTAATGACAACAAATACCATGTACAGGTAAGTAGTGTGTGTGTGAGTGACTACGCAATACAATTACTGAGTAAATTATATTTATTTATATTTTATAATACCTGCATACTGGTGACATGTGTCCAGCTTATAAAATGTAGGTAAAAGTATTTATATTGACTCTTGAAAATAATGTTGTTGTTTGAATGCAAAATTTGCAGAATTGAAATTAATTTCAAGAGTAACCCTCAATTATCTGACAAATGCACGATGCAGCTACGAACCGAGAAATAGGCTAACGATTAATAGGCTAGACCAAAACGGATTTGTCTTCGCATATTACTGTAGTTGCAACTCCTACATTTATGAATCATGGGGTTCAAACTGGAGTGCTGAAGTGCTGGCGCCGCACGGTTGTGCTGCTGCTATTTTAACACGACTGTTATGTGTTTAGAGTTCATGCATGTATGTATGTTTGTGAATTTATTTATTCCCGCATTAACTTCTAAGCGCCTGTACCGATTTAGATGTAGATGGAGTATCGTTAGAATCCTTACTTAACATAACATAACATAAATCCTCTTTATTGCACACCAAAAATACAAAAATGACAGGAACACATACAAAATTAATAAGTACAATTGGCGGTCTTATCGCACTTCAGTGAACTCTTCAAGATAACTATATGAAAGGGAGAGAAGCGATTTGTAATGCACAGGGGCTAGCGCGCGGTGCAGCGGATACGATTTTTTTTAAATTGATGTTTGAATGTTATTTATACATTATTCAGTAAACATAATTAAATCAACCTTACTTTACTTAATGTACATTTAAATTATTTGTCTCACACAGGTTTTACCTATCTCAGACACCAGTCCCTATATAAGTTGTTATTTACTGTACTAACCCAGTAATGTGATGATGAGAATAAATATTTATATTAATTGTCCCGGGTAACATAGACGACTGCGATTTCAAAATACAAACGAGGTAAACAAAACAAAAAAAGGGATTATATAAAAAAATATAATCCACACACACTGGCTATCGCTGTGAGAACGGGAATGTATCGTATGGTTAGTCGTGAGTTCCCAGCCTCATGCTGCATTTACATGAAATGACGAGCAGGAGTACGTAAGTATTACCCGTATACATTTCAGGCTTAGTAGTAAAGACACAGCATGTAACGAATAGGCGTAGCTACCTTTAGAGGGTACTTTAACTAAAATTTACTTTATGTATTAATTTTTACACCGAAACAGATTATAAATAGGTACTAAGCCTGATGTCACTTTTAATTATATTCAGTCGATTAATATTATTCACACGAAACCGTAATTATAGAAGAGTAAAAGGACCGCTAATGAGGTGCCAATTTGTCTAGATTAGGTACAAAGTAGGTATTCTGTTGACTTGCTAATTACCAGACAATAGAAATAACATTATTATCAAGTACAATTTTGAACTTTTGCAAGTACCTATACAGAGAACATGTAAATAATTTTAATTTATTAAATCTTAGTTTTCTTATATATCAAGGTCATAGTTCAATAACGTGAATATTGTAGGTAAATACTGCGTTACTGTCTTCATACAAATTCATTCCCAAGCCCGAGAGACAAACATTACCCTTCTTTTGGATTAGCCGCTTAAAAGGATCTAAATCCAAATAGGAAAGTCAAAGTCAAAGTCAAACGCACGCAACTCCAAAAAGGTATATAATTGTGAACAAAAATGTAATAAATTCACCCACCGTTGCCAGATTCTCAGAACAAATAATGTTTGGTATTTATATTTTTTTCTTAAGTTCCTTTCCTCGTCAAAAAAGATAAGAGAAGCGATGAAAGCTCAAAAGGGTCGCGATCACAAAGGACGACGAAATAATGACGTAAATTTTTGGCATAATTTTAATTAAAGCCTAATTTGCGACAGTCACAAACCGGAAAATTATCCTTTGTAGGTGAAATTTTTAGCTGAAACGAGATACGCAAATTACTTGCTGAGATATGTAAAAGAAATAAGGGTAGTATGTGTACGCGTGCATGAAAGAAACAAAAGATACAGACATAGCCCTGTCTCGTAATTAAAAATGTATCTAATCTTTACGAAAGGGCTTTCAAACAAGGCGCATTAAAAAAAAAAACTAAAGTGGTATAGCAGAGGAAAGAGTATAAATATATATGCCTGTTCATCTAAGTAGTACTCATAATAATGATTTACTTTAGTTGATAAGAAACTTTTGTGTACTAAAAATATTTTTCTTCCACTTTTATATAATATTTGTTAAGTATAATGAAAATAATAACAAAATGAAACAATTTTTTGCAAGTGTATGTCTCGAGAAAAAATGAAAATTTATGATAATAATAAATAAAGATAATATAAATGCCTCGATAAGTATTATAAATTAAATGCCAACTTAACATAATAACATAATACAATATAATAAATAAGTAAATAAATATTGATATTGTATGACTACAATAATAAATAAACAGTACAAATATCACTATGTTATATCTATGTTACATATATATCTTTATCAATTATTACTTGCTTATCTAGATAGGTACCTACTTAAAATTATAGGTAGGTAAAAATTTTAAATATAAATAAGTAAGTACATAATTATAATTAAAAATAATAAATACATATATTAAAAACTATAGATACTTACAATAAATATTAAATTAAGAATAGCAAATAGGTATTCTACTACATATATAATAAATAATTTATTTATGTAGATATTTTAATAAATAAAAAGAATTACTTACCAATGCTATAAGTACCTTCTTACAAATGTTCTTCCTCTCTCCTAATGTTTGCGTGCCCAACAGGGTCCACGATGTACTACATTATTTTACTTACCATCTTCAAACACCATTGTGGAAAGCAAATAAAAATTTTGAGTTTGAGTTTGAGTTTGAGAATATATATTAATGATGCCGAACTATCGACAGTTTCTGTGTCGATAGTTGACCTTGAAACACTATCGATAGGCCTATCGATATTTTCGTAAGTTGATGTATCTTCCACATCAATACTATTGTTAATAAGTAATACTATTACTAGTAATACTACATTTTTTTACCATATACATATGGGCTGTGTGCGATGGTTGAGTCAGTTGAGTGACGAACGATTCTTTTAGTGTGCATCATAGTCTTTGTGTGTGTGTAACTGTTAATTGTTTTGTGTTGTCAAAAAAGCGAAAATTTTAAAAAGCGAAAAAATAAAAATATAACATTCAATTTTTTTCGCTTTTTGAAATTTGCAATTTATGTGGTTTCTATTTACTGTGATTTTGTGGTTTTGTGATTTACTAAACATTTTTTCTTTCTTTCTTTCTTTCTACTATCTATAGTATAGATAGTATTGAGCTCTATGAGTGAATTTATTATCGATAGTATTGTATAAAAACTATTAATGCTATCGATACTATCGATAGACTATCGACAGTATCGTTTTGTTGTTGACTGTCAATAGACTATGGATCGGCAACACTAATACATATTCGTTCAGAGTGTACGTATATAAATGGTTCAGAATTAGTTCATGCTGATTAGCCAGTTGTTGGTTCTAACTTATGTATGCGTGTATCTCCTCAATTATACAGATAAACAAAGTATGTAGATACTATTGAAAGCACACGTAAGTTGTTACTTGTACACATTAGTACACGTGCTATAATCCCTCTCACGCGATGTTCGACCTTCCGTCATCGTATGAAATTATCAATATCAGATACCAAAACCGTAGTATTTAATTGATTATAGTATCCTTGACATTTAGGCACATTTATACCTTTCTTTACAATTCCTTTAACATTCCATGACGAAGAAATATTGGTAACCCCATCACGTATCAGGACAGTTTTATTTCCTTGTCTAATGTGCAGTGTTTAGTCACAAAGTCGTTAATGCCTTCAGGTGTGTGCGTGACAGTTACGTTTATCTACCTTACATTTAAAGACGTCCTAATACCCGCGATAAAGCCTGGGTTATCTCCGGATTATCCCAGAAAACACTTCACAATATAGGATTACGACACAAAATCCGTTTAAGTAAATAAGGAAAGCTCTACAGAAACTATGTTTGCGACACGTTTTTCTTTTCATTTGCCTGCTAAGATGATTGTCGAGTGAAGTGTGCCCTTGGGAGATGCCGAGCACAGTGTCTTGTATTCCAGTTAGGTTCTCCTGAGAGATCGGGTTATTTGTTTTATCTGGGTTTATCCGATTAATCGGCAGAAGGGTCAACTCTTGAACGGCATGATTTATTGAGTTAGGTACACTTGTTTATTCACCCGGCGGAAATAAAGAGGGGTAAAATGAAATTTCAAAGTAAACAGGACTCGGTGAGCTTGAATGATATCACACGAGCTCGGATGTTACTACACAGACCTTTTGTGCCTTTGACGTGCGTGTGTACTTACGATTTACATAGGTACATGTTATAAATTGGCTATCGGAATTGGTATTTGTCTATGGCAATTTAGTATATTGAGTTTGTTTAAAATCATTGGTTTTTTTTAATGTTGATACTGCTGTCGCCTTTTATTTAATCTCTAAAAAAGTCAATAAAATGGTTTTAGGTAACTTGTATGGGTCAACTTTCTGTGGCAAATGAGAGGTAATAAGCAAATTTGAGTAATAATTTTGTCGGCTCAGGGCTCTTGACGCTAGCGACACGACGACTGCAGTCGAACGTCGGCAGCTTCTTCAAGCGTCGAAGACTGCCGCCGAGATTTCGTAGACAGCGTGTCGCTCGTATGTAAGATATTTTACATACACTGCTAATTTTAAGTCGTTTTGAAATACTCTTCACCTTCAGTCTTTATTTGCTACTGCTTCAAAAGTATCTAAAATATTAACATTCAATTGTTTTCACATGACTCTCAACACAAAGCTAGTACAGTAATATTAATTTTCTCATGTTGAAATATTATATCATTTGTATGATTCCTGGGATATTAATATCTGGTTGACAAATATTTGACCAACAGAGTCTTTAATAGAGATTGTTAATTATTCAAGGAATTGAAACGAGTGAGATAATATTCTGATTTAATGATTTTATATTTGAAAAGTTTCCAAGTAAAACTCAAATATAAATAACACGTAAAACGTATTTATTTACAAACTGTATTTACAATGTTCTAGATTTATTATTTTACAGATTTACTTGACTAGAACTTAATTATGGTTTTATTTATATTCAGCTGGGTATCATGTCTCAGTACAATTATACATTTATTAGGAAAAAAACATCAACATCTATTTTTCATATTCGGAAGAAAATTTGTTAAGGACTATTTACAACTTTCAAGTATATGCTCACTACTCCAAATTATTCTTCCACAGCCTTCCGCATAAAATATTTTATCCGGGAGGAGCAGGTTCCAATGCTGCTCACGACCGTATTTTTCTTTCGCAAAAAATTATAACTTTAGCGCTCGCCACGCATGCGTTAATGCGTTTAAAAGATTTATATGTATTTGTTAAGGTAAGACATCTGTACGACATTGTATTAAAAAAGTTGAATGCAAAGTTAGTTGTGTTGGTTCAGTCACCTGTTTAGGGACTGCATAGATAGCAATGACGTCACCAAAAGACATATTAAAATGTGTAAGAAGAATTCAGGGTAGTGAGCAGAAATCGAGATGGCTTAGTGGTCAGAGCGTTATCCGTTTCAAGTATTTATTATTGAATTTACTCAAACTGAGGCAGTCTTGTACACAGAAGTAAAAAAAAAGTACGGACGTAATGTTACACAGGAACTAAGTCAAGCCTACCAGATCTTACTTTTTCGCTTGTCAATACGTGAACTACACGCGCACAAAGATAGAAAGGTCCGACAATTACCTATCGCAGCGCGTGAAAGCACAAACTCACATAAAGTAGGCGGCCATTTGCCGGCTTCACCTTTGTTTAGACTATATTACCTACGTCCGTACTTTTCGGGTCCATGGATAATGGTATTGGAATTATAAGCAAATAATTTTTTTAGTACCGATATATACCTAATTAAGTTTTGTGGTCAAATTTTTTATTATAATTGGCGCAATGCAGAATATTAAAGTGTGTCGCAAGATTGCCTCGTTTTGCGTTAATTCACCTTTTCGTGTAAGCTTTAATTAATGCTTCATAATTTCCAATTAATTAATTTAATTTATATTTACAAGATCAATAAAGTCAAATAGAGAAATCGAATGAAAGGAAAATGAATCACATTATTGAGTAGTTTACAATGTTGTAATCAATGGAGTATGTGATTTTATATATAATACTTTAATGTTCAAATTACTATGATACTGACTATATTTGTGTTGACAGCAAATTAACATAAATAATAGAATAATTTATACACAAATAAAAAGTCATTCATAATAATTAAAATATAACAATGCTCTTAAAATTTATAATTAGGTAGTCGACGTTTTTATGTAACTAAAATTATACACATAAAATACGTAGTACTTTTAACCAAAAGTTGTTGAAAAAATTTAAGTCTTGACTGCGAAACTTTTATTATAAACCTTTTGAAGTAAAAACATACGCCTGTAAATTAAAGTTTCTAGAAGCATATTGCGTCGCTTATTTAAGTAATGGAATCCTTGAGAAGTTTATTTATTATTGTACCTAGTTACTGCGCAAAAAATTGCCGACCACCCAATTTAATATGTTTTCTTTCTTAATTTAGAAGCCATACGTAAGGGTCTACGCAGACTATCTGCATTACGGCTGCAAGCTAACTGCAGAATTGAAACTGTATTTGAAACGGTTGACTGAGTCCTTTTGGAGCTCTCTCCGCTCGCATCTAAACTGAAATTTTGTAGCTAGCTTGCAGCCGGAATGCGGATCGTCTGCGTAAACATTAAAACTTAAACTATAATGTCGTTTCGTAGTAAAGAGATGCTTATTACAATAATTCGTTTCTTTATACGTCAGTTTGACTTACTGCTAATTAAAAATCTTAATTAAATGTTCGTGCTGTGCATTTCATGCATAATTACCAACATTCATAAGACCTGGTCATCTAGTAACAAATCTTCTAATGCAAAAATTGTTCCACAAAGAATGGATTTTTTTAAGGAAATTGAGTAAACTTATGTTTTGTGACATCAATAGAATGTATAACATCATAGTAGTGAAGAATGATTTACAATGACTTGTTCTGATTGAGAGAAGAATCAGTGGTGGTAAGGGTGCTATTCTCTTCGAGTCGCTCTGCATGGCCGCCGGACGCTCCCCACTTACAACATGGACCACCACGGACGCCGAATCTATTACAAAAAAGTTACTCACTTGACATAAACTTTCGGACGGGAAATGAGAATGCAACGAAAATGTCCTCCAGCGGAAATTAAATCGTACGTCAAAGATTATTTATCTAGAAAAAAGGTATTTGGAAAACCAATGATAGCCCTCGCTTCCTATTTGAATGCCGGCCGCGTAACAGGGAATCTTTTTTTGCATTAACTTTAAAAAGAGAATTGTGTATATATTAATGATGTGTAAGGAATACCAATGGTCGATAAGAACATTCAGTGTACAGTGAATTTGAACACGTTTATTCAGTACTTGAGGGGGAAAGGCGTAGAAAAAGACAAATGGTTTTTACTCAGTTATAGACAGTGATATAGTGGAGTATGATGAGTGAAAAATGTAGGTACGCCATAAAAGACTCGATGGACGGCCACTGTGGCATATATATTTTTTATACCTCCTTATGTCTCACGAGGGCAAAATAATAAAAGGACTGTATAAAGTAGCTTAGCTGTAAGTCGCCGGAGGAAATAACAGAACACAGAACAAAGGCAAGCGATTAGCCATTTCACTAACAGGGGCTTCGTTAAGAATTTTTTGCACACTGCGCCTAATTAAACAGGGTTATAATTTCGGCTTTATAAAATTTTCGTACAATGTGGGCCAACTAAAATAATGCAACAATTTTAGTCAGGTTGGAGTTATTTATATGTTTTTGAAAGTTAGTTTACTGGTGGAAATAGGTGTAAAAAATGACGTATAATTACCAGAGCTACTTGGTGCGCAGGTGTAGTTGCCCGAATCTCTTGGTGAGGCTCGGGCGATCAGCAACCGACTGGTGCGCGTACGTTGTTCCGTTTCCACACTAATGCCTCCACGTTGTGCGTAGTTCACCACGTTTGACCCTCGGTACCAGTAGATAAAACTGCACAAAAGATTTCACACTTGAAAGTGCGAGCTTCGATGTAAGGCAAAAATTTAAACCTAAACAAAATTGCGTTGCTTGCTCGCTGCAATAAATATTGCTTTATTCCTTCTATCGCCTTGTTTCGAGCCGAAGTGTTTGGTTTGCGCGCCTTGTGTTTGAAATCAGGATTCAATTTGTTATCCCGAGCTCGTACACGAACGCTTGTCAGCAAATAGTTGTGCATGGATCCCCTCGCTTCAAGAGCATCGTCGCGTCGCCTAGCTTTTAACGTGGCAAGTCTCACAGTCTGCATGTTGAGTAAACATCCCACCGATTACTTGAGGCAAAAGCTTTATAGCTTTGCGACATATTAAAGTTATATTTTAACGGAGCGCACAGTTTTAGTCTGTTTTGAAGTACGTTGTTTGTTCTATCTGAAGCGATTTTTTAAATTTATAGTATGACTGGTCTGTAAACAATGTTCTCACATTTATGTTTTAGAGAGTTCTAGCGAAAAAAAATTTGAAGAATACTCACCTCGGTGGATCTGGAGCATGCCTGGCAATACAGGTCAAATTGATGTCAGAGCCAGCTCGCACAAACAACTCAGGTCCTGAGAGTATTTCTGCTTTTGATACTGCAACAAATACGCTTGTTTAGTTACTGGTGTTTCAGTTTTTACTCACGAAATGGGAACGCTTGTTTGAAAGTTCCGCGAAGGCAATTTGTCTAGTACTCTCGACGTCAAATGTTTACTTTAAGGAATGACTTGCTGTCTCGTTCCGAAGCTAATTGCGTTTAACAATTATATAAGTGTAGATTCGTTGGCTTGAAATTGGTTCCGGAGAGTTTTATTGGTCATTTTTGTTGTAGGTAGTAAATGTAAGTAAGCTTTGTAATGTAAATTCTCAAGTCACAAAGGGTTCATCTAACTACTTGAGTTTTTTTCTTTAGAGATACGCTACATATAAGTACAACTAACAGCATCTCCATAATTATCATCGTATTAACTCTAAACTAATAAATACCATAATATTTATATGTTTAGTGACTGTGATAGTGTCGATGAAAGTTTCTTTTCAGTATCGAGCGACGATAACAGCTTTGTAAGTATCCCTTCTCTTGCTGACACACTGACAGAACAGTTCTCTGATGTTCCCAGGAACTTCAATGCTATTCACATAAATGCCCAGAGTATTCCGGCTCATTTCCCCGATATGCTGGCAAATTTTGGCTGTAAGAATATCCATGCTATTCTCGTTTCCGAATCATGGTTAAAGCCTTGTATCCCTTCTTCCTCTTATTCTCTATCCGGCTTTCAACTTATCAGGAATTATCGCTCGGTTGGCGGTGGTGGTGGTGTTGCCATATACCTTCGACTACATATTCCTTTTTCTATTATTCATGTGTCAGCGCAGCCACCGCCGTCAAACGCTGGCGAACACCTATTCCTTGAAGTTGAGTTGCATCACACCAAACTACTACTGGGTGTTTATTATTGTCCTTCCCTGCGCATTAACTACTACAATACTCATATCCTTTCATTACTTTATAATGTACTCTTCCTCCCATCTACTCCCCTGTACCTTAAGAAACGCTTCGAGTTCCTTGGTGACACTCACACGCGATACCTTAGGTCATCAGATAACCTAAGACTGAAAATGCCAATGCATTCCACAACATTTGTTGATAAATCCTTCTCGGTTCAGGCGGCTCGATTGTGGAATGCGTTGCCAGTGCCAATTAGACGTGCGCAATCACTGCCAGTTTTCAAAAGGCTTGTGAAAGAACATTACTTGTCGTTCTAATAATTATTATATATTATTTTATTATTATTATATATATCTTAATTGTATTATTATGTATACAGTATATACCTATATACGTATATGTTTATGTATTGTAATATTTATTTATTCGTATGTATTATGTTTGTTATTATTTTATTTGCATATATTATAGTTTATAATATGTACTTGTACTTATATTTTCTTCACACACAACCCAATTTATATTATTGACTCTTCTATCCAAGTCCATCCCAAGGTTGCCTGGTAGAAATCGCAGATCGCGATAAGGCCGCCCATTGTATGTTTTAAAACTTGTATTGATTATTTTTCTTGTGTTTCTTTCTGGTGTACAATAAAGTATAAATAAATAAATAAATAACTACTTTTCCTCCTTCGAAAATATCTTGGAAACTCTCATTCCCTCTTACAGTCACAGCATAATCATGGGAGACTTTAACACGTGCCTTCTTAAAAAAGATAATCGCTCGTCTTCCCTTCTTTCTGTAGTTCAAGCTTGTAATCTGAACATACTTCCTTTGAACGCTACTCACTACTTTCCTAATTCTACTCCTTCACTTTTAGACCTGATTTTTGTATCTTCTTCAGAACACGTCGCTAAGCACGGACAATGCTCGGCTGATGTATTTTCTCACCACGACCTTGATCTTCTTATCTTACAAAATTCGTCCTCCTAAGATTAAACCTAAGATCCTCATGCTGCGCAATTTTGGTGGTATATGCCTTGACAGTCTTCTTAAGGATGCTCGGAATATTGACTGGATACCTATTCTGAATTCTGTGACTGTCGATGACCAGCTGAACATTTTCAACTCCAATTTACTCAAACTTTACGATCGCCATGCTCCTGTAAGGCCAGTGAAAGTCAAACATCTACCATCACCTTGGCTTACAAGAACTATCAAAGACCTTTTAGAAAAGAAAGCAGCGGCAAAGTACAAACTGAAGTGTCGGTCGTCTGATGCAAACAAGGAAAATTATATAAGGATACGAAATCACTGCAACAAGGTGTGTAGGAATGCTCAACGCCAACATGTTCATGATTCTGTTCAGAACGGAGACCCAGCTAAAGTCTGGAAATTTCTTAAATCGATGGGGGTCGGAAAACCTAAACAAGAAAATGTTCCTAAAGATCTTGATATTGATAAGCTTAATCGTCATTTTACTGACTCGTCCAATTTTGATATGCTAACAAAATTGAATACACTACAATATCTTTCGACAGTCTCGACTCCCAACTATTCTCAATTTTTCTTTAGTGAATTTTCCTCTTGTGATGTCAAGAAAAGCATTTTATCAATAACATCTAATACTGTCGGATGTGACTGTATCAGCCGTAAGATGATACTTCCTATCCTTGACATCATCCTTCCTGTAATTTCACACATCCTCAATTCCTCAATCTCTAGTGGTGTCTTTCCTAGTGTTTGGAAAGATGCTCAGATCATTCCTTTGCCGAAAAAATCTAATCCTAAATCCTTTTCCGAATATCGTCCCATCTCTATCTTACCATTCCTTTCCAAGGTCCTCGAACGTCTAATTCACAACCAACTTAATAATTTCCTTTCTAAAAATAATCTACTCAATCCTTTCCAATCCGGGTTCCGTGTTGGACACAGCACTACCTCAGCCTTGGTTCATATTACGGATGATATCAGGTCAGGCATGGAAATCGGTAATCTAACGGTACTTGCATTGGTTGATTTTACTAATGCTTTTAATGCCGTTGATTTCGATATTATGCTTGGCATACTATGCTCTCTTTACATATCTCCATCGGCGATTCACTGGTTTCAAAGTTACTTGTCGGGTCGTCGGCAGCGTATCTGCATTGAGGATACTTTGTCTTCTTGGTGTAATACTACTGCTGGTGTCCCACAAGGTGGCGTTCTGTCTCCTTTACTTTTCGCAATTTTTATAAATTCTATTTCTAATCAACTACTTTCTTCCTACCATCTTTATGCAGATGATTTACAAATTTATAGTAAAGCTCCGCTTACAAAATTGTGTGAGGCCGTTGACACTATTAACATTGATTTGGCTAGAATATCTCAGTGGAGCAAAAGATACGGCTTGAAAGTCAACCCTTCAAAGACGCAGGTGATTGTGGTGGGCAGTTCCAGGATGGTATCTAAAATTAATTGGACCGCACTTCCTCGAGTTTCTTTTGACGGTACTCTTATCCCTTATAGTGAAACAGTTAAGAACTTGGGGATAATTATAGATAGAAATCTGTCCTGGACTGCTCATCTACGGGAAACCAGTCGTAAGTTGTTTGCCTCCGCTGGTTCTTTGAGAAGATTACGGAACATTCTTCCAATTACCACTAACATTGCGCTAGCACAATCCCTCCTTCTTCCTATCCTTGATTATGCTGATGCCAGCTACCTTGATCTCACTGAGGACCAATTAAATAAGCTTGAGCGTCTCCAAAATGTTTGTATTAGATTTGTATTTGGCTTGCGCAAATATGATCATGTTTCAGATTTTCGAAGTAAGCTCAAGTGGTTACCAATCCGCCTTCGCCGAAATACTCATATTCTTTCGCTACTTTATAGTGTGCTTTTCCACCCGTTTACTCCTACTTAACTAAAAAATCGTTTCGAGTTCCTAAGTGACACCCATGCACGAGACCTGAGATCATCAGATAATCTAAGGATTAAAATGCCAGTGCATTCCACAAAATTCGTCGACAAATCCTTTGCTATCCAAGCAGCGCGTTTGTGGAATGCATTACCGGTCTCTGTACGACGTGCCCAGTCACTACCGATGTTTAAAAACCTTGTGAAAAAACATTACCTTTCCACATGTTGTTATCGATGCTAGTATTCCTTTTTACATTTATATATTGGTCTCTATGCATAATATTATTAGTTCTATTTAAACTTATTTATGTATGTTTAACGTATTCTTATCCTTATATATGCATATTGTATTATAATGTTGTATGTACACCACATACTACCTCAAATGGTTACCAAGTCCACTTTCTCCATCCTAAGGTTGCCTGGAAGAGATTGCCGTGCGCGATAAGGCCGCCCATTGTAGTACTATTATTTCTTCTGTGCTGTATTTTTACCTGTTTCTGGTGTACAATAAAGTATATAATAATAATAATATTACCACAAAGTTTTAACAAAATTCAGATATTCCAGATAAATCTTTGAAAAGCATTAACGCATGCTTAGCGAACTCTACACCATTTAATATTGTAACTTTAAAATTCAGATATGTTATACATTTATGTCGAAGGAAAAATATGGTTGTTACCATGATTTGAACCTGGACTTCCGGCATAAATACACTAGGCACTCTGCCAGCTAAGTCATGGCATGTGAACAAGGAGCCATAGAGCTGGTGATACTCGATTAAAACGCAGTACCTCAGAGCGAAACAGTTTTATCTCTATGTGGAATTCGCTGCGCTCCCGCAAGGGGGCGCGACGAGCGGTGTCGGGGCTTCGCCCCCTGACCGCGGAGGCTATACCTCGGTCCGAAAAGTCGGACCCGTCATTGGGTTGCCCTTAGTGGCAAGGCATGACTTAACGTAAACCGCCTATGCAGTTTACGTTATGTATTATTGTTATTATGTATTCAGTAGGAGCGCCGCGGAGATTTGTGTTACCGCTATCTTCACGGCGCCTCGGCGGTACGTCCCCGCCAGGTGAGACCACCGGTTACCCGGTGGAGGCCCAGTGAAGAGTAACCAGCGACAGAGGCGCCGACTTAGACGCTCCCTACTGAGGATGCTGGCCCCCGTTTGTCGCGCTTCCAGGTCGAGCCGGTCACGTTTCAAACAAGGGGCCGTGGTGTGGGTATGAGCAGTAATGTAAATGTGTTACACTGCTCAATGTTTACGTTTGAATAAGTAGCGCGCCCGCGCCGCATTATTCAACGTGTTATGTATAGATGCTTGTGTAGTTATGTTTGTATGTGTTTTCACTACGCGCCGTGCCTATGTAAACTTAGAACACTACGCGCAGTGAGTGGATGCGTTATGTATATGTGGAGTAATTTTTTGTTGGAGTGGGTCGCGTGTATATGAGTACGACTCACTCGGGTGTCAAGTAGTGGGTGGGGTGCAGGAAATATCCGTGTCCGCCAGCAAGTCGCGAGGTAGTCGCTTGGCGTCCGGCGGGCGCGCGTGCCATGGCGCTATCTGCTTAATATGGGGTAAGGCAGACGCGTCGGCACGCGCGAACATATTTTTTGTTAGGCGCCCTACGAAGTCCTCCAGGCTCTCAATCCCGAGGTCTCGTTGTATGACGTCGTTCCTCACGAGGTAAGGGGCGGCGACGATTTTCCGCAGTGCGACACTTTGTTGCACGCGGAGTAATTTGCGGCTCGACTCACTCGCGAGGGCGAGCCATGCCGGGGCGGCGTACGTCAGTATCGGGCGTATATATGTTTTATACACGCCCAGCTTGACGCGCGTCGGGAGGCGGGACGAGAGCACCGGGTAAAGTAGGGCGCGGGCCGACTTACCTTTGCTGACGGTCTTGAGCACGTGATATTTCATTGTGAGCCGCCGGTCTATGGTGACCCCTAAGTACGTTACCTGGGGTGACCACGCGACCTCGGCTCCGTGCAGTTTTAGGGGTGGCGGCAGCGGGACGCAGCCGGTCAGTATGGCTTGAGTCTTACCTACGTTGACCGACAGGCGCCACTTCGCCAGCCACTCGGGGAGCAGATCTAGGGCGCGCTGCATCTTGACGGCCGCGTACCTCGCATTCATCGAGGTGGTTATGTACGCGGCATCGTCGGCGTACAGCGCGAGCGTCGAGTCCGGTGTGGTGGGGATGTCGTCGGTGTAACACGAGTAGCATAGCGGCGAGATACAGCTGCCTTGCGGTACGCCCGCCGCTATCGCGCGGCTACCCGATAAAACACCGTCGACTATCACCCTAAAACTTCTGAGCTGTAGGAAAGAGGAGACCACTTTAACAATACGACGGGGCGTCGTCGTGAGAGAAAGTTTGTATGTGAGGCCGTCGTGCCATACGCGGTCGAAGGCCTTCTCCATGTCGAGAAATACTGCGACCGCATACTCCTTCTTGTTCATACAAGAAGTGAGCAGGTGCAGTACTCTCGACAACTGGAGCGTCGTACTATGCTCCGCCCTGAAACCGAATTGTTCGGGGCGGGGTAGCGTGTGTGGGGTGAGGTGTCGCAGCAGGAGCTGTTCGAACACCTTGGAGATCGTGGGTAGAAGAGTGATCGGCCGATAGCTCTCGGGCTTCAGCACGTTCTTGTGCGCCTTGGGCAGCATGATGACGCGGCCCTCTTTCCAGATACAGGGGAAAGTACCGGTGCGCATCACACCTGTAAACAGGCGCGCCAACGCCGCTATAGTGCGGAATGGTAAGTGGCGCAGCACTGTATTTGTGATGCCGTCCGCGCCGGGGGCCTTTCGCAACTTGGTGCGTTTGATGGCGCGTGCTACTGCGCAAGGCGAGAAGCTGATGGGGTCTTCATTGGGGGCTATCGGCGTGGAGAAGTACTCGACAAGGTGCTGCTCGACTGCTGCAACATGCTCGAGTTTCTCGGTAGCGTTCGGTTGGAACTGACGCTCCAGGTGATCGGCGAAGATCTCCGCGCGGCCTGCCGCGGTGTATCTTAACGCCCCGTCGTTGCTACGTAGAGGGCGCACGGGAGCCGGGGTGTGGGTGAGTTGGCGGCACAGTCGATGTATGGCCGGCCAATCACCCTCTATTGCATCAATGTGCGACTCCCAGCTCTCTGCGTTGTGTGCCTCCAACTCGGCCTTAACCTTCTCCGCGAGACGGTTGAGGTCGTATTTGAGGTACGGGCATCGTGTCTGTTGCCACCGCTTGCGTAGACGTCCCTTGCGCGCAATCAGTGCTCTGATGCGGGGGGGTAGGGGAGGGAGCCTCCCCCGGGGTCTTGTGGTGTCGTCGGTCGCCTTTTCCAAGGCGCCGCGTATACAAGCGGTACAGTTTTATTAATTTCAACCCAAGCCTATACACCTTGCCGTGTAACGAAACCATACCGCGATCTAATTCGACCCCAACGCCATCTATCGAGCTAGCAGATAGTTTTTTTAACTAAATATTGTTGGTGTTTGTTGGATAGCGTTGGGATCGGTCACACATTTATTATTATTATTCTTACATTGAACATTCCGCCCACCAAAAGGAATATGTTCCTTTTAGTACCGCCCACCATAAACAAACTCAGCAACTACAAAAGCAATGGACTGTATGATAATTACAAATGCTAAATAGGGGACGGCTTCAATAACATATGATTGCAGTATAGTTAACAGATATGGTTAAATACATCAAAACATGACAATTACAACAAAATTTTTGTCTACTTGGCAAGGTATAATAACAACATACAGGTAAACCATTTTCCTAGCATTATAGAGTTCGTTTGAACTTCATCCGAACACACAGTAATAAGTTTAATGATAGGTACACAACATAATTATAACATGGCATTTAAGACAAAAGTGCAACATTAGAAAAACATACTAAAATAAACAAATCTTAGCACAAAATAAATGCTTATAATTACAATACAATATGTGACTTATTCAGTCACAGGAAGGAAACACAATTTTGAAATTGGACGTTTAATCGTGGTGCCCTTACAACCAATAGTCACAACGCGCGTCAGGCTATCTTTACCCGGATGTAGCTGTATAATTCTACCATATAACCATTTGGCTGGAGGTAAGTTATCTTCTTTGATTAATACTACATCACCTATTTTATAATTAGGGTTACGAACATTCCATTTATGTCTTTGGAAAAATTGTGTTAAATACTCCTGTTTCCATCTGCGCCAGAAGTGATGCACCATACGTTGTACCAATTGCCATCTGCGTAAAGTACTAACTGTGGCATACTCATAATTACGGTCAGGTGCCACTACCAATGGATGACCCACTAAAAAATGGCCAGGAGTTAAAGGTACAGGATCTTCTGGATCGCTACTACCCTGAGACAAGGGCCTAGAATTAAGGCATGCCTCAATTTGAGAAAGAACTGTAGAAAGCTCTTCGAAGGTCAAAGTGGAGTCACCTACGACGCGCTTCAGATGATGTTTAACACTTTTTATTCCTGCTTCCCACAATCCACCAAAATTTGGAGCGTGGGGAGGAATAAAGTGCCATTCGGTTTGAGAAGTTGCAAGAGCAGTGGCAATGTCTTTAAACATTGAACTCTCTTGGTTAAAAAGTACCTGTAACTCCTTGGCAGCGCCCACAAAATTGGTGCCATTATCGCTCCAGATATGACGACAATGACCACGCCTTGAAACGAACCGTTTAAAAGCTGCCAGAAAACCCTCCGTGGTTAAGTCGGAAACAGCTTCAATGTGTACTGCGCGCGTGGCCATACACACAAACAAGCAGATATATCCCTTGTACGATCGCTGCCCACGACCCTTAGATACCCGCATATTAATGGGACCCGCATAATCGACGCCGGAGTTAAAAAACACTTTACTTGGGGTCACTCGGCAAGCTGGAAGCTCTCCCATCAACTGTTGTTTTGTGGTCGTAGCATATCGAATGCAAGGAATACAACGACGTATATGAGCCTTTACAATATTTTTAACTCGACTAATCCAGTACTTGGTGCGTATAAAATTGAGTACCAGTTGCTGTCCTCCATGAAAAGTCTTTTCATGAGCGTCGGCTACAATTAACTTGGCCAAACTTGAATCATGAGGAATAACAACTGGGTGCTTTGTATCATCAAGTAGTTGCGAATAACGCAACCTTCCCCCAACGCGCAATATCTCACATTTATCAATAAATACATTTAATTTATATAAAGAACTCGTTTTGTCTAATGGAACTTTATTTTTCAGGGCTATAAATTCTGCATGGAACCATTGCTGTTGGCTTTGCCTAATACATACATCTAAGGCTTCACGAATTTCTAAAACGGACAGGTATGCTGTAAACTTAATATTTGCTTTACGCATCTTTGTTGACTGCAAAAACCTTTTACAGTAGGCAATAACCCTCACTAAACGAGTAAGTGATGAATACCTAGATCCCCAAATAGCTTCAAACTCAGACACGAGGTTCGCTGTGTTAACCTTAATAGATTTCTTCTCCTCACTAGTGTGTATTGCGCTAGGTCTAGTATATTCTATATGATCATTCCTTAACCAACCTGGTCCTCGTTTCCATAGATCATTATTAAGTAGAACAGCTGAAGACACTCCACGAGAAGCGGTATCCGCTGGATTGTCTTTGGACTTAACATAAGCCCATTGTGTATTATCTAGCAAACCAAGGATCTCTGAAGTGCGGTTGGCCACATAGGTTTTCCAACGACTTGGATGATCATTTAACCAGGCCAAAACAACAGATGAATCTGTCCAAGCGTGGATTTTAGCCTTTGAAATGTTCATTACTTCAGCTACTTCGATCAATAGGTTTGCTACTAAAACAGACCCACACAATTCCAGCCGTGGAATAGATATCTGCTTAATAGGAGCTACCTTTGTTTTTGCGGTTATGAGGTGTGAGTGTATTTGTGCAGTAGCATCGATAATGCGGCAATACACCACAGCCGCGTAAGCTATATTTGACGCATCGCTAAATCCGTGTAGTTCTATCGCAATGTTCTCTTCCCTTTTGCCTATCCATCTGGGAATGTGAAAATCCACCAGTTTCTCTAATTCTGATCTGTAATATCTCCACTCTTGTGAGAGATCTGGTGGCAGTTCATCATCCCAGCCAATACCACTAATCCATAGCTTTTGGATGAAGACCTTCGATGTTATAATGCACGGCGCTATCCACCCTAACGGATCATAAAGCCGTGATATTTCTGATATGACCGTTCTTTTTGTTTCAGTTGCAGCAGAAGGTGACATCTTCACAGAATAATCAAATTCATCAGTGTTCCGGTTCCAGGTAAGTCCCAAAACTTTAGTTACCTTATCCGTCTTAATTTCCAAATCTCTACTAGAATTTTCCTTTAAGGTTTCCAATAAGCACATCCTATTGCTTGTCCATTTTTGTAATTGGAACCCTCCTTTCTCTAATAAACTGTTCATTTCACTGTAAATTCTTTCTATTTCTGTTTCAGATTGGCAGCCAGTCATCAGATCATCCATATAGAAGTCTGACTTCACCCTTTCGGCCGCCAATGGATACATATTACCTTCATCGCATGCGACTTGATGCAATGACTTGATAGCCAAGTAAGGGGCACATGATGTGCCAAAGGTGACAGTCAGAAGTCGGAAGTCCTCTATCTCCTTGTTAGGATCTTCTCTCCAAACAATCCTTTGGAAATCCGTATCCGACCGCGCTACCTTGATTTGGCGATACATTTTGACTATATCTGCTGCCAGACAGATCGGATGCTGTCGCCATCTCATGACAATATGTCTCAAATCTGCCTGAAGAGTGGGTCCCACCATTAAGGTGTCATTTAAGGAAACCCCGTTTGTTCCCTTGCAGGACGCGTCATAAACCACTCTTACTTTGGTGGTCAGTTTATCTTGCCTAACTACTGCGTGATGGGGCAAATAAACCGCATCCCTTTTATTTATTTCAGACTCGTCGATGATTTTCTCCAAATGGCCCAGCAATAAATACTCCTTTATCACATCAGTATACTGTTGTTTTAATTCTTGATCCCTAGCTAACTTCCTTTCTAAACTAAGCAATCTTTTTACAGCTATATTTTTAGAATGACCGTATTTACAAGGTGGATCTTCTGAACGAAATGGTAACTTTACGACATAACGGCCATCTTCATCTCTTTTAGTCGTATTTGCGTAAACCTCCTCGCATGCCTGTTCTTCAGGCGTAAGAAGCTTTTTCGATAAAGCAGGCTCAGAATCTAGTTCCCATAAACGTTTTAACATTTCGTTTTCTTCAATTTGAGTGTGCATCGCGATCACCGTATTATGGGAATTCAGAGACTTATCTGCTTTAGTAACATGGCCTGACACAATCCAACCTAAATGCGTGTCTTGTGCGACCGGAGAGCCCACGGGGCTCTTGATCAAACCTTCCTTTAAAATACGGCAATAAGTTTCAGCTCCTAACAAAATGTCGATTTTATTAGGGCAATTGAAACTTGGGTCGGCTAGACGTATACTATGAATTGCTGGCCAATTCTCGAGTTCAAAGTTTGTATCTGGCATAACTGAGGTCAGTGAGCTTAATACATGCGCAGTTACTTTTAGGGTGAAAGAGGGATCATGCAACGATTGTATATTAATATAAACCAAATGTCTAGAGACGATATCGCCATGACCACCTCCTATTCCTGCAATAGTAGTCTTCGAGACTATTCTCTTTAAACGAAGCAACTGCGCTGCTGCCTCAGTTATAAAAGATGCTTGTGATCCTTGATCCAACAAGGCTCTCAATATTTGAGAGGACCCATTTTGTGATTCGGCCTTTACTAGAGCCGTGGCTAACAAGACTTGACCCTGTGCTTGTCCATTCACAAAATGAGTTGCTATATTTGCACTGACATCATGTACTGGCTCTGAAGTAGGTTCATGTGGGGTTGCAGGCACCATTGGCGTAGTAGCCCCACCGGCTCCATTAGGGTTCTTAGGATGCAACAACGTATGATGCTTCCGCTGACATATGCGGCATTTTGAAAGAACACGGCAAAACTTGGAAGTATGGTTACTGCCTAAGCAATTAAAACAGACACCCAACGATTGTGAAATGGCACGACGTTCGTCAATATCTAGTTGACAAAACTTCTTACAATTGGCGAGCCTATGACTCTCAGAACAATGTGGACACGTAACATTAATAGCACCATGCATAACTTTAGCGTGGGATGTAGAATTAGTATTGACTTTTGGTTTATGTTTAGGTTCAACGCATTCTAGGGCTCGAAAACGCGTCTCTAAAAACTCGCAAAACTGTTTAAAGGAGGGTAGATCGTCGGATGATTTACTAACATGCAGTTCCCACTGCTTCCTAGATTCTACGTCCAACTTCAAGCTTACTACATAAACGACAATAACGTCCCACGAACTGACATCAATCCCAATATTTGCAAGTTCGTGTAAACAATCACTTGTAACATCAAGCAAATCTTTAAGTGCCTTCGATGATTCTATTCCAATATTACGTTGGCCAAATAGTCGGTTTAATATACATGTTGACATAAATTTCTTATTATTGAACCTATGTTCTAACATTTCCCAACATTTTTTATAGTTAACATCGGTTATTGGAACATGTCTTATAAGCTGCTCTGCTTCACCTGACAGCTGAGTTTTTAAATAGTGGAGACGTTGTACGTCATCAAGTTTTTTATTATTGTGGACTAATGATATAAACAAATCCCGAAACGACGACCACTCGGTATATTTTCCACTAAAAGTAGGTAAAATTATTTTTGGCAATCTTCCCACACTGTCAGATGAACCATCACAAACTTCTTTGTTGGAACTATTAACTTTTAATTGAGACAGAGCATTTTTTAATTCAACCTTATACATTAGATATGTTTCATAAACCTTTTCATAAATATCTTCCTGAAAATATTCATACAATTCTTCACCCTCACATTCGCCAACTATTCCTTCGTATTTTGCAGTAAAATTCCTGAATTGAGTCTCCAGCATCTCTAGACGTGTATCCACATAATTGTAATTTATCCGATCTTTCGGAGACTTTTTGAAGTTTATTAAGCCCTTTTCAATCTGTCCTTTGACATCCTTCAACTTTCTCAATTCCTTTTCCATATTGTCTTTCAACCCTTGTAAGTGTCAACCAGTGTGAATTTTCTAAGTCCAGTGAAGAGTATTTTTTCTAAGTCCCAACACGAGTAAATTTTCTAAGTGCCGCCAAGTGTAATTTTTATAAGTGTTTTAAACCTTGTAAAATCGCTTCAAAATCGGGCATAGATTCGACGTCTGGTCGTTTTTATCGAAACTATTCTAAGTCCCTGACTGCACTATATTTTACAAAGTTCATGCACTGACAAGGTTCTCTAACTTTGCACCATTAAAACTTAAATGTACTCACAGTTTTTGTCCAATTATGCACTTCACTACTCACTTAATCCAGTTTAATTACAAGTCCAATATATCCAATGTAATTCTCAGCACAGTGATCCGCAACAAGTCTTCTTAACCGACAACTAACGCCACCTCGTATCAAGTAGCGTAACTAATTTATGTTACTTGTGTTCTTCCAAAAATGCCCTTCGGCTCGAATGGACCATGAACAAGGAGCCATAGAGCTGGTGATACTCGATTAAAACGCAATACCTCAGAGCGAGATTTATTAATTTCAACCCAAGCCTATACACCTTGCCGTGTAACGAAACCATACCGCGATCTAATTCGACCCCAACGCCATCTATCGAGCTAGCAGATAGTTTTTTAACTAAATATTGTTGGTGTTTGTTGGATAGCGTTGGGATCGGTCACACATTTATTATTATTATTCTTACATTGAACAAATTTATATATTAATTTATATATTTATATATTTATATTATTCGGGAGGTGTAGGTTCAAATCCTGCTCGTCACCGCATCTATATTTTTACCACAAAAAATTATAACTTTAGAGTTATTTACGCATAATGTTCGCTACAATAATGCGTTTGAAAGATTCATCTTTGAAATTCAGATAATTAGGTAACGGAAATTTAATTTAATTTATGTAACACAAAAAAATAATTTAGAATTACAAACAAATTCCACTTACCAACCACTGTAAGTCTAAACGACAAACTAATTTTCGGCTCGGTGGACACTTGGCACTCATACGCGCCGGAGTCGCGCGGTTGTGCGGGCGCCACCCGCAGCGTCCACTCGTCGGAGTTGTCCGTGTGTAGCGCAGCGAAGCGGGCGTCGCTACTGTATGTGTGAACGCCCACGGTGAGGATGTGAAGGTCGCGTTTGCGGATCCATGATACCTAAAGGCAAATAAAACAGACGATAAAGGCTCTGAAAATCAACAGCCTACAAAATTATTAGCCGGTTGCGAACTTTAATATCCCATTTTTCTTTAATAATTTTCGTGAGACATATTAATATCAATTATTGTTCACCGGTTAGTTTGACTCGCGACATCGCCGCGGGCTCAGCTCATGACTAACCGTTCGAGTTCGAAACTAGTCGGGCAATCCCGGAAAATTTACGTGAGTAGTTTACCTAATTATCTATTTAAAATACATATTTTTCAGGTAGGAATTAAGGCAAGTTTTAGGTGCTTATGCAGACTATGGTTTTTCTGTTGGAAAATTCTCAGTAGCAGCCCGGAGTTTGGAATTGACCCGGTAGCTGGGCAACAGGCGCACCACCTATGGGCCTTCATAACAACGGTATCGGCGTAATGTGGAATTACAACTGTGTTTACCTCTGCCTACCCCTTCGGGGAATGCAGGTGTGATGCTACACTCGAAAATCATCTTAACATAACAATGCTTAGAGTATTTTCGAGAAGACCACAGACAGAAAAAATCTTGTCAAAGATAATATTTCGTGTTAACCACAGCTCTGTTACAGCTGCATTGGAAACCAACCTAATAAATAAAACAATCATTCAATTTGCACAAAACAATATTTCATTGCGCAACAAGTAACATTGTTACTGTACAAATGAATTATTGTGACCAACATATTGTTTAAACTTAACAAAAGTTTAAATACTATTCATGCAGTTTCTATTAATAATTTTGGGTTGTTTTAAAACTTGTTGTTGGTTTTAATTATGATATTTGCACAATGCTTGTGAAAACATTTATACCATCAAAAACAGAAATGTGATAAAAGAGGCCAAGTTGGGTACCAACAAACGACGCCAAGGATTGACGGTGAAGTTCGATCGCACTTTCTCAAATGATAACTTACTAGCTATGAAAACAATTACCAATATTTTTGTATAATAACTTTCGTGAGACACATTCAAAAACCCAGTTTGACTCGCGACATCACCGCGGCCTCAGCTCATGACTAAGGGCTCCGTTCGAGTTCGAAACTAGTCGGGCAATCCCGAAGAATGCAAGTGAGTAATAACCGTTGAACAATAATTAATTACCAATATAATTTTACTTTTTATATCTTTCCAAAGTAAATTTAAATAAAACAACTTTTGAATGGATTAATCGCGTGTATTATTGGTTTTTGTTTTTCCTGCCGTTTCGACATCCAGTTCAGTTCTCCTGCGACCACGAACGCTGCAAAGTGTTCATCCTTAGAAAATTGGGTAGCTAAAGTTGCATCCTTCATTACCTTTTTCTTTATTCATAGGTAATCGTAGAAATAACATATTTTAACTTAGACATGTAAACGATTGCTTCATTGATCTACTAGTCCGAAGCGCCACTGCTGAACATAAGGTCCCGGGTTCGATTTCCGGGTCGGACACATTGTTATTGAGTTTTTCTGCTAGGAAATTCTTAGTAGCAGCCCAGAGTTTGCAATTGTGCCCGGTAGATGGCAATAGCTCACCAACTGGGACTTAATAACAGCATTGATGAAATGTCGGTATACAACTCTGAATACGAAGATGAATAAGAGGCAATTTAGATATTAATATCTGTATACCAAATCACTTTATTATCAGTCGGTCTGTAGATGTGTGATTTGACTGATGTGAGCATGTTAGTGCTTTGGCGGGCACGAGAACAGTGGATTGCGGCTGATATTAATTAATTGCAGTTGCTCAGCCAAGTCAAGGTCCCTGACTTGGCTTGGAGAAGGCTCAAGCAAGAAGTTAAGTCTCTAAGTTATAAATTTATATGGATAAATACTCCTGGAGTATTTATTCGAGAGGCATAGATTATTTATTCAAGAACAATAATACAATTGTGTTTGAAAATGGATTCTTACAACTTACATCATTATGAAGAAATTAAATAAAAGCAATAATTATAACAAATGTCACAAAATATATGTCACAATGTAAAAAAAAGGTCTAATAACGACAATATAAAATACATACATATAACCATACATTCACTCGAATCCATACATATACAAACAACAAAACAGAAAACCTGAGATAAAAAATCATAAATACGGCAATCTTAGAATATATTACTAAATATTTATGCACATTAATTTAACTAGAACTTAAAACTATATTGTTACAATACCATTTATTGTAATAACCACACATTTTTAGATACTATAAGTAAATACTTTAGCCCTCAAATTTGCAACCCCTGTAAAAAGCCACTAAGTTAAAAACTTTGTAGCTTTTTAAAAGTTAAGTTAAAAATTTAGTTCCCAATATATAACTAAGACCTATTATGTACACTTGGTTTGGGAATAAATGTTTGAGTTTGTTCACGAGCTCACGACCGTATTTTACTTTCCACTAACATTTAAAAATTTTGGTAAAAAAAATATTCTGTTATAGATAAGTCTGTTCTAGGCGATAGTTTAAAAAAAACTTTGACACACAAAAAACAAAAATATCACAATATAATACATACCTTATAAGCTGTTAAATTCTATTCATGTATATTTAGACCAGGGGTTCCCAACCTTTTTTTGTCTACTGCCCACTTTAAGAATAAATTATTTTTTAACGCCCCCCTTTTTAAACATACTTAAAAACCGCTAAGTACTTATAACTGATTATTGAAACGCAAATTTATAGTATTCGGACAGAGTATCTTTTATTGAAAATAAAACAAACATAATCAATTCTTATATAAAAACTAATGTCAAGGTTGAATCTGATGCTGTTCAATAAGTTTGTTGATATCAGGTTCCAATTTACTCAAAAACAGCCGCAAGTCGCCACGTTCGGTAACACGCAAACGATTTCTCTTTTTAGTAAGCAGCGTTGCCACAGCACTAAATCCACGTTCACACAAATATGACGATGGGAATGCTATCAAAAATCGTTGAACAATTGACCACAATCCAGGGTACAATTGCGGGATCGGTTTTTGTAGCCAAAATTCTTGATATCCATTTTTGAACTTGATTTTTATTTCTTCGTTTGTTGTCAATTCTATAAGTTCTTCTTCCAGCTGAGGTGACATTGCTGTGTTGACATTTGAAAACGGATCCAACACCCAGTCTGGTATTTCCAAGTTTAAAATGTCCTGGTATCGTTCGGTGAAGTCAATGTGGAGGTTTTCCAAATGTTGGCAGTAGGCAAAGAAGTCGTCGTTACTGCAGTATACTGATAAATTCGGAAAATTGTGAAACTCACGTCTGCCCATATTCTTTTTGTGCAGAAGCAGTTTGGCTGCGAAAGCAGCAACGACATTTTTTGTTTTCATTAAATTTAGTTCATCGCCTTGCAGTTGTAGGTTCATGTCGTTGAACATTTTATACAGGTCTGTCATGTAAGCTATATCATTCTTTGATGTTATGAGCTTGTTGCGCAGTTCTGTATCTTTAGTTTCCAAGAACTCTATCATAGAGTCAAACAGGTTGTAAAATCGAATCAGACAATTGCCTCTTGACAGCCAACGAACTTCAGTATGAAGCAACAAACGGTTGAAATCTTCGTCATTAGTAACACAAAGCTGATGAAATAATCTATCATTCAAAAAGCTGCTACGGATTTTTTTGACTGCTTTGATGACATATTGCAGTGATTGAAATAGTCGTTCACTTAAGTTTCTAGCAACCAAATTTTGTCCATGAATAACGCAATGTATAGCAAGGACATCTGGAATTTTATTCTTTAAGTATGCTATGAAGCCTTTATGGCGCCCTGTCATAGCCGGAGCGCCATCCGTAGCAACTGATATAATATTTTTCAAAGGAATCTCTTTCTCTTCACAAAACTTTTCCAATGTATTGAATATGGTTTCGCCTTTTGTATCTGTCTCCAAATTTCTGGCAAACAATAGTTCTTCACGTATTTTCTCATCTTTAATAAACCTCACGTAAGATAGCAACAACGCTTCATTAGTTGATAAAGTGGACTCATCGAGCTGAATTGAGAATTGACTAGTCCTCAGATGATTGCACAATGATTCAATGTTTTCAGCCATTTCATCAATTCGTCTTTGCACAGAATTATTACTCAAAGGAATTTTTCGGATAATATCTTAGGCCGGTTTATGAAGCACAGTAGTTATTACTTCCTTTATTGCTGGCAAAATTAACTCTTCTCCGATGTTGTGTGGTTTGCCTTTTTGAGCAATTAACAAAGAGATATTGTACGAAGCTCGAAGTCCGTCGTCATCTTGCTTAGCAGCCGCCGAAAATAGTTTTGATACACTTGGCTGAGTATTATGCTTCTTCTCTAGGTCTTGAAAATATGCTACATTCTTTTCTGTCTTATCTGGATGCATTTTATTCAAATGATCTTGCAGTCTTGAAGGCTTCATTGCTTCGTTCGAAAATGTTTTTAGACATAGAAGACACAAAGGCGACGACGGGTTTGTGGGATTTTCAATAAATCCGAATTTAATATATTCCGCAGAGTATTGCCGTCTCTTCTTTTTTACTTCCGACATTGTTTTGTTTTAAGAAATACGTAAGTGTTGAAATCAAGTACTGCTTATCTATTATGCGCGAAACCGCAAATGAAAATAAAATAAATTTACGTCGTTTATATAGGATTGCATAAGCAGCACGCACCAACAGGAATAAGACAAACGTGCATAAACTAGTTTATCTCATTCGACGCTCAATCGTACTCGACAAGCAAGAACAAGTATTATAGAACCAGCCGATTGGTATAGGAATGTACAATTCGGATTATTTAACAAAAACTTGTTAAAACATGATTGCCCGTGGTCTTTTATATCGAACCGAGTTTGAGCTATATCTTAGTTAATATTAGTTGATGTTCACAAGATGTAGTCGAGAGTCGAGAGCTCAGTCGGTGTCTAAGAGTCTTCCTGGCTAGGTAGATGAAATTATAAATCGACCCCAAAGCCCTACACAATGCCCCCTTTTTTTTCTGGGTCTCTTACCGCCCCCCTTTAGGCCTGCAGCGCCCACAAGGGGGCGTTATCGCCCACGTTGGGAAAGACTGATTTAGACCATCATGCGGACGGGTAAGGTAGAATCGTACTCTTATTCTACACCCAAATTTCACGTGGCTATTGCCATCTACCCGACAACAATTCCGAACTCCGAGCTGCTACTGGGAATTTATATAAGAATCACAAAAAAAAAATTGGCCGACCCGGGAATGCAACCCAAGACCTCCCGCTCAGCAGCTGCACTTGCGATCATTAGACTAATGAGACAGCTACTATACATTCAGTCAGTTGGTAAGACTAGGTAAGTAAAATCAAGATACAAATTGTCAAAAGCGACCCAATCAATTTTCCGATATACGATGTTCATATTTTATTAACGACGCGTCCAAATTTCAAACACCCCTTACATATAATGTATTCATGGATAAGAAGTTCGTGGGCTTAGGAAATATGCTGTAATCATCTGAATATATCCAACTTTAGGATTGAAAATAAATACAAATTAGTTACAAATGGACGTTTATTACAAAATAGCTGTGCTCTGCAGTTTATCCTGCAGAATTCCTTTTTTCCTGCAGGAATTCATATACCCAGGATACAAAATATCCTATGTCCCACTCCAGGGCCAACTCCATTTAATATTTTTGCGTGATTTAACAAACATTTGAATCCACAAGCTCACAAACAATTAAACTTTCACATTTAATACATTAGTAGGAAGTAAGATAAACATTATATATAATGTGATATGCATAAGATGTGAACTGCGGGCAGAGATGTAGTAACTGTTGTACACCATGTAATATAAGGCACAATTTCAAAATACGCGGTGCTGCTAAGAGTTACATAACTGGAAAACCCAATAACAATTTGCCTAACCCAGGAATCGAACGCATCATGCTGAACAATCAGCAGTCAGTTTAAAACCACTAAAGCAATGCGACAGTGTTAGTACTGTGGTGTTAATATTCCACTCCTTGATACTTTCTCCGCCTAATAAGAGGGGAAACTATAAGAAAAACCCTAAAGATAAAAAATAAAGTTAGTGTAAGTTAGTTAGTGCAAAATAGTCTAAATCAGCATGTTTCAGCCGAAATATCGAATTCAAACCAATTAAAAATCAATGTACGAGCAGATAAAGTTATCTGTTAAATATTTTTAACTATTACACAGTTGTGTAGTACTAGTAAAACTTTAAGTAAACAGCTTTAGGTTTACACAGTTGGACTGGTTTGCTCGTAAAACTATACTAGTTCTAGGAATAGTGTTGACGCTGAAATTTATGTTTTATTGCAAAACCTGTTATTTATATTTGTAAATAAACGTTACTTTAATAAATTCGGTGATACCTGATCTCATTTTGGTACAAATGTAGATTTTTTGCTGTCTGAGGTCAGAAATAGTGTTCAGTAGTAGTGTTCTAACACTTTAAACAACCACAATCCGCGACCGCCTTTAATGAAGTATGCGGTATAACTAGCGTTTAAATAATTAATACACCATATTCTGCAGTTTAATGAGCTGTATTACATGCCCACTACCTTACTACCTACACTACTGTATTACCTACTAAGGCACAGTTGCACCCACTTAATTTTAACTGAAACCGACATGTTAATGTGTTATTTTGACAGAATTTACCAAGAAAAGCTGTCTAAAAAATTATGTAACATGTTTGTTACTATAGTTACGTTGGAGCAAATGACACGAAGTCACAATGACTTGGATGATTTTTCCTGTGATCATTTTAACAACCATACAATTATGAAGTTAACTGATCTGGGGTCGATTTCACAAACATGTATAGTATTTTTTGTTGCATTTCATATTAATAGCGTCTGTTACGTACGCTGTAGTTCGAGATAAATGAATTAATTTTGAAAATACATAAATTGACACCATAACTGTATCAATTAGAAATCAGAAAATGATGATTACAATCGAACCGTTATTAAAATAAAGTAGAACGAAAATCTCTGTAGATCAGTGGAATCGGCTCCCCAAACTAGTAGAATAACAGTTCCAAAATCACTGTTCCCTGTGACAATTACAAAGCTGGACATGTTGTTAGCCCCTGCACTCCCGGCTTTAGTCTACATGAGTAGGGAGACGGTCGTTTTAAACAATGTTCGTGAGCCTGAGCCTTCAATTAAATGCAACGCTAGCCAAGCATACACTGGGGACTGATAGACACAGTGTGTAATTTTCTCTTGCCCTAACTTTACACAGTTCGCAAGATAGAACCGATCCATATACCATAACCATAGAACTAATGCCAAAAGAAATACAGGTATCTCTCGCCAAACTTAATCAAGTAAAAACAAATCACAAAATGTTGACGACTTCATCCAAAATTACCATTTAGTTCGACGATTTCGTAATAATAATACTTGGCTTTGAATTAATAATTCTGATTATAAGATAATTCAATTTAATTAAACTTTCTCGACGTTTCTCTTTATACAAATGGAAATTTATTGTCAACATTTTGCCAAAACATCTTTTAAAGTTAATTGTTGTTGCAGTCATTATTTTGTTATAAATAATATTGAAATTGTAAAAGTAGTTTGATATACTTAATTATATAAATTCATACAATCACAATTAATCTATCATTGTACACTAATAAGCAGCATCACTTACTAGGTAAATGTATTATAATTATTCATTTTAAAAGTGTTCTCTGAAATGGTAAAATTTAAGTGTGTAATTAAATGAAGAGGAGACGACATAATTATAATTACGTAACAAAATTATTTCGCCGCGAAACTTGGAAGTGGGGAACAAATTTCAAGAAACAATTTGATTCAGTATTGATGTTTCGAATTGGATAACGATCAATTTAACGTCTAACGATACAATAAATTTCCCCGTAAATTTTGTATACGTCTCCTTTTAAGTTGTGTTGATAAAATCACAAAGATTACAATTTTATTTGATAGTGACCTGCCTTCGCTAGCCTGCAGGCCTTTCACACGGTATAAATTAGAAAAAAAAGAGTGAAGTTACGTTTAGCCTACGTTAGCCATGTAAATTTATTTTCTTGATGACTTGGTTGCAAATTTTTTTTTTTTACTTATAAAGAACTTAATAACACTTTATTATATATTAAACCATCTGTGAAAAATTATCTAAACGATGGTGAAAACTGCATCAACATCCGTTGTGTGGTTTAGGAGGAGTTAGCGGATAAACAGGCAGACAGACGCGGAAAGCGACTTTTTTTTATTGCAGGGCTTGTCGCTTAGCGTCGGTTACCCAGTTAAAAAAAATCTTAAATCTGTGCACATACTTAAAATAATTCAGCTTACTACTAAAAAGTTTTGCTTTGTCTGACAATGGAAAAGCGAGTATGGAATTGCAAAAGCCAATGTCATGAAGGCATTTATCACCTCGCTAGCTCACTGTGGGTTTGCGATTTTAGACCATTAAGTCCAGAATTTCATAAAGTAAGTGCAATACATGCTAGGTTTGAACCCATAACCTGTTGCCTGGGCCTGCAACCACTCGGCCACTATGTAACTAACATAATGAAATTCATAATAATATATGAATAACATATTATGTATAGGTATATAATTGACATACATATTTATATTTTGTTTCAGTCTAGTTTGGTGAAATTGTACTTGCGATGCTGGTCGGGGACTTAACAGAAATTGTCGGATCAAAATTTAATTAATGCTCAACCGCCAATCCACGCTTTCAGAGACGTCTTTGTTCGTAACAATTTTGAAATACAAAATACTTTCTCATTATCACAATTTGCGAAAAGCTTTTGAATTGTTAAATGTGGCAAATAGAGGTGCTTGGTAAAGCGTAAATATTCATTTATTTTCCAGCCTCTCTTGTGTGGGTGACAGGATTGGTATTTCATAATAAAGCGATTAGATTGTTTCAATTTTGTATTGAGTTATGCTAGTGTCAGACAGTGACCGATTTTAATTTATTTAAATGACTGCCAGTATGTTTATATTTTAATCATTTTCATACAATAAAGTATTCTGTTACATTCGTTGATAATTCGTAGATTAAAACTTACTCAACAAGTTTACAGCTGTAATATCAGCCATATTAGATCGCCTAAATATTGGGTCCGAAATATAATTATCCCACAAAATCAATAGCGATTAACCCAGTCAGTTTACGCCGACTAAATCTGAACAAGAGGATACCCGAATTACAGTAATTTTAAACCGATTTCCGTTACTTGTCACGTCCGAAATCCAATATTATTGGGTAATTCGTCTTTATCCTATCCCGAGGGATATATATCAGCCCTTTTTTAACGGTCTGTGTACATAAATTCAGTTTTATCCCGCATTCCGAGCTTGGGCACTCACGTATCTACCAGCTACACGTTTTTATAGTTAGTATTGAAGAACGTGACAGCCTCACTGGCTCCCTCAGACGCTTTTTATATATCTCAGATTTCTGCAGATTTTGTTTTTGAAACGTACAGTTGGATAGTTCGTAGTTTGTAGTTTAAATTGTTTCGCTAGATAGCTGATTTTAATACTTTATTTGAGAAGGTGTAATGTGTACCCTAAGTTTTGTGTGTCAAATACCAGAAAGTCTGACAACCAGTTTTATCATGAGAGTGTTAGCCAGTAATTATAAATATTGGAGGTCAGTCGTATATCGATAGTATTTCATTGTAAAATATTGTTATTAAGCTACAGCCTCTGAGTCTGAAAGCTGACCCCAACGTCATTGGGAAAAGGCTGGGCAGATATTAATATTCCATGATTTAATTTGAAAATCTTGTTGTTCGCACCCCTTTTGCGTTATCACATGTTATTGTGTAAATCCGTGATTTTATTTCGCCTAACAATAAGCGTATAAAAACAAATCAATGAAGCGTACCAATTACCTAATCCAAAATCGGCAATAAAAGCCAGATAAATACAACTGAACAGAACAGCAATAATGTTAACTCACTCCCTAAAGGCTGAATGAAGGAAATCTAACAAATTGTTCACATATCATTGATTTCCCTGTTGCCTGTAATCAGGTGAGAATACCTTGAAGAGAGTACAAATCCGCTGACGTAGGCGGCCTCACGTAATTTGTCTCGCGGGAAATTCTCTAGTAGCTTTCTTATTCAGAATTACTTTACATGCCAATGTAGTGTTAAAATATTGCTTTAGGTTTTATGAAAGGGTTGTTTAAGTATTCTAAAAACAGACGCCTCCTTTCTGGGATAGAATTTCATTAAAAGAATGCTTTGATCTTATTTAAGAGTTTGTAACTAATACAATGCATCTTCTTCGTTTTGAGTAAATACATATAAAATGTAGACATATTTATATATTTCTCTTATCAGAATATCTCGCGGAAGCTCACATAACAAGTCACCAAAGTTTCATCGTAATCGGATGAATGGTGTAGGAATACATAGATGGCAAACGAATGACAAAAAACATTCATTTTTATATATTAAATGTTAAATACGATAAAAAATACATAAGTGCTATAATTTGGAATGAGCCTTCAACTCGCTCGAAATGTCCAATAAAACTCGATTTAATAAACACATTTTTCTAAATAATTACGGAAGTATTTCGGATAAAAAGAGGTGTTATACCATAATTACCAGCTGTAAATACTTTGTAAACAATTTAAGCTTCAGCTACCCGACCTTTTGCTAACAGGTAAAAATTATATTATAGGCGCTATCTCGAACGTTCAGAATTTCAAATACCGACGCTCCCAATCTAATCTGTTTATTAACCTTAAAAATCCCATGAATAATCCGAACGGTTCCCCAATAACCGGCTTTCTATTGTGACACACAGTCATAAATGGCGTACGCCGTTATTAACCGGAGTTAAATCGTTATAAAGTATTTTATTTTTACAAAATAAAACAAAATCGCCGTTGCGGCTGGCTTTGTTCCAAAATGTGTGGCTTCGCGGGCCTCGACCCAATTCTCTTTGCTTTATTCGACGGCGACGCTCACGCGACATTTCCTATTGCACTTACTGGAGCTTGTACGGAAAATCAAATCCCACATACGAACTGTTAAGCCGCGTTACCAATATACGCCTCAAGCTTGAGTTCGATAAAGATGTCTAATAGAATTCCTTTCTCGTTTTATTACTTGCATGCTTTGTTGAATTTTCACTTAGTTGTTCCACTGTATGTGATGGTCGTTTGTTTTTTGCGGTTACATTCTCCAGTTTAGTTCCAAAGAAAAATTAAGTATATGGAGGGAGATGCTACTTTCGGCTTAAGATTGTGGATCGTATTTATTTCATTGTTATCTTTACTCCTTAACTATATAATAAATAAGCGTTAAATACACTGTTCTTTAAAGATGTAATGAAAAATCATTTTTTTGTTTGCAGTGGTGTACTAAATTTAAATTCCATTTATACGTATATAATTTACGATGAATTAACTCAAGATATAGAGTAAAAACTACAAAGGAATAACGACTTCTTAGTTAAAAAAAACTTTTGGCCTTTTAACCAGTTTTACACGCACTAAGTTAATAAATCAAAACGTTAATTTAAAAATATTGTAACCAAAATTGTAATTCTAAATCACTTTCTAAACTACTTGCTTTTTAAATCACCGACTTCGAAATTAATTTAGTGAGACTTTAGGGTAGAAACTTTTTCGCAAACTATCATAGATAGATAGTAAACTATTACCATGCTCAAGCGTTGGCGATTTATTTTGGTGTATGGAATTCTTCACAGACTTCATGTTTAACTCCAACCGCGATTAAAACTGCAACCCTGCAGGTTGTTGCGAGTTCATATATATATATCTTCTCAAATGAACTCATACTCGTCTTTGAAACAAGATTTAATAAAAGAATATAAAATGCCCGCCTACCATTTTAGTCTATGTTGTCCGGGACAATGCAAGGATTCAGTTTCAGGCATTTTAAAGTTATAGTGGTATAAAGAAACTCACAAAGATACATACATAAATGAACACCTTAAACATAACTCTCATTTTTTGGGCAGTGATGTAAGAATCATGCTATTTATTACCAGTGAGGTTATGAACTTAAATCAATCTAGTACCCGGAAGCAAATCCGTAGGTAACCTTTAGACTATGAAAGTGTAGAGTCAACCCCTGGCCTTTAATATAAAGTATGTAATTTTATACGTTCATTCACATGTCCCATCAAACAAGAAAGTAAATGTTGCTTGAAAACGTTTGTTTCGTTTATTACAAGAAACCTTTAGTTAAGTGTTTCTGCGTCATAAAGTCACAATTGAAAAGTATTTTAAGTTTGTCGTAACCCTAATTTCTGTCATTTGGGATGTGAAAACGAGTGATAAACAAAATACGACGTTATGTACGGAACATGGTTTTTGTTTTTATTTTCAAATGTGTACTGCCGTTATTTTTTTACTAGTGGTCGAAAGTGCTCAGCATTTGGTTCTGTTTTTGATTTTTGACTCCAACATCTTGGGATTGTGCCTATTGGATGGCAATAGGCTCACCACCTATTACACGGGACTTAATAATGGTATCGTTGAAATGACAATAGGAAATGCAGGCTATGAAGTTTCAAATACCATAGCCAGTTCTAACGAAATGTTCTATCTAAACAGAAAATTTCGGTAAAGCTGCACTGTGTGCCTTATATGATATATTATAACAATGTATTCGTACCTTTACAAGCGTGATGTGCTTAACGTCGCGTGCTACCGACAAATAGAGACTTTGCCACGTTTACTCAATTTTTACGGCAACTGTGTTCCAAAGTTATGACTGTGTTGTGCGGCCAAGTTTTACCGAAATTGTTTCGTTGGTATTACAACGTTATTTATTGCTTGTGGTATAACGATATTGAGTTATATCAACATTTACATTATGCTTGATAAAAATGTATTGTCATTTAAAATTGGGTGCCCCTTTTCAATAAGTGAACAAGGTGCTATAACCCGGAACAGGATCCTTTTCGTATCGTTTCACAGTTCACCGGTTATTTACATAAAATTTGTTGGTATAGGATGCCATCGACTGGCAAAATGTTGTAAAGCCCGAAATAAACCTGCCTTGCGGGTGTATCAGCTACTCTACGAGGATTACTTTGGGAATATTAAACGTTTTATGATGCATATTTGATATAGGTATATTCGCACCATAACGTAATCTCTAAACACTTAATAGCGAATATGAATTAAGTACTAATAAAATGAATCATATCCGTATTTTACGTAGGTATCTCTTTGATTTTAAACATAATATATCATAATGCCCGTATCCTCGAAGTGTTAGACAGAGGTGTAGAAACTGCTGTACGCCCACATTTCACCAATGCAGTTATTAAGCCACACATGATGAGCTTATCGACCGGGTAGAATTCCAAACTCTGAGCTGCTACTCTGAATTTATTAACACTTTTCTTGACCCGAGAATCGAACCCAGGCAGGCCCTCTTATTTAGTAGCTGCGATTGACCATTAATCAAAATAGCTGCCTATTTTTATTTTTTGATATTCTTATCTATTTGAATTTTCTTTACACAGCAAAGGTATTTATAAATTATCCGATTTCCTATTGCTTTTCGCATTTACGTACTTTATTTCAGTTTTTTATCAGACAACAATTTTCCGAGAAATGTAGGTTCATATCTAGAAAAAAAAAAATATACCAAATACACATTCTTCTCGTAATGTATGTAGACTTATAAAATGTATAATGTACTATTAATGTAATCATATTAATTGTGTCTAGTAATAATAAAAAAATTGATGTACAACATAATATTTGCATGTCACCACTATGATTAAGTGTTAAGGATTTATCTGCATCACACATAATTACTCATTATTAATTGATGAATTATTAAATGTCAACAATTAATAGTTTTAGTTAGTAATAGATATAGTCCTGCGAGGTTATTATTGTTTTACAAGTAGCCCTGTATACCCACCTCTACGTTTACGGTAAACATACCGCATTGATTCAATCTGCTTTTCTTAAAACAGCAAAAATAAAACAAACTTCTCATGTACGAAAACTTGGCAGCTACTATAACTCACTCGCTCCCGTTTCTATTAAACTGACACACAAATTTTCTCCAAAACGTGTAGGTAATGCGAATTTTACTCCTATTATATCGAAGAAACACTACGGGTTAGAAATTAATTAGACAACAGAGCAGGTTCCAATGAAATAAGTTTAAGTATTTTCAGAATTTATGGAGCACACACACAAACTATAAATCAAATTTATAGCTCCTAATAACAGGGTAGTATGGCGCAGGGTAGATGACTTGAGACGACTAATTAGTAAAGTTATTTATATTAAGCAGACGCAGGATAGATGGGACTTGCAACAATATACCATCCTAGTAGATAGTACATCTTTCTAAGTCATTAAGTCGTTGCGTTATGGCGCGTAAAATGTTTTCTTTTCTCTGTGTTGCGATACGCTATTGTTGTGCTGTTACTGTAGGGAGAACAGAATTAGTAGGGACAGATATTGATGTATTATTATAATTTTCATTTCACTTTGTTTATTACTAAAACTAACAAGTTTTAACGATGTCGTTGGATAGCAATGTGCACGATATCCAGAAAAATTCTTTTTTTACTAATCCAATTTTTACTAATTGATCATCTCAATTTTTTAAATAGATTATCTTTTTTTCTGTCCAGTTTCTTAGTCAAGAAATATATAAAGAGCATAAATGCTCCTTGAAACTAGGGAATGTTGCTTAGAGCTTGGAGGTTAATAATAAATTCTAATCGTGTGTAACGCCTTGAGAACAACGGTGGAGACGCCACCTGCGCTGTCGGACATAAAGTGCATTACATTCAAGGTATTGATCCTTGAGCACTTTCCTCACAGTCACGCTTCGTAAATTGGCGGATATAAAGACTCCTATATTGGAGTATATTTAAAATCGCAGATTGAATTCGAAGTATGCACCACAAACTTTTAGTAACGCTACGTGCATATAAAAAAATCTGAAAGTGGCACCGGTGACTGAGAAGGTGTTTGAAAATCGTTTAGCATGGTATGAGCTTGTGATGCGGAGGGATGAAGATCATGTGGCGAGGAAAGTTTTGAGTATGAATGTAGATGGCTATAAGAGTAGACGAAGGCCGAGGAAGCGATGGATGAATTGTGTTTAAGATGATATGGCAAGAAAAGAAGTGATTGCCGATATGACGGCTAATAGAGATGTGGAAGACGAATATATGCTGCGCCGACCCCAAATAAATTGGGATAAGGGCAGGGGGATGATGATGTACCTGCATATAAAAAATTATGAACCTAATTATCGATTACTTAAAACAATAAAGGTAAACATTGCGAGGAAACCAGCTTACCTTAGGCCAAGATTAGATTAACTTGCTTTGGCCTATCATTATTTCTGTCGTTGTCACACAAGTGCCAAACCAAAAGAGATCAATAGGGACGGGAGTATAACAAAGCCAAAACACATTCTAAATATTTTTTATTTTCTTGGTATTTATCTCTTAGACCACTAGATCTTTATGGTAAAGACTTAAGTTTTGAGCAATTTTTGTGTCGGTGGTCCTACAACACAAAAATTGCTCAAAACTTTATAGTTCTACTGTAGAACAACTTATAAATCTGTTATTCTGATCATTGTATAGTTGATGAACTACCGATTGTCAGAGTTTAAACAGCTTTTAGGCCTTACCATATTTCTACACACCACCAAGAGCATCTATTAGACAAAGATAAATAAACATTTGTGTAAACAAAGCACAGAAAAATATAAAAAAAATCTGCAATTTCTTACAAGTATAAAAATTCTTTAGGTACTCGTCTCCCTAATCAAGCCACTTACCTCGTATAACACCTACACGGCGATAAAATGGAACAACTTTAGCCTACTGACACGGCACTTCACAAAAATGAGACCTTCCTAATATCTAGCAAATCTTCCCACGACGATATGTTCGGAATCCTTAAATCGTTAGTACACTCACGTAAAGCAAGCTTATATTAAATTCCTTGATGTGAAGGTGACATTTAAATGTGAGATTTTAGCAAACAGCCATCTTAAATATTATTAATATCTTGACTGTTCACGTTTCCCGACTAAATATATGTTAGATAACTTATCTTCACTTACATGACTCTAACAACACATTACCTGCTGAGTAGTTGAAAACTTAAAGTAGGCAAGTAACTTAGTTTTTGTAACTACAATGAATATTTATTATCTCGTGAACTCGTGACCCGTCAGTTCCATTCTTGTATGAGAAAGATATTTGCTCCACAGTAACACGAAATATATAAATCAATGCTAGTACCTTCTCTGTTTCAGAAGATGCCCTTGCGCTGCAGTAGGATAGTTTTTGTGTTGCCGGCCGATGGCAACACAAAAACTAGATAATTGTTATTGTAAACATATATTATATATAGGTATTTAAATACATTTAATATTCAAATAAAATCTAACTAGAATTCTAAAATCCCTTATAACACTACCCAATCCGGGAGTCAAATATAAGACCTCGCGCTCAACAGCCGCACATGGGTCAACTATAGGTACCAATGAGGCTAATATAAATTCATAGATCATAAGAAAAAAAAAAACTTTTAGCTGGATTAATCCCGTGTACCTATTATTGGTTTTAGTTTTCCGGACGTTTGAAACACTTTGCAGCGTACGTAGTAATACAAGCGATTAATCCGATTAAGTCATCGCGAAAACCTAATATATTAGGTACCTACTATATAATTAAATCAGTTAGACATATCTATTTATTTATTTATGCGGAGGTAATGAATTGTAATGTAAGGTTTCTCGTATATATTTCCCTCTTTAAAAAATCACATACAAACCTCAGTCAATGTTTGGTTAAAATTTTCAATGTTAATTCAGGTCATCCTCTCAAAATGTCCGTACAACATTTTGATGCTTTTCGTAATGAGTCAGCTGTTAGAGAGTTGGGATAACTGTTAAAAATTTAACACATGACATTCTAATAGAAATGATAAGAATAAAATAATGTTATAAGTACAAAAAGTCACGTCTTTTTCTCGTGGGGTAAGCAGAAACTATAGAACGCCACCTGCTGTAATCCATATTATATCATTTTGGTTTTTCAACGGTCATATATCTGGTCCTACACCCGTACTGGTTGTAAGTACAACGTACCTGACCTTTTTGAAGGACATCACTAATAAAGTCAGTTCATATCCTGCTAGGGCATCGCCTCCCAGCATTTCTACTTACCCACACCTGCCTTGTAGATTGTACCTTTTGTTAATCGACGTTCAACCATCCTTTCAATACGACTTTTCTGCATACTCTTTTAAATTTTTGTCACTAAGTACACCTTCTTTTAAGCCCCAAAGTTCTCTTATCAAAGTATTCCCCAATCTATCATACATGGTCAAAAATAAAATAATGTTTTACTAGAATTAATTGCCTCATTGGTCTTGTGAAATGCAGGTGCGGCTACTGAACGCGAGGTCCCGGGTTCGATTACCGCATCGGTGAAAGTGTTATTGGTTTCTTCTGTCAGAATTTTCTTAGTAATAACCCGAAGTTTGGAGTTGTGTCTGGTAGATGCCAATACGCACAACACATATTTACACGAGACTCAATAACTGTACCGGTGAAATATAATGTAAAACAGTATACTTTTAAAGTTATACATTTTTGTGGAAAGAAAAATACGGTCACGAGCAGGACTCGAACCTGTGTCTCGCCTTGGCTATTGCCCGGTTACGCAGACAAAATTCCTCTGGCTGCAACAGACCATCACCAAAAAAAACCACTAAGCCATTTCGACCTCTGCTCACCACTACGAATTCTTCCTCCACTTTTTAGTCTTATGGTGATGTCATCGCTAACCATTCAGTCTCTATACAGGTGACTGAATGTATTAGACTTCTGGTCAGGCTTTGGAATTCGTAGGATTCGGAGTCCTTGGATACAGGGGTGATGTTAAAATTAATATGTTATTTTATTTTAAGCGGACTAAGCGAATATCATCCCGGATAAATACTCCAGGCGCTCTGACCACTAAGCCATCTCGACCTCTGCTCACCACCGCGAATTCTTCTTCCATATTTTAACACTTCTTTTCGGCGACGTCATTGCTATCAATTCAGTATCTATACAGGTGACTGAACCGAATAACTTTGCAGTCAATACAACGTCGTAAAGAATGCAATTACCTTAATAATTCAAGATAAATCTTTGAAAAGTATGCACGCATGCTTAGAGCGAACTCTAAAGTTATAATATTAAATGGAAAAGAATACGGTCGCGAACAGGATTCGAACCTGCGCCTCCCGGATAAATACTCCAGGCGTATCCAGGCTGACCAGAAGTGTAATACGACCATATTCTTTTTCCATTTAATATTGTAACTTTAGAGTTCGCTAAGCATGCGTTAATGCTTTTTATTTATATATCAATTCACTTCGTTAGCATTGACGAGTCCATATTTAATCTAACTATTCATATACAAACATAAATTCGATTCAAACCTTATTAATTTTCTCTATAAATATTTGGATGTTTATACCATTTCTGCTCGACATATAAATTTTCAGTTTACGCTGACACACGAAAATTGGTAAAATTTTAAGCTTAACAAAATATTAACTCGTCCCTAGTAAGCTTAAAGCGATATCGACACATAAGCACACAATCCCTTCAATTCTCAAATAAAGATTATAAAACTTTCTTATATGTAACTGCTGCATAGCCAAATGTCGGCCATTAAAATAAAATGCGATGTTTATCTAAACTTTTCTTGTGTGCCCTTATGACGTTCTATGACTCGCCTTATACGGAGAACTATCATTAACCGGCAAGAAAGTTAAAAAAATATGTTCTGCTTGGCTTTTTAATCCACGTTTGAAAAATAAATTAGACGATTGGATAGTTGTTTCCAGACGTAAAAAAGTCCTTAATAATGAGGTTTGCAAGCAATTCTGACCATCAAAGCCATTTAAGTGTAGGAAAATTGATTTTTATTATGGCAGACTACCAATGGACGTGTAATATTGCTAACTATATAACTTGGAGTAAAGTGAGCTCTGATCTTACGACTGATGCAACTTTATGCCTTTCTACACGCTTGCTCTACACAAAAATATTCATATATTCAGTTTATGTAATATTGTAGAGTAACTTCGCCCTATTACATTTTTCCTTAAACGAAACGAGGCGATGTTATGAGTTTGTAGTGTCGGTTGTAGACCTTTTTTCTAACTTGATTAGATTCCTTAAACAGTATACAGTTTTCGTATAACGAATAGAGAGTGTAAACAAAAGGAAATTAAAATGTAAAGTAAGGATACTTACTTCGACTCAATTAACGACCTTCGTTTGCATGTTGAATCTTTTTTGAAGATTTTTCGTTTTAATGAGATGTTCAAACTTTTAATTAAGGTAATTCTTATGAATATTTTATAATAGCACCGTACTTATATTTTTCTTAAGCAATGATCTTGTTCTATTTCCTGATTAGTTTTTTTTTCTGATTTCGTAATTATGAGATTCGGCTATTCCTCCTATACCGTAGGTGTTTTAAGAGTCGCGAGTTCTAACCCGTCTGAGTGTGCGTGCGTATTAGATTTGTATTTAAAAACGAAACCAGAATAACAAATCTGACTAAGAACGTGGCAACATTCCTTATATAAAAAAGAAAAAATATTTTCTGATACTTTATAGATAAACTAATATTTACAACAATTTGATTATCATCAGCCGATGGCAATCCACTGCAGGACATTTTCTACAAGTGTCTTAAAAATTTTATATACGCAAACTATATTAGACATTATTATTTTTTTACAACAAGTAAAACAATGGCTCATAATCAATCTATTAATCTATTCAAACCGTACTAAATGAATCTGCGTAATAGTCATTTCAAAGGCTCCATGTACACGAGCTGTACAGAAACGTATCCCACACGTCATTCCGTGTAATTTTATAGGATTAACATGCAAATTTCAAGTTAATTTAGACCGTAGCTGAAATCCGAGAGTGTACTCCATGCATTATCGTTGTGTATTCATGCTTTATTTGTTTTGTTATCAAATTCAGTAGTTCTGAATGCGAGTGTGTGGATTAAACTCGTGTATCTGATTGATTTGATTTGGGTAAACGTAAACATTGTGTTTGTGAAATAAAATGATAAGTACATAGTCCTACTAATATTATATAGAGAAAAGTTTGTTTACAATATTAAATGGAAAAAGAATACGGTCGCGAACAGGATTCGAACCTGCGCCTCCCGGATAGATACTCCAGGCGCTCTGACCACTAAGCCATGTAGGTAACATACTGGTATTAAGCTGCATTCAGTTTGATTGGAAGCCAACCCCAATGTAATTGGGAAAAGGCTAGGCAGATATATATATGATGACAAGATTCTAATGGTTTATACTCCAGTTCGATGGATAGGTGTTGACTGAGTAATTTTACAAATTTTGAAGTATTATGGTCAGAAACTTTTGTCGCTGACCGTATGTGTGGAATTTGTAGGACTCGTTGGTTTCTGCATTTAACTGCTGAGTCGAGACGTTCTGAAAGTATTTTGAAAGTTTCATAAAAATATTATATTTTATGCGATATAAAAATATTTGCATGCTGATAAATCTGTTAAATGCCTTAACGCACGCGTAGTGAAATCTGAAGTTTTTGAATAGAAATATACAGTTGTGAGCAGGATTTGAACCTGCACCTAGCTAGTTGGTAGAACACCTGGAGTAAGTCAGGGATAAATACGCCAGCCGCTCTGCCAACTAGCTATCCCGGCCTCTGATCAGAGGTTTTTATTTGCATGCTCTTTTAATAAAAGTCGTAGATACTTGTTGTCGCTGCCAAGCACATAAATTCTCCTTTTAGTGTAAATATTTAATATATTTTTATAGCGTTATATTGCAGCTCTCTGGTAGAATGGATCTCGTTTTTGAAATATGGCCAATTTGAAAATTTTATGGACAACCCTCGCTTGATGACTATCTTTTGGTTATAAAATATAATACGATAGTTTTCGAAATATAATGCAATACATTGTACGATTAGAAAACAAAAAAACTTAGTTGCATAGGTAAATCTATTACAACATAAATAACATAGCATCACGCCGTATATTCCCCGAAGGGTTAAGCAGATGTGTACACAGTTGTACACCCACATTTAACCAATGCTGTTATCAAGCTGTAGGTAATAGGTGGTGAGCCTACCGCAAATTTCATAACAGAAAAACTCAATGACACTTTGCTCGACCTGGGAATCGAGCTGTTCTTGCCATAGCATTATCTTGACATCATCATCATCCTAACCTGCCCTTATCCTAATTTATCTGGGGTCGGCGTAGCGTATTTAAAAAACAATTAGAAAGTGGAAGAAAGATATGTACCTTTCTTCCACTTTCTAATTGTTTTTTAAATTGCATGCTGCTAAACTTTTGGCAATGTTTTATGAACGGCCGCCTGCCTGCCTGACGTCAACCCTCATTGGGAATGCTGTTGTTCGTGGTAACCGCCACTGATATGGTCTCCTTCTATCTAGCTATGTCACACCAAATTATCCATGCGTCAGGTTCTGATCTTATCCTACTATCACACTTCAATAGCTTTATATTGACATAACAATCCAATATTATTTATTGTAATCATTTTACATACCTACTAATTTCTGAAAAAACAGAATTCATTTTCATCAACTAGTACCTATATAGAATGATTACAATAAATAATATTTATTTTACAATTTTGAATATATTACAATCTTGCTAGCCAAGTTGCTTATGCTTCCTGTCGTACAAAATCCATAATATAAAAATATTGTATTTTTTCCTATACAACGTTGAATAAAGAAAAATATCTTTTGATACGAATTCCGCTTACTGTTCTTTGACAAATTTATCGGCAGATTTTTGACGACAGCAAAAGGTTACGTAGCTGTACATACAATATAGGTGGGCGGAATATATCAGATCCTATTATTTCTAAGAAAGAAGAAACTGCTTATTCTACTAACAGCGCTTTTCCTTGGATTGCTTTTTCTTTTTGGTATTTTTCTTTATCGATATTTTCGCCGAATATTTTTCTAGTAAAAAGAGGGGAGTAGTGGAAAATATTATGATAAAAAGTACAATAATATGAAATGTGTCATTATTGAAGGCAGTTTAAGTAGGTAACTAAAATAGCCTTCAATTATGACTATTTAATTATTAGTTTTAACAAGAATACTAAATAAAATAGCTTTTTAGAAAAACTTTTTAGCAATACACTTTCGTCCATTTAAATTTTTAATTTTTAATTGTGTATCCATCTGAATGTGTACATTTTATAATTAAAACAATACCAACAAATTAATAATTCTATTATTAAGTGTTTTTGAAGACTTTCCCCATTTTCAAGTCTGTGAAGGTCATTATGGCAATAACGATGAACAGTCACTACGTTGCCTATTTACTTAACCACTAAACGAAAGCATATGCAAGCTACATTATACAATCCAATGCTAATTGCTAGTAATAACAAGACATCTTGTAGTAATTGCTATGCAAACAATGTTCCTAATAGCCGCCATTGTATTGCAATCATGACGTCACATGCGACCTCTGTCTCCTACAAAAAAATCAATCATTTGAACAAAACACATCAAATATTTTATTGTCCATCCAAACGCCGTGTAAAAATATAATATTAAACGTGTACGGACATTTTCGTAGAGCGTAAAAACGGTCGTAATTTTTCATTAAAATAAATGGCTTCCCTTATCTAAATAATTCTTTAAAAGTTCTCTTTCACTCACAGTGGGCTACGTTTTCAATAAAGTAGGTAATTACTTAGGTACACAATGTCGTACACAAAGCAACCCACATTTTATTTTGACGTTCGCCTAATTTTGGTACGGCTCACGTCACTCTTTTCACTTTGACTTCTGTGAACTAACTAACCTTTATTTCCAGTTTATGTAGCACCAAAAAGAAGGTCCTTTATGGAGGTGAATAGATAAATTTTAGAGAAGGCTTATATTTTCTCGTAGGGTGAGAAAATGTTTATTTTACATCTACAATATCTAAGCGAATTTTTATTGTACTGAGCCCGTTAGCAATGGCAAAAAGTCTCTCTTTATTTTTCCTGAAATACAGCTAAATTGCTTAGCGTTAAGAAAAGGTATGATAGTATGTACTTACATATCTGGATAAATTCTTTTGCAAGAACATTTTATTTATGTGCGTCCGTTACGTTGTATTTTTTTTTATGGGTTTTCTCTTACTCTAGTCTAGGTCAGAGGTGACAGAGACAAAACCGCCGATGGAGTGAACTTACCCAGAAGAAGCCTGTTCACTCTAACTTTAAAGAGATTAGGGTTGAATGCGTTCGGAAACACAGACGCAGGTAGAGAGTTCCACTCCTTTGCTGTTGTATCAGCTATAATAGTTTGTGTATTTTTTTTCTTAGCCCTTGATTCTCATTGTTAGATAGGTCATATCTAATTGGCCATAACATAAAAGTCAAAAAAAAATTTTTCTTTAATCTCAGTAAATCCTAGATATTATAGCATAGTTCTCGATCAGACAACAAAAAATTAATTTTAAACAAAAAATAAAAACCGCCTTCAAAAATCCACTACACTAAAAAGTTCAAAATAATATCAAATTTTGCTTATAATAAAATAATTTTAAAATAACAATATATAATAATAATCTGTTAATTTTGGAGTCGGTGCCTGTACTGGGAGAGGGTTATTGTTTTCCTCTTGTTAGTCACTTATGTTCGTTGTGCTGTGGTTATGTTACCGGCCTTTGTATCTGGTTGTAAACCCCACATACATCAGGCACCGACTCCAAAATTAACAGATTATTATTATATATTGTTATTTTAAAATTATTTTATTATAAGCAAAATTTGATATTATTTTGAACTTTTTAGTGTAGTGGATTTTTGAAGGCGGTTTTTATTTTTTGTTTAAAATTAATTTATTTCAGTCTTTTTAGTTTTAAGTCTAATATATATATTGTATAGGTCATATATAAGTTTGTATACTTCATACATAAGTTAATTTAGCAATTTAATAATATGGGTAGGCCTTCGAAAGCCGCTAGGACTTAATAACTGCATCGGTGAAATGTATGTGTATAACAGTGGACACTTCTGCCTACCCCATCAGGCAATACAGGCATGATGCTATGTATGTATTGAGTGGCATGAACTATACATGGATATGCGATTACAGCAATTGCGAGTGATTTGCTGTGATTTATTGAAGAGTTCCATTGTCTAACTTCGAAGATCTTCATCAGATCTTCACTAAATTGAAATGGAACCATTTCTGGGGACTACTCTTTCAAACAATTATATCGACGGACATACATACAAAACAAGGTAGCTACTGTAAAACGTTGAGGAGTTCCCTTGACTGTACTTCATCTTCATCATCAGACCCCTAATGACAGTCATAACCCATCTAGGTGTAAAGTTCTCATCAATACAAATTAATCAAGCCCAAACACCAGGTAATTGCTGTAAATCGTTAAAGAGTTCCCTAGATCGTCTTTCGGCTGCATCATCAGATCGACTCCAGACCTTCATTAAATATTAGTGCTTTAAAATACTTAATGAAAAAATTAACAAACGCACTAGTCGCCCCTACGATTTTCGAAGGTTTCCCTCGATTTCTCAGGGATGCCATCATCAGATCCTGGTTTCCTTATCATGGTACCACCGTTGAGATATCTTCCTTCCAACAAAAAAAGAATTATTAAAATCGGTTCATAAACGACGAAGTTATCCCCGAACACACATAAAAAAAAAAAAAAAAAAAAAAAAAAAAAATATACGGTCGAATTGAGAAACCTCCTCCTTTTTTGGAAGTCGGTTAAAAAATACTAGACTGATCGTTAATCTAGGTCAGATCCATTAATTTTCGTTAAGGATAGCATCTGTTTCAGTGAAACAACGTATCTTGTGTTTGATTATAAGAGAGTAAATAGATAATCACATCGTACTCACGAAACTATAGCCAAGCTATTATTATAAGATATGGTACGGAGACTTAGTATACGTATAATGTTTAGAGGACAATTTATATACGGTCACTGAGCCGTGTAATCTCTGGACAAGAATAGAACTTTCCTCGAGTCTTCCTCTTCAAAGGAACGCTAACAAAATCATATTGTCTAGATCCCAATACCTCAACCAACTAGAAAATAATGTTCATATTTTCCGGCAACCGTTCACTGCAGGCGCCCTGTCAGAAATGTCCGCCTACGGCCCAAACGTTCGAAGTGAAGCGAACATAATCTGTAGGCATGTAAGAATAAAATTTTCCTTCTAAGCAAAAATCTATGTCCTATGATAAATGTTTGTAGTTGGACATAATAAAATTATTTTGTGCAAGTCACACTGGAAGTCTGGATTGTGTAAATGTCCTACTGATTTTCCAAATTCCAACCGTCACCAAAGATAATAAAATGTACATAAATCATAGACCTAGGTTTTTCTTTTTCTTACCGTGTGGTTGATGAATAACTTAGTGCCAAGTTTAAACCACGCGTAGGTCTCTGACATGGGGTGACACAACATCCAGAATCGTGCTGGTTTCCTCACGCTGTTTTCCTTCACCGTTTTAAGCAAGTGCCAAATAATTTCTTATGCGCTCATGACGTCCAAAAGTCTGCGATGCATGCCTTGGGTTCACACTCGCGACTTTCGACTTGCCAACCGTAGGGTCGTACCACTAGGCTATCACTGCTTGAAACAGACCTAGTGTAGAAACGGCGGTAGTGTAAAAACGCGGAATATATGACCACAACAGTTTAGTTACTTTTGGTCGCGTAGTGTCAAGTACGGGGACACTGTCGTTGTTGTAAATTTATTAAGTATAAGAAAGTAGCATAATTTTTGTTGTCGCATATATGGAACATTCCTTATTTTTAGATTTTCTCTTAAAACAATATATATTATAAGTTACATACCGCACGATCACCAAGGTTCTTCACGCGGCAGTGCAGATAAGCGGGTTGTCCGACTGCAGCGGTGTAGTCGCGTTTAGTCGCGTTGTCGAAGTACGGCTGGGCGACGCTCTCGGTGCTTAATGTAGCGTTGAAAGCAAACTCTATGGTGCTAGTGCTTGTTTCTTCGCTACTGTCACCGCCGCCGCCCGCTGTAATGCCTGTAACGAAAAAAACATAATTGAAATACTGTAGGATGACTTCAATTGATTTTCCAATGCTGCTAGGAAATTCTCAGTAGCAATCCTGGATTAGGAAGTTGGCGGTTTCACACCCCCGTGCTATAAGAGCACGTAAAGCCGTAAAGCGGTCCTGCACCTGATCTCTCTCCGGTCTTGTCGGAGTCTCGTCCCTCCCATCGAACTGTGATGAGAGTGAAATAAGAGGGATTGCGGCTGTATTTGCGTATACACTTGTACATTATAATATCTCCGAAGCATTTAGCTAATTTCCGTGGAGATAGACATCCGTGACCGGAAATTCGGTCGGGTGAGTATATCGTCGTCAAAACTATGGAAGTAGTCGCTCCATGTCCGTTGCGCGTGGTATGTATGCCTAAGCACGTAAGATTGCCCAATGCACATATCTACGAAAGAGCTTAAACATGTGGCCATGTAAGGGTTTCTTATATATATTAATAAAGTAACGTAAATCTAAAGTTCTATCTGTTTGAAGTACTTTTATCACAAATAGAATTTCATTTTATTATTTGTGTTGAAAGATTGGCACATAACATTAAAATGTCAAACTTGTATTTTATTATTTGTTTTCAAGACTACATACTCCCGCTAACATATCTTAACCATACATACAATATTAAATAGCCGTTTTGAAGAGAAGCTACTTCGGTACATCTACTATTTCGTTGTGGTACAGTAAGATAGTTAATTTCGCTTTATCGTTCCAGAGATCCATGGGGTGCAATTCGACCGGCAGTTCATTTACATAAAACGACGTTTTTGTGCTAAAAGACATCACTAACCGACGCTTACAAAATTTCTGAGAACATTGGATTAAAAATTATTGCGGTTGTTTGTTGCAAAATAGATTGTTTTACATAGAATTTAGAGCCTAGTTTGTCTTGATGTTGGCAGATACGGCCTTTTAAGAGTCTTAAGAATGTTTTCTTGTAGAAATCCCATTTGTGGGTTATGGGAAAAGGAAGTGTATGAAAATTGCATGTTTAGGTAGTACGTAATAACATTATGAAAACAAATTGTTAGACGGCGCGGAGGAAAATTATTAGAATAAGGACTTAGAGGATCACGATTCAAATTAGGTGCCTACGTTATTCTCTCTTCTGCGCTGTTTCTCTTTTCTTTGATCTTTCTATGTTGATTATAATATATTTTACAATACATTCACAGTCACGCATGTGGATCTATTAGTAAAAATATAATATTTTGGGGTAAAAAAATGTTTACCGCGAGTGGAGCTCGAAATTGCAATAATTGAGCCTTTTGCTCTAAGAAGTAAAACTAATATCACCTCCCTGACTATAAAGATGGATGTAATGTATATTGTCGATTAAGAATATTTATTTGCGATAAACATGGGTTTATAGGTTTTACATACTTAGACATATTGCTGCACGTTTCACCGTAACATTGGCATGCAAAAATAGCCTAGATATACATAGGTGCTTAATACAAATTTCAAAATTTATTTCACAATTACACCAATTTAAAGACGCTGTATTTTATATTATTATGATTAGCAAGTCAACTCATTATTATTTAATTTAAAATATGGCATTATATATAATTGGCGAACTTTTAAAACTAAATCTTATCAGTTGTCATTGAAAGTTTATTGCGCCATTTCTCGCTAGTTGTAAATTCATTAGCAAATAAATTTCATTCATTCATTAAAATTAATGATAGATGGTGTAAAATTGGAGATATGTCACAACGCTTCACAGTACCTAAGTCAGTCTTCGGTGTCAGCTGCCTCGGCTTTGTCTGTCTGTCTAGGGAACGAATTATCTTGGCTTATCTAGCCTAAAAGATAGGACAAGCCCTTAGCCCGAGTGGTTTATTTACAGTATTCACTAAAATGAAACGTTTCAACGCACAAGTATAGATATTGTATTTGTCATTATTGTGTTCAGAATACCTCTTGGAGCATGTTTATTTCATTTGGAACTAGCGGTGCTCGCGATTTCATCTGCTCAACAAAATGTAACCTATATCGTTATCTAAGGACCACTCTATCTCTATACCAAAATTCAAATTTTAATGAATTGGTACAAAAAGCAGATATATTTTCATTGCATTATTAATATTAGTGTCGATATAAAAAATTATATGGTTGTTTGTGTACGACTAAGTTAACTTATTGTACCTTAACTTAACACTATTTCGGCTACTCAGCAAGGTCCCTGTTCGATTTTTTGATTGAGCAGTGTTATTGGGTTTTTCTGTTAGAAAATATTTTTGACGGGAATTAGCTCACCACTAATACATTGGACTTATATTATTTAATAATATAACTGCATTGGTGAAATGTTGGTGAATTAGGTACTGTACACCTCTACATAATCCTTCCGGAAATACAGGCGTGATACTATGTTAAGTTACCTATTCAACAGCATAACTTATAGCTTTTCCTTCTCTGCATCCGTAGGCTTACTCGTGAAAATAAATCCGGTCGATTGCCATGGGAAATCCGTCTGTTCAGACTTTTCCAAGCAAAAATGGCTTCAAAATACATATTTAAATAAGATTCATAATACATAATTGAGAAAACTGTTTATGTATAGATAAATTTATATCAATTTGACGCATTGTAAGTGCAAGTGATTTGACATTAGAATTAGATTAGGATACATTAATTTCCAGAATAACCCCAAAGGTTAAAACAAAAACTTCGTTGACGTCATATTTTTCATTTACGAGTAAGTGAGTATAAAACATAGTATCATAACATAGCATCACGCCTGTATTCCCCGAAGGGGTAGGCAGAGGTGTACACAGTTGTACACCCACATTTCACCAATGCTGTTATTAAGTCCTATGTAATAGGTGGTGAGCCTATTGCCATATACCGGGCACAATTCCAAACTCCGGGGTACTACTGAGAATTTTCAGTATTATGAGATTCCTAAAAAACTTCAAAAATAACTCACGGGTACTGGGATGCGAACGCACTTCTCTTGTATCGCAAGTCGTACTGTTCTCGCCCTAAGACTAGTGAACGCTTGAATAATATTTGAATTTCTGGTTCCTTTCCTACGTTTGAAAAAAAAAAGTCCGTTATTGACTACTTGATTTGAATATTTTGTTTGACGGTGATTCACAATTTTTTTTTCTTCGCTCTATTGTATTTTATGTTATTGTTTTTTCACTTTATGATAGTATATTATTAAATGGTCACTATGTAAATGTTTTCAACCCACTAAGTCACAAGTTCACTGAATAGTTTTTCAATTTGGTAATTGTCACAGTTTGAATATAAATCACAGAATAATTTCCTTTTATGTGATAATTATGTGCTGATAACATTTTCACTAATAGTTTATATGTAAAAGAACACAGCTATTATAAATTCAGAGATATATTACAGTTAATTAAATTTTAAAGTTAAAAATAATACGACGCTCAATGTTTACATGGCGGGCAGCGCCATCTCTATATATATATATATATATATATATAATTTATTTCAACAACAACTTTTAGTATCAAACAAAAATCCTTTACTGAAAAAAGCACAAATAATAAAGTTCTATCAATAACAGAAAAACTCAATAACACTTTGCCCGACCCGGGAATCGAACCCGAGACCTCTTGCTACAGTCGCGCTTGGAATCACTAGACCAATAAGGTGTAAGTGAGTATGTACCGCCCTAATATAATTTTTTAAGAGTGTGGTATTTGATTATCAGAATACACTACGATTTTTATGGGTTGCCTATCGAGTGATATAAATATGGGTTGGTACCTATTCAGAGTTTCTTTCATGTCTTTTTACATGAAAAATGTGGTCACGATATAATAGAGCAACCCAAGACTACTTTAGTGGTCACATTCTTCATAAAAAGTAGTGATTCATCATTTTTAAAAGTAATAAGTAAGACTTTTTTATCCAAAAAAGCTTACACACTTTTTATCAATATTTCACGTCATTTAACAAATACAAGCATCTATATTTATAAAATAATTTCTTTTTGCGCCTTCTTTATAAGTTACCAAAGGTATATATTTATAAAAAATTCAAATTATCCAACGGATTACTTGTTTAATATACGGGAAATCAATCATGGCCGATGTGCCGGACGACCACTTAAAAATCTTACAAACCTTTACCGGGATGGTATCATGGCAAAACAGCCTAATGAAAAAAAAAAACTTTTCAAAACGATTAAATTGTTTATTCGATTTAATCCATCATAAAGTGTTTATGAATTTTTGATAGACAGTAAGTGGCAATCAATTGCAGTTATTTCACCAAATATTTCTGGGGTAACAATTCATCATTCCTGGAGTCTATAACTTCTTAATATATATTATTTTATTTTTGCCTGCCTCGTTGGCGTTAGTCTTGTGTTCGATTCCCAGGTCGAGCAAAGTGTTATTGGGTTTTTCTGTTAGGAAATTCTCAATAGCAGCCCGGAGTTTGGGATTGTGCCCGGTAGATAGCAATAGGCTCACCACGTACTAGCTACATAAGACTTAATTAAGTATTATGTATATATATTACAAATGTCTATGTATTACAGCTTTGGTGAAAATATGTGAGTGTATAACTGTGTACACCTCTGCCTACCCCTTCGGGGAATACAGGCGTGATGCTATGTTATGTTAATATTTATTTAGCTAACTAAAAAAATTCGAATTTGCTCGAATATTCTAGAAATATATTGCAGCTCTTAAATAAATGTTGAAGCTATAGTATTCTAGCTCCAGTTTTATCAAAAGTAATAGCCAATCCGTTTCGCTGGAGATCTTAATAGAGCTGCTAGCCAAAGGCTTTTATACGTCCGGTATCTTTGCTGTGAATTTTAATGAAACGTACAAAAATTTTTAATACTTAGTTATCGCAACGATACACTGATTATAGCTTTGCCTTCAGTCATCTAAATATAACTTTTAAGCACTAACGGGATGATACGAATTTAATTGCAGATTTAAAAACCTACTTTGGCTCTTTGCTAGATATTCTACCCTTAACAACGTGCTCGGAGTTTATTCCTCAGTTACCGTTTGACAAATTGCAGGTCGAAGTAGGTACGAAAAATCCAAAATGGTAATACCTATTCCGATTTGTGTTTATACCTATACGCCCTAATAAAATGCAGGCCTAATCCGAATGCAAATAGCGTTCATTGTAGATATTAGTACAGTGGAAGCTGTATTTTGAATCATCTGTTTTCCATCATTTGCTGATGGATTGTGTTCGGAATCAGAATGAAAGGGAAATTTTATTCAATGAATTTCAATTGAATATGTTACACGTAGTTCAAACAATTTTAGCACAACCAAGATCAAAAGTCGCAAAAAGGTTATGCCAATTGGTATACTTCATTGATTAAAATTTCCCTTAGTTAGTTAGTGGATCATTATATTGTGTTGATTGTATATTGTATAAGGTATGATTGGGTTGACGTATTGACATGGATAAAAATACCAAATAAATAAAGATTAAAAAAAAACTGTTTCCCAAAAAATGGCTCAGACTTTTTACACTGCGCGGTTGATAATGTTCGATTTCTGCACGGAGCAAATATTTGTATGATCTACAGCTAATTGTTCTGGGTCTGGGTGTGTGTGCATGTGAGATTGTATGTATGTAGAGTGGGTTGCCCCATCCTATGGACTCTTCCTCGTTTAAAAAAATGAGGTAAACCTTTAACAATTTATTATATCTACATGCTTATTGTAAATCAATTGTTTTTATTAAATTTCTAAATAGTATTAAAAGCTTATGGTTTTCACAAGGCCAGAATTTCTTAGTCTACGGATAAACGTTATACACTATACTTAGGCAAAGTAGCACCAACTTAACTTTAACCGTAACCAACATACTGTGTCATGATGTAACGTTACTGTGTAATTTTGACAGAATTTGCATAGACAAGCTGTCAACATAATTTACTAGCATGTCGGTTATGGGTAAAATGTTGATGCAACCGTGCCTTAGTTGTTATTCTTATAGTAACCAGTTGTCTATATTTATTTATTTGAGTTTGTACTATAAATGTTTTTTTCTCCTCCGAATATTTTTTTATGTTTTATACCCACGTATATATCACCCATGTCATAATAATGTGGCAAAACGTTCTTCTTCCTTATTTTCAACAAAAATAGTAAACATACCTTGATTGAAATTGACAACGGTTCTGACAATGTATAAAAATCCTATTAGGGTGAAAATTTCAATTGTCATTTAATGACTTGACAGACTTGCTACTTTTAGCAGTCAGCGCTTTTGCGACTTTATCAATGCTGTATGCATCATTTGACAGCTCTCTGCGTTCGGTCACAATACGCGCTAAATCGCGCATTTCGGCGAATGCTTCGAAGTTACATCGCGTTTTGGCAACTCTCTGTGGCCGGGGCTTAGAGCTCAGTCGCTGCTACGAGCTTTCGAAAAACGAATAAATCACTGATGCTGATGCTGAAAGTAAGCTGGGGTTAGAACACATCGCCGCATCGATATTTCGAAAAGCGACTAAATCACTGATTTGTGACGCTAAAAGTCGCATACCTGTTCAGGCCTTTATGTACAAGTTATTGTGAGTGCTATGATTATGATGACCACCCGTAGGTCTCTGACATGGCTTCACACACCATCAAGAACATCAAATTCTAATTCAAATAAACCGGATTGCAGGTACCTACTTATCAAAAGTCAAAACTAGGTGTGCTGGTTTCGTCACGATGTTTTCCTTCACCGTTATAAGCAAGTGATAATTAATTTATAATACGCACATGACTTAGAAAAGACAGTGGTGCGTGCCTTGCTACCTTTGACTTCTTAGTCCAACGGTTATACCACTAGGCTATCACTGCTATGAAAGCCAATTAACAACAGGCATCTGTAGGACCGATGTAAGTAGAAACTCCAGAAAAAAGAAACAACGAATTACGAAGTGATAAATAGAAATTTCATTTCTGAAGTTATGTGTGTGTACAATGTACTGCCACTGCATCTAAATTTTATACGTTATTAAAATTTCTTTTTGTTCTTTAATTTGTCGGTGGACCAACCGCCATTGCTTTCTATCCTCTGCTAGTATTCTGACCTTTTGATAGGTCTCGACTCCTACTTTCTCCTTCACTTGTTGTACAAAGCTTGGTCTTTCTCTTCTTCTCTTTTCCTCTATTATCTTTCTAAAATGGTCTTAAATAGTTGTCGTGTCGTATCAAGTGGCAAACCAGATTTCCTCTCCTGTATAGTTCTTACGAGTAAGAACTGTCTTTCCTCGTTAACCATAAGTTACACTTCCTCACTAGTTTTCCTTTTCGTCCAACTAATATATTAATTAAAATATAATAGTGTATATTTATGTACCCAATAACTTAAATGTTGTCACGATTATTTAGCTTTGAAATGACAGAAATATAACGAGATTTGATAGCTACATATCTTCAAATTTGTTTTATTTGTAGCGCGTTTAACTTAATTAAGAAAGTGAATACATAAATAAATGAAATAGTGCGCATAATTATCGAATGTAGAGAATTTTGCTGCAATAAATGCTGAAGGTACGTTTTGGAGGCCCGATAATCCTGACGACCGGAGTTCGTCGTGACCTACTTTCAATCCTTCACTGACCGATTTTCCTTTCAAATGTTCAATCTGACATTTCTCATCAGCAACAATTAATTCAGTCGAATTATACCAATAGACGATGTAGGTATTGACCAGAAATAGTATTACGCCTATATTCCACGGAGGGGTAGTCAGAAGTGAACCCTACCCCGGAAACCATTTACCGATTCTGTTGTTAAGTTTTATAAATAAGAATTTACTAACAAAAAATAAACAAACTGTATGAAATTGGTGTTACCGTACATAACATAAACATAGCATCACGCCTATATTCCCCGAAGGGATAGGCAGAGGTGTTCACAGTTGTACACCAACATCTTACAATGCGGTTATTAAGTCCCAGGTAATAGGCGGCGAGTCTCTCTTTTCGCCAATAGTGTATCGTGTTGTAGTACATAATTGAGATGATAAAAGTTACATCTGTCGTTTTTACATATGAACATTAAAGGCTCTAACACAAATAATGGCATGTTGCATTTATGCGAGAAAGCCTGAATAAACTCAATATTATAAATGTATTCAACTGTAAATTTGTATAGAAATAATGTGCAGAAACATTGCCTCTGGAATTTGATCATAGATTTCAATATCGGCACATACCCAATGCTCAAACAGCTAACTGAAACAGATGAATTGATTGTCAAACTTAAATATGAAGGTTACGTTGTTCAAAGATTCTATGCAGAAAGTAATTGAAACATATCATAACATGCATTTCATGTATACTATTCTGCAACCCCACTTCAGCACTGCTGTTATTAAGTCCTATGTTGTTAACATGATACCATCTATGATATACATACAATTGGCACAATTCCAAACTCCTGGCCACTACTGAGAGTTTCCTAATAGAAAAGTTCAATAAAACTTTTTTCGACACGGGAATCAAACCCAGAATTTCTGCAGGACTGCACTTGCTTGCCATTAGCTACCGTTTTACATATAGTTCAGACTCCGAACATTATGTATTTATTCAAAAGTTTTTCCTAACTCATAATAATATTTACTAAAGTTAACAATTATTAACCCTCCGACTGTGAGTTTGTCTTTAAATTAAAGTGTTCGGAATTTCTGCGGGTAGATTAACGAATGAAAAGATTGTGTCTCTCGATATAAAAAAAGAGAGTTAATGTGGAACTATAGGTTGAACCGTAATTCTTTCAATAAAAGTAAATATAAGGAATATTCTAAGATATATAAAAAAATTATACAATTAACACAGCGCACTCAAAATAATTATAAAATCAAAGCATCTGTTAATAAATCTAAAGCTACTTGGGGTATAATAAATAGTTCAAAAATCAACATACCCAAGGATTCAATTACCGCCATAAACATTGATGATCAAATTGTAACTAATCCACAACTGATATCAGATGCCTTTAATAAATTTTTCATTGAAAAAATTACCCCTGCTCCAAATTCTGGCAAACAAGGAACCCTAAATATTGAGAAATCTAAGGAATCAATGTTTATGGCACCAAGTACTCCATACGATATTTTAATGATAATATATCCCTAAAAAATACATCTAGTTTGGGGTATGATGGAGTCTCTACAAAAATTATCAAATATGTTTCATAACAAATTTGTGATCATTTAAGCAATATTATAAACTTTTGTATAAATTCAGGAACTTACCCAGAAAAACTGAAAATATCTGTAATAAAACCATTATTTAAAAAAGAAGACAAACAAAGAATGGATTGCTATCGACCTATTGCACTCATACCAATACTGTCAAAAGTATTTGAAAAATACATATAGTACCAAATTTATAGATATTTAGAAAAAAAAACGTACTGTCTGAATATCAAAAGGGTTTTCGTAAAAATAAAACCATTAATATGGCTATATTTGATTTTTTAAATAAGGTCACTGCAAATGTAGATAAAAAAACGGCGGTTTTTGCAATATATTGCGATATGACGCAAGCCTTTGATTATGTTAATCATGACACTCTGCTCAAGTTAGACGCATATGGCATCAGGAGTAACGTGCTACAACTTATAGAAAACAATCTTAAAACTAGGAAACAGTATACAGAAATTTGCAGAGTCAATGCCAAAACTAAGCGTGAAGAAATAGACGTACAGTTAAATATGGGGCCCTCAAGGGAGTGTACTGGGTCCGTTACTTTTCATTATTTATATAAATGATTTACCTAGAATCACAAATTATCCGAAGTCCCTTTTTGCTGATGACAGCATAGTAACTATAAATGCAATTAATAAAATGTTATTTGAAAATAAAATTAATCACACTATTAAATCAATAATTGACTGGATGAATAGCAACAACCTAAAAATAAATCTACAAAAAACTAAAATTATGTTCTTTAGCCAACGTATAGCAATTCCAAAAATTTAAGCTGCACTTCAAGGAGTGCAATTACTTAAAGTTGATACATCAATATTTTTTGGTGTAACAATAGACAGAAACTTAATTGGAAACCTCACACAGAACATATGTGCAAAATAATCAGCTCATCTGCCTACGCACTCATTATAAATTCTGATGCGCTACTCACAGCATATCATGGCATAGTAAATTCTAAATAAGATTCGACATCATATTCTGGGGAAATTCCACTAATAAAGAAATCGTGTTTAAAGCCCAAAAAAGGTACATTATGGCTATGTTTGGAATAAAGAATACTAAAGTTATAATATTAAATGGAAAAAGAATACGGTCGCGAACAGGATTCGAACCTGCGCCTCCCGGATGAATACTCCAGGCGCTCTGACCACTAAGCCATCTCGACCTCTGCTCACCACCGCGAATTCTTCTTCCATATTTTAACACGTCTTATGGCGACGTCATTGCAATCAATTCAGTCCCTATACTGGTGACGGAACCGACACGACTAACTTTGCAGTTAATACAATGCCGTAAAGAATGCAATTACCTTAATAATTCAAGATAAATCTTTGAAAAGCATTAACGCATGCTTAGCGAACTCTAAAGTTATAATATTAAATGGAAAAAGAATACGGTCGCGAACAGGATTCGAACCTGCGCCTCCCGGATGAATACTCCAGGCGCTCTGACCACTAAGCCATCTCGACCTCTGCTCACCACCGCGAATTCTTCTTCCATATTTTAACACGTCTTATGGCGACGTCATTGCAATCAATTCAGTCCCTATACTGGTGACGGAACCGACACGACTAACTTTGCAGTTAATACAATGCCGTAAAGAATGCAATTACCTTAATAATTCAAGATAAATCTTTGAAAAGCATCAACGCATGCTTAGCGAACTCTAAAGTTATAATATTAAATGGAAAAAGAATACGGTCGCGAACAGGATTCGAACCTGCGTCGAACGTCGAACGTCGCCATAAGACGTGTTAAAATATGGAAGAAGAATTCGCGGTGGTGAGCAGAGGTCGAGATGGCTTAGTGGTCAGAGCGCCTGGAGTATTCATCCGGGAGGCGCAGGTTCGAATCCTGTTCGCGACCGTATTCTTTTTCCATTTAATATTATAACTTTAGAGTTCGCTAAGCATGCGTTAATGCTTTTCTAAGATTTATCTTGAATAAAGAATACTGATAGCTGTAGACCTTATTTTATTCAATACAATATTTTAACACTTTCGTCATTATTTATTTATGAAGTAGCTATTTTTGTTATAACACATCCTAATTTATTCAGTTAACTATCAGATGTCATAATTCGCAATCGCCGTGATAATACTAAACTTTGTATAGTAAGATCAAACACTGCATTAATGCACAAAAGTGTATTTTGCTTGGCACCGATAATATATAATAAAATCCTAGGCCTAGGCCTTTAATTCAACTGCCCCTTATACAATTTAAAAAACAACTTAAAAAGTATCTCATTTCCAAATGTTATTATAGTCTAACAGAGTTTCTAAATGATTAATTTTTAATGTATACAAATTGTTTAATAACTAGAGTTATGTATTATGTTAGAAGCTGTGAAAATATAATTTATTTAAATAGTTTATTTGGTTATTGGTTAGCTTAGCTTAAGTATAAATAGTTTTTAAGTAAATAACTTTTGTACGCCATCATTGGCAAAACATGTGGTAGTAGGAGTCCGGCACAGCGTCCATGATGGATTTTCCACACTCAAAAAAAAAAGGTCCCATGCCGATGCCGCAAGATGTTCGATATATAATCGAACATCTTACATGCGGATATTGTAAAAAAACCTGTATTGTATACTCATGTTTTACAAAATAAATGTCTTTATCTTTTGTCTTTGATATGTCATACGAAATACATTAAAAAGTAAGTAAACGTAATGCTCAAAAATTGTATGCAAAAATATGATTATTGGTATAACCGCTTTCGAGATTACGTGTGTGAACGACTTTTACTGCCCGGTTTTCAGTCATGTCCTACATATGCTCTATAGAATTCTTGTCTGGACTTTATGCTGGCCACTGCATTATAGAATGCCGTCCTCTTCAAAGAGATGGCTTTGTGTTTGAAAAGATTTGGGGTAAGTATGTATTCTGCCTCATATTATAGGTTTAAAGGTATTACTACGTTATGTAGATGTAAAGTTTTTAAGCTGACAGGGTCACTCAAATTCCAAAAACGAAATTCCTTTATTATAATATAAGGCTTTTATTAATTACATTGATTTAAAATTAAAAGTATGTTCGCGTAATTCAGTATTAGAAGACGCATTTCTTCGGATATAAAAAGCTTTATAAAAATAAATAGTAAAGTATTATAATAAAAGAAAAGCTTGGGTCGCATTCATACAAACTTAATAAGTGACGTGTCCCGTAATTTTAATTCCAATGGAAGGATTACAACAGACTTCAGATACATTTTAACTAGAAGGCATTTTACGATACAGGGGTATATAGCAAATAACTAATTCAATACAAACAATTTCTCGTTGACCTTTTAAATTAGGTAAGAACTTCGTTACCCCAAAAAATCAGCTAGCGTAACCTACAGTTAATACATACAGAATTTCTACAAGTAAATAATATAAGCTACCCTTGGTTCTCAATTCCCGCGCAATCACGATTTTTATGCCACGACCTCCAGCCGCGCCCGAGTGTATTTGCAAATGGAAGATTCATAGACATTGAATTGCGTATTTGACCTTCTTTTCCACTGTGATGGAATGAATTTTGCCCCACCTTCACATGCCTACGGGTTTTAATGAACCGTTGGAATTGTGAAAAATGTCTTTGAGGATCAACTACACATACCTAATATATAGTATATAAGATGTAAATAAGGAAGAATCGTGCTACGCTTAACTCAAATTAATTCTGATAGGTGATTATGAGAGAGATCAACTGTGGACTAACTTGTAGTCGTTTGAACCTAGGAAATCAAATCTGCTTTACACGTTATTTTCTGCGTAATAATAAGAAAATTTCTAGACCACAAGTAACTTTCGAAAGGGATTTCGTATCGGCTCATAAATTACTTTAAAAACACAAAAGTTGTTAGGCTATCGTTTCCAAACACCTTATTAGCACACATTAAACATTTACAACGCAAGATGACAAGTAAAAACAATCACGTAGGTACTAACATCCTTTAAAACAATTAATCCATAAAGAATCTTTTGTAGCGAGAATAATGGTTTTCATCGATGGTATAGGGATACCGTCGTAAAAAGTAATAAAATCGACCGCGAACATTGGTTACAAACATTTTTACGTTCACAATAGAAAAACGGAAACGAATATAACGAGAACAATTAAATCAAATGCACAGAGAAGAAAATGAACAAGAAACTTCATTTCAGAATGCCAGTGAAATTCACTATCAAATAAATTGTAGAAGTCGTACGTGAGAACAAACGGCTTCTAGAAATATCGCGAGGAATGATACAATGTTCAACGACAGTACGTTACCCTGGAGACAAGGACATTGTTCTTTCTAGAGATGTGTTGTTTGGTTCTCTCGAAATTTATAGCTTTGTCCTTAAAAATAAAAACGCCAACACTATGTTCTTACTGCGTCGTGTTAGATCGTGCTTTTTAGGACAGAAATCCGGGTCTGAAATTGGCAATTGACAAACTCAGTGACACCGAGTGTTTTGAAATACCATACATTATATTTTAAGTGCTTTTATTCTAAAAGGTACATTAAAGCTTTTAAACAGGCTGGAACGTCCATGAAGCCAACATACAGAAGACAGAATCAAACGTTCCATATGACCTAAGGATATGACAGGTAGTGACAACTGTGAGTTGTGATTCCTGCCTCAACTGTTGGCATGGTTCCCACATACAAACGGTGCTTCGTGGATACGTCATTTGTCACTCACCACAATGACTGACACTAGCGCCAGAAACTTGCCAACACTAAACATGAGTGAAGGCTCCGAACTAGCTAGGTGACTACAGTAAGTTTTATCTTGATTAATCGAAAATTTAATTTAATTTAATAAAGACACTATGTTTGTCTGGAATACATGTACTCCGTATTTTCGTCGACAATGATAAACAAGCATTAGTAAACAACTCGACCATGAGATTATCTTTATTCCAAAAGTTTATCCATCTTACATACCTACACAGAATACATTGTACTCAGCATTTGTCATACGAGAGGTTTAAAATCTTCAAGATTTAAAGTCGCAGACATCTTTCATATATCTCTGAAACGGGGCTAGGTACTTACAAAGTTCTAGTAATACCTCTTTAACAAAGAGCTGCAGATTACGTAAAAAAGGAGATTAATTAATCTGTTTTAGAAAATCTCGACAAGGTCTTTTAGAAAACTCAAATTGAAAAGAATTGTAATTAGATATCTTCAGTTTTCCTGTAAGAATATAAAATTTGAACTCGAGTATGTTCATTGAAACGTTTAACAAAAAATGAAAGCGAAGCAAAGCGTTTGGCGATCTATAAAGTAGAAAGCTACTTTCCTTTCAAGTCAAAAGTTCGATTTGTTACTTCCACGGGAGCTGTTTATCGAAGTGCCTGACATTAACCTCTTACGAATGGTCTTAGGATTGAATAGGCGGTGGGCGGACGACTCACTTCCAAAGAACGTCCATCATTCAGGCAGCTGCCAATATCACTAACGTCCTTTCTCACGGCGAAAATTATAATACGATGACTCGATTTCAATTTGTTCATAATGCAAAAGCTTTATTGATCAAACTTTATGAAACCTTAAATGCGCTAACGCAATATTGCCTGAGTAGATACTTGAGGACACAGATTGACAAATATTACATGCTAATAATATGAAAAAGAGCCAGTAAGTTCGGTAACATATGGAATTGAATATTGATTGAATACTTTCGAATGACATCTCCCAATTGTTTCGATATGAAAAAGATAATGTTCACTTAAGTTCGATATTTTTGTCCTTGAGCGAAAGGCAACAAAGGGCAACTGAAATTGTGAGGGTTTGAAGATGACTAGAAACAGAAAATGATATCTTACTTAGGTTACAAGTAAAAAGTCTGTAAAGTAAAGGGTCTGTTCAATAAAAACCTTTTTTTAAGTATTTATTGCCTTTTCGTATAGTTATTATACATATAAAACTCGATTAAAGTGTAAAAGAGACCGTCGATATAACGTTGAATCTATTGATAGGCATAAGATGTGGGTAGGTACATACTCGTAATAATAATAATAAAATGCCTAGAACACATAGCTAAATAATTCGACGTCAAAAATATAATCATCGGATCGCTGTCTGTATATGTAAGATATATGAAAAAATAAATAAAAAATTGGGACCTTTATCAACGCAAATATCACCCAAAACAATTATTGTCAGAATTTTTGTCTGTTTGTCTGTGCGTTTGTGCAGGCTAATCTCAGAAACGGTTTATCCGATTTAGATGTGGTTCACTTATCTATTAGATTCACTTATATATTATGGTAAGCTTCACTTAACATTAAGTGTTTGTTTCATGTCAATCGATTCATAACTAAAAAAGTTATGCCAATTTAAAGAATGACATCGAACATTTGTTAATTATGAATTTGTGTTCATACATGACATGGTGTTAATTTACGACATCCACGCGGACGGAGTCGCGGGCACAGCTAGTACATAATAAAATTGGACAACGTATACAAAGTCCACAAACCTTTGAATTAATGAACAACATATTTATCTACTTAAGTTTGATATTAACTTAGTATTTATGATGAATAATTTAACAATGAATTAAAGTTTTACCAAAGCTATTGAAAGAGCCTATAATTTTTCCACAGAAAAATAGTTCAAACAGAAGTTTTAGGTCAAACTTTGATTACTTTTGGATAATGGGCTTTATACGATAGTGCTTATAAATATCTATAACATTTTATATAATAATATGGCAATCAATCTGTTTACATTCGATAAAATATCGGAGGGTTATCGATCATCCGTGAAATTGCTAGGACTTTTATGAACATTTTGAGCACTCATTGCTCCTTGTAAATCCGGTCGTTACGCGATCGCTGAGGTGAACCAACACTTAGCGCAGCTAGTCTATTGATGAGTGATCGCTAGAAGTAATTACTTCAAGGCATCTTTATATTTCAAATCCATGGCACGTTAATCTGCCAGCCGATACTAGCGAGTCGCTTTCAGTTTGCCTGCTTTCATTGTGATGTATGCTTTATATTTATTATTAATAAATAATTATTAACATTCTTTACCACAACCTCGACTATTATGATCGACTATGTACATTGTACATACCTAGTCTAATTGTCGAAAATGTGAATTGCGCGCCTAATTCATAATAGAAAAGGAACCTAGACTGATCGAAGATTTGACTTCTATACAGACGAAATAAAGAATAGATATTCATATTATAGCCAGGTATTTTGATCCAACAGCAAGGCACAGGTTTGCCATGCATTTATCGAAGCAAACTCTCAGTCAGACTCCACTTTACGCATACTACTATCTTGGCCATTCTTGGCTAATGGGGATACTTCGCCAACTCAAAACACAAATGCATTTAGCGAGGCTTGCATCTGTGCACAGGAGTGCCCTGCCAATAATTACGTTTTAAATAGTTTTGAGGACGTACGTAGATGGGATCAAAGGTATCTGTAGATGTTTTAAACACTTTTGTTGTTTTTAATCATCCGACAACAATAAAACTTCTGTGAATGTGGAAGTCCGCGAAAACGTTTGACAAAAACAAAAATAGAAAAGTCTGCTTTTATTTGTACCTACCAAAAAAATAACAACGGGCACAGGAGTTAAAGTTTTCAAAATAGCCAGAGTATAACATAGGTATCAATAAAAAATGAGGTCTCTATACTAATAGGATTCGAGACCTTTAGATATTTATTTATTATTAGCGGGTTTGTTCAAATATGAAAATACCACCCCAATTAAGACCATAATAATTAAATGCTTAGACTCATATGTATATTATTTTGCTTTCTGACTTAATGGTTCTTAGTTACTTATCCATAATGTTTAAACAAGGTCTAAGCACAAGGTATGATACGATTACCAAAACCTCAAACTTAAAGAGCAAGATATTCCGAACTTGAATCTGACTTTGAGTTTGAGCTCGAAAATCTTAAGCCAGAGGCAAATTTCCCAACATTTTCATTATCGAAGTACTAAGTAAAGTCAGTAGCAGTCAGTGGGAGAGAACCAGACTAATGGATGGGTAAAGCCCGTTAAAACCCTGTTAATGGCGATACGTGAACACTTGAGCTTAAGCAAGGACTTTGAAAGCTTCATCGAATTCGCTTAAGCGCTCTCTTGTACAGGGATAGCCCAATTACGAAACAATAAATGTGACAACATTTGACTGTACAAACAATGGTTATTCATGTAATCCTACTAATATAACTAATGTGAAAGTTTGCATGTTTGTTTATGAATTCGCAGAAACTACTGAAGGGATTAAGAAGAATTTTGGATTATAGTTACTTTTTCTTTTGTTACTTATTCTGGGGTGAGTTTGGATATTTCGATGTTTTTTATTTTATCAATTCCACGAAAAGGGATATCCTCGGATGAAGCTGCGGCATGCAGCTCGTATTAATATAAAATCGGCTTTCCAAGCTTATTCTAACGCTCGTGATTGTTATGTCGCAGGTTCGATTCCCGCACGGAGGAAATATTTGTATGATCTACAGATAATTATTCCGGGTCTGGGTGTGTGTGTGCATGTGTGATTATGTGTCTGTAAACGCACCCACGATACAGGAAGTACTTCCTAGTGTGGGGCAACGTTTAGACTTATATTACATTTTTATCACGTGTAGTCCAATTTCTGAATCGCAGTATATTATTTAAAAGGAGTTGAAAATCATATAAATTATAAGTTCCATTTATTTACACCAAGTTTGTTTACATTTCGCAATGATTGTTCAGGTTTCACGGAGTAAGAAATTTTCGACACTTAAATATGAAGAATATAATATCACAAGGGATGACTTATAGGATTATACTCAATAATTAATAGAATTGAAAATAATAGCGAATATTAATCTCACTTATTTAATTAATTTAGCTAACCTTCACATAATGAGTTTTTAATTTAACTTCTTGTATTACACTGTATGAAATTGTGTCTACATTAGTAAGTATGTAATTAGTCATGAAAATTAATAGATTTTTTCTACTTTAAGTTAAGAAGATACTATAATCAGACGGAATGATTACCGGGTCGGGTAAAGTGTTATTGCATTTATACGTTAGCAAATTCTCAGTAGTAGCCCGGAATTGGGATTTGTGCTCGGTTACTGGCAAAAGGCCCACTACCTATTACATGGGACTTGAGATAATAATAGCATTGGTTTCTATTTTACACCCTTGGGGAACTTAAGCGTGATGCTATGTTATGTTATAATTATGATCAGATGTGGGTGTGCAATTATGTACACCTCTGTTTACCATTTCAGTGAATACAGGCGTGATGCTGTGTATGTATGTATAATAAGATAAAACTGATTTTTAGATAGAAAAAAAACTAGTCGTATGCACGAACATGCGATTACAGCGATTGCAAGTGATTTGCTGTAATTTTCTAATTTAACTTGTTCATTTAAATTGAGTTACAATTCACGAAGACATCTCTGAACATACAAAAAAATATCAAACAAATTGAAAACCACTTCCTTTTTGATTCGATTAAAAAACTAAATAAAATCTAAACAGTATCTATCAACTGTCCTATATCATCCAATATCTATTGCGAGACTAGTCCAACTACAAATAGAAAGTCAGTATGTACTGGTTTAATCTGATCGGTAGCTTGTTCATGCATTTTCTCCACCAGTTTTATATTCAATCCCATTTTACAAGAGCTTGAATGGAACAGATAGAGGTTAACGTTTAGACTGGGTTATTTCATGAATGTTTTACTTATACCGCAAACTAGTTAGTTTTTTAATGGTTGCTAGAATTCGGTGGCAGACACGGCACGATCTAATGGCTCTTGGCTCTAGATGATGCCCCGTGGAGGGGTGACACGTATAAAGTAGTTTGTGGTAGTTGCAAGTTTTCATCGCTTGTGTATATATAGTGTTGCATCTATTTGCGGGCGGGCGGGCGGTGCACAGGTAATTGCATGACTTCCCTTCAATATTGTGGAAGTAGCTAGATATTGTATTTATTTGCATCTATTGTAATAGACTTCCGCAAGGTAACATCTGAATCTATTCAATACAGTGGTTAGATTTATCAGTACCAAAGAGAATATTACAAACTTCTGAATAAATTTCAAAACAACAAAAATCAACTCTACATTTTAATGTTTAATGAGCATAAATAAAGCAATAAAAGGTGTGTCAGAGTCATGGAAATCGATAGTATCTGCCTATCACAATGGGAAACAGGCATGATTGTATGTATGTAAATTTTATGGTAATAATTCCATCAGTTTCCGTTATTTCCCAGTTATTTCGGAATCCTAATACAAATACACAAATCTTGTATTTCCGCTTGAATTGTAAGAAATGACAAAACTTTTTAATTACATTCCGAAGCCCTACATAAGGATAATGTGTTCGCCTCAAAGATTTCATTAGTAGAATGATTGGTTGGATCTCGTCGCCCTTAGTGACCCGCTTCTCAAATTTCCATTTCATTTCGTCCCCATTTCATCACATTCCAGTCCAATTTCACCCTGTTTTACGTTACGTCATTGTGTAACTAACATTTTATTACCACTCGTGAATGTACGAATGTTACATGTTACATAATATATATTTTCTTTGAAAACCTTTTCCATTATTAAAGCACTTGGGAACATAATTTTACCGCACTTAAAATTAATTTTTACTCGTAAACAGAATTAATTCTAGAAACGCTTCAGAGAATCACTCTAAAGGTTTTCGAGGAAGTTCGAAAGAAATTACTTCCTAGTTTTTGCATCAGACTTGAGCAGTTCATAATGCCGTTTTGTGCAGCAAGAAATAATATAAAACAATACCTTATACACGGATCTGAAAAATATACGGATGTAACCTTGCCTTTTCTTAGGCGAAGCATAGATTACGCACACACACACGCAGCGTACTGGCGCCTACTGGATGAGTTTTAGGTATTTGTATGCGTTTAGCTCGTGTATGACAAGCTAAATTGGATGACTAGGCATGTTTCTCACATGTCGTACGCAACGTTCCGTCCGTATTTTTAAGATCCGTGATTTATACTAGTTTCTATAGTTAATTCTTGAGGTTTAATAGCAAGGAATCCGACCGATACATTCTTCATAATAACAAACCCCTGGGAGAACAAAGCTATTTTCCAGGATAAAAGGTAAAGTTTCACCAAAATCTATTCAGTAAGTAGTTTATGTGTATATAAAGAAACATCCATCCTCACAAACTTTCTCATTTATAGTATTAGTAGGATTCATGCTATTATACGTAGATACAGTTCATTGAACCCGTCTATATGATCGAGTTAGAAGGCATCTCTTTAATTAAGATATTACTTTCACGATAACTTTCTCATTAGCAGGATATATGTTAGTTCAAGATTAACGCGATAAGACGTGGCTGGGTGGGATTGGGAACGTTCGTTTTTCTCTGAAACCTTAGAGCATTCAACCAAAATCAGATTTGATCTCGGAAAATGTTAGGGTTGAAACTTAACAGAATATTCAGGAAAGTAGGTATCAGTAAGTAAATATAGAACGGTTTAATGAACAAATGCAATGCTTTACCCAAAACCCGGTCTTGTAATTTTTGGAGCAATAGATTTTTACTAATAAAATTGTCAAGATGGATTATAATTATCACGGATGGAAAATAAGTAAAATAAAAAAACACAAAAAAAACAGTTATTACATTTGATAGACTTCAATGAAAGTAATGAGGTTTATCAATTGACTTGTACAATCTTTGTTTTAGATCTGTATACAACCATAGACATAATCACATCTAGATTTACATGTTTATCAACTTTCATTTATAACTAAATAATTTATAATCTCGTTTGTTATCGAACTCCTCCGAAACGGCTTGACCGATTTTTATGTTATTTTTTTCGTAGGTATATTTGGTAGGTCTGAGAATAGGTCGTAGGCTATTTTTTATACCCCTAGGTGATAAGGGTGGCCATAAGGCTATCCAGCAAATTTATATGGCAGAACAACGTTTGCAGGGCACAGCTAGTAATATATAAAAAACACAATAATAAATACAAATAAATAATAGCAACAATTGTATTTAATAAAAAATAAAACCTGCATACTAAAAGGCTCGTTCCATAGATGGAAAGAAAAGGTAATATGACTGATACAAATAGACTAATTATAATATTGAGCACAAAGTTTGCTCGTAGAGGAAGCATTCCTGACGCTCGTATTACATAAGAAATGTTGACAGGATGATTGCCGAGGACTGGAACGCGATGCGTTGAACTTTAGTAGCAAGACGAGTCGACGTCTTGGGCTGCACCTGGATGAAACTAGCACCGCGACACTAGGGACCGAGAAGGATTGCGCAGGTGAAGATATGCTTATACCCAGCAATAGGGTGAAGTCAGACTGCATACGATGATGATATTTTTTATTTACATTTCGATGTACCCGAGGGTTCCGTATGAAATATAACCTTTTAACAGTTAAAGGGGTTTCGTTCCTCATTTTGAGCTACTATACCCTACATTCAGTACAAATGTAAGCTTGATTACGCAAAAGGATTGAAAGTAAGTTAAACTTTTCAACCAAAGCCAAAGTAACGAATGGAATGCTGAGAATTAAGTTAGAAATAACTCAGATCCCGAAGTAATTTGCGTGGGTATTGAAGAAAATTCTCGAAGGCCAGTCAATAGTTTGAAAGAGGCGTTATTGACACAGCTTAAAATAAACCTAAATTTTTGTAAACAAAACAGTAGGGTTAGGTACTCTTGAAAATAAATTCGCTCTGTTGACATGGAAATATGTCAGTTCGTACTTTGAAGTGCCAAAATGTCTTCAAAATAATTAATGAATTGGGATATTAATAAGCCAACATGCTGCAAAATTGTGATAACTGTGATGTAGGTAAGTTTATTTTAACATTACACATTGTTTCAAGGAGTTGATTTAACATTGGAATTGGATTGGAATTCATATTTATCTCAAAGTACCCCACTGGTCCTAAATATGATCTGTAACAAGAGTAAAGAGGCCTCAAGGGTTCGTATTTTTTGTGAATTAACTTTCGTGTGTCACGTTCATATTAATCATTGTTCACCAGTTATTACTTACGTGAATTGTTCGGAATTGCCCAACTAGTTCGGAAATAGAACGAGCTGTGAACAGGATTCGAACCTGCGCTTCCCAATTAAATACACAATACAATCACTCTGACCATCTCAACCTGTGCTTACTACCCCAAATTCTTCTTCCATATTTTCATATGTCATTTGGTGACCTCATCGCCATTTATTGAGTCCCTCTTCTGGTGACTGAAACTTAAATTTAATCCAGGTACCGCAGGTTCGAAATTTGCTTACAATCAAATTTTTCTTTGAAAAAAATGTTTAATACTTTTAGAGTCCGCTAAATATGCGATAATGCGTTATAAGATTTATTTGTTTAAGTAATTATTTTTTTGTGGAAAGTATTTTATTATCTATCTTATCGTTTACGCTCTAAAAATGTTATAAATGGGTTTTCAACCAGTTTCCTTGTACCCTAATATCGTCGACAGGTCATTAGTACGACGTAGTATATCTAATACCGTAATTAGGGCTTATCAAGCCAAACCGGTAACACGTAACTTCACGATTTATCTAAGCGGATAATAATGCCTTGCGTAACTTTGATAAGAAAATTTATTTCGTATTTATGGTCATAGAATTTTATGCTTTTGTCTCTCGCCTTTTTTTATTTCATTGGTTTGTAGGCATAGAGGCTATATCTTCGAAATAGAGGTTATAAAACTGTTTTATTTCATAATGGGATTGTTAGAATAATTATTTCTTTATTCTTGTTTTGTAGATAGCAGAGTTGTAACTTTTTCATAGTCAAGATGCGTCATTACGAATCCAAAACTGTCATCAAATAATTATGGGTTAACTAAGTCGGTCCTTTTCGTTGTTGTGTTAATATTGTTGTATAGTTAATATTTTTCTTATAGTGTGGTTGATAAATATAGACTCACCGCTACTACTCACACTACTTTCATGATCTGTCAAGAATTTCACGTAGACCTATTACTCCACTTTGTCCCCCACAGAGAAGAACGGTGTTGGGAGCCAACTCCCCTTGTGCTAGATTTTGTAAGGCTTTAAATAGTTGCAGCGACCAAGTCAATTTTCACTTTGACTCTCTAACTAAGCAGAAATCTAAAATATTGAACTGTTTGACTGACTTGGTTTAAGATTTTTTTATGGTTGGCATAAATGATTGTTTTTTGTTTTGAGTATTATGTTTACTTGTAAAGTTTTTATGTACCTAAGCTTACATTAAGTTAATTTAATTTTGTCCATGTGGTGTTTACCGTTAAGTAATTGTTGCAGTGTATGATGTTTTAAATGCATGTTTTTCTTTCAAAATCGTAGTGTAAACAATTGTTGCTAGACCTATTAAATAAATAAACAATCTACTATAAGTTTAAACACCCAGCACTCTTTTAAAGTGAAGGTACGGAAATATTTATATAATAAAATTAGTGCAGATTCCTCTCAACGTTAACTGTTATATATATATATATATATATATATGTGTGTAGGAGAAAGATTTGAATAATAGGATCGGGGGTCTCTATGTCTGTCAGGATTTCAACGGTAATCGTCAATAAAACTAATATTAAGGCTCTCCGGCACTGAGAGCACGTTTATTTTGGGTTAGTTATTAGTAATTCAAGATATGTCTTTGAAAAAGCATTAACGCATGCTTAGCGAACTATAAAGTTACAATATTAAATGGAAAAAGAATACGGTCGCGAACAGGATTCGAACCTGCGCCTCCCGGATAGATACACCAGGCGCTCTGACCACTAAGCCATCTCATTTAATATTGTAACTTTATAGTTATTAGTAGTGAGTCACTTCATATTACGATGTACAATGTAGGTATTCAAATATAATTAAATCAGAGGTAGGCTAGATAAGTCGGGGTGTAGAGGTCGGTCCGCCACGGCGGCTCGCAAGAGACTGGCGTCCTCCCTCCACTCGCTGTAGTCGCCGACTAGCCGTAGCGCTCGGTATTGCCATCTCCGACACGGCCATTCTGCTTGCCAACGCGCTCTCGCGTTGCTTCTTGATGTCACGTCAAGTCTCAATCAGCTTCAGCACAGCACGCACCTAAGAAGAACGGTCTAAGGAGCTTTCAACATTAGTTAGAAGTAGCACTTGGAATACATGGCAAAACGTTGCCGCCTTCAGCAACAATCAAGGGTCAAAACAGACTTGAGCCCAATCTCACTGCAAAGCGTGATAGCTTTCAGCAAGTCATCACGACAAAGCGATAAGGCTTTCAATCCATACTCGTCACAAAGCGTAGTAGCTTTCAGTGTCCAAATAAAACATTTTATCAATCACCAATCTCACTGCAAAGCGTGATAGCTTTCAGCAAATCATCAGGGCAAAGCGATAAGGCTTTCAATCCATACTCGTCACAAAGCGTAGTAGCTTTCAGTGTCCAAATAAATCATTTTATCAATCACAAATAAACACCAATCTCACTGCAAAGCGTGATAGCTTTCAGCAAATCATTAGGACAAAGCGATAAGGCTTTCAATCCATACTCGTCACAAAGCGTAGTAGCTTTCAGCAAATCATTAGGACAAAGCGATAAGGCTTTCAATCCATCCTTATCAGCCATCCAGATCAACCGTCCAGTTCAGCACCAAGGATTAACTCTTGTCCACGAACATCCACACGCTTCAAGGTCTCATTAGCGCAAACCGAGGCCCACACCTAAATGCCTCTTATCTCCAGGCCCAATGATGTCTTGGAATCCATGACCTTAAACAGAAAAAAAAACTTCACAGTATCACTCGGCCAAACCTGACCACATAGTTTGTCTCAAAATTATTAACAAAAAGTAAACTAAACGGGAAACACAATTAGACCACACAGCTAAACTAGAAAGATTTCAAAGTGTAACAATCATCTTCCAAAATCACAATAATTTTAAATGGATTAAAGATCCATTACCATCCATACCCATGTAGGTATGCGACACAACTTTAACTACTACACACAAGTTTTATACTTACACTTTTTAAACTTCTACTATGGAAGCAACTTCGAACACACCATAATAATAATCAGCTGCTCCATAGAAATGTACCTTCTCAACTAAAATGTACCTATAGAGCAGGCGCAAAATCAAAATCCGCTGCCACGTTGGTCTAGTGGTCTCAAGCGCGGCTGCTGAGCGTGATGTCCTGGGTTCGATTCATAGGTCGAGCAAAGTGTTATTGGGCTTTTCAGTTAAGACAATCTGAATAGCAGCCCGGAGCTAAGAAGTTGGTCTTGTGACACCCCCGTTCTTCGGAGAGCACGTAAAGCCGGTCCTGCGCCTGATCTTGCTCTAGTCCAGGAAGTAGATTAGTAGATTTTTCATGTACCAATGTGACTTTTTAAATGTCATATGTACTCTTTGTTAATGTAAGATATCACAGACATGCGGTGAAAGATAAGATTGTGAAGAAACCTGGACTTAATGGTCTGAAATCGCCAACCCGCAGTGAGTTAGCGTGGTGATGAATGCTCGTGTCTTCTCTTTATGAGAAGAGGCCCTTGCCCTGCAGTGGGACATTTTGACACAACTAATACTATATACTATACTACAACAAGGTACTAGAATTAAATTGGTAGGTTCTTTTTCTTCATATTTTGGAAATAAGAAGAAATTAAATCGTCAAATTAGTTGGAAAAAAAAACGGCTCGTTTCAGTGTTATGGTTCGTCTAGCCTCACCCTGAAGGCTTCATTAAGTATTTCTAAATCTGTTTACTCTTTGAAACATACATAAATACATACATACAATCACGCCTGTTTCCCATTGGGGTAGGCAGAGACTATCGAATTTCATATTCTACGATTCTAATACACCTCTTTCACTTCACCTATATTCATTAACCTCTTCATATATGCTCGCCGATTTAGGTAATGACCTGTCTTTTTTTGAAAACGTCCGCAATTTGATTGCGTCGAGGTCGGCCTGCCCCGACTTTTCCATCCACTCTCGCCTCATGTACTAGTTTAGTCAATCGCCTTTCATCCATCCTTTCTACATGCTCAAACTATCTTAGCATACCCTTCTGAATCTTTGTCACTACATCCTCTTTTACTCCATAACGTTCCCTTATCACAGTGTTCCTCACTTTATCTTTCAAAGTTACGCCACACATTCTTCTAAAAGCTCTCATCATTACTGCATTAATTCTACTTTGATGTTTCTTCTGCCACGCCCAACTTTTACCACCATACATAAGAGTTGGCACTAGCATAAACGGCCAGCTGTGCCTATTAACAACATAAGTACTTAAAAACACAAAAGGAAAACATCTCAGGAACATAAAACTTTGCTCTTTGTAAATTATCAATTATCTACATCGATACATCTCAATTACTCGGTAAACATTTTGATACGAATCTATCAGTTCAATTCAACCAAGAAACAGTAAGTAATTTATGTACAAATATATTCCAGAAAATTGCTTACGCCACTTACTCGTAGATTTTACGACTGCCAATCTCACACATTAGTCTTATTTGAATATAATATCTTTATCGAAACCGACAGTACCCTATAACACAATGAATAATGTATAAAGTTTAATGTAGATATAACCATTTTCCTTGAAATGGTTCTAATTGTGATGGCGTTGCGTACAACGGCTTTCGTTTCTCAATTAGAATTCCGTTCGCGATTGTAAGGGTAGGCACACAATGCTGCCCGTGGCGGTCCCGGGATTTGCCACCCGAGAGATAACAATACCTACCGCTTCGGGCTTTCAGCTTACCTATTTTATGGGGTATTTCATTATGTTGATAATTTTCAGTTTTGTGCACAACGAAGTTTATAATGGTGATGTCAGGGGTGCTTCAATAGATAAGGAAACGCCAACGTTGCAAAGATCTTATTTTGTTTCCTTTTTTTTTTTGATAAGATTATTATTTTAAATACGTACTGTTTCTGTCTGATAATAAAAAACAATTTGAAGGGAAAAAGATTTTTAGTACCCATAGCATGTTATCTTCCCTTGAATGACTCTAAAGTGTGTGCACACACCCTAAAGAACACAATTATTTTGATGATTGTCTACGGGTTATTTTGAGAATTAATATAAGTAGTCCGTTTAATTCTGTACCTAATTTGCATACTTAAAGGTCTGTAGGTATTAGAAGTAGGTACCTAATTTTGATAACGTCTCAGAACAAACTAGGGGATTACGTTTAACGTTTTCAAGATTTACTGAACTCGAAAATAATTTCAAAATTAAATATTATATCATCAAGACAGTATCGTTGGCTTAGTGGCCGCAGACGTAGCCATCGGCATTGGGGAAATGAGGATGCAGGACATTACACCTCTGCTAACTCAACGGGGATACAGGCGTGAAACTATGTCATGTATATAATATTACCTATCAGTCTTTCAATAAGCTATTTTCTAGGAGAGTTTCTCCGCTAAACGCATTCTAGAATAAGAAAGTTCTTGAAAGAGTCAACTGCCTCATTATGCTCAAGTGTGACTGCTGAACATGAAGTCATGGGTTCGATTCCCCGTCGAGCAAAGTTTTATAGAGCATATATCTTAAACATTTCTCAGAAACAGTTCGGCGTAGAACTGTGCCTGGTTCGGCTCACCACCTATGACATGGTACTCAAAAACTGCAATGAATGCGTTGAAATGTGTGTGTAAAAGTGTGTACACCTCTGCCTACCCCTTCAGGGAATACAGGCTTTGTTATGTTTATAATATTAACTATCAGTCGTTAAAAAAGCAATTAAAACCTATTTTAGTAGAGTTGCTCTAACAAACGAATTCCATATCAAGGAAATTCTTACAGAGTCAAAGTTGCTAACATAGCTCGTAAAATAAACAACTGGAGTAGCAATAGACCAGCCAAGGTGTGAGAACTGACAAGCGTTTGGATGAAAAGTTATTGAGTGGTTGAATTGACAACACTTTCCATTAGACAAAGAAAATATCTATAGGTTACAAACTAATTTTAATATCAGTTCAATTCTATTCTGAATTGTCATATATATAAAATACAACGGGGAGGACCAGACGGGAGACGGCTTCTGACTAAATATCGAACCAATTTGCTCGCCGCTTTTGGCGTGGGGTGAGGTAACACAAAAGGACAAAAAAACTTACCCTAAAGCAACAGCATAGCAATCTCTCGTTGTAACATTAACAGTATTAACACAATATTAAATGGAAAAAGAATACGGTCGCGAACAGGATTCGAACCTGCGCCTCCCGGATAGATACTCCAGGCGCTCTGACCACTAAGCCATCTCGACCTCTGCTCACCGCCGCGAATTCTTCTTCCATATTTTAACACGTCTTATGGCGACGTCATTGCAATCAATTCAGTACCTATACGGGTGACCGAACCGACACGATTAATATTGTAACTTTAGAGTTCGCTAAGCATGCGTTAATGCTTTTCAAAGATTGATATGATTCTCAATCAATTGTTTATGGTTACGCCCGCTAAAACTACTCCAGTACCTACTAATTCCTTCAAGACTCGAAATCATATCAGAGCAGTGATAGCCTAGTGGTATGACTGTTGGATAAGTTCCGCAGATCGCAGGTTTAGATAAGGTAAGACTTGACTTTTCGAAGTCATGTGCGTATTAAAAATTATACTTATCACTTGCTTAAAACGGTGAAAGAAAACAGCGTGAGGAAATCAGCGCACCTGAGTGAGGGTCTCGATGCTGTGTTAAGCCATGTCAATGGTCTAAACTCTGACAATAGATTGTTCAACAACTGATTGACAAAAAGAATAAAAATCATATTAATTTTGAAACACAGTTGTCTAGAAGGCAAACTCTCACTATTCACGAACGTATGAACGTAAATTTATTCCTATATATCGACTGGAATTGTCTATTTCCTTGCTTTGTTTACATCCTGGAGGAATTCACATTTAAAGACCCTGTATCAGATTCAACAGAGTCCTTATTCCTGTAACTGTCCTGCACAAGGTGACGGCGTCTATCAACACGTTCGATAGACCATAACCTTCCGGGGTTTCGGCGAATGAAGCTGTGACCACAGAACTCTGGTTAAGGTTAATTATGCTCTGTGGTTTTAGACGGTGACAGTTGGGCAGGGCAAGACCAAAAAAAAAGTTTCACAGAGTAAATATACCCATATACTTAAACTGTGTTCCCATTAGTGACTTTGCTGCTGTCGGACAGACAACTAAATAATTTACATCGGAAGATATCCCGTAAGTCACAGTGAAAACTTCAGCAAATGTTTATTGTAGCACGCTCCAAATGACAGTTGTCGAACTGATATTTTATATCTCAATATCAGGATACAGACATTATTTTTTCCTACCATGAAAAAATACAAGCTGGTTAGATAAGGTGTGTTCTCATTATGCTGGTATCTTGATAATATTATGATGAACGTTATACCCACGCATAAGCCGCAATCGAATCAAATGTTATAGCAATTTGCATGCAAGCTAATGTTTCCATTACGCAAGCTGTGGAAACGCGGCTTTAGTAATATTGCGAAACAGTTAACTTTTGTTACTGTTCCAACATTATCAGTACGAATATTTTTCTAAACCACTGTTTTGTTTGCCATCGCATAGTTACTTCCTGTTAATTTTTTTTTTTGAAAATTGCTATAGTTGTTTACTTTGTGTGGCAAATCCATGAAATAGAACAAACTTGTTTATACTGAACAAATAGAAAATGTATCATTCGATAAATGTCCAGCCTAACTATTTATTCTTCACATTAACACCAGAACCTATAACAGGCAGGGTGTAATAACTCCCAATATTTATGGTGTTCGGCCGCTCCTTCCATTAGCAATGAGGTTCTAATACTTATTTACACGACAAATAAATCAAAATTAGTTGGAGCCAAATTAGCCACTACGTACGTTCATCAGGCGCGATAAAGTATTTTTATGGCAACCATTATTACCCGGCAACCATATTTTTATTTGTGGTTAGCTTTATTGCATTGTAAATATTGGTAACTGCGTATAAATACGAAGGGAGGAATGGTACGATCGTGTTTTTCTCGAACAAATGGAACGGGACATGGCATTGAGAGGGATGGAATAAAATAATATGACATCGTATTGTACCCAGATGTTTTATGGACAGAAATATACATACGAATGGCCGTCGTTTAATTTCATATTCATGTTTTTGAAGCCTCAATTCAAAAGTCTTATGAAATGTGATAGGTTACTCAAACTGTTTCGATTTTAAAGTGACAGCTTAAATAGTTGAATATCTAAAAATGGTTGAGTACAGTTAATATATATAAATCTTTGAAAATCATTAGCACATGCATAGCGAATTATAAAGTTATACATTTTTGTGGAAAAAAAAAACGGTTGTGAGTTGTATTCGAACCTGCACCTCCCGGAGAAATACTCCAGACTCTCTAACCGCTAAGCTATCTCGACCTCTGTTCACTACCAGGAACTGTAGAGTTCGCTATCCATGCGTTAATGCTTGTCAAATATTTATTTTTATTCGTTAAGGTAATTGCATCTTTACGACATTGTATTAACTGCAAAGTTAGTCGTGTCGGTTGAGTTTCCTGTAAAGGGACTGAATAAATGACAATGACGTCACCAAAAGACGTGTTAAAATGTGGAAGAAGATCTCGGTTTTTCTGTGGGTGCTGATCACCCAAACAGAGCAAACTACGTGGCACATTGGTAATTTGGTTTTGGTTGGGAATCAAAGTATTCAATGTAGTAAATTTACTTTAAATTGACGACAAACTTCACAAACTTGCCCTAACTAACCTTACTAAGTAATGATATCATATGTACAGATAAACTTTGAAAAGCATTAACGCATGCATAAGGAACTCTAAAATTTAATCAATGCGGTCGTGAGCAGGATTCGCGGTAGTGAGCAGAGATCGGGATGGCTTAGCGGTCAGAGCGCCTGGAGTATTTATCCGGGAGAAGGAAAGGAAGGAAAGAATACGGTGGTGTGCTGGATTCGAACGCGCAGGTATTCTTTTTCCACATAAAATTATAACATTATATTAAGATGTTCTATTTTATAAGGAAAACCAGTAATAATTTTCTCCCAGTCAACATCAATCATTTACCTAGTATCTTTTGATGTCATTTCACTAAGTGATCTGATATCGGAAGATGGTTCTTTGACGTCTCCGTTTATAGTAATAATAATGTTTTTTTTTATCTATATATATAAGGTCCTAATTTATTAGGTAATTTCCTTTTAAGGGGTCAATGAGTAAGTGACAAGGATTCATTTAAGCCATAATTTAAATTTTTACAACAATTTTTTTTTTTCTTTATGTTCGCTGTTCAAGGAGCAGTTTTCGTGTTGCTCCATTTAATTCTTAGCCTTAGTGAATGTATTAGACTTATATGTTAACCCTTTCAAAGCAAATTACCTAATAAATTAAGACCTTATATATATTATATCTATTTTTTTTCCAGATACGTGTATGTCAAGGGAGTAAATAAACATATTAAGGTCTTTTAGTAATTAGGTAACTGCCGTTCGGGAGACCTAAATATAATTCTGTTGACCGACAGCTTTACAAATGTATATATGAAAGTAACAGCCGATTTCTAAATTGAGAATTTTGAAATAACCAACATAAGTTTTGACAAAATCTGTTCCTGAATTAAATATGTTGTGGACCTTAATTTTGTAGTATTTAGGATCTAAAGCACAAAACACTTAAAGAATTCTCTATGTACAAATACATTTTTGAATCGCATTGTAACGACCTTTTCGCATTCTCACCGTGGGAGAGCCACGCTTCGGCACGAATGGGCCGGCTCGACCGGATTGATACCACGGCCTCACAGAAAACCGGCGTGAAACAACGCTTGCGTTGTGTTTCGCCGAGTGAGTGTGGGTCCGGAGGCCCAAACCCTTTAAAAGGCCGGCAACGCACTCGCGACTCCTCTGGGGTTGCGGGTGTCCATGGGCGGCGGTAATCGCTTACCATCAGGCGAGCCGTCTGCTCGATTGTCCCCTATTCCATAAAAAAAAAAACGAGTTTTAGCAAAATTTATTAACTTTATGGTTCACTACGCATGTTAACGCATGCGTTGAACTTTAAAGTTAATACATTTTGTAGAAAGAAAAATACGGTCATGAGCCGGATTCGAACCTACGCCTCCCGGGTAAATAAGCCGGGAGGCGCTATTACCTATTCCATGGGATTGACATAACTTACATATCATTTCACAAACTATTATCTATCACCCAAATCTTCATGCCACTTATACAACCTATTTTCTATCGTAAAATTTATAAGCACGGTTCTGACAAATAGGGGTTTCTTACATACATAATTCATTACGTATCAAATAGGCTTTGTCGATACTAATGTCTTCAATTGGCAAGACTAATGCGGGCCGAGATTTGGGAAACCTGAGCGAGTAATTACCTTAAGCGACATTTTACTGAATAAATAAATTACTGGTAACGAACTCATTAATATTGGAAGCAAACGTCGTTTGTCCTTGTTAGGGAATGTGTGTACGTACAATTATATAGGTATATACGAGTATATTATTGTTTTTGGTACGATATTGTTGTTTTTAAAGGTTGCAGTGCAGTTGAAAAGACGTGATACATCCTTTTGACTGGCACACGATTATATTATTTTTAAGAGCTTTCATTAAATGTCTTTGTCTTCATAATATTGTTGGTTTAATAAACTTATTACTTTATTTACTTTAATAACATAAATTTGGTAGTTAACAGGCACGACCGTAACCTAAGTTTAAAAATTGACAGAAATATAACAATATTATACCTTCTGTTTCTCGTTACGTGTAGTTAGGGCCCAATATAGTATTATGAATTGTTTAGGCCACCCATAGGGTTCCTGCTTTAGCCACTGGTATTAAACAAACAACCGAGACGCTCAAATGAAAACACTTTACATTTATTATCGTGTGGATATACTTATGGATGCTCTCTACCCTGATGTAAAGGGATATGTCTCGGACTCCTACCGAATAAAACCACACCGCTATAGCAGCACAGAAGAAGAAAATACTCCTAGTAGGGATCCATGTACATACTGATGGTATCAAGAATACAACACACATGACACCTCTGTGTACTTAAAGTACGAAGTATTGGTTATGAACTCTAACTTCACTACTCTGTGGCACCGGAGCGTATGCATTATTGTAAACTGTAGCGACGAGCCACGTGCGCGCTCTATCTTTCGTTGCGTGTGACGCGGGGTGAAGAAATGAGTCTCCGCCCATTTGTTCAAGGTCGTTCGCCTAGGGAAACCCCTTGTCCTAAATGTTCATTTACCGACCAGAAGTGGTAACTGACCTTCTGTTGACGTACTGTATCTATCTCCCATCTCTCATTGTCGGAAATCTTACTAATAACCTACGCATATATAGTTAAGTAATGTCATCATTTGGTTTGTCTGTTTAATTTTAACGTTTTCATGACTAAGATACTAATGAATTTTGACAGAATGGGCAACTTTAAATATGAAAATAAACATACCGAAAATAAAATAAATAAGCTCGGTTGAACCATGAGTGTACATTGACTCGAATACGCTTTATAAAGGTCGCGTAATAAAAATACAAGTAATCCTCTTAACAGATCATTTGTTATGAGTAAAACATTTCATTTAGTACATACACACGCATTTACTATAATCACGCTTATACATCCGAAGGGTTAGATGGAGGCATACTATTGTAGAACCAAATTTCACCAATGCCATCAAATCCCATGAATATGTATAGAGCCAAGCACAATTTCAATGTCCAAGCTACTACTAAGAATGTTCTAACTTTCTGTCCGAATCGAGCCCAGGACCTCACTCTCAGCAATCACTCTTGCGGCCTCCTAGATCAACTACGCTACGCGACTATAGATCCATTAACTAATTAAATAAAATTGTTGAAAGCTATTTGCTGATTAAACAAGGGTTTATCGAAAAAAATAAGGAATTTTGCCGATATGTAGATTGTATCGAAAACTAAAGTTACAATATTAAATGGAAAAAGAATACGGTCGCGAACAGGTTTCGAACCTGCGCCTCCCGGATAGATACTCCAGGCGCTCTGACCACTAAGCCATCTCGACCTCTCAAAAGAAGAAGAAGAAGAGGTCGAGATGGCTTAGTGGTCAGAGCGCCTGGAGTATCTATCCGGGAGGCGCAGGTTCGAAACCTGTTCGCGACCGTATTCTTTTTCCATTTAATATTGTAACTTTAGAGTTCGCTAAGCATGCGTTAATGCTTTTTCAAAGACATATCTTGAATGTATCGAAAACTATTTGATTTAAATATTTTCTATCATTATTTTCGATGTTTTTACGTAAAAATATCAATGAATTCCGGTAACAATTATGTACTCGCCCCATTTTAAAGGGAAATTTTCTATCGCGTTTTACAATATGGTGGACTAATAGCACTTACATAATATTGCGTCATTTCCAATCTGCTACGCGATATCATGAAAATAATAGAAAACAAAACAATATTGTAAGTTGAAGTATTATTTTGGTTTTATGTTCAACAGAAACAGCTTGTGTTGAACATGACCTAAAATGATACTACAACATACAATATTGTATGTAGGACCATAGCCTAATAATATTGAAAGCTAAATATCTTTCGAGAGTAAAGCCAACCAAGCAGTTTAGGGTAAAATCGAAACGAATTGAGACCTACTATCTAATCGAGTATAATAGTACTTTCAAAAGATAATACTAAAGTTAGAACCTCATGAATTAAATAAGAAATCGAATTGAATTGAACGAAAACATCATACATAAAATCCACAATTAAAGTCAATACAAACATAAAATAATATTTTTCAAAGCAAAATTTTACGTATTCACAGATTTATTCATGTTTATGCAACAAAGAATGTAAGTTGACTTTTAGAAGATTCCGTAAAACGAAGCTATTTTGAGAAATTCCAGATAGGTACTGTTTGTCTTTCCATTACTCGAAACATTTGCGTAGAATTTGTAAACCCTTTATCCACTGTTTGCTCAAAGTTGTCCGTTTAGTTTTGATATAGAAAAATGTTTATTTGTACAGTTATTTTCTCCAAAAAGGACCACAAAGAAGAGAAAATATTGTTCCCACTACTATAACTTGTTATTGTACATACAATTTTAGAATATTATTCTGACATTTACGAGACATACCTATCTCTTTATCCATCGAATTCGGGGAATATGAAAGCAAACAAAATTACGGTAAAACTATGTATAAACGAATAAATTTTCTAGATAATTATGTTAGCAGTTCAGTGTATGGTATGCGGTATACGGTGGTGGTGGTAGTTAGAAAAAGAAAGAACTACATAAGGCCGACGCTCCCATCTAACATACTTAGCGCGTTGTCGTGTTGACCGAGTAGTTACGGGCCCGCCTCTTGGGCCACAAGTTGTGGGTTTAAATCTGGCATGTACCAATGTGACTTTTTCAATGTCATTTGTACTTTCTTAGTTATTCTGAGACATCACAGACTATGGTGAAGGAAAACATCATGAGGAAACCTAGACCTAATGATCTGAAACCGCCAACCCGCAGTGCGAATAAGCCAACCTAGCGTGGTGATCAATGCTCGTGCCTTCTCTGTGAAGAGGGAATATGAGAGAGATGAGAAGAGCCTTTGCCCTGCAGTGGGATAGTAAAGGGCTGTTAATATTCTATGTATGTACTCGTCTAACACGTATAAGGAACATTAGACTGTCTGCAAGAAACATACGGTTGAAACTGTTTTGGCGTTGCGTACGATGTATAGCGTCAAGTGGCCTGGATGAATGTGGCTCTAAAGAATAACAGCTACCCATTTTTAATCTATTGGCTCTGACGCACCCAGTTTGGCATACGTGGTTCACGGATATGTAATGAAACACTCACTTTTCTATTATGTCTGCTTTGCTAACTACAAACGTTGTTTACAAGAATACGGCATGATGTGTAACCTCTTCAAGAATGAACAATTTATTTCCTAAACTTCGATTTGATAGCAAACCATTTTAGCTATTTATCTTTTAGCTATTTTTCCGGGAAGTTTGGTTCGGCTAAATTATGGAACCTATCCCACTGCCACCAGCGAGTAAGACACTGGCAAATAAAAATTTATTGATCAAGAGATTGAATGAGAATGTATTGTTTGTCGTAGCGAAGAATGACAATAATCGCTCAGCGATGCCCACTTGGCGGTTAGAATACTCGTTGAGTGACACACGATACAACAGAGAACTAGCACATAATCTAGCGCCGAACTTAGCTGGTCGCCTGTTTGGTACTAGTGTCTCGTTCATCTAGCAACTCGGATATCGCTGACGATAAAATAATTAGAATATATTACACCATACACGTACGACCATTATAACAAAGTACCTACAGTAATTTAGATGAATATACTTTGCCAGTTTTCAAGAAAAGCTTATTATTACAGAATAATGTCTGTAAAAAGCGAGCCGAAGCCAAAATTGTTATGTAACAAGATAGACCAATTAGACTGACTAATTAACCGACATCGTATTTCGATCAATCTTACTTTTAAACCGAGCCTTAATGGATATCAAATAGGAGTCTATTTGTGAACACAAACACTTATTGATTAATAGAAAAAGTTATACTTGTATTCATAAATAATGTAACCCGTCAAACGTCATATCAGAAACATTTTTGGGCCTGTGGCGTCCAATGGACAAACTTTTGTCAGTAGATATTCGTATTATCAAATATGTATTGGCGCTCTGTCACACTGAGCATCGTATAATATATTATTATTTTCTAAGTAATTTATTAATCTATATTAAAATCAATTGCTGTTCGCTTGGCTCGCTATAACTTGAGAACGGCTGGGCCGATTTAGCTGATTTTAGTTTTCAAATGTTTATCGTAGTCCAGGAAAGGTTTAAACGGTGTAAAATGTAGAAAAATTGCCAGGAAGATAGTAAAAACAACAATTTCATTTGCCCATATAAACTGTTCTACATTCTTTCCTGTCAAACATTTGACGTTCGAGGTGATATGGTACAGGTCATCTAGTCTTATATAAATTACTATTTCAAACAATTTAGAAAATATTGGTAGGAATATGACTGGTCCATAATGTTGTGTTAGATCTTTATTTCCATTTTTTATAGTGGTTTAATAACAGTTTAAGTTTCTCAGGGAAAATACCTACCTACTTCTATCATAATATTTGCGATGTGAGCTAAAGGTTTGAGTATTGCTAATGCACAACTTTTTATAACTCTGACGGTGATATCATCACACCCTGTACTTTATTGATTTTAATAATAATTATATACCTCAGTATTTCCATTTCATCGACTGGTTCCATAAATAAAATTTTTTAATGACTATGGCCCAATGGTTTATATGTTTTTAATGACTATGTCCCAATGGTTTATATGTTTTAATGACTATGGCCCAACGGTTTATATTTTTGAACGTTAAAAATTTTATTCAAATTTTGACTTACATACTTCAAATTAAAAATACTAGCTATCTTTTGTGATTTCGTTATTTGCTTGTTTTCCTCTTTTAGACAACTAATAAATTACTCAGTTTGTCCGTTGTCTGTTATTGTCTTAATGTAATTCCAGATTCTTTTAGTTTTATTTACAAATTTTTGTATCATATTTATGTTAGCTTGCCTTTGTCTATAGCCTTTGTTTTCAGAGGAATTTTATATTGTTTATATTTACTTAAAAGTGTTTTATTATCAGTTTGTTTCTGTGATTTTATAAATAACTTGCGTTTTCTTTTATTTCAGATAAATTCGTTATAACTCGCACGTTACAGTTCGCAACATTCGAATCGTCTGATGTACATGTCACAGGACCATATTTTAGGACCATATTTTAGGACCATATTTTACCAGGACAATATTTTCTGGATGATAATCTCGTCTCGTCAAAATTTATTTTACTTTTTCCTCTAATTTAACGTTTTTACAAGTAAGTATTATTTGGGTAGTGTGATCCAATAGCCCATTTTGAATCAGTTTAGATTTGGTTTGTTTTATGTTACTAATTATATTACCAATGCATGTTTTTGACGTTTGAGTTATGCGAGTTGGTTTTAAATTTCAGATTATATATCCTAATATTATTATAAACTCGAAAGTTTGTAAGTATGGATGGATGGATGGATGGATGTTTGTTTGATGGACTCTTTCACGTAAAAACTACTGAATGGATTTTAATGAAACTTTACAATAATATAGCTTATACATCAGAATAACACATAGGCTACAATTTATAAAGATATTGTGTGAATTGTCCAAAATATGACAATAAGTGTCAAGTAAGTGGGAAAAAATCTACCATCTGCGAGCTATTCTGGCGTGCGCTGCCTAAACCCTTTGAGATATAACAAAATGATGTATGGTAGAATTGTGTATCTTATATATGTCTACAGAAAAGCCCGTAATGGCATATGTCTATCTCTTAAGGATAACGTACTACATCCATTTTTAACCGACTTCAAAAAAGGAGGAGGTTTCTCAATTCGACCGTTTCTTTTTATGTGTTTTCGGCGATAACTTCGTCGTTTATGAACGGATTTTGATGATTCTTTTTTTGTTGGAAAGGAGATATCCCAAGGGTGGTACCATGATAAGGAAACCAGGATCTGATGATAGCATTCCAGAGAAATCGAGGGGAACCTCCGAAAATCGTAGTGGCGACTAGTGCGTTTGTAAATTTTTTAATTAAGTATTTTAAAGCACTACTCTTTAATGAAGGTCTGGAGTCGATCTGATGATGGAGCTGAAAGACAGTCGAGGGAACTCTTTAAAGATTTACAGCAATTACCTGGTGTTTGGGCTTGATTAATTTGTATTGATGAGAACTTTACACCTATATGGGTTGTGACTGTCATTAGGGGTCTGATGATGAAGACGAAGGACAGTCAAGGGAACTCTTCAACGTTTTACAGTAGCTACCTTGTTGTGTATGTATGTCCGTCGATATCTTTGTTTGAAAAAGTAGTCCCCAGAGGTGGTCCCATTTAAATTTAGTAAAAATCTGATGACGACATTCGAAGTTAGACAATGGAACTCTTCAATGAATTAAAGCAAATCACTCTCAATTGCTGTAATCGCATGTTCATGTATACTTCGTGCCACTCAGTACATACATAGCATCATGCCTCTATTGCCCGATGGGGAAGGCAGAAGTGTCCAATGTTGTACACAAACATTTCACCGATGCAGTTATTAAGTCCTAGCGGCTTTCGAAAGCCAACCCATATTATTAAATTACTAAATTAACTTATTTATGAAGTATACAAATTTATATATGACCTATACAATATATATATATATTACACTTAAAACTAAAAAGACTAAAATAAATTAATTATAAACAAAAAATGAAAACCGCCTTCATAAAAATCTACTACACTAAAAAGTTCAAAATAATATCAAAATTTGCTTATAACAAAATCATTTTAAAACAACAATATATAATAATAATCTGTTAATTTTGGAGTCTGTGCCTGATGTATGTGCGGTTTACAACCAGATTCAAAAGCCGGTAACATAACCACAGCGCATAAGTGACTAGCAAGAGGAATACAATAACCCTCTACCAGTACAGGCACCGACTCCAAAATTAACAGATTATTAGTATATATTTTTCTTTTAAAATGATTTTATTATAAGCATTTTTTGATATTATTTTGAACTTTTTAGTGTAGTAGATTTTAGAAGGCGGTTTTCATTTTTTGTTTAAAATTAATTTATATTACTTAAAAATATGGGCAATTATGAAGCGGTAATTGGAAAGCGGGACCGGGATATAAATTTCATGATTACTTTTGGTCGCGATATCCGACATCCACGCGGGCGAAGACGCGGACATTAGCTAGTATATAATAATACTTAAAAATTTTGGTGTTAGTTGTGTCCTGTAATATATCGATCTTGAAGTCTCCCGCTATTATAATATTTTTACATAGTTTGTCTATTTTTGTTAGTTTATATATACTTTATATATACATAATGTCTAATTTCTCAAAAAATATATTTATTTTACTATTTGGAGTTCTATAAATAGAGATGATAATACATTTTATCGATTTTATATATATCCCACAACATTCAAAATGTATTTCAACAGCATGTCCATCAAGCCAGTAGAGGTTTTGGATTTCATTTTTTTTTTCTAAAAGCATTGAATTCAGTCTAACTGGATGCAGCTTAATACCAGTATATTATTTTTAACAATTACCTATCTAAAACTCCATAACCCAGTTACTGGGTGACGGATATCTCGTAGTAAAATTAGTTGTTATGCATCTGATTACCCATAACAGCTATCCTAAATCACAAACCAACCATAGTAAGCGCAGCTTTAAACCAGGGGGTCCCCCTCAATAGATCCGTGCAGCTCTTATTTAACCACGAGTCCCTCTTCCTACATGTATCAACTTTACAATATTTCATTATATAAATTCCGGTAATAACATCGTCTGTTGGTTCCACATCACTAGTTCCACACAAATCAGGCGCACTACATACGTGTGTAGGTATACCAAACGATTCTCGATTACCGTGTCGGTGATCGATCACATCTCGAGACGGAAATTGACTCAGCTGCTCACCTTCTGTTATCGAGAGCTTCTATATGGAAAACATGTGAAAAAATATACTATGTATTATGAAAGAAAATACGAATATCGCATCATGGAATGACAAAGGTATCTTCATACATTTGACTCGTACCTCATTTAGAATTTATTTCCGGGGAAGCTAACGTTATACTTTAGGTGCATACTTTTTATTCGTTGGGATATGTTATTTAAAAGGGATGTTGGTTATTTAATTATTTATGGATCAGACACCTAAAAGTTTTTTAGAATTTATGATTATTCAATATACGTAAACGGGAAAAGGGTTCGTTCTGTTCGTATATTGCGTTGTAATAATGCTTAATTTTAGCCCATTAATTAAGTTTGGTAATTTTACATTTCATTAAACTATGTTTTATTTACTGTTTGACATTTGAAGGTACGAGTATCCAAAATAAATGTCTTGTAAATAAATATCGACGATTATCATTAAAGAAAGACGCGACAAAGACAACAAATACTGAATTCAACATTGTTTTAAGTACAAACTGAGGATGTCATATAATATTTTTATGATGTAAACACGCCATGAAATATATTGCGGTAACTGTCCTTCAATACATAATAGAATATACAGCGAACCGTGCTCGTTCACTAGAACTTGAGTACCGAGTACCAGCAGTACTAGTTAGTACACAACTTTCGAAGAACTGACTCGTATACAAATAGAAAATGAACAGACCAATAACGGCCTAAAGTTTTTCGCCAAAAACCAAAAACCAAAAAGTCACTAGAGCCCTTAGCAGATAAAAATGAAACAGTAAAATATTAATAAATTGAACTGTGCACCAAAAATACCTATAGGAACAGATTTCCTGTCCGTACACACATATACAATAGGTTGTTTAAACAATCGCCTTATATCACATGTGAGTCACTGGACAGAGCAAGGGTTAATCGACTCTATAGACTTTCAGTATACGTAAGCCTATACACATACGTATGAGCGTTCAATTATTGATAGCTGCTTTTCCGCCGTTGCTAAGGACGAGAAGCTATTAATCCTATCCTGCTACTCTATTTCCAAGTACCATTATAAATGCGGAAGTTTGTATGTTTGTGAATTTGATTTAAAACTTACTCAACTGATTTGAATGAATTTGGTAAGTAGTTACTCTAAGTCATTCAGTCTTCAGTTATATATGTTCCATTTATTTTGGAAAATCCTGAGTTCACGCAGAAAAAAAATTGAATTTCGCGTGTGAATCTGTTAGGCAAAACTAGAGTTTGGTGTGACGCTGATGCACGCATTGTCACGACAAAAGAGTACCTATAATTTCAAGAAGATAAATCTTAATCAATTATTTATTTTCCCTACTATGGGACTAGTGTATTATTGTATATATATTATTATCCCTAACTTTTCTATCCCACTCCTGGGCAATACCACCCTCTTTTCCCTCGCCACTTCTCCTTCATAATAAAAATAAATATCCACATTAATTTACAGACATGATCCCATAACATCCATTTTGTAACAATATTCTGCTCAGTGTACCCCATGGAGAGCAGAATGGATGGGATGCCTGTTAACAGGATTAAATTCTGACATATGACATATTCATACATTAGACGCAACATTCACCTAAGAAATGAATGGTTTTTTTTGACATTTCCGGTTACTAATTTGATTTTCTGGTGGGCCGTGAGGTTTCTATATTTATCACCTTGCATATTTAAGGTTCCTATATATGCATAGATGGAAAGGAGACCTTTGCCCTGCAGTGGGACAAAAGGGGCTCATAAAAATATAAGGGTTAAAGTCCCAATTTAAGGTTATTATACGAGTCAAATAAATTCGCTTAAGCCACGAATTAAATCTAATGATAATAACAATTTATTTGGAATAAATTGTTAATATTAATTATTATTACCTGCAAGACTAAAACTGCCCCTCGGAAAACATTAAGCAAACCATAAATATAACAGGATAAATACCTAATGTGAATTTAAAAAGTTGATATATGTTTAGAGGCGAGTGAGGAAAGTGTAGGATATAATAATTATTAAAAATCTCCTCACAAAATTCAGATATAGATGTACTTTTGTGATACAGATTTTACTAGTAAGTACGACAGCTATTATGAATCTGTTGACGAAGTGCAAACAAAACTGAGATACCAAAAATATTATCAAGGCTTTTAAATAGGTATCCTATATAATTTAATTTACGTATGTATTATTCAAAACTCGTCTAAATCTCATACAAATATAACCTTTAATAAATTATTTAAGTTAAAAAAATATCTTTTGTTTTTCATATAAGTTGTCTTTTTCATACTCGATAAACAAAATATTACTAGAATAAATTCATAGTTCCTTGAACATTTGCTTGTGAGCCGAGCAGTCATTCACGAGCAATTGTTCGAGAATTTGCGAATAGTATTCAAGTCGTCACCAAACAAACCTCGTGCTTGATAAACAAAATCAAAATTACTTAAACACGTTTAATTAAAATGGACTGTAAATTGGCTCTGTTTGTAAGGTCCAAAATACAATAGACTGTACCGAAATAAGCCTACCCTACACCACTTCTGGGTAGGCTTATATGGGTGCTATTCAAATTTGAACGCTCAAAACTGGTACTTACTTTTTAATAGTTGTTTTACCATAATTTTATATTTACGAGGTATATTTTATAAAAAAGAAAGTACATCATAAAAAAATGCTTTTATACTCGAAAACTCGAAAGGGAATTAAAATTTAAAGCAATCAATTAAAAGCTTTTTTTATTGGGCGATATCAATAATAAGTAGACATTACCCAATAAAAAAATCCTTTTCCCATGCGTGATCCAAACACAATTAAAAATAAAATAAAAAAATTACCAGCCCGCCTCGAGTCACAGGCTGTGTACTAAAACCTGGCATTTCTAATATGTAGCATTGTACCTACTATCTTAGTTAGTCTAAGACATCACAAATACGGTGAATTAAAAAATCTTCTTCGCTCTGTCTTCTTTGTATGAAAAGAGGCCCGTGCCCTGCACTGAAACAGTTATAGGATGTTTATAATGATATATTAATGAAGCAACATATTTTTAGGTCCTGCACTGAGCTAACATTTAGGGAACAATTCGTGTTCATTCTATACAATGAAAATAATGTTTAACAGAAAAAAGAGTATCCAAAAAATATTGTTTTAACTAGGTTACACAATTCACGTATGTTATATGTATATAATGTTGTGGGAATGTGAGTGAAACCTGTCTGTCAGAAGTCAGCGAGTAAATTGATAATAAGCATTACATTCCCAACAAAAATACGTTTTTAACTCAAGTTATCATCATTCACGTAAGTTCGACTTAGTATTAATCGTCAGTAATAAACTGACTGCCTGTTAAGAGGTCACAAGCGCAGCTGCTGAATTTAAGGTTCTGGGTTCGATTCTCGGGTTGGGCCAAATGCTATTTAGTTAGCAGTAGAATCATGGAGTTTTAAATTGTGTTCGATTGATAGCAATAGCCTCACTACCAATTTAATACATGGGATTCAATAACATCCTAAGTTCTTAAGCTTAAGCCTACAACTCTGTCTATCTCTTCGAGTAAACGGGCGTAATACTATGTTATGTTTTTTTTAGTAAGCTTCACAATTATTTTACCAAATCACAAAATATTTACGATGACAGCCTAAGACAGGTTGTTCCTTCACTAAAACCTTCCGAACTTCGGAAGTTTACTAAAGTGATAGCGTCTATCAAACAGCCAATTGATATGACAGTTAAATGCGGCAACTCGAAACAGTAGCCCAATATTTTCAGAATTCATTTATAACCCTGACACGTCCGAAATAAAGTGTGATTTTTGTAATAAGAAGTTCAAAAGCGACTCCACTTAGAACAGAAATAAAAATATAGATTATTATTCATTGATCCATTAGAAAATTCTCAGTCGCAGCCCGGAGTTTGGAATTGTGCCCGGTTGATGGCAATAGGCTTACCACCAATTACATGGGACTTAATAACAGCATTGGTGAAATGTGGGTGTACAACTGTGTATGTACACCTCTGCCTACCCCTTCGGGGAATACAAGCGTGATGCTATTCTATGTTATGTTATGAAAAACATACATGACCCCGATGAAGTTGATTGCAAACGCATTTTAAAATGACTCCAACATCAATCCGGAAAATGTCGAACAAATTAGAAATACAGAAAGTTAGAAATAATTTATCCAAGGTATTGTTGAGAACTATTTAACTTAAATATGTAAGTCCATCAGTAATCCACACATAAGGTAGCAACTAAGCGGCAAATAATTGTCTTATTTTGTTAATGCCAATTACGGGCTTACACAGGCCCGTAATTGGCATATAGATTAGAATAATACCATTGAACATAATGTATGCATATGTATTTCTATATGTGCTGTAAATGAACCTATATAAAATAAATCAATAAGGACTCTATTAAAAAAGGTAAGCAAAGACAGAACGAATTCGTCCAACCTTCACCGCTTCCTGTATGTTTTTTTTTGGGGAGAAGAGACGGCGGAACAAACTTCACACCCGAATACTTCGCCAATCTACAAATGCAAATTCGTAGACAACCCCGATCCCCCTACGTGGCTGCACCTAACGGCTTTATCACGTTCAACCACTCGGAAATAATGGAGACATCATCCAAAACAAATCACTGTTGCACGGGGGTGCGGAATATATCGGATGGAATCACGTCGCTTTTTGTACAATGAGCGACATAAGTAGCATTATAATTTTATTTTTTTATTTTATTTAAGTATCCTTATATGAAAACATATATCAAATATTACAAACTAACTTGGGAATAACTGCCTCGTTAGTCTAGTGTTCCCAAGCGCGACTGCTGGGCATGAGGTCTCGGGTTCGATTCCCGGGTCGCGCAAAGTGTTATTGAGTTTTCTGTAAGAAAATTCTCAGTAGCAGCCCAGAGTTTAGAATTGTGCCCGGTAGATGGCAATAGGCTTACCACCTATTACATGAGACTTAATAACAGCATTGGTGAAATGTGGGTGTACGACTCTGTTCACCTCTAAGGCGTGATGCTATGTAATGGTATGTGTAACTTGGGAATGCAGTTTTCATCTTGTTAGAGAACACTACTCTTGCAAAAGTGTGAGCTGAGAAAGACAGTCTCGTGACTCTCGTGTATCGCGGGACAAAAATTACATCAAATATATGTATTTATAACAAACACTTTCCATTACTTATTGAAACTAGTCAGGAAATCCCGAAAAATGCACGTGAGTAGTAGTAACCGGTGAACAATAATATATATTACTTATTTACTTCTTCATACTGTGCCTCATTTCGAAATATTTCATGTTTAAACTACTACCAAAACATCTTATACTGTTAACATATTTATGTCGCCGACTGTACCACCCCGCATCCATTAACGCTTATTACTATTACTGTCACCGCATCCCATTAAGATCCATCAGAGATTTCCTGACGAATGCCTTTTTAGATTTCCTGTGTAATAGCTTGTCACGTACCAATGTTCGGTCCAATAAAAATATGGTAATACAAAGTGTTTGATCAAAGAACTTCGGCCTTTATGTCTTGCGAAATTGAAATGGCACGGAGTAAGTAACCGAACCGATTCTTTCCAACTCACAAATAATTTTCACGAAGTATTCTTGCGAACTCTCTGCGGTTGAGAACGGTTTAAGGGTTTTCAGATGTGAAAACGGTTGGCGAGATATTTGCAAGGCAATCCCTGACTATCGTTTCTATGATTCTTATCTTAAATTTTTTTAGTTCGGTCAGGTACCTATATAAATTTTATTATTCTCCTAGAATATCTTACTTATATAGAATATCCCTTAACATTGATGTATTAAATTCTCTACTTGCCGCAAACACAATTATTGTATCGGACTTATAACGGAGTATAGTCTAAGGGTGTTGATCAAAAAGGGTGCTTCCTTTATGTATGTATCCACGACATTTACTGCTTAAAAGCGAGGGTTCTCATGGGGTAGTAAATTACATTTTATTGGAACCTATTTGAAAGTCTCAAACGTAATTTTGAAATCCCTCCTGCCAACCCTAAGATCACGAATAAAAGTTGTTCTAAGAGATTATTGGAAACGAAACTTTAGCTGGCTTCGATATTATTCTCTAAGCTTTTGTTTTTATTACAGTTCAATAGTTGAAAACGATTTTAAAATCGAATATATTCTCCTCAGTTCTTAAAATTTTTAAATGTTATCTCTTTTGTACCTCAACCTCGATAGCACTTATAAATTAAATAAGTTTTCTCTCATACGATTAAAATTACGCTCGGCTCCAAAATGCCGAATACATTAGAACAAAAGACGGGCAAATAGGCATCGCTCCATACAAAGCGTTACGCACTAATTAAACTTACTGAATACTAATTTAATTAATGGTAATATAACGCCATTCTTTAAGTTGAGCATTACTTAAAAGTTCGTCTATAAGTGTAGTACGAGAACTTGAAGAAAAACAACGAAATTGAGGACACTGTCCTTGATAGAGCCGGGCAGTAAATCAAAAATTACTTGAGTAACTTAGCGGGTCTCTGAAGTGTTACTTGATAAAATATTAATCACAACTCTTTGTGAAGCGTCCAACTTTGAAGGAAAATGTGTAGGTAGGAAATTACTTATTGCCCACTAACGCAACCCCTTTCATACGCGGGCTCACACCCCCGTACACCCACTTGACCCTTTGCACAAAATAAAATCGCTTTAGGTCGAGCCAACGAGCAACTAACTTACCTAGTTGTTTACGTACAAGTTACGGAAATTGAGGTCCAGCTCCCAAAACTAGTTTGTACCTGAATTTACCTGTTTTAATACTCATTTCATACCAGTAACGACTGCCCGACACGGGCCCTGAAACTGCTACTAAGACTGTTGGTATTATTAATATTATTTATTAGGTATTTAGATAACAAGATCCAAATTGTTACTAACGACTTACAACTATATTAGTGTAAAATACTTAGAGCCTTAATAATTTAGTTAAATAACCGTGCAGTGGACGATTTCCGTTGTCGGTTAACGCCCCCGCGGTGTTAGCGTCAAAATTATAGACACGAGCATCCGATGCAACAGAGATGCTGCCTTTGCCCGTGTAACCGCATCGAAACTATCGACTCGAGCTACTACTGCAAACATCCCAGATGCACTGCAATAACGCGGCAGCTCCATCATCATACCGAACGCGTTATTAAACTGTATACGCAGGGCGCTAACTAACTACTTCGTACAATTAACCCACAACTAAAATTACGTGCAGTACGCTTTAAAAAGCATAATTTGTACTGCATCTCAGCATCGAGCAGACCTGCGAGCCAACATGTTCGCTCTCACCGACAGCGCCCTGCGCTCCCTCCCAACATCGCCATCGTCTTTCAGGCTCACAACAATTAAATTCCAAGATATTTAAATTCTTTTCCGCCTTGATTGATGGGTGATATTTAGACATTTATTGCTTGGCCTCAAGACCATGCACAATTTTATTGGCATTATACTTCAAACCATGCGAAACAGTATAATTATTATTCAGTTATGGTTGGTGTCCAACTAATGGAGCCAGTCTAGAAGATCGACAAGAAAAGAACATAAAAGGAAAGCCACAATAAAAAACAATCAATATTTATTGTTTGATATCTTACTGACGTGTCAACGTATTCCAATAGGTTGATATCCTACGCCCAAGAAGTCAATATCTCTTCTACAAACAGAAAAGAAACAATAAGTACCACTTCATTTGTTATCGTTAATAGAAAATGTGCACTTGATATTTACATAATAGTATTTACCAGTTTCGTTACATACTCACCTTCTGGTTACGTAGATTTTTTTAGCAAAAAACCAAAGCACAAATTACCAAAATAACAGACCTGCTTTCCAAGATTCTTAGACTGTATCTAACTTTGCCTATTATGAGCTGTAAAACAGTTCTAAACTAATTTTGCTCCTTTACAGTAATCTCGAGATAAAGGAGAAATTGTTGTTTATCAAACTGTTTATCTCTTCGTACTTTGGAGAAAGGGAGGCAGGAAGAAAGAGTGTGTTCTTAAAAATTGGTACACCGTCACTTCTTCGGGTCAGTCTGTGATAAAGGCTTATAAGTAAATCCGATACACGTTGAGCTAGAATATGGAGCTTACAATAGATAGGGTGCTTTCTGCAATTATCGACAAAAAAACTTTGGGAAAGGAATGTTAAATGAAATAATACTACCTACAATTTCCTTAAGTACTAAAGTGGTACATTTTTACACGTGCGGATGAAACATATATGCAGTGTAAATAAATTCACATAATTGTTGTAAGCCACTTCTCTCTATCTCGATGGTTTGTAAAACCATTGTGCAGGAAATTTAAATTCTGACACTAATTTGATCATCAAACATACGCTTCAAAGATGAAGAATCACATAATATTATTATTATTTATTTGGAATAATGTGTAAACTCTTTGTTTTGCCCAGAATAACACAAATATACATACTTCAGGTGTAGTGAAATGACCCTCAGTTGTCAGAAATAGCTAAGAAAAGGCTAGGGAATTGAGTTTTCCAATAACAGCACTAATTTATCTGAATTAGGTACCTGAGAGACTAACTCTTAACTTCGCAATTACTCGTTAATGATTCCTTTGAAGCCTAGACGCTTTTAAATCTCCGCTACGTCTCAAAAAGAGCAAAACCGTCTTAGATTTCTAGTAAATTTAATTTATATTAAAGAGCTACCTGGCTGTTAGAGAACTTTCAAAACCTACAAATATTTTACTTTGGGCCAGTCAATTTCAGTTAGTTAAATTAATTTAAGTATATTTGTTACAGCTTATTCTAGGCCAACTAGTTTTGGGCTCCGAGTTCCGTTTGAAACGTAACTAATCACTTATCGCACATAAACAACCTTTGACATTTTATTCAGTGGCCATATTATTTAATATAGGTACAGCAACAAAAATATAAATTGTACGAAAATAATAATGATCACGAGGTCAGTGCCCTATTCATCTCGTAACAGTTGATGTTTATCTCAGAAATGTTCGTGTAATACGCTTAAGATCAACACAACGCGACGCATCATTGGCGGCGACCTTGCAGCGCGTGCCGTATCACCGTGTTACGCATAGTTGGCGTAAAAAAACATCATAATTCGATTAATCGCAGGACCACCTCTGATGATGAACGCTAGATTGCGTTTTACATAAGAAACCCTCTCGATGAAATGTTAGCCCCACTGTAAATGTAAAAAACTCTCTTTTACACAAGCTTTAACAATGGTCTCTCGTTCAAAGAACCTACAAGTTCAAAAGAAGACCTCTGGTGCAAAGGAAATTTCTATGTATATCTATAAAATAAACGTGATTGATCCAGTTGAAGTTGGTTTTATTCGTACATTTAATTGCAATTTTTGTGAATTTCATCAAAGGACATGGTCAAAAATTGTTTAAAATACGAAGATCTCTGATGAGTTTTAATATTATAATGTGTAGTGATCGCGAAAATCTACAATACTACATAGATTCGTCGGTATTGCGGCACAACCGCTAGGGGTTCCGCCTTGTCGTGGTGGGGAGGCTCCAGTAGCCGTGGCTTGGTCACCCACGGTGAAGGTAGAGGACCCCGAGGGGGGCCGCTTCTCTGGGCTTTGCTCCAAGCCCATTTTGGAGTGGCGGTAGGTAGCGGGCCTTATGGGGGTGCCGCCACTGAGGTGGGCCGCGGCGAGAGGAGTCGGTGCGCCGCTCTCCCTACCTTCCGCGGCCTTGACGGGGCCGCGACCGTTAGATGGCGGGTGCGGTGGAGCCGCAGGGAAGGAGTGCCAGAATGCCGTAGTGGCAGGCGGTGGGGCTACAGACCTGACACGTCGCAAGGGACCTTGGGCATCCGGACACGAGGTCGTCTGGCGCCCATTGCACATGGTCTTCGGGGTCATTGCGGCATGCCATGTGTCTGGTGTGCCGTAGCGGGTGTTGCAATACCCAACCCCGTGAGAGGGAGTCCAGCAACTGCCGACGGCCCGGGCGGGTTCCCGGTCGTGTGCGATAGCGTTCCCGCGACCCGCCCTCAAGCAGCTGAGGAGTTACACCGTGAAGTTTTAGTGGATTTGAGTCCCACATAACCGCTCAAGGTATTGCGGTACAACAGCTTCGAATACTGGCCATTTCAATGAACCTTGTGCTCTTATGGAGTAGACTTTGAAAAGAGATTTTTTTTTTGTGTTTATTGGTTCGGTATTCTTTGTACACCTATAGTTTCACCTCCCTCAATTTGGTCACTGACTAAAACCATAGCTTATTTTACATTTAAAATTATAAAGATAGAGTAACTTGCGTGTATTCGTACGTAATACTTATTTAATAGTATTTCGTATAAATATTAATTAACAGTGCGTGAATGACTACTCTTCAAGGAAATGTAATGTCACGTTCTTGTCAACATAACTATTAATGTGCGTCATAAAGGAAAAAATAACATACATTAATGTTTGACAATCTGGGAGCAAACTACCCTTTAGTAACCGTTTCCTATCGATTGGAGAAAGTATTCTTATAAGCGAGCCGTCAATAAACAAAACTTACCGTATCAACATAATGAGATCTACAAGGAGTCTTCTTAGAAATGAACGATACGTTAATAGGCAATTACGACCATACCTAATATTACATTATTTTGAGCTTCTACTTCATCCATATAACATTTATTTATTTATGGACTATATTTTGGCTAAAATAAGGAATTGATGAAAAAGTAAAAAATCTGTTTTGATTTATTCAATTCCTTTTGGAAATATTGAAATAGTACATTATGATACAAGTGGCCTTAGTTGGTCATTACAGTCGAGGGTAGCAATGACCGAGAATTGTATTATTCATTAGGGCACGCGTCTTATACGACAGTTTTCAACACTCGTATAATTACATTTTGCAAAGACATTCAACTATATAGTAATTAAAATGGGGTGCGAATTTCTTTTTTTGTAAGCCGTATGTGGTCTATTCGCGCGCAGGTGGAAGAAGGCTCACTGACGAAGTTGTCACACAGCCTAATAATAAAATAAAATACAATTAATATTTTTTTATTGATAACCCAAATTAATCCTAATTTGCCCATAGAAACAAAATTGTTTATTAATTGAGACGTCATATTTTATCTAAAACTATAACTAATCACAAAAATGGTAAATTTCAGCAGTTTGTAGATATCAACAACCTTTGCATTAACAAATATTTTTTTAAATTTCAGCAAATAGATTGCTGTCTATATTCGCGAGTTTAATACGACGGACGTATTTCAACACACTTGCGTTTGACTTATTTTGTTATAATGACGCGCGGATTTCTTTTTCGTTTGCCGAGCCTATGGTTTACGCGCGCGCAAGTAGATGCAGAGGCTTAACGAAGTTTCTTGAATTTTCGTTAGACAATCTGTGACTCGAAATCTAATTATTCTATAGTGAATAATAAATTCTTAAACTATTAACACAAATTAATATTAATTTGTTGACAAAGTAAATAATTTAAAGAATCGAAATGTTTGTCATATTTAAACCAGCAGTCACAAACATATTAAAAGTCATCAAGGAATATCATATCTCATCATAAAACCTTTTTTTTTGAGATTTAAAAGTGAATGTAAAGAGTGCGTTTTATTAGATTACAACATTATTGCGCGTGCACGTGCGTGTGTAGGTCGTCAAGCTACGAGCTGTATTACATATACGTTTTCGATAACATATTTAATGCAGTATATATATCAGCTAACGATGAAACAACATCGTATCAGTGATTCTTCTGAGGTTTCGGATATTATGCCTATATAGGCAGGCTCGTTTGCTCACTAAAACATAAAAAAACGTTAGGAAACCTGGACTTAATGGTCTGAACTCGCCAATCTGAAGTGAGCTTGCGTGGTGATTTATACTCGTGTCTTCTCTGTAGAAGAAGAAGCGTTTCCCTGCAATTTACAGGCTAATCAGGTTATAAATAAGTTCAAATACTAAATGGTATTAACTTACATTATGTTGACCATTCTCTTTTCACATAGTTGCTACCATAACGCACCGTCAACGAATATTAAGGCCATAAGGCAGTAGTCCAACCAAACATATACGATATAATACAACTGTATAACAGACGTTGCTATATAATTAACAACACATCAGGCTTTTTGCGCCGATGCGGTGGTTGGGGAACAGCTATCGATTACGTCTTCATGCGATCGGAAATTGACTGGGGCAGTTTCCTGAATTATACCGGCTAGGGGAGCGATTTGCTGATCGGACTTTGGCGAACATTTTTCTCGGCTGGTTACTGTAAACGAAACTGTTACGGTGCCCATTCAAAGGTGGTTTCGCTTAGTCAAGTGTTATTCATCTGTTAAATTTCAAAATTTGAGAAATTGGAGCCGTAAATGCGGCATTGTTTTACGAGGAAAGAGAAGAAAAGGTGGTAAATTCTAATATTAAAATTTCATTGTGAGCGTTTTGTTTCTTTGTGTTGTAATTTGTTTTGTTTAATGTGTGGGCTTAACTGGAGACGGTGGGTGCTAAAAATGTTTTGTATTTTATTATTATTTAGACTGTTAATTTAAACAGGCCAAACAGCAGGTAGAACTACTACTTGACCAATTACAACAATGTTTTAATGCAAACTAAATAGGTCTCCTCTCCTCCGGTGAGCAGAGGTCGAGATGGCCGGTAAGGTCAGAGCACCTGGAGTATTTATCGGGGAGGCGCAGGTTCGAATCCCGCTCGCTACCGTATAATTTTTCCACAAAAAATGTATAACTTAAAAGTTCGCTAAGCATGCGTTAATGCTTTTCAAAAAAGTTATGTATTTGGTCTCTAAATGTTTTATCTTTCTTTTTTAATCTCTAGTTTAATTCGTATTTTAAGGCGTTTATGGCAGTGTTGCTTAGTCCAACGTTTAAATTTAATTATTTGAGTCATCTTCTGAATCAATAACAACGATTCTATTCACTATTACATTTCTTATTCACTCTTCGTGTTCTCAGCATTTGTTAACTTTTTAGTAAAGTATATCAAAATATTTAGTAGAATTATTATTTGGGATTTATTTTATTTGATGTGCCAACTGCAAATATATAGTTTGATAAGTTCGTATTCGGAAATCTATATCTTACCAATGCCCAAGCAAAGAGGGAAAGCTGTGGGCAAAAAATATTTCTTCCTTTCCAATTTATCATTTTGTATCGCTAAGGGTAAGCCCATATAAAATTCGGTTGTCACGGTAAGGCTTCCATGAAAGAGGGCTTGCTATATCCCATATATTATGTTGTATGGTTTCCGCATACAAAATTAATCGCAAAAAAATATAAAGTACACAAAAAGTGGGCAATTAATATGAGCTTCAAAAGGGTTCGCCAAACAAGGGGTGTTAGCGAAGTAATTTTCGCCATTCTTTTGTTTATCCGTTTTTGAGTGTTCGAGTATGTGACTGGAAAAATATGATGGAATAATAGGAAAAGCAGAGATTATTTTAAAAACGGTTCTTTGCTGTCGTGACGGCACGAGCTACTGTTGACGTTATGTTATGTTGATATATAACCATAATATAAAAATAAACCAATAAAATCGAGCAATGTTTATTGTATGGTAAATAACTGGCAAATGACCCAAATTGGTCACAAGGCTGACTAACCAGGTAGCGCCACACCCTATTTTTAAGAAGTTCAAATGACAGACAAAAATGTGTGGTCACTATAATACTTAAAAAGTAAGTTAAGTTATAAAACCCAAATATTGCAAAATAAATATATAATTACGTGTTAAGAAAAAATAAAATAAAAAAAACAATAATAAATAAATAATAACAATAATTTTGTTCGTAACAGTGTACCATTATTTACAGGTTGTAGTCCCATTGCCTACAAACCCCATTATGTAGACCATTCTTCTCGGTTAAGTCTCACAAAGTCACAGCTTGCACGCGACAGCAAACAATGACGCACAATAATTTTACATTTTTCGCAACGACCAACGTAAACAAAACAAATGTTGGATGGTTACTGAAACTTTTTACTCAAAACCTGGTAAAACGGATTTATTCAAATCGTAATAAACGGAACTCATATACAGTGTTTACAGAACACAGAAGCTCCGATTTTTATACAATGCCGTCGATAAAACTCGCTTTGTGTGCGGGCGCGTCGATTCCCATGACCTTATCACTTTCACTCCGCTACTTTCATGAAATTAACCGTCTCCGTGAGTAACTTACACGTATGATAAGGGAATATTGCTCAAAATTGCAATTTTGTTTACCTAATCATACTGTCGTGTTGCTACGGTGCGCGAATTTCGGCTGAATTACGTGAGTCTTCCTTATTTATGTCAAGAGTTTGGGACACACATTGTGGAATTAATAACCTCGAGTAGCAGACGGTTAACCAAATTAAAAGGATGTGTACTCAGATGTACGTTTCAGAGCATAGCATCACGCCTATGTTCCCCGAAGGGGTAAGCAGTCATGTAAGTGTACAGTTTACACCCACGTTTCACAAATGCTATTATTAAATCCCATTTGGAGGTGGTGAGCCTAATGCCATCTACCGAGAACTATTCCAGAATCCGGACTGTTAATAAGAATTTCCTAACACCAAAAAAACACATTATAACTCAAAACCGAACCCGGTACCTCATGCTCTTCAGTCGTGCTTGGGACCACAAGACAAACGAGGTAGTTAACATTAACAATAGTTATTTATCCAATTCAAGTAAAAAATAATTGTATGTTGCAGTAGCATAAATAGTAGTTAAATGTTTAATAGACATTTTATATGGTTGAGGAATGTTTCTTCTTATTATGACTAGAATTATCGACATCGGTAAGTTATAATCATCAAATTTTATCAAGGTTTAATAGCCAATATCAGACTTTTCCACGAATGAACTTATAAAAAGTCTCCCGGGTTTTGAAATTATTCTTCGCTTACTGAAGCAATATTAACTTTTGCCAGAACCCATTATCTAAACTACCGTTCGTTGTTCAATTAATTATATAGGATTAGATACGAAACTTTGAGTATTCCGTTCCGCTTATTAATAAAATTGCTCTTTCAATTACTTTTAGGAAAAGTATTCATTCGCTTAGCAAAAGTAATTGGGTGTTTAAGCTCCTCCATTGCTGCGTGCAGAGACCCTTTTATATAATTATTTGATTAGTATTATCTTACAATCTTTTCATAGTCTATTAATGAAATCTTAAGTAAGTATAAAGTGCGTGGGATTGTGCTTTTATTGTTCAGGGATCTAGATATTTGTTTACTTTTGCAACTTGTTTTCATCGACCCTGTGATTTAACTGGTTATTTAAGATGATGGTATAATAGTACATAGATTTTGAAAGACAGCTTGTTAATCAAAATCCGCTGGTACTTTTATGTTACATATGTATCTCACTGATCTGGTAGTAAAACAAACATGCATAATACATATACGTATATCAAGAGTCATGCATCGTGTAGACCATAAAATTTGGTTTAACGACAGTAATTTGGTTACCTACCTACAAATTTTTTATTGAAAGACTGACTTGAGATTTGACTCCTGAAGTATTTATCTGGGAGGAGCAGGTTCGACTCCTGCTCACGAGCGTATTTATCATACCACAAAAAAAATTGATTTGTATTTACCTACGTACCTACGTATTCTGTGTTATCCGAGAACGCTGTTTTTCTATGGATGAATAGTTGCGGTATTTTTCATGTGGATAGTTAGTTTCTGTCTACCCATTACGAAACATTACGAAGGTGAGGGTGATAATGAGGCTATTTTCTTTTTTAGCGTAATTAAACCTTACGTGGATTCCGCAATTGTGTTGTAGTGGCTATTTTCCGCACAATTTTTGTTAACAGAACAGAATTTAATTCAATTTAATCCATATAATTTATCTTTAACTTATATAATAATATCCTATCTTATAAATTGAAATTATAATTATGGGTACATTTTGCCTGAAATAAAATATCTTTATTTATTTATCATTTATTTTAATACTAAATTTAATTAATAGCCAACGCTATTTAGCAGGTCTATGTCTCACGCTGCCGCGATTGCGGTGAATGCAGCTGCGTTGCCGGGACCCCGATAAAGGTTAGTGGAGGATCCTATTGGAGTGTTCAGTTGGTAAGTGTTCGGCACATCGTCCTTAACGGCATTTATATGCATGGAAAAAAAATACTCATCTCTACTAACTTTTAGTTTCTACCAAATAAATAAAACAACGTTTAGTCTTAAGTCTCACTCATTGCACAATTGACTAAAGAAAACCAGTCAGCATCAAAAGAAGAGTCAACCATAAACAAACTAAGGACTCTCACGATATTTAAATTATATTCGTATGTAAAAAAAAAAAATTACCATCGGTTATTAGTAAATCATTTTGTTTTTGCTACAATTTCAATGAATTTAAAGCTAACATAGCACTAAGATTTCCCCAAAACTATAAATCTATGAAAAACCGTCTTACTCTCCTTAAATAAATTATCTTGCCAAGGCAGACTTTGCTGCACATCCTTAATTACAGCAGTGAAAATTCCTCATCAAATAAACTGCGACGGTGCGACGGAACTGGACCATTTCCTGTGAGTAATCTCGAGTTACTCGTAGAAGGATTAAATGGAATACCTCCACACGTAGGTTTATAGTAAAGGTGGATATCACTGTCATGTCTCATCTTCATTGATCTTCGACTACGAGCTCGGTGATTAACGTAAGCCATCAAGGTAGACATCACGCCTATTTTGGCAGAAGGAAGAGGAGTTCATCCACATTAAATAGGGTTGATGTTGGAATTTCTTATTAGATGCCTAAGTAACAGCCGCACAGGTCAAATTCGATAGAATCGATTCGGTCGATTGATAGATCAAGGTGTTTAACCTTTGTCAGTCTGTTGTGCTTGCTTTTGTAAGTCTGTGGATAGGTGACCATAGCTTCATATCGAAAACCTTCCGTGCCTCGGAGATCACTTTAAACCGTCTAGGTCTATAAACAGTCGTTACTTGTAATCAGACGTCTGAAAGTCTGACAACCAGTCTTGCCACGAAATATAGTGCCATGCAGTAAATAAGTTGTAAAGGTCAGATAGACAGTCGTTTCATGTCAAATACTGGTAGCTGTATCTGTACCCCCGTGCTTCGGAGAGCACATAATGACGTCGGTCCTGTACCAGACCTCTCTCGGGTCGTGTCGGGTAGCCGTCCCATCAGAATATGAGAGTGAAGGAAGAGGGAGTGCACCTGTGTTTGCGCATACACTTGTGCTCTATAATCTCTCCTGCGTACTTGCCTAACCTCCTCGGAGATAGGCCGCCATGACCGAAATACGATCTAGGGGAGATGAGATCACTTATTCATAGGCCAACCAAACTTCGATAATTCGAAGAATTAGATTGTTTTTGAGCCAGAAACCCCTTCGATTCAAGCGGCAAAACGATACTTACTAATTCATTGTACAATTAACTTCGAATGTGCTCACGCCATTGCCCACTATGAACCGTTAAATTGAACCTGAATGATGGCCGCTTGCCTCTACGCTAGGAAATTCTAATTAAATATTGCTTTAAGCGTCAACCTACAATAGGTGAACTCAAGCAACTAAAGACGGTGGAATAATACGGGCAAAATGGAGGTCGTAGACAGTATAATACGCCTTAACAATTTGCTTTTGTATTGTATTCGCCATTACACCCGCACTAGGTCCTTTCATTATCTACTGGATGGCAGGTCAATTTCTTGAGTTTGAGGAGTACCCTCAATATAATGAATAAATGGTTATCCCATAATTGTACTGTAGTACTGAGTACCTATATAATAGGTACATGCGTTACGGCTTTACATTGGCATTTGATTTTGATTTGATAAAACATGTTGAGTTTTTGGTATATTGATTTAATTCGATGAGTAAACGCTTAATTAAACGTATCTGGTAGTATGAACGCACGGATAGTCGGGACACTGTCAATCCCATTTAGTGTGAAAATGTATTCAAAGATATATTTGGTTAGGGCTTCTGTAAGTAATCGTGCATAAGCCGAAATAAAACCAAGTTAGGATAAGGGTCTACCTAATTTGCCACCTAAATAGCTAGGCGACGCGGGTTGCGCACAATCAGTAGATTATCCAATGACTTTGTCCTCACCCGAGGTTGCGGCTTAAGTTCTTTACTCGACACTGCTGTATAATAGAGATTGGGGATACAAACAAAATTTATCTACATAAGTTTTTCCGATTTTTTGTTTCATGAAAAAAAAACTAATAATGAAGGGAGACCTTCCAAAGTCATCAAACGGAAATTCATGGATATGTGTACTCTTCCCATGTCGAACATCCAAAAGTGCAAACTGAATATTTTCCAGCGGAGCGCAGCATACTTGGTGTTAAACTAATAGACCATGTTCGAAACACAAACTGCTATCTAACACAAATCACTCACATAGTTCAAAAACCCGCAAAATTTAAGGCCATGTCTGCCGTATGATGAACCTTGGGCCAAAATCACCACTAAGTGGAGCCCCGATACTGCCAGATGGGCGGTATCGTGGCAATCTCCAAAGAAGATGGTAGGATGAGCCAAACAGATTTATTAAAAACTGGAATATAATAGCTCTAAATAAGTATGGAAATCATGGGGACATCTGATACAGGTTGACAGTAACAATTAGTAAGTTTTTCAGAAGACTACGGATGTTGGTATTTTGCTTTCGATAATCTCTTGCTTTCTCATATAATGTGTCTAGTACATAGTAAAAATATATATAGCTTCCAAAATAGCACATTATATTTTCCGCAAAAGTTTACTCTTTTCAAGTTATGCTTAATTTTCAAATTATCATTAAACATATCGCATCAGATTTCTTACCTACTACCTACTTTCTAATAAAAAAGAAAAATTATATTCGTTTTTTTATGCCTGATTATTACCTATTTATTAGTGAACCTACTCATTGATAAATATTTTTAACTACGTTTTGATGAGTCCTATTTTCAATACATCGAATTTAATAACGGCTATGTGGATATAATATATTATGTACTACTAAAAACGTACTTACAACTCTGCGTAACTCATCGGGAAATATAAAAAATAATAATGTAGGTTTGTTAATTGTTTTCCAGAATTATCAGTTCTCAGTAAACAATATTTCTATTCACCAAAACAAATAATGGTCTTAACTCAAACGAAATCAAATATACAAAAATAACTACTAAATTCGTTTTTGCCATCTCAATGACTCAACATAAAAATATATGATCTGTGAATAAATTGAAATAAAAAGAATAAGATGAAATAAACTAAACATAACGTTATCAAATTCCATTCAAGAGGAAAAAGTACAAAATCAAACCAAAGCATTAAGCATTACTGAATCAACCTTGCCCTGGGAATATCCAAATAAGCGGAAACCGCTACATTTAAAAATGAAAGTACTTTCTTTTTAATAAAAACCGACTTCTACCCGAAAATGTTTATTCTGTGCCCTTGTTTGTTAGTCATCTCCCTGTTTTATTAGGTTTTATTTCATTTTACATAGACATTTATTTCTTTATTGTGAAATATAAAAAGGTTTTAACCGTAATATGAAACAAAATTAATTAAACTTTGTTTCTGTAAACACTGCTAGGGTAACTGGATATTAAATTTGGCGAACAATTGCCTTAAACAAGAGTTTACTCATAATAAATAGACACATTATTTATTTCAACTAAGACAATCACAAAAAAAAAAACAATTTTCCGCTCTTAGTTTTGATGCGGATGTATATGAGTCACCATATATCATTTACACGGGAAGAAGAGGGAAACAATAATAATTATATGTCATGATTACATATCTAATATTTGAATAAAAAGCCATTTTATTAAAATATAGTTTGTTCATTTCAGAAAGGCTTGCACAATACGTTAAATGTTGATTATAGGATGTGGCGTAATGAAATAGTATTTTCTCACGGCTCACGGCCGTGTTCTTTTTTCTATACAAAATTTTATAACTTTAGAGTTCGCTAAGCATGCATTAATGCTTTTCAATGATTTATCTGTGTAGTATTTTCGATTATCAGTTTATTTTGTTTCCTACAAATAAAGTATTATCGTAATCAAGATTATTCTTTAAATCAATTCAAATTGTGTGATATGATAAGTTTTTCGACTTTCAACATTTCTTTCCTTCGTTAGAATTATATTGTTGTAACATCAGCGTATCTATAGTGATATTCAACGCACATATTTTTTCCCACATAAAATCAAATGCAGCCACTATAAACCCACGATTGTTTCATGCAAAATAATAATAATAATAAATTTTATATAATTAAATTTACAGGTTTTGACGCTAATTATAGACCTGAGTTAGCTGCCTCGCGGGATTTGTTAGACATAAAACACGGCTCCGAGCATGGAGTTCCAATACGGCCAGTGTTTTTGAGATTTTCTATTAGGACATTCTAAACCTGAAATCTAGGACTGTGCCTAGTGCTTCTTCTTATATCGTATCGATGACACGAATCATAGGTATATTGTTAGTCCAGTATTCCGCCACAAGTATAGTGCTTTCATCAGCGTGCATCAGTTCCTCCCGGATGCAGGTATTAGGACGTGCTGGACAAGACGTGAGGTGAGCCATGGTTTGTATCTCAATACCACTATCACATGTTAGGTTTATCTTAGGTAGATGGTAATATTACTATTTTTCAAGGAAACATTAAATAGAAACACGAACGGGACTTGAACCCGTGACCCTTGACATTTTGTGTCATCACTCTTCCAGCTGAGCTATTTTCGTAGCTCGATACAATTAAATTTCAAACTTCCTTGAATTCGACTAAGGAAACGCCTGGGAATATTTATTTAGCAATCAATTACAGATTTACTAAACCCAGCGTCACAGTTAACCTCTGCTCAGCCCTTTGAGGATTGTATTGCTATGTAGTAAACCTGGGTTTATGTTTAAATTGTTTTGATACTCTGCCTAAACTGACATCGCTATATCGGTTACCGTCATAAAGCAAAACGAGCTTTGCGTATATTGAATTCATCTTCGCTTTAGTAGATATATCAGATTCGTAGTGAACGGAATCCAGGCCATGCTTCCTTTGTATGAAGAATGCTGTATATCCAGGGCGTGACGATACCGCTCGTACAAAGTGAATCATTTACCTATTGTGATGATAAATATTTATACTATGTTGATAATAAATATTAATATAATAATACTCCTCCAGACCGCATTTTGGTCACAGCGGCTTATTTCCGAGGAGATTAGCCAAGTACGCAGGAGATATTATATTGCACAAGAGTATGCACACGGGTGCACTCCCTCTACCTTCACTCTCATAGTCCGATGGGACGGCAGTCCAACACGACCGGAGAGAGATCAGGTGCAGGACAGACGGTTTTACGTGCTCTCCCAAGCACAGGGGTGTCACACCATCAACTTCTTAACTCCGGGCTGCTACTGTAAATTTCCTTACAGAAAAAACACTTTGCCCGACCTGGGCTCAGCAGCCGTGCTTGGGACCAATAGACCAACGAGAAGTTTAGAAAAAGATCTCCGAAAACAAGTTTTTTTTTTTCTTTCGAGTAAATATATAATATTCACCCATTGTTACTCAGAACGTGTCGATGCATGAAGGCAACCAAGTGTGAAAATGACGACTATGCCATGAAAATTTATACCATATTTGCATACAAGATACATAAAATATAATATCTAGATATAAAATTTATACTAGTAAATAGAGACTGGGATTTTTATCGTGAACAATAGATATGCAGATTAAATTGGTGATCAACCAAATGTTTTACATCAGTAAAATAGATGGAGGCTTCTAATAATCATATTAAGAGATATAACTGACCCTCTACAGGGCAAAAGTTCCTTCTCAAACAAAGAAAGAAAGAACATTGATCAAAGTGATGAGTCAGTCTGGCTTCATCGCTATGTTTCCCATAACTAAGATTTCACTGCCATACGGCAGTGAAATCTTAGATTTAATTTCGTAATAATTATATAGGCGAGGTACTCCAGAAAATAAGGTTTTACGAATAAAATAATACTATGATAATATATTGTTTTTTTTTTACGCGTTAGAGTCATATATTTGCTACTTATTAAATTAATAATAATTTTTCATGAAAAATTTTAGAGACGAGTTTTTAATTTCCATTTATTAATTACCAAGAACGTGGTACATTAAGATCTTATAGTAATTACTTTATTTAGTCACACAAATTAGTGCAATTCGAACCCGTTGATTAATATTACAATATTAATACATGCTTGGTTTAAATCTAAAAAGTCCTTAACCTAAGAAGAACTCAGTAATGGTATCACCACGACTTTAAACGCTTAATCAAGTAACAAAAAAGCACTGCCTAATCTTTTCTCAAGGTCGCTATCCAGATGCAGCTTAATATCAGTATTTTATACAAAGCGATTGGCTATCTACTCTTCACAATTCAATAACTAGGTAACACGATATCTCGTGGTAAGACTGGTTGTCAAGTCTAAATGGCATCTGACAATCCGAAACGACTGTCATACGACATAGGTTTAAAGTGCTCACCGAGAAGTCATGACATCTACAGATGAAACGTGGAGAAGTCAACTTAGCCTCGATTGTACATAGCACATCGACAAACACAATCATTGAATGATATGGGTTGGCGATTCTAGACTATGAAGAGGAGGTTTTAAAATGTTTTTTCTTCATCATATATCTTTGAATCCACCATCTGTGACTGAAGACTCGGGAAGTGTGAAAGACAAGTACTGAAGTCTAACCACACGCCAATCTTTGTTAAATAATTCCGGTGCATAAGCAACAGGGCTGTAAAGTCTGAGCCACTTTAATAACATTAAGTGACAGCTTAATTGGGAAGGCATCTGGTGGCAAGGATGGAGTATGCTTACGAAAACCACGGCTCTATTGTGGCTTGATAAAATATTCTTGTAAGTAAGTAAACATACTTCAAGATCTAATTATGTTTGTTATACATAATGTTATCTTTTTGTGAGACCGCGATAACGTGATCATGTATTTGTATGGTCAATTAAGATTTATAGGACTGCTCTCCTGTATAATGTGTGTTGTAAAATGCAAAAAATATGCGTTGTCTTTTCCTAACTATGTAGTTGTTATTTTAACAGAGCGACTGTCTATCTGAATACTACAATCTAGTCACTGGGTAACACGATATCTCGTAGTAACACTGGTTATCAGACTTTTAGGCATCGGACTACCTATAGGGACTACCAACTTAGGTAGGTTACCACTACCTTTACATGGCCCCGCTGACCACTCAGTTATATGGACCAAGGCCATATCTTAAGACGACTGCGGGCATAACACCATTGGCAGTTTTTTTTTTATTGTGCGCTGTCAAAGGTCTGTCATGATTTTCATTTGACAACGTGGAATACTTCGGAGAACACGCAAGCTCCGATGGCGAAGTATGTACTAAGGAATATTAAATCCACAGACTTATCGCGGTAGATCTGTATGATTTTTACTTAGCTATGAGCTCATCCGGATCAAAATATACCTAGCGTTCATGAAATGTCAAACGACCATTTCTATCTTCAAGGGAACCACTCATGCTTGAACTAATTTTGCAGAATAAATCAGAGGTTCGTTTCTTGGATTCCGTATCCATCTTAACCTTATTACTAAGCTTTCACCGTCAGTCGTCAGATAAATTTTCATAAAATAATTGAAATTAAGTAATTTTGACCTCTGGTTCTTGCCCTGCAATGGGAAGACCATGGCTGATAAAAAAAATAGACCTCTATGATAGCAAATAATAAAGATAATAAATCGACATACAAGAAACTTTGAAAACATGATTTTTTGTCAAATTATCTAGGATCATTACATTTCTGGAAGGAACTACAATAAGTCCTTCCACCATATTGACATGTTTGTTCTTTCTGCTGGGACATTCAAAAAACATATATTAAAAACAATTTGTGAGAATTCAAATTAAACAAGTAAGTTTGCATGATTTGATGAGTTTATCCGTTATGTTATCAAGTGTATCTCAATGTAATACTTTTACTTTTTAAAAATGTATCTCTTAAAAATGTTTGTAGATTGTTGGTGTACAAAAAAAAAATCGCATGATGTTTATAGAGTATTCCTGGATTTATATACTGTGGAAAATGCTGTTGGTTGCACATTTACTCATATTTTTTATCTATATAACTATCGTGTAAAACATAATGTGTCACTGTTTGTTTTCCCAAATAAATAAATAAAAAAAAAAAAAAAAAAAAATCTGATTATTGTCATTAATGTAATAACAATTAATAGAAACGGTAAATTAATGGTACAGAATCTTACGCCCATGAGACCGAATCTCCTATTTCTTGGATGTCTGCGCCCCCCTTTATAGTTAAGCCCTAAAGAATAGTGTACGACCAAACTTCTAACGATAACCGTTCTGTTTGTTCCCGGAATACATGATAGTGAAGGTGCAAACTTAGGTTCTTTAAGAGCAAGTTACGACGGTGAGAAATGATATAGGTACATACATATATTTTATTATTCATATCAATAAACTGTATTTCCAAATGTATGAAAGTCCCATTTCAGTGCTGCAATTATGAAGACCCGTATAATAGGTAATCATCAGCCTATTACCATCAACCAGTCGCAATTTTCTACCCAAAAATACTTTTTTCAAACCGGGAATCAAACCCAAGACCTCGCGCCAGCAGCTGCGCTTGCGACTCAATACCAACAAGGCAGTCATATATTGCAGTCCCATATCGTTAATACTTCTGAAGATTCAGTATTATGGTAGAATAAAGCTTCGTCGGAAGTAATAACATTTTCAGTGCACTTATAATCAACGAGAGCTTTAATCTTCTCGCGTAATTTGGAGCGACAGCTTAATTTAGGTGCCATCTGGCACCAGAAACGACTGCCTTAGGGTGGATGGCACATGGTGCTTTGTATGCACTGCATCGTCGTTTTTCTTTGAAGATGTCAACTGTACGACGCATCTTCTTCTTAGAGTATGGTTGATGAACAACCTAGTGTCAAAGTTTAAGCCGCAGTGATTTGGCTTTACGCATCAACTGCTGTACCATTATATGCTTTAATAATACGCAGATGAATACAAAAGTCACTCATGCGTGTCTTGGGTTTTAACCTGCGACTTCAGACTTGCTTGTCTAATGGTAATGTTACTTTACTATCTATCACTGCTGTATGCTGTCAAATATTAATAGGTCATACCTATGTCATCATAGGTATGACCTATGCTTCACGGTGTGCTGGGTGACGTTATTGGTTCATACCAATAACGTCACCCAACACACCGTGAAGCATCATTTTGGATGAAAAAGAAAACGATAAGTCTGTCATCAAGAGACTTAAGTCATTCGGTTAACGAGTGTACCGTATTAATTCTCACTTTAAAGTGACTGACCAGGACAGGTTATCATTCAAATAATTGAATCCATTATTAGTATTAACTGTGCAACTCGCCCCAAGAAGTAATGATGACTGGTTGCTGAGGAAAGTATCTTGCAGTAGAATTAAAAGGTTGACCGCCTTTGTGCATGATAGATTAATTGTGATAAAATAAAATATTAATATAATAAGAAAACTCAATCACGTGAACAGCCGATGCGTGTACTCTGATAAAACCAAAATAAAGTTGCAACGAAATCGTGTGCATCGCTCCACGCTATCAGATTCTCAGCGCATTGCGCAACAGATCTGTATAATTTTAAAGGGCACTACGTAACAGCGTTAGTTGGAAGTGACAACTTAATTGGGTCACCAGCTGGCGGGTCGAAGAAGCTGTGTGTGGTGCATAAACCAAGCTGGAAACCACTGGACTTTATCAATTTAGCGACTATACATCCTGGCTAGTAATCTCTGAAGTCAACGATACTCTGAAATAATGTATTACCGTCTTCGTCGTCAGTGTTGACTTGCGGTCATAATCCGGTTAGCTAACGTGATCATATTGGTTATCAAGTTGTCCGTAGGCATATTTATGGCAAAGGTGAACTAGAACCAACTGCTAAGATTATGCGTGATCACGTGAAGATTTGATAGTTCGTTAGCAAGATGAAATGAATTAAAGTAATTAAAAGCGCGCCTGCTTTTTTTAAAATCTCATTGTATGTTTCTCGGGACAATATAATGATTCTAACGATACCCCATACATCAAAATTGGTTCAGGCGTTTGGAAGTTATGGTGGGTTAAAGAAATTCACAAACATATATACATACATACAGGAACCCTAAAACATAACACTCGTTTTTAGGCCGTCGTGTATAAAAACGTTAACCCCCCTAGGAATTCTTCGTACATCATGGATGCGCGAACAGACGTAAGAACCCAAAAATATTCTAATTATATGGTAAGAACTATGCACACACATAATTACGTATATCCTAGTCTTTTCTCAACTCCTCATATGGCATATAAATCATTATTTATTTATTCAAACTAGGCTAAAAAATGCGCTTTTTGAACGTCAAACGCTCTTTGAATGTAACCTGTTATGCTTCATCTATAAATCTCATATATAATTTTTACTATTAAAAACCTACATATTCTGTTCCCCTCAAAGTCAAAGTCAAAGTCAAAGCATTTATTTCAATTAAACCGTTTACAGGCACTTTTGAATTGTCAAAAAAATAAACTAGTTGCCACGTTCCAAAGTGTAGATTCCCGTGGAGAAGAACGGGCAAGAAACTCCACGGTTACTCTTTTTCATCAAACAATTACAATATTTTGGTTACATTATATTTACAATATAGAAATCATATGTGAGAACAACCTGAACTCGTAGTAACCAATAGTACGACGACCATTGTCGTTGACGGTTATCAAAATTTCTAACTTCTAATCACTAACAAAGATTGAAATAAGTAAGTTATTGAGACTGCCGAAAAAATGTCTCTCCGAGACACTGAGGTGTAGGTATGACTAGGCTACCCGCTACCGGTACCGCTAGGAAGGAAAATATATTTTCTAATATTAATGTGGTTTACTTATCGGGAACCGGTTAATGTTTCCAATTCTTAATTAACCTACTTTGCTATATATTGCCGAGGAATTTACTGGAAAAAGAGCCCTTAATGTATGACCACCTAGTGTATACTGTAACGAGTATATTTAACCTATACCAATATGTAAATAAGTTATTTAATTACAGTTCTGATTATAGACTTATCTAAGACAATTCTACATTAATTAAGTGTACAGTTCTGTAATTAAATTGAAACCAATATTTGTTACAAATTACAAATGTCTAATGATAGCCTTGAGACTAAGTTGATTTAAATTGGGTTTGTTTTTTATGTTTTGAAAACGATAATTAATGCCACGACTCACCGTTAATGTTTTTAAAAATCAACTCATTAATTTTTAAAGTTGGTATCGACCGTACCATTCCGATAGATTTTTTAGGCTTAAGTAAGGGAGTAGTGTATTTTATGATGTAGTTAGATGCTATCAGAAAATTTTATAGTTAAATCATAACCACGCTCATTTAAACAGGAATTACATCAAAGGCTATAATATATACATAAGGTTTTCATCACTTATAGCATGGATAGGTATTAAGCTTCAGCTAATACGCTGATCAAACGTCTTACTTCTATGCTTTGTGACCTCATACATTTTCTGTATAACGATACCACATTGCAATTCCCTTTTTCCCACCTCTACCAATAATTGGGAACTGTGTGCAATCTAATATCAGTTGGACACGACAAGTTAATTGGCTCGACTGCCCGCACGGGGGAGCCTTGTGTCATTTTTAAACGAGACAGTGGTCTTTTCAATACGATTTTGTAGAACGATAACGTTTTATTTCTATGATCACAACGTTTGGCCAATGCTCTGATGTTCACACAAAGCTGTTAATATTAATGTTTAAAAAAAAAACGTCAGCTACCAATAATAGGGAATATGCATGTGATTCAAATTTAGGTCAAATATTTTTAAACATAATCTTTATTGCTGTAGAATGACACTTATTAAATTACATTTTAATTAATCGTGTTTTAACTATTATAATAAAGTTGAAAAGTGAGAATCATACGAGGGAAATTTAAAATGTCAAAGCACGCTATTGGTTGGAGTGAAACGTGACGTCACTCTGCGCGATGACAATATCTCGAGTATGTTATTACTGGGTGTTTATCATGTTTTGTGGTTCTTGTTGAGTTTTAACGTTATTCTATAAAGAAAATCCCTTCAATAAAATTTATAATTCCTTAATTAAACACTCCATTCTATACAAGATATCTTTTAAGATATATAATCTGACGTCAGAGAAAGCGCGCCAAGAAGGCGGCATTTCAAACGCCCGAAACTGATTGCAGGTTTGTTTGATAATTTTAATACTCAATAATCATATTTTTACAAGTGTTATATTTTTTCGCGGTAATGTACCAACGTATACAATCGAATAAAATTATAAAAAAATACATGCATATGTGCGAACTGTGCGCAATCAGTTAATTGGCTCGGTTGCCGGCACGGGGGAGCAGTGTGTCATTTCTAAACCGCTGTAGTACGCAATGATTAACATCCGTTCTCCTACTAAAATTTAATTATTTATATTAATTTACAAAAAAAAGTAGCTATAATTAACAGTGCCATAATTAGATTTATATGTTAGAGGCTTCGCTAAACTATAAGACCTACGAGATAAAGAGTTTTGTAGTGGACACTGATATTATCAGTCATAGGAATCTTCAATGTACTATCATATTGTTCGCTCGTATGCACTAGACATAATAATTATAATAACAATATATAAGATAAATCCGCTGTACAAAAATAATCTAGATTTTCGTTGGACATGATAATCGAATCTGTCATAAAAGTGCTTCGCAAGCACGGCTTACAAACTAAACTAGACCAGAGTATATATAAGAAAATGTCTTTGAGGATTATTCCATAGCCCTCAAGATTTTAATACAATAAAAAGACACTGTCAGCTTCAACTAGGATTGTCAGCCAAAAAATAAAAGAAATAAAAAATGCTACCAAAATCCCTGACATTTGCCGAAAACGGTGGACATTTTCCAATTTCAATTTTCACGGCATATTGAACGAGTTATTCGGTACTGCGCTATTCCCCATCCATTGCTTCGTACGTATGTAATTTTACGGATTGACGTAATTGAACGTGTACTAGTACGATAACGTCGATAACACAGTCGGTGAAAAGCGTCAATGGACATTCACAGAGATTTTTATTGGAAGTATATTCTCTCGTTTTTCTGCTGGTTTTGTAAATGTTTTTTGAAAATACGATTTTTTGAGATTCGATCGATTATCCAATTCGTAATTTACAGTTAAACTGTTTTACCTTAATAACATATTACTTACCTACTATTTATTTTGTTTCAAATAATAATTCAAAAAGTCTTCCTTAGTTACTAACAATTCCAAGAATCAATTTAAATAATGTAATATTAAAAAAACGTCATGGTGTCGTACGGTTAAAAAATAAGTTAAGAAACGTCAACCAATGATATTACAAGCGGTGAATATGGTTATAATAAATGCTTTAATTACTAAAACAATAAGCAGGTAATTTCTTTTTAATACCAGTTAGGTTTCAAACAAAGTTTAAAACGGTTATTACTCACTTGCATTCTTCGGGATTTAATTATGGAATTATAAATTTTCATAATATGAAGGTGTCTCACGAAAGTTATTCTACAATAAAAAAAAGTTTAAAACGTTTCTTAAAAGCTAACGTATAAAAAACACTTACCCAAGTGACAGAAAAAACACACCAACGCCGCAAGCCACATCACGATTGTTTTTTTTTTTCACATCATTAGGGCAGAGACACTCCTTTATCACTTATCTTCATTAGGCGAAAAGTTAACTTTCAAATGTCATCGCCAGTCACATTCACTATTACTATTCACTCCGAGCTATTCCCCGCACAAAAGACCTGCAAATTAAGAAAAAAAACGTTAGCACTGATATATTATTTTTGAAAACGTTATAAGGCATGCTTTAACTCTAGTTTTTTTTTTATGGGGCGTTGGCAAACTAGCAGGCGAATCGCCTGATAGTAAGCGATTATCGCCGCCTATGGACACCCGCAACCCCAGAGGAGTCGCAAGTGCGTTGCCGGCCTTTTAAAGGGTTTGGGCCTCCGGTACCCTCAGTCACTCGCCGTCGTTGTTTCACGCCGGTTTTTTGTGAGGCCGTGGTATCACTCCGGTCGAGCCGGCCCATTCGTGCCGATACATCCCACGGTAAAAAGTATATATAGTTATAATTTTTGCGGTTATTTGCAGGATTTGAACCTGCGCCTCCCGAATGGCTTTGGGCGCTCTGCCAGCTAAGTGACGCTCACTGAGTTTTACTCACTATTCCGAATTTTTCTTCCTCAATAGTACGTCTTATGGTGACCTCATCATCATCTATTTGGTCTCTATACACCATGTTACCAGTTTTAGTTTATTTTGACGGACTTTTAGTATACCAAACACTCTGAAACTCTTTTTCAATAAAGTACCGAAGCTATTCTGCGCCGTTCTTTGTATTCGATTTATAGGCTACCTAAGTTTCGTAAGCGAAAACGTATTCAAGTAAAATAGAGGCGAAGTAATTTTCGAAATGTATTATATTACAAAGAAAATATAGTGAAATGTTTTAGTTTTACGTAATGTTTGTTTTAGCTAGTGTTGCGTCTCTGATCCCTAAGGAGAGCGACAAGGGTACGTTTAATACATTTATTATAGACCAGTGACAGTTTATAAGATCCTTAAGTAATAGGAAGAATTTTGCCTATGTCATGTTGTTTGTTGTGTGATAAAAATATGAAAAATTAAGAAAAAAAAACCTTAAGATTTTTATGGTAAGATCCTAGCTCGGTAGGAGACATCCATCCAACGGCTAGAATGATGTAATAAAATAATTAATGTACGACATAAACTATCCACCTAAGGTTGTTACTTACGACCAAATAATTAATTTTTGGTTTATGCGTGTATCCCATTTTCAAAACTATGAAAAATAAGTTTAATTTTGTATGAGCTTGTATTTTTTCGGCTATATAATAAATCCATTATTTCTTTAATTTATTTTTACTCAGACTTTTGAGATTGCGGAAAATATTTTTTTATAGTCACAACACTGCCTCATTCCGTTTAGTGATCGCTAGTGCCGTTGGTGAGAGTCATGGATTCCCAGGTTAGGCCAAGTTACAAATATATTGGGTTTTTTAGTTAGGACATTTTCATTAGCTCAAAGTTTGGAACCCTGCTCGGTTGATTGCAATAGCCATAGCGCTTATTACAATTAGCATTGATAAAATGGGTGCACAATAGTACACCTCTGCCTATCCATTCCCTTCGAGGAATAAAGCCGTGCACAATGTACAGGTAAGGCTATGTACCTATTTTTTTTATCGTTCAGGTAGTCTTTCTAGTCTAGTCTCCAAGCTATGGAGTAATTTTTAGCTTACAGTTAGTCTGATCCACTACAAGAGTTACGAATCATAGACTATTTAATTGTAGAACCTATTCAGCAATCACAAATGGTATTAAGTTCTAAGGTTCACGATCATTAGTAATAAGTTCTGAACTGTATGCAAGTAACATAGTACGGTCGGCTACAAAGTTGCCAGACATATTTATAAAACTTCTAATCTTTGAAACTGTTTAAGTACATGCCTAGAGTAACATAACGTAGCATCACGCCTGTATTCCCTGAATGGGTAGCTAGAGGTATACATAGTTGAATACCCACATTTCATGAACTGTTAAAGTTCTATGTAGGACTATATGGTGAGCCTATTGTTAATTTACTGAGCACAATTCCAAACTCCAAGCTGCTACTGAGAATTTCCTACCAGAAAACCCCGATAACACTTTGCCCGATCTTGGAATCGAACCCGGGGCTTTATGCGCAACAGTCGCAGGAGAACAACAAGGTAGTCTTTAGTACTGAGTACCTACATACATAAAATTAAAATCTTGTACCATGTAAACACAGGAAAAGCCATTAGTACATCAAATCACAATATTCACCACTAAAGTGGCGCAGCAGACGGAGCAATGAAAGCCCAGTAATATTGGACTGTCAAATCAAAGATCGCAGATTCAAACCCAAGGCACGCACCATAGACTTATCTGTGTATTAGGTATACATTAAATTACTTGCTCATAATGGTTAAGTAAACGACGTGAGGGAACCAGCACACCTGAAATAACCATGTCAAAAGTAAGACTGCTTTAAACTCTGACATAAGGTTATTTTACAACCATACAATTGGAAGGAGAATATTATAGGAAAGGTTAAAAATAAGCCATATTTCAAACTCAAATTTGATTCTTAAAGTAACATTCGCCAACACTTAAAATGTGATAATTTACCTCATACTAACAATAGGATTTACTATAAATGTATTTGTGTTATAGCTATACGTGTATATATCCAGTTATCAATTAAGCAGTTCAATGGAATTGAAATTAACCTATATCTTCGCTTATTAAAAAAAGTTTTTTTGGTAAATAATAACCTAAGAAATCTTTTTGCAATTATTTTTAATTACTTAAATCTTATCCGAAGTAAGGAGACAGTTGACCCTAAAACTGTTACGTTTGATTATTAAAAGCATCTTTTCACGGTTAATCAATAAATAATTCTATAGCTTTAATCGGCTTATGTCGCCAACTGTACCACCCTTCCGCCAATAAAGACTGTAACTTGCAACAGACATATTTAATGCTTGCGCTGCAGCTACCAAATGTAACTTTTATTAATGAAGCGCAACCGTATGAAACTTTTGTGGCAGTTCGTTTGTTGTTATGGGCAGTCCGTTTGTTCGATATCTGAGATATAAATAGTTGAAACTTGTGTACTTACTAAAGACAAGCCCAACAGTATACGGAGAACCACAATTATTATAACTAGTTATACGAGTCTTGTGTTAAAAGTTGTGTTTAAGAACACCATAAATTATTCTACTTTTAACTCTAGCTTAAAATTAATTATAACAAAATTGTCTCTAAAGTATTTTTGTGCTGTACTATGGAAAAAGTGTAAACATATACACGTATGGAACCAATGTAAACATTATATTTTCACTTATTGTCTTACTATCAACAGCGGCTCGCTACGCATCCTAATGAATTGACAGCCCTATTAAGACTAAAAAAATACGCGATTCGGGTATTTTTGGAGTCTTAATAGGGCTGCCAATTCGTGCAGCTGCAAGACAGGATATAGCAGCTCTGCAATAAGAGGAGTGCGCTTGATGGAGTGCACACTCTACACGACAGCCAACCTACGACGCATCCATTCATAGTTGCAAGACTGATTGTGGATAAGCAAATAAAAAATAAAACAGAAACTTGGGATAACCAACGGTGAGTACCTACTAGGCTTGTACCTTTTGTTGCGCTAACTATATGTATGACAAATTACATTCCTTATAATATTACAGTTTGCGAGAAATAGCGGCCGTTCAAGAGTAATCATTAGTGGATGGACCTTAACCTTTCGGCTCAGTAACGTACAGATCTTGTAATAATAAAAATCTATTGTGTCTGCTAATGACTGAGGCAACAGCTTAATAGTTTTACTAAACTAAATACCTAAGTGAAGTGTACAGAAAAAAAAAAACAATGTTCATGAACAGCAAAGTTACTGAACTAAATCGGTATGCTGAAAACAAACTTCGTATATTATCACAAAGGAATCCAAATATTCAAACCAAGCTTGCATACCTGAATTCATTCGGTATTTTCCACATTAAATCGTCTGCAAACATCGCAGGAAAACGACAAACAAATAACAATTATATAAGTGCGCAAATAACATTCAAGTTATATCATAACAACAAATAAATAAATACAAATAATAATAATAAGAAAAGTAAGATATCCTATAGCGGGGAAACTCCCAACTTCTTTTATTCATAGTTAACAAAACTTTTACTAACTTATTTCCATTTGCTTGCCACGGCGACAGAGGAAAAGTTATGAACTGGCAATTACATCCGTCATAGTTACCGCTGGACGGACGAACTGAATCTAGTTATCACTATAGCTTCCGTAAATGGAAAGCAACTATAAATAATTTAATATAACAGTGTGCTTGTTATACTGAGTATACATGATGATGCTAATTAATGTAGAGGAAGTGAAAGAGGTATGTCAGAACTAGGAATAGTCATCAGCATATTTTCACCCACTGCCTTTTTTTCCCTTATTGTCAACCGATTCGATTCGTTTCGATTTTATGCTAATAGCCACGAGAAACACCTGAACGAGGGCTTCGATGTTTCCTGTGGCTGTTCACAATGTCATCGAAACAATGAGGTTTGGAAGTCCCAGGTTTTTGAGCCCGAGCTTAGCTCCATTTGGTCAAAACCTTGCTCCATCGATCATCACCACGTCTACCCGCCCCCCTTCTCATCTCCATTTCATCGCTCTGTTACCGATGACATAGACTTTCAAGTCCGAAGAAACGACATTCTATTGTAGCACTTGAAAATCTATAGTCCCAACAAGAGCCTTGATGAAATTCGGGAAAATAGGTGAAGTGTGGAGTTGGGAAAACTGGTTATGAAATACGTAACTGAAACATACCACCAGGATGTCTTGTGGCTGATTTGGGCATTAAGTCAAACGGTTTCCCACCACCAAATTTATGTATTCTGTGTCAGGCCTTTGCTTACCAGTAAAATGTCGAAAGTCAATCAAGGAAAACATACCTACTAGAATTATAGCAGTTATGGAATATTAGTAATCAGTTTTTAGTAACAAGTTTTTTATTAACAAACGCCCGTCATTCGTGAACTTACTACGGCTTTATGATATTCACCGCAAATGTTATAATTATAAATGTGTATCTATTTATAGACTGCTATATTTGGACAAAATAATGCCAGTCACAAAATTCATACGGATCACTAAGTCCAGACTATTTTTTTATTATTAAAAAACAAATAAATTAATAATAGTTTATTGAAAAGATTATACACAGCACCTTGTCTTAAATTAATTGTACAGTTCCACAAACATAATTCAGATTAAACACTAACGTCTAAACTAGGCCTAGCCTGTATCTTAGACGTTAGTACTTCCCATCTTATTAACAAAAACGTGTACACGGTGTTTATTTTGTGTATTAATCTATAATTCCTTGAACAGTTACAAGTAAGACACAAAACAATACAAATATAAATATACAATTTATTATTGAGTGTATAGTTAACTTTTTATTAGCGCAAAACATACGTGGAGAAACCGCGTGACCTTAATATTTCTACTTTATTGTACCCACCAACAGGCATTAAGTACTTAAGTATATATTTATTTCATCTATAAATAAAGTCTTTTATCTTATTACTTCGGAGCATAAAAAAGTCAACAGCAAATCCAAATACGGACGTGTACTGAGCTCGATTCCCAAAGACAAAAAAGAAGTGATTGCGTTTTTCCGATATCACAAAATCCCAGTTAAAGCCTGATAAATGGCTTTATCCTTGCCTCTTTTATCATGAGTACCAATATCTACGAGAACTGCGAAGCGTGGGTGTATGAAAATACGTTCCATTCCTTATCCTTCTGGGACCACCGACTATGTAGGGGCGTAAAGCCGCGTTGACACGATACGGGTACACTCAACCGAATGTTTCTCGTACTTCGATCCCAGCAACCCGCGCGCACTCGAACGTTGTTGTCCGACACGAGTAGAATAGGACCTATGTCTATTCTTACAAGCTAGCTTGGATACCAACACGGTGCGAGCGTACCCGTATTGTACGTCGGCAGCTTTAGTTTTATTGTTTTACTGATGCAGCTTATCTTACGAAATCCGATAAAACATAGCAATGCCAGACATTCAAACCTAAAATATATACATTGTAAATTTGTAAACCTACCTGCCAGAATTTAAAAATTAAAATATTAATGAATTAACATACATAGCATCATGCATGTATTCTCGAAAGAGTACACAGTTGTACACCCACATTTCACCAATGCTGTTATTAACTCCCAAGTAATAGGTGGTGAGCTTATTGCCATCTAACGGGCACAATCCTATACTCCGGACTGCTATTGAGAATTTCCTCACAGAAATACTGAATAACACTTTGCTCGACCCGGGAATCGAACCAGAGATCTCATGCTCAGTAGCCGCGTTTGGGACCACAGACTAACGAGGCAGTTATGAATTAACCTATAACAAATGATTCTCTGAACGATTTCCTTACAACCAAATATTATGTTAACTTGCATGACATGTATTTTTTTTATATATTTGCAAAGAACTGATCATAAAACTGGAATGGCCACATAGCCAGGAAGAGAGTCCAAAGTTTGGTACCGTGTCCTGTGTTTAGGAATTTTCCTTAATCAGACTGAAGGATCCTTTAAGAAATTATGTAGGTGGCTCTTTCCGCCAATACAACCTTGACGCGTAGAACTTAATTAGAAGCAGTGTATTAAGGCATACTGCAGCCCACGCGTTCATAATAAATGCTAGCCACGTCGGTCGCCCCGAGGAACGCGCAGTACCTAATAGCTGGAACCACATACACATTGTACATAATAAACATATCGTTTTTCTTGATCCTGGCCAGCTGCCAGGGTCCGTTTTGCGTAAAAAGTTTGTAATGCACTCATTAGTACGCTACGCCAGATGGTGGGTGGTTGACCTGGTTTATACCCTTTTTTTTTTCTTTTATGTGTGAAAAGTCCATCGTGGACGCAGTGCCGGATTGTTATTGATTAAAAACGACACTTTACGAGGTCCCGAATTTTTTTAGTTTAGAGGGTCCGATAAGTGTTTAGTCTAGTGGTCCCAAGTGAAACTGCTAAGCATGAGGTCTTGAGTTCAATTTTCAAGTCGGATGAAGTGTTATTGAGTTTTTTTGTTAAGAAATTCTCAGTACCTGCCTAGAGTATGGAATTGTGCCCGATAAATGGCAACAGGGAAACCTAATAAGACTAACCCACACATAACAGTAGAACTACCTACGCCAGTATTCCTTAAAAGGGTAGGCAGTACTTGTCAGTTGTACACCCACATTAATAGTTAAAAACCCCAAGTAACAATTATCAGCCTATTTCCATCTACTAAGCTCTTCAAACTCTGGGCTATTACTGAGAATTTAATAACAGAAAAACTCAATAACACTTTGCCCGACCGAATCGAACCCCAGAACTCATGCTCAGCAGTCGCGCATAGGATCACTAGATCAACGAGACAATCCAGTTTATTAATATCATTATATCTCTTTCTTTTATCTTTCGCACCCCCAAGTTCATTGACTGGCGATACTCTTGCTTCTCTATACGACTTGAGTATATATTACATGTATGTAGTTTAACTGGGAGAAAAATCATGATTTATTAATCATTCAAACAGCCCCTGCAAGGTCAACCTTCATCAGTAGAACTAACGCAACGCAGTTTGAAGGAATTACACAAATTCGTTTATGTAGGAGAGCAAAAACCAACCGCCAAATTCAACATAATCTTAATGAATCAGTAACGCTAATTAAGGGTTGTCTGTATAAATTTGTGGGGTCTAAACATGAAAACGCATTAGATCTATGTTCCCGCTCGGCTGAGTGTACACTGATGCCTTTGATCGGGTTGACTGGCTGTAGTGTAGTGGCTGGGCGCTCTCTCACTCGGAACACATTCACGTTTGTGTAATCAAGCCCTTGGAACTGTGTCGTTTTATTTTTGTTCATGGTGCGAAAAATTGGACATTGAACGTTTGTGACATGGATTTGTAGGCCCGCTTTTGAAGAACGAGGTTGTGGATTCAAAATATGGCCTGCAGCATTTTTTTGTCAATCGTAATATTTTAGTTAAATGTGAAGAAACTAGACTCGTAGCACCATGCTTGTATTATTTTGAAAGTTATATTTTTGAAGTGAAAACTTCTAAAGGCGCGTTGAGCACTTTTTTGGTTAACAAAAATCATGGAACTCGCGTCATTGTCACTGAACGCTTTCCATGAGCTATATGTATGCTGTGTATATATGTGTACTTTTTGGGTGAACAAAAAGCGTGAAACTCGCGTCATCGTCAAAAAAAAACATGTGGGGCAGTCTTTGGGGACTGCCGATAGAAGTGAAAACTAAGTAACTTGTGAATTATATCGTCGAGCTATTAGATTATTATTTTCGAATTATTTTTGGTTTTTAAAGAAGTGTTTATGATCAAGAATTAAAGTTAAAATTGGTCATTAACACTTCTTTACAAACCAAAAATAATTCAAAAATAATAATAGCTTAACGATACAATTCACAAGTTACATAGTTTTCACTTCTATCGGCAGACCGCAAAGACTGCGCCACAAGTTTTTTTTTTTTTGGAAAATGAAGTCTTGTTCTGCCCTACCAACTATAACTACACCATCTATATTTTTTTTGCAATTTATATGCATGGTGTATAAAATTAGCATGGAACACACATATTTCACCGATGCTGTAATTGAGACGCATATTATAAATGGTGAGCCTATTACCATTTACCGAGCTCAATTCCAAACTTCGGGCTGCTTGGACAAGTCAAAGACTAAATCGCCAACATCTAGTGATCAAGTGTTTTTTGAAGGTGTTTAGTTACTACATACTTAGATGTATTAAAATGCACATGATGTAATTCATAATATCACAGTTTAATATTGAAATTCAATTTATTTATGAAACATAGAATTTAAAATAAATAACACAATATTCGTCACCATATTATATTAAACAAATATAATGAGATTAAAGTTATTATATTAAATGGAAATAGAGAATTTTAGAGTTATAGGAATTTAGTTCGCTAAGCATGCGTTAATGCTTTTCAAAGATTTATCTTGAGTAATGAGATTAAACTGTGCAATATATGTCATGTAGATGGTTAAATAAAATTAATTTAATGCCCAAATCTGCAGTGTTTTATTTATTAACGAAGTTAATTGCTATAGATATAAAGCATAACTGGAAATATTAATATGTTATTTTGCTAAAGACTATGATTGGGATTAATTTATTTTGCTGGCAGCAGCTCACAATCATTAAAAACTGAACCATAACTGAAAGCATTACGCGTCGCAGTCAACGCAGGCATTCATTCTATGGTCAAAATCCTGATGACAGTGACTTCAGCAGCGTCCTTACCGGCGAGCTAACTTCGACGCGTCAGGTTGCACGTCCTTGGACCTTGAGCTGGCCTATCGTAGTAGGGAGTGAAAGATAAATCTTAGAAAGCATAAACGCATGCTTAGCGAACTCTAAAGTTACTATATTAAATGGAAAAAGTATACGGTCGTGAGCAGGATTCGAACCTGCGCTTCCCGGATAAATACTCCATGCGCTCTGACCACTAAGGTCGAGATCACTGAGGTCGAGATGGCTTCGTAGTAGGGACCTTCAATAAACTGCTGAACACGAGGTGTCGGGTCCGATTCCGGGGTCAGGCAAAGTGTTATTAAGTTTTTCTGTTAGAAAATTGTCACTAGCAGCCCGGAGTTTGGAATTGGGCCAGGTATATGGCAATAGGCTCACCACCTATTAGATGGGACTTAATAACAGCATTGGTGAAATGTGTGTGTACAACTGTGTACACCTCTGCCTACCCTTCGGGTAATACAGGCGTGATGTTATGTTATGTTATGAGTTTCAATAGTATGCAAGGCACCACTGACGTGTCGCCAACCGTACGTTCACCCTGATAGATCTATCAGTCTCTGACGCTGCATTAGAAAGAGTGTTCAGAAGCCATTTTATTTTTCTTTCTCTTTGTGGTCTTTGTCAGCTGACACGAATCTCACTAAAACTTTTTCAATGCATGCACAAGCAAGCCGTTCCAATCATATATATAAAAAATAGCTGGGGCCCGCAAACCGTTCCAATCTATATATATAAAAACTGTGCCCCGCAAACGTTGTTCTGCCATAAAAATAAAAACTGGATAGGGCCAACCTTATCACTTAGGGGTATAAAAATAGCCTATGATCTATTCTCCGACCTACCAAATATACACAAAAAATTCATAAAAATCGGTCAAGCCGTTTCGGAGGAGTTCGATAACAAACGCGATATTTGTATATATTACATGAATCGATGAATAAATTTAGACAGCGCGGTCGGCGCAGTGGTCGAGAGACCGACTGCTGCGCTGCGTGTCGCAGGTTCGATTCCTGCACAGAGCAAATATTTGTACGATCTATAGATAATTGCTCCGGCTCTAGGTGTGTGTGTGCTTGTGATATTATATGTCTGTAAACGCACCCACGATACAGGAAGAAATTCCTAGTGTGGGGCAACGTTTTTTAAAAAAAGAAAAAGAAATAAGAAAGACGTATCCCTATTTTCCTTGGTCACACCATAACTTGAGAACGACTGCACCAAATTGGATAATCCTTTTTTTGTTGTGTTCGTCATTGTCAGGAAAAGGTTCTTACAAGTTTACTTAAGATTTATTTTTATTTTACGGGAAAGTTTTTAACGGGTCGGGTGCACAGCTAGTTTTGTATAACAACTAAATTAATTAATTAAGAGAAATGTCTAATAATTTAGTCTATTAGTAAACGTCAAATAAAACTATTACAAACAAAAAAGAAACAGTCAGGTACCAAGTACCAACCTACATAATGTATCAAAGAATAACTACTTTCTTCTTTTGAAATAGGATCCATTCCATTTTATACATATAATTTTAATTATAAATTTTAAAATAATAGACTATACAAAAACTTCGCACTTACTAACATATTACGTTGATGTAAATGAGATTAATTAAATGAACATATTGTTTTTGGCTAATGCGATATTATTTAGGTTTCTGATATATGCATAAATTACGTGCTAATAATAATTTCAACGAAATTTACTTAAAAATCGAATATAGTGTTTAATAGTAGGTAAATAATTTATTTTATATGCTATTGTAAGCACTAGCGAACTTTGTACACAAAGTTTATTTAAAATGGACAATATTTTAGTTATAAAATGATGTAAAAACGACAAGCTCCGCTAGCTTCTAATTTGAAGTTGTGAAAATATATGCGATAGAGGTATTTATTCAGTTCACGGAGTCGTTTTGTGAAGCGCCACTGAAAGGCACGAATTCTGCTATCGACCACAAAAGCATTATAATAGGTATTTGCGCAGTCTTGCGTGCCTTTTGATCACATTTGTGCCTTTAAAGCCATACCATACCCGTTTGTACAATCATCACTGGAGAGGAAATCTGTATCAACGCCCCAGAGGCTTCAATACAAAATCCGACATTATATTTTCTAGAAACTTTCTGTCTCTACCCAGGATACGGAAAAATATTGGAAAATTTATCCTTTGCAGCAAAGTGCGTTTACAGTACTCGATAACGTCTTTCCGGATAAACGGCATTGATATACGAATCATAACTAAAAATTTTAACGCGATTAAGTCCCGTTTGAATTCAATAATTAAGTGTAGACTTGTACATAACGTAAATACTGCGTATTTTTGTATAATAACTTTCGTGGGACATATTCATATTAATGATTGTTCAACGGTTTAATACTCACGTGCATTCTTCGGGTGGCCCGACTAGTAGTTTGACTCGCGATATCGCCGTAGGCTCAGCTCATAACTAAGGGCTCCGCTCGAGTTAGAAACTAGTCGGGCAATCCCGAAGAAGTTACGTGAGTAATAACCGTTGAATAATAAATACTTTGTATATAAGACTACCTCATTCGTTTAATTGTCTAGGAACATTGCATTGCTGAACATAAAGTCTTGTGTTCGATTCTCGGGTCGGGTGAAGTGTTATTCTGTTTTTATGTTAGGAAATACTCAGTAGGACTAGGAGCCCAGAGTTTGGAATTGTGCCCGGTTGATGGCAATAAGCTCACCACCTATGTATCTACATACATAACACAACATAGCATCACGCCTGTATTCTCGGAAGGGCTGAGGTGTACACAGTTGTACCCGTACATTTCACCAATACTGTTATTTATTCACATGTAATAGGTGGTGAGGCGTGTACCGAGCACAATTCCAATCTCCGGGCTGATACTGAGAAAAAATTAATAGAAAAACCCTATAACACTTTTCCCGACTCTGGAATCAAACTCAGGACCTCACGCTAGACAGGCGCATCCACTAGACCAATGAGGCAGTTATAACATGGTATTTAATAAAAGCATTAGTGGAATGACGGTGTACTGTATACACATCTGCCAACCCCCTCGGAGAATACTGGCGTGATGCTATGTAAGAGTGTAATAATAATCGTAAGAAAACATGAGAGTAACTTAATTCTATAAGATAAGAAAAATGTCACAGTATTATGAACAAGGTCGTATAATTGCGATGTTTAAACAACACAATGCCTTTATGAGCCACTGAATTACTTTAACGGCCCTACGGCGCCTTTTGCTTGCGAGACGTTTAAAAGCTAATTCTCATACGATGATGATTCGCGTATTATGTACGCTGCGTAGCTTTTTGCATTAAGATATTTTCGTATTAAGATAAGGCAGAGACTTCCTGCAATTTAGAGAATATATAAGAAAATAAAAGCGACGCAGCGAAGAGTTCTTTCGTTATTCTAATTGATTTCGGTCCCAATGCAAACAGATCGTAATTTGTTCACATCTAGGAACTACGAAAAATCGAAAAGGAAACTAGACAATTTTTCTATAAAAATAAAAAACAGTCGTTGGTCGTCCGTCGCCCGTCGCCCGTTCTCCGATGGCCAGAGTGAGCGGCAATAAAAATTTTACGCTTCGGGAAAAGCGTTTGTGCAATCAGAGCGGATTGTGCTCGAAATCTAAGCTAAGCCGCGTTAAGCGCCGTAGGCACCGGGAAAACATTTCGCCCCGCCTGAATCCTATTACTGATTTTTAAAAAGGTTTTACGGATTCCAAGTACGTATCTGTGTTTTTGAGATCGTCTTACGTATCGCTAATGCTGTCGCCAAAAGTAAATTTGTAAGAGATAAAATCTCTGATCTTTTCAAATTACATAGTCGATACTCGTCGGTACTTATGTTCTTAAAGAAATTTCCATTGAGATAAATAATGTGCATATTTAAAATTCGTCTGCGAGTTTCTTGGTAGTTGGTATTTATTTTTGTTTTTATAAGAAGCCGTTCTGTGAAACCCTATTTGGTTTTTTTGTGTGACTTATATAAGTAATACTTGAGTCAATTTGGTCTCCTACACGCGATAAGGGCACGCAACTGCTTCGGATCAGTTAACAGCAAAAAAATGTTGACGTTCCAACCAGAAACGGTTTTCATTAACGGTAGGTAATATTATTTCGTCTCGGGAGAAATAATGATGTCGTTCCTTCTTGACTTTCTTACAAATGTATCAGTTTAAAACCTGCGTTATTGATAACGTAATAAAAACGCGAATTCATGCAATTTTTTTGAAACACTGGAAAATACGTACCTATAGAATTTTTCCTTTTTTACTACTTATAAATTTTCGTGTAAAGCTGTTATGGTATGGTTGTATGCAGGATTTGAACTTGCCCCTCTCGGATAAGCAGAGTAGTGAATAGTGGTCGGGTCATTCCACAAAAATCTATAATTTTGGACAATTGATTCTTCTAACAGACACAAAAATAATACTAACATAGGCAGGTAATCAGATTTCCACGCAGGCGTAACTGTGGACAAAGGCTAGACCAATATAATTGTATGACTCAATCGGTTCGCCAACCCTCTGTGCTCTAACTCAATAGCCGATTAGTGGTTGATATGCGTAAAGAGCAATCACTAGAATATAATGCACGTTTCATATGCATCTATTGTCTACACATCAATAGTTAATCCAATAATAACAGTAGCTTTTAATATCTATTCGGTAAACATTCGTTGAGATTTAGTTGTGGTTGACCTGACATCCTTGAAGCCCTGGATATGCTACAAGTAATTTTGATCATTGTACCTAGCCCGGTATCCGACCCGATGTAGCTTAATACCATTAGTTTACATGGAGCCACTGCCTATCAAACTCCACAACCCAGTTACTAGGTTACACGAAATCGCGTCGTAAGACTGGCTGTCAGACTTTCAGGCCTCTGACTACCCATAACGGCTATCATAGATCTTAATTTGACAACTGGAAACGACGGCTTAACGTGCTCTCCGAGGCACGGATGAGTCTCGGTACGAAATGATGGTCACCCATCTGCAGACCGATGGTGGCAAGCGCAGCTTAACCTTGATTCATTCAACATTGTGCGGCTGTTACTTAGCCACGAGCCCACGCCAGAAGTAATTTGAAAAAAAACTAAAAAGGCTAAATAAGAACACAGTCGTGTGCAGGATTTGACTTGGTCTGCACTCCAGACGCACCGCCAACGTAAAAATAATCGATTATTTTATGTTGACAGTTTATAATGAGCAAAGATCGCTCACCTCTCTGGTGCGCAGTTTTAAATCCTGCTCACCACTATATTATTCTCCCATAACAATGTGCCTATAAATTTAGAGTTCACAACGCATGCGAAAACACGTGTGAAAGTTTCCTCAGAAAAAAAAAACTTGTTCGGAAATTCAACATTTTCTACTTTGACGAATAGCAGGCACATAAAGCTACTTGTTTCAAAATTAAAGTTTAAATTTAGTAAAAAATATGCAGCTTTAGCCAATTAAGTCAACACTATGTGATAGGCGAATCGTTGGTCCGTATAAGAGTTTTTTTTTCCGATAATAATATATTTAAGGCCACAATCACTTCAAAATGACTATGCTAAGTTTTCGTGTTATTTTGCTTCATCAGTCGTATCGAATTTTAAGTTCAATACACACTGTAACATCACTAACTCAATTGTACAAGCACTCTCTTTTCATTAACTCCTCTAAACTGCTTCGCTCCTGGTACGTACCTATGCTCTCGCGTAGTAGCTTAGGAAGTCACACACACAAGTGTAACTGACGAAAGCAAATATGCAGTTTTTATGATCAGAACAATTATGTATGAAACCTCACTAAATTTGACCGTAAATTTCTGATACAGGTTGTATACACACGCTTGTACTACTGAAAGGATTAGGTAGAGTTGTACCTACCATAATACATAACACACATTTTATCTATACTATTATTAAGTTACACGTAAACAAGTTGTGAGCTGCCATCTGTTAGGCACAATTCCAGAGTACAGGCTGCTAGTGAAAATCATGGCCAAAAACTCAGTAACACTGCTCGACCCGGGAATCAGAATTGGGACCTCACACTCATGCGCACTTACAACCAATGAGGCAGCAGTCGAGTTAACAAATGGCGGACTTCAATCCACGTCCGGTCCGCCGACCCTATTTTGTGCTGATCTTGCTTGCTAATATTCGTCTACCAAACGGACCGCGACAATGATAATTATTCTTTTTAAAAACAGACCCCAATGAATTTAATAGGTGATCCCTGATCTACTGTAATAAGATTACAGGAACCATTAGAGTTATATATACTGACCGTTGTCAAAGGATTTAAATTATCTTAGACTAAAAGTAATCTACCTACCCCGATGGAAAATAGAAGTGGTTTTATTTATGTATATGTTATTTAAATAATAAATAAATTATTATTTGTTTCCAATAATATAATTCACTATAAATATGGATACGCTGTATAAATAATTGTAATGGCCGATGATTGATTCCCAAAGCTTTAATACATTAAAAAAGCAATAATCATCAAGCTCAGTATTTCCATTACAAATTGTAGTATGAATATTTTATAGATCCTGCCTATATTATTTGTTAATACCACCGAACATAATGACTTAATGGCTTCTGTCGCACCTTTGGTAATAGATGGGATGACCTTTGGGACCCACGCACCGTGAATTTAACTATGTTCTGGTGACGCATTAACGTCTAGTCACTATGGCCAGTGAAGAGTCTGGTTCCCATGGCAACAGTATAGAATAAATACAAAAAATATATATTTCCGTAATATTGATGACTTAAGTGTACATTTGTGTACATAGATAACTTGTTACTCTTACATCGCCGCGGCCTCAGCTCATGACTAAGGGCTCCGTTCGAGTTCGAAACTAGTCGGGCAATCCCGAAGAATGCAAGTGAGTAATAACCGTTGAACAATAATTAATATGAATGTGTCTCACGATTGTTACTCTATTACTATACTAAGACCTTTCTAATAGTTATTTGGATTATCTTGTGAAACAACAAAACTCATTCATTAGTTTTCGAGACATCGCGTAACATAACATAGCATCACACCTATATTCCCCGAAGGGATAGGCAGAGGTGTACACAATTGCACACCCACATTTCAATAATGCTGTTATTAAGTCCCATGTAATAGGTAGTGAGCCTATTGCCATCTACCGGGCACAATTCCAAACTCCGAGCTGCTACTGAGAATTTCCTAACAGATAAACCCAATAACACTTTGCCCGACCTGGGAATAAATAATAAATAAATAATAATAAATATAATAAATAAATATTCCACAACTATCACACAAATATATCTACAATATTTATATACATACGGGTCGAATACAAAATCTCAGTTTTTGAAGTAAATTAAATTTAAAAAACACCGACATATAAAACCTCTAAAAGTAGTAGTTACCTATTCATTGAAACCATTCCAATGAACACAATTACGATACCTCTGCTGTAAGTCGGTGAGGAGTGGGTATGCTGGAGCACTAAGATCAAGGTTACCATGATCTTGCAATATCATTAAAGAAACAGAATACCACATTTTAGAGCGATCAGACCTGTGGAAATTGGTAACATCCCTGCATGAACTAGAAAAGTGCTGATGATATTCAAACGGCTGAACAGATTTTCGTGAACACTCGATCAAGTCAAATATTAAACAAAAAAAAAACTAAATCAAAATTGGTTCATTCGTTTGGGAGCTACGAAAAGAAAGAAAGAAGAAAGAATCAGTTTTATTAAACAACACAATACCACAAAAAGTAAGAAAAGCGAAAGAATAAAACACATAATAAAGAGAAAAAAGAACAAAGATCATCAAAATACATCACATCTACACACACACGAACAATGATGACGCACACAAAAAAATAACAATTGACGCCGCCTCGATCGCTCATAGACAGCCATGGCATGGCACACCAATGGAAAAAAAGTTAAAAAGCAACACGGCGCGCTCGTCGCATAATCACATTTCATTGTGGCACCAGCCATGGTGCGAGGCGCAATACGATGCTACAGAGAGACTGATACACACGGTAAACTTATAAAACCCCTGTGTATTCGCCGGGGTTAAAAATAGGGGTACTCACAGCCCATTAACAGCGGTGTGTTATCGATAAACAATCAGTCTTGGGTGTGTAACTCATAGAAGTATTTTCATTTGAACACCCTCGAATTTTGAAAGACACGTTTATCTATGTTGGTATCAAATAAATAACTTTGTCACGATTCCCTTCTAATCAGAGAAGAAGAAAAATATAAGCAAAAAAAAAATAACCATCCAAAGCTTAGCGAGAAAAATACTGGCCACTGAGAAATAACGCATGGAATATTCAAAGACATTTTCCTTTATTTTCAGAAATAATCAAAACCTTATAACTGTCGCCCCTAATCAGAATTGAAGCCAACACAAAGCTCTGTAGAACGGTCTCATTATATTTTATAATGAGCTACCCCAAACCGACAACCGTCAGGCATCACATGTAAAATACCTTAAAGCGTAAGTAAACTGACAGAATGTCGTAGAAGCCCGGAATTTTATGAGTGGACTGCTTGAGCACTTTGCTACAGATCTAAATCCCATGTAAATGTTTTTTTTCTTTTACTTTTAAATTTTCTCTTATACTTTCAAAGTCTGAAAACCACAGGTTTACGAACAGTTTTACGATAAAAATAGAATGACCACCTCTTCTCAACGTCAATGTCGTGAAATGCCACTTAGAGATGAGACATGCCCATGCCTTAATAGTAATTTTTCTGCCAAACGTGGCATTATTGTCAATCTCCTCTATAATCACTCAATATAGAAAGTAGAAATTTCACCTGCACATCTGAAAAGTATTCTCAATCATAAGAAAATCCATTCCAGGGGCCTCCTGGTTGTTTAACTCTCTGACATTAAATTTTCGTCAACCATTATGGTTATATAATATATATTTGGATATAATAAGAAAAAATGGGAGACAGACAACACACAGCAATAAATAATAAAAGTAATAAATACAACAAAACAGAAATTAAAAATACAACAAGATACTTTAAAAAAAAGTCATAATGTGAAAAAGAAAACTAAAAATAAAACACATGTATGGTATGTATGGTAGGGTGAAATGATTTTAAATAAACTGTCACGTGTTTATGACGCCTGTCACCTTAGTCCTCCTGCGACCACGATCGCCGCAGTGTTCAAAACTTCAGGAAAAACAAAAACCAATAACATACGCGATTAATCCCTTTAAAAGTTGTTGTATTATAATTATTCTTTTCTAGTTAGCCTATACTATCCCACTGCTGAGCAAAGGCCTATACATTATATTATAATGAAAGACGTAACTAATGCAATGTTTTGTATGCCTCCAAGTTGCGCGGAATAGGTACCCATTTTCCCCATTTCAGTTATATATATGAGCGATTCAAAATGAAAGTTCTGCGTTACGACTTATACTTACCCAATAAGTATAATCATGATTACAGGTGATATAATGATAAAATACCGAATCGAATTCGAATCTCAAAACCACCTAGCAACGACATTATTATTTCCTCTCACAAAGGGCGAAATTGTAACGTCAATGATTTATTGTTCAAATTCGATGACGTAATAGCTATCGGCAATTTGATTTTATGGGTTCATCGGATACAATGAATTCGGGCACTGCCACCTACTTATATATTAATCTATGTTATATCAGTAGATAGTAGTGTATATTGATATTAAGGGCATTATGTTGATCTGTATCGAGATCGCGTCGGTTTTCAATCGTTTGCAAGCTTATGTTAGATGTATGAGGATTAGAGAGACTTAGTTCTACTGTGAATTACATGATTCTAATCAGTAGGTATGGATAATGATATGCTAGTGACGTGGTTACACACACATGGCTCTAGAATATGACAGTCGTAGCCCGTGCAATGTTTAGCAATGACGTGTGGTTAATGAACAGCCTAGTATCAGAGTTTAAACCTGTAAGTCCCTGACGTGGCGTTATACTATAATTCATTGAGGTCATCTCTCAGTGGTACTGGTTTCCCCACGATATTTTCCTCACAAAACGTCGAGAGGAGACCATCATCAAGACGTTTTCTTTCACTATTTGAAGCAAGTGTTGAGTGATAAGTTCCAATACGCGTATGTTTTCGAAAAGTCAGCGGTGCGTGCCTTGGATTCAAACTTGTGACCTTTGACTTGCCAGTCTAACGGTTATACTACTAAGCTGCTCTATCATGATCACTAGAAGCATTTTGATCTGAGCGTCTCCGTGCTTTGGAGACCCGTTAAACTATGGGTCCTGGCTGGTATAATAGCAGTTGGCAAGTCAAGCCCAAAGTCAAAACCTACTTGAACAACTTTATTATCAATTTGTCTAATCTAACCACACAAAAGACGACTCTTGAAAGATAACTTTAAGAAACCGACGATGATTTTTCTATTCTGATGATATTTCCTAATTTCTTTTTCTTAGTAATAAATGTAATAATATGTGTGAATAATGAATACAAAAAATTAATGTGTTGAAACTGTAGGTATATTAATATAATTGTGACAATAACTAAACGTTAAATTTAATTGATGAATTATAAAAGGAATTTTAATGTATAATTAATTATTGTTTTGCTTATAAATTTGCATGCTATAGACAATAGTTAAATAGATCTGAACTAATTTATTATTTTTATTTATAGTAAAATACGCTATTTACTGCAAATAAAGTATATGTATTTGTATTTATTTAGTCCACTATTGAGAGTACATCTCCTTCAAAGAGGTAGTTCTTCCCATAGTTTCCCTGGCCAGGCAGTCAGTGACCAAAACATTTTATTATATACTCGTATATGTAGGTAAGTACAAAAAATGGAGGCAAAATATTTGTTATATTTTCTTTACCCTCCTCGCAATACATCTTTCATTGGCAGCTAAAGGTACGAAAAAACAGAAAGAAAAATGCAAAAATCCGAACACCTCGTAAATTCAAAATGTTCGTACAAATATGAAAAATGTATTCCACTTTGCAACACTTATCGTGGTACTCGTGCATACTTTGGCGTGTTTTTTTTTTCGTATAATTCGCAGTCACATAATTCATGTTGAGATAACTTTGAACGTATCATGGTATCACTGTCTGGGATTCCCGCGGGACCGTACACTTTAAATTGAGGTAATTTCTGAAATAACTGTTGTGGAAAAGGGATGGTTTGGGACAAAACACGAGAGTGTGTTGAATTAATTTAAAACATTTATTATTGAAGTATTAAGTTTTCTAAAATTAAACTACGCACGAAATAATCGTGTATATAATATTTAATCTAATATAACTTATACGCACGAAATCGTTAATTTTATAGACGTTACTATATAACGGTAGGTATCAGAGCTGTTGTGTCTGCCAAAACGTTATCGAAAATCCATCACGACCAGGTAAGTACAAAATTGACACTTATTTTGATATACGAAAGGCTCAAAATATTTTAAACAGGTGGCTAAGTTACGTCCTTTTAATATTTATATTTGAAGCTGATCCCTTCCGGTACAATGACTAAGGAAATAGGATAATCCTGTCATCATTTGGGTGACGTCATTTTTTGCAGACTTGCTTAAGAAAATAGTTTATGACGCTCATTCGGTCGAAGCTCGAAAGGTATACCTATGTACGATAAGTCTATATATATTTATAGGTATACTAGCTGACCCGGCAAACGTTGTTTTGCGATATATAAATAAAAAATTTAGGGGTGGACTACCCCTAACATTTAGGGGGATGAAAAATAGATGTTGGCCGATTCTCATAGATACCGGATAAGCACAAAAAATTTCATCAAAATCGGTCAAGCCGTTTCGGAGGAGTATGGCAACGAAAACTGTGACACGAGAATTTTATATATTAGATACTTATTTCAGTCAAATTTAGCATTACCCGAATAAGCCCATTCTATTAGTTTGCAGTGAATATCTTAATTACAATTTTTGCAGACTTGCTTTAGAAAGTAGTTTGAGAAACTCATTTGGTAGAAGCTCGATATATATAAATAAATAGAGATATGGACAGATTTGGCATAGCCCGAATTAAGCCCATTCTATTAGTTTGCAGCGGATAGCTTAATAGTTCGCATAATTGAAATTGACGGAGTAATTTGTATTAAGCAATCTGCTTTGACGGGTAGGATACTACATATTAACAAGTTGACCGTAACGTGATCATCGATGCGTGATTAGATATTCATTAGGATATGGGCTCTTGTTAATAACTCTATTAAAGAACGAAAGGATTTTCCGTACACATTACGAGTCGTAAGGATAAATGTATTAAAATGTTTCTGAGAATTGAGAAAACATGTTATTTTTTGTTTTATGAAAAATAAATCTTCATTTGGCCACCAATTCGCCTGATGCTAAGCGATGGTGAGGCCGAGGATAGAGCACGTAGATCCAGAAGAAATCTATTCACTCCAAGTAGAGTGGATAGATTTGGGGAGAGCGATAGTTGGGGAGTCGATGCAACTGCCCAAACCCGTCTCCATTTATTTGCACCCCTCTCAAAAATATCTGCTTAGCTTTATTTGAACTGTATTGAAATATAGTTATAATTCATTTTGTGGTGTTGCTACGCATGCGTTAATGTGTTTGAAAGATTTATCTGTATATGTATTGAAGTGATTTGTAAGACTAGTTATTAGACTTTCAGGCTACCCGTAATCTCGGCTAATCTGACTACCGTAACGAATGTCATAGATCTTCGATAACCAGAACCGACATTCAATGCAGGGAGGAGTCCCGATATAAAATGATGATCACCCATCAACAAACAAACTGCGGCAAGCACAGCTTAACCTCAATTGGTTGATCCATGAGGCTGTTACTTACTCATACATTGCAAATATATGAAATCTAAATAGCCACAATTGACCAAATCATCATCATCATCCCTTATCCCAATTTATTTAGGGTCGGCGCAGCATACCTATATGTTGCATGCTGCTAACCAAATAACGGTCGCAAATACATTTTGTAATAATCACTGCACTTGACACCTAACCGGTAACATAGAAAATGGTGAAGATGACACTAATAATAATTTATATATTCGGTTCCTCTCTCTGGGGCCTTAGCGGTGGCCTGTTTTATTTTTTATTTTTAAATATATGTTGTTTTTTGTTAATATATAGTTAAAAATATAATTTATATGTATAGTTAATGAATAAATGGGATTTATATGTTATTTTATAATCATAATTATTTATTTATTTATTCGGTAATTTACACCATTGCAAGTAAGCAATAATCAAACCATACAATAAAATAATATAATTAGAAAACAAAATAAATAATTGAATTTAAATACAATACCCTCAAGACAATCCCTTGGTTGCCTTTCAAGACATCAGTAGCCAGATTACGGAGCCACTTAATAGTAGGTGAAAATCACACCGCACCTAGGTATTAGGACAATATCCTATAAAAAAATTAAATAAACTATATGAAAGTCAAATCTCTGCTCATTCCGTTACAAAAAACTTGAACTGAATTAAATTTGGTATAATAAAATTAAATGAAAAAAAAAGGCTGGAACATTTCACAAAAAAAATTAAAATATATACTTTTCTGTAATAATTTGAAGTAACGCTCAAATATTCATACATACGATATATATTTAAAACAATGTACGTTCAAGTATATGACAAAATAGTAAATCATCTTACCGAACAACTTTTTAACTGATCCAGAAATATTGCACCACACACAAATTCGCAAAAAATAACTCAAAGACGCGGAAAATCTCAACAAGTACGCGAAATAAAAGTTTTAACAGTCAACCACGATCACAGATTAAACACAAATGATATGACGACAGATAATAAATAGAAAAAGTTTTATTACGCTTGCACACACTGGGAATAGTGTTCTATATTTTATTTTATTTTTATTGTTAAATTCGCGACTCGTTCGAGTTTCGAATTTTGAATTGGAACATGGCGCAGACCCGTTCGGAAAGAACACGAGCGTCGAGCAGACTGGAGGCCGCGGCCAGTGGCGCTCAACGCGCATGTGCACACAACCTCTTATAATTTGATATCTCACATCACCGCCCCTGTGACATTCTGTGGTAAAACCTACTCGTAAATTATTCAATTTTATTTACTTATTCGTACGCTTCTGTGGAATATTATGACATAGGTCTCGTGATTTTTTATCGACGTGGGATTTGCGAATTAGGACGCTGGCTTACTTTACATAAATTTTGATTAACTTGCCTGTCCACAGGTAATAAATAATCCGAAACTTTAATTTAAATGTATGATAAATATTACATAAATTTAAGTGAATGAAAAAAATGGAAAATGTACGGACACTACTTGCTTGTGTAGCCGCAGTGGCGGGTCTCGATTTTGCTTGAAAATGTGCTATTTATTATGTAATTAACCTTTCGGCTCAGCAACGTACAGAATTATACGTTGTAACAATAAAAATCTATTGTTTAGCTTAATATAACTTTTCAAGGCCTAACAACAGAGGTTTACAAAAAATATAAAATATTATAAAGGTTTTTTTATGGACTTTAATAAATCAAATAAAGTATATTTATTAAAATAAAATTTTCATCACGACATACTTAGCTCTTGAAACCACCTGCTTCAAATAATCTCTTTGTAGTTAAACTTTAAAGGAAGCTCTATTTTTTTGAGTTCACAACTGTCTTTTATAACTTTTAGTTAGTTAAAAAAAACCTTGGAAATGGATCTTGTACTTTTAATTAAAAGGTCTTAATAAATATTCTGGCAAAAAAACTTAATGATATGATATTATTTAAAATAAATAATCAGCTTTCGTAGTCCAGAAAAAACTAGTATACAATTCTTATTAAAAGCTGTACGTAATCTAAATAATATATTGAAGTAAGTGCGAGCGCAAAGAGATTGTCGCTCGGTAAGCCGACTACAAATAAAGAGGTTGAACGGAGGAGATCGGTTTTGGCAGTACGCCCGTACCTACCCCTAGTTATTCCCGCACCGGCCGATACGACCCTTTGTCGATAAAACTGGAACATCACTACGCGACAGTTCTGTCGTTGAACCCCTTTTTGACGTCAACTGAATAGAATATTTTCTTCGAAACGAAATAGTTATGTACTGTAAAGCTTAATTTTGGTGGTTAAGCAAAAATACAATAAATATGCAACATTAGTCATTAAACGCATCTTAAGTCCCTAGTACGTAACGCAAAAAAAAACGCAACGTCAGACTAAGGATTTAAAAAAAAAAACAACATAGCTGATTTATCCTAATAGCTGTGTTGAACAATATTTTGTCTTTTTTAATTCTTATATAAAGGTTGAGTTAACGACAATGCCTTGGCTAATAAAAACTGTATGAGTGATGAGAAAGACTATGTAGCAGCCAAAAGCCAAAAATGTGACTAGAGAACATTCTTTACAACCCTCGTGTGGTTAGCAATCCTTTTTGTAGATGTCAAATTTAAATGTAACTTTTTAAAAGCTGAAGGTCACAGATATAGACTGAATTAGATACCGCAAATGGACATACTTTACATGCCATTATTAGCCTCAAAATAGGCACAATGCTTTGATATTGAAGCTGCTAAAATCTTTCTGCTGTACACAGTTTATTTAGAAAGATATCAGAAAATAGAAGAAATGCAGGTTTATGTCACAATTAATTACTGTATAGCCTATCAAGAGTAGTTAGCCGAGTAAATGGAGATGTCCTATTGCTACTTTGAATTTAATAAAGGCACACATAATCTGATTCGCTTTATTTTTATACAATTAGACGCACTTGGAGTATCTAGTATCTGTATTTAATAAAAGTTTATATTTCAAATAGGTGTTTAGAGACAAATTTCAAAGGTCAAAGTTTCAGAAAATATGGAATTTAATTTGTAACTTCGGTTCTTTCTCACAAAGAAACGGTAACTTTTTTTTTCAAAGCAGTTCTAGCTTCTTGTCTACAAAATTTAGGTCATATCAAAATCGTATCATGTCATAATACTTTACTAACACTGGATTAATGAACGAGGGTAAAGGGACCTTTACTATAGGCCGGGCAAAGCGATGCTAATGTGACCGCGGTCATAATGTATGTATATACGTTCAAAGATACTGGTAATAACTGGTTTGGATCAAACATGTGCCCGTATCTATCTCTGATTAAGATTAAGATAAGTTACACTAAGGCTCGGTAGCACCAACATAACCGATATATTTCATTATTATTTTGACAGCTTGTCTATGTAAATTCTGTAAAAATGACACAGTAACACGTTGGCTATGGTTAAAGTTAAGTTGGTGCTATTGGGCCTTAGAGGACCAGACGAGAGACGGCTTCTTCCAAAATATCGAAGAAATTTGCTCGCCTCTTTTGGCGGGGGTGAGGTAACACACAAGCACAAAACAACTTGCACTAAAGCAATAATAGCTCTCGTCATTACATTAACAGTATTAACACACAGAGTCAAAGTCAAAGTCAAAAGATTTTTATTTCAAATAGGCCATATTACAAGCACTTATGAAAAGTCAAAGCTAGGTGCACGGTTCCAAGGCGTTGGTCTTATGGAGAAGAGCCGGCAAGAAACTCCATAGACACTCTTTTAAAATAAATTGGTATAACAATAAATAAGGTAATGTGAGAATAATGCAGGTTAATGAGCAAAATAATAAAAAAAAGCGCTAGAAGTAATAATTATATAGCCTTTTAAAATGATTGCCAAAGCAGTTAGGAGCTGACCAGTCCCGACAGACAGCACCCGTTCACGAGCATGACGCGCACATCAGCCTCGCTTAGCGCAACCATTTTGTAGGGAACTCGACGACCCGATGTACAACGCCACCATCAGCAGGACATTTTAGCGAGCATGACAAACTCATAATGCCTGACAATGGGCAATATGTACGTAACATGAGATTAAAAATAACATTAATGTCCACAAAATGCTCACATTTTACAAAGAAATGTTAATATAAATTTAAAACTAGTAGGAATACTAGCGGTTAGATAATTGATATGTAAATTTACATAAACAAACAAGTGTCAAAAAAAAATACAATTGGAATAATTGTACTACGTCAATAAAATTAATTGTATAAAAATAAAAACTAGTAATTACAAAAGTAATCTGTTGAGGTTACATTCATTCATGAAATAAATTAGACAGTGCCAGTGGATCGCTGTGTGCAGGAGGGTATCGTGCGCCAAACATCCCTATCCTCAATGTAGTGTTTGATACTATATAATACGCTTTAGATATTAAAATGCGTTTGATCACTACCTTAAACTTATCATCTGGAAGATCTGTAATATAATATAATATACAGAAAAAACTAAACACAATTTTATATTTGTGTTTAGTTTTAAAGTGATAAAAAATTAAGTTTAATATTGTGTAGTAAGCTACAAATATATTTTCCCTAGTTAATTTATAAAAATCGGCCACAACAATTTATTCATCCACCTGTTATATTAAACTAGCTGGTGCCCGTAACTTCGTCTACAAGAAAAAAGATAGCCTATGTCCTTCTCTAAGGTCCAATCTATCTCGTAGCCAAATTTCATAACGATCCGTTCAGCCGTTTAGTCCTGGAAAGGTAACAAACAAACAAACAGATTTACTCTCGCATTTATAATATTAGTATGGAACTATGGATTCCTTGACACCGTGTATAGCGCCACTAATTATGCAAATAGACTATACTGATTAGGATCTACGCACTAAGATCTCACTACCAAGGTCTACTGAAGTGAAAATTAAGAGCACTGCATTCACATTATATATAAAAAAAATCAACGCATCTCACAGGTAGCTTCAAGACATTCCCCAAGGCACCTTTCGTAGAAGCCCTCTTAAAATACCCGCGGGCATTGAGTGTCAACATTCCGCGACCCGACGATATTATTATGACCAAGAGTATAAAGTACTTCCTCTTTCTTATCCTTGTACAATGTATTTCCCTACAGTAACTATATGACACATTATATGTGTCACCGATAAATTGTTAGATTTGTTAGTTTATAATAAAATAAAACAAAACTAGTTAGACTGTAACCTGACATATTGTAAACTGATTAGTTAGGATAAGTTAGAACTGGGACCAAAACATACGCGAGCCGAGCGAGCAAAGCGGGCGTAGCGCGAGCAGCCATAGAGCCGTAAAAATGCCGTAAAATCAAATAAATACAGTAAAACTATAATATGTATTACTGATACTGCAAAAATGGTTAGATCATAAAGCATGTAGTACGCTTCAAATTTTATTTTTATTGGCGTTCAACCTTCTGTATATAATACGTATAATCTAACTAGATTTTTCATTATAAAGTACGTACAGTCGTACAAATTGTCGGTGACTTATTATGCATTTTCCACTTGATAGCTCACTTTTAAAGCTTTTACCTTCTCCCCAGTGGCATGCAAGGCCATGATATAAATATCTTGCCTAATATAGCTGAGTTAGTGGCCAAGTTTGGTCACGTATTAAATTTTCATGTCAGGCATATTTAGTTGCTCCATTTTTCTGTACCTTATACATAAATATAGCTGTGTTTTATGGTCATAACATAGCATCACGTCTATGTAGGTACTACTGAATACTCACATTTCAATGATGCCGTTGCTTTATTGAGTCCCATGAAGTTAGGGTTCGTGGTTATTTGTCTATTGCTATCAACCATCTACAATTACAAACTCCTAGCTACTACTGAATTTTCTGTTAAAAATTTGTTAATAGGAAATGAGCCGCGCTGTTGTCATTGCATTTACTGCAAAGTCGTGTCGGTTCGTTCTCGTATAGGGATGGAATAGATAGTGATGACGTCACCAACAGCCGTATTAAAATGTAGCAGAAGAGTTCGGAGTAGTGAGTAGAGGTCGAGTTGGCTTGGTGTTCCTGGAGCATTTATCTGGAAGGCGCAGGTTCTAATCTGGCTCACGACCGTATTTTTCTTCCGACGAAAATTTATAACCTTACAACATTTATATTCATTAAAAATGAATTACAAACTTTGATGTTACGCATTAAATTACTTGGGGATTTTGTTCATAAAATAGATACAATAGTTATACAACGGCCGTATAATCGTGTGTTACAATTTTATGTTTGCGTTTATTTTGTATGTTATTACTGATAATGTAATGATATATGACAGCTATTGTTGCTTTAGTGCAAGTTCTTTTCTGCTTGTGTGTTTCCTCGCCCCCGCCAAATATAGTGAATAGGTTTTTTTGATATTTAGTCAGACGCCGTCTCCTGTCTGGTCCTCTAAGACCCAATACGAGACACTGGACAGCTAACGTGAGTAGATGTGAATATTGGTCTCATTTGGGTGTCACTTTATTATTGTTATATTTGACGTTTAAACAATGGTATTGTTTTCTGATTTATTTTTGATCACACGTCAGTTTAATAACCTTTGTCAATTGTCTAACGGTCATTAATCCCTGTATCTAATAATGAACTATGTCCTATCTGTCCAAGTTCAAAGTTTACTTATCTACGTATTTGTGCAAAAGTCAGTAAATAATTCTGAATAAAATATATGATATTCTATTCTATTCTCGTGGTTTCTTTTACCGAGTTATTGTTTGTAGCTGCAACGTGTTACAAACTTTGTCCGAGAATTCATTCGATAATTACTTTGCAATGATGACCAGCATATTCTTTCAAATTATTTCAGCTTCGGTTCAAACCGTCATCGAAATCGACTTCCTACTAATACCTACATACTAATATTATAAATGCGAAAGCAACGCTGCTTGTTTATTTGTTTGTTTGCTACCTGTCGGGTTACTCTTGAAACTAATACCAATTCCAATCAATAGACGCCTTATAACAACGCGTAATATTAAAATAAATTTACCGACATTACAGTTGCCTCAATTTTAAAGCATGTTGTCTTCATATTATCCCGAATCTACAATTATGTATTAGATATTTTGGCATTTAAAATTACGAACTCACATTTTTTCAATGTCAATCGAACGGAATTATTTTCAAGAGTAAGCCGATCGTAATGAAATTTGGCAAAAAGATTGATTGGATCTTGGAGAACATAGGCTACCTTTTGTCACGCAGATGAAGTCGCGGGTACCAGCTAGTATTATATACGTGAAAGTTTGTGCGGCTGATTGGATTTTGTTACTCTTTCACGCAATAACCACTGAACGAATTTGGATGAAATTTAGCACACAGATAGTTTATAACCTGGATTAGTACATATAATACTTTTTATCCCAGCTAGACCCAATTCTGAAGTCCACGCCGATGAAGTCATCAAGCACACAATCAACTAAAATCGGAACACTTCTAAATATTCGACAAAGACCACGTTTAACCACTACCAGCGTTCATAAAAATATGCATAAATATCTAATAGCTATTACATAATTATGATGTAAATATCTAGTACCACTGGATATTTAATATTTAACCAACCTGCATAGGTGGGTAGGTAAGTACCTAATCAAATAATAGAATCGTTTCTGCTACAAATAGATTGAACAAAGTAATTCCCCTCATGGCAATTATATGTTATGTAATATTTTAGCTTTTAGCCGAAAATCAAACAGGGAGGGTGTCTGAAACCCTATAGCTGCTTTCTCTCTCTAATTAATTTTGTGCAATTAAAGTCAAAATATTGCTCTATTAATTTATGTTCTTACTTCTTGGCTTAGTTGGTAGCGTACTTATTCTGGATTTGGTGTTACGTATCGCAAGAAAAAAAAACTTAAATGCAAATGTTTGTGTGAATATCTCATGCACAAAACTACTCTTTTTAGTGTTCCTCTAAAGGAAAAAAACGAAACCCTTATAGGATCACGTCAACATGTCCATAAACTACTTAATTTTTCTGCGGCCGTAATTATTCTTAATTCTTCCACTTCCATGTTTTTCATCATTCTATTGTCATCGTATTCATCTACCTATAACCTCTTCTGTAAAAGTAACTTGCTCTTTCTCAGATTTTTGCTTTATTTTTTCACCAACACATCTATTTCACAAATTGTATAGGTACTACAGTGTTGTCGAGTCCATGTAACCAGAACAAAATATGACTGTTGGTTTAACACAGTTTTAATACTGTTCATTATATGATCCACTAGTGTCGAAGCAGAGGAACGAGTTAATATTATAATAAAATCAGGTCCTCTCTGTCTGAAACTACATAAAATACCTTGTTAGCAAAACATCAGTTATTTTTTATTTTACAGTATAGTAAAGTACTTGAAATATCTTGTTTTGACTGCCTAAATGGCTAGCGTGTAAGTATGAAACCTGTTTTTGAAATAGACTCGAAAGTGTCGTTGTTCCCGAGACTGAAAATATTAATCTCGGGTTTCGAAAATACCAAAAAGTCGTCTCAAAGAAGACTTTCGAAATTTTCGATACCGAGATTCCCGGGATGGAAGCTCTAATCACTACATAGAATACCTAGTACGAAGTCCTCCGTCGCGTCTTTCTCTCTGTGCGCATTTTTTTCAATAATAACTGAACTCATTTTATTCGAATACAGATGAATCTTTGAAAAGCATTAATGCATGCTTAGCGAACTCTAAAATTGTTTTTTTTTTTTTTTTTTGTGGAGTAGTATTACTGCATCTGTACGAGTATTAACTGGAAATTTAATTGTTTCGGTTCGGTTACCTGTATAAGGACTGAATAGATAGCAATGACGTCACCAAAAGATGTGTTAAAATGTGGAAGAGGAATTCCCGATGGTGAGCAGAGGTCGACATGGCTTAGTAGTCAGAGCGCCTGGAGTCTTTATCCGGGAGGCGCAGATTCGAATCCTGCTTACGACCGTATTCTTTTTCAACAAAAATTTACAGCTTAATTTTATTCGATTTGTCACCAATGAACCAAGTGTTTCAAAAGACAGGTTAGCGTAATTAATAGAAACATTAAATAACCTGGACAATGAAAATTTTTGAGTAGGTACAAATGTGGATATTTTTAAAATTACTTTCTTGAAGGAACCTTCATTATATCGATTATATTTCCACAAATAAACGAGTTCTACCTTACCTTAACGTATAAAAAAGGAATATGAGATCTGTCAAACTGCGGAAGGGCTTTCCCGTGTCCATCTCAAAGGCATTTTATGATTATGTTCGGGCAATTGGTCAATGGACAGGTGTCAGACTGCGGATACGATGAATCCTATGATGGCCAATCTTTTTGGGCTTTTTGGAGATCCCTGTTGTCATGATAAAAATAAATACAAAAAATATTTTTACACTTCATTTGTATTTTTTTATTTGTATCAATCTACATTTGTACCTACACATGAGATTGATCATAAAATTAACCACGTTTACATTATCTTATGAATACTTTTATTAACTTGTATAGGTTAGTTGATTTGAAATATTTGAGATACTGATGATGTTCGAAAATATAGCTTTTAATACTCAAATAGTTTTGCAATAACGATTAGCCCTGATAAATGAATCTGAGGCAGAAATTCTTCAGGTGTTATTACAGAATTTCTTACACGGAAACGTTTAATTAGATAGACCGGATGATGTCAGTATTGAGCCCACACCTTCCTTGCTTGTCAGGAAATATTGTGAGATATTTTTTTCTGTAGTCATGATAACTACATAGAAAGGAACATCACCTCCCACTAGGAAATTGTGTCGATCTTACGTTTTCATTTACTGGAACAGTTTTATACAGCATAAATACTTCGTGTCAGAATTATATTAAAGATTCGTAGCGTAGTAGTTTGTGCCTCGACTACGGGGGTCAAACGTGCCGTCTTACTAAAATCAACCCGCGCTGAACATCAGCCAAATACAGGTGCTAAAATGACGGTAATTACGTAGAAAATTCTACCATAATATATTTGTAGATTAACATAAGCAGCCGCTAGGACGGACTTTTAGGTCGGACGGATATTTTCGATACTGTTTTTCATTCACTAAAGAAAATCCACGAGTTACCTTTTGCACTACTAGAGAAAAAAACAATGTGATAGTTTGTAAACTATACGATATTGCGGTAAATACAATTGTGATTTGCGGAATCCCAATAAAGGAAGGCTTTGCGTGGTTTTAACTTCGATCACTAATATCGAAGGGATTTTAAACAATAAGAGTCTGGATAACATTCGTGAGCATTTCCACAACTCCACTCAAGTTTTTAGGCCTTGCCGACTCCAGCAAAAAATACATACTTATATAGGTAATACAGTTGTATACCTATGTAAATATCGACGGGTGCAAAGTAAAAAAAGTTAACTGCAATTTTGCGATTTTTTTATTATTGCAGTAACTTACTAAAAATGTAATGTTCTACAACATAGCAAAATAAAAATTACAATTTTGCCATTATTTATTGAACTTTTTTCACGTAAAAAACGACAACTACAACTATTTTTAAAATTGCACAACGTAGATGCGTTTATCTGCCGCTAGCTGTGTTTACGTAGGGGGCGGGATGGGCGCGCGGTCAGTCATATTGTGTCATCAGTCAGGTGACATGCGCTTCGCCGGCCGGCAATAACATTGTTCGTTTTTGCTTGTAATTGTAATAAAGTTTGTGGGGAAAGTGTTATCATAATAATAAACATTTTGAGAAGAGTAGTTGGTGGTAGTCGCAATTTTCACCGCTTGCGCATATATTTGCATATATTTGCGGGCGGGCGGGCGGTGCACAGGTTATGAATGACTACCCTCAATATTGTGGAAGTAGATATTGTATTTATTTGCATCCATAGTGTAAACTATTCACTGTCAGTCCATTTAAAAGAAAATAGCTCTAGAACTGTGTGCTCGTTTCATACAGAGTCCCATTACACAAGAAAAGACTCAAACCAGATATACTTTATATCTGGCTGACTTAAAGTTGTCTATAATGTTTAAGTTATATTAGACATGGGCAGAGGAGAATAATATTGTGGGCAGAGTACAGAGAGTACGCCAGTACCGGGATATAGTAAAGAATGAAATGAACATAGCCTTTTACGTTCCAAAAAATGATCAGTGCGACGTATGTACAGCATTTAAAAATTTCCCTCTTTCAGAAACGAATGCAATAGATCAATACAATAAGCATATACAAGATAAAAAGATAGCGAGATCCTTGAAGAAACAAGATAAAATTAATGCTATTTCTAATCCTGAAACTGTAACATCGGCTACGTTTGATTTTCAAAAGAATATGATCTATATGCCACACGGAGAAACCAGTTCATTTTATTACAAGCGTAAACTTTCTGCCTACAATTTTACAGATTTTAATATGGGTCTTTAAAAAGGAATATGTTACATGTGGCCTGAAGTTTTGGCTAAGCGGGGTTCGAATGAAGTAGCTAGTTGCCTTTATAATTTTATTCAACAATAGGTGAAAAAATGAAAAAGGTATCAAAGATGTTCGCCGATGGTCCGATAACTGCGGTGGTCAAAACAGAAACCGCATAGTATTTCTCATGTATGTATACTGTTCTCAAAAACATCTCGAAAATTTATTTACTGTCCTCAGGAATGGTATACACTCGTTTGATGGTGTAAAACGTCTGGCGATTCTTATGAGGTAATAGAAATAACACAAGACGAAGTTTTTGATTTCAAAATGTGTTTAAATGATTTTATATTCACAAAAAAATACCGATAGTGAAATTTTTAAGTGGAATCAAGTACGAGTAATAATAGTTAAAGCAGAGAATCCAAAAACACAATATTTTAAAAATATGATTTATATGAAGCAGAATCTAAGCGAATTAACTTGCTCCAAAAAAGAAAGACTCAGATAAATCTTTGAAAAGCATTAACACATCCTCAGCGAAGCTTAGTACCTTAAAGAAAGACTCGTTCTCATTGTGGCTTTACAAATATTGATCCCAAAAAAATTAAAAAAAAAAACAATTATGATTACAACTGCCATGTACAAAGACTTTTAAAGCCTCTGCCAGCAAAATCTAATACCTCCTAGATATCATAGCTTTTATAAAAATTTGAAACGTACTTGCTATACTGACGGTAATGAGACTGAATAATTTGTGCAATATATTGTAAATTATACAATATTATTTCAGATGTTTAATATTTAATTAAGTTTTCTACTTAACATACCTTCGACGCTTCATGTTACTTTTAAAAATACGGAATATTTACTACTAAAACTAAGTAATTAAAACGACTAAAATATTGATGTTGGTGATGATCATTAGACTGATGTTAATTATTTTTAAGTATCAATACTTTCTAGATTTATTCTTTATTGTTTTCTTTTTATATGTTATAAAAAGTTTATTTTAATTGTTCAGTCTTTTGAAATTCAACAAAACAAAGAACCTGCATTTACCTCATAAATATTTAGTCAGTTAATTAATCAGTCACAGTTATAATAAGTTTAGGTTTTTTCCCAAAAAAAAAAAAACTTTAGTAAATATTTCATTTGACGTCCTTCTAAATCTTGTACCTTGCACTAAAGTTCAGACGTAGAAAAAGACATCTGCGCGTTTATGTTCTCAACTTGGTGTATTTAGGATTTATCCTAGTCGAAAACTAATTTGAATAATAAAAAATGTTACAATTTTAGTATTTCCTGAAATATATGAATTAATTCCACATTTTTTAATTCCCGTGTAGACACGACCAAGTGGTAGTTAACACAGTTGCCGTATTTTAAAGTACAATGTAGATGTAGATAACTGCAATATCTCTTAAATTAAACATAATTAGATAAAACTAAATATAGACGCAAATGCCTCATTAAAAAATAAAGTAGTTATGAAAATTTTAACAAATTTGGTTCAAAATTAACAAAATGGAAGCACTTTTTCTTTATAAGCGCTCTCCTGAAAAGTAGCTGTTTTGTATATAACTCTTTTCACTTTGCACCCGTCGATATATTCCAGCTGGATTATTCCGCATTGTATTCACTCGTAGAGTTAGTTATCCTTTGAGCTATGTGCTGTCTAACCGCTGTTATTGTTGTGTGTCTAATGTGTAAATTAATAGGCAATTATAATTAGTCATATCCTTGTTGCGTTATTTCCATCAGGATAACTCAGAAAGAGAGTCTTCGCATACCCCATTTCTTCTTAGTAATGATCAGGAAAGAATTCTACACATACATGAAGATTTACCATGACATCAGTGAAGGGCATCGCTTAAAAAAAATCACGGCTATTATCATTGGAGTACGCAGAGTCTATCCATTTCCACTATATTCACTTCAATCTTACACACGTTTTTCACTTCACCTATGTTTAGCGAATAATAAAGGAGACTACATAGTGTTAACACTCTTCGAAGTTTTTCAAACAATGACTAAAAATAAATACAGGGGAATACAGGCGTGATGCTATATCACGCCTGTATTCCCCGAAGGGGTAGGCAGAGGTGTACACAATTGTACACCCACATTTCACCAATGCTGTTATTAAGTCCCATGTAATAGGTGGTGAGCCTATTGCCGTCAACCGGGCACAGTTCTAAACTCCGGGCTGCTACTGAGAATTTTTTAACAGAAAAACTCAATAACACTTTGCCCGACTCGGGGATCGAACCCGAGACCTCCTGTTCAGCATTCGCGCTTGGGACCACTAGACCAACGAGGCAGTTAAAAATAAATATCGATTTACATTCCGGTCGATCCACGGTCTGTTCAATTATTATCTGGTTTCCAAACCAGCTAGAGTTTATTGCAGTTTCAGTCTTTATTGGAATGGAATTTATTTTTAACTTAGATACTTATGTTAGATATGTTTTACTATAACGAAATATAAATGAATCTGCTGACCTTTGGGGTCAGCGCAGCACGTCATTTTCTTTCATATAATATCAGCCAGAATTTCAGAAGTCACTCTGTTTGTAGCCAAATTATCTTTCACACAATCCACCCATCGTTTATGTTTCACTACATGTTTCCACTGCCTGATACTTCATTCTTGTTTGGTCTAGCTAAAATTATAGTATAATTATGTAATTAAACCATGATTTACTTTCTAAACTACAATATATTTGTTTGACTAAATGGGGCTAATCATATAATTTAGTGTCATTTACAAATAATTTTACAAAACGCCAATTACAATAATTATCTTCTTTAATAAGAAGAAAAACTGCCAGGGTTCCGTAAAGGCTACGTGTATACTTTATAGTTACTCAAGCCTACATCTATACGTTATAATCAGCATAATAATAGTATATTATATATACAAGTATTCTAAGTTTGTCTGTACATACGGCTCGGGGTATTACGGCCAAGTTTGTAATTACCAAAAGCTTATTTGTTCCATAAGACGTTTTTCAACACGCGAAAAAAAAAGTATTTAATTGAAATAATAAATAAAATGGCGCGTGAATTTCTTTTTCGTTCGTCGTGTCTATTATCTTGGTATGTAGGTAAAAGGAGAGGCACTGACTGAATAAAAATAATTTTATGAATTGAAATGTTTATCAAGTCATATTTTATCTAACTCGGTGTATTTTTTTATTATATTAAATCCAGCAAAGAGTTTTAGATATCAAAACTCTTTGCTGAAATCATCAATACAAATAAATAAAATTGAAGTGTCTGTTTATGTCGTCAAAATAATAGGTTTTTTTAAGCTTATGCTTTTAAGGTATTTACACGATACCTATGCCTAAAAAACTGTTTTTAAAATGTCTGTCTGTGTGTTTGTTCCGGCTAATCTTCGAAACAGCTGGACAGATTCTGATAAGATTTTACTGACAAGTAGCTGACTATTTAAGTAGTAACTGAGGTTATATTATTTTACGCGGGTGAAACCGCGGGGCAAAGATAGTTTAAAATAAATGTAGAGGTGCTACGTGGCTTACAAGCTCACTCGTATCATATTGTACTATTCCACTCTCACTCTGACACATCAACACAAAATCTCTTTCAATACTTCATCATCATCAAATCTGAATACTCTTGGATATAGGTCCCAAGCACAATCCTCAGCTGCTTTCATCCAGCACCAACCACCGACGGGACATGAAAATGAATATTTGTATCATTGAAATGTGAGTTTATACCGATACAAATATTAAGTAATGGTATCTAGACAAAATATCCAAGCTTTAAAATCAGTGTAAACTAATCCTTAACTATACATATCTCAGAAAATACATCTAAAGCTTATCTATAGCCCAACTAGGTTACCAGTTGTCTATCCGCAACAAACGTGAATAGCTCCACTGCATTGGCAAAAATAGGTCATGAATATCGGAATAAAAACCGTGTACCGGTTTTAAATGTACTTTGTTTATTCTCCGGCTTTAGCACGGGACGGCTGCAGAGCTTGCGGAACTATTCGCTATTCAGAACAGTTTCGGAATTGTGAGAGGATTGCAGAAGTATACTGTTTGTTACTGTTCTAAGAAGTGATGACCGTAATATTTTGATACGACTTTCTGCTGCTATCTGTCTTAACACAGTAAATTTTATTTTAAGTTTTCCCCATGCATTGATGTCGAAAAGCAACTTTATAATAATAACTAAGGCATTAAAGTTTTTTTAACAGGAAGAAATCCTATTTTCTTACTGTAATTACTGTGGACCATTGTATTTCTAAAATCATGAATTGCATTTGAATTAACATATTAATAATCTATAGATTATCTATAGTGATATATCACTTAACGTCTTTTTTTTTCTACTGTGAACCCTGACTACACAGTCCAGGGTAGTGATGCAGGTGGCTCCACAGCATCTAAAAATTACGCCATTTTTGCCAAGTTATACTTTGACGCGGCCACAAGAACTGCATTTCATGATATTCATTTCTATATAGTTGGGGAACCTTTTACCTTGATTAACTTATCACATTAAAAAAAAAAAAAAGTTTTTATTTCATCTCCACAAATTACACGACAATAACATGAAGTTGACAAGTATTTTAAACAAAATTGTAATTTGTGGGAGATCTGGAGTCTAAACTAAGCCTTGGCCTGTATTTTAGAACTCCAGGCCCCCCGTAACATCAAATTGTACAAATAGTCAACTAAAAGGTGGCGCGTAAGCGCCCGCGCGCGCTGTGTGTGTTTGTGTGTTTGTATGTGTGTTGTGTGTGTGTTGTGTGGTGTGTGTGTGGTGTGTGTGTGTGTGGTGTGTGTGTGTGTGGTGTGTGTGTGTGTGTGTGTGTGTGGTGTGTGTGTGTGTGTGTGTGTGTGTGTGTGTGTGTGTGTGTGTGTGTGTGTGTGTGTGTGTGTGTACCTGTTTGATTGGCTCCTAACCCCACAAAAAGAAAAGTAGATTGATTATGTAAAAATTAATTTATATTACGGTCTAGTTAATATCTATTAAATATTATGTGAAATTATGATTATATAGTGATAATAAATATAAATATAATGTATCTTATGCTAATATATTTAGAATTATCTCAGTTTCAGAGTAATTTAGGTTAAGTAACCAGTTCTTAATTTTGCTCTTGCATTCGACCTTGCGGCAATTTGCTATGTTCATTGATTTATTTATTTTATTGTACAACAAACATCCTCGGAATAAATAGAATCTTTGCGCAAAAGAGGTGTTAACAGTGGTTGGCTCACATATGGCATAGTTTCTTCTGGAAAGGGCAATGCGTTTTCTTCTTGCCTCGGGTAATTCCGTATGTTTACGAAGCACAGTTTGCATTATGTACAATTGGCGTGCAGTCAATACTTGAGATTCTTCATAAAGTTTTGAGGTGGGGTATAAACGCGGTTTGGATAAACTAACTTTTAATATCAACCTCTGTGCCCTTTCAAGAGTTATCATCTTAGTTTTGCAAGCTCCTCCCCATGTGGTAATGCAGTACCCCATGATAGATTGCACCAAGGTTTCGTATACCATCCTCATAGTCTGTCTCTCTGCTACATCACGGAGCTCTTTGAAGATGTAAGTGAGTTTGCGTATCTTTTTAGATAAAGCTTGTATATGATTGTCAAAAGTTAGGTTGGCATCAATTTCAATTCCAAGATATTTCAGGCATTATGTAGAACTAATACTAGGACAGTTACAGTTATGAGTTGGAGGAAAGTTACATTTATGTGCATAAATATAATTAGTAAGATTCGCAACTTCCATTCGATTGTGTATTGAGAAAATGATGTATTTAGTTTTTTCTTCATTCAAAGTAAGAAAGCTAGATGAAAGCCAGTGACAAACTGTGTTAAAACCATCCTGCGCTAGATAAAAAAGTTCATCCCATGAATCTCCAAAAAAGGTAAGCGCAGTATCATCTGCATATGCGGAGATGCGGCAGTTTTTAATCTTAAGTGAACAGAGGTCGTTGATATAGCACAGAAAGAGAGTGGGACCCAATATACTGCCTTGTGGCACCCCAAATTCAACTGGTAACTCGTCGCTAATGTGTTCTCCGATCTTTACACATTGAGTTCTACCTTTTAGGTAATCAGATAATAATTCCAACGCGACGCCTCTTATACCGAGGTCTTCAAGTTTTTTCACAAGGCGGGGAACAGAGACAGTGTCGAAGGCTTTCGCTAGGTCGAGAAAAATTTTTAAACATTTATTTTTATTATCTAATTTATTTACCAAAAAGTCAACAAGGTTTAGTACTGCGTTATCTATGGAGCGGCCTGATCTGAAACCGTATTGTGAATGTGAGAGTAAGTTACCTTCCTCTAAGTATTTAGTTAGCCTATTATTAATTAAGCGTTCAAATATCTTCGGTAATGTTGTTAAAATTGCAATTGGTCTATAGTTACTGACACTGCCCTTGTCTCCCGCCTTATGTATCGGGTGCACTACAGCTCTTTTTAATGCGTCGGGGAATACTCCAGCATCAAAACAGCGATTTATCAAGTTGGTAAGAACCGGTGTTATTGATTCAGATATTAATTTTAGAACCTCAGCACCAATCTGATCCCACCCAGGAGAGCAGTAACTTTTTAATAGTAGTATCGTTCTTTCAACCTCTCTGTTGTCAGTAGGAAGAAGAGCGAAAGAATTCAGAGGAGACTTAATTGTTGTTTTAAAACTAGAAAAATTTGAAGGAATTTTGGCTGCTAGTAGTTTACCTACTTTTGAAAAATATTCATTCTTTTGTTGATTGCAGCTTTAGGGTTTTCATTAATATTCAAAAGTTGAAGTGGTAATTGTTTTTTATTACTGTTATTTGTGATTGTTTTAATGGTAGACCATAGCATTTTTGAATTATTTTTTGTCATTATAAGTTGATCCCTCTCATATTGCTTTTTCATTTTTTTTAATATATTTTTACAGAAATTGCGGTATCTGGTGTAAGATATTTTTAATATGACATTTTTTTCATTTGATCTAAGTTTTTTGTGCATTCTGTCTCTGTTGCGGATGCAGCGCAACATACCTGTCGTTATCCAAGGTTTTATTATATATTTGTTTCTAGGGATTATAAGTTTTATTGAGTTAGCTGCTATAAGTTGTTGTATTATATTAATGAAATTGTTCATGGCTGTATTCAGATTTGTCTCCTGATATACTGTGTCAAAATTATACTTGCTACATTCAATTTTTAATTGATCTTTGTTAATTTTTTGTTTATTTTCAGTATAGGTTTATTCTTAGTAACTTCGGATTTCAAACAAAATAACACTGCCTCGTGGTCGGTAATGCAAGTGGACAACGAAAATATGAAAGCGTCTAGCTTTGTCTTTAATATTATGATGGCAGGGAGAAGACCATGGAAATGAATGATGTCTAAGTATGCGTAGGTCTCCTGACTAGTTCCTATAAGGTCAATATTTATATCACCGACCATGATAACATTTTTGAATGAAGAAAATTCCGCTAATAGGTTTTGTAGTGAATTTAGGAAAGTATCAGGTGATTTGAAACTAGGTGGTCTATAGATTGCGATTAAAACCGTGTCATTTTTAATTTTAACAGTCAAACAATTTGCTTCCAATAGGGGAGGTTCCTCCACGATACATTCCATGTTGGTATTAGTATAGACAACTACACCATCATTTTGGTTATAGTTGTCATTTGTCTTATATGAATGATATCCTTGAAGAAGTGGTAAGCTAACGTTACGCGATAACGAACATTCTGAAAGCACAATTATATCACATGATAGTTCCAGCCTTTTAAGCAGCACATGTATCTCTTGGAAATTACAGTTAATGCTACGAATATTTTGTTGTAGGATATTTAAATATTGTTTAGGATATTTAAGATATGAAATACATTTCTCAGGGCTGCATTTGATTGGCACAGAAATATCAAATTGGTCAATGCTCTGCATTAGATTACTTGTAACATCGAATGTTGAGCGAAGCTGTTGCTCGTGAAGATATTATTGGTGCCAATTTCATTTTAAAGCTGTTTATGGGACATTTGAATGCATGTGAAGAAATTAAGTTTGAATTTAAAAAAGTGCTATATTAGTAAGACAATAATAGATAAAAACGGTTTAGTATTTTCCATAATGTATGAGGAGGTACGATGTTATTGTGATTGTAATAATATATTTGTGTATAGTAGGGTTGTTGTATAATAGCCTTAAATGTATATATTGTATAAGTATAATATGTATGTATGCAGTATGTCATATTGTTTGTGTGTATTAGAAAATATTTTTGTATTGTAAGGGTTTGAAAATGTTTATGTTTGATATATGTAAGTGTGTGTAATAGTTGCAAATTGGGAGTGAGTATAAGGTAATTTTCATACAGAAATATAGTAATGGTTATGTTTATGTATTTTTGTAGGACAGCATAGTAATTTTGACGATAACATTTGCTGTGATGTTCAAAAAATCCGATATACTGGTATATATATTCGATAACAAGGCCAAAAAACGTGCATGACAAACATAAGGATAATAATAGTCATTGAGGTTTTAGTTTACTTAAGTCATCTTCTAGAGAAAATTTTTTTTTAAAGCCATAGTACCTGAACGAGTACCTAACAAGATTGAGGAGACAAAAAAAGGAGCTCTATATATAATTACCCAGCAATGGTGATCCCGGGCTGAGATGATCAACCTTTTTGCATGACTGCCCACAAAAAGAGTAATATTTATCTAATAAAACGAATACAATTTCTGTTACCTTAAAAAAATACAAATCGTTTACTCTAGTCAAAGTATACAGAACTTCTCTAAAAACAGCTATTCCACTTGCCTATCAAGAGGTTTTGAAGCAGACAGTTTGATTGGAGCATCATTACAGTGTTAATTCCGTTAAAATGAAGTCGACAAGCATCGATCTGTCCCGACACATTTCACTGCAAATCGGAGCGTTGAAACTGTTTGGAATATGGTTCTACATACCGTATCGTATGAAGAATGTTCGGTTCTGGATTTGCGTTTTCACTAAAATCGTTCTAGGAATCGTTATGTACGTCATACCGACGGGGAGCCAGTTGGTGTATGTGGTGCGGTTGATTATGTCTGGCAATGCTGAAATTCAGGAAGTGGCTGCAATGTGAGTAATTTGTAAAAGTCAAAATGGCGAGACGATCGATTATTATGTTTCACAGCTTCATTCGAAGCGATTATTAACATATTGTAGTAGCACTCCCATGTACCAGCCTTGCACGGGATTTTAGAGGTACGTTTTTAGTAAATTTTTGTGGCAACACTGATATTCTTACCCCCACTTTACTATTTCACCATAACGGTCTAGTGTAAATTGTATCTCATTGTGCATTTCCGTGCTCAAGCCTTCACACGTCTCCGCAACACCTAACACGTCCATAATTTTAAAATATTTAATTATGGGAAAGAAAAGGAAGAACGAGAAAAGTGAAGAAGAAATACGAAGAAAAATAAAAAAGTTACAAGATCAATTGAATTCAACGACTGGTCGTCGGGTAAATTCTCCATCACCACCGTTAAATTTGAACTGTAAGTATTTGAAATATTTTGTGCTTTGTCACGATTTGATTAGTGATGTGAGGCTACAAAACATGGGTTTCCCCTATCATGGGAAAAGTGATGCGTTACTGCTATCCCTGGGCAGATACTGTCACGTTTTATTCCTATGTATTAATGATGCGAGGCTACTAAATTTGGGTTTCCTCTGTCACGTAAAAAGCGATGCGTTACTGCTATTCTTGGGCAGGTACCGTCACGTTTATTTTACACATATCGAGTTCTAAAAAGAACCATTTTGTGCAGGTTCGTCACTACAAGAACCTATGTCACCAGACCTGGAACTTCTCGATGACGAAGAGATTCAGTTGTTCCAAAATTCCCCACTGCCTAGTTCTCCAAGAGCTTGTTCTCCGCGCCCTGTTTCGCCGCCCCTGATGCCACCTTCGCCGCGTATTGCACCGTCGTCACCCACGCCCGGTACCTCGGCCGAATCAAAACCACCACAAGCATTGGAGGAACAGCAGTTGGAGGAGGAAATCTTACAGTTGCTCGGCGATGCTCCCAAGATGGACACCACATTGGGTCCACCTATCCATAAAGATATTGCCAGTCGCTGGCAAGATATACTCGCCAATGGTCTGCCCAAGTTGGTAAAGGAGAAACTTGTCAAAAGTTATCTCATACTTAGCAACTGCGATTTTTTGCTAGCGCCAGCTCTCAACCCGGAGGTAAAAGCAGCCTTACAGGATACGCTAATCAGAAGGGACTCATCCCTCATGTACAAGCAAAATCAGATTGGTATTGCATTGTCAGCCCTAGGAATCGTCACTAATTTAATAATTTTAAACGAAACTTCGATGCAAAATATTTTAAAGCCTCTTAGCGACGCTTGTCGCATTCTTTGCGATAGTCATTTTGCAGAAACCAAAACTAGGCGTAATTTTGTAATATCTACTATAAATACAAATTTGAAGGACGCATTAGTAGAAACAAAAAGAGGTAACCTCTTATTTGGCGATAATGTAACAGATAAGCTTAGAGCAGCCAAAACTATACAGCAATCGGGAGATGCCCTAAAAAACAACCATAGACCAAAGATTAACAGGCCCAAGACTATTATTCCAAAGGGGCCAAAAAACTTCACACCTCAACACCGCAAGACGGACAACAAAATGTTGAGCAACACAAAACGAGTTCCTCGAGCAGCGCAGCGGCCGCCGCAGCCCAGCAGCAATGCACGCCGTTACTCACCACCAACGAGAGCATCGCATCGGAGATAACTGTTCAGGTACCAACCGCTGGCAGACTATATTATTTTTTCAATAACTGGTCAGCTATTACTACTGATAAAACTATCCTCTCTTGGGTAAAAGGTTATAAAATTCCTTTTAAGTCTTACCCATATCGTACAGATACCCCTAGTGTTTATCCTAAAACGCCTCAAGAGGCTCATGATTTCGATGAATCAATAAAAACGTTACTTGATATTAAGGCTATATCTCATTGTTATCCAAAATATGGAGAATTTTTGTCTTCTGTATTTCTAGTGCCAAAACCAAACGGAGGCAAGAGATTCATATTAAACCTAAAATGCTTAAACAAATTTGTTGAATCTAAACATTTTAAAATGGAAGATTGTCGTACGGCATCAAAGCTTGTAACAAAAAACTGTTACATGGCATCAATAGACCTAAAGGATGCCTATTTTTTGATTCCCGTACATAAGTCCTACAGAAAATATCTTCGTTTTAAGTACAATAATGTCCTGTACGAATTCAACTGTTTACCGTTTGGTTTATGCACTGCTCCATATGTTTTTACAAATTCAAATTCAAATTCAAATCATTTATTCTGTAAATAGGTTTTTTGGAACTCTTTTACATGTCAAATTAAAAACTAGAAGGCGCCGGCTTTTCCTGTCTGACTACCTCTGAGAAGAAAAGCCGAAACAAACTCAGAGGTCAAAATTATTGAAACCAGTGATGGAATACCTAAGAACCCATAACATGATATCTGTCATATACATTGATGATATTTTTTGCATTGGAACAAATTTCTATGATTGTAAAAATAACGTTAATAGTACTATAACCTTACTTAAAAACTTGGGATTCATAATAAATCTAGAGAAAAGCTGCTTAGAACCTCAAACGCACTGCAAGTTTTTGGGTTTCGAATTCGATTCCAAAAATATGTTGTTAAAATTACCTGTTACAAAAAAGACAAAAATCAAAGAATATGTTTTTAGTTTTTTGAAAAAGCGTAAATGCAAGATCCGCGAATTTGCTCGCTTCAATGGTTTATTAGTCTCTGCTTGCCCCGCTATTCAATATTCTTGGCTGTACACAAAATGTTTTGAACAATTTAAATATTCCTGTTTACTTAATAATCCATGTTATGATCAAGTAGTACAACTTCCTAATAGTTTACATAGTGATATGTCGTGGTGGCTAGATCACATTGATCAAGGTGCTTTCCCTCTCACCTGTGATGAATATCGTATAGAAATATTCTCTGATGCATCAACTACAGGTTGGGGTGCTTATTGCAGCACTGGTGAATGTTTTGGTTACTGGACAGATAGTGAAAGACTCTTGCATATTAATGAATTAGAACTTAAAGCAGCTTTTCTAGCTCTTAAATGTTTTGCTAGTAATCTAAATTCTACAAGAATATTATTAAGAATTGATAATGTTACAGCAATATCTTGTATTAATCGTATGGGCAGTGTACAGTTTGACCACTTGCATTGTATTTCCAAACAAATATGGCAATGGTGTGAAACGCGTAGACTAACTATTTTCGCGTCTTACATAAATACCAAGGATAACTACGAGGCAGATCAGTTATCACGCCAAAAATTTCAGGATACAGAATGGGAATTGAATGATGACGCATTCACCCAAATAACACTACATTTGGGATTACCTGAAATAGATCTTTTTGCGAGTAGATGTAATGCTAAGTGTCCTAAGTATGTAACCTGGAAAAATGATCCTGACGCATGGGCGATTGATTCTTTTACCATTTCATGGAAAAAGTTGTTTTTTTGCGCATTTCCACCATTTTCACTTATCACAAAGACTATGCAAAAAATAATTAATGATAAAGCAGATGGCTTGATAGTAGTACCATATTGGCCAACACAGCCCTGGTTCCCAGTATTTCAAAAATTAATTTGTTCTGAACCAATCTATTTTGAACCTCATATAAATTTGTTAATATCTCCTTTCAGAACACCTCACAATCTGCATCGCAGCCTGAGATTGGTAGCCGCGAGGCTTTCAGGCAATCGTTACTGAAGAGACATTTGTCTGACCGGTCTATAGAAATTATGTTATCATCACTGTCTGATTCTACGTATAAACAATACGATGTTTGTATTAAATCTTGGTTAAAATATTGTAATACATATAGTTATGATTATTCTGCTGTTTCAGTACCCGTGGTCATTCATTTTCTCACAACAGTCTTTGATAGTGGTGCCAAATATGGTACTATTAACTCTTACAAATCTGCATTATCTTTGTTACTAAGTAATGTTGCTAATGATGATAGAATCAAACGTTTTATGAAAGGAGTTTACAAGTTGAGGCCCAACAATCCAAAATATAATTTGACTTGGGATCCAACCACAGTTCTTAACTACTTGGCACAAAAATGGCCACACATGGGCCTCAATTTAGAAACTCTTTCAAAAAAGGTTATAACTCTGTTGGCTTTGGTAACTGCGCATCGTGTACAGACATTTGCATTAATAAAAATAAGCAACATTAAACTAAATTCTGGAATTGATATCACAATGACAATACCTGATTTGATAAAAACTTCTACTCCTAGCTCAGTTCAACCTGTCCTAAGATTACCTTTTTTCAGTGTGCGTCCTCAGATTTGTCCAGCCACATGCTTAGACGCATATATCAATAAAACACAACCATTACGTAAAGACGATTATTTATTTATCAGTCTCAAAAAACCACACTCAAAAATTTCCTCACAAACTCTAAGTCACTGGATAAAAAGTACACTTCACAATAGTGGCATAGACACTTCCATATTCAGTGCACATAGTACTCGACACGCAGCTACATCTTCAGCCAACAGACTTGGAGTCAACGTTGATTTGATCAGAAAGACAGCAGGTTGGAGTGCTTCTTCCTCTGTCTTCGCCAAATTTTATAACAAACAAATTATCCCCGATCCAAATCAATTCGCCACTACTGTATTAGCTGGATATAATTGTAACCTGGAACAAAACCAATAAATATTAGTATATAAATGAATATTGTTCTAGAAGTAAAAATGATTGATTGTTAAAAATAAACATGTGATTACTCACCTGTTATATAAAATGTTTAATTTCACATATATCTTTTGTCTCTGAACATCTACAATATGTTAATAATCGCTTCGAATGAAGCTGTGAAACATAATTAAAAATCAAACGAACTTACCAAGTGAAGTTCGATGATAATTATGTGAACAGCTTCATTCGAAGCGATTACTGATTACCCTCCCTAGAAAGTTTTCTCCCTACCCTAGAAAATAAAATGTGTAATTATATTAGCTTTAAACAGATGAGATACAATTTACACTAGACCGTTATGGTGAAATAGTAAAGTGGGGGTAAGAATATCAGTGTTGCCACAAAAATTTACTAAAAACGTACCTCTAAAATCCCGTGCAAGGCTGGTACATGGGAGTGCTACTACAATATGTTAATAATCGCTTCGAATGAAGCTGTTCACATAATTATCATCGAACTTCACTTGGTAAGTTCGTTTGATTTTTAATAATCCTTAACATTTAGATATTAGTATCTTATTTGGAGATTTTATTATATGATAAAAAATCGGTCGGGGTATTTAAATATTTTACATATAATTTATTATATTATTATGTAAGTAGGTATTTTCGAAAACAGTTATAGTTTAAATTGTTAGGTATACAACCCTTAATATGGTTAGGCATTCGAAACGAGGGCTTTGATCTTGTTTAATTATTATGTGTTCTATAATGTTACAATTTATACGAAAAATGTCTGATGCCACATCAAAATATCTTATTGATTTATGAATCATATTTGAGAAGTACAAAGTCCTTGGTTGCTTATTCTCAATAAAAAGTTCGTGAGTAAATGTAGTAAAACCAAATGTAAAATTACTTGTTTCACTCTTTTTGATAAAAAATAATAATAATGGAACCTTTTTGTTTTAATAGTGAGAATACAAGCCTCTTAACTCATATTTATAAAACATTCAAGTTATTAACGGCCTACTCGTTGCAACGTATTTATTTCTTCCGACATTATGTTCAACATGTTGTTAAGCTTTACATTTAAACAGCACTTGACCCATATTTGTATAAAATTAATCCCCATAATACATTATTGTACTATTATAATTTTATATACAGGTCTGTATACTCCATCGAAAAAAGTGGCTTGGGGAGTATATTTTTTCAGATGTAAACCTGCCCTGGGTCCCATAAAAGTCTCCTTAAAGGGCCAAAAAGGGTAAAATATTCGTAGGTGCGCCCAGGCGGATCCCCAAAGTACATAACATTATGTTAATGTCGAAAAAAAATCAATGAACTGTTATGTGTATTTCAGACATTCTATTTGTATACCATTTCACCATTTGCAATGGTTATAAAATTTTGATTGAATCAGTTATGATTACATAAAAATGGGGACAAAAGAAATACTTTGAAAAACTGAAAAGAACCCTTCCGTGCTCGTAAATTACGTTATAACGACACAATAAATCGGCTGTGGAACAGAAATCGCGTGTAACATACATGACAAACCTAAATGAAACTGGTTTTTTCGAGCATTCGTTTAACTGGCAAAGGTCAAATCTTATCAGTTTTGACCCGATTACATAATAATATTCATGAGGGAATTAATGGGCGTTCCTCTGATGACAAGAGAATATCTTCGGCACAAAATATAGTTCCTCGAAATAACTATGAATGTTAGGAATGTGTCGCGTGGTACGGTTTACGTACATGCAACGACGAAATGTTAATAGTTTAACGGTTCTTTATAGGTATGTAGTTGTAGTTTATTAGTCCGCACTCTAGATAAGACGACTTTATTATACTGGTAAAACCGTCCATTTACACTATTTCACCTGTTTTACACTTAAGATGCGACCAGTTTTAGTAGGTTAACGCTCCATCGTGTCGATGATCCTGCCAATGGTAATGTTGAATGAAACACAACATTATTAATGAAATAGACTGCTGAGAAAGCCAAAATACGGTTGACTGGATGTGTTTAGAGCTGCGTACCTATAAAAAAGAAATATTTTGTAAAATCATATGATCGATACCCGTGGCTTCATCACGTGAGAATAGAGTGAAAAATGCTAGGAACAAGCTTCTTCCTTTGTCGTGTTGTGTATTTTTTTGTTATTATAATACTCGTTATAAATGAATTACCCGTCAATATGACCTCTAAAAGCTATATACGTTCCAAATATCCGGATATAATAGCTGGATAGATATCTTTGCAGCAGAATTAATTATTTTGCAGTTTTTCTAAGCAAATTCTGTAAAATTTACACAGAACATGTTGATTACGGTTAAAGTTAAATAAGTGCAACCGAGCCTAGAGTTCGTTATCAAAAGAAATTATTAACAAAATTAATGTAATATCTATCTTAAAATTTTGCCAGTCACAACACTTTTATTTTAATTAAAAAACGAAACGAAATATTTTCACTAATTACATGTTCAACGTTGCAGCTTAAACTTAGTTCTGACAGAGTTTTTGGCATCGCTGCGGCTTCTGGATCTGCGCTTACGTCGGGATCTGTTGCTGAAACTGTCACATCAACTTATGAGCGACGAGTTTCAATGTTACTCGGAAGCAGAGAAAATTATATTGGAAAGGGCAGTCACAGTTTCCAGGAGCCTGTTTTGGATATTGATCAGTAGCTGTGCATTCGATATAGCCAGTGAGTGATAAATTGAATATTTGTAAATAGTTTTGCAGAGTAAGGTGATTAAATATACCTTTGGAAAGATATTTATTTCTGGTCACATTTATGAATGAATGTTAAGATTTTATTAACATTATTATATAGCGCTTTGCAGAGTTCGATTGAGATGAAAAACTAAATATTATAGAGAACTAGCTGTGCCCGCAACTTCGTCCGCGTGGATGTCGGAAACTAACACTCAGCCTGTGGAACACTAATTCGGAGTAGCTTAAGTATAATAGCTGTGCCCCGCGGTTTCACCCCGTTAATTTGAGAAAAAAACCTACTAAAATATATCAGCCCCCCCCCCCCCCCCCCCGTCATGACCGCGCATACGACATCATAAACGCCTGGTCTAGTGGTCCCAAGCGCGACTGTTGAGTATGAGGTTTCGGGATCGATTCCCGGTCGGGCAAAGTATTATTGAGTTTTTCTGTTAAAAAATTCTCAGTAGCAGCCCGGATTTTGAATTGTGCCTGGTAGATGGCAATAGGCTCACCACCTACTGGACACACATTGGACTTAATAACAGCATTGGTGAAATATGTGTGTCCGACTGTGTACACCTCTGCCTACCCCTTCGAGGAATGCAGGCGTGATAATGTTATGTTATAAATACGCGCGTGGTACTTGATCATTATTTTGTTGCCGAATTATTTTAATACTACGATATCTCCGAAGATGTTTATTGAAATCAAATGATGTAAAGGGCAATTTTGTTCAAAGTTAATATTTATTTGGATAAGGATTAATATCATGTTTATAAAAACACCTTCGCAAATAATGCATTATTTTAGAACCAATTTGATAACCTTATAAAAAGTTATAGTGAGTCAAACTTAAAAGATAGACATATGCTGTCGCGGACTTTTTTTAAGATATTTTAAAGAGATACAATCTGTCATACATGATTTTTGCGTAACTTTAACCGTTTACGCAACGTTCACAACGGAAGCTATTAAAAGTATTTTTTTTTCCGGTTTTTGCTACTTTTTTTCTTTTTTTTTTTTTTTTTTGATAGTGGCATCTCGCAGGTCAACCTAGGAGGTTGTCGGCTTAACCGGGCTTTCCTGTGGATGCCCTAATAATAAACTATTATTAAGGCCTCCTTGGAGCAGGGTTATAGCGTCATCGGGGTACAATAGTGAATGCCTAGGACGGCGAATTCTACTTATCTGGGAGGGGGTGTATCGGGCGGCAGCCGCGATAAGAGGGTTGGGGTGCTTTTCAGCAGACTCGAAATAACGCTTGCAAATGCGTTTTATAAACTGTTGGATAGTGGGAATCTTGAGGTCGAGATGGAGGTTTTCGTTTCTAACGTAGAGGGGGGCTCCCGTGACCTTACGTAAGGCACGGTTTTGGAGGGTCTGCATCTTATGGAGGCGGTACGATTTCGCGTGTGGGAACACTACGCAGGCGTAGGTCATGATGGGGCGTATGCACGTGGTGTAAATGCGCAGTTTGTACTTAAGGGACAATCTGCTGCGTGCGTTCATGATAAAGTGAAGCCTACCCAGAGCGAAGGCGGCGCGCGAGCGCACCGTCCTTATGTGCTCACCGAAGGTCAAGTGTCTATCGAGGATGACTCCTAAGTACTTGGCTTGCTTCTCCCAAGGGATCGGCTTGCCGAACATGGTTATCGGTTGGGGGTCTGGGGGTCTGATCCTACGCTTTTTCGTGAAGAGTACGGCTTGACTCTTATCGGGGTTGACTTCTATTCTCCATTTCCTGAACCAAGCGCCTAGTACGTTGGCGGAAGTTTGGAGAGTGCTAGCTATGCGGTCGCGCACGATACCGGAGTAGAAAATGGCAGTGTCGTCTGCGAAGAGAGCTAACTTTGCCTGTCTATTTTTGGGGATGTCGCTAGTGAAGAGCGTGAACAGGAGGGGCGAGAGCACGGAGCCCTGGGGGACACCGGCGCGGATAGAGTGGAGGGCGGATAGTGCGCCCTCTATGCGATAGCGGAAAGTGCGATTCGAGAGAAAGTCCCGTAGGATGAGCACGAGACGGTCGGGCACGCCGAGTTGGTACAGCTTGTATAATAAGCCGTTGTGCCAGACTTTGTCGAAAGCCTTCGCTATGTCGAAAAAGAGCGCGCCTGTCATCGTGCCGCGCTGAAAACCGGCGCTTATGTGCTCGACGATGCGGTGGACCTGTTGTACGCACGAGTGTTGGGTACGAAAACCGAACTGTTCGTTGGGGATGAGGCTCTTCGCATCGGCAAAGTCCTTGAGTCGCTTATAAATAAGCTTCTCGCAGATTTTACAGAGTACGTTGAGGAGGCTGATCGGTCGGTAGCTGGTGGGTTCGTTCGCGGGTTTTCCGGGCTTAGGGATACCTATGACGGTGGCTTCTTTCCACGATTGAGGGAAGACGTTGTGACTCATGGCGCCATTGAAGATGGCGGTCATGAGTATAATGAACGGGGCGGGGAGAAGTTTTATGACTTTATTAGTGATGCCGTCTATGCCGGGGGCTTTGCGGGGTTTGAGATTTTTAATGACCTCTTGCACCTCGTCGGGAGTGACGGGGGGCAGGGGGTCGTCGGGGTCTTCGAACGGCGGGAGTGAGGCTCTGCGTTCTACTTCTGCGTCTACCTTGAGGAGGTGCGCTCGGTCGACCGGTTGGGTGCTAGGAGTGCATTGCGCTTCTAGACTGTCGGCCAGGCACTCGGCCTTTTCGATGTCGTCGAAGGCTATGCTCTTATCGGGGCGGATGAGAGGGGGCATGGTGGCCACTCCATCGGATTGGAGTCTCCTTTGAAGCTGCCAGAATGCTTGGTGAGTGGGCTCTAAGTCGCTCAGCGTCTTATCCCAGTGCGCGTTACGCTGCTCATCGATGCGTTTCTTTACAGCACGCTGCAAATAGCGCATGTGAGCTTTGTTCGCGTCACAGGGAAACGCGCTGTAGGCACGTACGGATGCGTTCTTTTCCGTTACCAATTCGCGTACGTCCGCCGGTAGTTTCCAGTGATGGTTGTCCATCAATGGAACTTCCCGTGAACAACTGTTCAAAACGGATTGTACGTGACCGGTGAACGAATCGATCGCATTCGTAGTGTCAGTGACCGAGGCGATGACGTCGGGAATAGAGTCTAAGTGGGGGGAGCTGGTCGATTGTAGGCTTTCGCTTACTTTCTTCCAGTCCGTGATCGTTTGGGTGGGAGGGGGTCGGGAAGGATCAGAGGGCCCCGAGCGAGGTGCCAGTGCCATGATCACGGGACGATGGTCGGAATTGAGCTCGTGTAGCGTCTCTATAGACTGTAAACGAAGGTTTACGTTCTTTAGAAGCGCCACATCGAGAATATCGGGAAGGTGTGCGGTGTTGTGCGGATAGTGGGTGGGATGCATCGGAGCAATAATGTCGAAGTTGAGAGTGGCACACAGGCCGAACAGTTGCCTGCCTCTCGCGGTCGTCGTATTACTGTTCCAAGCGGGATGTTTGGCATTGAGATCGCCCGCTATGATAACGGAGTCACTCAAGCCGAGGAGGGCAGTAAGGTCGTGGGATAGGATTTCGCGTTTTTCCCCCACATCGGTGGCGGCGGGAGGGATGTAGGAAGAGACGATAGTGATGGGTTGGTGACCGGTCATGGCTAGCCGACAGATCGATACCTCGAAAAGTGAGAGAGGAGGTGGGTCTAACGGGATGCAGTGGAGCGTTTTGCGGTAATAAATAAGGGTGCCGCCCATGTGACATCTAGTTCTATCGTTCCTAACTATACGGTAGTTGGCGATATTCGGGTCCCGACGGTGAGGTTTTAAGAACGTTTCCTGTACGAGGAGAACGTCTAATTGGTGGTCGCGGAGGATTCGCTCCTATTGGTAGTAGCGTGATGTTATATAGCCAATAGCCTTCCTCGATAAATGGACTATCCAACGCAAAAAGATTTTCTCAAATCGAACCAGTAGCTCCTGAGATTAGCGCGTTCAACCAAACAAACAAACTCTTCGTGTTTATAATTTACATGAATCAATTATTGACTCTAGTGGGGCCTGAGCGGCACTATGTATCATTTATTTATATCATACTGCGGATTGATTGAAAAGCACGTTTTACGTAATATTAATGTCTGTTTTGGGAAATTTTCCATTTTATCTTGGTTTGTTCGATCTTATTTGTCCACAAATTTTACTAATTTAATGTCGATCTTCATTTAACGACAATTATAATTTGTGATCGTAACGTAATATAATTCAATTAAGAGGCTCCTCTTTTGATATTATATTATATCAGTATATGTAGCGTACTAAAATTAGGCTTCGTCATAAAATTCAGAAAGTTAATGATTATAATCAATTAAATTATTAAAGCTGCCTCTTTAATAAGTAATTGGTGATCTTTTTAAAATATTGATGTACTGTAGTAAAGATAAACCCATATTTTCCACTATACCTATATGTATAGTCTAAATATTATAAAAGAAAGTCCTCGTTTGCAGACAATTTCCTTTGTAACTAATGAGTGGTTACTGACCTGATAACGTTATTGCGTTACAAAAATGTTCCTATCTTTTATTTGGCATTTTGCGTATCAGTTATTGTTTATTATATTACATAAAACATTTAAAGTAGATTTGTGGATATTTTAAATAACTTTGAAATAAAAAAAATATGAAGCAGTCTTATTTAAACGTTATCTACAAAGGACGCCCCGTCATGCAAACCTAAGGATGGATTAGATAATATAATCAGTCATAAGATTTTTTTCTTGGTATATCTTGGGCGACTGCTGACTTACATATTTATTTGTACTTTAGTAATTGTTCCGTATCTCACAATACAGATGTATACGCAGGTTCTTAAAGCATATCCCATTTGAGGATAAAGTTAAGTGATTTAAAATTAAATAAAAATACAGTATATAATCTCTAAAGTTTCATATCTCTTTGTCACACCTTCTCTAAAGATATAATTTTATAATATAAACACGCTTGGTACAATAGGTGATCCCATCAAATGTATATCTACATAGCGTTATGGTAGCAGCATACCAATCCCCCAAATGTAATCTCTCACAACAGTGCGGCGGGAAGTGCCTGTTTAATAGTCTTTATGAAATAAAACAATTAAATTTGATTCATTCCTGGTACTTACAGCCGTCCCTTAGAGTTCAATTTAGAAAATTTTAAACGATAATACCGTGGCTTAGCTAACAACACTACTCAAATCGAAAATTAGCGGTGTTTACTTTTAAATGTCGTTAGGTAAAGTTAGTTATCGCGCGTCGAACTATTATTATATTTTAACCACATCAGAGGCTATCGATAAAAAAATTACAGAACCCAAATCGGATTTCTTTACAAAACGGTTCCGTACTTTCTTGTAAAGTTGTAAGTATGTAAGCAATGTAATTCTAAGCGACGATATAATTTTTTAACTCAAGCTATTTATTATAATCTTCAAATATGATATCAAGATTGTATGTATATCTAATTAATATCGGTATTATTCCAGTTCACGTCATCGTAACACCGGCTTTACATAATTTCGAAACTTTACCTCTCAAGATGGATCTCATATTCCTGGATGTTAATAAGGAATCTTATTTTAATTATATATGCGCTTATCAGGTAACATTATGAGAGATATACATTATTTTATTTTGTTATTATCAGTTAGTATAAGCACTAAAGTGAGAACCATTGATCTAAAGATTTAAATAAACACATATGACCTTGGAGTATTTTAAAAGTATATACTTGAACTTGTATAAAACTATGAACTATAACTTGTATATGAACTTTTAAATTGTATACTTGACAATAGTTTTTTTTTTACCTATTGATTTTTTCAGCTTAGGTAATGCTCTATGCTATGGGCTCTGATATCTTTAAATACATAATAACTTAATAAAATAAATGAGTTCATAAAAAAAACTAAGTTTTCAACGTCTTCTCTTTTAGAAATCCAATTGTAGACGCATAATGCTTGTGGCGGTAAATTTAAACGCGTCGATTGATTAATCTGCTAGTTGAAGCTGGGTTTATCCGTAGATGGTTGACCCATATTTATCCATTCAGACCCTTTTTTACTTCGACAGAGATGACTAAAACAATCAGTCTACTAGGCACATACAGTGTGGTAATTTGAGATGGGGCAAAAGGGGCAGTTACCGCAACCCAGTCAGCAAGAAAAACGTCAAAGTTAGAAATTGTTGTGCAAAGAAAAGGCCGAGATGGCTTAGTGGGCAGAGCTTCTTTAGTATTTATCCGGGAGGCGCAGGTTGAACCTGCGTTATTGTATGCGTTAATTTATTTGAAACATTTAACTTTATAAGAAAAACTACTCAAAATATTTTTTTGTTTTCACTGGCACAATCCTTATTTTTTAATTATTTGTGAATGCTTGTAAATATACCTGCTTCTACGCAACGATGCGTAATAAGTGTGCCTCTTTGATGCGCACGTTGAGGACCACTTCTAATATCATCCTGAACATGAAAATGCCGTCGCTACCCCATCTTTAGTTATCACCCTGCATCAGCTGACAGCTGTTAAAAGGTTTCATTAATTTAATTTACAATAAATCTCACATGTATGTGAAAATCGATTTCGTTCTTTTATGATCTCTTGATCTCTTCTCTATTTCTTCCTGCCCCTGAATAAAGGTAAACCTGAATATATTCGAATAATGTTAGTTTTAGATAATCCTAAGTCGGAAATATTATTAAGAAACGATGAATATATATATAAACTAAACATATAAATGTTGCAGATAATGTCCATTAGGCAATATCACCTTTGGTGTACTTACATAATATTTTGCTTTATGTAATTTTTTTTGTTTCATATTGTTTCGCCAAAATTTTCCAGTAAAAAATCTAGTACATTCTAATAATGCTTAATTACAGATATTGTACAAACCTATGATGCTGACTACTTTCGTGGCGCTACAAACATTGCCCTGGGCTGCAATGTCTTGTGCAAGTAAGATTAATATCTCTTATTATTTGACTGCCTACTCGTAAAACATAACATAACCAGCTCATGACAACAGCTGTCCAACTACAGGGCAAGTTCCTTCCTATGCAGATAAAGCATTTGATGACGTGGGTTGTGTGATTTCAGATGATTAATAGCACATTTCCTCTTCACATTTTCTTTTGAGCGTTTTAATTATGTAATTAATTACGTAAGAAAGTAATTAAGTAAGAATTCACATTATTACACGTAAAGTTTGAACCCACAACTTGTGGCTCATAATGCATGTGACCACTCAGCCAACACAACATTATGTAACACAATATGGTATAAATCTCATCAGGTAAAAAATCAACATCCGGGATAAATAATCGCTTAAGGGAGATTTGGTCAAAACAGAGCCATATTTTGCCGAAAAAATAATAATAATAAGGGAAGATATTCTTTCCATGTAGAAGGATAAACCTCGGATTAGCTAAAATCATGGGGGATCGTTACACTTTGCCTGATCAAAATGCGAATCTGCGCCGCAGGGTATAAAAATATTCTACCAAAACCACAGATTTATATTCAACTAGATACAGATACTTAAATTCAAAATAGTAATAAAATATCTCCATTCATTCTAAGTGGTTTTGTCAGGTTAAACAGGTTTTGTGCCATTATGCAATTTCTGTGTAATAAAATATTTTTGATATTTTCTGATATTTAACTATGAAAACCGTGAACAGCAGGCTGAACTACGCAGCGTAAAAGTTGGCTGTAGCCTAATTTGAAGCTAATAATGGCACGAAAAGTATTAGCGACGGAAGCCTATTAACAAAGAACGAAACTGCACCGACTGGTAATTGTGATACGATGAAATTATTTTCTGTGTTTATTTGATAACAATATTGTAATGTATTGTACTCCAGATAGTTATATGAATAGCTTCAGAGATAAGCAGATTTTTGTCGCTGACCGTACACTTGTAGTATCTAGTTCAATATATATATCTGTGGCCAAAACTAAGACAACAGAGTTTTCGTCCGGTTTTGAATATTAATATCACATGAACTACGTTGAAAGGGCGTTGATTCCGCAAAAAACAGTTCATGTAGGAAACTTTTTATATACCGAGAGTTTATTTTGCTTCCAGTTAGTCAATTGGACGTTTTAATTTATAACTTGGAAAATATTGAAGAACTCGTTAAATCTACCGTAGCTGAAAAGCAGTGTGATGAAAATGAAGCATTTAGGGAGATTTTCAAACGATGCATTCTTCATCATCGCTCTATTATAAGGTACCACACTTATCCATATATAGCAATCATTTTGAGTGCTATATAAGTTGCTAATTACATAGTAGTTAGCTTTTTAAGGACTCGTACCCAAAGTTACAGTTAGAGATTACTCCATCTGTCAGTCTGCTTGTCACAGAACCCTATCACTTTCTGAACCTACAGTGGTAGTCTGTCTGTATGCCCCAGGGATGTTTATATAATTAGAACCGCAATAACTAGCCCGTTTAATTTTTCAGAATATTATTATATATAGACAAATAATAAAACAACAAACCCAAGCTCTGACTCGCACTTGGCCGGTTGTTTCATTCATTCTTAGTGGAATGTTTTTGAATTGATTTATTGAAATTATCTACAGGTTGTACGTTGCTTTCAGATTCGTAAACACAATCCAAGATGCATTGGGTGGTCAGCTATCGTTCACGTTATTTATAAATGCCTGTATCGTGGGTACTACAGCAGTACAAATTTTTTCGGTAAGAATCTGAAAGGTATTTCGCACATTCAGTGACTTACACACACACACCTCCAGACCGTACGCACGGCGACTTATCTCCGAGGAGATTAGCCAAGTACGCAGGAGATATTATAGTACACAAGTGTATGCGGAAACACAAGTGCACTCCCACTTCCTTCATTCTTATAGTCCGATGGGACGGCAATCCGATACGACCGGACAAAGATTAGGCGCAGGACCGACGGCTTTACGTATTCTCCGAAGCGGGGGGTTGTTACACCACCAACTTCTTAAATCCGAGCTGCTACTGAAAATTTCCTTTCAGTGACGTACTTAACACTCCTCCACACCGTATTTCGGTCACGGCGGCCTGTCTCCAAGGAGATTAGCCAAGTAGGAAAGAGATATTATAGTGCACAAGTGTATGCGATAACACAAGTGCACTCCCACTTCCTTCATTTTTATAGTCCGATGGGACGGCAATCCGATATTACCGAAGCATCAGGTGCAGGACCGACGGCATTACGTGCTCTCTCTCTCTGAAGCACGGGGGTGTCACACCACTAACTTCCTAACTCCGAGCTGCTAATGTTGGTGTACCACTGTGTACACCTCTTTCTGCATGCCTTTATGCCTTGTCTATCTTCCCCACAGTTGTGATGCTATGTAGTTATGTAAGAGTTTTGTCATAGTTCATCACGACAAAATGTTTTTATTTTTATTTTTTTACGGTGTAATGCCACAAGCAGTGTTGGAGCTGGCACGCCAACCCTAGTCGCGATCTTATTTTTCTATCTACAAAAAGAGCCTTACCTTAGAGTTCACTTCGCATGAGTTTATATATTTTAAAAATATATTAGTAAAGCATATAAATAACTTTCAGACATAGATATCCAATTATTTTTAAAGTTATCCTGCTTGTGTCGCTGACTTTACAAATATATTTCTAATAAATATACTGTTTGGTTGCAGATTGAATCTCCTTTGAAGAATATGGCTGAAGTATTATGGGTTTTGGCTTACTTATCCATTTTTATTGGTAATCTTTTCGTTGATTGTTACTTTGGCGATGCCGTTACGGTAAAGGTAAGTGAACGTGTGGTATTTCAATATTTTTATTGGTCTCTCTGTATGTCTTTACGTTCAAAATGGTATTGGTACCTAATATCTACTCTTACTAGTATCTACTCGTACTTTTCTTGTGGTATTTTTTGTTTCCTTTTAAGTGGTCAGTGTAAGTCTTCAGGATTAATTTAAACGGTACATTAAAATTGTGTGACTCTATTTAGAAATATATATTGGCCGTCTATTGGATGTTGTCTTTAGCAGCTATTTATGCTGGATGGTATTATGACATAACATTAAAAAAAAAATGGTTCTTAGTTTAAATTAATATATGTATTAGGCCGACATTAGAAAACTTCTTACCTTATATTGCTGATCATGACCATATTGATTTTTGGATCAAAAAGACAATAAAAATCTTAAAATTTTAGTATAATACCTCCACGTTTGTTCTGAACTACAAATTGGCGTATTTCAAGTAGATACAAAAGTATTTACAACACTCGCCAACTTCATTCTGCTTTTGACAAGTTCTACAGGGAGTTCCAAAATACCTAGTAGGTATATTTGGAATTGAAGTGTACCTAACTTCAATTTACTGCAACTGTAATAGGTAGTTAGAACTTCCATTACGACAAAAGCTTTTAAAATAAATTGTAAAAGTTCACAAGTCACAAGTTTTAGTATAATTTCTGCTGTGCATTTTGGTGAACTCAACTAAACTAAAACTAAATAATATTAGTTTTTCTTTATTTCTTTCTATTGTTTTTATTATATTTATTGTATAAATTTAATCTGTGCTTATTTTTAGTGTTACATATGTACTTTCTTATTTTATTTTATATTATTGATAACTATTTTGATGAGTAACTAATTATATAATATCAATAATGAACAGGTAGCTGTTGCATGTAGCATCATCATAATATACTTATGTCATATAAAAGCCGTGCACGCCTGTGACTTATTTGCACAGGACAAACTATGTACAATGTCTACCTGGTACATAGTTTGTCCTGTTGGTGTGCTTTATAAATAAATAGATATACTCACGCCTTTTTATTGGGGTAGGTAGAATGATACTACATAATGTCACCTGCTACGATTCAGAGAGATATATTTGCTCGTTCAATTAATAGGTACATTTAAGACACCGTCCATACATTTCTTTCCAGTGTCATCTACAGTACGAAGTAAATTTAAAAGCATGTATGATTCCGGAACGTTCTAAGAGCCACCGAAGCTTTTTTTATAAAAAGGTCCTCTGATATTACCCAAGACCAGGACACTGTCCAATAAAAAGCGATAGGCTGGCGACTATCACTCCGTCCCGACCCCTGTAACCGGCACGTGCCAAGCCAATCCAGTTATCCTTCTTAAACTCATAGCGACCTTTAAGTCGGGGTTCGAGCTTCGCCCAAGGGCACCTTTGACGGTTTTCACTTAGCTTTAAATTTGATGAAGACTTTTTCACTCAAATAAATAGAAGTGAGAGGAGTTACGGTAGTTTAGAGAATAGTAGGTGTTTCAAGATAAATCTTTGAAAAGCATTAACGCATGCTTAGCGAACTCTAAAGGGGTTCGAAATCTTGTTGGCGACCGTATTCTTTTTCCATTTAATATAATCAGTTTAGTAGGTGTTTGTTATGTATTTCGCAGGTGTACGTTGGTTAATAGTGATGTGAAACATAATTCCTCAATATAAAGCAAAGCTATTCTAGTGAACGTAGTCGTTACTACGTTACCTGTTTTATAAATATAGTAAAATACCTTTACCTAGCTTATGAGTATATCTCTATCTAAAATATAGAAAAAAATAATTCAATATAATCCGGATAAAAGTTGTTTAATTACAGTGTGTGATCGCGAAAATCAAAATATTACTTACTTGTGTTAATGATAAATGAGCAATTAAAACATTGACCAAAAGTATTCCGTGTCAGGAAATAAAATATATAGTACGCTATTATACAAGTGCGCTAAGTTTGTCATTACAGTCGACGTTGAATTGGTAGCAATGACCGAGATGAGTAGTGACCATCGCGCACGCGTCTCATACGACGTTTTTCAATACACTGCGAGGAATAACAAAAATAAAGTAACTGCATTTTTCAAAGACATTCAATATATTCGAAATGGCGTGCGATTTTCTTTTTTCGTACACCGAGACCATAGATCTATGCGGGCGCAAGGTGGTAGGAGAGAGACAACAAGAGTAAGAAAGTTACCAAACAGCCTAATATTAAAATGATTTTTATTAACACTAATCAATGACAATAATTAATTAGGTGACAAAACTTTATTTTTTATTTTTATTGATACGTTTATGGTATATTCTATCAAATTCTGTATTTTTATTCTGAAACTTATATACTGAACAAAAATGATAAATCTCAACAAAGAGTTTGTAGACATCAAAACTCTTTACTTTAAAAAATATTTTATGTTAATTGTTTTGATTTCTTAACACCGAGTGTATAAAACCAATGCTCACGAGTTACATCGGTCGTATAAAAAAAAAGCTATTTTGTTAAATGATGCGCGATTTTCTTTTTCGTACGCCGAGACTGGTCTAGACGCGCGCAGGCAAGGTATTGAAGAAGTTGCTTAATACAATATTTAATTATAATAAAGTGAATACTCTTCTATTTATGACATAAAGACTACTTAACTACAAACGTACAAGAAAATGATAATAAAAGTAAAATATATGACATTTCATACTTGACAATAATAAATTATTTGAAGAATCGAAATATTAATTTGTCATATTTAAACTAAATTGATTTAACTAGTCTAATTTAATTTTTTTTTTTTTTTAAGTTAGACCCAAAAAATTTAAATCAAATTAAAGATTTCTTATACATCAAACTCTTTGCTGATATTTGTATGTAAACGTAAAGGTGTCACGATGTTTTTATTTTCTTAAGATAAAGCACGTGTTTTAGTGTCGGTATTTAATCTGATTTCAGAGTATGCAAGTAGCAACAGTGGTGTTTGCGTGCCCATGGATCGAGCTACCAACACCCCTGAAAAAGAATCTAGTGCTGTTCATAGCCAACACTCAGAGGCCACTCGTCATAACCGCCGCGAAGCTCGTCCCGGTCTGCCTGGAGACCTTCACGAAGGTAACTCGATAAAATAATTCATCGATCGTATCATCTATACGAATAAATATCTCTCGGAATAATTGAGGAAGCCAATTATTTTTGATTTCCGTTCTCATGCTCAATCATTTAACGTTTGAGTTACTAATAGGTATTTCTTAGTCTCATTTTAGTCGATGTTTCTCAACGTACATGGGTTTTATATGGTACAGTGATTCATCTATGTAATAATTATTCACGACTTTAACAATATTATTATTGAAGTTAAATATTTTTATACATCGTTATTTTGTGTTTCAGTCCCAAAAACCTAAATCTCCAAAAACCTTGAAATTTATTTCCAACTAAGTGAACATAACGATTTAATTAAAAAAATACATTTAAACAAAAATAGCTTTCCTTTGAGTTTTATTCTTGTAAACGCTTCAGGAAAATTTAGGGCAATAGGAAAAGGGACCGACTCTTTGAAACAGTCAAAACGTTAGTAACGTTAACTGTCGGAACCAGAGTTCTATTTTTCCCATTTGCGATGGCAATTCCTCTATAGACGAAATGTTCACAGGAAACCTTCAAAAGACTTGTTATTTTTCTTTGTTCCCTAATCTGAAAATAAATTTTGATTCATAACTTTAACGTTGCAAATATATGATTCGGCTACAGTTAGTTATATATTATCGTTAATTACATCCTTCACTGCAGAGTACAAACTCCCTGTTACTGTGATTATCCGTTTATTTTTGTTGACGTAATAAACACACTTCTGACACATCGAATTACTACGAAAATATATCAATATATACATTTTCTTAGTAGTTGATGTGTCACATCTTATTCAGATGATGCCAAGTGCATAAACAAGCATCATAATTAGACTTATCAATGAACATAGTTAATATTCAAAAATATTAATTATATGTTTATAGCGATGTAATACTATAATGCCCTTAGCCCAACAGGGTATTTATCCAACGCTCTTGTTTTACAAAATATGCTAATGAGTTGCCATACCTACGCTTAACTTCATCCGATTCAGGGTTTAACAACATTTTGGCCAGTCTCCTCCTTACCGCAAAATTTGTAGGTGTTGTAATTTACTAACACTGGTGAACTAACTTGTTTTATGATATTTAATATGAGTATTTAGTTTAGTTAGAATTAGTTTAGTACTGAGTTTTGAGTTGTATGCCCGGCTGTAGTTTGTAAATGGTCAAAATAGTTCAATTTATAGTTTGACTGCAGCTTATAAATGCAGCTATTTATGATTTTGAAGAGTGCAACCAAATTAAATTACCAGTATAGCATCATGCCTTTACTACCCAAAGGGATAGGCAGAGATGTACGCTATTATAAACATAAATTTCAGCCATAACGTAATAGAGTCCAATATGTGGTTACCCTATTGCCATCTCACAAGCATTATTTTAAATCTGCCGCTGAGAATTTTCTCAGGGAGACACCCAATAAAAATGCCCGACCAGGAAATCAAACCCTGGACCTCACGCTCAATAGCCGCTCTTATATACGTTAGACCAAAACTATAAAGTAGACAGACAGAATATTATTTTATTAAACAAGTATTCAACATTACTTACGTGTGTGATGACGTATGTAAGGCGAGTATTGTCATCTTATTTGCAAAAGTGTGGCATTAATTTTCGACGCCATATTGTGACGCAGACAATGACGTAGCACAGAGCAATATACTCTGTGACGCCACACATTATGTGCCAGGATTAAAATAACGTTCGTAATTGGCCGGTGTCGTTAGCGTAGCGGTTGAAAATCGGGTGTGTGCCGCACGTCGTGGGTTTGTTTTCTGCACGGACGTAATACTTGTTTGGTCTACAAATAAATAACTGTCCCGGGTTTGAGTGTGTATGTTTGTGTCTACGTGTGAAATATGTGTCTATAAATGCACGATTTCTAGTGTGAGGCAACTACTTTTTTCTTCTCGGTGGTTTTGTAAACAGATATTTCAAACCCTATAAAATAACTTTAGACTTATACTCTAAATATATAATTGTTTGTGAATAACAATACTGTTTTGAGCACAATTTAAACCTTTTTTTAATACTACAGGAGTGTTTGGAATATTTATCTGGTAGGCACAAGTTCAAATCCTGCACACAACAGTTTTTTTTGGCACAAAAATTTAGAACTTTGGATGATTTCATGTTATTTTCTTCTTATAAATATTCTAAAACATAACATAAAAGTAAGTACTGGCACAATACGCTTGAGATACCTGTGGTGAATAGAATATGTTGTTGTCAGCGGCAAAGATGAGGGTTGCTGTCTAATGTCTATCTTTAACTCAAAGTGAGTTAGGAAGCTCCACATGTAACACTGCCTTGTCAAGGTGGAACATACCTAAACAAACAATTATGTAACTCCTTGGTCCTGTCTTTATATTTTTCCTCTTTTTACACGACTGTCCAAAATAAGGAGTGTTCTGTTTTTGTTTTTCATGTTTGTACCCATGCATGTTTGCGTGTTTCTATATTCTACCATAACATCTAAACGCAGAGCCGATTTATATTTAGGTATGGAATATCGTTAGAATCAAAGAATTTTAAATTTAAAAAATATGTTATAGTAATAATGGTACACAAAAAGGTTGAAATAATAAATAATTATAATAAAACAAGTCGTAGGAGGTTGCTCGTCCTGCGACCACGAACGCTGCAAAGTGTTCGAAACGTCAGGAAAAACAAAAACCAATAATACACGCGATTAATCCGGTTATAGGTTGTTTTATTATAATGTGTAGTGATCGCGAAAACCTAAGATATTACTATTAAAATATTAGAATTTTCATCTCAGTCGGGGAACTGTACTGAGACACTTTTTCTTATACATCCACCGACTGCGATGAGAACTCTTATGTACCTACCTTGTTGTACACTACTAAACTAAATAAGTTTACAAATGGCACGCCTACCATGCTTTTTACACGACTGCCCAAAAAGAGTGGAGTGTTATGATTTTAGGAGTCATGTATGTATGGCCACCTACGTGGTTTTCACTTTTTAGTTCACAAATGACAAGCGTACCTTTTAAATTTTAAATAGGTAATTTATCTTTTTTTTTATCCCAACTACTTTGAGGGCGGTTTCCACATGTAACTTAATACAAGTAATTTACATTTATTTATTTATTTATTATTAAACATACACACACTATCATTACAGAGTGGTCCAATACAATAGTGGTTTCCATAGCCATACACATACAAGATGAATAAAGTTAAACTTACAGCTAGTACACAAAAACAAAACAAAACTGAACTTCAAATATAACATAAATAACAATAACTTCTTAACCTAACAATTTTTAACCTTAAATGTACAATTTATTAGACAACACAAAAATACCTATAGATATATTTACTTAGTTATAACTAACAATATTTAACAACACTATTGCGAATTCACTCAAATTGCACGAAAATATATCAATTCTCTCATGCACTTCGTTTAGGACCCGTATTGTGCGGGTGAGGGGTGTCTTTGACAACAGATTGGTTCTGGCTACCGGCACGGCCAGCAGTGGCGGCTGCCGCCGCCTCCATACGTACCTGTCCGGCACGCACAGCTGCAGGTGACGCAGCACACCCGGGTTATGTGCTACTCCACGCAGGAGCTTTAGCGCATACACCGCGAGTGTAAATTCCCTGCGCACTCTGAGTTCGTTGAACCCCACCATACCCAGTACAAAAAGTGTAGGATACATCAGCGGGTAAAATGGGTACACCCCATAAAGTTTGAAATACAAGTGTCTTGTAAACTTATTTTGTACTCGCTCAAGCATGACACTGTATTTCGCTTCATGAGGCGCCCAAATCACCGCACTGTGCTCCAAGTGACTCCTTACCAATGCGTCATACAGCACCCTGAGGGTAGTGATGTTCGTGAAACCCTGCGATTGTCTCAGCACGAAGCCCAGGTTTCTGTACGCCTTTTTGCAAATCTTAACTATGTGCTCCCGGAAAGTTAGATCAGGGGTAAGTAGTACTCCTAGGTCTCGTACCTGCGAAACTCGCTGCATCGGCTCTTCATCTACTTTGTAATTGTAGGCTAAGGTAGACTTCGCGCGCGTAAATGTCATCACTGAGCATTTCATAGCGTTGAAATAGAGCTTATTTTTATTGCTCCATTCCACCACTCTATCTATGTCTTCCTGCAATTTCTCACAGTCCGACTCACTCCTGACCTCGAGCAGCAACTTGAGGTCATCTGCAAACAATAAACATAAACTATGTTTGACTACCTCTGGTAAGTCATTTATCATTAAAATAAATTCGAGAGGACCCAAATTGCTGCCCTGGCTCACGCCTGACCTCGTGTAGTATGGCTGGGATTCGAAACCGTTGTAGTCGACGTACTGCTGCCGGTCTTCCAAGTAGCTGGCGAAGAACTGTAAAAGGTGTTGAGTACAGCCAATTTTTGCCAGCTTCATTAGCAGTACATCATTATCGACGGTATCAAATGCCTTTTTAAAATCAAAATATGCCGCGTCTACCTGTACACCAGCATCGACTGCCGGCACCGCCCTCACCATGAAATTAAGCAGGTTTGTTGCAGTGCAGCGCGCCGGCCGGAACCCGTGCTGCGCGTCCGATAGCTGTGCGCTCACTTGAGCCTGCACACAGCGTTGGATGGCAGACTCGAACACCTTAGCAGGTGTCGACAACACCGCCACCGGTCTATAGCCACTAACATCCGGGCCGGACTTGCCTTTTGGTACCGGAATAACTCGCGTCGTTTTCCATCTAGTCGGAAACATTGCTTGTTTTAAACAAGTATTAAATATATGATGCAGAGGCTCTGCCAGCACCCTGCCACAGTCTCGGAACAGAAATGCTGGAATGCCATCGGGGCCAGATGAGCGCTTTGGCTTGAGCTTCATGAGCGCTTCCCTAACATCTTGCAGACTGAGGGTGTCGATGTGCACTCGTGCACTGCTCGCTTCCGCGTCCGCCCCCGCCACACGCGCGTCCAGCAGCGGCCGTTCTCTATTGTACACCGATTCAAAGAACAACGCAAAATTTCCAGCACACTCCTCATCCGAAAGATGTTGACCATTTTTTACAATAACCTGCTTGTTTAACCTGCTTCGTTTGGACCTAATATATAGCCAAAAAGATTTAGGATCTTTTGAAAATTGATTTTGTATTTTAAACTTATGTTCTTTATGTGCAATTTCTATAGATTTTTTAATACGAGCTCTGTACTTAGAAAATTCAGTATAATCACTTTCTTGTTTCGTTTTTTTGAAAGTTTTATGTAATCTGGCTTTTTTCTTTATATCGCTTATAATTTCTGAAGTGTACCATTCGGGATAAACATATCGAGAGTTTTCACGTCTAAGCTTTTTCCGGGGTACACACTTATCTAAAATATCACTAAGTTTATCATAAAAAATATTCAATATATCCTCTACATCGTGCATGTCATAAATCATACTCCAATCAGTGGAAGCCAGCAAAGAGTATAATAGCTCGTAGTCAGCCCGATAGAAGTTCCACAGCGGCCGAACACTACGCGCTGCGGGTATACCGGCGGCGGCTGGCGCGGGTGGTACGGACGCGCCGGGCTCGGGCGGTACGGACTCGGCGGGCGCGGGCGGGGAGGTCGCGGCGGCCGCGGGGAGTGACCGCGCACAGCGCACTGTCACCGCGAGCGGCGGGTGATGCGAGTCGACGGGCACGGGCGCGTCGTCGGCCGCCACCACCGTCACCTTCCCGCCAAAACCCGTGCTCAGAACCAAATCCAACTGACGACCTAGATGATTTGCTATGTTGTTACTCTGAGTGAATTCGCAATAGGACACAAAATATTCATAATAATTTTTAACATTTACAGGACACGAATACAAATTAAAATCACCAATAACGATTATCTCTCCATATCTATCACATAATTTTTCTATTAATCTAAATAATGTCAAGTAATCATTTTCTGAACTTCCTGGTGGTATGTAAACAACACAACATAAAAACAGAAATCTATTTTTGAAATAAACCGTCGCACTAACCATTTCAAAAATGCAGGTGTCTATCGAAGCGTCCGCGATTTGTACTTGTCGCAACTCATATCGGTGTGTGGCCACTAAAAACGCTCCTCCCTGCTTCCGACCATCCGCTCGATCGCACCGTAGTATTTGATATCCCGGTGGAATAATTTCAGGGTCTTCTATGGAATTATTGCAACCAGATTCCGTTACTGCCAATAAATCAAAATTAAATGCCTCAAGATTAGTTCGGAACTCATCCAGTTTAGTTCGTAGACCTCGTACATTTTGATAGAATATATCGACGTTGTGGCTATAAAATGTTTGGTTTTGTTCTGTTAAAGTTCCGAAACCACGTCCATTCGCTAAACTCTGCATTCATTGGCCAGATTTCAGCTTTGTTCAACATCTCGAAACACTTTTCTGGTACTCCAATAACAAATGAAGAGTAATCTCTCTTAATTTTGTGTTTGATCTTATCAATTTTGATTTGAACATCTGGTTCACATACATTTTTCACGTGGTCTTCAATGGCTTCAACAGTGGTATCAGGATGCAGACGCCAAACATGCAGATATTTTTTGCGATCACTCACTTGAATCGCCTTCAATTCTGTATTTGTTCCCACCCTCACCTCTTTAGGTTGCCTGTTATTTTTTTTATTTCGTACGGTAGTCCATCCTGATTCGTTACCTTCCGCTTCATCGGCAGGTGGTTCCGAAGTCTTCAGAGCGCTAGTACTACACAAAGCTTGTTCTGGTAAAATTTCTACAGACTTCGTGGCCCCACATTTGTTTACCTTTTGATTCTTGCTATTGGTATGAAGCGTTTTCTTGGAATCGATGGAGTTATTCTGTTGCCTGACGACCTCAGCAAAAGAAGATGGAGAAGGAGAGTTTCGGGGAATATCAGCTGCTATTTCGTGGGATTGGTTGTACTGATTGAGCTTAGTTAACTTAGCTTCTACTTTTTCTTCGAGCACCTTCATCATTTTAACTATGTTGCCCAACTCGGTTTTTGTTTGCGCAAACTGATTAAGTAGAAGGGATATCGCATTTGCCTGGCTGTCCATGCGAGCTATCATGTTGGCTTTAAATTCTCTCAATTCTTCGAGTAGTAAGGTATCAGAATCTATAACTATAGGCATAGGTGAATACTGAGTCCGACTTCCACGTTGACTGCATACATTGTTCTCTGGAGTGGTAGCGTTAGGGTTATAGTGAGGTATGTTAATGCGAATAGGGGTTTCACTGTTGCATCTTTTTGGTTTGGCACAGATACATTCAGGACATAACCATTTTTTTATATAATTCTGAGTTAATGCCGTAAACGCTTCTTTGTTTATTTCAAGACATGCTATATCGTACCTCTTCATGCATTTTTCATTGGCACATTCCATGTAATCATCAATTATTGGCGAAGCACAAGCTCCACAATTATTAGGCATTTTTAATTACAAACAAAAATTTAAATAAAAACCGCGCACTTCTAGTTTTGGCGCGCGCGTTGGCGTGACAGAGACGAATTATTTATTTTACGCAGCCCGTCTCTTTTACTCCAGGTGAGGAGGAGCCTACCTCGGCGTTCTCGGACAACGCGATGTCACGCTCGCGTATTATTTTGACGAAAACAGTTCACACCACTTTAGTACGTATTTAGGAACATTATGAGTCAATATTGCACAAATTAATGCTCTAAAAAATTAAGCAAATAAAAATAACAAAAAACACGTCTGCCTCTGACCACTAGACTGCCAAATGGAGCATGGAGCGGCCGCTACGCCAATTGTGTTTCCTAAAAATAACTTTCCACTTTGTGTTGAAATTGACATTTTAATAATTAAAACACTGTAGATCGCCAAAAGAAATCTTCTGAAAAACATTAAATAAAACTCGAAACTCTCCTAAAAAGTAATTCCAATGTCATAGATCTGACAAAATAGATGTCCCAATATTTGACTATTAAGATAAGTACGCACCAATGTGAATGCCATATTTTAAGACGTCAGTACCGAGCTTCAGTCTACAGAAGAGGGACAATCATTATTCATAGTCGTTTATCATATTTTTTGTCCTCAAATATTTGGGATCACTTCCAAGAAGTCTCCATTGTCGTTGTACAATCGGATATATAAGTCCCAGCGGTATTATTTTATTATATTTATATAGGTTTTCATAAAAAATATCGAGCATGGTATTACGATTTTGTTTATAATCGAAATATGGAAAACATGTTTTGTTATTGCTTTACAAAAATATACTTTTAACGAATCAAATATTATATACTAGTACCCCAACTAAACCCTTGCTTAGGGGCAAAAATTTACTTTGCTAGAAAAAAAGAAATATCTTGTTAGAACACACCAAAGTCAGAGAAATCCTTCAAATAGGTGTAAATTATGCAGAACGTTGAATAGTTTCTAGAAAATACTCAAATCAAATCGGTCTTTCAAAACGGATAGCATTCTGACAAACATTCCGCTTACACATAATAATCATAGAAAAAAATATCCCTTAAAATTTTAAGTCTTTTAAGTTATTTCAAGTGCTATGTTGAAGTTTTTAAGATTCACTATTGAAAAATGACGACAGGTGGAAAACAACCAAAAAAAGGCCTTTGCTCAACAGTGGAACGATACAGGCTGAAAAACAAGATTATACCAGATATGTATGGACATTGACGAAGCAAAAGGAGTGTGTAAGGATCTAAGCAGGTGGCGTTCTATAGTTTAAGTTGTGAGAAAAAGGTTGGACTTTGTGTGTATGTGTAAATTTGGTCAAGGTCTGCAACCGAAATTATCTATAATTATTATTATATATATTATTATTATAAACATACCATTTATTTATTTATTATTTTATTAACAAGGCAAACCCAATTACATAAATAAGCTAAAAACGGGTCTTTTATTAAGGAGAGAATTAAGTGCGGTGAGAGATCGCGGTATTGGCGAATATCTTGATCTGGCTACCGTACGAAAACTAAATTTTTCTGTTTCTCCGATAATTATTGGGAACAAGTCTAGTCTTAATTATTGTTCAACGGTTATTACTCACTTGTATTTTTCGGGATTGCCCGACTAGTTTCGAACTCGAACGGAGCCCTTAGTCATGAGCTGAGGCCGCGGCGATGTCGCGAGTCAAACTGGCGCTGCACCGCATTGCATGCCGCCGCGCGCGGGCTGTAGATGCACACGGTGCCGGCGTCGGGAGTGTTCGTGTGTTTCCGTCATTCGTCGTGTCTGAGTTACCCATAGTGCATACCGAGCTAACTGTGTCGCACTCCAGACTTGACGCACTTTTGCATGATGTAGACTTCAGAGCTGGTTTCCAGGCAGGAGGCAGTGTCCAACCACCGTCTCTGTTGAAGTTTGGGCGTCGACTTATTTCGATAGCTTCACGTACTTTTCGCGGAACGAAATATTTTTCCCTCGCTAGTACAGACGCCTTATCGAACCGTATGAAATGAGCCGCGCCCATGCTACATGCGTGGCGCGGAAACACACGAACACTCCCGACGCCGGCACCGTGTGCATCTACAGCCCGCGCGCGGCGGCATGCAATGCGGTGCAGCGCCAGTTTGACTCGCGACATCGCCGCGGCCTCAGCTCATGACTAAGGGCTCCGTTCGAGTTCGAAACTAGTCGGGCAATCCCTAAAAATACAAGTGAGTAATAACCGTTGAACAATAATTAATATGAATGTGTCTCACGAAAGTTATTATACAAGTCTAGTCATTTGTTCTCCTGACTTCTGATGACATAACATAGCATCACGCCTGTTCTCTGAAAGTGTTAGACAGAGGTGTGCTGTTATAGGTACACAGATATTTCACCGAAACCGGTATTGAGTTGGTCCTGGGCCTCTTGCGATCTCCCGGGCACAATTTAATATTGCTTAATGATAATGTTTACATTTTCAAATAAAAGACTTTTCTTTCCGACTGTGTTTATTATTCATATAATATGTATACGTAGATATTATGTCTTTTCAGAAAATGATATTTATCAGGCAAGTTCATTAGTTATTTCTACGATTGCATGTACTTTCACGAAACTATGTTCGAAATTAATTGGTTTACCTTCAGATTCCAAGGAATACGGCACTTTTGTTCTTTGAATTTCTCATTAAAATGTGTCATTATACATTTATGATTCGAGGTACGTACCTACGTGGTTGCAGTTTCTTTGACCTAAATACTTTTTGCAGAATTAGTGTCATGCTTTCGGGAATGGAAGGATATGTTTTACTTTACACTGAACGGCTTTTCCAGTTACTGTTATGTATTATTAATGTAGACGAGTCCCTGAACACAGCTATAATAGAGTAGTACTAGCATGTTATTATATATAACTAATTAAATGAGAATCTTTTTCGCAAAATATTTCTTGATAGACCTATAATTTTGCTGGGCGTTCAATTCTATTTATTGGCCCATTATGGTTTAGTGACAAGGAACATAATTTTAACCAATCTTACCATGAGATGTCGTGTACTATTACTGCGTTGATAAGGCCACGCAGGCAGTCGCTCCGTGTAAAATATTGATATTATGCTGCATCTGGTTAGACGGAAAGCCAATCCCAACGTAGTTGAAAATAGGGTACGCTGCATTCATTAAATCAGTACTACATTGTATGATTAATATACGGCCAAGTACGAGTTCGACTCAAGCTCTGAAGGTTCCGTATAAAATATACTTCGTAAAACTTCATTTTTATTTACGACTTTCGGATTTTTTCCTATACTTGTGCTGAAGGCCTTGCTTCTTGACTTTCATGATTCTAAGTAAACAGGAAATACCAAATTGCTTTGATAGTTTAGCAAATCTCAAAGTATACGGCATAAATGACCGTATTATTTACTGCGACGTCTTGGAAACTAAATTTTTTACAGCTTCAAGAGACTATAGACTTATGTATATATATGATATTAATAAAAAAAACATTTAAACAGGGTCTTGATGGTCAGACATATAGACCGACTAACATAGAGGTAGACAGAGAATGGAGTGACTTTATAGCATCACTTCGTTGTCCTTTTATCTCTATGTTATTTTTTTTCTTTGAGGAATTTTAGAGATCCTCTAAAATTCTAAAACCTTTCAAAACAAACTCCCGAAAACATCGCTAATAGAATAAGTTTTAAAGATTTTCGCCTACATTGAGGATTACTAAACTTTTTTGTTACCATTATGATAAAACATAAACAACTTTATTTGATTTTATAATTGGATCCATTATCATATTTAGAAAAAGTTTCGGATTAAACTTATTACTTACTTAGTCGAATATTCAAAAAGTTTACCGACGATAATAATAAGAATATTTATTATTATGGGAGTTACACGAGTATTCGAAATGGCTTTAAGAACACGAATTTTTAATAACAGCGTTTCATGTAATACTAGCCTTTACATATATACTAGACTACCCTGTGGTTAACCTGCATAACCGGAGAAAATGCATGAACAGGATAAAAAATGAAATCTATCCGTGCACCTACTCAATTTCATTAAAACCTATCCGACCATTACATTATTACTGAGTAACAAATACTCAGTTACATGAATGACATACAAACATCTAACCAACTTCACAAATGTTTAATATTAATTACGAAAGTGCGTACGTTAAGAATTGAATTTTCAGTTAAGAATTTAACTCCCTAGAATTTTCCAAATAAAAAAAGTATTATTATTTTATTGCTTCAGTCAACCGTCAATAATTAGCAACAGCCCGGAGTCTGGAATTGTGCCCGGTAGATGGCAATGGTGATGGCTCCTACCTATTACATGGCACTTAATAACAGCATTGGTGGAATTTGGGTGTATAACTGTGTGTGTATGTCGCAGATAGATTGAATTAGCTGTTCTAAAATCTACAATCTGACAGTTCATTTCACGCCGTTTTACATATTCTCTGATCGTTGACCCGCTGCATTGATAAACTCAAAACGTTCATTCATTCAAATCTGCGTGTTATTTAGGTAGTTCAGTAATTAAGCAAAACCGCTAAACGTGGTTCAGCTGTTTTTCATAACAGTACTGTTTTGTAAACCAGCTAGCAGTTTTGTAAAACAGTGGATTCTACAATCCATCTGCGACATGTACACATCATCCCCTTCGGGGATTACAGGCATGGTGTTATGTTTTATAATCAAAACTGTTTTATATAAATAGATCCTGTAAATACATATGAATGTTAAAATTGTGTGACTGGTAAAATTAAATATAAGTGTTTTGGTTACATCATACTGTCAACTTATATTTTAAATCAATAAGTAAATATACATAGACCCTCTAGAAGGTTCGATTCCACCAAATCTTCCGTTGATTACATCTATAAAAAATGCCAATAAAATAAACAGTAATCACAGTGGTAAGTAATCCATCCCATATCATCACATTCTTACAAAAACCTCGACCTAAGCACACAACATTATACAAATAAATAAGATTCGCATTTGCAAAACTATTGAATTCGAGGCGCGCAGCCATTTTTATTAGGAAAACTCATCACGTGCGTGTGTACCAACACATTAATAGATACAAACTACTAAATAATTCATCAAGAGTCGCCTGGCCTCCAGAAAACCGGTACCCACTGTCCCGGTGGGATGCCCCAGTTTCTGTAGTTTAATCTTTGCCAATTAAGCTTGGACACAGGACCACACCATAAAATATGCCATCATTTTTACCGTCTGCAATTTTTATATTCTTTCTTAGCACTTCTGGACTAATTAAATGCCTTAATTAGACTTCTATATTTTATTATTCTAGTGAATATAATGGCAGTGATAGCATAGTTGTATGACCGTTGGACTGGCAAGTCAAAGGTTTCAGATTCGAATTCAACACGTGACTGCTTTGAATGCTTTCACAGACTTTTAAAATCATCTATTACGTATAATATATTAACTGAACTGCAGCTTTGCTCTAGAGGTTTCAAGCGCAGCTGCTGAGCGAGAGGTGCTTGGTTTGATTCAATTTGGAGCAAAGTGTTATTAAATTTACTGCAAGAAAGTTCTCAGTAGCAGCCCAGAGTTTGGAATTGTGGCTAGTTGATGGTAATCACCACCTATTACACGGGAATTCATTTACAGCATTTGTCAAATGTTGGTGTACAACTGTTTACACCTCCGCCTAACCCCTAGGGGCATATAGGGCATATAAATATGCTCAATTTCACGTCAGACTTTTTAATAAGCTTGTATTATATGAATTGAAGCTTTGAAGTGTTGGTTGGTTGGTTTGAAGCAGAATATTTATTTGGAAAAGGAAACCTTATGAGACGAGACTTACTTTCGTTGACATAACATTGAAAATGAAATGAATGAAATTAAAAATTTACAGTTTATTTAAAATTATTTCAGTCTACCGTACATATAATTGTAAAATTCATAAAATTATTTTTGTCTCTGATACATGTTTAAAACTAAATCGCGACGGTATTTCCTAAGACTATCCCTGTGAAGAAATGCCGAAACAAAAACGACTGTGACCCCTGAGTTTGATGATGAATTTTATCAATTGTATGTACGGTAGACTGAAATAATTTTAAATAAACTGTTGAGACACCTGACACCTTAGTCCTCCTGCGACCACGAACGCTGCAAAGTGTTCGAAACGTCAGGAAAAACAAAAAACCAATAATACACGCGATTAATCCGGTTAAAGTTGTTTTATTATAATGTGTAGTGATCGCGCAAACCTAAGATATTGCTATAAAAATTTACACTTGATTTAAATAAGTACTCTCGCTCTGAGAGTAGTAATACATATAGACAAACATTGCTAATACATTCGTCATCTAATGTGACGCGGCTGGATAGAATAAGAAATGAGTAGGTAAGAGGAAGTCTGAAAGTGGCACCTGTGACTGAGAAGTTGTGTGGAAATCGTTTGGCATGGTATTGGTATGTGATGCGGAATCCGAATCATATGAAAAGTTTTGAGTATGAATGTGGATGGATATAAGAGTAGAGGAAGACTGAGGAAATGATGAATAGATACTGTTAAAGATGATATAGCTAGAAAAAAAGTGACTGCCGATACGACGTCTGATAGAGATGTATGGAAGAAGAATGCATGCTGCGCTGACCCCAAATAAACTGCGATGAGGCAGGGGGATGATCATAGTCTTCTAAGTTCCTCACATTTACATTCCTTTTCTCCAAAATAAACATAGGTTTCTGTTTCGCTTACGTTCCTATAAGTAATCACTGAAAGCTACCGTAAGATACACCCATAAGACAAATGATAGGGTTAACCCTCATCGGTATGCTGAAACATGTGTTTTTCTTGGAGCAACGCTATAATTTAAAATTGACTACTATACCTGAATATCTCGATAGTGGTCGCAAGCGTAGCTGCTGAGCGTGAGGAGCTGGGTTCGATTCACGGATCGGGTAAAGTATTACTGAGTGTTTCTGTTAGGAAATTCTCAGATTGTGCCCATTTGATGGCTTACCACATATTATCCTATTACTTATTTTGGATTATTTTTGAAAGTACATATTGTATTACAGATTAATTTTCTTATTAATACCGTATAATAACTTTCGTGAGACACATTCATATTAATTATTGTTCAACGGTTATTACTCACTTGCATTCTTCGGGATTGCCCGATTAGTTTCGAACTCGAACGGAGCCCTTAGTCATGAGCTGAGCCCGCGGCGATCTCACGAGTCAAACTGGCGCTGCACCGCATTGCATGCCGCCGCGCGCGGGCCGTAGATGCACACGGTGCCGGCGTCGGAAGTGTTCGTGTCTTCCCGTCATTCGTCGTGTCCGAGTTACCCATAGTGCATACCGCGCTTACTGAGTCGCACTCCAGACTTGACTCACTTTTGCATGATGTAGACTTCAGAGCTGGTTTCCAGGCAGGAGGCAGTGTCCAACCACCGTCTCTGTTGAAGTTTGGGCGTCGACTTATTTCGATAGCTTCACGTTCTTTTCGCGGAACGAAATATTTTTTCCTCGCTAGTACGGACGCCTTATCGAACCGTATGAAATGAGCCGCGCCCTTGTTGCATGCGTGTTCTGCGACTGCCGACTTGTTAGTGTTCATGCTCTTCACATTACGTATATGTTCACCAAGTCTGGTTGCGATGTTGCGACGCGTTTCACCAATATCTACATACCGCCACCAGTATCTTGGTTTTGTTATGGTGGATTCCAAGGCTTGATCTTCGAACCATTCCATAAAAATGTTGGCAACCACCGGCGCGATCGGTGAGCTTTCATGCGAGGAGTCACGGACAAAATAGGACATATACTACGCCGAAAGTATAGCATTAAGACCGTCTATCGCCCACCCGGACAGCTGCGACAGTTACTACGGTCACCGAAGGACAAAGATCCGCTAGGCATCCCCGGAGTGTACATGATACCGTGCGACTGTGGCCTAAGCTATATAACGCGTCGCAACATCGCAACCAGACTTGGTGAACATATACGTAATGTGAAGAGCATGGACACTAACAAGTCGGCAGTCGCAGAACACGCATGCAGCAAGGGCGCGGCTCATTTCATACGGTTCGATAAGGCGTCCGTACTAGCGAGGGAAAAATAATTCGTTCCGCGAAAAGTACGTGAAGCTATCGAAATAAGTCGACGCCCAAACTTCAACAGAGACGGTGGTTGGACACTGCCTCCTGCCTGGAAACCAGCTCTGAAGTCTACATCATGCAAAAGTGAGTCAAGTCTGGAGTGTGACACAGAAAGCGCGGTATGCACTATGGGTAACTCGGACACGACGAATGACGGGAAGACACGAACACTCCCGACGCCGGCACCGTGTGCATCTACGGCCCGCGCGCGGCGGCATGCAATGCGGTGCAGCGCCAGTTTGACTCGTGACATCGCCGCGGCCTTAGCTCATGACTAAGGGCTCCGTTCGAGTTCGAAACTAGTCGGGCAATCCCGAAGAATGCAAGTGAGTAATAACCGTTGAACAATAATTAATTATTAATACCGTTACTGAATAACGGGAGTTTAAATAAATCACTCCCTTTTACAGGTCATGAATTGGACTTACAAAGGATTTGCTGTTATGAATCAGATGAAGAATTAGATTAAGAATAGAAATATACGATATTATTCAATGTTATAAAATAAAATTTCTAATTATATATACATTTAGTGGTGTAGTGTACTTAGATTGCAAAATATTGAACTCGTCTATTTTTGTTACGTTTTGTCACATAAACCGCTATAAAGGAGTTATCAATGACTCGCTTTAAACGATCATTACATAAATGGCTAGTTGAAAAGGGTTTTTATTCTCTCAGAGAATATTTTGAAAATAAAGGGTAGTGCTAATGTAGACATAGTATCTATTTCGTAAACTTGATTCTTAATTTCACATTGATTATTGTAATAACAAAAATTGATTTTGTATAATTTCATAATGTGACTGTAGCCTGTTATTTAATTAAATTATGGACTTACGTTATGTTAAAATTGAATGGTTGTATGTTATTTAACAATGATTAAATACGCTGAACGTATTTACCGAAACATCACTGCATAACCTATGTTAAGCAAATAAATCATTGAATCTTTGAACCAATTTTAATTAATTTTGGTATAGAGATAGATTGGACCTTGAAGAAAGACATAGGATACCTTTGGTCACGCAGACGATGTCGCGGGTACTAGCTAGCAGGAAATATTTTGCTTCGCTTCCTATACAACTACCTACTTACACTTACTTACTGGGTTTATACGGTAGTAATGGTAATTAATGCTATTTCGCCTTAATTTCATGAGCATGCGGATTCTCGTGTCTAAGCATGCTAATTCCTAATGCTAATTCAAAATTAAAATGTTTTTGTTTATTAAATACATGTTAATTTGCGAATTAAAAAGTTCCTTTAATTCATTTCACTCGCTCGCTCTTCAGGAATGAGATCACATCAACTTGGTAAAATTAGTAACGTGGATGTGGATGAAAGCGCATGTCGCATGCTATGAATGGTTTCACACTACGCAGAATTTCGCAACTGTATATAATTTGCTAAATGAGAATTCACATGCTAAAAATCAATATGAATGCTAGATAATCTAACACTAATAAACAGTGTGTAGCGTACGTCGCATACAAGTATAATTTTATTTGCAGCGGTTGTCCTAACAATGCAGCTAATAATTCGGCATGTATTTGCAAATTTCTAACTACGTGATGCTGGTAGACCCGTCAGTTTGCAACTATTGGGAGCAGAAAATGAATTTACACAGATATTCAGTTATCTGTACATTTGCACAGGAGAATTTTAGATATAATACTTAGCGTTTTTACATTATAATGTATGTTTAATTATAATATGTTTTTTTATGCTTGATGAATGATTTCTTATTTTACATGATAAAAATATTCTAACGTACCTTTACTGTTGTTGCATATACAACCTGAATTGCCATCAACCTAATAAATATTTAGTGAAAAAGCAAGGGAATAAATAAACTCCACCTTTTTGTCGGTTGAAAAGTTTATATCTGCCTAGCCTTTTCCCAATTACATTGGGGTCGGCTACCAGTCAAACCGGATGCAGATTAATACCAGTATTTTACATGGAGCGACTACCTATCGGACCTCCACAACTCAGTTACTGGATAGCATGATATCTCGTTGTATGACTAGTTCTCCGATTTTCAGGCCTCTGACTACCCATAACGGCTGTCATAGATCTTAATTTGACAACCAGGACGACGGCTTAACGTGCTCTCCGAGGCACGGAGGGATCTCGGTATGAAATGATGTTCACCCATCTTCAGACCAACCGCGGCAAGCGCAGCTTAACCGCGATCGATCGATCTGTGTGGCTGTTACTTTGCCACAAGCCCCTCCATCGATTGAAAAGATAACAGAATAAATATAACATCTATTTATCTTTCTCTATGTGCGAGCCCATACCGACCATGGAAGAAACACAGAAACCGTATGAGTGTATAAAAACTGTGAAATTGCACCAAGTTGTTAATGGCACCAGTCTGCGAGCTCTGTAATGAATGCTTCGTTTAACTTTTATGAGCCGCATTAGAAGAGGTAGCTGATGCTTTCTGGCTTTTTCTAACATTTATGTTGAACGTAAAATACTTAGTGAAACATTTCGTTCGCTTTTTCATTGATCTTTAATCTCAGGCTCTGCTTATCTTGTTAACAGATGCGATGACATTTTAGTATTTTACATGGATGAGATTATAATCTTTCGACTTCGAAAAAACGTTAGGTGGTAGCAGGGGAGAGGGTTCCTCGTTCAAAAAAAGAAAAATTACTTCCCTAATGAACAGAATAGGTCTGTTACTTTAGGAAGCAAATGTTCTTTTTTCTAGTTGTCTCCCTACTTATAAAGAACGGAACTGTTGGATACATACGGCTTAACCCTATTAGAATATATATGTCGCAGATGGATTGTAGAATCAGCTGTTTTACAAAACTGCTAGCTGATTTACAAAACAGTACTGTTATGAAAAACAGCTGAACGACGTTTAGCGGTTTTACATAATTATTGAACTTTAACACGTAGAATTGAATGAACGTTTTGCGTTTATCAATGCAGTGGGTCAACGATCAGAGATTATGTAAAACAGTGTCAGATTGTTGATTTTAGTTCGAAATTTTGTCGCATATGGCTCTGTATGTCATAACGATAATAACCTAATTTTATTTTACTTGTCAATAGCAAAAACAAGATGAAAATTTTGAATGACGTAAATTTTAAACCACTATAATAGTCGACAATATATCGGGATTATGAAAGAAAATAAACGAAATTGATCCATGAGCGAGCAAAGCGAGCTCGGGAGTTTCGTGTATCCCGACACGGACAGGTTAGGTTCGAAGAGTTTTTGCAGTTCCGAATTCTTTATTGCAAAAAGAATGCAATTTCTACTATTCAATTGAGAAAATTTGAAATATCATGTGTATAAATAACTGAACCTGATAAAATCTCAAAACCAACAGCTTAATATAATATTTCAAAAGATTTTATAATTATATTAACCGCTCAGTCATAAAGATATATTTGCAAAGTACTAGGGTGCCATGAATCCCTAGAGGTGTAAATGTTGGTCGTCGTAGAGACTGTTGATAGATCGTAACTAGATCTATTGTATATGTGCGGTTACCATTAACAGTGAAACACATATTCTCTTTATACTCGTAACAATACATAAGTTAGACGCACTATCAAACTAAAGTACTATGAACGGTGACATGCATTTAATTGTGTTTCTAACTCGACAGAGACATAGCCAAAGGCGATAGGCCTTCGTCTGTGTCATGCAGAAATATGTATGATGGAGACAGAACCGAGTTTAATTAACATGAAAAGCTTCATTAATCCGAGGATTACGAGGTTTTGATCGTGACAGTTCTCGTGTTACGTTTTGTAGTTTGTAGATCAGAATTAAGCAAGAATAAGGGATAAATTACTTAGATTTGGTGTTATTATTTTATGCATTTATTATTGTGGTTGGATAGTAATGGATAGTATTAATTGATACAATGTTGTTATTGTGCGACTATAGAGTTTAAATCGACTAAAACCTTATCTAATGCAAAGAAAAATTAATATTGATCAACGTGATTACCATCTTATTAGTAAGTGAGATTGGTAATCACACTGATCAATCAATTATATTATTAACCTTTCAGAAAATGTATATATACGACTAATCTAATATAAAATCGATCGATTTGGTGATTATTTTTTCTTACGTTGGGATAAGTTTTGTATGAAAAAACGTTTTAGTAAACCCCATCAGAAATGTAAAAAAAATTAATGGTATTTTTGTATATAAATTATTGTAGACGGTACGCTAGCCCTTAGTCGTGAGCCATACGTGAGTGACATGACTTAGTTGGAACAAGGATCATTTATTTATTGGACATCGCTGCATCGCCGCGGGCTCAGCTAAGACTAAGGGCTCCGTTCGAGTTCGAAACTAGTCGGGCAATCCCGAAGAATGCAAGTGAGTAATAAAAGGTGTGTCAGAATCGTAAAATGTGAAAATCGAACCCAGTGGGAAATAGACGTAATTTTATGTATGTAGTCGACTACGGGTAAGCCAAAATACCACATTCACCAATACTTCGAAAACTGATGTTGTAACCGATAGGTACTTTTAACTTCGTTCCGGGCACATTTCACCAAATTATAAATATGGAAACATCTTCAGTTATATGAGCTTATTTAAGAGCAAAAACATCATAAGCCTTACAACGCAATTTATTACAAAAGCGACTTACATTTCGATCTCAACCAAGATAGCCAACACACCTGCTGGAGCCTACAACCAAATGAGCTAACAGATAACCAGCACATCGCAATAATCGACGATGGTGTCGAATTATGAGGAATAAGCGATTCATCCATTAGTGACAAATGTTTACTGCAATCAGACGCGGTGCGGCCGAACGTTCGCAATTAATCAACACAACATGTAGCCACTTACATACGTTGTAGTTGCCGCAACAATGGATACCGTAGATCAAACAATAGAAGCTTGCATGTAATGTGCAGTACTGCATGTTAACTAACATAATAGAGAATATTTGATGATTGTAATGGAGAACGTCGCGGTGGCCGAGTGGACCGGCCTCCTGATGTTCAAATCTGACATGTACAAATGTAACTTTTCAAAGACGGATATACGGTGAAGGAAAATATCATGAAGAAACTTTTAATGGTCTGAAATTGTCAAGAGTGAGCTAAGATATATCACAGAAATACGATGAAAGAAAAAATCTTGAAGAAACCTAGACCTACTGGTCTTTAATAGCTAACACGCAGTGAGTGTGGTGATCATTCCTCATGCCTTCTCTATAGGTATGGGAAAAGGCCTTTCCCTGCAATGGGACAATTATGGGCTGGTTATGTGATGAATATATTGTATTAATAAGAAACTTTTGAATTTTTGTATTATGCAAGATTGGTCGTAATTGATAAGAAAAATGCGGTGCTGCAGATAACTATACATTTTATTTATCGAACGTACCGCAATCAAATCATGGAACCACATAAATACGATAGGTTAGCAAATTAAACGTGGCCGAAACTAAAGCATGCATTTATCATCTATGTCAAGATCGTAGCATGAGGACATTTCTCTACCAACCTCAATAGGAATCAGGCGTGAGGATTGTAAGTAGCTTAAAATGAACTACTAGTATTTCAATAATTAAAATAAAAGACCAAATTTCACTCAACTTGTTCAATTGTAAACGGAAAACCGTAATAAAACTAACTATTCTCATGTTTCTGCTAAAGCTAAAACACTAAAGAAAGTAAAAAAGTAAAACGCCGAACTTCGAATTCACAGGCAGCAGACATAAAGTGTCTGCTTCATTCGCTTTTTACAAAACTAAAATCCAATATCGAGCAATAGACAGACCTTGAACAAATACGTTTTGTTACAATCGAGTAAAAATCTATCGAGATCATATTACTCGTACCAAATTAAATTATCTTCCGATTCATGGAAACTTTCCCATAAAGCGATCATTTATTTGTGTTACATTATACGCTGCGGTTGATTCCAATTAGTTTGAGTGGAAAAAGTTCACATTACTATAAGTGTTTTGTAAATTTATTGAGTAATCTGATAGGGAATACGGCTTAATGTGTCTCCGAAAGAATTATGATTAAATTAAAGTGGTTTTTATTGGCATTGAGGGATCGTCAGCTAGGGATAATATTTACTTGCATATTAATATAATAAACTATATCTAGTATACTAATTACCTACCAGAAGCTTATAGAGGTTTCATGAAATCAATATAAATCAATTTCATTCACAAATTCAGAATAGCATCGCATTGCAAATAAAAAATTGTCGTAAGCTTCATAAACTTGCATTTCTCTCCAAGTTCTATTCAATTAGAGCGATCATACAGTACAGTAAATTAGAAATGAAAAGCGTTGGTGAGCGTCGAAAACACGGGTGGTCACACGACTAGCTTTTGTCCGACAATTCAATTTGTGTCCTCCTCCAATCATAAATACGTAACAGTCTAAGCAAATAGGAGACGAGACGCTTTCATGGCATCCTAAACAAACGGTTTCAACTTGAGCATGCCAAAAAGCGATAATATTATCATTTGTACATAAGATTTATTTAAATTTTATTTCTTGGAAATGTTTTGGAATGAAATCGTGGATTTTATTGGATGAAGTTTCTGATATTTGTCTTGATAGAATTTAGTTTTTTTTTTTGTCTTTTTTACCAGTTTTTCAAGTTTTCTTTATGTTAAACTAGCCGGAGGAATTTCAATATAACAAAGTAATATCGAGTATTATTAAACTATTATCATCAATTTTTGTTTTTGTAAATATTTACAATACTTATATTATTACACGAGTATTATAGCACGTTCTTACGTACGTTAAGTAATGCTTACTACTACTTATACTTATATTGTATAGGTACTTCAGTGCATTACGTATATAAATTTCTCATTTCTGTCAGAAGTTATAGAGAACAACAAGCAACAATAAGAACACAACTACGTATATACCAATATATTTCATATAAACACTTGGGAAAATTAACGGCACATTGTATGAAACTTCGGACGATGGTACCAAACAGACAATAGCTCAAAGTTTATTTTAAGTCAGCATCGTGCCAACTTTTGGAGAAATGTATCAGTGTCGGTACATCCATACACTCTGCTGGATGAAATATTTGGACAATGAGCAAAGATGGAGTAGGTGTCAAAAGTTCAGAACGTCCGTTTTCTGTGCGATTCGTTAGTAAATAGCATTTCACAGTTCCGCTTGAGGAATGAGGCTTTAAAACCGGCGAGTATTAGCCGAATAAAATATTGGAAGAATACATCTACTTCCATATTATCACATAAAATGCTTTCTATTGTTTTTTTCCTATTCACTCACACAAGTCGGCAGAATACCTGAAGAAGGCTACAAGTAGGATGCGTAAAATGCCATACGATGCACAGTTTCTGGGCTGTTGTGTTAATGAACTTTCAAATTCATATCATAGCATCATACCTTATTCAAAGTCAAACGTTTATTTGCAAAGTACGTGTACATACAAGGTCTTTTATTATTTTAATCCCTTTATTAGTACTGCTAGTTTCAACAATGCAAATGTATAGCCCCGTAGTGTACCTAAAATTAAATTCATAAATTATTATATGTAAGTTACATAGTAGTAATCGAATATTTAAATAGTTTCTAGTTATTGGTGAATAATTTTATACATTGTGGTTCGTAAGGGACCAGACTGGATATAACATATTCGTAGAAATTGGCAAACTTTACAATGTGCCTCGGGGTCTGATCGCCGGGGTTCAATCGCTGGTTTCGTACCCGTATTTTCAGTTGCTAGGCAAAGTTGCGATTTGGAGGTACGGCGGGTCGTTTAGAGGAATTGAACACAGATTCTCCCGCGAATTGTTTCGGTTAAAGTTCATACAAAATTCTTGTTTCAATAAAAAAAAAACAGTTTGACAATCAACACCAAAAACTATGCTAGTTACGAACAATAATTATAAATTATTCGGGAAAAGTACAAATCTGTGTTGTTTATTTCGCCCTAGTTAAGTCTCGTTTCGTGCCCAAAATTAATTCGGCGACATATTTGAATTCTAACGTCTAATTATTATTAATCTAGATTTACGCCGAAAAATTACTTGAATAACTTCAATTATGTTAATTAGTTTGACCGGCTGAACGATAACTTTAGGCAATAAACGTAACTTTCGTCGCGTCGCCGCCGCCGCCTGCGATTAGTCGCAAGCTAATCTGATCGGATTAAAGGAGTTCGTATGCGACACGCGATTCGTACATTTTTCACAAGCATTATGCGTGCAATGCGAATGTATTACATTGAAAACTAAGAACTGGGTAATGATTTACATTTTCCAGCAATAATTTACTTCCTTTCCGTTTTCATTTTGTGTGTTTCGCATGTCACGAACAAAACGGGACATTTCTGGGACAAATTACTGCAATATTGCATTTTAGTAAGTAGGTAGTGCTGTTTGTACGAACTGCGTGGTGACACGACGTGCTCACAAAAAATGAAAATATACTTTCTGCATACAGATTGTAAGAGACGAAAGCGAAAATGAAAGAATCAACACTAGAAATTAATAGCAACATCCCCTCTCATAATTGGCTATTAAAGTCTAAGCCTGCTCATGCAGTCTGATGATATAAGACCGCTAGGGGTATTTTAATCCATAAGAAATAAAAATAACACGTGCAATAGAACAGTCTTTCGGTTGCGTGATCTTTGAACTTAAACATCATATTTTGAAGAATTCTACACGTACCAAATCAATAAACAAACCAACAAAACCATTTTATTTCCTACCTATGACGTTCCAGGTCACGAAAAGCCGTCGATTGACACAATAATGTAGCATCATGACTTCGCATAAAGTTCTTAACGTCACTTTTATGTGGCCAACGTGCAAATGCATCCAATTTGCAGTAAAGTAAAACCGAAGTGTCCGCATAATATGGTTCTTCTCGATAATCGCGTAGTAACCGTTCTATCGAATCGGTTCAAACTGTTGCACTGTACATGTATGCGAGAACTCGTTATCTTCGATTATATTCTTGCTAACGGTTCTTAGCATCTTGTTGAAATACATTTTAAAAGCATTATGTAACATAAAACTGTATTACCGAAGCAGGCTATTGATTGAAAAGTGACTGATAGTGCTAGAAAATATAATCTGGAAATTATAAATCAATATATATTGGACGAAGATATTATTAAAGCTGTTGTTAAATTTGATAGCAATAATGTCAAAAGAGCTGATAATATTGCTTTGTTGAATAATTGAACGATTTATATAAGCATATTAATCGAAGCTACTAAGATTCAGTCATTGATATAATATGACATGGTATGAATAAACATAGATAGCTATTGAGAATATCAATTGCATTTTTTTTTAATTTAACTTATATGTGTATGAAAAGATGATCTTGTTATATCCACCTAATAAAGTACTACAAACAAATTTTGAATCTCAAATCTTGAGTTCAATAAATATATAACTAGTACGAATAACATAAAAGTAAACACTTTTATACGAAGTAAAGGTTCCAATCTAATTTGATCAAACAAGTATAGAAGAGTGAATAAAATAAGAATTTGTAGCAGCTATATTCTCACACAAACTACTAATAATGTGCAGGAGAGATAGAATATCATATAAGTTAAAATAGGTACGTACTTTCTGTGTAAACGGTCAACTTGATTCTACTTCCCGTCGGCATTGTTAAAGACAACCATCCATCCATGTACAATAATATACTGGTATCACAATACCGGCTGTCAGACATTGTTATTATTGCTATATTACAGAATATTCCCCTGGATCGGTCGCTGCTACGTTCAATAAAGGTCGCTTCTGTTATATGCTGAGAGTAGCGCAACACAAGTTGGCGGAAAAGAAACATAATTTTGCAGCTTATAACAGCATTGTATATATATATATATTGGTAACAGATATTGGGACTCCATGGTAAATAAAAATAATTCTAAGGTAAATTTTTTGTACCGCCTTAGTTGGTTTGTTTAGAAATATTACATTGTCATACTTACACTTATTTATTATTCGTGTCCATAGGTTTTATTCAATGTGTCCTGAAATAAACGGCGACATTATAGCTAAGCAAATGAATAACAGTGACAGCCCAGCTGTATGGCCATTGGTCTAGCAAGTCAAAGGACGCAGGTTCGAACCTAACACCCTCACTTTTGTAATCAATTTCGTACAAACGCGTCAGATACTATAAGATATATGTATAATACTAATAGCTGAATATTGGGTTTTCACAATTGTACTATTGTTTAATACCGTGTGTATAATTGTGATATCTACATATACAATAAGTTTTAATACTGATAGTTACTGGAGGATAAAAAATTAATACTTGTCTCATATGCGACAAACTTTAACCACGAGCCGCACCCAAAATAGTAGCAGTCTGTTTAAAATAATCACACTATTATCCGATCAACAGGAAGCGATGGAGTATGAAAAATTAAAAGCAATTAAGCATTGACGTCGTCCCCGCCCACTAATAAGCAACTATATCGTGCTACGTGGCGATTGCTCCAAGGTAATGGCACAGCAATTTGGCCCACTGTGCAGTTAGCAGGAATTCCTAAGCATTCGCGACCAAATTATGTTTCATTTAAATCAAGGAAACATTACATTTCTTTGGTCGTTATGATTGGTTATAATTAAGTTTTTGGCCAAAGTTTTTTTGTATTTTGCTTCTTTATATGAGAAATGACCCTTATATCAGTGAGATAAACACAGTCGTGTATTATTATGTGTATATTGAACATATTATTAATGACGGCACACTTAGGACACAACACATTAATTCTTGTTAAAATTATTAAAGAAAATAGAAGAAAATAAATTTTATTTAACGTCAAAGCTGTACATAATTATTAACCGTTGTCAACTGCTTATAATTCAGGGTGTTAAATGAAAACCAGAATGGACTAGTAATCCAAAGCTAAACCTTATATATAGTATGTATTGTATCAGCGTTTGCGACACATGCATAAAATAATATATTATAAATTTTACATAACGTCAGTTCCCATTGTATTTATGAAGGGCCCTTACACGTAGTCAACATGTAAGTGTTATCTTATGGATAAATTTGAACAATATATTTAAATTCCACAAATAAATAGAAATGTGTTTTTCCATTTGAGGGGAAAGAAAAACTGTGATGCTATTTGAGTTGTTCTTTTTTTAATTCAAATTTTAATGTTCTACGATGCATTTGCTTTCAATATCAACCCGTAAAAAGCCCGTTAACAATCTTCACTAAACTAAGACCTACACAAGTTATAGCTAAAGATATAAGTAGACGGTGCAAATACTATAAAATATCTATACTGATCGCATATCAGCTTACGATATCACTCTTCGTAGAAATCTATGGCTCCATAAATGTATATTTGATTGTTAAGTATCTGACTACCCCAATGGAAAACATGCGTAATTGTATGTATGTTTAAGTATCTGCAGATACTGAGCGATATCAATAGATATTGATACATAATTTTAAGTGTGTAGGCCGCACAAAGACTGGTACCTATATATTCGGTATATATAATATTATCGGATATGTTCAGTGTGTAATATCTATAGATACTATAAGTTTATGAACATAGATACTTGAAGACAAAATAGTATTATATACTATCTACCCATGTGTGGCAAAATTAATGGCTGTTAGATAATTATTGTAGTAGACATCTAAAGATATAAGAGGCTTACAAATACTGGAGCAGTAACGATCTAACCACTCGTTACTCCTTAATACATTATTGCTATTTTTATAGCCTAGCAGAGGCTAGACTAGACACGTGTAAAGTCACAGTAAATTTTTCTTTTTTCTCATCAAGATCCACCAACTCGCCTGATGGTAAGCGACGGTGTGGCCGAGGATGGAGCACGTAAATCCAGAATAAACCTTTTCACTCTTAAGTAGAATGGATAGATTCGGGAACGATAGTTAGGGAGTTGATGCAACTGCCCACACCCGTCTCCCACAAAATATCTATGAAATACACAACAATATTTTTATATTTCCAATGATTTGACCATTAAACCTAGTCCGAATTTTAGACATTATAAAGAAATAATTGCAACTATGTTACCCGGGGAAATGCAAGGATCCTAACAATACCCCTTTCATCTAAATTGGTTCAGGCATTTAGAAGTTACACACATACATACATACTTAAATACATACATACATGTACCCTAAAAACATAACACTCGTTTTTTGAGCAGTCGTGTAATAAATATAAAAATAATAATGCAGTTGTGCTCACCCAGCTATTGGATCTATGACTCACGCTTGACAGTAACATTCACCTTTATTAAACCAATGTAAAGGTTGTACAGTCTTATTTTTTTTAAAGAAATGCTGTCGGGAATCTAATCTCCACTTATATACATCAGTGGCAGTGTACAGCAGTGGCAGGGCATACCTTTCAAAAGGCTCAGTAATAGGATGGGCGTTAGTTAGATATTCTCATTATTATTAAGGTATAATGGTACCGTAGGTTTATAAAAAATTAAAAATAATTAAATTCAATTTCATAATTCGTTTTAAAATCTCAATAAATTCTTATTAATAGAAGGAAATCATGACACGCTCACTTATTATTTATAAAAATATAAAAAGCTTGTATTTGACGACCATTTGATACGATACGTAACGTTCACGGTACCAAATTGTATCAAATTGACACAATGGCTTTGGATAATGTGTTCCCCGTATCTCTTTTGTATTTCTTAGAAGACAGAAACCGTTGCCTATCCTCGTTTGTATTGTATTTCTTAGAAACGGATACACAATCTTATAAATGTAGTAACTGTTTAAGCAGATCTTATTTACCATTGCTGTTATAATATGTGATTTTACTGTTTCTACTATTGCTGTCGTAATGTACAAAAAAATTAATATTGTATGTAGGTACTATGTAACTGCTGGTGTCGTGCGATCGATGGTCCTTTATGGATCGCTTATTTAGTGTGATAGATTAATAGGCGTCCGACGTTGCAGGACTAAAATCAACAGCCTGCAACGGAAGTGGGCAGACACAACACAAGCGTTGTTTCACGCCGGTTTCACAGAAAACCGGCGTGAAACAACGCTTGTGTTGTGTTTCGCCGAGTGAGTGAGGGTACCGGAGGCCCGAACCCCTTAAAAGGCCGGCAACGCACTTGTGACTCCTCTGGGGTTGCGGGTGTCCATGAGCGGCGGTAATCGCTTACCATCAGGCGAGCCGTCTGCTCGGTTGCCCCTATACAATTAAAAAAAAAAAACTCTCCTGGCACGCTTTCCGCCGCTGGATATCCTGGCGTATATGGATGCATGGGTATATAACATGCACCAAAGTAGTGACAATGTGCCCAGAAACGCATTCATTAGGCTGAGGTGGCAGAAACGGTGACACGCCCTCATGCGGTGACGCAAGCGGCTACAACAGCCGCAATATTCACGCAAGCGCGTTGTCGAACCCGTTCTGCCGCATTTCGAAACCTGGTTGAAAAGAGAGAGTTGAGAAGAGTTGCTTCGGTGTGCACCTGAACAAGATTGGGCGAGAAGTCACTGCAAATTACCACTATTGCGGATGTGGCCCAGATTCAGCACAGCACACACTTGAAGTGTGCCCTGCCTTGGCCGCTGAGGGGCGGGGACTAGGGGCTAGGATTGCGTGAGACCTGTCTCTGCTGACAGTAGTGAAGGTTATGCTGGCAGACTCAACAAACTAGTGGAAAATGGCCTCCTTCTGCGAGACCGTTATAATGCAGAAGGAGGATGCCAAGCGGGCTCGTGTGAGGGCCGATCCCGCTCGGAGAAGAAGTCGTCGAGGACACAACCGCCTCGGCGCCTAACCGCTGAAACTGTGCTTTTGGGGTCACGGGTGCTTAGAGAGAGGACTCTGTTTACCCCATCAAGTGATGCCAGAGAAGACAGTGGCACAGTGGTCGCATGCTACCGTGCACAGGGAACTTAAGTTTTATCTAACTACGCCTTAATAGGCGTGGCATAGCAGGGATACTGGAGCTGGTCTGTTGAGAGGACCCAGTGCCCCCTCCATATGCTGATAGTCACCGTGGTAGTTTTTAGTGACGTAAGAATCCCACACTTCCCGGTCTTATCCCCAAAGGCATGGCACCTCTTTGAAGATTTCCGCAGAAAACAAAAAATAAAGCTACTTTATCAGTGAACAATATCATGACTTACGAAATATGCTAACAGAATCTACCTATAAATCAATCTTCTTACAAAAATAATTTCTCCAACTAAACAAGGCGTAACTAGTTATAATAAACTACTAGTTATAATCAATTCATATAAGCTCAGTTCGTGATCCTAGAATTATATTTTCATTTTATCTTGAGATTATCCCGTAGTTGCTTTCCAAGTCACAGAAGCTGACCTTTTAATACCAAAAACCACCAAACTAGCTATTACTTCTATTAAAAAGCAACTAACTACTTAAATTTTATGCAGTACGTACACAAGACTGGTTAAGTTAGCAGAAGGTTGCTTTGGAATTTTGATACGTAATAACATAACATAGATCGAAATTTTAAAGCGTTTTCTTCTAAAGCTTGGATTAAATTACTAGTTTCCGGTCTTGGGTTCGCCCACGTCTTTCAAATTTAACACTTTCAAGGACACACGAAGTCTATAAGTCATGATAAAAACACTACTATTATTTCTGGTCATGGGTATATAAAATGATTACAAAAGATCCCCTTCTAAAGAAAACCATAACGTACTGAGTTGGTACATGTCTCATCAGGCTAAAGATTTTCTTTTCCACATATATTTATGTCTGTGGCAAATTTCGTTAAAATCGACGGGGCAGTCAAGCTACAAATAGACGGACACAATTTCGGATTCATAATATTAATAAGGGTCTTGTGCATCCTATGTGTATCAAAGTATATTAGTAGTATAGTATTGTTCATAGATACATTGACTTACGTACAATGTAGGTCTTCTTATACGCGACCTACTAGTAAATAACCGTACCCAAAAAGATTTGAACAAACCTTCTCAACATACAATGACAAAGAAGCACAATACAGATTTACTATACGGACTAATATGTATGCTCAACTCCGCACAAACCCTAAGCTACAGCCGAGGAGATAAGTACTTCCTAACTTTATAAGCTGACGTGGAAATTCTAACACGTGTCGCCTCGTATAGACACTGAATTAGCTCTCAATGATACCACGTAGGCTTATTTAAATATTATTTTCGGAGAATGGATTTTTTTATTCGCTTAGAACTTTAGCGATTTTATTCTGAACGATTTTGATTATGCAATGAATCTGCTTAGCCTTTTCCCAGTTACATAGGCACAATTAGAAGGCTTCTGGTCAAACTGGGTGCAGCTTAATACTAGTTCTTTACATGGAGTGACTGGCTGTCTGACCTCCACAACCCAGTCGCTGGGTAACACAATATCTAGTGGTATTACCAGTTGTCAGACTTTCAAGCATCTGACTACCCGTAACGTCATAGATCTTAATTTGACAACTGGACCGAAGGCTTAACGTGCTCCGAGGTACGGAGGGGTCTCAGAATGAAATCATTGCACCCATCCACAGACTAACCGCGGCAAGCGCAGTTTAACCTCAATCGATCGATCTGTACGGTTATTACTTAGCGAAGAGCCCCCCAATATCCCTATACAGTATGCTCAGAGAGAATAATTACTCAATCACAATCGATTTAAAAATCAGAGCAATAAAATCAATACAAATCGAATGAAATATGACCCCGTGGATGTGCAACGACAGATCGTCAAATTTTTAACCCGTGATCTATTTCAAAATATTGCTAGCGATAAATTGGAAGGCGATGAATTGGTCCTGACAATTTTATATTGAATTCAAAGACAGATATTACACACAAGTTGATTCATAGAGACGAGTCAGTGTGTAGGTATAAATCTGAAACATTGAGAGAGTTAGAGAAAGTTCTGAAAGAAAAGTCTTCACATTTTAAAGATCTTTCAAATCTACGTAAACATTAGATTTACATTTCCTGCAAATTAAATTTACGTTATTTAAAATCAGTGGGCGATCCTTTCAGAGGTACCATTATCTGTTGATGCCTTAAGCTTTTAACAAGAGCCATCATATTAGGTACATAGAAGTCCGTTAACCGATTAATTTTTATTGTCTTAGTCTAAGTCGCAGAAACCATTCCTAAAAAATAATAATAATTCGTTATTCCACCAGATCTTATGTTACCCAGTAACTGGGTTGTGGAGGTCAGACAGGCAGTCACTCCGTGTAAAATACTGGTACTAAACTGCAATCGGGTGTGGTGGAAGTCGACACCAATAAAATTGGACAGGCAAAATTATTTACGGATAAAAAATATATTTGACAAAGTAATTTTATGGTGGTTTCTATATTATTTTTAATTATTCAACAACATAATTAATTTAGGCCTTACAGTCACTTTAATAGTCTTTTCTAGCGTTTAATATGTTTTGTCAAAAATACTTTTACTATTTTAAGGCGTAATGATGAGTTCTCTATAAGATAAAATGGAAAAAGAATACGGTCGCGAGCAGGATTCGAACCTGCGTCTCCCGGATAAATACTCCAGGCGCTCTGACCGCTAAGCCATCTCGACCTCTGTTCACCACCGCGAATTCTTCATCCATATTTTAACACGTCTTATGGCGACGTGATTGCTATCTATTCAGTCCCTATACAGGTGACCGAGCCGACACCGTGCAGGTTGGAATCCTGCTAACGGCCGTATTTTTATTTCCACAAAAATGTATAAGTTTCATCAACATCATCATCCCCCTGCCCATATCCCAATTTATTCGGGGACGGCACAGCATATATCTGGCATGCTGCTAAAGTTATTGGTGGCTATATTTTATATCCTGCTGTACCCTTAACAACCTTTAAATTATTTATTTTTTCTTTTAAACGTTCATTATTTCAAAAAGCGAATATTATGGCCATAGTATCCAGTTTATTTTTGTGAATTTGCTTAAAGAGGATAATCCAGTGGGCAGACTTAAAAGGTTTACTCAAAGGTTTTCAGTATACCAAGATGAAAGAACAGATTAGGTAGACAGTTCTGAAAAATAATTTAAATACAGGCTGAATTATGAACAAAAAAAAAACATTGTTATTAACGAAAGCAAGTAAAACCATTGGAATCATTAGAGCCAGTCTCAAAGGTACCATAAAGGTCAAATTCACCATCCGTGAACTCGAGAAAAATCAGGAATTTAATATGAAAATAATTCCACCTCTCTTTATAATTCCAATTAGAAAAGTTTTTCTTGGAATAAAATTTAACGATAGGCACTTTTTCATGCAAAATATTATATTTAGGTACACTTGAAAACATTTACCGAATCGTTAAATTATATTTTCGGTAGAAATATTGTTATAGCGTACTTTAGGAAAGAAACAAATTCAAATAAGTACAGAGTAGGTACACTGTGTGCTGTCGAATTGTTTCTAGAGTACCTATGTACTTTAATATTTAGAACGTCGCTTTTATATAATTTACTATGTATGTTGTCTTTTTATCGAGATCAGTTTTCAAATCAGTTTTTGTTAAAATCAGTAGCATACATGTATTTGTTAGTTTCTTTATTCCACTATAACTTCTAAACGCCTGAACCAATTTAGTTATATGTAGTATCGTTAGAATCCTTATATTGTCCCGGGAAATTTAGACTAGTAAGATTTAAAAAAAATGTGGTTATGTAAACAAACAAATGTGAAATAAAAATTATAATTCATACATGGCAGGCGTACTTTTTAATTTTTTAATTAATTTAATTCTGTTTGTAACGCTACTTGGCCACGCAAACGGTATTGCCAGTGGCATTGTGTAGATCTTTACGTGTATAAGTCCACTCTGGGTAGGTTATTCCATGCGCCATTATTTGAAGAGACGAACCACACTCGCTTATATTAACCAAGCTGTAGGCCCACCTTCATATATTTTCCAGCCCCGGCCGACTTTTGTCCGGAGTCTATGTATTTATGTATGTTAACAATAAAGCCGAACAATTCACAGCGATCGAACGTCAGGAAAAACAAAAACCAATAATACACCCGATTAATCCGGTTATAAGTTGTTTTATTATAATATGTAGTGATCGCGTAAACCTAAGATATTCAAGATACATCTTTGAAAAGCATTAACGCATGCTTAGCGAACTCTAAAGTTATTATATTAAATGGAAAAAGAATACTCCAGGCGCTCTGACCACTAGGGCATCTCGACTTCTTATGGTTTTTGGATGGCTTAGTGGTCAGAGCGGTCATTTATCCGAGAGGCGCGGGTTCGAATCCTGTTCGCGACCGTATTCTTTTTCCATTTAATATAATAACCTAAGATATTATAAAGTTCAATCCTTGTTGGTCTAGTGGTCCAAAACGCGACTGCTGAGCATGAGGACTTGAGTTCAATTCTCAGGTTGGGCAAAGAGTTATTGAGTTTCTCTGTTAAGAAATTCGTAGTAGTAGCCCGGAGTTTGGAATTGTGCCCGGTAGATAACAATAGGGTAACCACCTATTACATGGGACTTCATTATAGCATTGGTGAAACGTGGGTGTACAACTATGCGCACCTCTGCCTATCCCTTCGGGGAATACATATGTGATGCTATGTTCTGTTATTTTATGTAAGTGTGAAATCTCAGTACGTAATATAATAAAACATATTAAAGCCCACATTTTTTAATAACGGCAACAGGCATGTGAAAATTATAACATTATGTATTTCTGAAAATATTTCAACGGTAAATGTTGCAATATATAATAATTATCAGCCCGTAAATTCCACTGTTATTGAAAACATTTACAAAAGTTAATGTATATTTTTTTCTGCCTAGCACGATGCTTACTGAAGGCTTGATTTAAATACGCTTAAAATTATTAACGATGTCAGCAAAGTACTGCAATATATACACATAGCATCACGCCTGTTTACCCCCGAAAGGTCAGGCAGATGTGTACTATCCTACTAATATTATAAATGCGAGATTTTATGAGGATGGATGTTTGTTACTCTTTCCGCAATAACTACTAAACGGATTTGGATGATATTTGGCACACAGATAATTTATAACCTGGATAAACACCTAAGATACTTTTTATCCCAACTGGACTCGATTCTGAAGTCCACACAGATGACGTCACGGGAAGCAGCTAGTTTATTAGGTATATATAACCGATGCAGTTAATAGTCCCATGTGTTGAGGACTATAACTAGACAGGGACGATTCCAAACTGCGCACTGTTACTGAAAATTTCATGACATAAAAACCAATAATTATATCTTTTCTGTGAAGGGTAGGATTTTTTTATCGAAGATGGATCTACGTTTGCCCACCAACTCGCCTGATGGTAAGCGACGGTGTGGAGCACGTATATCCAAAATAAATCTATTCACTCTTAATTAGAGTGGCTATCCACTCTACTTAAGAGTGAATAGATTTATTTGGGTAGAACGATATTTGGAGAGTTGATGCAACTGCCCAGACCCGTCTCCCACAACGGTTGCACCGGACTTCATTCCGAAACATGACTATGTCTCTTCACACCTTCACGGCTTCGTCCGGTGGGTGATTACCAGCGGCCGAAGCCTTCCCACCAGAGTTGTGTTGTCTGTTTTGCACCACCCAGGAGCCACATGTAGGGATTCCTTTTTAAGGGTGCACTCCTACGGACGCGGGTAACTCAGTCGAATATACAAAATAAACTTTGGGCGTTAAAATATTCAGAGTAAAGTGTCAAAAAGACTAGCATCGTTGCCACGTTAGATGGATTGCCATGTAATGTGATAATCATGCCACACTGCTGCTTCTTTGACCAAGAAACAAGCCAATCCTCTGGTCATGCGAAATATCGACTGTTCTCCGAAAAATATCTATGTCACTCGGATCACAAGACCCGAGCGTTCCGACCCCAAACAGTCACGCTCCACATGCATGCTCAGCGAACTCTAAAGTTATAAATTGTATGTGGAAAAAGAATACGGTCATGAGCAGGATTCGAACCTGCGCCGCCCGGATGAATACTACAGGCGCTCTGATCGCTAAGCCATCTCGACCTCTGCTGCTTTTTGTATGATATTGTTAAACACGCATGAGAAATCTGATGTATGCTGTACCCAATCAAAATGCAGAGGAAATATTTACTCTTATATTCTGTGCAGTAAACGGTTACGTAGTCATAGTACAGAAACCAATTTCCTCTTTATTCTTCCTACTTCCTGTTCACTCTAGCTACATAACTTTTTTTCTTGCGTACAAAAATGATGACCGGATTTATGCTGTGAAGAAGCGGTTGGCTGCTCTTGTAACGGAATTTCGATTCCGTATTAATATTTGTAGAGAATATAGGTGCATGACAGGTGATAAAAAATTTTGATTATAATTGATGTAAAATGTTTGAGTAGTAAATTTCTAAAACCTATCCCTTAATTAGTAAAGAATACAGAAAAGTTTAAAAGATTTTAATAAATTATGGTTTTGGTTTCACAATAAAACATTACACAAACAAATATAGATAAATCCTTCAAACGAATTAACGCTTGCGTAGTGAACTCTAGTTTTAAGGTAAGCAGAGTAGGATTCGAACTGGATAAAAATAGTCCAGGCGCTCTGACCAACTTAGCCATCTTAACCTCTGCTCACTACGCCAAAATCTTCTTCCATATTGTATTGCGTGTTTTGGTGACGTCATTAGTACATATTTAGTCCTTTTTTATTTAGTTTTTTTCTTTCCACAAACCTTTTTTACTACACACGAGCAGTTTTTACCCCAAGGTCCTCATGGATACAAACTTCATATTTCTCAACACAACCATGATACAAAATAAAAATACTTACTAATGTGGGGAAACCATCAGTAAAATTATATATATAAAAATCTCGTTAAAGAAAAGTTCGTTACACAAAAAAAATACCTGAAAAAAACATTAATATTACTGTAACTATCGGGTTTCATATTATTTTGTGTACTACGTTTTTCACCAATAAACCTACCACTCTTTCCAAACAATACATATTTACTCATACCACGTCGATGTATGAAATTATTAACGGCATAATTAGAGCTCGAGAGACCAGATTCTGCATCGCATGTCATAGCTTCGATTAGCAAGTATTTTTATTGGGCTTATTGCCAAGCTAATTATGTATTTGTGCATGCTCTCACCTATGGTTCAGGAGGAATACCTGTAGAGAATAGCTAAAGAAGAGGTACGTTTAAGTTTCTTATTAATTGGACAATAATACAATAGGAACCTAAAGAATAAATGGATATTAAAAGGAAACTACCAGCGAAAAAAATTATAATTTGTTTTTAATTGGTCAGCGTTTCGAAGTTATTGGAGTGGATCAATATCGTCGCCAATGAGTTATTGAATACGTCCTTGAAATATCTTGGAATCTCGCCTGAGAGACGATATTAGATAATACCTGTCAGGTTTCAAGGCCATATTGAAGATCCTTTCATGTCTAATGATTTAATAAGAAATTAATTTAGGTATCTCAAATTGTTCTAAGAGCTATTATATTTTAAATTACTGATTTCGGTAACAATAGTTTTTTTTTTGAAACTCAACAGAACTTTAGACTTGGATTGTATTAGAAATTTTTTTAAGGGTAACTTAAAAATAAAATACTTTAAAAACTCGAACATAACTACGTAAAAATCGCGCTCTGAAAAGTATAAATAAATATTCTTGTCTGACATTCTGATCTTCAAACTACTCAATATTTATCATCTCATAAATAGAGAATTTTCATATAATTTTTAATTGAACACATGGGCATAGTGATGTTCAGGGGATAACCGTGGTCATATACACCTAAAACTAAAGCTGCTGTAATAGGGAAGTACCTCCACCTTGCAGAAAATTGTAGCCAAATAAGCTATTTTGTAGTGTTGTGTTCCTAATAGTGAGTAAGATTGCCAGTGCTCCCTAAGGAAGCGTTGTGTTGGCAGTAGGAAGGCCGTTTTTGTCCTCTATATTGCTAACTCAGCGATGCCTTTTTAGGGAAGGCAACGCACAAGTGGTACCCCTTAGACGCTTCAGATCAGGCGGGCCTTGTGCTTGTTTGACACCTTATTGATTAGTGGTACGAAACAGTAGGAGGAGTATACATAGTCGAGTCGACACTATTCAGTAAGTTTCATTGGTTCGCTTTCGCTTTTTTCAATACAAGTGCCGAATCGAATAGACAACGGTAAAAAAACAAAAAAAAACTGATTTGTTTTAGACAAGAATTTAACAAGTTTATTACAAAAAATATTTAACTGGCAATGGCGAGTATCAAGCATAAATGGATTCAAGGAAATTTCTACATTTCAAGAAAAGATAAAACTCTTTGCTTACGCCTGTTATTATTGCTAGTTCAATGAAGTTAAACCTTAAAATAAAATAGTTTGTGTCTATACTAACTTTACCTTCTTTAAAAATAAAACGTTTCTTTACAAAATTAATGGTATAAAAAACTGTATGTATTACGTGTAAAACTCCGTGATAATAATGTTTTTTTTTTATTAATATGTCGGCTCGTTAATTATGAATATCAATTATTATTACTCCTTAGGTACACCAACCATTCTTCAATACATGCAAAGCACCAGCCTTAAAAGGGAAATCAACTAGGTACTTAGCATTACATTATGTAAATACCATGCAAAAAGACACAAACCCCGATCGTACACTGATACTTCTTTTGATTTTAATGTCCTTCAACGCCTGTAGGGTTAGTTTTTTGTAAAGGTCTCTTAGCTACAACGGTTTCGTGTAATGAGACATACTACAATGAATAGCTTTTAATTTGTCAACACAAGGTAGGTCATTGACACGTGCTATTAATATTGTTTTTCTGCTAAAGCCATTGTCCAGTAACAATGAAAGTCGACAACTAACATTATTAGATTACTGGAATTGTTTCTGCACACTGCGCGTCCATTTGTATTGCTTTGTTCAAGATATTACTTACTGATTTTCTTCACATATTGTGAGATGCCATTGTTATCCAACAAAATTGTTCTTAAGGTTGGTGTCAGCAGTTTATTCCACAAAGCCAAACATCAGAAAGGAAGATAATAATAAACAGAATATAAATCTGACATCTGGAAAGAAATGTAGGACTTATTGTATCCGGTTGGTGTCGGAGCAAAAAGTCATAATATTGAATCACGCCTATATTTCCCGACGGGGTAGGCAGAGGTGTACACAGTTGTACACCCATATTCCGCCAATCCTATTATTAAGTCCCATGTTAACTACCTCGGTGGTCTAGTAGTTCCAAGCCCAACTGCTGAGCATGAGGTCTTGGGTTTGATTCCCGGGTCGGGCAAAGTGTTATTGGGTTTTTCTATTAGGAAATTCTCGATAGCAGCCCGGAGTTAGGAATTGTGCCCGGTAGATGGCAATAGGCTCACCACCTATTATATGGGACTTAATAACAGCATTGGTGAAATGTGGATATACAATGTACTTTGGGAATACAAGCGTGATGCTATGTTATCTTATATTAAGTCCCATGTAATAGGTGGTGAGCCTATTGGCATAAGCGTCTTCTGTCCGCAGAATTTTCGTAAAAAGGGGTACTTACAAAGTTTTGTTACACGTATTAATATATAGATACGCATTATACTTGGTATCTCTGTTTGATTCTAAATAAAAATCTTTCTTTCTTCATTCTTCGAGTAGGTACCTAACAATAGAGCCGGTTGAAAATCTCAAAATATATCCCCGAATGTGGATCCTCCCAAACTTAAATATCCTAAGTAAACCGCGCACTTAATCAGGGACTTTTCTTAGTTACGACTATTTGTTTGGTGCAACTCTACTTACAGAAGCGAGTGAGTGCTTATACTAAATACTACTTTGAAAAATAAACTATTGTCTGGATTGCAAGACGTTCTAACTGCTTCTTATACAATGTTGCTATTATTTTACTTGGGAATAAATATGTTTCATTGAAATGTGAAAGTGGCAATTCTACTAGATGACGATTTTTATTGTTTTCTGTTTAAACTTTTACGATCACAATACAGGAAAGATATGAATCAAAAGTGGGGACTAGATATATATTTTTGTATAATAACTTTCGTAAGACACATTCATATTAATTATTGTTCAACGGTTATTATTCACGTGCATTCTTCGGGATTGCCCAACTAGTTTCGAACTCGAACGGAACTCTTAGTCATGAGCTGAGCCTGCAGCGATGTCGCGAGTAAAACTGCGGGCTTAACTCGTGACAATCCCGAAGAATGCACATGAGTAATAACCGTTGAACAATAATTAACTAGATATATTTATTGTATCGTCAGTACATACATACGTAACCAGCACACCTGAGAGATGTTCTCAATGGTGTGTAAAGCCATGTCGACGGCCTACTAGAGCTTAAACCGCAGCTCTGACTAGGCAGCGGTGTGGGCACGGCTCTTTTTGTCGACACATTTGTCTATTTTAAACATAAAATTTGACATAAATGTTGATAAGACGATAAAATTCAATACATTAAATCTTTTATCGAGTCGAAAAGTTTGTTGAAAAGATCCGTGCTCCACGACTACGACGTTAAAAGAAAAATAAATTGTTACAAAACATTAATGCTTTTTCCTTGGCCCAGAAACCAATTCCTCAACCACTGTGCAAATTGTGTCAATTACTAGAACATTCTTATAACAATAAGAAAAAAAGTAATTTGTGAAACCATACTAACATACAGATGATTTCCTTTGATTAAACCGGATTCCTAGAAATGGCGATATACTCACCCCATATGGGACCCTACCCCATCCCCGTAAACTGACAACATACCCTTACCAACCCTTCTGAGATTACAAGCGTGTCAAATTTGTCCAAACTACCTACAGTGTTATGGAAAATATATAGATCGAATGAGTATTATGGGAAATTTTCTTTCTTCTGTCCTATTAAACCTAAGCCCAGGGTGATCAGTAGGCGGATTCGCTAACTCGCTTGAAATCACAATGATAGTCACGTTTTCGTCGTATATTATAGATTGAGTTGCTTAGTTTATGGCTGTATGGACAGTATTAGAGTGTCCGTCTCTACAGCTGTCGAATTATAACTGTGCATGCCTGAAGTTGTACGCTAATATGCTGCGTGATACTAAACTTTACGATTAAATCGGCACGGCGTATTCGTGATCTGGTAGGAGCGCAGTAACAGCGTGCTGTGTCACTCACTCCTTTACATTCTGTCAATACATCTATATCGCTCGCTCAGGGGCCGAGAACAGTCAGTGCCAGTTTTAAAATCAAAACTACATGGAACATTATAAACTGTGAAATGGGAAAGACGACAGTACGGAGTCGTGACTTTCATCTTAAAATCAATAATATGGACATTAAAGCGGATGTGGAGGTGGCAGCTGAGTTTGAAAATTTCTTTACCAATATTCCTATTCTATCAACCAAAACTCTGCTATCTTCGTCCACATCTGCCTATTCTATACTAAAAGAAAGTGTAATTGAATGTGACAGATTTTTTTAATTTTCAGTTGTGAACGCGCGAGACATTATAGAAACCTTCAAAAGTATTGATATGAAAAAGACTGCCGACTTATGGGGGCAGTCTGTTCAGACTATCTCTTTTATAATTGATGTTATTTCACCCTACTTAGCAACTGTTTTCAATTCTTGTGTCGCATCTGGCGTATTTCCTGACTTGATGAAACAAAGCAAAGTAATCCCACTGTTCAAATCCGGCAGCACCTCTGATCCCACAAATTTTCGACCTATTTCTATACTACCCACATTAAGTAAAATCTTTGAAAAACTAATTCTAGCTCAAATGTTAAGACATTTTAATAAATACAATTTACTTCATACAAAACAGTTTGGTTTTACTAAGGGTCGTTCAACTACGGATGCGGGCGTGGAATTGCTGAAAAATATTTTCGGGGCCTGGGAGCACTCGCAAGATGCTCTCGGTATTTTTTGCGACTTATCCAAGGCCTTCGACTGCGTACATCATTTTACACTCATCAGGAAATTACACCACTATGGAATCAGGAACAAGGCTCTTGACCTTTTGACTTCTTATTTAAACAATAGAATTCAAAGGGTCGATGTTAATGGTAAGAAATCTGCAGGTTCTGCAGTCACTATGGGTGTCCCGCAGGGTTCGATTCTAGGACCATTTCTGTTTCTTATTTATATCAATGATCTGCCTTATTATGTCAAGGATAAACATGAGATTGTATTGTTTGCGGATGACACGTCTCTCATTTTTAAAATAAGAAGACAATTAAAAGAATTTGACGAAGTCAACAATGCGCTCTCTGATGTTGTCCGGTGGTTCAATGCAAATAATCTTCTTCTAAATCAAAATAAAACTAAACTCATTAAGTTTTCAACGCCAAATGTTCGGCACTTACAAACTAATGTATTACTTAATGGAGTAGATTTGAGCCCTGTCGAGTCAACGGTTTTCTTAGGAATAACTATTGATGCTAAATTACAATGGGGCCTCCATATAAAGAAATTGTCTGGTAGACTTAGTTCAGCAGCCTATGCTGTAAGAAAAATTAGACACCTAACCGATGTGGATACAGCTAGATTAGTCTATTTCAGTTATTTTCATAGTATTATGTCATATGGGATTCTTCTCTGGGGAAACTCTGCGGATATTAATACCATCTTTGTTTTACAGAAAAGAGCTGTTAGAGCTATTTACAACCTGGGTCCAAGGGTATCTCTCAGAGAGGAGTTCAAAGAAATAAATATTCTAACTGTTGCTTCACAATATATATATGAAAATTTATTGTATGTGTATAAAAATATTTCAAATTTTACCAAATTATCTGATGTTCATAATGTTAATACTAGAAAAAAACACAACCTTTCTGTACATGCCACTCGACTCCACAGAGTAGGCAACTCGTTCATGGGTCACTGTATACGCTTTTATAATAAGCTGCCCATTGATATTAGAAATTTAAGCTACAATAAATTTAAAAAACTTATAAAATCCAAACTATGTAAAAAAGGATATTACACAATCTCAGATTACCAAAACGACAAAAATGCATGGGACTGAGTGCACTGTGCAAAAAACTCTTGACATGGAAAATACTTATTTAATGCATTTTATTGACATCCTAATGACATTTTGTAAACAATTATGAATATTTCTGACATTCCATTTGACATTTTGTGAATAATTCATTGTAAATGTGAGCATCATGTAGGATAAGTACTTTTATATCATGATTCGTAACTGTCTGGTGGTTTTGAGTATTTTAGCTGGCCTACGCAAATGTCCTGCTGATCTGGTATCGTCTTGCGACGGGTCGTTGAGTTCCCTTAATTATGGTCGAGCTACACGATGACTGATGCATACGTGCCGTCAGTAAGGACAGGTCAACTTGAAACTGCTATGGCTCTTTCTTCAAAAGGCCACTCCAGACGCCCTACATGATTACGCTCACATAGCCTTATATTCTGATGTCTGGACTTTAAAAGAGACTGTGACCTCTGAGTTTGTTTCGGCTTTTCTTCTCAGAGGTAGTCAGACAGGAAAAGCCGGCGCCTTCTAGTTTTTAATTTGACATGTAAAAGAGTTCCAAAAAACCTATTTACAGAATAAATGATTTGATTTGATTTGATTTGATTTTGCCATAAATGTTTTGCGGTCGTGTTGATTTTCCTAATTTAAATATTTACCACGTCAACAGTTTTCTATATAACTGTCCCTGCGCGACAAAACCGACGCGACCTTAAATTTAAAATATATACTAATATAGTAGCTATGGTGCACCAACGAATACTAAGACGACACAAAACGGGCTGCCAATGTTCTTCTGCATATTGCCCTATGGTAAATAAAGCGTGTATGTCTTGTTCTCATGTTTTAATAATTAATAACACTCATTGTATTCCGAGATATTATATATTTATCATTTTGACAAACAAATACTGGGTATTAGTGAAGAACAGCCAAGTGTATGAAGTATATTAAACTCAACTAAGAACGATTGACCTCATAATACGATATTATTGTTCTATTTTACAAACTCCCATCCTATCATTACAAGGTAAACTTGTAGAACTTTTAACCCTTCAAACATTTGTTCCTAATAATCTCTGCTCATCAGTAGGGTAATATAAGTTAGTATAATATCTTAAGTTCCTTATCTAACGGAACGAATCAAGGGGAGCTATTTGCAAACCAGTGTAGCATTTGTTTGCCGAGCCGGGCAAGTAGCCATTCGGCTGGAAAATGGGTCAGTTGCCTGATTGCTAGCAATGCATAGTCTTGATAACTACTTACTCGACAAATTATGAAAATATAGACAAGGGAATAAGAATAATTATCTAAAGAGGCAGTGTATCAGAAAGTGATCCTTCTCAAAACGGCATGAATTGTGAAGAGGTTCCTCTTTCTGGTCCCCAATCGCTGGTAGCTTGGACTCTGTTCCCATGTCGGTGGCCTGCTATTTTTTACATATATTTTTAATGTTTTTTAGATATCTACTTATAAATGTAATTAGTGCACCTATAAAACAAATAAATGGAATCATGTAACTATTATGTAAAAAGTAATTTACGGGTATATTTGTAAAACGTACTAGCGCATGCGAAAATAATAATAAATTACTTTTTATTTGCGGCCGTATTTTCCTTTACACAAAAAGTTATTTATTTGAGATTTTTATTTATTAACTTTCATGAGGTATATGCATTTATTAATTATTCTTCACCAGTTACTACTCACGAGCAGTAAACAACAAAGAGTTTGACTCGCGACATCACCGCGGGATTAGCTCAAGACTAAGGGCTCCGTTCGAGTTCGATACTAGTCGGGCCTAGTAACTGGTGAACAATAATTAATATTCGAGATTTGTATCAAATGCTCGAATTAAAAGATACGTGTATGACAAATGTTAAAGAATTGAATCAAAAGCCTATTCGTGATTTTAGCTACATGTGATCTAATAATTCGTAGGAAGATATGTACAAACCAGTGTAGCATTTGTTTGCTGAGCCGGGCAAGTAGCCAGTCATGTAGGAAATAGGTCAGCTCGCCTGTTTGCTAGCAATAAGTTACCGACAACTCAATAGCTACTTACGCATCGCTGCGGTTATTAAATAAACGCAAAACTGCTATAAGGCCCATTAATTCTGGATGAAGAACGCAGTTTATTTTTATAGTAATATTGATTGACCCTAGGTCTCTTTTTAAATATAACTATAAGGGCACAAATAAGCACATAACCCGCCTGGTGGCAACATCATGAACATAACTCGCGCGTAGCCGGCCTTTTTAAAGGACTCGCTACGTCAACATAAATACACAAGACCAAAAACAATAAACAGTAGGGGGGCCTACTGCCAAAACAATCCATACTAATATTATAAATGCGAAAGTAACTCTGTTTGTTTGTTTGTTTGTTACCTTTTCACGACTAAACGGCTGAACTGATCGTAATAAAATTTGGCAAGGAGATAGATTGGACATTGGAGAAGGACATAGGTTACCTTTTGTCACGCAGACGAAGTTGCGGGCACCAGCTAGTACTAAATAAAACAGCAATTACTCATTAAATCATGAAATACACGGCGGTTTTACGTGAATAAGTAATGATTACAATAAAAATTTGATGTCATGAATTCGCTATTCATACGTCGTAGTGTTTTCCTTACAACCCGGTACTAAAAATAAGCCTCTCTATCGCATATATAAAAATAAGATATTCAAGAATTCAATTAAACATGTCCTATTCACACTGAAACAAATGTAAACTGCACGCCGCAGCAACTACAAACACTTCTCAGTAACCTTCTCACTGCGTAAATTCAGTCTCTTCTGCAGTTTAGGAATCAAGTGGAAACTTCACAGTTATGTCATGCCGCATATTGCATGTTACAGCACATATGTATAAAGTGCGGCGACATACGAATTCATACCTGCGAGGTAATTGCGCTACTCGCTTTCAATGCCAAAAAGTTTAAATTTGTCATAAATTGCTCTATAACGTAAAAATTCCTATTCTACCCCCTCGACTACTAACAAAACATTAACATAGCATCACTCCTGTATTTTTCGAAGGGGTAGGCAGGATTGTACAAAGTTGTACACCCACATTTCACCAATGCTACTTTTAAGTCCCATGTAATAGATGGTAACTGTTGATCCCATTTCGATTTAGAATTTCCTAACAGAAAAACTCGATCACACTTTGCCCGACCCGGAAATCGAACCCGAGACTCAGCAGTCACGCTTGGGACCACTAGACCAAATAGGCAGTTGCAAAATGTGGTATACATTGCGTCGATCTTATTATTCGAGATGAGTCTTATTGTCGAACGGTGATAGCCTAGTGGCATGACCGTTGGACTAATAAGTCAAAGTTCGCAAGTTCGAATCCAACGCACCCACCACTGTCTTTTCGAAGTCATGTGCGTATTCATGTGCGGTCTTAGAAATACGGTCTTAGAAATACGGCTCTTAGTTTAATTAGATCATATCTACAAAATAGGATATTAAAAGTTCAAGTAAATGGTGTTAACTCATTAGGGTCTGAAATTAAAATGGGGGTTCCTCAAGGCTCAATATTAGGTCCGTTCCTTTTTTTAGTTTATATAAATGATTTGCCCTATTTGCTTAAAGACCAGCCGAAAATGGTGTTATTTGCAGATGATACCTCTTTAATTTTTAGAATAGATAGACGCGTACCTAATCCTGATGATGTAAATAACACTATCCTTCAGGTTCAAAATTGGTTCGCAGCAAATAACTTAGTGCTAAACGGCAAAAAAACTAAATGCATAAGATTTGCTTTACCGAACGTGCAAAGAAGTGAATGTAATATTGTGTTAGATAAAGAAAAGTTAGAATTCGTAAATAAAACGGTTTTCTTGGGAATTACGTTAGACGAGAAACTACAATGGGGTCCTCATATAACATCACTTGCAGGAAGGCTTAGTTCAGCTGCTTACGCAGTTAGAAAAATTAGGCAACTAACAGATATAGATACCGCGAGACTGGTGTACTTTAGCTACTTCCATAGCATCATGTCTTACGGTATTCTGCTGTGGGGACGGGCTGCTGACATCGAATCGATTTTTATACTACAGAAGAGAGCTGTCAGGGCCATATATAATCTACGTCGTCGCGAATCTCTTAGAGAACTTTTTAAGCAGATTAATATTATGACGGTACCTTGCCAATACATTTATGAAAATATTATGTATGTGAGGAAAAACCTGAATCTTTTTGTAAAAATATCTGATAGGCATAATTATAATACTAGAAATAAAAACAAAATTGCCCAACCACGGTTTAGATTATCCAAAGTTCACTCATCTTTCATGGGATACTGTATTAAATGTTACAATAAAATTCCTCCTAATATTCAGGAACTAAATGAGAAAAAAATTAAAATCTATATAAAGCGCACATTATGCAAACAAGCATATTACAAATTAGGAGACTACATTGAGGATAAAAATGCTTGGAAACGTGCTGGTCCTGCTCCATAGGACAACTCAACCAGTACAGCCCATCTGCTTACTAATCTATCTCAATTTTGTCAGGCGTATACGCAATGCATGTTACTGTTAAATGTTATATATAAAAAGAGAGAAAAAACTCTTAATTTTTTTTATTAGACTCATAACTTCTTTATTGTAAATGTGAGCACCATGCAGCCATTAACATTATTCTAGTAACGTGACTTGAGGTCTGGTAGTTTGAGATGTCATACTCACATAAATGTCTTACTATGGTGGCGTATGTGTTGGGTCATTCTGTTCCCTTAAATATGGTTAAATATGGCGTGATACTCGTGAACGGGTGCCACAAGTTGGGACTGGTCAGCTCTAAACTACCAAGACTTGTAACTATTGTTGGAATTTTGTATCTTCTATTGTACCTACGTGTACAACTATATCTGCATCGTTATCACATAATGTCTTTTTATTAATAAATGTACCTAAATTATTGTAACACAACATTTTAAAAGAGTAACCATGGAGTTTCTTGCCCGTTCTTCTCCATAGGAATCTACATTTTGGAACGTGGCATTTCTTGACTTTCAAAAGTACCTTTATATGGTCTAATTGGAATAAATGATTTTGACTTTGACTATGACTTTGACTTTATTTTAAATGAATGATCACTTGCTTAAAGTGGTGAAGGAAAACATCATGAGGAAACCACCACACCTGAGAGATATTCTCGATGGTGTGTAAAACCATGTCAGAGACGTACGGGTGGTTTAAACTCTGACACTAGGTAGTACGATACTTCTTGTACACGATAAGAAGAAGATTGTCCAACGGTCAAATTAAAGAATTTAAAGTTAGTTGCGGAATTACCAACATATATAATATATTAATACAATCATGTTTCATCCCAATTTTAAGCAATACTGGTGGATATACTGTTAACAATCCCTTTCAATTATTAATCATACTTTAATGTATATGTAATATCTATAACATATACAGACTGCGTCGTGGGTCTAGTGGTCCCAAGCGCGACTGCTGAGCATGAGGTATCGGGTTCGATTCCCGGGTCGGGCAAAGTGTTATTGAGTTTTTCCGTTAGAAATTTCTCAGTAGCAGCCCGGAGTTTGGAATTGTGCCCGGTAAATGGCAATAGGCTCACCACCTATTACAGACTTAATAACAGCATTGGTGAAATGTGGGTGTACAGCTGTGTACACCTCTGCCTACCCCTTCGGGGAAAACAGGCGTGATGCTATGTATGTATAACATATATTGTTGGCATACAATCCATACAATTGGTTATTCAATTATTTTATTTGATTAATTTAAATTAATCCATTGTGTAAGTAAGTTTCATGTTTTATATTTTCTGTAATTTTTAATTTTTAACTTGGTTAACATACATTGGTGGTAACAATAGCTTTCATATTTTGTTAACGGTTTTATTTATATCATACTGTGTCCTATATAATAGTTTTATATATCAACAGTAGGCTTACTCTTGAAAATAAAACCACTCGATTGGCATTAGAAATTTAGTGGTCGGCGATTATGAATGATTGGTATAATCGAATTACTGTTTAATACTAATGCTGATAATCGATTATGAAATTAGTTACTAATATGTTTTCATAATCGAATGACGTTACTTATTTGTACCTACTACTAATTCTGTTGTAAAAAGTCGAGAGACTCGAGAGTCACTTTTTGGCTTTTTTCGTGGAGTAATTTAACACTAAAGTTTACTTATTTTAGTTTTATAGATAAGAACACTACTGACCGTGTTTCGATCTTTTTGCTCTGTATCTACCGTGACTACTAACAAAATTAGTAATTACTAGTCTGTTATTATCGAGATATCTCGAGACATCTTCAAAATCGAATGATTTCATTAGTATATCTCATAATCGCAGACCACTATTGGAAATATGTCAGGTCATACGTTAAATGCAAAAATGTCTTAAAAATAATTAAAGAATCGGGATACTAATAAACCGAGATGCTTAAAAATTAAGATAACTATGATGAAGGTAAATTTATTTTAACATAAAAAATTCATTTTTGTTAAAATAAATTTATATTATATAAACAGTGTTTTATGGCACTGATTTAATATTGGAATAGGATTGGAATTGGTATTAACTCCAAGAGTAACCCCCAACCCCCTTTCCGTTTTTGACGGTGGCCAAATTGAAAGCGGTTCATCTACCTCATATAAATATTTTTAACTATTTATTATCGATTAGAAATTGAAATATAGACCTTATAATTATCGATTTGCAAAAGTGAAACAAATTACCCATATATAGTATCATATACTACAGTCGGTGTCCTTTCCGCTGTCGCGCCACATGCGAATCACCAATGGTATGGCGCTGTGCTAATCCTATTCATAGTATACCAACATTTTTTAAACAAGCTGTTCCATGAGCAGTGGCGGATTTACCAGCAGGCTGAGTAGGCTGGAGCCTAGGGCGGCGGATTTTACGGGGCGGCAAATTTGGCTTACTCCACCTTATAAGTAGTACATGATTGAGCTTTTCTTAGCTCTGAAATATACCCAAAAACTACTTTTTGTTCTTGTACACTAGATCGTGGGTTGTAAAAATAGTCTAGGAACTGACACTATCAAAGTGTCAGTTCCTTCCCTTAATTTATAATTACGCAATAATTGGAAAAAGCTGATGTAATGAGGACGATAGTGCACTAATCATAAAGTTGCAATTCCATTGACAAAAAATATGGAATTAATATGAATGTGAACTAGGGTATCGAATTGCAGAGGTTAGTAGGGGCGGCAAAATTTTAATAGCCTCCTGGCGGCAAATGTGTAAATTCGCCACTGTCCATGAGGCTGATAAAGAGACTAATGTCCTTTGATATAATAATTTGATTTGATAAAAAATATATTTAAATATAGTACTATGTATTTGTATAAGTTTCCCGTTGTACCTGAAATAAAAAAGGAAATCTATTTTACACGCTAGGAGCGTCGATTTATATAAAACTAAAGATAATTACTGGTCCGGGTCTGGGTGAGGGTGCATGTGAGACTATGTCTGTAAAGGCATCCCAAACGCTGGAGAAATTCCTAGTGTGTAACGTGTGCACTCATAACGTGTATTTGGTAAAAAGGTTTATAGCAATAATAAGTTTATTAATTTAATCATTTCAATTAAAGATAAATCTTTGAAAAGCATTAACGCATGCTTAGCGAACTCTCAAGTTATAATATTAAATGGAAAAATAATACGGACGCGAGCAGGATTCGAACCTGTGCCTCCCGGATAAATACTCCAGGCGCTCTGAGCACTAAGCCATCTCGACTTGTGCTCACCACCGCGAATTCTTCATCCATATTTTAACACGTCTTATGGCGACGTCATTGCTATCTATTCAGTCCCTATACAGGTGACCGAAATATTTAATTAATAATCAATTCATTTGGACCGACCGTGACAAATCTGCGTTTCACAAGAGATAATTGCGAACTACACGTGAAGCACGAATATAGGGAGCCGGAAGTATGAAATGTGGAAAAAAGAAATTGGAAAATAAAACTTAAAAAAATTTACTCCGAAAGTAGTTTTATTTAATGTCCTTATTCATAATTTGCTATATACCTTCAAATTTCAAACAGTAGGTAGACTCAATACAACATTTATTCTTTGTCCATAATATTGGTTGATTCCACAGATGATGGGTAAGGGTTATTAATTATTTATTTATTATACACAAAGGGAACGGGTTATTATAATAAAATATCTATAATACAATCGACGTAGCAGTAAATTTAAATTTACCCTCAAAATAAGGGATAGGCGTTTTTTCCTATTTTCCAAGCGAAAGGTGTGATAGTACGGCGGTTGCAAATCCATATTACTTCATTCAAGATCTTACTACTCGCTTCCAAAGCAATATTTTAAGTCAAATTGAGATAACAAATATCAATAACAGCAATTTCTTTGTAATAATATACCAACTTTTCATCTTGAACAGAGATTGAAGAAAAACACTATTGTTTGTTTTTCACAAATTGATACTGCGAACTTTTGAAATAGGATAAAAACCGTTATTTCTTCTTGTTCCGGGAAAAATGGAGACAGAATATCAAGTCAACTTAGCGAAATTCTATAGATATCTTTTGAAGTACCTACCCATCCATCCGGCAGACGTTGTCCTATTAATTATTGTTCAACGGTTTTTAATCACGTGCATTCTTAAAATACCTCAGTGCCTCAAGACAAATAAAGTCTACAACAGTGTGTGTTGCCAGTGACGACGTACGAAACTGAGACGTGGTCTCTTACTATGGGCCTCATACGCAAGCTCAAATTTGGAGAGGGCTAAGCTCGGCGTGATCGAATCAGAAATGAGGAGATCCGCAGAAAAACGAAGGTCACTGACATAACCCAGCGATCTTATTAGCAAGTGGCAATGGGCAGGGCACATAGCTCGAAGAACTGACGAACGCTGTAGCAGAAAAGTTCTCGAATGTAGACTACGATTAGGCAAGCGCAGCGTGGGACAACCGCGACGGACTGATTACCTGATAAAAGTCGCTGGGAGACAGTGGATGCAGGCCGCAATGGATAATTCCCGCTGGAGATCTTTGGGGGAGACCTATGTTCAGCACTGGACATCTATACCTAGCATATTATGAGCATTCTTCGGGTTTGTCTACAACAACTATAGCTAAGAACCATCCAGGTGAACTAAGCTATTATCCAGGTACAAGTACAAAATTGTTCAAGCCGTTTAGGAGGAAAAGAATTACGGATGCATATGGATTTTCCACACTTAAAAAAAACATCCACATAACACCGATTTTTGAAAAACATCTTATCATCTTTACTTTAACATCTTTAAGTTTGAATACTAACACGCTATGGGTTTCTGTAAAGCCTGCAAATAAATGATTTTTATTTATTTATTAAGTCTCATGTAATAGCCGGCGAGCTAATTGCCATCAATGGGGCAAAATCCAAAAAAAACTAACTGAAAATATCATATGTTAATAAAACAACTTTTAACCAGATTAATCGCATCGTCGTCCTTCGACCATGAATACCGCAAAGTGTTCTAATCATCACGCGATTAATACGGTTAAAAGTTGTTTTATTATAGTGTGTAGTTATCTTGGAAACCTATGATATTTCTAATAGAAGAGGCCATTAAAACTTTGCTCGACCGGGGAATCTAACCCAAGACTTCACGCTCAGCAGCCCCGCTTACGGCCCCGTAAGCGGGGCTGATGAACGAGACAGGAACAAAATGTTTTTTTTTAAGTTGTTTGCCTTTTTGATACCATTAAGCTTTTCATAAATATAGCAGGATCTCATTAATTTTAATGTTCCTCTAAAGTCTCAACAAGTTTGCAACAATAATATCTAAGTTATATTCCCTGAAGTTACGAATCTTATTCAATTGTATACATTTTAACATGTAAAAAAGCTTACTCACGAAAGTATTCCTGAATTTTATTTCCATGTTAACAATATATTCGGCGTAAATATCGACGCAATTATTATCTATACTAAGGTTTCATAAAAAGGTCTGGGTATCCTGAGAGACCTTGCACGTTATTCCGAATTTCTTCGTAAACTTTTTTATACTCTATGCTTATGGTAACGCCGTCAGCATAATCTCGATGGCGCGGTTGGTACGTCAAGAGAGCGGCTGCTGCGCCATGTGTCACCGTTATGATTAGCACATGGAACAAATATTTCTATGATCTGCAAATAATTGTTACGAATTCAAGATAAATCTTTGAAAAGCATTAAAGCATGCTTAGCGAACTCTAAAGTTATTATATTAAATGGAAAAAGAATACGGTCGCGAACAGGATTTGAACCTGCTCCTCCCGGATATGTCCACTAAGTCGAGATGGCTTAGTGGTAAGAGCGCCTGGAGTATTCATCCGGAAGGCGGAGGTTCGAATCCTGTCGCGACCGTATTCTTTTTCCATTTAATATAATAACTTTAATTGTTACGAGTTTGAGTGTGCGTGTGGAATATACAAATGTTTGTAAATGCAACCACGATAGGTACAGGACAAATGCTGAGTTTTAAATTTTGATAAAGAAATAAAACATCTTGTGACTCCTTTCCAAATGTTTTAAAAGTATATATTAGAATCCATTTCTTTTCATCTTAACTGATGTGCACATTATAAATTCCTTCACAAACAATACTATAGGTGAAATTTAATTCATTGGTAATATTTTAACCTCGTATTATAATGATGATACTGTAAGTAAGCTGTTTAAACCTAAGAATAGTATTTTTTTATTACATCTCTGCCCAAAAAATAAGAGAGTTATATTTTTAGTATGTATTTGTTTGTGAGTTTCTTTATTCCATCATAACTATAAAATGTTGGATCCGAATTAGTAAAAAAGAAAATGATACCATAAATAATAGAAAGTGCGTTTAAAAAAAATATTTCTAATGAATTAAATATTACCCTGTATAACAATAACTGGTTCATAATCAACGACGGATACCTATATCAAGTAAACACGTCTCACAGAGGTTTGTACGTAACCGGATGCCTTTATGTTTACTCTTCGGACTGACAACGCAGAGACGAAGTGAGGGCGAATGTTCTACTATTAGCGAAGTTTGGTCTCAAACCTATGTATTGAGTTTGATCAGTACTGTACATGAATTTATAATTGGTGAAGTTTATGGTAGGTAGATTGTGTCATAGTTTAAGATATATTTAATTGACATTGTGGGTTACGTGAATTTGATAGAGTTGTCCTATGAAGTTGTTACCTCTGGCTGATGTTTTTTATGATAAGTTGTTTGAAGTATTGTACCACAAGTACAGGGGTGATATGATGAAAACGAAGTGAACGATAACATGACGACTGATAGGTGAATTGAAGAAAAAAAAATTGCACTCTTTGACCCCAAATAACTTGGGGCCTATTGTAGCATGAAGTATGTCTTTGTTTGTCAATCACGTTGTGATAGAACCAACACAACAGAATTTGAATAATCAAACGTGTAACCTTGGTGCCAACTTACTTTTTTATTAGCTTATACGTTATAGCATTTGAACGCCATCTCGCCTGATGTTAAAAGATAATGCGGTCTACGATGGAGCACGTTTGCCTTGAAGAAACCGATTCACTCGCGTCTTGAAGATACCCAGATTGTAACTATCGGGGCAACGACACGATAAGAAGACTTCTTCTCTTATTATCGTGTGGTTGATGAAAAACCTAGTGTCAGAGTTTAAGCCACCCGTAGATCTCTGATATGGCCTTATACACCATCAGGGACATCTCTCAGATGTGCTGGTTTCCTCACAATGTTTACAGTACCTCACTTTATGAACTTCATTATAAATTATATTTATTTCATCCAATGCATCTTTATAAGACACTTTCGTTAGTCATATTTTCTTTTACGTTTTTTTCAGTTACGTTAATCAGTAAATTCCATGTACAATAAGGCCGCCCATTGTCCGTTTTTCCTGTGCTGTATTATTACTAAATGAATATTATCTTCTTTTCAGTAAAGTATGAAATAAATATAAAACATTGTCTATAACATTTTACCAAACTTACTTAGCTATTGTTTTTTTAACTGACGTATTTTTATGGCAATCGAACGATGTCACAAACTATCGGAAAACAAGTTATGATGAAACGTCAAAAGTAAGTGCGCGGTTCCAAAACGTAGTTCGAACCAGGTAGAGTTTCCATAAAAATGTGAACCCATATCTGATTGTTATAGCTACATATAAAAACAAGCGCAGCTGCTCAGCGTGACGTTCTAGTTTCAATTCACGGGTCAGGAAAAGTGTTATTGGGTTTTTCTGTTAGAAAAATCCCAGTGGAACTCAATAACTACATCAGTGAAATGTGGGTGTGGAACAGTGCTAATTTACGCACCCTTTGGAGATACAGGCGTGGTGCTATGTATAGCTCTGGTTCCGGTTTCCTAGATATTAAAGGCTTAACTCAATGGACCGTAATGAACTAGTAGTAATTCTGTGAAAATTTCGATGAGATTCACCCTACCCACATTATTTCAGAGGTAGTTTACAATGCAGCTTATCACGGGTTCTACAGGATTTTGAATAATTTCGTTAGGTGCGGAGTACTTGCTTGTAAACTTGTGTGTGAACAATTTATTTTACACTAGCTGTGCCTTACAATTTTGTCCATAGAATTTCCTTTGTACCACAAGAAATCTGCATTTTCCCGGGATAAGAGATATCCTATGTCCTACTCCATAACCTAAACTAACTATATACTAACTAGCTGTGTCCCGCGGTTTAATTTGCCCGCTTTTAGTTCGGCTCCTAAGTGTCGTAGCGTGATGTTAAATAGCTTTTACTAATCCTCATAAATCGGGCTATCGTATACATAATTGTTTTTTCGAATATTACTGATAGTTCCAGAGATTAGCACACTACATAACAAACAAATAAACTCGTCATCTTTATTATATTAATACAGATTTAATTCAATTCGATACAGTGGTTTTTGCGTGATTAATTAACAAACATTTCACAAAACAGGTTCACAAACATCCAAAGGTTCACATTTATAATATTAGTTAAATTTAGAACATTATTATGAAGTACCTACCTGTACTTGCCCGTGAACATAAATTACTTTTTAAGTACAGAAAAGGGAGATTAATATAATTAAGCCTCTGATAAGCTGTCATCGCCAGTGACGCCGCGATTGATGCAACGTATCGTCATACACTTGTAAACGAATTCCTGAAAATACTTTATACTCGCCGAACATGTACGATTTTTGTATTCGGTTTTTGAACACGGTATGCAGATACAACCTGTTCTCATGGTTACAGGAAATATAAAAACCAAGACAAAAAAAGAAAAGAAACATAAAATTTCTGATACAGATAAATCTAATACGGTCGAGATGGCTTAGTGGTCAGAGCGCCTGGAGTATTTATCCGGGAGGCACAGTATCGAAACCTGCTCACTATGCTATTTCCATTTAGAATTATAACTTCATAAAATTTCTGACCAAAAATAATGCAGCATGCTACAATTCATCGTTAGTTTTTGTTAATTGTTAATTTTGAGCTTTGGCTGTCAAACGACATAGTCAATTGGACTACCTATGCAACGGCATCATCCCCATTACCTCTGTTTCAAAGCCGCTCCTGTTCAAAATACACATTTCATCTCGATGCTTGTACGATAGACGCTAGCAACTGCAATACCTTTGTTTGCTGTTTCACGATGACCAACTTGCTATATGTATCGCCATTTGTTGTTCTACACGTGCTATAATGGATTAAATAATATTTACAATTTATTATTTTTCCCAAAGGTTATATAAACCTAGAATAGATAAAAAAAATAAGACTTCAACTTTTGAATTTAAAAACCTAAATTAACATAGCATGACGCCTGTATTCCCCGAAGAGGAAGACAGAAGTGTACATAGGGGTTATAGGGGTACCCACATTTCATCAATGCTGTTAGTAAGCATGGAGAGGTTATTGCTATCTACCGGGCACAATTCCAAATTTACTAACAGAAAAACTCAATAACACTGCCCACGCCGAGAATCGAACCCGAGATCTCATGCTTAGCAGTCGCGCTTGGGACCACTAGACCAACAAAGCAGTTTGAATTTATTGTTATGTAATTTACTAAATAAATACTTTATTGTTTGTTACGCTTATAATATATTATCCTTGTTTTGTTATATATGATGGAGAATCGTAATTTTTAATGTTATTTTATCAATATAATAAGCAGTAATAGCCTAGTGGTATGACCATTGGACTGGCAAGTCGCAGGTTCGAACCCAAGGAACGCACCACTGAGTTTTCGAAGTCATGTGCGTATCAGATTTATTTATCACTTGCTTAAAACGGTGAAGGAATATATTGTGAGGAAACCAGCACACCTGAGAGATGTTCTCGATGGTGTGTAAAACCATGTCAGAGGCCTACGGGCGGTTTAAATTCTGACTCTGTATCTAGTTTGTTCATCAACCACACGATAAGAATAAGATAAGACATAAATTTTCTTGCAGTTGGTCTAAGAGACCTTTGACTGGAGGTAAATAAAAACATCGTAAGGAAACCTGAGCTTAATTAACTGAAGTCACTTACCCGTCGCGGGCATAGTGATAAATGCTCTTTCCTTCTTTATAAGAGAGTTTCCCTTGACCTTACAGTGAGGAAAATACAAACTGATAACATATATGTATATAGAAAACAATCTCAATGCAATAAGCACCAATTTGAATCTATAATATAAAAATGAATCGCTGAATGTGTTGCTAAGCGCAAATCTCGAGAGCAGCTGAACCGATTTCACTAACTCTTTTTTAATAATATTCCTTGAAATACGAGGATGGTTCTTAGGAAGAGAAAAAATTAAAATTTTGCTTGATAAGAAATATATATAATAAAGAATCGACTGTTAGGCGGTACGAAGTTCGCCGGGTCAGCTAGTTACAAATAGAAATTTGTATAATCGAAACGAGGTCCCTAAACACATCTAGCACTAATAATTATTGTTCAACAGTTATTACTCACGTACATTCTTCGGGATAGTCCGACTAGTTTGATAGCGACATCGCCACGGGCTCAGATCATGACTAAGGGCTTCGTTCGAGTTCGCAACTAATCGGGCAGTCTCGTAAAAGCACGTCAGTAATAACCGTTGAACAATAATTAATATGAATATACAGATAAATCTTTCAAAAGTATTAACGCATGCTTAGCGAACTCAAAAGTTTTTTTTTTATTTAATTGGAAATGGAATACGGTCGCGCTATCTCGAGATGGCTTAGTGGTCAGATCGCCTGGAGTATTTATCTGGGAGGCGCAGTTTCGAATCCTGCTCGCGACCATATTATTTTTCCATTTAAAAATTATATCTATAATATGAATATATCTCACGAAGTTATTATAGATCTAGCACTATTCAAGGCCCTCGAGAGAGTTTCCCACGTGTTCATTCAAGTGTAGTATCTCCCACCAGCCATTTTCACCACCATCACGCCATGTTACATCATTACTGTCTTACACTCTACTTAAACGAATACAGTAGTCTTAGTTTAAGTAGTAAATATTTTAATTTCATATTTCCTAAACAAATTGTATCTTAAAGTTAGTGTAAGTGGACTTTAAACCTTTCGCGTTCAAATAAAAGAAATAAATAAATTACATGCTTAATATCACTAACAATAATTTAACGGCTTATTTACGTAAATCAGCCTTACTCGTCGATAAAGTGCAAACATTTACTTAACCCTATCACCGCAGATAAATAAAATAAATGACAAAGTAATACCTTACCACATTCACGGAAATAATATGTTATTTAGTTCGTACAGATCTTGATGCAGCGAGATGAAGAGACTTAAATGGAAAGCACGTTCTTGAGACTAGCACTCATTAAGTATTGAGCACATTCTCTACTGAATTAAAAACTTTATTCTTGGGGGTAAATTTAAACCGTTCCGAGTATGATTTTTAACAAAGTTTTTCGTAATAGGGTTAATTTCTCGTTCGTTTGTAAGGGATTTAAGAAATTGCTTAATTGCCTATTGAGTAAACCCGTGACCAGGGTCGATGCAATCCGGTCGGGTGAAGAACCTTTAATACTGTGTATAGATTGAGAAAAGTTTATAATCTATTAGAGTATGGCATTTATGTAGGGTATAGTATATTGTATGTATTGACAAGGTTATTATCTATACTTATAATAAAATTGTAACTCGAAAGCCCAAAAATTTCAAATTCACTTTTTGTTTTTTCTTTCTTTCGTAATGTGTTATTTAATCGATACTACAGCCAAATCTGTTGTTTTTAAATTTGAGTATTTTTGTCTGTTTGTATGTCCGAGGTTGGCGTCCAAACCAAGAAAAAGAAACAACTGAAAATTTGGAAAAAATATCGTCAAAAGCCGGGTCAACTTATAGGCTATTCCAAATTGCGCATTTCCTCAAGGGAGCTGAGCAGTGATGTTAAACATCTCACACTCAGAATCTAAATTGGACGGATTTCAATAAAAATGGCACTGTTGTATAGCTTATCACAAATGATAAGCACTGCAAAAGGTATCATTGCGCTTTATCACATGGGGACCAAGCATTTACCGGTTTTGCATTTTGATTAGTAGATTGTGAATGCCTATTTTAGCGATATTGTCAACTGAGTGATTAGTTGCATACCGTAGATTGGTGACTGGCACAGTGTAAGTATGACGATCGAATCCCGGTACAGGAATATTATTTTTGCATATTTTTAATTTTGATGATACTTGGCTTATCTGTTATTTTGCAGAAAAACAGCTATTATTTTAGTTTTTCGTGTCCTTTTGTAATATAAACCCACTCTTTATGTGTTTCGCTTGCTGTCTCATATCAATATGGTGAAGCACAGTGAAGATGTTACACGCTATCGTTATGAAAAAAAATTATCAATCAGATCTCATCATTAATCACGGTACTTCTTTCCACAGAAAAATGCGTCATTTTTAAAATCTGTCATAAATAATATAAAAAATATATATGTAAAAAATGGATCTACGTTTGGCCACCAACTCGCCTGATGGTATGCGACGGTGTGGCCGACGATGGAGCACGTATATCCAGAATAAATCTATTCACTCTTAAGTAGAGTAGATAGATTTTGGGAGAACGATAGCCGGGGAGTTGATGCAACTGCCCACTCCCACAACGGCTTCGTCCGGTGGATGGTAAACAGCCATGGTCGAAGCCTCCGACCAGAGTTGTATGTCCGAGGTTGGCGTCCAAACCAAGAAAAAGAAACAACTGAAAATTTGGAAAAAATATCGTCAAAAGCCGGGTCAACTTATAGGCTATTCCAAATTGCGCATTTCCTCAAGGGAGCTGAGCAGTGATGTTAAACATCTCACACTCAGAATCTAAATTGGACGGATTTCAATAAAAATGGCACTGTTGTATAGCTTATCACAAATGATAAGCACTGCAAAAGGTATCATTGCGCTTTATCACATGGGGACCAAGCATTTACCGGTTTTGCATTTTGATTAGTAGATTGTGAATGCCTATTTTAGCGATATTGTCAACTGAGTGATTAGTTGCATACCGTAGATTGGTGACTGGCACAGTGTAAGTATGACGATCGAATCCCGGTACAGGAATATTATTTTTGCATATTTTTAATTTTGATGATACTTGGCTTATCTGTTATTTTGCAGAAAAACAGCTATTATTTTAGTTTTTCGTGTCCTTTTGTAATATAAACCCACTCTTTATGTGTTTCGCTTGCTGTCTCATATCAATATGGTGAAGCACAGTGAAGATGTTACACGCTATCGTTATGAAAAAAAATTATCAATCAGATCTCATCATTAATCACGGTACTTCTTTCCACAGAAAAATGCGTCATTTTTAAAATCTGTCATAAATAATATAAAAAATATATATGTAAAAAATGGATCTACGTTTGGCCACCAACTCGCCTGATGGTATGCGACGGTGTGGCCGACGATGGAGCACGTATATCCAGAATAAATCTATTCACTCTTAAGTAGAGTAGATAGATTTTGGGAGAACGATAGCCGGGGAGTTGATGCAACTGCCCACTCCCACAACGGCTTCGTCCGGTGGATGGTAAACAGCCATGGTCGAAGCCTCCGACCAGAGTTGTGTTGCCTGTTTTGCACCACCCAGGGGCTACGTGTAGAGATTCCATTTTAAGGGTGCACTCCTACGAACGCGGACAACTCAGCCCCCAATACCTATTTAGTAACAAAACTACACATTCCCTCAGCCTGGCCTTAGGGATAATTTAATTGCCTAATCCACAAGTAGGTAATAGAGAAACATCAGATAAGCATTACTGACGATTTTGTTAGAGGCTGTCCAGCTATTGAGGTGGTTGTAGAGTACATTCTGGATGATATTTTGAATTATTTATTTTATCATCCTTTGTGAATTCGATTAAAATTTTAAGTTTTAAGACCAAGGGTAATAACTAAGAACGTTGTGCTCACCCTTGCAATTATGGTACTAAAATTTCTTTTGAACTGAACTTTGATCCTTCACCAAAAATAAAAGTTCTACAAGAGCCATGGCGTGTTCTATACTTGGCATCTAAAATTTCTCTTTTACTTAATTCTTCTTCTTCTCTAATTGTTCTTGAAACTTCAACTGTTGAAGCTTCAAGAACATATTCTTGAAGCTTCAACAGTTGAAGTCGATCGATGTCTATTATCAACATATGGGACTGAAAACTTAATGGGCCATGCAATGCACGAAAGGGTTTAATGAAAATGCAGCAGTTAGCGTCATCATTACCCTATCCAAAAAAATACCGTGTAAAACATTGCTTAACCTCAACAAATGTTTACTAAGCGGAGATTGGAACAGACTATCAGTACCTGCATCTTGGGCATTCGTTTTATAGATCGGGTATTAAATGTTGGAAAAATAAACAACAAGCCAAATCCAAGCCCTACTAAAAACTCCATTATGGAATATTAAATGGAAAAAGAATACGGTCGCGAACAGGATTCGAACCTGCGCCTCCCGGATGAATATTTTTCCATTTAATATAATAACTTTAGAGTTCGCTAAGCATGCGTTAATGCTTTTCAAAGATTTATCTTGAACTATTAAGGTAATTGCATTCTTTACGACATTGTATTAACTGCAAAGTTAGTCGTGTCGGTTCGGTCACCCGTATAGGGACTGAATTGTTAGCAATAACGTCGCCATAAGACATGTTAAAATATGGAAGAAGAATACGCTGTGGTGAGCAGAGGTCGAGATGGCTTAGTGGTCAGAGCGCCTGGAGTATTGATCCAGGAGGCGCAGGGTCGAATCCTGTTCGCGACCGTATTCTTTTTCCATTAAATATAATCACTTTAGAGTTCGCTAAGCATGCGTAAATGCTTTTCAAAGATTTATCTTGGATCCATTATGGAACTCAACTACATTTTTTTCGACCTGGTGATCAAACCCAAGACTTACCTACGCTTATACTCACTTGCAACCACTAGACTAATGAGTCAGTTTTTCTAAAATTCTCTTTACACTGCACAAGAGTGATGACGTTTAATATTTTCATTTTTAAATGAACATGCAGTGGCAGAAACTGAAAATAGTATGCTTAGACCAAACACTCATATTGAAAAGACGATAAGGCGTAAGTGCAAATCCTTAGATCCCTAAATGGGTATAAACTCACCCACCGAAACACACTAAAAGGTCAAAAAGTAGTGCTCACAACCAGCATGCGTGTATGAACAGACGTATGAACGTGATAGAAGCAAAAAGAGTATGTAAGAATCTTAGCAGGTGGCGTTCTATAGTGTCTGCCTACCTGAAGCCTAGGCCAAAGACGTGAATTTATGTATGCACCTATGTATGTGACATTATCATTTTGGCCAACACATATTGTGATGCCGTCAGTTCTGCGCCTGAACTCACTCCAACGTTTTGGATTGCCGTCCCACCGGAATACGTGACTGAAGAAAGAGGGAGTGCACTCCATAAAGATAGGCGGACGGTACAGTCATTCAGGAATGTATCGGTAACGGCGGCTTATCAAATTTTTCGGTAATGCTATTGGGAAACAGAAAATAACGTAAGATCATCTATGTCGCATCTAGCTTTCAGCTGGTTGTGCTGCTGCCGAATACGTTCAGGCCGTAGGCAGGTTAACAAACTGAAACTCCGAGCATGCACTCTTCATGTATGTCAGATAAAATCTATAGTTTCTGCCTACTGGAATGGGAATCAGGTGTGAGTTTGTATGTATGATTAATTGAAATCTTAATTTGGCGTCAAGATTACTTTGACGTGAGCAAAGCCACGGGTACAGCTAGTTGTTAATAATACAGTTAATTTGCGCGGTGTGATACTGTTATAAATAAAGTCACATACACTTTTTATAAATTACTAGCGGTCCGTCCCGGCTTCGCACGGGTGACATTACACCTTGGGTTACATTATTGAAGTTTTAGTAAGGATCCCTAATATTTTCTAATAATAAATATAGCCTATGTTACTCAGGGATAATGTAGCATCCTAATGATGTTTTTTTTTTGAAATCGGTTTGTTTGAATTTATTCGTTACATACAAAAATACAAATCTTTCCTCTTTATAATATTAGTGTAAGAAGTATAGATTAGTATAAATATAGATAGAAAAGTCACATTAAATCCATATGATGATGATTTATACCATACATATTTATAAACGTAAAGATGAGAATTTCCATGATAATACACATGAAATTTATAAAATCGCTATATTACTGTATTGTTTATAAACATAATTAAGAAAAAGTTAAACGCACCACTGACTTTTAGTAATCATGTTACACCTGTTATAAATTAATTATCCCTTGCTTATAACGGTAAAGGAGAGTATCGTGAGGAAATGAGCACGTCTGAGAGACACACTCGATGGTGTATAAAGCCATGTCACAGGCCTACATGGGCTTTAAAATTCAGACACGAGGCTGTTCATTAACCATACGAAAAATAAAGAAGAATAAAAAAAAAACAAAAGCATACGCTCTTGTGTATTTAACATAGCATCACGCCTGTATTCCCTAAAGGGGTAGACAGAAGTGTACACAGTTTTTTTTTATCTTTATTTATTCGGGACTTTTGTGTACACCCACATTTCACCAATATTGTTGTTAAGTCCAATGTAATAATAGGTGGTAAGCCTATTCTCATCTACTGGGCATAATATCAAACTCTGGGCTCCTACTGACAATGTACTAACAGAACAACTCAATAACACTTTGCCCGACCCGGGAATCGAACCCGGAGATCTCAGGCTCAGCAGTCGCGCTTAGGACCACTAGCCCAACGAAGCAGTCATGTGTCTTCTATCTAATAACAATTTATGATAAATAACTACAAGTCACTATTTAAGCTACATTTCACGCTTTACTTAAGATAACTGAATTCTAAAGTCATGGCCTCAACACAAAATGAATTTCCCCTGATCCTGTTTGTCCAATTAACTGTACAAGTTGCCGCTGGTTCAATTAACTAAAGCTATCATATTTCTGGATTGAGATAGAAAATGCAGACTCACTTTGTAAACAGGATTCAGTAAACTCATGACTCCACTACATACATATGTAAACGGATAATACTGAGACAATATACGGTATAAAGGACTATTGTTATTGCTTCTATAATTTAAATATAACTTAGCATCACGCCTGTTTTCCGAGGTATTAAGCAGAGTTTGAATGTAAAGTAGTACACTCGCATTTCAGTAATAATAATAATATTAAGATATATACATATAAAGACACGCTTCTACAACAAAATCCCAATCAATATTCAAGAATTAAGTCTCAATAAATTTAAGTCATATGTTAAGCAGGCTCTTTGCAAAAAGGGTTACTATAAAGTCTAAGACTACATAGAAGATAAAAATGCTTGGGATTGTGCCGCTCGCTCTAATGTATATAGCTGGTGAGTAATTATTGTTTATTTTATCATTCTGACATTCAAATTTATTTAATTTGACAATTACATTTTAAATGTGACTATGATTATTCTTTCTGACATTATTCTCTGATATTTATTGATCCTTAGAAATATGAATGTGAGTACTGTGGGCCAGCAATTTAAGAACCTCATTAAATGTCTGGCGGTTTTGAGTATTTTTTATGTGACCTCCTGATCTGGTATCGTCTTGTGACGGGTCGTTAAGCTCCCTTAGTTATGGTTGAGCTACACGATGACTGATGCATACGTGCCGTCAGATAGGACAGGTCACCTCAAAGCTGCTATGGCTCTTTCCTCAAAAGGCCGTTTCAGACGATCCCTGCATGGTTACACTCACATAGATATGTACTATTATGTTTAAAAGAGACGTTGACCTCTGAGTTTGTTTCGGCGTTTCTTCTCAGAGATAATCAGATATCAGCGCCAACAAGTTCAACAAACAAAGGAAAACTCGGTCTACAGATATAAATATCATTAGGATTATTTTTAATTTCAAACTTGTCTTTGTGAATGCATTAAAATCAATATTATAAATAATGTACATGTGAGTACTATTAACCCTTTAAAATGATTTAATCCGTTTATTTTTTATTGTTTTCTGGCAGATAGAGTATGTCATGCTCACTAAAATGTCCCGCCGATGGTGGCGTGTGTGTTGGGTCATTCGATTCCCTACAATATGGTTGAGTTGGGTGATGCTGACGCATGTGTCATGTTCGTGAACGGGCGCTGTCGGTTGGAACTGGTCATCTCTAAACTGTCATAGCAAAATGTTGAATTGTTAAACTAAACTCTTTTAGTATTGGTAGTATTTTTGTAATTCTTACATTGTTCTCACATACTATTTTGCAACAAAAACAGTGTAACCAATACTATTGTAAAAACCTATATGATGAAAAAGAGTAACCGTGCAGTTTCTTGCCCGTTCTTCTCCATAGGAATCTACACTTTGGAACGTGGCAACTAACTTCTGACAATTCAAAAGTGCCTGTAAATGGTTTATTTGAAATAAATGATTTTTTGATTTTGACAATAATATCTTATATATCTTCTAATTTTTTGTTATTTTTTTTAGTTTTTGTTTGTATCGTTTATTTCTCTCATAAAGGTACATTGTTGTAGTTATTTATTGACATATTTTTGTCTTATGCTAGAACCTGTGTGAGAGCTGGAGTCTGAACTAGGTTCGGGACCTGTATGACAGATTTCCAGACTCACACCCCTTTAAACATAATCATAGTTTACGGCATCTTAATTCTGACTATACACTATTAGCAACTAATTTTATTTATTAATATTTATTTATTTAATGGCTAGGATTATACTTTCAGTACCTTCATAGTCCAAATCAAGCAGCCAGTTCCTTACAGTAGTTTAGCATTTACATTTAACCATTGAATATATATGTAAGATTCTATTTACTCTATTATATACATAAGGACCAAGGAAATAAAAGAATCATGAGCTAGTTTTATATTAACAGAAAGGGGCGAACATACTGTATGCTTTCGTCTCAAGGCTTTGTACTTTTTAGGATTATAGGAATTACGGGAGTGGACTGTTAGAATTACGAGTAAATTTAGAATGAACAATTTCCGAATAGAAAGATCCTTTCAAGTTTTATAAAGTTCGGTGGTAGGAAATTGATAACAGACTAATACATAAAAATACTAATGCCGTTATTAAATCTCATTTAACAGATGGTGAGCCTATTGCACTTTCACCGGGCACAATCCCAATCTCCGATTTGCCACTGAGAATTTTCTAAATATAACACCCAACAACACTGACTGACCCGGGAATCGAACCCGCGATGAGCTTGGCAAAGATGTGAGTACACCCATATATACCAAGTATCACGTCTGTATTCCCGAAGGTATAGGCAGAGATTGACTGTAAAGTAGTACACCGACATTTTACCAATACTGTTATTAATTCCCGATGAGCCTATTGCCATAAACCGGGCACAATCCTAATCTCTGGGCTGGTACTGAGTATTTCTTAACAGGAAAACCCAACAGGTTACAGTACACTCGCAAATAACGTGTAGGTATTAGTCCCATGTAATAAGTGACGAGCGTCATTAGACATTCGGACACAATTTCTAGACTTTGGGCTTCTATTGAGATTTGCTAATTTGAAATTGTGTTCACTACGCATGCATAACGCGTTTGTAAAATTCTTCTTCTGTAATAAATCTTGTGCTTTGATTAAATTATTCCTTTGCAATTAAAAGCCTAAGTTCTAGTATAAAACAGTTTACATCATGAAAAGAGAATAGAGCTGTTGCGATCTAAATAACGTGAACAAACCTTTCGTAGTTTTTGCTACTTGCTTTTGAAACAAATCCACGCGCGCTCAATTATCCAAAGGCATAAAATCCACGTTTCCAAATAGAAAATATACACTTGCAATGTAAACACGTATCGTTTACACTCCCCTCGCTCCACAGTTCTATTTCTAATTGCGGAACCATTTTATATGGCCACGCTTGTGTGCCTGATACAGGGTAAAGGAGAATCGACTGGATCCAAATAATATGCGATATAATATATATTTACTATGCTTTTTTATCCATCAGAGATGAAGAGAGTGTATATGCACACACTAATAGAGTCAAGGTAATTTCAAAATACTGGTATTAATTTAATAAAGATTGTACATTAGATTTTTATTATAATAATATTCGTCCCGACCGTATATCAGTCACGGTGGCCTATCTCCATGGAGATTAGCCAAGTACGCAGGAGATATTATAATGCACGAGTGTATGCGCAAACACAGGTGCACTCCCTCTTCCTTCACTCTTATATTCCGATGGGACGGAAATCCGACACGACCGGAGAGAGATCAGGCGCAGGACGGACGGCTTTACGTGGTCTCCGAAGCACGGGGGTGTCACACCACAATCTTCCTGACTCCGGGCTGCTACTCAGAATTTCTTAATAGGGAAACCCAATAACACTTTGACCGATCTGGGAATCGAACCCAGGACCTCATGCTCAGCAGCCGCGCTTGCGACCACCAGACCAACGAGGCAGTCAGTTTTTATTGTAGTTGAATATGCTACGGCCTACGCTTCAGCTACGTCGGCGTAGCCTTCGTAGCGCCGACGTCGGATTCTACGTAGTCAAAACGCGTAGTGCTTTCGAGCTATCAACATACGAAAAAGAAAAAAGAACACAAAAAAAACACGGCGCACTATATTTCTATTACTTACGCTTTTAGAAGCTACTCATCATTATAGGTCATTTTTGTATAATAAATAACTTTCGTGAGTCACATTCATATTAATTATTGTTTAACTAACGGTTATTACTCACGCGCATTCTTCGGGATTGCTATTGGGTTTGACTCGCGACATCGCCGCGGGCTTAATCATGAAGAAGGGCTGCCGTACGAGTTCGAAACTAGTCGGGAAATCCTGAAGAATGCGCGTAACCATTAAACAATAATTAATTATAGGTCATCATCATAAATACTCTGTTTTTTAAAGTGGTCTAATTATACTTATCCTTATGTCAATGGAAAAAGATAGCATTAGAAGTTGAAAGCATTTTGGTTCCTTCTGAACTTGAGAAGCATAACACCGTTAGTCGGTTTTGAATGAGAGAGTTTATATACATACTAAGTACGAATATGAAATGTAAACTCGCAATGTAAACTTGTTTCGTTTACACTCAGTGCACACACAACATGCAACTGCTAGTTCTAATTGCGAAACCATTACATTCGCCCGTTTGTATCAAATAAATAACGTTAAGAAGCGTATAGAATTATAATTAGTACGTTTTAATGGCTGACATACATTTAAATACTTTGTGCAGATGTGACCAACGGTATGGTGTAAGTGTAAGTCTGTTTTATTTGTACCAAAATGTTTAATAGTTGTGAGCAACCTGTTTTTGTATGTATTACAGTGTATAAGAGATGTTAATGTATAGGCTTGCTACGTCTGCTGTTTATAGTGTGTGCTACGGCCGCGCGTAGCATTGACGTAATATGTTTCGTAGTCAAATCGTAGCTCCGTCTCCGTTTCGTCGCGATAGCTTAGTTAGCTGAGCATTAGAAAGGACAGGGATTTGATAGAACCCAATAATACACTTAGTAAAGTATTTAACTGGTTTTCTGTAAACAATCTTCTACTAAATTCAAAAAAGACCAAATGTATTAGATTCTCTATCCCAAATGTAACCCACGTAGGTTCAAATGTGAAACTTGATGATAAAGTATTAGATCTGGTTCCCTCAACTGTCTTCCTAGGCGTTACAGTGGACTCTAAACTGCAATGGGGACCTCATATAGAGGCACTTGCAGGCAAATTGAGCTCTGCTGCATTTGCTGTTAGGAAAATAAGACAGATGACAGATGAAGCTACAGCTAGGCTAGTTTATTTTGCATACTTCCACAGTATTATGTCTTATGGCATTATACTGTGGGGATCGGCTGCTGATATCGAGACTATATTTATATTACAAAAAAGAGCAGTCCGAGCTATTTATAATATGGGAAGCCGTGAGTCGCTCCGTGAACTGTTCAAGGAAATAAATATACTTACATTACCATCGTTGTACATATTTAGCAATATTATGTATATTCGGAAAAATATTGCCCAATTTTATAAAAAGAGTGACCGCCACAATCTAAACACCCGTTACAAAGATAGGCTTCAAGTACCAGGTTTTCGACTTAGTAAGACCAACAAGTCATTTATGGGTAATAGTATTAGGTTCTATAACAAGATTCCTCGTCATATTATTGACTTGCCGGACTTAAAGTTCAAACCGATTGTTAAGCGCGTTTTAATGTCCAGCGCCTATTATAGTATAAATCAGTACATTAATGATACAGATGTATGGCGAACGATTCCTTTCTGCACACTGTGACCCACTGGCACTATTTGACCAGCGCGGACATATACTTACTTTTGTATAATTTCTTTTTTCTTTTTTTAGTCTATTTTCTGACCGAACTGTCTTTTTACAGTTATTTTATATTAATATTTGACATACGTATTTATTACTTTATCATAACTTATTGTTATTATTCTAATTACAGATTGTACTCTATATTCTTATATGAGTCTCTAATTAATAAATAAAATAATTCATTGCTTTTCTGTAAAATGTGAGCATCATGTGGTTAATAATGTTATATATTACATTAATATATACATTCACCTGCCTATTGCCAGGCATTATGAGTTTGTCATGCTCACTAAAATGTCTTGCTGATGGTGGCGTTGTGTATCGGGTCGTTGAGTTCCCTTCAAAATGGTTGAGTTCAGCGACGCTGATGCGCACGTCATACTCGTGAACGGGTGCTGTCTGTCGGGACTGGTCCGCTCGTAATTGCCTTGGTAATCGTTTTGGCTTTATAAACTTTTACTATTTCAATCATTTGCTTTTGTTTTCCTCTTACATTATTCTACATTATTCTCACATACCATCAATACACCATTGTAATTAAAATTTTATTTAAAAAGAGTGTCTATGGAGTTTCTTGCCGGTTCTTCTCCATAAGATCAACTTTTTTGGAACCGTGCACCTAGCTTTGACGTTTTATAAGTGCCTGTAATTTGGTCTATGTGAAATAAAAAAAATTGAATTTGAATTTGAATTAGGAATACCGGATCGGTATCTGAACGGTATGGGCTCAAAGTCCACTTGCTGTTGCATTCTTTTGTCTACAAACATATAACAGATCAGAACATCGATGTCAAAAAATACTGTAATTTTTTTTATTTTGAAACGAACATACTATTGTCATATTTATATTTGGTATATAATATTTATATTATACCTATATTGTATGTATTTTACAAACTGTAACGTATGTATATATTATAAATCTGGTGAACTTTTTATGTTAGTGCATCTACCATGCATTTTTTTGCCTGGCAGAAAATTCCTATGGAATTTCGACCATCCTTGTACCAATGTGCATAAAGTATAAATAATTAAATAAACTCTTGTAATAAATAGAAGACAACATCTATGTATTTTGTACCCATATTTGCAAATAAATGATTATGAATTATGAAATTCCTTGAAAATCATGATTATCTCGCTGACTCTACAACATAATCAATGTGGTTGTCCACTAACAAATAAACCTTACATTGTTTACACATCTGCGGAAATACGGATGCGCAGCACTCGTGTTTGTCTAATATTATGTAATGCTGACTGAGTGTTACCTTGATTTTCACTCGTGCGTAAAGTGCGCACGATCGTCGCGGATGTGTTCACTCTTCCAAACAAATGATCAAATGACGTACGTCATCCTGTAAAATTTCAAAGTGGAAACAAAAATTACAAATTATTAAAAAGAAAAAACGATAATGACCTTGAACTGGCCTATCGTAGTAGGGAGTTTCAATAGTATGCGAGGCTAGCTAATACTGGTTTTGTTACCACTGACGGGTCGCCTACCGTACAGACAACAACATGCGTCTGTTAGTACGAATCATAGTGAATTTTACTTAGCACCATAAAAGTTTAGTTCCATAACATAGAGGCGACAGAAAAATCGATGAACAAAAGAAAAAGAAATCTTACTTAGCAATTCGCCCAGCTTCCGAGTTTATCTTTCGCGACGCTATGGCAGATAAACCTCTTAATTGACGTACTTCCAAAGAACCTTGCTAATTTATTGCCCTGTTAATTTTAAGTCTTTGATGCTCACAATAATTATCCTTTTAAAAGTAAATTTGAAGCAGACAAGGAGGCTATGTAAGCTTTTATTTATATTTAAGTAATTAGGTTGAATAACTGAAATGAAATTGAAATTGTTTATTGAAATAATTAATTTATATACATGTTTACATAGAGGCCTTAATTTAAAGAGATCTATAATAATATGATTCCACCTGAACTAGGATAAACCTGTATCTCTGGTATCACAAGAGCTATTTATTTTTATAGATAAGTATTTACTAAGATTTTGTAAAGAGCATATGAACTGAGTTAACAACTTATTAAAAGGTGATTCTACTAATATTTAATATGATATTATTAACTTAAAACAAACTATAATTACATAGTTTAAACATAGATGAAAATTGTATATACTTAACATTGACTTGACATTACGGCCATGGAAGTTGGGTAGGCCTCTGGTGTGGGACGCAACCTGCGTCGATACCCTTGCGCCATCTCATCTTTCTAGTTCGGCATCTTGTGCTGGTACTGCTGCTTCAGCTGCGGAGACCCTCAAATGGCAAAAATATGACAGTCTTACCAGTAATTCTATTTTCGAGCCGTTTGGGGTTGAAACACTCGGGTCGTGGGGTCCGAGCGCTCGACTTCTCTTTAAAGATTAAGGCGATTAGTCAACAGTTCACGTGACCTGAAGGCTGGTCTATTCTTCGCACAGAGAATCAGCATTGCCATTCAACGTGGCAATGCTGCCAGCCTTTTGGGTACGTGACCACTTGATAGTGATGCGGATGTATTTTTTGACGCTCTATCGTATATATAATTATTATTATATTTAGTTATAAGTATATTGTTTAGGTAGTTTTTTTTAAAATAATGTATGTATGTCAAATTATTATATTATTATACTTAATTACTATAATTAGTTTGTTGTGCAAAGCATTATTTACAATACGTTTTTAATAAAGTAGGACAAAAATAATGATCATCTAAAGAGGTTTATGATGTTACGATCATAATATTTACTTTAGCCTTTACGTTTAATTTACTACTAATATTACATATAAAAATTTAAATAAAATGGAGCCCTTTCTCACGCGCCCTCATTATAGCCTATAGAATTAATGTACCGGGTTTCAGCTATTTTCTTTGCGGGGCATTCAAGATTTGTGATTGTTGGTTTTTTTAATCGCAAGCATGTTGTGCAATGTGGTGGTTCAGCACTTTTAGTGCACTCATTTGACTGATCACCTTGTTCTTCACAGTGTTCACAGGTATAGGTAGCCTCCCGACATGACATGATTTGACATGTTTCGGCTTTTCTTCTCAGAGGTAGGAAGACAGGGAAAGCCGGCGCCTTCTAGTTTTTAATTTGACATGTAAAAGAGTTCCAAAAAACCTATTTAGATAATAAAAAAATATCACTGGGCAAACTAGGCAGTTTGTCGGTTAAGGTTTGCTCATAGATGCAATCGTAGACTCGTCACTTAGGGTGGAGGTTACTCCCATAACAATAATCCTTGGCCTTCTGTGTGGTTCTTCCACTTACAGGCCGGAAATACTTAGCTGTGCCGATGGGATGTAATAATTACATGCAATTTCATTTGTTCAGGACATATAGATTTTTGGAGAAGATGTATAAATGGCAATAGAGCATAGGTTACTGGGGTACAAGTAGTAATTTTTATTGGTTTTAAAATTTCAGCGAAGGATTTTTTTATACCGAGGCTTGGCACAGTTTTCTTGGATAGATTTTTGGAAATAATCGAGTCAATCTGTAAGTTCACGTATTTCTGTCATCCCTTGAAGAAAGTTTTGGACTTCCCTGACCTTTTGCTTTAAGTCCTGGTAGAATACTACCATTTGGAAAACGCCATGTCCTACCTTGCGTTATTAGGCACTGATCCTCAGCTTTTGTTCGGAGTTAATTTTTCCTTCTTGAGCAATAGTGGAATCTACATTTATACGTTTTTCTATTGAGGTCATCCAGTTGCTAATTTCACTGCTGTCCAATGACTCATTTTTTTCAGTAGCTGTATGGTATGGTGTTTGGAACTTGCTGTGAGGGCCACTAGGCTGCAAGGTACTCTGAGGGCTGTTTCCATTATGAAATGTACTTTTATATTATGTTACTCATATTTTGATAATTAACAAAGAAATATAACGGACTTTGACTGCCTCGTTGGTCTAGTGGTTGCAAGCGCGGCTGCCGAGCGTGAGGTCCTGGGTACGATTCCCAGATCGGTCAAAGTGTTATTGGGTTTCCCTATTAAGAAACTCTCAGTAACAGCCCAGAGTCAGGAAGTTGATGGTATGACACCCCTTTGCTTCGGAGAGCACGTAAAGCCGTCGGTCCTGTGCCTGATCTCTTTCCAGTCGTGTAGAATTGCCGTCCCATCGGACTATATGAGTGAAGGGACAGGGAGTGCATCTGAGTTTGCGCGTACATTTGTGCACTATAATGTCTCCTGCGTGCTTGGCTAATTTCAATGAACCTAGGCCGCCGTGACCGAAACATGGTGGGAGTAAATTATTATTATTATTATCACAGACTTAGCAATAATTACACGATTGGTTTCTAGGTCATAGGTCACTTATAAAAATTGAACGACATATGTTTGTTTAAATGGCTTAGGTATAGGCACGTCCATAGGCGATTAATATGTAGCGATAAAATGAATAGTATTCTGAAGATTGAAGTTTCTTTTTTATTGGAAGTACATTTTCTTTGTGCAATTAAATTTTTGTGTTTATTAATCAGAAAAAAAAATGTTTACTCGGGATACGCACGAATTACAGTCTAAGCATTTAGTTTTTGGGCTTTAAAATGGATTAGTTATTGTTCACCGGTTACTACTCACGTACATTCTTCGGGTTTGCCCGACTAGTTTCGAACTCGAACGGAGCCCTTAGTCATTTAAAATGGATGGAATTATTTGATCTTACATATTTTGTTTTCGCAAACAATTAATTAATATTTCAGTGACATTATGTTAGAAGATAATATTTAGTTTTTACTTAAATATTCAAATAAAAGTAAGCTGACTAGAAATAACCAAATAAATAAAATTCATCTGTTCTATATGACTGTAATGTATATGTTAAATATTTTAATACGCGGCATAAAATATTTCATTGGTATTTACAATTTTAGTGGCATCTTTAGAGGGTTCAACAGATCCACTAAATATGTAAATGACCTTTTTCTTAAAGGCATAAACGGCGCGATGATAATATCTTAATTTTATATTAACAACACTGTTAAAGAGCCACATTGTCGTTCTTGTTTAATCAAAATAAACAGCGACGTATAGATAATTCCATAGACAATCACGCAACTAACTGCATGTGTTTCGGCGCGTTAACTATAAAGTGATTTACCGTTATCATAAACAACAAGAGCGAAGTGGGGAATGCGGTAAACTTGTACACAATATAGTGCTAGAAAGCTAATGTGGAGGGCGTGTCACCCGCCGGATGTGCCCGAAACGGAAGACTTACCCCACAGGGTAAATACGCCCCACACTAAAAGCTCACTTAAGAAATGAAGTGAAATCTCTCCCCTTGAAAATATTATCCGACGCAAGAGAATTTAATACTCACTTATTCTTGATATTTTCACGATTTTCGGTCCAATTGTTCGAAAGATTCGACCTTTGTCGCTATTACTCGGAAAGTATTTTATAGGATAAAGTTAGAAAGTTTCGAGAACATCTGTCGTCACGTAAAGCACATACTCATCGGATTTTATAGCCGAGCATCCATTTTGTGACTTCCTGATGGCGTAAATAATGTTATTGCGATATCAGATTTCATTCACACTGAATATGATAATCACAGTAAGTGGCACATGATTTTTATTTTTTTTATTAATATGTATTTCTATATACAAGCTGTTGACCACTCGTGCCATATTTATAAAGCGAATGATTAAAAAAGAAGCACGAAGCATTTAAACTAATATTTTTAATTTTTTCTTTAGTTTTGCACGGGTAGATTTTTGTAGCGCACAACACAAGGGGAGAATGTGTCTGAGAGCAAAAAAAAAATTAAGTAATAATAGAAAGAAAATAGTTATTTCGGGCTATTAAGGTATACTAGACAGACAAAGAAACTATAAGAACTAAGATTAAGAGTAATAAGAACCTGTAAGAGACCAAAAAAGGCCCTATCTCAACATAAGCTGCTGCATCGCCATTTAGCAGCGCTGGTTTTCGGATATGACCGGATATAGTATGTAAGTGAAATCACGAAATATAAATAATCAAAAAAAATACTCGTGTATCTATTTATCTGTTTTCAGTTCGGCACGAAAATACGTGTACATATTAACAGCTTGTATTATTAAGATACGTTTAGGTTGAATGCGTTATTATTAATTGAAATGCTTGTATACCAAAAAAAAATTAAAAACTATTTGAGATGACGTAGCTTCATAATATTATTCTACTAGCAATTCGCAGTTTTTAAATTAGTTATTCCAAATATCCGAGGCAAGAAATTCTCAGAAAAAAGTTTGAAGCAATAGAATACTCAGTTTGGACTTAGTTATTGTCATAAATAAGTGCTAAACATTTGTTATGGGCTTGTGATTTCATATAAAATGGTACACTGACAGTTAAAGTACCTACTATTTTATTGATTGAAGCGCTCAAAGCCACTTACAACCTCTTCTTGGTTGTCGGACCTTTGAGGCGGTCAATCAAATCGGTGATAAAAGTATATCCGCCTGTCTTAGTGCTTAGGAGGGCACGATAAATCGTCGATTTTGGCTGTAGTTAATTAAACAAATAAGCAGTAGCTAAACCAATTCAGGTTGTTCTTTAACTTATGAAGAATTTATTCTAACATTTAACAAAGGCTTGCATAAAATGAAAGTTTGATTGAGTTTGTACCCGAAATTGCATGGAGTCAAGTTCTGTTCGTTTAATTTTCATTTAATTCATGGATTTTATAGATATATGAACGCCATCCAAATTAGACAAAAAATTAAGTCATTATTGCAGTTTTTTTTTTCAAAACAAATTTTTAACTGGCTCTCCGGCAGCCGCGGATTTCATGACTTGATCAGTCAAGTGATCAAATCCGCGGCTGCTGAGCTTGAGGTCCTGGGCTCTATTGCCGGGTCAGGCATATATATTGGGTTTTCCTTTTGGAATTATTCAGTAGTAAATCGGAGTTTGTAATTGTGCCCATTAAATAGCAAAAGACTCAAGAGCAGATGTCGAGATGGCTTAGTGGTCAGAGCGCCTGGAGTATTTATCTGGCAGGCGCAGGTTCGAATCCTGTTCGCGACCGTATTCTTTTTCCATTTAATATTGTAACTTTAGAGTTCGCTACGCATGCGTTAATGCTTTTCAAAGATTTATCTTGAAGCAAAAGACTCTCCAGCGCATTAGTAAAAAGTGGCAGTACAACTGTGTAGATTTCTGCCTTCACCTAAAAGGAATACTGGCGTGATACTAAGTTATGTTATAATTTAAAAGTATATCCAAAATAACTATTATATAGCATTAGCACATTTTCTTATTTTGCAATAATGGATTTTAAATCTACTAGGATCCAAATGGACTACAATTTCTATAAGTGGGCTTAACTATCTGCTGTAATGTACATTTAAGTGTGGCCAATGTTGGCAATTTTATACGGTCTACTGCGTCCACTTCTATGAAAATAGAGAAATAAATAGGTACCTGCAATATATATTTACTTCTAATGGCTATATTGACCTCAGAACAGTAAGATTTAATAAAAAAAATGATATGAACTCGGGCTTCGTGATAACTCAGTTAAAAACAGGTTGAATAAATAAAACCTATTTAACAAAGAAAGGGGTTGAAAGAATTGGTGTATACCACCACACAAATTGAGGTTAAGTAGGTAAGAAATCCAAACAGAATTGTTTTGACAAATAGACCAAAGACTACAATGTATCTAAAGAATTGTAATGTTATGTGTGGACGTATTTATAATGCCATTCCCGATGCAATCAAAGAATTACCTTTAAACAGATTTAGAAAAACACTTAAGAAGTGGTTGTTAGAAAAATCATTCTACTCGGTATCAGACTTTTTAAACTTAACTAAATTGTAAACATGTATGTTGTGTTGTAATGATCATAAGTAGGTATTAAGCTAGACAATTTAATATTATCGGTATTAATTAGAATATAAATTAAATTAATATTTGCATGTCGTACAGCGACAAAATGTATCTGGCACTGTTTGTTTGACATATCCATCTTTGATGTACCTGCATTTTGTGCAAATAAAGTTATTTTATTTTATTTTATTTTAAGCTCTGCCTGTTGCGGTTGCTATATGGATGAGTCATCTCATATCGAGACCCTTCCATGGTTCAGAAAGCACGTTAAACCGACAGCCCCAGTTCAGTTCTTACAGGTAGATTCCTAAAAGTCTGACAACCAGTCTTACCACGACATATCGTGCAACCCAGTAACTGTGTTGTGGTTGTCAGATAGGCAGTCGCTCCGTGTTATTATACTGGAATAAAGCTAAATTTGCTTAGCTGGAAGCCGACAATTCTAGACTGGATTGGTCCAGTAACGCAAAAAAAAATTGGTAGGATTTTCAAAAGGAGATCAGTATCAATATGTATTTTAGTTCTAAATTCAATCTTATACATACATAATCAAAATAAGATTGAGTCCACTTCTTTTTGGGTTGAGTTCATTGCACTGTGTCTAAGTTTAATATTTTTGTATTTACCTTGTTCTGAGATCAAAGATAAATTAAATTAGATAGTCATAGAAAATTTCACGGTTCAAATATTATAAATGCGAGTCACAATATTTTATTCAAACATTGTTTTATAAAACTAAAGGTAAACAAATTAGGTTTACCTGAAACCAAACCTCCAAAGAGTACCTATAAGTAGGTACCTTTATTTATTTAATATATTTACTTTTTCACTTTAGAATTTTAAGTGAAATAACTTGGAGAACATTTTCTACATAGTTAAGCTTCATTTCGGATCATTTGGAAGATAAATTATGTAGAAAATGCAGGCTTCGAATACAAATAGAAGACTCTTGGGTATGTTATTACCTATTTAAATGGCATCAAGGGCTATACCAGACACTTGAGCCGTAAAGTCGGAAACTTAGATTATCATTTTCTAATTCTCAAATAAATTTAATAATAAAGTTTATTATTGAAAAAAAATTAACGTTACTCCACACTATTATTTTTCCTTTGTAGGATAGGCATAGGCAGGTTTAAATATACAAATATTAAATACATACCCACTATGAGATCTGTAGATCATACGAATATATATATATATATATATGTTATATTAAAAAACCTCCCATTCTAAAAATTCTTTTGTGTATCGTCGGATAAAAAGTCGGACAAAGACACAATTTCACATATACTCACACTCAAACCCGGAACTATTAAGAAGAAGATAATTTATACAACTACTTCTGTTCGGGAACCGAATTCTCGACCACCCCGTCAACCGCGCCAGCAATCTTACTAATCGTATATACTATCGTACTAATAATATTATAAATCCGAACGTGTGCTGGCCCTTTTGTGTGTATGTTTGTTACTTCTTGATGCCATAACTACAAAACTGCTTTCAATGTTGACACATATTTTAAACACGGCGTGGATCAACATACAGGCTAGTTAATTATAATATAATTATAATATTCTCTACTTAAAAAAGCGTTAACATTATTGTTCAAGGCCTTGCTTCGTTAAAACAAATTTGTTACATTCTTATGTATCGAACAGAACATATAGAGCTAATCCTCGATTAAAGTCAAAGTCAAAATCATTTATTTACATTAGACTAAGTGATTACTTCTTTTTGAGCGTCAGTAGCTCACAAAGGCAGCACTTGAATAATTTACCCTCCCTTTATCTGGAAGGAGAAACGGCTACAAACTTTCCAGCACAAACTAGATATTATATATAGCAGTAAGGGGACTGGTAAAATGGGTAAAATCGTTGGAATGGCAAGTCCAAGGTCACTGGTTCAATCCCAAGGCTCTCGCTACTGACTATCCGTAGTCATGTGCGTATTATTATAATATTTTCACTTGCTCAATTCAGTGAAGGAAAATATCCTGTGGAGACGATGTTCTCGATTATGCAATGTCAGAGGTCTTAAGGTGTTTTAAAATCTGACACTAGGTCGTTCATCAACCATACAATTAGATCAAAAAGTTAAGATAAACTCAAGTGTTCATGCATCTGGGAGGAGCTTGTATTACACGAGTGACCAAAAAATAAGTGTTATGTTTTTAATAAGTGTTAAGTGTTAGAGTTTCTTTATTCCACCATAACTTCTAAATGCCTGCACCGATTTAGATGTAGGGGTCATCGTTAGAATCCTTACAACATCCCAGGTCACAAATATTAAAGATAAGATTTCAAAAAATAATAATATAGGGACTATAGTTCACAAAAGGTGTGTAATATCAAAAATTAATCCACACATAGCAGGCGTGCTTTTTATATCATCATAATATCTCATAGTCAGTGACTACTGAGTGCGACTGCACTTGAGACCATTAGACCAACGAGGCAGTTCTATCTCAATAACATTAAAATGTCGCTTGCCGAATCCAAACCATATTTATCGATTCAAATCCATTGTAACAAATGAAAAAGTTACCTCTACGATCTTCACTCTTATAAACCTCTCGTAGGAAACTTTAGTATGTGGTTAGCTAATGTTTGGTCTAGTTAGGAAGAACTGTTAGCTTTTCTTTGTTTTATCTACCCGCGGTGCTTGGTATCGGAAACTATACGCTAGTTTGAAATTAAGTGGTGCTTAGTATGGGTTAAGAGGTTATTTAGTAAAAAGAACAAAGAGATTTGTTAACCTAATAAAAAATAGACAGCACCTGAAGCTCTAAATGTAATTAGGAAGTTTCGTGTATAATATAACAAATTCATTATAACTAATATTTTTGGTTTTCCTTTGACCTGGATTAATCGTGTATATCTATGAAATAAATAAAAACCTCAAATTAAAATCATTCTTATACCATAAAATACTATATGAAATATTAGATCGAGTCGTGCCAATTATGCACGGCTGAACCTTGGATGGGACACGGTCCGTTTACCCAAAGCGTAGCATAAACTGCTTCATATTAAATGTTCGTACTGATTGAATCCATGCCTCTTCTATGCTCTAGTGTACGAGCCAGGTACGAATCCAAGTTAATGGCATGCCTCGAACTAGGCTCGGACCCAGCTCGGTAGCGTAAACGTAAATAATATCTAATCCTGCACTTAATGAGAAACATACGATTTTACTCTCCTTTTTAGGCGTTCATGGGGAATTAGAAAGTTGCATATTTTGTTAACGACGTAGATAAAACATTCATAGAGTAAACCCATTCGCAATCTATTACTTCTGACTAACTGATGTCCGCGACTTCTTCTGGTTGGCAAAAGGTAAGCTTCTCCAAAACTCAATCTACTCTACACCAAATTTCATCCAAATGCATTGAGCTGTTTTTGCGAGATTAAGCAATAAATATACAAATTTTCAAATTAATAATATTAGTAAGATTTATGAGGTATACATAAATAAACTTCAGCATTTACCCGATATTCACAAAAATTACTCAGCTCACGAACAGACCTCATTTCTATACCAAGTGTCTCGTTGCATTACCCAAGCTGTGACCGCCACAAATAGCTGTCCTTTGTAAACCAACCAAGCGTACTCACGCCTTTGTAGGGCCTTAATGCAACTATTACAAGGCCCACTTGATAATCTTGTTACACGAACCATCTACGAAAACAAATACGTTTTAAAATTTATATATTTCTTATTCTAAACAGCTACTTTAGACCAAAATGCTTTACTTGCTGACTTTCTTAAAAAATCATATATAGCGCCTATATTTTCCGAATATCTCTACAACAATTGATTACAAAAAGCTAGTAACCATTATTAAGCTAGTAATGCAATTTATATATCAAAATATTCGTTAGGCAGATTTACCTGCTGGTTACGACTTCCTTAGACTTAACACTGATTTATAAGATCTATTGGGGGCAGATTTGCCCACGTCCGTCCCTTAGAATGGAATCCCTACACGTGGCCCCTGGTGGGTGGTGCAAAACAGGCAACACAACTCTGGTCGGAGGCTTCGACCGCGACTGGCTACCACCAGACCACCCACAGGATGAAGCCATGTCGTGAAACGAACTATTCGTGTTTCGAGATGTAGTCCGGTGCAACCGTTGTGCAAGACAGGTCTGGGCAGTTTCATCAACTCCTCAACTGTCGTTCTCCCCAAATCTATCTAGTCTACTTAGAGTGTGTAGGGTCTTTACACCTTTTGATGATGATAGTCTTGAGTGATACGCAGGAATACGTAATAATAAACTTTATTGAATGATAATAATGAGTGCACGCCGTTTGAATGATATTAGTGTAATAAAGTAGGTATAGACCACGCGTAGCAAGTAAAGTGCTGACACAATGACACAAATTTGTACATGCATACACTGTACAGAATGAATAGATTTCTTCTGGATCTACGTGCTCCATCCTCAGCCACACCGTCGCTTAACATCAGGCGAGTTGGTGGCCAAATGTACATCCGTTTTGAATAAAAAACAAGTTTTTGTTATTCTTTTATTTGAAGGACTTTGTTGCTTAGCGACCATAATGCTCAGGAAAATCTTTTAAAATATTATTTGTATGAAACCAATTTTTTTTCTACTAATTGCTTGTACCAATTTTTTTTTTATAATTGGAACAAGCAATTACTTGTTTTAATTACCGTGGGTACATTTTCAAATATATAAAGACAAATATCTGTTTCAATCAAAAGTGCACCTGAACTACATTGTTATAAGGTTGAGTTTTACCGAATTCTCTCATTATTTTGAACACATTGAATGGCTATGATGCTGACTATGTCATACATTCTACACATAATTTAGTCTAACCAACAATCTCCACTAATCTTAGGTAATACCACACCTACTTACTTAGGTACTAATCGTGTTTGCCGACTGGTTTGACCTAATTACCTCTTGATCTTATTACGTATGGTGGTCAGAATTCAATGTCATTACTGAAATGAACCATTAACTATAATTGATAGCTGATTATATCGAGACCAATTGGGTAACGATTGTCACACACGGGGTAGATAATATAACTGAATCCTTATAAGTATACGACGCTGTAAGCGGTTACCATTGCCTAAGGATGCTCGCAGCATCAGAGGTCACTCGTGCGTCGCCGACCCTAAAATACTACTGTTTCCTCCATACAGCGTTCGTAGAAAAGAATTAGCAACGATTTTTTTCATTTTAATGCCGAAAAGCTATGACGGGCAAATAGAATTATCGACGTGACCTTGGTGGTCATTGTGTCGATAATCGCAACGGACAATGGACTAATATCGAAGAACTTCGACTAATACCTTAGTAAGCTCTCGTTAGACGGCTAATTCAATGGGTTAATGCAGAAAGTGGTTCTCCTCGACACGCTTTGTGACGGGTCATTTCTCTGGAGACCTAACCACCAGTAGTTTGAACCTTGTTGCTGAATACCAGTTACTTACAATTTTTATTATGTGATATTACATAAAAATATCATAGCATGAAGCCTTTAATTCCCGAAGGGGTAGGCAGAAGTGCAAACCCACATTTCACCAATGCTGTTATTAAGACTCAGGTGGTGAGCCTATCGCCATCTACCGGGCACAATTCCAAACTCCGGGCTGCTACTGATAATTTCCTAACAGAAAATCTCAGTAACACTTTTCCGGACCTGGGAATCGAACCCAAGACCTCATACTCAGCAGTCGCGCTTGGGACCACTAGACCAACGCGGCAGTCAATATATAATAACACGCCGAATAACAAAATACCTCACCATCAAGATTTTAATAAAACTAAACTATTTATTTAAGAAAACACCACCTTAAGCGTAATCCTTTCTAAAGTTACAATATTAAATGGAAAAAAGAATACGGTCGCGAACAGGATTCGAAACTGCGCCTCCCGGATAGATACTCCAGGCGCTCTGACCACTAAGCCATCTCGACCTCTGCTCACCACCGCGAATTCTTCTTCCATATTTTAACACGTCTTATGGCGACGTCATTGCAATCAATTCAGTACCTATACAAGTGACCGAACCGACACGACTAACTTTGCAGTTAATACAATGTCGTAAAGAATGCAATTACCTTAATAATTCAAGATATGTCTTTGAAAAAGCATTAACGCATGCTTAGCGAACTCTAAAGTTACAATATTAAATGGAAAAAGAATACGGTCGCGAACAGGATTCGAACCTGCGCCTCCCGGATAGATACTCCAGGCGCTCTGACCACTAAGCCATCTCGACCTCTGCTCACCACCGCGAATTCTTCTTCCATATTTTAACACGTCTTATGGCGACGTCATTGCAATCAATTCAGTACCTATACAAGTGACCGAACCGACACGACTAACTTTGCAGTTAATACAATGTCGTAAAGAATGCAATTACCTTAATAATTCAAGATATGGCTTTTTCAAAGACTGTAGGAGAAAGACTGGAGGTACTGAATTGATTGCAATGACGTCGCCATAAGACGTGTTAAAATATGGAAGAAGAATTCGCGGTGGTGAGCAGAGGTCGAGATGGCTTAGTGGTCAGAGCGCCTGGAGTATCTATCCGGGAGGCGCAGGTTCGAATCCTGTTCGCGACCGTATTCTTTTTCCATTTAATATTGTAACTTTAGAGTTCGCTAAGCATGCGTTAATGCTTTTTCAAAGACATATCTTGAAGTAATCCTTTCTTTTAGTCACTTTCACGGATAAAAACACTTTACCTTAAGTGGGACCTTTATACAAAGTGAGTAAACTGCCCTTAAAATTTACTTCGCGAAAAATGTATGTACTCAACCTCGGTAAAAGATAAAAATATTTTCCCTCTTAATATAACGTTGACGTGGTTTCAAAATACCGCATCGTCGAGCTATAAAATGATGTTTATTTTGCCAACTATTTTATTGCTATAAATTTAAAGCTTGAAAACTACCTGAGACTTTAAATACGGTTGTTTGGTGTTTTATGTGCATTTTATGATGTTCTAGTAGAATTTCAAATAAGTTCAAAGATATTACCCAATACGCATAATTATCAACTATTTTAGGACCGTGCAACTAAATTTTGACAATTCATAGCCTTTAATCTGATTTATGTGAAATAAAAACTTTTGACTATAACTTTATAAATTTTCATAGATAGTGGTTGAACTTGTTTCAATTACCTATTAGATTTCAAGTTTTTCTTTCGTGTGGTTGGGAGCCAAAGTCGTGTTGAAGTTGTTGAAGCCAGCTATCTCAGAGGTGTACACCTCTGAGATAGCTTAACGACTGTTACTATATATAATTAACAACAGCCTGTAGGGTTACTCTTGAAAATAAATGCGCTTGATTGACATTGAGAATGTCAATTCGTAGGTACTTGTAAATGTCTGAGAAATAATTAAAGAATCGAGATAATGGCGTCAATTCTAATGTAGCAAACTAAAGTAAATTAAGAACATTCCTGTCTTTTACTCACAGTTACTTTATGAGCAAGATGGGACGAATCAAGAGATACATTTTTGTGGAAAAAGAATACGGTCGCGAGCAGGATTCGAACCTGCGCCTCCCGGATAAATACTCCAGGCGCTCTGACCACTAAACCATCTCGACACTTTATAACTTTAAGGTTCGCTAAGCATGCGTTAATGCTTTTCAAAGATTAATCTGAATCAAGAGTTAAATTCGAATTTAGGCACGTCAAATTGAAATCTCGGAACGTTTTTGTAGTACGCACAGTTTTAGGTAGAGACATCAAACGAAAATTCTACGGAAAAATTTAGGTTGACAATATTAAATTGCTATTTGACGACATCCCATTCCGCTCTTATAGTAACGGTTAAAAAAGATAGCAATATTCTAAATTTTATTTAGGTTGCTACATAAGAAGGGACGCCACTAACAGGCTTTCAAATAAAATAAAGTAGTATAGTATAAGATGTAGGTTAATTTATTTTAACACTACATATTGTTCTAATGCTTTTTAAAAAAAAATAACATTGGAATTGGTATTAGTGCATCTCACTGGTCTAACAATTTAACATGGCCTCCGAAGCACGGAGACGCTCATTCAAAATGCTTCTAGCAGTCGACCCATCCACAGACTAACCTATGTAAGCGTTGCTTAACTTAAGCGATAATTAACCGACCACAGTTTGCATCGGCCTACGAGCACCTCAAAGTTACAAGGGAAACAAGTTCTCAAATCTGGAATACATAAACCCGTGGCCCGAGTACAGGTAGTTGAAGAATTACCTCGTTGTTTCAAATGGGAAAAAGTCTAACATGACCTTTCACCTTTTTCCGGCCAGTGGGTAAATGTACATGACTTATGCACGTTAAAAAAGGTCGCCTCGGAACTGCCACAAAATGCGACTTAGGGTTAACTTAACTTAAGTTTCCGCTTGTCTGGCAATAATAAAAATAAATTATAAATCCATCTGCCATGTGTTGAGTTGTGGGTTCAAACCTGACATGGACTAATGTGACTTTACCAATGCTATATATAGAGTACTTTCGTGATTAACTGCCTCATTGGTCTAAAAGCTGAAAGCGTGACTAATGAGCGTGAGGTCCTGGGTTCGATTCCCGGGCTAAGTGTTACATATTGGGTTTTTCTGTTAGGGAATTTTCAGTAGCAGCCCCAAGTTAGCTAAGTTGGCGTGCTTTGTAGAGCTCGAAAAGCTGTCGGTCCCACGCCTTATCTCTCTCCGGACGTACTGGATTGCCGTCCCATCTGACTATGAGAGAACGGGAGTGCACCTGTGTTTGGGCATACACTTGTGCACTATAATATCTCGCTGCGTTCTTGGCTAACCTCCATAAAGGTAGGGTGCCGTGACCACAATTCAGTCGAGAGTATATTATTATTATCGCTTAACATCAGGCGAGATAGTGGTCAAACGCAACGCCCATAAGCTAATAAAATAAAATAAAAGTTCTTGGTAAAAAAAAACACAGAGATATAATAGCATTGACATATATATTATTCTTTTGAAATCATTGTATAATAGAGAAAAAATCCTAAGGAAACCTGTTTTAAATCGCGAACTCATTATGATGATTTATAATCTTGCCTTATTTATATCAGAAGAGACCCTCGGGCTAGTGATAGCTAGAAGTGTTGTCAACAAACAAAGGGGAATTTTCTTTATATCCTTGGATTGAAAAGCTTAGGAATTGGAAAAAAAAAACTACAATAGAAAAGGAGGTGACCAAACCCTGAGTTTGCAACAGGCAATGGTAAACTAACTTAGAAATAAAGCCTCCGCCTCCTCTCACGGTCAGCGCGTGGATGGATAACCATTAGAAACATCTCCATCTGAGCGTATCCGAGCTTCCCAAAGCATATTTAAGAAAAAAGGTTGACACGACCATCTAGCATCATTCTGAACGAATGGATAGGAATGGATAGTGCAACGACTGTAACAGAGAAGTACTGAGTGTGCAAGACTCGCGGTACACTGCGTATATCACCTCCATCGGATAAACCACAAATCCTATAGATAACAATGGTAGGCCAGATCAAAGGCCTACGAGCGGCTTGAACAAGTCCGCCACTGGGATGGATTCCAGCCACATCGAACTAGAAGAACAATCGACATAGGTTAATCTAATGGCTAATAGGCTAAAGCTGTTATGATGAAGACCCGCAAAGTATTGCATTTTTTTAAGACAAAAAATCTCCGCAACAGCTACTTTATATTTCGTGTCTCAACACCACAAACTCGCTAACGTGTATTCGGAATTGAAAAGAAGATTATCCTCAAATCCTGGAGTCCTTTTTGCGGGATCGAACGGTACTAAAAAGGAAAGTGTTATGGAAAGTAGATGAAGTGCTATCAAATAGGTTTTTTCACAGTAGGTACACTGTTATATTGGCACATCTTAGTAAATTTTTTAGTTTATTAATATTTGAATAGATTCTCATTGATCTAGTGGATGCAACGCGACGCAGATTAGGTCACAGATTCAATTCGCGGATCGGGCAGTGTTATTGTGTATTTGGAATGGCACCCGATTAATGGGCAATAAGCCTATACACGGGAAGTCTAAAAAAATATAAAGAAACCACCAAATACCCCTTGTATGATTTATTAACGGCATCTTTGAAATATGGGTGGACTCTATACACCACTGACTAAAGTTTCGGAGAATAGGGGCCTGCAATTATATTTCAGTAATTTGTACTTTAATCACTTTCATTCAACAAAATGTTATTCAAACAAGTACATATTCAGGTAAAATTTTATAAAAGCTACAGTACGCTCCAATTTTTTCCATGGATTGACTAAACGATAATTGCAAACGTAATCTACCAAAGGCTAGCTTGAAAAACATGTTTCGAACTCAAAAAGCTCGGAAGCTAATCCATTTAATCACACTCCTGCCAAAATGAATTGCGATTTTCACCTAACTCCCTCTACCTTTGCCCCAGCAATGCATCAAACATGGAATACATAGTAAATTCACAACCAGTCCAGGAATTTACACATAAATCAAATATTTAAATTGAAAGAGAGAACGAACGTGGAGCAAAAAATGTACTTTGGATATTAAAGCTAGCAATATGGAGATCACATAATGAATGACATATGTTGCCAAGGAAGAAAAATGTCTCTTCGATGTTTATTTAATTTTGATTAGGCAGGCAATTGGTTAGTGAAAGATCGGCTTATGCGTCGCGTGTCGCTAGATCCCCGAACGAATCATCAGAGAGCAGCCTTCCTCTACGCAACGGCCTTCACCATGGATCGCTCTGAACTACCAGCAAGCGTTCCCGGCCTTGAAACCCTCCGCGGCTTCTCAGCCTAGCATGAAACAAAATATTTTTATGATCTGGAGATTCAGTTCCGAGTCTGGGTGTATGTGTGAGAGAAGTTTGCTTCTGTAGAGAAATATACCCACATTGGAGGAGAAGTTGTTAAAGAATCAGTTGTGAGTTTTTATGTATGCATGATTGAAATCTTCGTCAAGAGTACTTTGACGGTAGCAAAGCCATGGGTACAGCTAGTAAGTAAATAAAAACAAAAACAATTGGCCATGCATGAAAAAAAATAAGGTAGCGGGGTTTACCTCTCTCTCCCTTTCCGCCACCTCCTTCGCGAGCATCACCTCCTCACAGAAGTTGGCGACGGCTCCCCATTCGCTCTCACTCCCGACCATGTGTCTAATCACGGACGGAAGCGAGAGATCGCCCGCCCTTACTACCCCGATGAGGTCGTCGCGCTGCTCAGCCCAAGCTGGGCACACCTCCAGCGTGTGCTGCGCCGAGTCCTCGAGGCAGTTACCGCAGTGGTGGCATCTCGGTGTCGGCTCCTGGCCTATGCGACACAGATACTTCCCGAAGCACCCGTGGTCCGAGAGCATCTGCGTCATCCGGAAACCGAGAGCGTCATGTCGCCTCTCCAGCCACTCTTCCATTACGGGTCCTAGAATCGCTATTGCAGCGTGCCCTAACTGCGGCAAGCCTATAAATGTGTCCGGTGTTTACTTAGCCATGGGCCTCTCGCTGCTGACTGAACTAGATCTGACCCTTATTTAGCTAGCCTTTTGTCAACTACGTTAGGGTCGGCTTCCCGTCTAACCGGTTGCAGCTTAATAAAAGTATCTGACCTCCGTAACCCGTTACTGAGTTATGCGATATCTCGTGGACTTCTCCTTATCCTGTGGTTACCGTTTTTATTTATAATACACACATGACATGCCTTGGATTCGAACTTCTCATCTTTGACTTGTCAGTCCAACGGTAATACCACTAGGCTATCACTGTTTCTCTCTTGATAATATAGGTTGTCAAGTCTGACACTTAAAAACAATCTACGTTAATCACATAGCTTAATTTAGCCTTAATTTCATGAAAAAAGTGCTACTAATTGTAGCTAAATATTTTTAGCACCCACATCGTACAATTCTTCTTCGTGTGGTGGAAGAAGAACCTAGTGTCAGAGTTTAAACCGCCCGTAGGCCTCTGACATGGCTTTACACACCATTGAGAATATCTCTCAGGTGTGCTGATTTCCTCACGGCGATGTTTTCCTTCATCGTTTTAAGCAAGTGATACTTAATTTCTAATACGCACATAACTTGAAAAGTCAATGGTGCGTGACTTACATTCGAACTTGCAACCTTTGACTTGCCAGTCCAACGGTCATACCACTAGGTTATCACTGCTCGATAACAATTAAGATATATATATCTTTATTGTTTGTTTGCCTACCTTTAATCAATGACCATCCTACTGAAACATCAAACAAAATATTCAATAAAAATGTAAATTATTCAGGACAATCGACGACTCTTTGTACAGTCACCAGTACAATTAGATGAACATTGCGTATTTCTTTTAATTAAATTACAAAATACAATTAATATTATTAAAAAAAATGCCCATTCCATAAATAATTATCTAGGTAGTCAAGTTTAATAAAACCGCGGAAAAAATTGCAATTGGTTCGTTTTCATTCATAAATCACATTTGAAATGCTGAAACTTTTAAAAATATTATTCTACCTTTATTTCGAAGTGTACCTATTGAAATAAATTTCTTCCTGTCAAATACTTGACTTTCTAAAGAAAATTCATCGTAATTTGTATTATCGGGGCTTTATTTAACATCCTAAAAGAAATTGATGACTTTTGACAGCATTTACCTCTTGTTTTTTTATAAGCTGTCGATGGAAATGGATAATATTACGAGTTCAACTTCGTTGAAAAGCGACCAGTGGTGATTCGGTAATTGTGTTTTTATGTTACAGGTAAGATCCAGCGTGGTCTTATATGGTTGTCAAATTAATCATATCACGGGTTATTATAAATTTGTTTAGCCTTTTCCCAACTCTATTAAGTTCGGCTTCCAGTCTAACCAAATGCATCCTTATACTAGTATTTTATATTAAGCAACTGCCTACCTGACTTTTACACAACTCAGTTACTCGGTAATATGGGTTATTAAAATATGTTCAATGAATTTCACATTTCACCAATGCTGTTATTATGTCTCATGTAATAGGTGGTGAGCCTAAACTACCAGCTGCTACTGAAAACTACTGGTCGGGCAAAGTTTAATTGAGTTTTTCTATAAGGAAAATCAAACCCGAGACTTCATGCTCAGCAGTCGCGCTTAGGACCACTAGACTGTCGAGGCAGTCAATTAAGAGATACAGAGAAAAATCTAGATAAAAAATTCTGTTACTCCATTACTTTCCATCAACGTAAATCTTTAAAGAACTAACAATATAGTTACGTAGTGACTGTTCAATAGTTATGATTTACACCGTTCTTCTTTATTTTCTCCGGCTGACTCGAGCCAACGGCCGGGGAAAGTTTTATTAAAGAAAACGAAGTCTAGCTTTGACTGAGTTCCCGACTGAACTGCGAAGAAATAGAAAAAACTCCTTCATAATCAAAGCAGAAGTCGATAAAATAACGCTGCGAAAGTTCCTGAAGTTGTCGGTAATGGCTTTCTTTGCGTTAATGTACCAATTAAAAATATAGTTCAGTTTATAAGAAGTATTTAACTAACTAAAAAGCATGTTATTAACATGCTTTTTTTGTTGATTGTGGGGTTAGTTAAGCCAAGGTTGGTCTCATACAATATAAAGTCTTGGGAGCAGAGAGTTTAAGACTAATATCAATTGCATAATAAGACTTCAGGCCGACCCTTTAGCTAATACGGTGACGTTAGACATTATTATCACCTCATAAAAACAATACTGTTGTAGATAAACATGTAGGTACCTATATTGTTTATAAGTATTTTTCTAGTCCATACTAAGTCAACACTAAATTATTTTTGACTGCCTCGTTGGTAAAGGTGGTTGGCAAGCGCGGCTGCTGAGCGTGCTGAACCCAGGAGGTTTCAATTCACAGGTCGGGCAAAGTGTTATTGGGTTTTTCTGTTAAGAAATTCTCAGTAGCAGCTCGGAGTCAGGAAGTTAGTGGTGTCACACCCCCGTGCTTCGGAGAGCACGCAAAGCCGTCGGTCCTGCGCCTGATCTCTCTCCGGTCATATAGGAATATGACAGTGAAAGAAGAGTCTATAACGCCGTGACCGAAATACGGTCCGGAGGAGTATTATGCATCATGCCTATTGTGCATCCATATTTTACCAATACCGTTATGTAAGTCAAATGTATTCGTACAGCTTCTTTATATTTTTAATGTTTAGTTTTTTATGATTGGTTTCGTTGTCTAGTATTACCTACTTAAGAGACAGTTTTTTTTTTCTTTCTTTCTTTCTTTCTATATAGATGGCAAAATTCCCATGTAGTAGTTCCATAGTAGTAGACTAGAATTTTTTATTCTCCCTTCACAAAACCTACGATAAAAAGTATCTATTCTTTGACGATAAGTCGATTCTTACCAACAAAAAAGCGACATAAATAGAATAAAAAAGCAGTGTAATCTGTTGGCTTACCAATTACCAGACACAATAGATATTTTTATTGTTATGAAGTATAATTTTGTATTTCTCCCATACGAAGAGTTAAAAATAAATATAAGGCACAATACTCTGAAATTAGTACGCCATCCAGTTCTGAATTGAATGGATCCACCCACGCTACATTCGTAGGTGCCATAAGAATAGAATTACTTAAAGCAATATGTATGTCAACGATACAAAAATAGATAAAATTATTCGGAGAATAACCACGATAGGAGACAGTATGTACAGAAATTAATGTAGGTTTCTCAAAAACGGGGGACAAAATGTCATGAGACCTTTTGAGCATTACAAAATAGGAAGAACCCCTGTAAGTAACACCTTTTTTTTATGTGGAGAAATGCTCTCGCATACCGCTCTGACACGGGGAGACAGAGCGGTTATGTGGGACTCGAACCCACTAAAACTCCACAGTATACCTCCTCAGCTGCTTGAGGGCAGGACGCGGGAACGCTCTTGCACACAACCGCGAACCCGCCCGCAGCCGTCCGTTGCCGGACTCTCTCTCACGACACACCAAACGGATGGCGTGCCGCAACCACCATGGAGACCATGTGCAATGGGCGCCAGACGACCCCGTGTCCGGACGCCCAAAGTCCCCTGTGATGGGTCAGGTCTGTGGCCCCGCCGCTACCACTACAGCCGCAGAGAATAGGGAGAGCGGCGCCTCGCTATACCGGCACTCATCTTCCCCTGCGGCCCCACCGCGTCCGCCATCTAACGGTGGCGGCCCCGTCAAGGCCGCGGAAGGTAGGGAGAGCGGCGCATCGGCATACTGGCATACTGGGGGCCGCGTCGGGAGAGGAGTGCCTCTCCCGACGCGGCCCCCATCTCTCAGCTGCGGTGCCGCCCATACGACACCGCAGCCCACCTCAATTGCGGCACCCCCCATAAGGCCCGCAACCTACGCCGCTGCAACATGGGCTTGCAGGCAAAGCCTAGAGGAGCGGCCCTCGGTTCCTCTAGCTTCACCGTGGGTGACCAAGCCACCGCTACTAGGCACCACCACGACAAGGTGGAAACCCTAGGGGGGCTGTAAGTAAAACCTGCCAGAAAACTAATTTATTAAAAGTTAAAGTGTAAAATAGTCTTGCTGGTATTCCCTTTCAGTCTCTGCGTATTCCAAAGAGGGAAACAAGCATATACATACACTTTTGTTTCCCCTTTGGTAGACAGATTTTATAGATGATTACCAGCTCCGATACTAACATACCTCTTTTCTTTTATAGGTTCCTTAACCTTCTCATGCAAACTCTTTAGGATGCCATTTATATGTTTTTCTGGCCTAAGGTTGCTATTTCAACGTTCCCATGCCCAACCTACCTAAAACTACTAACCTCTAAAAACAAATTAATTTCCTTTGTACTGCAGAAAATACAATTCCGAAGCGTGACATGCACTTAAATAGCAATCATGATTGAAAAAATCCACAACTAAAAAATAAAAACCGCCTTCCAAAACCTACTACACTAAAAAGTTTAAAATAATATCAAAATTTGCTTATAATAAAATAATTTTAAAATAACAATATATAATAATAATCTGTTAATTTTGGAGTCGGAGCCTGTACTGGGAGAGGGTTATTGTTTTCCTCTTGTTAGTCACTTATGTTCGTTGTGCTGTGGTTATGTTACCGGCGTTTGTATCTGGTTGTAAACCCCACATACATCAGGCACCGACTCCAAAATTAACAGATTATTATTATATATTGTTATTTTAAAATTATTTTATTATAAGCAAATTTTGATATTATTTTAAACTTTTTAGTGTAGTAGGTTTTGGAAGGCGGTTTTTATTTTTTGTTTAAAATTAATTTATTTTAGTCTTTTTAGTTTTAAGTCTAATATATATATTGTATAGGTCATATATAAGTTTGTATACTTCATAAATAAGTTAATTTAGTAATTTAATAATATGGGTAGGCCTTCGAAAGCCGCTAGGACTTAATAACTGCATCGGTGAAATGTTTGTGTACAACAGTGGACACTTCTGCCTACCCCATCGGGCAATACAGGCATGATGCTATGTATGTATTGAGTGGCATGAACTATACATGAACATGCGATTACAGCAATTGCGAGTGATTTGCTGTGATTTATTGAAGAATTCCATCGTCTAACTTCGAAGATCTTCATCAGATCTTCACTAAATTGAAATGGGACCACCTCTGGGGACTACTCTTTCAAACAATTATATCGACGGACATACATACAAAACAAGGTAGCTACTGTAAAACGTTGAGGAGTTCCCTTGACTGTCCTTCGTCTTCATCATCAGACCCCTAATGACAGTCACAACCTATCTAGGTGTAAAGTTCTCATCAATACAAATTAATCAAGCCCAAACACCAGGTAATTGCTGTAAATCGTTAAAGAGTTCCCTAGATCGTCTTTCGGCTCCATCATCAGATCGACTCCAGACCTTCATTAAATAGTAGTGCTTTAAAATACTTAATGAAAAAATTAACAAATGCACTAGTCGCCCCTACGATTTTCGAAGGTTTCCCTCGATTTCTCGGGGATCCATCATCAGATCCTGGTTTCCTTACCATGGTACCACCGTTGGGATATCTTCTTTCCAACAAAAAAAGAATTATCAAAATCGGTTCATAAACGACGAAGTTATCCCCGAACACACATAAAAAAAAAAAAAAAAAAAAAAAAAAAAATATACTGTCGAATTGAGAAACCTCCTCCTTTTTTGGAAGTCGGTTAAAAAGTTAAAAGATTTTCCGCCAAGCAGATGATATGGTAATGAGCGCGCATCCAGCCAGCAAAGGGGAATATTCGATATTCTAATGCGAGGTAATAAAAGTCCTGTATTAGCATCGGAAACTCTCGACCTGGGATCCGTTTGAGCTCTCACACTTCACCCTTGTGGGTAAGGCTTGGTTTATATTCTGTGGTTGTTGTTCTCTGCTAAGAAATCTGATTTAGAATGTCTGTAATATTGTCAAATTCGAATAATGAGACTTTGGAAGGCTTAAACAGCCAGTTGCATACTGTTATCGATAAACATCGAGGTTAAAAATTCCTTATTACTTATTATACTGACCGTATGTGATCCCCCAATTATTATTTTTGGGGGACCTTCAAAATGTCATCAACTCATTTACATAGAACCGGTAACGAATCGAAAAAATAAATTTTAACCAGTATTACAAGAAAGGTACTCAACATGTTGGATTTAGGTTTATAAAATAGCAGAACAATGAATATGATCCATAAAAATATTTATTGTAACCAGAAATGTAACCCGCATGATAATAATATTAATTTAAATGCGAGAAGGTATTATATACTCTTTGGAGAATACCAACGTTTGGTAGAAAGTCAATGTGTCCTGGGTTTAATTTAGTGTTTTTCCGTTTTTACAACTGAATTATGTTCGATCGTAATATGTATGTTCGACTTCTTCAGGCATTTGCCTAAAAATGAAATATCTAGCAGAAGATTTTGGCCTTGGGTTACGGTTCTATTAGTATGGAACTACGTTGATTTATTTATAAGTTTTTTTTTTTACTTTTATTTCAGACTGATGAAATGTGTCTTTATGATATTTATTAAATGTATTTAGAATTATTGACTTTTTAGGTAAGACTAGGAAGTAATTACATGGCTTTTCCAAAATCTCATTCCCTTCCAGCTGAAAGTGTTTTGCTACCTTCACAAGGAAAAAATCATGCCCTATACATCAATCTATGTTCAATAGCTAATCTCCCATCGCGGGAAGAAACTTCTAAATTAAGGTTACGAACTTTTTCATTTATGGTAGTAGGTCAGATCCGGGCCATAATGTCATTCCGCTACTTATCTGTCAGTAATGGTGCTTTTCCTCGTGGACAATTAAGTTTTCTTGGTAATTTGATGAATAACAATGCGGGTATAAAAGTATCTGCCTATTTACTAAAACATGCTGGTAAAGTAATAAGGGCCCGTTCAAGTATTACGTAACCCCCCCCCCCCCGGTGAGCTCTGGTGTAAGGGGGAATAATTAAAATAATTATATTAGCAATATTTATTAAATTACTTTTCACTATATTTCCAATAGCTTACGTTATGGGGGGAGGGGCCTAATGTTCAATTCTACTAAACTTAAAAAACAAAGCGAAGTGATTCTTATTTCTATATTTTTGTAAAAGTAAAGGAATGGAACAATTTTAATTTTGATGTACACTTTTGCGTTGGTTAATCAATGCCTTCTGAAAAATATATTTGAAAGTGTTATGGTAATCACATCTGTGTGACATTGATTTAAATATAAAATTATTCGTGTTGGTTCAGTCACTACTCAACTCGGTGACGTTACTATAAGACGTTTTAAAACTAACCAATAACATTTATTAGCACAAAACAAAACATATAAAAACAGAAATAATAATATCGTAATATAAATGCCAAAGGGCCATCAGCTCAGCATAATGCTAGCACCGTTTTAACCTCTCGTATGTCGCATTTCCAGACACAATAAAAATTGCATTGTGTCTCGCGTGGATCCACATTCCGGCAGTCAAAAGGTTAAGCAAGTGATTTTATATATATTTGATATTTTTAATTCCGAATACGCATATAACTTCGAAAAGTCAGTGGTGCGTGCCTTGGATTCGAATTTGCGATCTTTGACTTGTCAGTCCAACGGTCATACCATTAAGCTATCACTGCTCGTCCACACTAACCCATCATAATCGATCATTCTGTTTAATACGTTTTTTGTTTAAAATTCTTGAATAGATAAAGTGTGAGCCTGCCCTTAAAACTAGGTTCGGGCAAGATGCTCGTCATGAATACGGTATTTGGCGATTGACTGTAAGTGAGTTCCTCACGTCAATTGCCCAACTATCTTAGGAACTTGGTATGATTCGAATTTGCTATAAACAGTTGGCTTGTTCCAAAGTATTTTGGTTGGTTAATAAGAAGCCTGAAGTGAATTGTGAAATAGTTTGAAACTATTTAAGAGATTCAGGGATTGTATTGCTTTGGATTTTAAGTGTAATTTTAAACCTAGATGCAAACTATCCGAAAGCAGCCGAAATTTGAAATTTTACCCTGTAGATATATATAGGCGTATATTTATATAGGCATGACATTTTTTTTTTTCAGAAATCTGCCTATGTTTCATCACCAACTTGCTTGATGGTAAGCGACGATGTGGCCAAGGATGGACCACATAGATCCAGAAGAAATCTATACACATTTAGCCTTGAATATGCCTAGATTGATTTTCACACGATACACGGAAGACGACAGGAAGTTCCATTCACGAGCAGTACTATTATTTTTATTATCCTGTGGAAATCCTCATGGATGCCCTCTACGTGATGGCGAGCGATATGTTGCACTCATACCGACTAAAACCACGGCCATCTCAGCACATAAGAGATACCGTTAATACGGTAAATCAAACCAGTGCCCACTATGGCACGTCACGGGGGAAATCGTTAGCCTCCCAAAATCGTCGCGGTGTATAGAAGCACACACTTTAGGGTCTATTCAGCGTCGATGAACCTCTTTTCCCCCTACCAGTAATGGTGGGGATGCGGCTTTTTACCCTACTTAGGATGAGCGCCGAGGTGGTTGCCTCTCCGACGCCTTCGTCTCCGAGCCGGATCGGTCCTCTACCGATCCCACTCTTCGGCCTCCTTCTGGAGCATAACTGATTCACAGAAGGAGGCTACAGCCCTCCATACTGTCGGCTCTGCCAGCATAGCTGACGCTACTGCCGGCAAAGACAAGTACCTATCGTGAACCTGGAAACAAATCGTTGCGTAGATTCGAATTTTCAGAATTTCTACGAAGAACGGGTGGTAGTGTGCCGTCCTTCTACTTGTCCTATATTTTTAGAAATATATAAATCGGGTCTATATCGCGATTTTTGCCTAAAAGGCTCTTTCGGTACCAGTTTTTTTCCGTCGTTTCGTCCGAATTGCACCGGCCAGAGTCACGGTCAGAGTCTGCCCTTGACCACGCCCCGATCTAGACCCGATTTATATATTTATAAAAAGTGTACAAATCGCGAAAGTTTAACAAAACAATCAACAATTGTCCTATCTGGCCTTGTCTCACATGTACATCAGGTATTTATGTAAATTTCTAAACCTAACTGATACTAACCCAACTTAACTGCTAGCTCCGTTTTCGTTTCCTCATTGGTCTAAGGCAATTACGACTGCTGAGTCTTAATGATTGGGCCAGTGTATTAGATGTTTGGAATTGTACTTGGTAGCCTTAGGCTCACCACCTACTACATAGAACTTAAGATAATATAATGTGTAAAATGTGAGTATAAGTGTAATTTTTATGTATATATGTATATAATACATATATTACAATACATATATTGACTACTTTTAAATACACATTGTGTAACCTGAAACTTAGTATAGATAAATCTTTCAAAGGCATGCGTGGCGAACTCTAAAGTTATAAATTTTTGTGGAAAGAAAAAATACGTTCGAGAGCAGGATTCTCGTCTCCCGGATAAGTACTCCTTTATGACGTCAACCAAAGACATATTAAAATGTGGAAGAATTGTTCGGGGGTAGTTAGTTGTCGGAGCGCCCGGAGCATTTATCCGGGAGGCGTAGTTTCAAATCCTGCTCACTGTAGTTTTTCTTTCTACAAAAATTATAACATAAAAGTTTTTACTTTTCTAATAACTCCTCTATATTTTTAATTTTTTTATAGTTATTAGGATGGTATAATTAATTGCTAGTGATACGGTAATGAAACTCAGTTCCCCCAGGAAAGTTACAATTTATTAGTTTGTCTTCTACTCGCTGATTTAGGTGACCTATTTCCGATAATGGCTTTTGCAACACGATAAGTCTTAAGTGGAATGGACTGAATACCTTATAGTATTAACCGCCGTTACAGGTCGTTGCTCAGTGGTTTTCGCTACTTATCTTATACGGTACGGGTCATAGGTTCCTCATACAAATTTTGCTCCCCGAATGGCTTTGGGTTTTGTTTATTTGTATTTAATTGTGATAGCATTTTCGAAATTGAACTAATAAAGAACTTAATAAATTACGCAAGTAACTACCACTTCAAGGACTAGTGAAAAACATTTCATTCTACAATCATGCCTGTTTCATTAGAGTAAACACTGAAACACATGCATAAGTCTTAAATTACTATTACACAGTCATGTCACTTTTAGATTAGACTTTTATAACAGTTAAAAGATGAAGTTAAGTAAAAAACTAGCTGACCCAGCGTACTTCGTACCGTAATTTTCTTTTATACAAACCTTGTCCTGACAATAACGAACACAAAAAAAAAGAATTATCCAATTTGGTGCAGTCGTTCGGAAGTAATGCGCGTACAAACTTTTCGGTAATTCATTTTTATTTATATAGATTAAAAAGCAAGCTTGTCATTTTGTTTAAATCTTACTAGCCTATGTTATCTGTAACAATGCCCGACATCGGTTCAGGCATTTAGAAGTTAGTGTGAAATAAAGAAACTCACAAAAACATACATACATGATCCCTAAAAACATAACACTACTCTTTTTGGGCAGTCGTGTAAAAAAAGTAGTTTTTATTTATCAAAAATATGTCATCACACTTCTGGCCCCCAAAATACAAGCATCCTCTAGTTTGGGGACCATCGCCGTCGACTCAAACTATAAAAGTAGATTTTTACGGTTACTGAACATTTTTCATAAACTCTAAGGTAACATAGTATTTGTAACTTTGGATCAATACATTTTTACTCTTGTACCAACACATAACATTAAATCCTAATATTTCGTGCGATGAAATCCATAACCATATCATTATAATTATTAAAATAAAACTGACTGCCTCGTTGGTCTAGTGGTCCCAAGCGCGACTGCTGAACAGGAGGTCTCGGGTTCGATCCCCGGGTCGGGCAAAGTGTTATTGAGTTTTTCTGTTAGGAAATTCTCAGTAGCAGCCCGGAGTTCGGAACTGTGCCCGGTTGATGGCAATAGGCTCACCACCTATTACATGGGACTTAATAACAGCATTGGTGAAATGTGGGTGTACAATTGTGTACACCTCTGCCTACCCCTTCGGGGAATACAGGCGTGATGCTATGATGCTATGTATTAAAATAAATAACCTACAGTTGTTTCAATAGAAAGTTAGTTCACAGAAAGCAGAAGAAATACGAGTATGATCCATCACTGTAATAACGACTGTGCTTATAAAAATATTATCTTTTAACTAGCACTATTTATTCAAGAGCAGCGTTACCAGAAGGAAATATATTTTCAACAGAAAATGAACCCTACATTTTTATTCCCTGAGATTTTCATTTACTTCTACTTATGCTTATGTCAGCCATCTTGATTTCCATTCAAATGTCGTTCGTTTCACTCCCCTGCAAGTAATGACGCCTTCGATACGTAACTATACCTACGTCAATGGTATTGAAAACATATTTTAATCTGTCGTCTTCCCGTGCCTTATTGTGCCACTGCAGTACTCATCAAGATCTAGGCACAGATAAAATATGCATATGTGTTTGCCTTTCAGAATTTTCGTCTGGCATTAAAGTTATTTTTTTTCTAGTGACGGAGGATAGTCTTACTGTTTGAGTTTAGAGATTTATCCACAAAGGAAGGATGTATTTCGTGCGTTTTTGCGTGGTCAATTTGAGGTTAATTTTATATGGCACACTTGGTTTCTGTAGACAAAGAGGGACGATTCCCAAACTTCGACGTATGTACGGTAGCTGAAACACAATACAAATGCAACTAAATAAAAATTTACGCACTGCGCAGACAGCTGCCATTAGAATATAGAAAAAATAAGTGTTTTATAATGATGCTATATTATATCTACACATATATAATATAACATCATCATACACATCCCACATGCACGCATCTTATCAACAGAAAATCAAATGCTTTCTCTAAATAGAGACTGAACAAAGACTAGGAATACATTATTAGGTACCTTTCGCAACCAATCAACACAATTCAACAGCCCCCGTGTATTTGACGGTTGATTAAGCCAAGGGGCATCTGACAGTCCTTCTAATCATTTGCCTAATACATCTTGCAATTTCCGTGCGTAGAAACGTACTGTCTATCTCATGTTTGTATGTAAATCACGAATTATATAGGTACGAAGATCGACTTAGGTCTTAAAAAGACCATTTGGTTTGTCTGTTCTGCTAATTTACTGTTGGTCTAGTGGTTTGATTGGTGGTTTGATTCCTAGGTCGTGCAAAGTGTGATTGAGTTTTTTTGTTAGAAAATTCTTAGTAGCAGCCCAGAGTTTGGATTTGTGTCCGGTAGATGCCAATAGACTCGCCACCTATTACATGGGACTTAATAATAGCATTGGTGATATGTGGGTGTACAACTGTGTACACCTCTGAGGTCCCCTTCGAGGAATACAGGCGTGATGCTACTTTATGCTACTTTTATGGAAATAAAATACGGTCGTGAACAGTATTCAAACCTGCGCCTCCCAGATAATACTCGATAATTATTTATTGTTTTCATCTTGAAACTCTTGTACTCTTAGAGACAGCTTAGGAAAGTTACTCATCGATAGAATACAGCTTAAAAAAAATCCGCATTTGATTTAAATTAACCTTCTTTAAATATTCTAGATTTTTCTAGAACACGTACACGTTTTAAATTCACAGCCTGCAATAGTGCGTAAATAGTGACAGATTGTTGGCTCAGAGCCTGCGAACACCATTAATTTACCCTGCCCCCTTTTCCCCTAGCTTGGCTTTTAACTTGCCGGGAAATTAGGCAGCTGTCTTACAAACAAATATTAGTGCGGAAATTAGATTAGGTACTTTAATGGAACACGAGCTTCGCAGTGATTCGAAATAGTTTTCATTGTAAAATCAGCTTTATAACTAAAACAGTCTTCATGCGAAATCTAAGTATGTACCTACGTCAGAAAATTCGTAACCAATAACAATACAAATGAAAGTTATTAAATGAGAATCAAAGTTTACTGACATTTAAAATAATTGAAAATTTTTACAATTAATGAATTATCCTAAATTAATAATTTTTGTTACGTTTTTAATTAATATCAGATTCAAGTGCACCGTAATGAGATTTTATGTTTTATAATATCAGATTCCTTTTTAGTATTACAATTATATTGTTCACCGGTTACTACTCACGTACATTCTTCGGGTTTGCCCGACTAGTTTCGAACTCGAACGGAACCCTTAGTCATGAGCTGAGCCCGCGGCATGATTTTTTTTACAACTCGCTTACATAATATAAGGCTTCCAAAAATGCTGTTTTTGAGTGACGTTTATTCTTTTAAAACTGACTATATAAACGTTTATAGACACAGGGTTACTGGTCTATAAACGTATATTTACGTTTTAATTTATTACGTATACCTGGCAGGACTGGATGGAACAGTATAAATGCAACAAATATTCCTGTTAAATTAATTTTGTACTAGAACAACAATAAATAAACATATTTTTCTTGTCTCGGGTAGTTAAATCTAATATAATAGATACCTTCTTAATTTCATATTCTAAAACTTTTCTATTTATGTTGAGAATGGCCTTCCTATCATAGCCAAAAATTACACAATCACTCGTGTGGCGTCAACGGTAGCTTTTCTTCTTAAATCGCTTTTATAGTGTTTATTCATTTTTCAATTCACATTTATTATCAAGATTTTTGAGACATCATTCTGTTATGCATCAGACTGCTTGTGAACACGATCAGTGCAACCGTCGAAACGTCAAGCGATTCAAAGGTATTTACCTGTTAGTTGTACATATAATAATATCATCCTGTTATCTTTGCGAATTCTGTCAACCTTATAAACTCTGCTCACACCGTCAAATACAAACGTGTAAAGGGTATCGTTCTAACAAATAGACCATTTAGAACCGTCCATTTATTCTATTCAATTTCTGTAAGTATATTATTATGATACTTGGGATGTGAAGAGGGGTGTTTCAAATGGAAACGCTGGAGGTGAATTCAAACGAGCCGTTTACCAGAATTCATTTGGTTGATATTGTAAAAAGATTGATCCGAACCTTTTTTTTTTTTCATCAATATATCTTACTATTTATATTATCATAACCTAAGGGCTCTTACATACACGCTCAACGTCTACAGCCGTCGACTGTAGTTCAGCGCCGTTGACGACGTGCTGCCGCCGTATTGTCGTCGACAACGTGTCGCTCGTAACTAAGAATGCGCGATGGACATTACTGTTATTAATATAGCGAGTTACGTTGGAGTTCGCAAAGTGACTGGCTACCATAAGCGAGTGACGGACTAAGTCGGTACGTCACGCGCTATGCTCCTACGCAAGCGTCTTCCTAAGATGTTTCTTTACGCCAACTGAGGTCTGCCTACACATAAACCAAAGCTCTTGGGGTAGCGGCGAAAAGTATATATTGCTTAAGTCGAATTCTTACTCTTCTATAAAAAAAAGTTACTAATAAGGTCAACACACTAGTTGACTATTCCAAAAATGAGGACAAATATCTTAGAAGCGAAGAAAAACATTCTTTCGTTGCACTAATACTCATGGATTGATTGCATACGTCGATAAGTATTCTTTTTGTTTTTTGTCCCAATATTATCAGATTACGTTTCTCAAATAAATAAATAAATATAATTCTGAGGGCATAATACCCTTGAGACATAAATAATGCAATAAATTATCATCGTTAGCGAATAATTTCACAAAGGTTTCAACACTTCGCTACGCCACCGACGCCGCATTAATTTACAAGAACAATAATTACGAATGCAGAACAATTATATTATCCACTCAGACTTTATAGTGGTAAAACGGTGCATTCTTACTGAAATAAAATAACGAAGATATAAAATGTTTTATTACAGAATGGAGCATAGAAAAATGCTTCTAAATACTAAGGTAGGTTATAAAGGGCGACTGAAGTGTTTTGTCAGGAAGATGTGCAGAAGCTTATTTCTAACATAACATCACCCATTAATTTTAAGGGTTAGGCAAAAGTGTAGGTACTGCAGCTGCAAACCCACATTTCATTAATGCTATTATGACTATTGCTATATACCTGGCACAATATCTAGCTGCTGGGCGCTATTGATATGTTCTTAACAGAAAAACCCAATATCACTTTTTCCGACTGGAAATCAAATCCAAGAACTCCTTGCCGTCTTCCGTGTTCCCTGAGAAATACAGTCTAGGCATATTCATGGCTTGATTGATTTATTTCGGACCTACATTCTCCATGCTCAGCATTAATCGTCGCTTACTATCAGACGAGTTGGTGGCAAACAGAGATCGATTGTTGATAAAAAAAAGCTTCACGTTCCGCAGCCGAGCCTACATCCATTATGTCAATGAAGCAGTCAGGTCGCTAGTTTTAAAATCTTTTCCCAGAATCCATTCACATGGATATATATTCATATATAACCATAAAAATTTCAACATGCAAGGTAGGTTGACATGCAAAATAATTCATATATCACATAAAGGCATGTTCCCGCTGACAAATGCAAACATAGCCGGAAACAAATAACAAACGGCGATATTCAACCCATATATCCACGTCCAACGAAATGGGTACCAGGTGCTTTCGTTGAAAATTTCATAATAGTTTAATTTTCACGTCCGCCCGTCCGAAAAAGCAGATTGCCACTGTGTTAAACGTACGTTTAAAGTTATGGCTCGATTTCGTATCTATTGTTTGAATGGCCATTTTGGTTGGATGTGAAAAAGTGTTGATGGTGATTTCATGTGTTTTAAAATGTTTTGTTGGAAACATTTTGTGAGGTGTTGATTGCGATAAATGTCTTTATAGTTTGAGTCGACATGATGATATTTGCGTTGATTGTTTGATTATTGAAGACGGGAGAATTATCTTAACCAGCCCATAACTATCTCATGGCTCGATTTCGTAATTGATATATTTACAGTTTAAGACGAAGTCTTGATATTTGCGTTGATTTTTATTTTTTGGCGTAGTATGGATGACAATGTTATCGTAACCAGCTCGTAACTATCTCATTGCACAGCAAGCCTCAGCTCATCAGCCCATATAATTAAATTACGACCAAATAAATGTGTAGGTCCTAGATGCTTTTGATACGAACTAAATAGTTCAATTTTCACGTTCTCCCGCCTAAAAAGCCGATTGCGATTGTGTTGAATGTACTTGTGGGTTTCATATCTATTGTTTTGATCATGTCATTTTGGTTGAATGTGAAAGCATTGGTGTTTATGACACATCGTTTTGTGAGGTAATATTGCACAAATGTTGTTACAGTTGTGGTTGAAATGTGCCTTGATTTTCCTTTTTTCTTATAAGACAAAATTCAGAATTCAGATGATCTATAAAGATTATCCATTGAAATAAAGGCAGGCAAACTTTAAATAAAATTTGTATAATAATTGAGTCTGACTCGCGAAATTGCGGCGGACTCAGCTCATGACTAAGGGCTTCGTTCGAGCTCGAAACTAGTCGGGCAAACCCGAAGAATACACGTGAGTAGCAACCGGTGAACAATAATTGATTTAAATAAATTAATCGGAGCACATTTCCCTATTACCTATTCAATATCATAAATGATATTATATATAATGGTATTTATTTAGATCTGTAGGTTTAGTAAAATCAATTTTATTTGTGAGCTTGTTTATAAGTTGACGTATGATCTGAATATGCCTCACAAACGTTACTATACAAAAATTTACTCGATTCACAAATGAAGTACGTAAGTGATGATCATCGTTCCGACTACCTAACTACACACTCGTTATTTAATAATGAGCTAAATAGAATATTTACTTTATCAGACAGCTATTTCAATATAACAACCTCATTTAGCCTACCACTCCACTCATACATTTTACAAACAACTGTAAGTACAATCCTGTGTAACATTAGGTATGTATACACATTGTATGTAATTTTTTTTAGATTAAATAAATGAATCTATCTAGCTGCGTCATTTATCTAGTGGCCTAGCAACCGCGGCTGCTAATACTGAGGGCCTAGTTCAATTCCTAAGTCGAGCAGTGTTCTTGAGGTTTATGAAAGAAATTTCTCAATCGTTTTTGGAATTTTGACCAGTATTCATATTATCATTTGCAATATCAATGAAATGTGGGTGTTACCTAACCTTCCCAGAATACATAGGTGAGAATAGGTATCTTATATTATTCTTTTATAAGATATTTCTCATTTAGTATTTACTACCAATACTTTGGTGTTACATGGTTTGTAAAATATTAAAACATTTCAATCAACAGATATAGACAACGTCACATTAAAAAAAGAAAAACAATATTATATTTCACAAAGTTTATAAACATTTTAAACGTGATTGTACTATTTGAAACGAGCTCACCCCATCCAGAGAGAATAACTGAGCTAGACTGGGAGCTAAATTTATAACGTTATCAAGTAGTAACTCAAATGAAGTACTTGCGAGATATCTAGGCACTCACTATCGCTATTGCTAAACCCTTGAAAAATGAGAATACTTTGCAGCTGGAGAACTTACAAGTGGCGATATAAAGAGATAGCTTTGCCCTAGAATCTAGGTTACAGGTATAAGTTACGCTAGACTTTATACTGTACATATAGACATAGCTCTTCAAAATGGAACAGTCAACTAGTCTAGCTATTTCTTTTAAGTTTTTTTTACTTTTATTAAATGTGTTCAATTTTGTTTTATTTAAAACTCGTTTTAAAACTAGATTGGTTATCACTTTATTACTTAAAAAACAATATTGGATAACATTGAATTTGGAAGTCTTTTCTTTGAAGAACAAAATATACAAAACCAGAATGATTACGTCTTTAAAAATTAACAATGTCCTTATTATTTTATTCCCTGTTTTTGAGTCAGTTATAATTGCTTCTGACTTGCCTTTAATTATTTTTTATCAGTCAAGAATAACAAGCGTATTCAGGGCTCATAAAGAAACACAAAACGAATCACAGTTACGAAAAATGAAATATGAGTATGATATTTCCCTTCGGGCTCAAATTCACTTTGATCGACGAATCCCTACAAACGTCGAGTCGGTGTAAAATTTAAAAATGAAACTGCACCCTTTCGCCATGATGTTCGCGTCAACTTTGCTTCAATCAACTTTAATTTTTGCACAGTGAGTACTTTTGTTTGACGTGAGTGTGTTAACTGATGAACTGGCAGGTGACACACTATAATCTGCTTGATAGTTCTAAAATTTCTCTATGACATAGAGAGATTTTATAACTATCAAGTGTTATAATTGTAGCAAATAATTTGGTAGGCTTTATAGTGCTCATTGGAAAGTCGATGCTGTAGCTTGGAGATTTCGTATAAGGAAGACATTTTTAGTGTCAACATCAAATAAGGTGGGCCTGGTCCAGATGCAGACAAGGCTTAACTACTACACAGTGCTGAATCAAATTAATTATACTGTTTGCGGGTGAGTGTGCAAAAAAACACGTAATTATGGACCTACTTAGCTTTATCTTAACACGAGGCATGCAAAAAAGTGATAAACTTCTCGATAAAAGACTTTATCGAGAAGTTACATTTTCTTAAAGCTGATAAGAAATTATCAGTTGCTTAAAAACGGTGAAGGGAAACCAGCACATCAGAGACATGTTCTCGATGGTGTATAAAGCTATGTCAGAGGCCTAGGGTGGCTTAAAGTCTCACACTAGGTTGAACATCGACCACACGATGAGAGACAATTTTGATAAAATTTGTATCAGTTCATTGTCTCTTAACGTTTTATTATCATATATTAGATAATATTATAATAACTACACGTGCTTGGATCTGATTCTTTGAAAAGCAATAAAGCCAAATAAATAAACTCAAGAAGGCAGATCTCGACAACTTTATGAAATAAATAGATATCGCAATGACAAATTTTACTTAAAGCATGATATAATCTAAAAATAAATAAGGAACAAAGTAGGTAGTGCGTAGGTAGAATATATTTCATTCAATATCGTAGAAGGATAATTCCTTAGCAAATAGCAAATATTAATACGGTGCTCTTACCACATATCAAGGATAATATCAAAGACTTAATCAAGATTTCAATTTATTCAGGATTATGACGTAATACCACATCATAGAGGCACATAGCGAAGAAACAAAATGGTTTGAAAATTCAGAAACAAAATATTACTATGTTAAAAGTTATCATATTAAATGGAATAAGAATACGGTCGCGAACAGGATTCGAACCTGCGCCTCCCGGATGAATACTCCAGGCACTCTGACCACTAAGCCATCTCGACCTCTGCTCACCACCGCGAATTCTTCTTCCATATTTTGACACGTCTTATGGCGAAGTCATTGCTATCAATTCAGTCCCTATACCGATGATGGATATATGGACCTATAAGGATGACCGAACCGACACAACTAACTTTGCAGTGCATTTACTTTAGATGATGTATTATATATCAGAAATTTCCGGGTGGCTAAATGTGAAAACCTTTTGGGGAATTTAACTAAACATCTTTATGTAAGAAAGAACACTTTCAGGAACTTACTGCTTCCATGATTCACCGGTAATGAAGAGTACCAGGAGATTATAGCGACGCGGAGGTAAACCCGCTAATTGCAACGAGCTGAGACGTTCATACACTATTACCCACCCTTACACGGAGTCAGCCATATCTTTATAAACGTAAGGCACACCTAAAGCTCTGAAATAAGCGAAAACGATGGCAAATAAGTTGCATTCAACTAAGATTAAAAGTAATCAAAATTGGATTTATGACAATGTCTCATGGAATTTCAGTAATTCGTAAATATCCATTTATATATAATTTGTATTACATTTATCGATTATTTTTCTTTAACCTTTTTAATAGTAAGTCAAGCCCTCAAAAGTAACTTACTCCATTATGAAAAGTACCAGGAGTTTATAGAGATATGGAGGTAAAGCCACTAATCGCAGCGAGCTGAGACGTTTCTACATTATTACGGGCCAACCATAATTTTCATGTAAATCGCCTTTTGTGTACTCTCAAATTATTTATTACTTTTATTTAAAAATAAAAGTTCACAGTACTTTTATATTATACTCGATTGTTTATTAATTTCACCAATATCAAGTCCTACTCCATTATGGAAAATACCACAAGTTTATAGAGAGGTAAGACTGCTAATTGCAGCGAGCTGAGACGTTCATACACTATTACCCAATTACTTACACAGAGGCAACCATATCTTTATAAGTGTAAGGCACACCCGAAGCTGGAAAATGAACAAGACTAGCAGTGGTAAGGGAGTTTCAGATGTACCTACGTTTGTTTTGACGTGATCCAGTTTACGTTCGAGGAATAGTTTGATGTTTTCGGAATTTTTCGTGTAGTTTCATCTACTACCTATGTTATTTGAGTAACTCAGGTAGCATTGTGTATCAGTCAAATCAAATCAAATCAACGTTTATTTGCAAGAATATGTGTTACAGGGTTGACAAAATCATATAAAATCAATCATATATATAGCAGTTCATCATATTCTACCTTAATAATAGGTGTGCAAACATTAATAATATGACCTAAGTCTAATAGAAATATAATTACAAATCAATTCAAATTATTACCAACTATGTCAATTATGAATTAAATACAATAATGTCAAAAAAAAAATTAAGGATGTCACTGTTACTACTAAAATTATTATTATCAATTAATGTTCACCAGTTGTTGATGTTACTACTCAGGTGCATTTTTCGGGATTGCCCGGTTAAAACAAACTAACAAAAAAAAAAGAAATATTACAATCATGATATAACATTTGTTAAATAATCTGATACACTATAAAATCATTTCATTGCCAGATACTCTCTTAGTCGATTTGTAAGTGGTTATATATGTGAGGTGCCATGCAGAGTATACTTTTATGCATTAGTGCTGTACTAGATGATCTCACGCACAATCTGTCTTTATCACGTCGGTTTCGGTTACTCACATCTGCTAATTTCTTAAATAAATGTGGATTAGTTTTTACGAACACAGTTACTTCAAATATGTAAAGTGACGGGAGAGTTAATATTTTATGTTTTTCAAAATATGGTTTACATTAATCCGTCGTTTTTAACCTAAACATAGCTCTTATGCACCTCTTTTGCGATCTGAATATTATTTCTCTGTGGGTTGAGTTTCCCCAGAAAATGACACCAAATCTAAGAAGTGAGCCAACAATTCCATGATACGCCGTAAGTCTTGCATCTATATTTAGTACCGGAGAAATTTTTAAAAGCATGTAAGCAGATTTATTTAGGCGTTTGCTTAGTTCCTCTGAATGTGGTTTCCAGTCTAATCTTCTATCAATTGTGAGACCCAAGAACTTACTTACATCAACTTGATTGATATTTTTGTTATTGTAATGTACATTTAAGTTATCACTTATATTTAAACGTTGACTGAAAGTCATTAATTTTGTTTTATCAATATTCATTTTTAAATTATTATTATTGAGCCAAGTAATGATAGAATTTATGGTATTAATTATGTCATTTTCATAATATTGTTTATTATAACATTTGATTGTTACAGTGCTGTCATCAGCAAAGAGTGTCATTGGATCATTTGTTATTTTGGTAGATCGTTAATATAGACTACAAATAATAGGGGGCCTAGGACGCTTCCTTGTGGAACTCCATACTTTATTGTCCTGTATTCTGATTTATATATTCGTTCTTCTTTAGTATTAGAATCTAATCTACATATAGTAGTGATCCATTTTGATTCTTGATATATTAACAATGTAAAATTAACAATTGCATCTAAAATACCGTATATCGTTTAAAAAAGTATATTTTAGTAATAATTGTTAAGTCAGATACATATCATATGCTAGGTTACGTCTTTCTCTCTACATCTCCATACTAGTCGTGTTACGTGGCATATACATAATATTATATTAGTTCATTGATTTAATTTTGATGCAAATTAAAGTCACCCAATGCAACTTGAAGTATTTAACTGTACTTTTTTGCATATTCTTATGAATTGTATACTTGCCGGTATTTCATTGGTAATAATATCCTTGTAGGCAGTGCAATTAACATGAAAACGCTATACGAGTTATTGAAGCAGATGGGCCGTTTCTTGCCGTTTCTTGCTAGTTAGTGTGTGAAGCCTCTAAGGAAAGGTTACAATCTCTCTTACCTCGGTTGCCAACCGGAACGAAACTGAACGTGCTTGGCTAAAATTCTTATACCACTGTATTTTATTTCAGTAAGTGTTTATTAAAAATGTTTGTAGCTTTAATGAAAAAGTCATGAAAAAGAAATAGCTTTTAAAAGGACAGAATTAAAAATTAATTTTTGTTTAAATTTAAATTAAATCTTATAAATAAAATTAATTCTAGGTTTTATTCATTATATACAAGAAATAAACACTTCGTACCCCTTTTTACGAAAATTCAGTACGAAAGTAGTAGAGTACGAAATTTGGTACAGTTCAAGTTTATATGGAGTAGGAATTAGGGCATCGAAACTCGGTTCAATTTTGAAAACCCGGGTTTTCGGGTCTAAGAGTAATCAAAACCCGGGTAGACCGGTTTTTTCGAGCATTTCGATCTTTTTTTTTAAACACAAATCTGCGTTTATATCTCGATTTCCTACAATGAGTACAAAATATAAAGGATGAGGAAGAATTTAAATAAATGAAACAGTACTTTACAAATTACAAAAACAGTTTTAATGTTTAAAAAAGTGATAAAGAATTATTTTTTCTTCACAATATCTTAAAACTTAGTAAGTAATCTAGTCTTTTTTAAATCACAGACTTGCAGAGATTAGTTTAAACATTAAATGAATTATTTTGGTAACATTCACTTATTGTATTTAAAAGCTAATAAAAATAATATCTTCAAAAGACATTTTTGTAGTATCACAAATAATTTTAACATTAATAAAACTCTTCTTCGCATTAACAATTAGGTAACGAATAGTTCTAGTCTTCTATTCTACTATTCTAATATAATTTAAATTGCAGTCGTTTGGTTAATAATTAGTTCTTTATCTAAAATACTAAGTAAAAAGTAGTTATGCATTTGACACATTATTTAAACAACATAGTTAAGACATACCCTCTGACCATCTGACCACTTTAGAAAAAAAGAGATATTCATATAAAATAATAACTAATACCATTTTGGATATATCGTAACGTAACATAAAATAACAGAAATCAGAACTGACTGGTTAGAATTTCTTCTTACTTATGTAAAATGAACGTAAAAAAATTAGGGCATCCAAAGTTTTGTCACTCAAAGACGAACGCAATCTATTGCGATAGTTAATGCCCTCCCTGTCGCGTACCGCCATTCTCGAAGAGTGCCATTTCTACCCTCACAGCAGTAAGCAAATAGTCTGATGGACAAGCTGATCCAGTTTCAGGAGCAGTATAATCAGTAGCAATTCATTCCATTTACTTATTATTGCATTCAAAGTGGCTTAAACTTAATAAATAACAAAAACAAAAGTATTAAAAATAAACCCGAAAAACCCGAGTTTTAAAAATCAAACACGGGTTTTTTTGTAATCCTCAGAACCGGGAAACCCCGGTTTTTTCGGTCCGGGTAAACCCGGGCTCGATGCCCTACTAGGAATGCTCAGCAAAATTTTTTATATAATATGCATTACAAATACATTAAATTAATTAAAATATTTATTACACACACTACCACGCCTTTGACACACACATCCATATATCTTTTACAATAGAAATCTCCGAATAGAACCTTAATTTAATATTAATATGATCACGTGACCACTCTTAACTCGTGCGCCGGCAAAGTGACGCGACATCCCGCGATGCGAGCGCGAATTTCGAAGATTCTGAGTCCGAGTGAGTAAACCATACATAAAAATGGGTCAAGGTTGACATGTTATGCTATGCTATCTAATACCTATCTATGAAGAAGCAACTCAATTACAATCTAATCTAAATATATAAAAATCAATTGCTGTTCGTTTGTCTCGCTAAACCTCGAGAACGGCTGGGCCGATTTAGCTGATTTAGGTTTTAAAATGTTTGTCGTAGTCCAGGGAAGGCTTAACGTACGTTTAAGGTTAACGGTAAGAAAATGTAGAAAAATTACGAGGAATTTTATTAAATAAGTTATTCTTTGCTGATATATTTTGTGGAGTTTTTGAAGTCGATTTTTTAAACGTAGTATTTTTTTGTAGATGTCACGTCTCATTACAATAAAAAAAATCCTTTCTTTCTTCCTTATTAATAACTTTCAAATTCAAATTTAAATGAATTATGGTCGAATTTCGACCAGTGGGCGACCACTAGTATAATATAACTCCTCCGGGCGCTTTGACCACTACGCCATCTCGACCTCTATTCGCTACCCTGAATTCGTTTTTCACATTTTAATGGGTGAGCCTATTACCATCAACCATTCGAAGATCCACGGAGCGGCTGACAATTTTGTCATGTGTGGAAAATCCATCGTAGTGAGTATGGCTCTTACCGACTGTCCACGCTATCCAAAAAAACTACACTGTGGAACTCCGTCATATATAAAACTCAACATAGCAAGTACATAGTTGCAAATCAATCACTTATGGAGAGATGACTGCATTGGATGGGTGAATTTGTTTGTTCATATATTCTGTACCTGACTGATGATGATGACCTATATGTAAAATTTATTTTCTTAGTATTGTTCCCAAGTTAGTGACATTGTATGTTTTTTATTGAGAATAAAGTTTCTTTAAACCATATGTGGAGACCGTCCTGAGTTAACGTAAATACCACTAGGCTACATACATTATTTCATACATAAACATACATACATAGCATCACGCCCGTATTCCCCGAAGGGGTAGGCAGAGGTGTACACAGTTGCAAACCCACATTTCACCTACTGTTATTAAGCCCAATGTGTTATACGTAGTGAACCTATTGCCATTTACCGGACACAATTCTAAACTCCGGCCTGATACTGAAAATTTCCTACCAGAAAATCTTTGCCTGACCTGGGAATCGAACCCAGGAGCTTATGTTCAGCGGTGGCGTTGGGACCACTAGACCAATGAGGCATTTAGGTCATAGCTTTCTTTAATAGCTTACTAATCCATCAATCACACGTACATTTCGGAATCAAATCTTAATTATAACACTAATTACTGTATATCTGAGTGGCCATATCACTGATTAAAATTATCGGAAATTGGTTCTGTTAATATCACGTAATTGGATTGGAACTCTATATTATAATAGTTTGGGGCCAATAAAGGTGCGTATGCACAACGAACATTCAAAACCGAGCATTCATGTGGTAAACACCGAAAGCATCCGTTCACGGACAAATGTTCGAAATCGCTGGAAGAATTAGGGGTAGGTTATCAGTTGTACGAGCTTCGAGCTTCAACCTTGTCGCTTAGTTTCCTCACTTCTACTTCGAACTCCTCTTCAAAACACGAATAACACGATATTATACACAATAACACTTTTCTCGCACCGGGAGTCGAACCCAGATCCATACCCAGCAGTAGCGGTAGTGGCCACTAGAACAACCGTACGGTAAGGTAAAATAAATGCTCAAAAGTAGACCATACCACCTGACCATGAGCATCTGTTTATGCTGCGGATATAGTGATATACATATAGACTATAGTTTTTGATGACTCACAATGACTTTTGATGAAATAAATTATTATTTACATCCAAAAACATTGTAAGAAAGACGATTGACGTTACAAACATGCGTATTCAGTTGAACTTTATTTGATTAATTGTACAAATATCTACCCAAAATATCAGATTTGCTGAAAGCTAACCCCTGCAGCGCCACTGGTTTTTATTTCAACCGATAATGTTTTCGTGGACGAACAACATTTGGTAAAATAAATGAAAAACTTCATCGTAATGTATATTTATACAGGCTAGATTATATATCACCAGGCAATTGTCTGACTCGATTGTACAATCTGTTTGACTCTGTGATAGAGTTCTTGGAAAACAAAGAAGCAGAATAGCGGAACAGCCTCATCACATCAAAGAATGATATCGCGTACTTGGCAGACCTGTATAAATTGTTAATGATATAAATCTCCAACTTCAAGGTGATAACTTGACTTGATTGACTTGTTGGCCTTCTAAACGAGATAAATAAAAATATGATTTATTAAATTAAATTGCAATTAAATTTTAGTTACGCCTGTACACTAAGGTATCATACATTACAAAAATGCTATACTTTCAAAGTGTGGAATACTTTTACATCGAACAAACTAATGTCTTATACAGGTACTTGATAGACCTAAAACTAGCTTAATATGAAATTATTCTTCGGCAGTGTATCCGCGTCCTTAAATCAACTTCGATTTTTCCCCTAACAAACGAAAATCGTGTGCCTATACATACCAAGGACTATAAATAGACACAGGCGTCGCGCTCAACAGCCGAGACACGACAAACAACATGCAAATATATGGAGATGAGTGGCGGAAGAGCGGACGCGGCAAATGACACGCGAATCCATTGTCGGGAGCATTCGGGAGCTGTCGGGAGCATTCGGGCGATGTCGGTAACAGTCGGGTGCCATCGGGACCTGTCAGAGAGCTGTTTGCCGCGCCGCAAGTACCCGTCGGAGAAATATTTATTAGCATATATCAGTTCCGTCATCGCCCCTTACACGGTTAGATAGCGATCGGTTAATGATATAAAGTTTTATGTGGATACTTTTATTAAGCTTCAATAGTATTGTACAGTCTTAAACTGTACATGATTTGATGACGCTGCGACCTCAATTGGGCGCGCATTATAATTATTAACAAATTGAACATTTTAATATTTAGTGCGTTAACATACACGAACTGAACAACATGAGAGGAAAGAATCGTCATCAGTCTTATTTATAATCCATATTGGTGTTAATCAAGTGTTAATAATCGTTACATAACAACTATGTGATCTTTTCTCTCCGCACTCAAACTTACTTCAACATCATAACATCTCATTAATGAACAAACAGCTCGTTCAAGTATTGTTAGTTTATTCCGAAGATATTCTACTTACTTACGGCTTACGTTACGTACAATTACAAAAAAAAAAATTTTTGTGTAAATAAAGTCCTGCACCTATAATTGTATACCAAAAAATTTAATTTAGTGTCTGTCTTTGACTTCTAAAATCCTAAATGCCAGTGTTTGTGAAAACTGCTATTTAAACGCTGCCTTTGTGATCATATATGACCGTTTTTAGAAATTTGTGTCTGTGTGATAGTTTGTCTCGAATAGCCTCCGAAACGACTCACTGGATTTAATTAAACTTTTAGGGATTAAAATAGGAATTGTAACAAACATTTTCGTGTACGTTCCATTACGATATATTGCAAGGTTCATGAATTTATCCAAGTTCCGCACGAACGAAGTCACAGAACAATGAGGTAGTTACAAATAAAGTAAATAAAATTAATTATATATAAAAAAACTACTAATCTATTTGTCCTGCCATTATATCTTCGCATCCAGCAAAATTGAAGTCTTCCATACTTTTCATCTCAATTGATTCTAGCTCTCATACAAGTACATAGTACATTACGACCAAAAGGGGCAATTTTCAGCCGTCAATCATTTCATGATCCCCAAGACATAACAATTACATCGCGAAGCATCAGAAATTGCGTTATCAAGCGATTGTTGTATAGTTTAGAAACAGTCGTATTGTGGTTGAAGAAGCATTCACATGGGCAGAATTGCTTGGATGGACAACCCGCTAATGTTTCGAAGTGAAAGTTTGTCTATTCGTAGAATGTTAATGTGTAATTTTACATGATTATTATATTATATATTTCTTTATAGTTTGCTCTAGAAATTTGACACGGGTACAAATCAACAGCATTCATAACGTACCCCTGTAACGCCATCCCTGTAACGACCGCGACAAGCATAGCTTAGTATAGCAATAAATCCATTGCCTACACAGCAGATAATACTAGCCTAGTTTTGTACTTATAAGTATAAGTACAAAACTAGGCTAGTATTATCTGCTCTACTGCTTTCCAGTACTCTACTAGAAATTTTACTCGACCAATGCAAACGCACCCTCAACAATCCTCTAGCATTATCCGCGGTTCGCATCGAAATCTTTTCCTTTACAAATAGTGTTTATTATTGACGTGGGACTTCCCGATTTCAACCCTTTTGACGTACAAAAGAACGTAGGAGGGATCGTTTTCAGTTGAGAAACCCTTTTTTACTTTACCCTCGTTAGTGTGGGTAGTACCGTAACTTCGGTTTGAATCGCAAACCGAGCAGGCTATAATTAAATTTTGTAAGGTAGAACGGAGGGCAGTGCATTTCCCGCGACTGCATGTGAGAGAAATTATAACTCTATGATTATACACAAGGATTTTCTGCGATAAAGGTATGTAGGCGTCCTTTTTATATAAACGTAATTCTATGCGTACTTTTTTTCCAATGAAAGAAGAACCGTAATCAATAATAAATTTTGAATATGCGGTCAATCGAAATTGTAACACCAGTGGGGGGTTTGAAATTAGTACCAATTCCAATCAAATTCCAATATTAAATAGCCGCCTTAAAACAACGCGTAATTTTAATATAAATTTACCTACATTACAGTTGCCTCAATTTTAAAGCAAGTTCTCTTCATATTATCCCGAATCTATAATAATTTTTTAGACATTTTGGCATATAAAAGTGCGAACTGACATAATTCCAATGTCAATCGAGCGGAATTATTTTCAAGAGTAAGGCCACTGAACTAGGAAAACCGTTCTTAGTGCTACGACATAAACGTGCTATTAATGTCAAATTGTAACAACGGACGTGTGGTTAACTGTACGTCTATCTTATAAACATTATTTTCAATCTTGCTTACCAATCGATACGGTACCCAATACCGGTGTTATACAGAAATCTCATCATATTCAAGGAATTGGATAAAACTCATTAACAAGTAACGAGCAACCGTTCAAACTGAATGCGGGAAAAGGAAATAGAATAAAAAATAATCTTAATCAAATCCCAAATATCGAAGTTTTTGTAGTTCCGATATTTTTTTTATCTTCAAATCAGAATTTACCATACTCAACACTATCGTCAAAGAAATTCCACTAAAATCAGAGCATTTTGGAACAGCGGTAATTTAGCAATACCACAAATACTGACTCATAAACCGGAAATCTTCTATATCCGAAGAAAAATCAGCTACAAACATGTTTCGCTGGAGGCTAATATATGTCTACGTGACGGTAGGTTATTACGGAGTCGTGCAAACAGTCCTTTTTGCCTCCACCGTGTTATATTCATTCAGCGTCGTAAACACTGGATAGGATAAGAAAGTTAGCTCTTAGGAAGTCGTAAAAAACAGGTGGGTAATACCTTTATGATCGTGTGAAATGATTTCTCTACTGATTTTATCTTTTTAATCATACGCAATGCTTTATTAGTAGTATCTAAATTAAGGTACAGTCAAAAATATTGGTGGTGGTAGTACCTTTGTCTACCAAATACCTTGAACGGCTCGTACGAGTATTTATTCTTATAGGCTTACGTTTGACCGCCACCTTACAATCGACTATGGAACACGCTTACCCAGCAGAAACCTGTTCACTCGAGCTTTGAAGACCACCAGATTGTACCTATCGGGAAACAGACCGGCATATAATACTAGTAAAACAATTTTAAAATAACAATATATAATAATAATCTGTTAATTTTGGAGGCGGTGCCTGATGTATGTTGGGTTTACAATCAGATACAAAGGCCGGTAACATAACCACAGCGCAACGAACATAAGTGACTAACAAGAGGAAAACAATAACCCTCTCCCAGTACAGCCACCAATTCCAAAATTAACAGATTATTATTATATATTGTTATTTTAAAACTATTTTATTTTAAGCAAATAATGATATTATTTTGAACTTCTTAGTGTAGTAGATTTTTGAAGGCGGTTTTTATATTTTGTTTATAATTAATTTATCAGGCATACATGCAGAATAATTTCATCTGTGCCATTTTTATTTCCGTACAAAATATAATTTACATAATATCGTGCACATAAAGAATATTTTCCAAGAGCTACTTAGTCAACAATATATTGCTTTGGCGACAACCATTTGCAAAGCGCGTTTTGAATTTTAATACCTACATTTTAATATAAAAATCTTCGTATTTTAATGTTAAGATCTCTGACTGCCTTAATAGCGATGTCGCGAGTAAAACATTTCGCCGCGGGCTCAGCTCAAGACTAAGGACTCCGTTCGAGTTCGAAATTAGTCGGGCAATCCCGAAAAAATGCACGCGAGTCGTAACCGGTGAACAGTACTTGATATGAATATGTCTCACGAAACTTATTATATGTATTATTTTTAAGTTTCTTCAGATAGTTATGCTGAATTATTTTATATTTTCACTGTGATAGTTTCAGACAATCCAAAGGAGTTACCACCAAATTTTATTGGTAGGCCACCTTGCGTGTAAATTTCAAATCTGACTTCCAGTCACTTCAAGTAATACAGACGGCTTATTACCGAAAAGATATAGAGCTAAATAGACTTTTCTCATTAATCTTAAATTCTAAATATCTTACGGCTAAATATCGGGTATATCTCTATCGAAACATTGCGTATGTCATCAGTGTTACAAGATTAAAATAGATACACGTTCATCACAGTCTAGTAGGCACGTAAATTGAAACGGCAGCTTGATAATTTCCACAAAATTTTATACACATGCTCTTAAATATACTCTATACAGAAGTGTCATAAAATTAAATGTTTAAAAACTGAACACTGGTCCTTTCTGCTATCCTAAGGTTGACTGGAAGAAATCGCGGAAAGCAATAAAGCCGCCGATCGATCATTAATATTAAATGTTTCCAATGTACTACGAGTAACTTGGTCTAGTGTTCGGATAGCGTTTTTTCTGATAAAATATCTATCAATAAACTACGGGTCCTAATGTCAGTAGGTAAGTTGTAGTGAACAAGACAGTGATGAAATATGGGACACTTATGTGACTTATTATAAAGTTTTATTGTGTAGCAACCGAGCAACGAAAAGCGACGTATTTTCTACCACAGAAGCCGTCACACGAGTGAAGGGTAACACTTTTGTTCGGCGGTGGTTTCAGAATAGCTTGTCAGTTTCGCATGGCACCCAGATGTTTATCTTTTACAACATAATGTAAACAATTATATAATTTACATTATTTTATTTTTGGACAACAAACCGATACAGGTAGTAAACAATAAGTATCCAAAATCTGTTTCCTTAAATTACAGAATTATAACATAATTTTATAGCACCCACCGTAAAAAATATGATACGGGGAACTTTAAGTGATAGCAGAAGCCTTAAAAGGTCACTTCGTTGTCCGATTATCTGACAATCTGTCAAGCCCCCTTTTGTCAGGAACGCGTAGAGGTATAAAGCTGAAATAAATCCACAACATAAAATTTATTAAAAACATTAAAAGCACGCTTGCCATGCGTGAGTATATTTTTTTTATTTCACAAATTTTGTGTACCATAGCCACTAATTACTCATTTTTAGTTTTACTAGCCTATGTTACCTGGGACAATGTGAGGATTCTAACGATACCCTACAAGTCTCAATCGGTTCAGGCGTTTAGAGGTTATGATGGAACAAAAAACTTACAAACATATATACATGAACCTTTATAACATAACACTCCTTTTTTGCAGTCAATTTAATATCAAATACTCAAATTTATAAAGTTCCTTGGAGACGTAAAAACCAAACTTTTAAGTCAACGCAATAAATAAATACGACCCGACCATTTATGCCGCATATTTGAACACTCGCCAATAAATCAAAACCTATGACGATAATGGACGTCACAGCCCTTGTTATTTTACCTAAAATATGAACAGTCTTAAAAATTTAAATATACTAGCATGCAACGTAAAGAAGACAAATCATCTTGTTAGCATAATTTTCAGTTTTCGTATTTTTGGCACAGCAAAAGCAAGAAAATACCACAAAAACAAAACAGTAGAAAAATTTTGATTAACATAAAAACATGTAAATGAAGTCAGTATACAAGATATAAATCATTTACATTCATGCGAAATGAGTTTGCAAAGCTAATATGTACCTACCCAGAAGGCATGGTACATACAACCGCTTTCAATCGGACACCGATTTGTGCGACCTATCTTTAGAAATCAACTTTGTGTCAAATTTTTTGCGCAGACTTCTTTGATTTGTGCATACACTTTTTTTGTAAGCTCAACGACGCTGTGAGGTAAACGATATATAAGAGGAAGTCTGAAAGTGGCACCGGTGACTGAGAAGTTGTGTAGAAATCGTTTAGCATGGTATGGGCATGTGATGCGGAGGGATGAGGGTCATGTGACAAGGAAAGTTTTGAGTATGAATGTAGATGGCTATAAGAGTAGAGGAAGACCGAGGAAGCGATGGATGGATTGTGTTAAAGATGATATGACTAGAAAAGGAATGACTGACGATATGACAGCTAATAAAGATGTATGGAATAAGAATACATGCTGCGCCGACCCCAAATAAATTGGGGTAAGGGCAGGGGGATGATGATGAACCATGCTGTGACTAGGCCAGGCAGATACATTCACAAACTGCTAATACAGTTGTTGTATTATAACTGTGCACGTCTGAAGTTGTATGCAAGAATGCTGCGCCGTGGTCCATTTTACGATAACGTCAATAAAACGCATGCGCGATCTGACAAGAGTGCAGTAACAGCGTGCTATGTCACTCACTCTTTTACATCCTGTCAATACTTCTGTCCCGCTCGCGGAGTATTAACTGTTTCGTGGTCGTGTTGATTTTCCTAACAAATTTAAATATATTAACACAACTTTGTATAACCTATATATTGACACCAATTGTCTTTCTTTCTTCAAGTCCTGGAAGCGCCTAACTTGACTGACACCGGAATACATCCCGGAACACGCCTAGGTCGCTTCACGTCATGGCTTCGTCCGGTGAGTGGAAACCAGTTGCGGCCGAAGCCTCTCATCCGAATTGTGTTGCCTGTTTTGCACCACCCAGGGGCCACGTGTAGGGATGTCACTTTAAGGGAAGCCCTCAAAATCACAAGAAAGTAACTATTAGTCCAAAGTTGAACTAACGTTAACCATAACAAACCATAATTACTTCCACCGATTACAATGTCGTTCCGATTCTATTTCAAGTCGGTCGTCCCCGACTTCTCACAAACGTTAGGTAAGTATAAAATGCAATAAATTCAAACATTTTTGCGTTGAAACGCAACACCGCCTATAAATTGTGTGACTTGGCTAGTTATACCAACGTTGACTTATTTATTGTAATCGTCGTTATGTACTGTTATATTTTAAATATAAGCTCCGGTTTATTCAAGCGTTCGCTTCGAACTTAATATAAATATGAAACATGGTTGTGATAATAATTTTGCGAATTTTCTGCGTATTTATTTTTAATATATTGTTTGCTCCATTTTTGGTTCGTGTTTAGGGCGGAACACTGATAAAATTTTCAACAAAAGCCACCTACACGTTTGTTACGCATTTGACCTTTTGCGATATAGAGGATTCTGTGTGAAATGCGTATCAATTTTATTTACAGTTTGGCGATTAACCTTTCGGCTCAATAACGTACAGATCTGTACGTTGTAACAATAAAAATCTATTGTGTCTGCTAATGACTGACGCAACAGCTTAATATACAACAAAAGTATTTTTTTCTATATTCATTAATTTTTAAACACTACACTAGGACTTCTTCCGTATTGTCGAAGAATTATACTGCAAATATGCTATAATCTCACATGCACGCACACCTGAAACAATTAATTATCTTCAGATCATTCAAATATTTGCTCCGTGCGTGAATTGTACCAACGACAACGCAGTTGGTCTCGATCATTGTACCAACAGCGCCATCAAATAAACATATACCTTTTTAGTAAAGAAAAATACGGTAGGTAGTAGGATTCCAACCTGCGCCTCCCGGATAAATACTCCAGGCGCTCTGACCACTAATCCATCTGGACCTCTGCTCATTACCCCAAATTCTTCTTCCATATTTTAATATATCTTTTGATGAAGTACATATTTTTCTATCCACAAAAATTATAACTTAAGAATTCGCTACGCATGCGTCAAAAAGATGTATCTATATGCTTAATAAGTAAATCTTTAAAAAAAAGTAGAAATCACCTGTTGATAATGAATGTCATTACACTAACCACTAGGAAAATCAGAACCATTTACAAAATTATATCATAATCATACTATATTTACGGGAAAAACTTTCGAAATATACCAACAACTTCGTAGATAACGTAGATTCCCAAGTATAGTGCTGAAATATTTATTGAAGTACAAATTCTCTTTACCGCAAAACTTCGCGAATTTTCCACTACTTGCTGAGTAGGAGTAGACACGTAATCAGCTTCGTAAACATACAGAAACGCCATTTTAGTCAATTTCAATATTATTAATGCCATAACTCGCCTTCTGGGTATTCATTTAATTTATTGCTCCATAGTTTGGGTTTCACTTCCGTTTCTCTCAAGAAAATGCTTTGCTTCTCACCTTTTAGTGGTGATACAAAGGCCGTCCTCTCTTATGTCTTGTCACTTTTCAAATAACAGTTTCCTATCCACATACTGACCTCACTAAGCGCTGCTTCACATGAACGATAATTTACCAATAACAAACTATGAGCATTTCGAAATAAAAGGTATCCCACCAAAAATATCTCATGGAAAGTTGGTTGCCAAGACTCACAACTTCATAATGCTTTCACTGTTAAAAAGTTATGAGAGCTCTAGTAAAGCCAAACCCATAGCTAAGCTCTGATTTTCACTGCACGTCATAGGCTACGGGGCTTGTTCAAAGTCCAAAGTATAAAGCTCTACGTGCTCTAGACTGAACCACAAGTAAAAATAAAACGCAACTTATAAGCCAATCTATAAACTCTACAACTTGGTTCAACTCTACAATTCGTGGAACGATTACATGATATAACATTGGAGTCCATAGTTTGTGCGGCAATGACAAAACGGCCAAGCCATACTGTTTAAGCAAAATGTAAAAATTATAGAGTCATCCGACGCTATGACGGTTCGAAAATACAACGAAATGCTTCCAGAAAACGTACGTAGGGTCCCGCTTCCTCTGGCTCGTCTTGGTGGGGGCACACCGTGCACCCAAATATTTATTTCTCTAAAAATCACTATAGGGGTGAGACGGGATAAGAATATACCTGCGTCAAATTCAAACTTTTCTAGAGAGCACACAGCTGAAATGCTCATTAAAATAATTATAACTAATGTTTTAAGGTTAATGTTTTAACTGCCTCGTTGGTTTAGTGGTCCGTAGCGCGACTGCTGAGCAGGTCTCGGGTTCGATTCCCGGGTCGGGCAAAGTGTTATTGAGTTTTTCTGTTAGGAAATTCTCAGTAGCAGCCCGGAGTTTGGAAATGTGCCCGGTTGATGGCAATAGGCTCACCACCTATTACATGGGACTTAATAACAGCATTGGTGAAATGTGGGTGTACAATTGTGTACACCTCTGCCTACCCCTTCGGGGAATACAGGCGTGATGCTATGTTATGTATATGTTTTAAGGTGGGTGAAATTTCTTAAGTTATTTGACACTAGCTTGAGACCGCGACTTCGCCCGCGTGAATTTAACAATTGGATCCAGCCGGGATAAAAAGTGTCCTATATGTTAATCCAGGCTATAAACTATCTGTATGCCCAATTTAATCCAAATCCGTTTAGTAGTTTTTGCGTGAAAGAGTAACAAACACACTTACATACAAACTTTCGCGTTTATAATATTAATTCGCCGTCAAATGTTAGTAAAATAATTTAATCAATTCTCTAATTCCAGCTTAGTTAGTGTACATCAAAATCGACGTCAATCTACAACAAAATGTCACATTGACTCGCTTGATACCGAGGAAAATGGAATGTGATATCTTTCCTGCTCCCCAATTTCGTTTTCCGATTAATTTCGATGCGGGTTGCGACACGATTAAATCATTCCTGGGATACGCTGAGGTTTATTGTTCCGGCGGTTTTTCTGATTAGTCGCCATTTTAGATACTGGCTTTTCGAAGTTGCAGTAGGAAATTGAGGCGAGTTTGTTCCGATATAGTAACGGATATGAAATCTGGTTGCCCCATACCAGCAGAGAAGCGTTTCTACGAAGCCAAGTCAGGATCTTCCCAATATTTGAATAACATTATGTTCAAAGCTTAGTAATAGTTATTATGATACATTAACTAATAAGAGCTCAGACCCATTGTAGAAGATCACGGCATTCAACTCATGAAGTTATGTACAGTATTATGTCTGGAGTTTAAACGAGACCTTGACCTTTGGGTTTGTTTTTCAGCATTTCTTCTTAGAGATGGTCAGATAGTAAATAAAAATAACTTATAAGCGTACCTTGAAAAGATATATTTACAAAAATAAAATCTATAATCTTTTATAACAATCTCTATCTTTTTAAGAATATTTTTTTGGTTCCTGTATATATCCTCAACTTCTCATAAGACAAACTGCATGACATACCTAAGTCTTATTACTTGTGACATAAAGTTACCGTGGGGGATACAAATTATGTAAGATTTGTCTTTTTATATTAACTGAAATAAAAAATATGTCTTGCGGAGATACATTATTCGTGAAATCTAGCTTTTAACGTTGATAATAATAATAATAATAAATAATAATAAAAATGATTTATTTTTCTTTCACAAAGGTACTTACATCTAAATACTAGTAAAACAGTGGTTAGGTCATTAATCCTTTGTGAAGGACTGGTATCCGTACTAGGTTTCCCTGTATGACAGATTACCAGACCCCCGTTTTACAGACTATTATCATTAACACTGAGTGTGGGTTTCTTATATTTATAATTTAATTAAGTACTACTCACTGAATTGAGAAAAACAATCAAAAGAATAGTAAGTAACTAGCAAATTTTACCCTATTTGATCGTGCTAGTGGCATGAGTGAGTGTAGATGAAGATCTAAGGGTGAATTTATGTGTGATGTGTGGGTGTGTTGTGAGGGTGTGTTGTGTCGGTGTCTTGTGTTGATGTTGATGTGCAAGTATGTAGTGTGGGTGACTTTTTAGGTGATGTGAGAGTTTGTTTGTGTGTATCTGCATTTTTAGATATGTATCTACTCACTTTCAGTTTTAGATGTTATGTCACCACGGTAAGGAGCTCTTCAGTTGAGTTATAATCAAGTTGAAGCAGCCAAGTTGTGAGGACTTGTTTGCATTTAGATTTTGAGAGGGAATAAATGGACAACCTTGAGTTTATTTTGTTGTAGAGGTAATTACCAACGAAAGAGAAGAAATGTTGTGCAAAGCTTGTGTTGCAAAATTTGGAAGAGCATATATTGTTTTTATTGCGTTTGTGAACTAGAGCAGAAGGGTCATATTTTAGCAGCGAGTGTTTTTTAATAATTATGAACAGGATAAAAAGTTGTCGAACCGTGAGGACTCTGCAGATATTGTATAAATCCTTGGTTGGATGAAAGAATGAGAGGGAATAGCTTACTTTTAATACAGCTCTTTGAGCTCGTTCAAGGCTAATCAATGAAGTTTTAGAGGAACCACCCCAAACAGTTATACAATATGCCAACAGTGACTGGCAGAGCGCGAAGTAAGTTGATTTAATTATATCCTTATCAGCAACATGCCTTATACTTTTGAAGACATAGATAAGCTTTCTGATTCTAGAGGTTACAAGATAAATGTGTTCTTTAAAATTTAAGTTTTTATCAATAATTATCCCCAAATATTTGATTTTATCAACACGTTGTAGTGTTGAACACGAGCACGAGCTTGAAGAAAAGTTATTGCAGACGTGAGCTTTTATATGATAAGTGGTGTGTTGTGGAATATCAACATTTCTGATAGAGAATGACATGTATTTGGTTTTATCAATGTTGAGAGTAAGTAAGTTGTCATTGAGCCACCTTGAAACAGTGTCAAATCCTCGCTGTGCATACTGATACACTTAATGCTAGGAATCACCAGGATAACAAAGCTTAAAGCCTGTATTTCCCGAAAGGCTGTGCAGAGCTGTACTGTTTGACACTCACATTTCACCGATGCCGTTATTAAGTCCCATGTGATGAACCTATTGCCATCAACCAAGCACGATTCGAAACTGCGGAATGATATTTAGAATTAACTAAAAGAAAAACCCGATAACACTTATGATAATGTAAATTTGACATATAATATATATCATATCTTATTATGTCTACCATAAATATGGCAACATTTTGTCAGCACAAGTTGATTGCTTGTATAAAATAAGACACAAGTGCAGTGAGAGTACTCCCGTGAGTGAAAACCAACAAATGGATTGTGTCAAGAGTTCGGGCAGCAGCATCCTTCTTGCTCCTAACATTCTTTTACATTCCTCATTTAGTTTGTTGTTTCCAACAACCAACTCTTGCTAGGTTACTATAGCAATTTCGTATTTTTTATTGTTTTTTTTAAACCTTGTTCCACTATGATTACACTAAGATTTTTTCCTGAATGGTGGGCGTGTTTTACGATCTGACGCAAAACATTTCTTTTTAATTCATAAAAATTACTATTTAGTATTTGTAGTAGTTGTTAGGAATCGATTGCCACAGAGTACAGTTGACCTACACAGTTTTTTTTTTTTCAGAAGAAATATAAAAGAAAGAGGTCTGTCAGAATCGTAGCAAATGGAAATCGATAGTCTCTGCCTACCCCTATGGGAAACAGGCGTGATTGTATTGTATGTATGTATGTATAAAATTTATATATCTTCTTATTTTTATTGGTTGAGCTTACGGTTAAATATCCGACCAATTCAATTCAAATTTCAATCTGTTAAATACTGAATCCTAATTCCATTCCAATAAATAAATAAAAATAAAAGTATATACAGTACAAATATACACGTAGGATTAGCACAAATGAAATTCCATTTTCAAAAACTTAATTCGCCATAAACATTCAGCAAATGTAGCCTGGAAAAAGAAAAAGTAATGGTTTGTATGTTGAACAAGTGAAATATAAAACTGCGTGCCGGAAACTGGCGTGGTACCAAAACTCTCGTTTTGCAACGATTTGACGTACGAACCGAGGAGAATTAAACCGCACAGGCAAAAAACAGACTGGCTGGAACCACAAGTTAGTACAATTTGAAGCTCACATATTTTTGCTTGATTTTTGTTTGTCAGAACTGTTGCTGAATGATTAGTTTGCATTTGTTTTCAGTTGCAGTAAATACTGGAGCCTAATTGGAGTCCTACAATAGGCCGATGGTTAAAATCATTAGGAAAAGATACAATGCATCATTCCATCTGTGAAAAAAACATCACATCAGTCCAGATTTATCACATGCGTAACGATATCAAAAGTTCAAAAAAAATTGTAGAAAGTAAATACCGGTCGTGCGCAGGATTCGATACGCCTCCCGGATAAATACGCCTTATATTATATACATAAACACCTTAAATAAAAATAGACTTGACGTCACCAAAGACGTAATATATGTGGAAGAAGAAAAAAGTTCGAGATGGCTTAGTTGCGCCTAGAGTATTTATCCGGGAGGCACAGGTTCGAATCCTACTCGCGGCCGTAATTTTCTTTCTACATTTATAACTTTAACATCACACTACATGACACATAATTGATATCTGCATGCCAGTTTGGCGAAACATGTATATTCTTAATTTAACGTATAACAATATAACCGACTTAAAAAAATTTGGTTCTGTATTCGACCCGCATGTATGTACGTATGTTTGTATGTCCGCAATATTCTCAAATACTACAAATCCGATTTGGCTGAGGTTTTCGTTATTAAAATACACACTTTTCACGGAAGGTTTAAGTATATAATACATATATTAAGATCTGATAAAGATCTTCGGAGATTGATAATGGGACTCTTCCATAACTAACAGCAAATGGCCCGCGATTGCTGCGATCGTATATATTCCATTAAAAGCGGTTCCTGTTTCTTTAAAAAAAAAAGCACACTAAAGTAAGTCGGAGCGACACGGGCATTACTAACTCCTATATTAAGTTGACTCCTAATCTACATGAAAGAATTACTGGATGACGACTGTTAGAAAATTCTCAGTAGCAGCTCGGAGTTTGGAACTGTGCCCGATAGATGGCAATAGGCTGACCACCTATTACACGGGACTTAATAACAGCATTGGTGAAATGTGTGTTTACAACTGGTAACACCTCTGCCTACCCCTTCGGATAATACAGGCGTCGATGAAAGATATTCTACGATTACAAAAAAAGTGTGACTTTAAAAAGGTTATCGGATAAACTAATCACTAATGTATGGGGTAGCCCCTTTAAACCACACTTTACGTGGACATTAGAGATAATAGTGAAAAAATTGGGCAATAGCTGAATCGCCAACAAGCAGGCAGCAAGTGTGGAAGTTGATGCTCGTCTACAATTAAAGATACGTTCCCATAATACATTATTCTCCTCCTCTTGTAGTTGTATAAAAAAAAAGATCAAAAGCCGAATGTATTTAAAAAGTGACATATTTACATTAACCATAATTATAAAATCACCGCGAGATCTGTTTTGACTATTTACTCAGTCATTTTTAGTTTGCGAAGTAATTTTGAATTTTAGCGATTAACCATTTAAGTTTTAACTCAAATACTAAATAAAACATTTGAAACATGTCCCGCCTGTCACGAATGAAAGCGAGATATTCAAAATGACTTTCAGAACTAAAGTGTCAAGTATTAGAAAACTATTTAAACTAAATGAACGCAAATAATCTAAACGCACGAATGTCTGAGTATTTGTGAACGTTTGAAATTCTTGTGTCACTCTTGACGTTGTTTAGATAACAGTAACTGATTTATTAGAGAAGCTCCTGCCTAAATTACAGTCACATGGATCGATCGAGGTTAAGCTGCACTTGTCAAGTTGTTCCGTGGATGGATGACCAGCATTTCATATCGAGATCAGTCCGTGCCTCAGACAGAATACCTGAAAATCTGACAACCAGTTTTACCACGAGATATAGGATTGTCCAGTAACTGGCTGGTGGAGGTTAATACTATAGATAATACACTACTCGCTACATACAAAATACTGGTTTTTAACAATATATTAACACTTTAACTGCTCATGAAGCAGACACAATATTTAAGCAATCGTACATCACATGAAAGTTGTTGTGTCATCTAATATTTGATAGGCACCCCTAAGTGACAAATATGTACCTACCTACTTTGAGAATTAATGAACTTACCTACTGTGAGAATGTATTATGAGCTTGTATACCTACTGTCTAATTAGAAATTCACTCAACTTTGGAATAAAGATTTATTATTATTATATAATATGTCGGTCAACGTTCAATGATAGGTAACTAAATATTTGCTAATACTACTAAACATTATGATATTATTATTATATTCCAATTATTGAGCTTTTGCTCTTTGCTACTGTTCAATATTAATAATATAGTAACACAATAATCATTACACATCTTGTTAGGCCAATGTTGTGTTAACCCGTAATTGGTACATGTATTAGAACTATTCTCTATATTGTATATTGTAGGCTATTTATAGATGTGCTGTTGGTGAACCATAAAAAGTAAATAAATGTTTATTTGCCTTGTATGCCTTTGGTGTACTGGTCGCAAACCCGGCTGTAGAGTATGAGGTCTTGGGTACAATTCCCGGTTCGAACAGTGTTGTTGAGTTTTTCTGATAGAAAATTTTCAGTATCAATCCGGTGCTTGGAATTATACCCAAGTGATAGTAATAGCCTCATCACATTTTTTTTTAATGTTACGTATTTTTATTCAGTTATACAGTTTTTTGTTTAAATGAATGATTAATTAAACAGGCACATAAATTAAAATAAAAACTTTTTTCAATAATGTCTGGCGGGAATTTACTTTTCTTAATCAATTTTTTAAAGCAATTCAAAATTTATTTCTAAGAACACGTTTAGGTTATCGTGAATTAATTAAACTATCGTTAATCAATTTTAATTCATAATTATAAACGGAACTACTATATAGGTTCGTTTATATGAATAATAATTAATTTAACCTTTATTATTTGCGTTATACTTACAACCGGCGCCTGTGTATGACCAGATGTATGACGTGGAAGAATCAAGAGGATACGTAGAAGGATTGTAGTTAGTGGCGTTCTATATGTGTGGATCGTAGCATATGTAGTTTCTACCCCCATGGGAAAAAGCCAAGAGATTTTTTGTATGTCTGTATTTATTTGCACCTAATTCTGTACCAAATATCGGAACTAAATAAAATCATCAATATGAAACCTGATATTTTCTCAAACTAGATAATTCATCTACCACATGATATAAATTCTTAGTTGAATATAAATATTAAATAGTAGCTTGCAAACAATTAGTTATTAATATATCCTAATGCTTGTATAAATTAAGCGGAAGGTAGATGCAAAATAACAAATGCTAAAAATAGGCTAGTATTCAAACTCATAGGTTTTTATTTCACATAGGAACACATTACTCAATTATTAAACGTTAATTTGTTTTAGTTGCATGGTTCCATTTTCAAATAAATTGGATATTAGAAATAGATATATCTATTTTTATATTATATTTTTTTTCATTTAAAATGTTTTTACAGTTACAAATAAATCTTTGAAAATCATAAACGCATGCTTAGCGAACTCTAAAGTTATAATTTTTTGGAAAAAGAATACGGTCGAGTGCAGAATTCGAACCTGCGCATCCCGGATAAATACTCCAGGTGCTCTGACCGCGGCGCGGGTTGGAATGCTACTCACGACCGTATTTTTTTTCCACAAAAATGTATAACTTTTTTAACAGTTACATAACCAGAAATCTTTACAGTTATCTACTCCATCGGCCCTGCCTCTTGAGCGAAAGATTGCAACAAACATGTCCCAATGTAGATTTTACATTCTTAGTTAATCACATCACATCACAGACATAGGATGAAGGGAAACATCGTGAGGATGTCTGGACTTAATGGCTTAAAATCGTCAATCCGCAGTGAGCTAGCGGATGATCAATACTCATTCCCTCTCTAAGAGAAGGCATTTTCTCTGTAGTGGGGTAGTTATGTGCTGGTTATATTAACTGTCAAATATGTTTATACAAAATAAACTGAACCAATATTTAGTTAGACCTACGTATCAACACCATACACAAACAATCAATATCTAATGTGTACAAAACCAATACGACGGCGAGCACCAAGCCATGCAAGCAAACCCGTGATCGCATTATTCCCGTCGAACCGAAAAGCGTGAAAACTGACGGACTCTGTGTACGAAGCGCTTTGATACAATAATTGTGCACCAACCCCAATAGAGACGTGCGCGGCCACAAAGGGAAATCCGATAAATGTCACAACAGGACGCCACCAAGTTTTGTACCTTGTATTACGTCCATTCTGATCAAGGATTAGTTAGTGTATGGAGTGGAATAGTTCCTATGGTCAGAACATGTACATACAATCACGCCTAGGTCACATTGGAGTAGGCAGAGAATTTTTTTTTGATCATATTCGTTGCCCCTCACTAGGAATTTCATCCTATATTGAGGGTAGGTTTACAGACATATAATCTAAAATACACACACACTCAGACCCGGAACAATTATCTGTAATTCATACAAATATTTGCCCGGTGCAGAAATCGAATCAGCGACACGCGACGCAACAGGCGATCTAGAGAGATACGGTAGAGACCACTGCGCAAACCGCGCCGTCGAAACAATTGATTTCTATTTTCGCTGCATCTAGGTATGTTCATAAGCCTATTCATGCATTCTTGCCGGTTTAGGTTTCACTTTTTTGAGAACGTTCACAATTTGATTGTGAAGAACAAAAATACAAGTATTATAATCATTATTGTAGATTTAAATAAGTTAGTCACTCTGTTTTGATTGAATAGATGACAATGGTTTCACCATTTGACGTATTTAAATATGAAAAAGATTCGGCTGCATTCGTGGTCTTCCCTTTGCTTTGCCGATAGAGCATTTGGAGGGGACATGATTTGATGATGTTGAATTTTCCTACTCTGTGCCTTGAAGTTGAAGTAGCCTCCACTGTGAGAAAATTAATTTTAGTGCATATTCTTGTACCGTGTTACATCCCTTCATGCTATTTACAAGGCGAATGAATACTCCAATATCTTACTCCTCCGTGATTCCGAGCATGAATATACCCGCCTCGGTTATACGTGACCATTCCTCGACAGTAACACTGTTGCCGGATATATCTCATAAAGAATATAGTACGGAATATTATCGGAGAACCATTTCTGTGGGACAAAAGATTCTTACGACGTCCACTTTACTTGAAAACTGAATGGAACGAATAAAGGAGTGGAAAGTTGTTCGCTGAATATCTGGTGTCACGTCTTACTTTTTGTTGGGGCTTAGTGGGAAGTAAAAATTTTGCCACTTGGAAAAGTCTTTGTCTTATAAACTTTTTACTACCTGTATTTTTAGTAACAAAATTACAGATTTTACCTACTTTCTTAAGTTTACCATATTTTTGAGTTGAAAGAATCAGGTATCACCTTCCTTATATATTGGCCTAATAATTATAGCCGCAAGGGCCACTTTGGTCTATTGGTCCCAATCAGGACTGCTCATGCTCAGCAGTCGTGATCCAGTCTGACCTGGGAATCGAACCCAAGTTCTCATGGTCTTGGGTTTGATTTTCTGTAAGGAATTCTCAGTAGCAGCCCGGAATTTGGGATTGTGCCTGTTAGCGGGTAATAGCCTCACCACATGAGAGTTAATAACAGCATTGGTGAAATGAGGATACAAAATGGATACAAAACGTAAACAAAATATTAGAACTTAAATAAAAGCAGATCAAGTATTTGAATTCGTAAATTGTTTGATAAAACTCTGATTCTAAAACTGTGAAGGATATAAAATCGTAATGCCAAGATAGATGACAAATGAAGAAATATTTTCACATTCACATTTAGAACTCAATAAAAGTTATCTAGGTACGTCAGTCACAATAGTTACTAAGAATATATCTGCAAAAAGACTTTCTAGTTGCATGTTACTGGCAGTGACATTTTTCAATGGAAACTCTGCACAGATGCTGCACTGGAAAATAAAAGTCTGTGCGGTAAACCGGAGTATCAAATAGTTAGGACCTATATACCTTTTATACATTTATATAACAGTGATAACTTGGACTGAAAAGTTCAAAGGAACGAGAGTTGAGTTTTTGTAGCCGTGTGCGTATTATAAATTATTAATACTTGCATATGCACGCGTATTATTAATACTTGCTTCTTCTTCTGATCGTGTGGTTGATGAACAACCTAGTGTCAGAGTTTAAACCATCCGTAGGTGTCTGACATGGCTGTACACACCATCGAGAATATCTCTCAGATATGCTGGTTTCCTCACAATGGTTTCCTTCACCGTTATAAGCAAGCGATAATTAATTTATAATACGCACATGACTTTGAAAAGTCAGTGGTGCGTGCTTTGGATTCGAACTTGTGACCTTTGACTTGTCAGTCCAACGGTTATACCACTAGGCTTTGCCAAAATGGTAAAGGAAAGCATCGTGAGGAAACCAGCACACCTAAAAGATGTTCTCCATGCTGTATCTTTATACAACATCGAGACATATGGGCGGTTTAAATTCTGACACTAGTTTGTTCGTCAACCATTCGATCAGATGTTATTGATCATCATTAATAACAGCGGCAAGCGCACCTTAACCTTAATTGATCGATCTGTCGGTTGTAACTTATCCACGAGCCCCTGTCTTTATTTATATTTAGTTTGTCTTACTACAACCACAATTTAGATTTTTATTCGACAGTATATGTACCAGTTTTAAAAACATGAGTCCCATAAAATATGATCCATAGTGCAGCAATGCCATCAAGAGATTTGACGTAAATGCCATTCTGTCAAATATAATTTTTTCTTATCGAAAATCTAAACGCATCCAATAAACGGTTGACGGAACACGTCATCGCTCAGACCTCATTCGTTGCACTATTGACGGCTTTACGTAAACCCACAGGTTCGCGTACTCAATTCTACACACTTACACTGTACCCTTCTGCCTACTCCCTCGGGGAATATATGTGTATGTAAATAAATATGAAAGAATAATAATGATGTACTTAATACTGTAATTTATTTTATTCTTATATCGTCAATTCTTTATGAAAATACAAAAAATATAAACGACAAGAGAAAAAAAAATTATATCATTTTAGTTGTAGTTAAAACTAGACCCAGAAAAAAGGATTAAGTTGCCGCATCCAAAAGCATGTTCATCCTTTATTTAATTTGTATGATTAATGTCTACTATCAAACAACAAAAATATATTGTCATTTTCAACACGTGCACAAATAAATTGTTACCATCGGTAAGCGTAACTGGTCATTAGCTACGACAAGCTACGCCGTAGCCATGATATCATCGCAGCTACGCCGTTGTTATTTCTAAATACTGTAGACTTTTCCTGTGGATTTTTATTATGCTTATGTAAGACACTTTATAAACATATCCTCGTAAAATCCTCATAATTAAATATCCTCGAACCAACATGGATCTCTTTTTCTTCTTTCTTTCTTTTTTTAAAAAATGTTGCCCCACACTAGGAATTTCCTCCTGTGTCGTGGGTGCGTTTACAGACATATAATCTCACAAGCACACACACACCCAGACCCGGAGCAATTATCTATAGATCGTACAAATATTTGCTCCGTGCAGGAATCGAACCTGCGACACGCAGCGCAGCAGTCGGTCTCTCGGCCACTGCGCCAACCGCGCTGTCAAAAAGATCTAAAAGGACTATATACATTACGTATCGAATTATACTTGTAAACGATAAAACTTCACAGATGTTATTACATACTTATATTTCTACGTTTCGAAATACATTTCCATTTCCCAAGCATTTTAGTTGAATGAGCCTTCCAAATACGCATTACCTACTTATTCTGAGAACCTAAGATAACATTATAAAAGAAATATTCTATTAAGGTTCGAAAACAGTCTTAGGAGGTCTTTACGAATACCATTTGCTTCCACCCAGGTGTTCTTAAGTAGCAATAACGTTTTAACCCTCTATTAAATCAATTTGTTAGTCTATTAAACCTTATTTTATATAATATTATGTTTGAAGAACAGAAGTAATGCCCTTATTTTTATCGTTTTGTTACTTTTTATTCAATTTATTCAAATGGGGCTCGTGGCTAAGTAACAGCCGCACAGATCGATCGATCGAGGTAAAGCTGCGCTTGCCGCGGTCGGTCTGTGGATGGGTGACCATCATTTCATACCGAGACCCCTCCGTGCCTCGGAGAGCACGTTAAGCCGTCGGTCCCGGTTGTCAAATTAAGATCTATGACAGCCGTTACGGGTAGTCAGAGTCCTGAAAGTCTGACAACCAGTCATACCACGAGATATCGTGTTACCCAGTTACTGGGTTGTGGAGGTCAGATAGGCAGTCGCTTCATGTAAAATACTGGTATTAAGCTGCATCCGGTTTGACTGGAAGCCGACCCCAATGTAATTGGGAAAAGGCTAGGCAGATATATATTCAATTTATTCAAATACCGGTTTATTGCGTAAGACTTTCGATTACTTTTGGGGAGTAGTATATCTTGGTACACTGGATTAAATAAAAACAGAATACCATTAGATTATATATATATAATAGCAGCATTTACCTGGGAAGCGCAGGCGCACGGTCAAAGACTGCTCATGACCATATTTTTCTATCCACATTTTTTTTTACTTAAAATTCGCTACGCATGCGTTTGGTTAACGGATAAATAATGGTAAAAATAATGGGATTGAAAAAAAAATACTGTGACAAGAAATAAAATTTAAAAAGATATAGTTTAACACTTACAAGAGGATAACGAATTTCCATAATTAAAAAACCAACATATCTGTCAACCCTTTAGACGACTAACTCAATCTTATTTGTGCTTAAAATGACTTTTAGCTAAAATATTAAGAGTCTCTTGTCATCTCTTTTCATTGACATTGAAAAGACAAGGACATGAATTTAGTCGTAAGCCCACCTACCTACACAAAACGAAAGAGTAGATTAATATTGAAGTTGTAAACAAATATTTATAATAGCCCTCCTCCAAAATTTTATTATTTTGTTATGCCCGACAGGGCCCACAATGCTCCAAAACTATTGTATGTATATCCTTAAGTACCTAACACCTAAGTTCACATTGTGGAATGCAATAAACGTATTGAGTATTGAATACTTTAAGAAATATTTAAATAACAGTTTTTTTTAAAAGGGTCTACATTTATTATTTCTCTTTTTTACAGCGATAGGTTTGTAACAACTGTAATTAATGCTAAGCGTCCTGTAACGCAGTTTGTCCTCGAGTAAACTCCGCCCCTTCAATGTATCAAATGGGTTACAGGCACCGAAGTCCTTAGGGAGCAAATAACATCATAGTACGATTAGTAATCAGCCTGGATTGTGATTATACAACGTTTTACCAACTGATTACTAACCTCTCTCTGATGTAGATAATGTAAATATGTATAGCCAAGCCGCTTTTAGTTCCGTTTGTCCGTTGTTGCCGTTTTATATACACGCTTGCTCATAAAGTTGCTCTTATTGCACTGCTTTTACGCGTGCTTTTTACTTTACATAATAACAACACAATAGTAATATCTTAGGTTTGCGCGATCACTACACATTCTAATAAAACAACTTTTAACCGGATTAATCGCGTGTATTATTTGTTTTTCCGTTTCGAACACTTTGCAGCGTTCGTAGTCCTCCTGCGACCACGAACGCTGCAAAGTGTTCGAAACGTCAGGAAAAACAAAAAACCAATAATACACGCGATTAATCCGGGTAAAATTGTTTTATAGCAACACAATACATACTCAGCTTTATTACGCCCTTGCTTAAGCTCATTTGTAACTTAATGTACTTATGAGTACAGTCCTTCATTTCACCACCTGATTAGATTACTGGGTAAGGGCTAAGATATACACCTAGGGCTTATAAATAGGTATCCTTTTAAATAAAAATTAATATTAATAATATTTTAGGTAAAACAAAAATAAAAGAAACTAAAGCCCGTCGAAGAACCCTAACAAGAAACGAGATTAATAACTTCAAACAATTTTAGTTTTTTTCAATGTTACTTAAGATCGTAATTAAATTAAAATCAATCATTTCTAAGCATTGTACATCAATCATTTTCTTAGTATTAAATTGGCCTACGATTCTTAAGAACTTTCTTATATATATTTTTCTTTGTATCTAGTTTGGCCACCAACTGATGGCAAGTAACGGTGTAGCCGAAGATGGAGCACGTAGTTCCAGAAGAAATCTATGTCCCCCCCAGGGGTTCCACCTTGTCGTGGTGGGGGGGCTCTAGTAGCCGTGGCTTGGTCACCCACGGTGAAGCTAACGGAACCCGAGGAGAGGCGCTCCTCTGGGCTTTGCCTTCAAGCCTATGTTGGAGCGGCACCGGCGTAGGTTGCGGGCCTTATGGGGGGTTTCGCAACTGAGGTGGGCTGCGGCGTCGTATGGGCGGCACCGCAGCTGAGGTCTGGGGGCCGCGGTGGGAGAGTTGTGCGGGTATGTCGATGCGCCGCTCTCCCTACCTTCCGCGGCCTTGACGGGGCTGCCACCGTTAGATGGCGGACGCGGTGGGGCCGCAGGGGAGGAGGAGTGCCGGTATGGCGAGGCGCCGCTCTCCCTATCCTCTGCGGCCGTAGTGGCAGGCGGCGGGGCCACAGACCTAACCCGTCGCAGGGGACCTTGGGCGTCCAGACACGGGGTCGTCTGGCGCCCATTGCACATGGTCTTCGAGGAGGTTGCGGCACGCCATGTGTCTGGTGTACCGTAGCGGGGGGTCGCAATACCCAACCCCGTGAGGGAGTCCGGCAACGGACGGCCGTAGGCGGGTCCGCGGTTGTCTGCGAGAGCGTTCCCGCGTCCCGCCCTCAAGCGGTTGTGGAGGTACACTGTGGAGGTTTAGTGGGTTCGAGTCCCACATAATCGCTCTGACCCCCCGTGTCAGACCGGTATGCGAAGGCATTTCTCCAATCTATTTAGTCTAAGTAGAATGAATAGATTTGGGGCGAACGATAGTTGAAGAGTTGATGCAACTGCCCAGACCCGTCTCCCACAGTGTTTGCACCGGACTACATCCCGAAACACGACTAGGTCGCTTCACGGCATGGCTTCATACGGTGGGTGGTAACGAGCCGCAGCCGAAGTCTCCCACCAGATTGTGTTGCTTGTTTGCACCCAAGCGCCACGTGTAGGGATTCCAGTTTAAGGTTGCACACCTACGGACGCGGGCAACTCAGCCCGCAAAAACATTTAATGTCACTTCAATAACAGGCCAACATTAGTTAGTTTAGGTTCGCTTGTGGAACTCGCTCCCAACTGATATACGAGACTGTAGTACTATATCCTTATTTAAAAAACGGTTAAAAGAACACTATCTCTCTTTATCGACATAGTTGCATTTATATATTTATGTTTTAGTTTCTATTCATATATATTATATTATGTATTATATTCATATATATGTAGGTATATATATTTAAGTTTATTTTAATATGTATTTTAGATGTAGGTATATATTACACTATCAATACTTTAATTTACTTCTTTACACACTCAAGTCTACTTTCTTTTTCCATCTCTCCTCTCGCAGGGCTGCTGGAAGAGATTTCTGAAGAAATAAGCAGTGCCTTTGTTAATTTTTCTTATTTCACCTTATTTAATTATATATTATGTGTGTACATAAATCGTTAAATAAATAAATAAATTAGTAAGGTAAAATGTATGTTTTTTACAACGTTTTCCGTAAGACTTACAAGAATAGACACATATCTCACGTACACATATACCCAGCCCTGAAAACACTACCGAAATCATGACGAGGCATTAAAATGATCACCGTAAATAAATAATTATTAAAGTCGTAATTAAACCACCAAGTGAAAATCGAACTCATGACCCGAGGGTTTCATATAGCCTGTACTTTTATGTGATTTAACTATATATAAATATTTTTTCCTTTACTTTTGCTATGAGACTTTGCTTCTTACATATTACTCATAATTTTTCGTTAACAGAAAAACTCAATGGGTGTTTTATATATTTTCGTCGAAAGATAAATACAGTCGTACGCAGGATTCAAACCTGCACCTCCCGGATATAAAGGCCATCTATAAAGTAGTCAAGATGGCTTAGTTGGTCAGAGCAACTAGAGTATTAATCCGGGAGGCGAAGGTTCAAATCCAGCAATGTTTTTTTTTCCCACCAAAATATCTATATGGTGAGTTCGCTACGCATGCGTTTTTATTTATTGGCGAGTGTCAAAATATGCGACATAAATGGCAGTATTTTTTTATTGCGTTGACTTAGAAGCCTGATTAACCGCAGGAACCATAAACCTACGTATTTCTTTCAACTTGTTACCGCTACGCGTTTCTGAGTAAAATAGTATCAACAGACAGACCGACAAAAAATTGATCCTATAAAGATTCCGTTTTTCCTTTTAAGGTACGGAACCCAATAAAAGTTGTGACGGTAAATGTACCTAGAACATACTCGTAATTTATTCAATATCATGGTAGTTAGTTTAAAGTTATAAGTTTATGGGACATGTTTTCCAATACTGCTGTCTCCAAAGGATTACCGTTTTAAGTTAGTGAGGTCGAATATATTATATTATCTATGTATAATATGATATACATTTAATAAGTACTACACGAAGACGTGTATATACTTAATATTGATATTTTTGCCTAGTGACTACGTTGTTGGTCTTGTAGTCCCAGTCGCGAATGCTGAGTATGAGGTCTCAGGTTCGAGTCCCGGATCGAGCAAAGTATTATTGAATATTTCTGTTAGTAAATTCTCAGTAACATCCCGGAGTTGGGATTTGTACTGGTAGATGGCAATAGGCTCACCAACTATAGGCTCGCTACCTAGCATTGGTGAAATGTGCATGTAAAACTGTGTAACCTATCCCAGTCGCGAAATACAGTCGTGATGCTATGATTATGATTTTTATTTAAGTTATTATTTTTATCTGTTATAACACCATTTGTATTTACTACATTTATACATAGAATATTAATTTAATGTAGTACCTACATATAGGTAGGTATATAATTACGTTTTTATTGATATAAATTACATTTTCGCATTTATTTTATGATGAATACGCATTTGGAATTATTATTCTATTCGTGTTGGAATATCATCCTTTATTTCTGCGTGGAAAATCCATCATGGACGCCGCGTGCCGGATCCTTACCTCCTTAAAACCATATTGTCCAACACCATTACACCACATACATGCAATTGTTTCAGCAATTAAGTAATATTCCGTATCCTTTTGAAGTATTCTTCTTCTTATTGTGTGGTTGGTGAACAACCTAGTGTCAGAGTTTAAACCACCCGTAGGTCTCGGACATGGCTTTACACACCATCGAGAATAGCTCTCAGGTGTGCTGGTTTCCTCACGATGTTTTCCTTCACCGTTATAACCAAGTGATACTTAATTTATAATACGCACATGACTTCGAAAAGTCAGTGGTGCGTGCTTTGGATTCGAACTTGCGACCTTTCACTTGTCAGTCCAACGAGTCCAAGATTAGTCGAGGTATATAAATACCTAGTGGTATGACATAAGGTATTTATATTCTTCGACTAATCTTGTTAAATTTCCTTTTCAATCTAAATAAAAATAGTTTAAAAAATGAAACGAAAAAACTTAAACCTTCAGTTCTCAGTTTTCAGGCAAAGCTTTAACTGTTGGGTGATTCACAAGACCCAATAAAGAATGTACACAGAGAATACTCGTATAGAACCGATCAATGCAAAAAGGCTCAGTAGAGAGGTGCCTGTTTCGAGTAGTCGAAACAGTAAATAAATAACTGCATGGACTCTGCGACTGTTGCGTTACAAACTCGTATCTTTGACAAGCCTGCAGATATTTGTTTACCGACTTCAAAAAGGAGGAGGTTCTTAATTCGACTGTATGTTATTTTAGTATGTTTGTACGCGATTATTCCGCCAATTATTAATTGATTTAGATGATTCTTTGATCCTGAGGTGGTCCTATATAAATTGTATCGAGATTTATTCAACACTTTTCGATAAAATCAACAAGGGGAAAAAACGTTGCCCTACACTAGGAATCTCTTCCTGTATCGTGGGTGCGTTTACAGACATATAATCTCAAATGCACACACACCCAGACCCGGAAAAAAATCTGTAGATCATACAAATAACCGCGCCGTATATAAATAAAAAAATTAATATTATAAGTGTGTTATTCTTTTCTACTTTTAGTTTAACTTCTGGATGGTAATACAGGTATAATCTTGAAGTAAGTTTTTGTCTTAATTCTTTTCTAAAAATTATTTTTATAAAGTGAGACTGATATGTATTACTAATGTATACGATTGTATGGCAGGATTACTTGTGTTACTATCCAGTTCATTTAACTATTTATATATGAGATACTAATGTATGATCACAATATAGCACCCGTGGATCCCAAATGTAGATCAGTGAATGACTTTCTTAGAGAAAGAAAAAGGTTTTATTCCCACCAGAAAGTATATTTTAATAATAAACAAAATCAACAGCTCAATTACTGAAGCAAAACAATATATATCCTAAAATATATAGTCAAACGTTCACGAATCTTACTAACTTAAGCTATGCGAGGTTTGATCGCATCCTATCATCTTTGGACATGGCTAAGCAACTGCCCTTAGCATGAATATACATTTCTTATTAGCTTTAGCGTCTTTATTATCCTCCTAGAACTCTCGTGAACAAATCAAATAAATAATATAATTTAAATGATTTTTTCATGTATTTTTGTTTGACAAAAAAAACAGTAAACATGAGAATACAATAATCCGTTTTACGAAAAATTTAAATTATAAACCCACTTTTAAAGATATTTGCGTAAGCTGAAAAAAAATAGTATTCATTATTATATTATTTTTATTTGTATATAAATACGTACATTGGATTGCCTTCATCTGATTTCTAGAAATGATTGGCAAAATATGGTAAGGAACGCGATTTAATAGTGCTTCAACTTACAGTGACCACCGACTCTTCTCGATTCCCCTTGATTCCATTAAAACCAAATAAATAATAGCGAAAGCAAGCCTAAGGCTTTGAAACATGCGTTAAACCCTTTATTAAATCAATTTAAATTATTTAATAACCATCACTACATGTAACTATTTTATGTTGAAGAACGTTGACTGAATAATGATCGACAAGAACTACCGACTACTTATAGTATTATATTTTTTCTTATCTAATCGACCTTTTTTATTATTTTATCAATTCTGTTTTCTGTTACACTCCAACCCCATCCCATCTATCACAGTGAAAAGAATAAACAAACGTCACTCATTCAGATGTCAGACCAAATGTCAGACTCACTAGTAGTCGAACTTTGTGGTGTAGGAGTTTCAACGATTTTATTTTCAGAATTGTAATAATATAAAAAGCTCCTGAAATCTTTTTCAGACGAAATTCTAATATTCAGCTATATAGCATTATATATTATTATTATTAGCCAACGCTGAGCATTTTCAAAAATATCAAGCGCTTGTTTCTGTAATATTTGTCGTGTGTCAGGAGCACTTGTGAATCGGATTCCGCGCGGTCGTTTCGCTAGCCGCCACGGCCGTCGGCTTGCTGTCATCCGACGGCTAATACGAACCGCGTTATATACGATAGTTAGACTAAAAGTGGAAAAATAACTACGTATTTTTGTTTAAAAAGTATGTTGTTTTTGAGAAACAACTGTAGTAAAATATATGAATCAGAATCAGATATTTTTATGTGTCTTGGTAAACACTACACACATCAGGTGACTTATATAACTTTAATTTAAAAGTAATTACCTACTGTTAACTTTTGTTCAAGGTTTTACAAGAAAATATTTTATACTATTTTATGCTATAAAATATAAATTAAACCTTTACCCTGTCGAAACATCAGTTGTTCTTCGATAATATATTCATAAACAGAGACGGAATAAAGTTTTATATTATCTAATGTATGGGTATAATATTACTTTCTTTTAACATGAATATTGACTGAATAACGAATTTTCAGAGGCACTGCGTCCTCCATACTTTTATAATTTCAATTTCATTATCAAACTGGAAACTTAATATTTTATGGAAAGAAAATACGGTCGGGAGCAAAATTTGATAATTTGCCACCGATCGGTATTTTTCTAGCTACAATATTTTTTATAACTTTTGACATCCGTTAATGCATTTGAAAGATTTATCTGTGTGTATCTTATAGCTGTGCCCGCGACTCCGTCCGCGTAGATGTCGTAAATTAAAACCATGTCGTGTATGAACACAAATTCATATTAATTAATATGTGGATACTCAGCCTAATACAAACCAGCTACTGAGGACTAAGCTTTGTAGTTTTTACGTAAACAAACATTTTTGAAACTATTTTCTTCCGATTATATTAAATTATTACCCGTAACGATACATAAGCCACATACTCGTTAGTACCATTTTTAGTCAAAAGATGTCGTTACGTGTATCTCCATTACGATTGTTATGATACGTTTACATATCTTGAACTCTTATCTTTGGACAGAATAAACCAATCATAATTAAATAAACATTTAATAATACTCCGAATTACGCACAATATGTTTGTTTCAAAGTTATCCACACTAGTTTTGTACCTTTTACGTGATGGTCGCACAAATAAACGACAAACAGACATACAAACAATAGACAAAAAAAATAAAAATGGTGGAAATGTAGTAAGTGTCTTCCATTTTCAACCGCGACCATTTTTTTAACATATAATTTAGTCTTTTTAACATATAATAAATCTGTAGATCTCTACAGATTTATTATATGTATAGATTCGACGTGTGTTTGCAAAAATAACCGTACAAATATATTGGATTAAATACTTTTTAGTGTCAACATGTGTACAGATGCAACATATTTTTTAAATGTAGCCACTGAGACGGTTAGTCTCGGACTTGCTGACGCTACAACTGGATGGAAAAAATCTTCTTATGTTTACTAAGTTTCTTAGTCTTATTTAGAGAACTTGTAACCACAAACCTAGGCAAACCTTCATTCTTCAGCTGTATAAACAATTTATGTCCACGAAGTAGACACAATAGTTAAACAGTGGTAGTGTATGTCCATTCTCTTTTTTAAATACTTCTTAGTATTCCTTGTCCACATCTCACAATATTAAACCTAAATGCACTCACAAAATAAATAAAAAACTATTCCTATCTTAAAAATAACATTTTTCATTTTTGTACCAGTCTCAAAAAACGATTTAAAAATCGAAGAAGTCCAATTTAAGTATTCAATTAAAGTATTCAATTAAAGTTGAAACTGGCCGCCTGATGCCTTTAGAATACTAATAAGTTAAAGTATAAAAACCGCCTTCCAAAACCTACTACACTAAAAAGTTTAAAATAATATCAAAATTTGCTTATAATAAAATAATTTTAAAATAACAATATATAATAATAATCTGTTAATTTTGGAGTCGGTGCCTGTACTGGGAAAGGGTAATTGTTATCCTCTTGTTAGTCACTTATGTTCGTTGCGCTGTGGTTATGTTACCGGCGTTTGTATCTGGTTGTAAACCCCACATACATCAGGCACCGACTCCAAAATTAACAGATTATTATTATATATTGTTATTTTAAAATTATTTTATTATAAGCAAATTTTGATATTATTTTAAACTTTTTAGTGTAGTAGGTTTTGGAAGGCGGTTTTTATTTTTTGTTTAAAATTAATTTATTTTAGTCTTTTTAGTTTTAAGTCTAATATATATATTGTATAGGTCATATATAAGTTTGTATACTTCATAAATAAGTTAATTTAGTAATTTAATAATATGGGTAGGCCTTCGAAAGCCGCTAGGACTTAATAACTACATCGGTGAAATGTTTGTGTACAACAGTGGACACTTCTGCCTACCCCATCGGGCAATACAGGCATGATGCTATGTATGTATTGAGTGGCATGAACTATACATGAACATGCGATTACAGCAATTGCGAGTGATTTGCTGTGATTTATTGAAGAATTCCATCGTCTAACTTCGAAGATCTTCATCAGATCTTCACTAAATTGAAATGGGACCACCTCTGGGGACTACTCTTTCAAACAATTATATCGACGGACATACATACAAAACAAGGTAGCTACTGTAAAACGTTGAGGAGTTCCCTTGACTGTCCTTCGTCTTCATCATCAGACCCCTAATGACAGTCACAACCTATCTAGGTGTAAAGTTCTCATCAATACAAATTAATCAAGCCCAAACACCAGGTAATTGCTGTAAATCGTTAAAGAGTTCCCTAGATCGTCTTTCGGCTCCATCATCAGATCGACTCCAGACCTTCATTAAATAGTAGTGCTTTAAAATACTTAATGAAAAAATTAACAAATGCACTAGTCGCCCCTACGATTTTCGAAGGTTTCCCTCGATTTCTCGGGGATCCATCATCAGATCCTGGTTTCCTTACCATGGTACCACCGTTGGGATATCTTCTTTCCAACAAAAAAAGAATTATCAAAATCGGTTCATAAACGACGAAGTTATCCCCGAACACACATAAAAAAAAAAAAAAAAAAAAAAAAAAAAATATATATACTGTCGAATTGAGAAACCTCCTCCTTTTTTGGAAGTCGGTTAAAAATGGTCCGGACCATAATCGTATACCGCAGTAAGGCTGTACGAAGGCTCGTTAATCATCAAGATTTTGTTGCTCAACATTACATAATGTTCTACTAACATCTCGGAGTAAGCTAGTCTTAAATTGTCGGTTGTTTGCACAGGTGGTTGATGTTTTCAAGCCTAGAGGTTTTGTTAGAGGTTATTAAGCCGGTTTCGTGTCTACATTATATCCTTAATATTTTAAATAGAAATGTATTAAAAGTACACATTATAAACTGGCGATTTGGTCTAGTGGCCCAAGCGCGACTGCTGAGCATGAGTTCCTGGGTTCGATTCCGGGATCGAGTAAAATGTTGAGCTTTTCTGTTAGGAAAGTCTATTGTTGGCAATAGGCTCACCACCACTCACATGTCACATAACTATTTTCCCCGAATGGGTAGGCAGAAGTGTACACAGTTGTACACCCACATTTCACCAATGCTGTTTTTAAGTCCCACATTCCCTGACTCCAGGCTGCTATTGAGAATTTCCTAACAGTAAAACTCAACACTTTGCCCGACTCGAGAATCGAACCCGAGACCACCACAGGGACTTAATAACAAAATTGATTAAATGTGGGTGTACAAGTGTACACGTCTGCCTACCCCCCCCCCCCCCCCGTAAGTTGTTATTATAAGTAAAATTACATCATAACTACATTTTTTTTGGAAAGAAATATTCGGAGTTGATCAGAATTTGAACCTGCGCCTCTGGTAAATATTCCAGGCGCTCTGTGAACTAAACTTTCCTGCCCTTTGCACAGTATTCTGACTTTTCTTACACATTAATACGTCTAATGGTGACGTTTTCATGTGGGCACATGAAAACGTCACCATTCTCTTACAATAACAACATGTCACGACATCGACAGTTCATGAATAAAGTCTACGATCGAGTTCGAAACAAGTCGGGCATCCCTAAATATGTTACAGTTTATGGTTATTAACAATAAACAATAACTTTTAGTAATCACCTAGGCTTTTTACGTATCTGGCCTCCATCACAGCCCTTGGTCAACATTTACTTGGCCAATTATTTTGAAGATTGCTCCACGAACTAGCGTCTCCGTGTACGTACGTCATAATACTCCGTAATAATAATAAACGGCGGCCTATCTTCGGGGATATTAGCCAAGTACGCAGGAGATATTATAGTGTACACAAACGTGTGTGCGCAAACACAGGTGCTCTCTCAAACTCAAACTCAAACTCAAATTTTTTATTTCAAATAGGCCCTATTACAGGCACTTAAGAAAAGTCAAAGCTAGGTGCACGGTTCCAAGAAGTTGGTCTTATGGAGAAGAGCCGGCAAGAAACTCCATAGACACTCTTTTAAAATTATGTGTTCTTTACAATTTAAATTTATTAATGTGAGAATAATGCAGGTTAATGTTGAAGAAAAGGCAGAATTTTAATTATATAAAAAGCCAAAATTATAACCAGAGCTATTACGAGCTGACCAGTCCCAACAGACAGCACCCGTTCACGAGTATGACGAGCGCATCAGCATCGCTAAACTCAACCATTTTGAAGGGAACTCAACGACCCAATACACAACGCCACCATCAGCAAGACATTTTAGTGAGCATGACAAACTCATAATACCCGGTCATAGGCTGTTATATGAGAGTACTTCTTTAATGTAACGATTAACATTAATGTCCACATAATGCTCACATTTTACAGAACAGTAGTGAAGCTATAAGATATAATACAATATTTATTAAGAAAATTACATTAAATAACTGTTAAAAAAAAGAAACAGTTAAGTCAAATAACAATACAGCAAACCAAATTTTTCGCAAATTTAAACTAGTAGCAGAAGGTACTAGATTAGAATAATTGTCATGTGATTATGTAAGATTTACATAAATATCAAGAAGAAAAATTTAATATATAGGTTTATATAATATATATATATACCTAGTTGTCAAAATAAGGTATAATAAAAACAGTTATTACCAAAGTAATCTGTACAGGCTACATCCATTCATGCAATAAATTAGACAGTGCCAGTGGGTCGCTGTGTGCAGGAGGGGATCGTGCGCCAAACATCCCTATCTTCAATGTAGTGAGTGATACTATAATACGCTTTAGATATTAAAATGCGTTTGATAACTACCTTAAACTTATCATCTGGAAGATCTGTAATATTAGATGGGATCTTATTATAGAACCGAATACCGTTACCCATGAATGATTTGCTGGTCTTCCTAAGCCTAAAACCGGGGACCATAAGCTTGTGCTTATTACGAGTGTTTAGATTGTGGTTGTCACTCTTCTTATTATAATCGGCAATATGTTTGCGAATGTACATGATATTACTGAATATGTACAATGATGGCAAAGTAAGTATATTTATTTCCTTAAACAATTCACGTAATGACTCACGACAGCCAAGATTATAAATAGCTCGGACTGCTCTTTTTTGTAATATAAAGATAGTCTCAACGTCAGCAGCCGAACCCCACAGTAAGATGCCATAGGACATAATACTGTGGAAATAAGCAAAATAAACTAGTCTAGCTGTTGCTACATCTGTCATCTGTCTTATTTTCCTAACAGCGAATGCAGCAGAGCTGAGTTTGCCTGCAAGTGCGTCTATATGAGAACCCCATTGCAGTTTAGAGTCTACTGAAACGCCTAAGAAAACAGTTGAGGGAACCAAATCTAACACCCTACCATCAAGTTTTATATTTGAATTTATATGGGGTACGCTTGGTATGGAGAACCTAATACATTTGGTCTTATTCGAGTTAAGAAGAAGGTTATTAGCAGAGAACCATTTAGATACTTTATTAAGTGTATTGTTGAGTTCTATCTGATCCCTATCCTTTCTATTTACTTTGAATATAAGGGATGTATCATCAGCAAAGAGAACCATATTTGTCACGTTATCCTTGATAAGGTAGGGAAGATCATTAATATAAACTAGGAACAAAAATGGGCCCAGAATTGATCCTTGAGGCACCCCCGTTTTGACAATTACACCCCTTGAAGTTACATTATCAATAGCCACCCTTTGATTCCGATTCAACAAGTATGAACTTAAAAAATCCATTGATCTACCTCGAATTCCATAGTAATTTAATTTCATAATGAGCGTTCGGTGATCCACGCAGTCAAATGCTTTCGAGAGGTCACAAAACACTCCTATAGCATCTTGAGCCTCCTCCCAAGCCCCCAACACTGCTTGGATCACAGTGGACCCGGCATCCACTGTCGATCGTCCCCTAGTAAACCCAAACTGTTTGGCATGCAATATTTTATTTTTATTAAAGTAAACTAACATTTGTTTTAACATTACTTTTTCAAAAATTTTGCTCAGAGCGGGTAGCACAGATATTGTCCTATAATTAGATGGGTTATTATGGCAGCCTGATTTGAAAATGGGTACGATTTTACTTAGTTTCATAAGATCGGGAAAAACACCGTCTGTGATGCAGCGATTAAATATTGACGCCAGCATTGGCGCTATCTTAGTAATTATTGATTCAACCGCCTTTATGGACAATCCCCATAAGTCCTCAGTTTTCTTAATGACAATTGTCTCTCTTCTTTCACTCTCATATTTCGATGGGACGGTAACCCGACACGACCGGAGAGAGATCAGGCGCAGGACCGACGGCTTTATGTGCTCTCCGAAGCAACGGGGTGTCACACCACCAACTTCCTAACTCCGGGCTGCTACTGAGAATTTCCTAACAGCTAAACTAAAAAACCCAATAATGCTTTGCCCGACCTGGGAATCGAATCTAGGACCTCACGCTCAGCAGCCGCGCTTACTACCACTAGACCAATGAGACAGTCGAACGTACGTCACACAATATATTGGCCCTGAAAATTTATTATCATTCGCATTCATGTTAATATGAAACGCGGGATATAAAACACTCCACATTAATAAGAAGAATAGAAAAAATGCATCTAGAAATAGTTTAGCAATTGAGTTATCTTCGTAGCGACTCGTAGGACAGTGTCATTTGCTGCAATTCAACCCAACCTCGCCGTGCCTCGACGCTACCTTACCTCGGTTCAAGCCATTAGCACGGTTTAATGTGGCCTTTTATTAGTTTAATAAATGTCTACGTTCCCGCCAAGCCATGTGTGAAAGCGAAATTTTATTTGACTTTTTGTTTGTTAAGAATGTCGTTTTAATCGCTTTAGCCGATGAAAAGATTATTGTAACATTTCTGTATGTAAAGAATTGTTTGACATAGGGATAGAGACGTTATTTGAAAAATATTTTATATGGATCGTTACAAGATTTCAATCTGACGTGACGTTGGCAATTCGTTGATTTTATGGTGAAGTGATAAGGCGCCCTGACTACGTCTAGTAACTATAGGTTATTAGGCTTAGCCTGACTGACGATGAGTGACTGTGACTAAGTAACTGAGGGTGTGCCGCATCCAGTCTGTGGCGTGTAATTGCATATCAGAGGATTGCTATAATTATGCTGATGATATATATTTGGAGAAGAGATGTTGTAGAGTAAATATGAAACTACTTTAATTCGATAACATTCAACTCGATATTGGACTGCGGCATTATATTGAATCAAATGAAGACTGTACTATTTTCTCCGTTAGCATCTGCTATATTACTATGTGTAATTAAAAACAAAACACCAAAAAGCTACTTCTCAAGTAATGGTTGAATAAATAGTTCCTATGCAGAAAGTATTGCTACAGTACCTATAGGTGATTCAAATATATATATATAATAATACGTACGGTAAGAAATTTTGTAAGTTGAAGTATTAAGCGTTTTTCTATACAAAAGCCCTAATTACCTACTTACTCCGAACCTAAGGACTATACATTACTTACGAATTCTTGGAATCAATTAGGTACCTTTTGCTTATTTAAGTGCCTTTATTAACAATTTATTAATTTAAGACGAAATAGAATGTAACGTTATTAATACGAAATATTATATTAGACTCACATATTAAGTATCGCAATTACCTTTTAGTTTAAATATAATTACTTTCGTTCTAGAATAGTTCGTATAAATAATCGTTTAGTCCTTGAATATATACCAAGAACAGTAAGTTTTAATATTGTTTTTCTTTATATTATATTGTTACGCCACGCCGTAAGTCCAACCTGCCAGCCATGCCAGCCATGCCAGCCATGCCAGCCATGCCATCTAGCCAGCCATGCCAGCCAGCCATGCCAGCCAGCCATGCCAGCCATGCCAGCCAGCCAAGCCACTCATGCCACCCTTGCCAGCCATGCCAATGCCTGCTGCTCAGCTATGCCAGCCAAGCAGTCAACGACCGCTAACCTAAGCGCACTATTACTAGCAACCCTATACCATGACAGCTGTGACGTCACAACCAGTGTTATCTAAAGAAGGTGGAGATTAAATTATAAATAACGGTGGGAGCTCAGTTTTGGGATCAATCTTGTTCTGTACGCACTGGTAGCCGGAACTCTGTCCAAATTGGTATAAGTTGATAGTAAAATATATGATTTGATTATTTAAAAGTGTTTCTGTTCCCTTCTGTTACAATATAAAGAAACATAAGGGAATATTAAAACCTTGTGAATCCCTGACACATAAATTTTAAATAATTGATTGTCATAATACTATTACAAATACTAATTTTCATTTATACCCTATAATTTAATTTCATTCGTTCAATTATAGGGGATAACAGCAGTAATTAATATTAATAATTATTATACATAAATCACATACAATATACATCCATCTTTCAATCACTTGAAATACCGATCTAAGGGTTGCAGATTCAAACACAGGTCGCGGTTGTTTTTGTTACTTTCATGAAATACAGCATAATTAAACACTTGTATGTCCATAAAGGTCCGATAAATTTATCTCATGGCCCGAACAACTATTTATAATAGATAAATATAAACCCTCTGGGACAGTTCGGGAGACGTTACCTCGTCTTATCAGACTAACTTTAAACCAGAAGGAACATTAAGCCAGCTTTTTAATTCCAACGATACTAAAACAAAAACTAAATGTGAAAAAGTCTACGGGAAGCATACCAAACGCAGGGTAGCTTGTGGCGAGCTTTTGATGAGTGGCGACACTGCGTTCCTGATTACCCCAGAGTTGGCCAGGGCCTCGTCTCCAGAATGCCCTCATTGGGCAGCTAGAGTCGAACCCAAGAGTGCCCGCAGGACTCTTAACTCTGTCTTACTTTTACTGATCGGCCAGAGAGGAGTAACCAGAGCTATATACTTGGGAGTGGAAGTGTCATGTAAGTAATGGCGTAACAACAGGAAAACCCGCTTCGGCTCTTTGAGACCCGTGATGGTGAAACCGGAGCGCTCTTCTCGACACCCCTAGCCGCTCACACCCATGTTTGCCCCTTCTGCCTGTAATAAGGCGGCGTTTTAGGGGCCCATGTAGTGAGTTGGCGAGTCACCGTCTGCCAACATATTTGAATATTTAAGTGTTGAAAGGCAGACGCCGATTTTAATTCCGGCAACCGAATGTTAAATAGTCCATATTGCACGACACAGCAGTAGACCATTATTTATATAATATTTCCAATCACATAGTTTTGCTGTCGGGAACTCTCCATGGGTGTATTCCTATAGTGCAATCATGGAGAGTCTCCGGTTGCTGTCCCAACTCAATTTAGATTAAAACTCCCACAGGGGCCCCTGTGTGTTTGACCGGTGTCTCCTTGCCTAGAAATAAACCTCAAACACAGAGGCCTCTAAAGGACCAGGTTTATTCCCAAGATTAAACAGAGAAGCTACAATAAAAATTATTCTTAATCATGAAAACAAAAAAGGTCACGCCTATACTCATCACCCTAAAAGAATTGCAAATCGTACCCCAGAACTTCTGTTACCTTCATCCCCTTTTACATTTCATCAATTTCCCGAAAACGTCAAAACACAATGGAAACATTCAATTATCTGATAGGGCCTTCGAATCTATTGTCCGGTGTGTTTGGCGTGCCATTCTCATAGAGTTCCTTTCAATGCTGTTTGTGCCTCTGTGTTGTATTTTACCCTTACATACATACCTATTAATATACTCGTATAAGCCTTAACATTCTTTATAGGGGGAATATATATTTATCAACATGTGTGATATTGGGAAATGTACTTTTCCATTATTTACTTAATATGTAGTTTCCGATGCTAGTGTATTAAAGGACAATGTATGTATTTTAAGCAAAGATGATAGTTATTATAAATGCATATTTTACAAACGACTTTTCTGGTTAGATGGCTTCTATACTTGCTATCTAGAGATCTATACTTGCTATCTCAGAGAAGATTTTTTTTAACTTTATTCTTGACATCATTTAAAGATGAATTTAGGTGTAGGTAACTTTACGTTTTTGAATAATAAAATAAATAATATTTTTTTGAATTGTCAATAAATTTTGACTCTACAGATTAAAGATTAATTATGTTTTTTATTTTAATCGTATTTGACAGTGTTAATTATTGGACTTTATACTGGCAAAACTGGGAAAAACACACAACTTGCGATTACAAATTTCAAAGTGTCATTTTCAGGATAAGTTCACTTTGTTTACAAGCATCTTGGTAGGCCGCGGAAGTGACAAAATGAAACAGCAGTTATTAAATAGTTCGCAAACGATGAACAGACTGATTCCTTACAAACTTTGTTAATTAAACAATGTCCATTGACTAACAAACTGTTACAGAATATTAAACGTTGGAAACCAAACTTTTTAAATATTATTGTATTTTTAAATACCTAAATTAATTCCATGTAAGTGCCAAAGTAACATACACAAACTCACGCTTTTTTTTCTTGTGTGAAGGCAGAAACTACTGAACACCATCTCCTACGATCCTTACATACTCCTTTTGTTTCGTCCATTTTCATACACTTAGTCACTCATGCGCTGGTTGCTAGTAATACATACCTGACCTTTTTGGATGCAGCACCAATAATGTTAGCGTATGTCCTACTTAAGTTAAGTATGATATATGTAATTTATAGTTTAATCATACTCGCAAACGTTAAACACTGGCAACTTGTCCCGAATATCACCCACACTCACACGCACAAATACATAAATCAACACATATATATATAGGTATGTATTATTTTCTTCTTCTTTCATTCTTAAATGTAACTTAATGTCACCCACCACAGTTTTACGTTGTTTTATTTGTTTTATTATTATTTTAAATCAGCAATTCTAATAAAATAACATGAGTTCTCTGAACAGGATCTTATGCTCGACTAGTACCTATCTAAATCTTTATCCACTTATAAGGAATCACTGACTCTGAAAGTACAGGTATTTAAATAGTTTCAGAGCCAGGGATCATTTTTCTGATGGCGTTGTAATAATTTAGATTAACATAAAACTGTGTGGTAGTGAGCAGAGGTCGAGATGGCTTAGTGGTCAAAGCGCAAAAGTATTTATCAGGGAGGCGCAGGTTCGAATTGTGCTCGCGACCGTATTCTTTTTCCATTTAATATTATAACCTTAGAGTTCGCTAAGTATGTCAGCAATATAAAATCTCCATGTCTATAGCCTCCATTACAGGGATTTTTCTTCTTATTATTATTAGGTAAGTAATTATACTTTCCGGCCAGTAACAGTCCACCGAAGAACATCCCTCCTTATTCTTTAAAATAAATAAACGTTCTTGCATTTAATTGCATTTCCCAAAATACACTTACCTTTACTTCTAGCAACACCTTACATCACACCAGCAAACATTGACAGTTCGATGCCTAAACCCTTACATCGTTGATTGCGCCTCTCGGTTTACTACCAAGGCTCTCTCAAAGCCAACAAAGTGTTCTTTTAATTAAGGCCCCGTTGATAGTGATCGGCTAGTGACGTTTACTTCAAACCCAAGTAGAGCATACTTTAGCCTGTACTCTGTTGCAAAATTCTCTTCTTTGTTTACTTTAGCAAGCTCAAAGGGGTAAAGTTTGGGCTCGTTTATGTAGCTGGGAAGATGTTTTTGTTACACTAAACTTTCACTGGGTTTGTTATCTTACGTCATATGTAAGTTAAACGGCTTACTCTTATATATAACTAACAATATTTCTCTAACATGGACAGCGAGGTTGGCTCAATGGTCGAGAGGCCGGTTGTTGCGCTGCGTGTTGCGGGTTCGATTCCCGCACGGAGCAAATATTTGTATGATTTACAGATAATTGTTCCAGGTCTGGGTGGGTGTGCATATGAGATTATATTTCAGTAAATGATTTCACGGTAACGAAAGAAATGCAGAGGTTTTTGTCAAAAATAAAAACAAATAGTATTGTTAAAACACCTAAACATCTGCGGAGTCCAATTGCAGTCTTAATATTTGCTTTTTTTAAACACTAGAAATTTATCTTGCGTCGTGGTGCGCACAAACGTCTTATACATAATAAAGTGCATCCTATGACTTAGTAGTCATAGTGAAGAAGAAGTGTAAAAAATTGCGTTTTATTTTATGTACCTAGTTATCCATGTTAATTTTACTTAATATAAAAAATAAAAAACTGCCACCATATTTCATAACATTAAATTCCTGCATGCCGCTTGTGTATCGCCACTGTTCAACTTAGATAGACTATAACAACAATGGGTTTGTTAGGGATGAATTCATTTCGCACATTACCATCACCATTGATTATAATTTATGCAAAATAACACGAAACAACAATTTCGAAATCGAAGTTTACACAATAAACAAGTTTAATTAAACTTATTATTGCAGACCCGCCTTTAATATCGCAATGTACTTCAAAATTATGAGAATGGTCGACCATTCATTGAAGCTTAGTCTTTATTAACATTATCAGACGTTTGAAACCATTCGGGTTTAGTCAGTATAATTAAATAAACAGTTAGAGAACAAGATGCATAAAGAAATGTGTTTTGAGTGTAACAACCGTGAATAAATGACATTATTTGATTAAGATTGCCCTCGATTTCACAGGTCAGAGATTTAATTATAAAAACCTTATTATTAAAGTACATTGAGTCCAATTTATCTCAAGCAAGAGCGTATTTACTTTAATTCAGGGTTAGGATCTTCACGGGCTATGAAAGGCTTTTTAGAGGTCAAATTACAAGTTGCCTTGTCAGGGATCCTAATAAGCGATCTAATTGAGGAGAGCTCAGATAACGGCGGACGCTCTTTTAGAAAATACAAAAATTTATTATACGTGTTAACAGAAGAAACGGCGACCAAGAATACAAATATGCTTAAATGGTTTAGTCATGTTGAGAGGATTAACAAAAAGCATCAAGACACATGTAATTGGAATTCATATCATAGCATCATAACATAACATAGCATCACGCCTGTATTCCCCGAAGGGGTAGGCAGAGGTGTACACAATTGTACACCCACATTTCACCAATGCTGTTATTAAGTCCCATGTAATAGGTGGTGAGCCTATTGCCATCAACCGGGCACATTTCCAAACTCCGGGCTGCTACTGAGAATTTCCTAACAGAAAAACTCAATAACACTTTGCCCGACCCGGGAATCGAACCCGAGACCTCCTGCTCAGCAGTCGCGCTACAGACCACTAAACCAACGAGGCAGTTTTTCAATTCATATCACATCATATCATATCATATTCTTTATTGCAAATCCACAATGTAAAGATAAGATGGTAATATAAATAACATGGTAGCAATCATGGACCCTGATGGGCACAGCAGAATTGCCGGGAACACCTGTAAGCCGATCTGTCATGCCTGCGTCCATAGTGACTCAAAACGACTGTAAATCATCATGGATTGTTGTGGCGGGACCCCCACCGTCCCCATACCGCCACCTAGCAAATCGGAATTGCGCCGGAAAAGGTGTTGGGGCGAGGCTGATGGTGTTACACAAATAAAAGGTAATGCGTCGACATGTCTGCCGAGCAGGTGAGGAATCAACCCCTGGGCCCGACGTCAGAGTATAAGGATTGTAGCAGGTAGCGTTCTGTAGTTTTTACCTACCCCCATGGGAACATGGCGTTAGTTAATGTAGATAGGTATGAACAGAACATTTTACTATTCCAGATCTAAACAAAACAGACAAAAGGAATCTGTGGGGTTACTCTTGAAACTAATACCAATACCAATCCAATTCCAATATTAAATAGACGCCTTAAAACAAAGCGTAACTTTAAAATAAATTTAACAACATTACAGTTGCCTCAATTATAAAGCATGTTGTCTTCATATTATCCCGAATCTATAATAATTATTTAGATATTTTGGCATATAAAAGTACGAACTGACATATTTCCAATGTCAATCGAGCGGAATTATTTTCAAGAGTAAGCCCACTGTTCTTCCTCTAAACAAATCGATAGCGATTCAATTCAAATATTGTTGGCTCCATATTCTGCCTCGCACACTGCCTTCTCAGTAACGGTCATTAGATCGCTATTTCGGCATTTGCGACAAAAAATCCGAAAAGCGATCATTGGTTTTCACTCATATATTATTTTAAGGGTTAAAAATTCTATATTACCTTTTGCGACGCAGCAGTATTATTTATTTTATAAAGAATTATTTGTATATTATTAAGTACAATGATATTTAATTCACTTGTTTGGGGACTGAATAGATAGTCACCAAAAGACGTCTTAAAATGTGGTAGATGAATTCGGGGTAGTGAGTAGAAGTCGAGATGGCATATGGTATCATATTTAGAATTACATACTTCATAATACACAGCATCACGCACACCCACATCCCACCCTCACAAAACACATTCATACTCACCGCACAACTCACAGATACCTACAGACATGGACACACAATACATATTCACACTCACCACATAACACACAATCATTACCATTATCATTATTAATATATAGTAATACTTATATTTTAACAATAAACTATACTAATTCACATTTATATAGAAATAAACTGAAGCAATTATCATTACCAGCTTTTATTTACATATTTTTTATTATTGGTACTATAAATGGGAGAAGACACTGACTTCTGTAACACAGGTATCTGAACCTAGCTCAGGAGTAAGGGACTTCATAGGAGTTGTGTATATTTATGTGAATAAAAAACTTATTACTTATGACTACTACTTATTATTACTATAGGGGTCAGAGCGCCTGGAGCATTTATCCGGGACGCGCAGGTTAGAATCCTGTTCACGACCGTATTTTTCTTTCCACATAAATGTAAACTAACTTTAGATATTGAATAATCAATTTCAGGAATATTTTTAATGTACGATTAAACTACTATCTAAAACGAAATAAGAAATACATTTTAAATATTGTGGATCCTCTTTCGTTATTATTTTGTTCGAGTGTCTTGTTTTAATTATATGAATACCGGGGGCTTTTGCCAGTTGTAACACAAGTCCTTCAATTTATTCTTTGTTCCTTTGTAGATATTAAGATATTCTTATTTTTAAGTACGATAAAAATTTGGGTGAGTGGTAGAGACGTGCATCGCGCGTACTTGAATACCGTTTAATTATAATGAAAATATAAAATGTAACTGTAGGCTTACTCTTGAAAAAAAAAATCGCGCTATTGACATTAGTTAATATGTCAATTCGTAATTATAAATGCAAAAATGGCTCTCTTCCAATGGGAGAAGTTAAAACAAACAAAATTATACTTCATAACAATAAAAATTAATTGTGTCAATAGTATAAATAACTAAAAAAATTGGATTCTACTGTAAAAGAGTCCTTTAAAATTGGGAAAACGGTGATGTAGGTAAATTTATTTTAAGATTATCTGCGCATTGTTTAGTTAGGCATTGATTTGACATTGGAATTGGATTGGCATTGAAATTAATTTCACAGTCTGTTGCAAACAACGAAAAGTTCAGAAACTTTTTAGTTACAGATATGAGTTTTATAAAAAAAAAGAAGAATTTATATAGTACTCACGCCTTGCTATAAAAGGTGGATTTCCTGTTGCATAAGCAATTTTTGAAATGAGTACTAATAAAGTTCGGCTTCATGGCATGTGCACATAATATATGACCCAATAAATTCTCTAATTTATGGTCTACCTTGTTGGTCTAGTGGTCAAGAACTCGACTGCTGAGTATGATGTCCTGGGTTCGATTGCTAGGTCGGGTAAACTATCGGTGCAATGTGGGTGTACGATTGTGTTCCGATTGTGTTCGATACAGGCGTGATGCTATGTTATGCTACATTATGGATTCAGAAAAAATAAGTGAATAAACAGACAAAAGACTTAGTTTTATACTAATTGAAAAATATACTTATACGAATTCCCATCTAAGTCTTAACCGATGACGTCACAATAACATTTCCCGTAAAATATGGTTCCCAATAAGTGCCAGCCAAGTTTGGTGAAATAGGAACGAGGCGAGGAAGCTTCCGCATTCCACCGAGGACGTAAAGTCAGCGAAGCAGCATGCAAGCTGGGAACATATTACCTTTCCTGGTTCCAATAACTTCCTTTTAGAAGAAATTTAAGATAATTGCCAAAGAGACGGTCTTGGCTTGCAATCAACCGATTTTAAGTTAGAAATCATGATTCAAGTGGTAACATTATAGTGGAACTGTACAATTTAACAACGATTCTTTAAAGGAATTGTCCACAGGCTCGCGTCACACGCATCGGACGGGTCTTATCAAATGGATTAGTATATGATAGTGTATCCAATACATCCACAGCAATCGGATTGGCAACGCAACGGACATTTACAATCGAATTCTTAACATAAGCTCATATAAAGCGTCATGATCGATGCGTGCGGTCCATGCGCCGCGGAAAGTTTTACGCACTTTAATGACTTACGATAAAAATAATTTGAAATCCGTCCGACGCTTACGATGCGAACCTACAGACCTGTCACAGCGCTTCACATGGAGTAAATACCATGTTGTGCAATATGAGGGAGGAATCTTGTATAATATATACTTTGGTCACCAAAGTCTCGTCGAAGTAAGTCCTCAAATAAAGCTAGGCGCCGTCAGTTTCAGGATGGGTAACGTTAAACGTTAACAGTATCTATCTATACTTATAATAAAACCGTAACTCGAAAGCCCGAAAATTTCAAATTCGCCTTTTGTTTTTTTTTCTTTCGTAATGTGTTATTTAATCGATACTACTGCCAAATTTGTTGTTTTTATAATTTGTTTATTTTTGTCTGTTTGTATGTCCGAGGTTGGCGTCCAGACCAAGAAAAAGAAACAACTGTTTTTTTTTCTTAAATATCGTCAAAAGCCCAAAAAACTTATAGGCTATTCAAAATTGCGCATTTCCTCAAGGGAGCTGAGCAGTGACGTTAAATATCTCACACTCAAGGGGCACTCCTACAGACGCGGACAACTCAGCCCCCAATACCTATTCAGTAATAAAACTACACATTCCCTCAGCCTGGCCTTACGATTAATTTAATTGCCTAACCCATAAGTAGGTAATAGCGAAACATCAAATAAGCATTACTGACGATTTTGTTAGAGGCTGTCCAGCTGTTGAGTACATTCTCGAAGATATTTTGAGTTATTTGGATTGACAGAAACTGAAAATAGTATGCTAAGTCAAAAAGAGGAGGCAGGTGTAAGTGGGAATTCTGAGACCCCTAAATGGATATAAACTGACCCACCGAAACTCACTAAAAGGTCAGAAAAGTAGTGCTCACAACCAGCACGCGTGTATTAACAGACGTATGAACGTGATAGAAGCAAATGAGTATGTAAGGATCTTAGCAGGTGGCGTTCTAAAGTGTCTGCCTACCTGAAGCCTATGCCAAAGACGTGAATTTATGTATGTACCTATGTATGTGACATTATCATTTTGGCCAACACATATTGTCATGCCGTCAGTTCTGCACCTGATCTCACTTCGGATGTGTCGGATTGCCATCCCACCGGAATACGTGAATAAAGAAAGTGGGAGTGCACTCCATACAGATAGGGCGCCGGAACAGCCATTCGGGAACAATCTGTCGGGAGCTTATCAAATTTTTCGGTATTTTTCGGCGGCTTATCAATTTTTTTCGGTAATACTATTGGGAAACAGAAAATAACGTAAGATCATCTATGTCACATCCAGCTTTCAGCTGGTTGTACTGCTGCCGAATTCGTTCATCATCCGTGTCACCTGTATAGGGACTGAGTAGATAGAAGACGTATTAAAATGTGGAAGAGGAATTCGCGGTAGTGAGCAGAGGTCGAGAGAGCGCCTGGAGCATTTATCCGGGAGGCGCAGGTTCGAATCCTGCACACGACCGTATTCTTTTTTCCACAAACATTTATGACTTAAGAGTTTACTATGCATGCATTAATGCTTTTCGAAGATTTATCCGTACCAGTTTGGGTTGCTAGGGCAACTGTCAAGTATCTGAAAAGTCGCGGCTGTCTGTATAAGGGTGGCGTCAATGAGGATAGACAAAAATAGAATAATGCAACAATTATTACCAAAAAAGGAAGGGGTGGAGGGTCTGACATCAAGGAACGTACCGGACCTTCTCAAAAAAGGCAGGTTAATAAACTGAAACGTCGAGCATGCATTCTTCATGAATGTAAGATAAAATCTATAGTTTCTGCCTACTGGAATGGGAATCAGGTGTGAGTTTGTTTGTATGATTAATTGAAATCTTAGTTTGGCGTTAAGATTACTTTGACGTGAGCAAAGCCACGGGTACAGCTAGTACAAGATAAATCTTTGAAAAGCATTAACGCATGCTTAGCGAACTCTAAAGAAGTCGAGATGGCTTAGTGGTCAGAGCGCCTAGAGTATTTATCCGGGAGGCGCAGGTTCGAATCCTGTTCGCGACCGTATTCTTTTTCCATTTAATATTGTAACGTTAAGAGTATTTTCATATGGTGCATGTTTTGGAGAGCTGCATTATGCATTAATATTATAGATAGCCTGGTTAGTGGAGTGTGATAGTAGGATAACATCAGAACCTGGCGCATGGATAACATTTGGTGTGCATAGCTAGATAGAAGGGGATCGTATCGGTGGCGGTTACCACGAACAACCGCATTACCAATGAGAGTTGACGTCAGACAGGCGGAAGGTCATAAAACATTGCCAAAACTTTAGCAGTATGCAATTTCAGAAACACTTAGAAAGTGGAAGAAGAATTCATGCTGTGCCGAGCCCAAATAAATTGGGATAAGGGGTATGATGATGTTGATAGATGGAAATATTTTAGTCTGTAAACTAAGTCAGTAGGTGAACAAGCAACTTGAATACCTCTGACTGCTGTGATTTGTTTCTTACCAAACATGAGAAGGCAAAGTTTTATGGGCTTTCCACATTAAACGACCTTAATAAATAAGCCGAGAAGTATCATATTTCTTCGTTCACATGGTTTTGTTAAGTAGAAATTAATAGCAAATATAAAAAATGTGCCTGTTTTTTTTCACACCTTTTTGTGTTCAAAGCCACTATACTACAATTTTTTATATATTAATATCCTATTTTACCCGGGACAAGGTAAGGATTCTAGCGATACCCTATACATCCAAATCGGTACAGGCGTTTAGAAGTCGTGTTGGAATAAAGAAACTCACAAACATACATACTTACTCGTATATGACCCAAAAAACATAACACTACTTTAAGGCAGTCGTGAAAAAAAAGTATATTTTTTGAACATATAACTAAACATTGATTCCTTATAAAAAACTGTACCCTAAAAACGCCTTCTTAACAATAATGAGCACTAAAATAGTCGACATGGTATAATTAATTTGTAGTATAATAATTAATATGCTTTGTGCCATAATGAAGGCTACTTAGTTAGCATGTGGGATGAAAGCTTTTACCACAAATTAGTTTTATTTCGACGCCATGCGGTGTAAGAGAAAAAAAGATACCGTATCTATCGTAAAGCTTTGATGTAATTCTTTTGTGTACTCTTGCAAATCAGATTTGCTGATGTATTGATGTTGTTGTTGATGTTGGTCGAAAGGATTAGTTGTTCACATTTTGATCTCTATCTTATGACATCTGTAAGGCAGGCTGCAACAGTTATTGCGCTCAGATAGGCTCATATGACACCTAGACTTTAAAAGACACCTTCAATGAACTCCTTCTGAGTAAAATTATTTTTCTCAGAGATAGGAAATGCGCCGTCTATACCATACTAGGTAATGTGGTCATCTTTGTTTTTTTTTAATAATTAGGTATTAATCGAACATCACTGGTTCAAGATTTTTGAAATTCCAAAACAATAAATAATGATGCGTCTCCTAATTAAAATGAATAATAGAAAATGATCTGTATTTGAAGAATGAACAGTTTTGACACTGTTTCCATTGAATTATTGGTTATTAAACAGGCTTACTGATTGCTAAACTCTCGGCCAGTTATGGTGCTAAATAATTAGGTTCAATCATAAACCATACTGGTATATTAATAATGTTAGTTAGCTATTGCGTCATTAACTTGGTCAAAGAGCCAATTTGTCTCTGTAATTACCCTGTATGCAGGACTGGTACTATATGACGGAGCACCTAATAACGGACAATAGGGTCATATTATGTATTATGTTGTATTATGTATTTGAATACATGATGAATAAAAAGTATCATATAATATGCAAATTTTACATACCTATAATAATCATCAAAAGTAATAGAATGCTGTACCCACGCTTGTTTACGATCGCGGTCAGTGAAATTTCACGAGGTGACGACTTTGGACAAATGATCAGCTGACTTGCGGGAGTAGGAATATTATAAAGCGTTGGTAATGGGATAGGTACTTGACGAGAACTGGAGCCAAACGGCCTTCTTTTATGAGACCGTGATCTTCCAGAAGGTGTCCGCCGAGCGCGATCGTGACGTGAGAAGACTGATCCAGCTCAAATAAATCATTGTGGAGGCAAGCGCCTTGGTGCCTAACACACCGAAATCCTACCTGCATCTCATTATGTTATCCCCAGAAAATAAAAAGGTACTTGAGGAATTTAAAATATTACATTAAATCCTTAACGTCTACGTAAGTAATATTACTTATTATACGAGTATAATCTATTAATCATGTCAGTTCATATTAAACCACAATCACTACGTACGTACGTGCGTATAACAAATTTTACCAAACCAGCCAATAGATTGGTATTAAAAAAAAACGAAATGGATAATCAAAACGGGCAGCGAACTTAAAAATAAAATATAAGCTCCTTGGTATTATGCAAATGTTATAAAAGCGTAGTGTAAGAGCCCGCCATTCCTGAATATTCATTAGGGGCGTCATTACAAAAGTTTTTTTCTCCGTTCGGCTTTTTGTTCGGTAGCAATAACTAGGATTGGCATTTTTTTCTTATTATTGATAGAATTTGTTTTGATGTTGAATAGGACTTATTAGGGCCATGTTAGACTGAGTTAATACATCAGAAAAAATAATGAATTGGATATTACAGCTGTGTTGCGGAGACATTTTCCCAAATGAGACTTAATCAATTATATACATCGTAGGTACATAAGTTAGAAATACAAAAAAAAACATGTGACTTTTCCAATTTTATAATTCATTACTTTCTTGGTTATAGGTACTTCCCAACACATATAATTAAGTGCTGTAAAGGAAAACATCGTGAACAAACAAATTTGCTTGTTCCAAATCCAAATTATACGGCCGTTGTTGCTAGTTGAAGATTACCGATGGCCTTCCAAAAGAACTATCACAAGCTGATTATGTATGGAAAGCTATGTACTACAATACCTTTCCGTTTTATTGTATGGCATTTCATATTTGTTAAGAGTAATTGTTTTATGTATTGTAGGACTTTTTATCCAGTATTATTTCATTCACGAATAAAGTCCTATCTCTAATCTACCCCTCTTATCTAACCTACTCACAAAAAATTGTGAATTTTTAATCTTTTACAGTATAAAAATATTGTTATAAACCCAAATTAATCGCGGCATCAAAGCATTATGTCAAGATTAAGTTTTTATTTTTATGGCCGGCCCTTTGTAAAACAATATTTTGGTACCTCATTGCTTCTTTTATATCTGAGAACAAAAGTGGTGGCCTTATGGTGGAATCCTAATCAGATGGCTAATTAGAATCTTGTTTACTTTTTTGCGACCATCCAATTTTAATATTTCTTTTGTAATTACTTTTTTTCTTGAAGCGTGCCTTTTGTTAAAAGGTTAAGGGTTACGCTTACACTTTTGATTTACCTGTACAAATTTTCCCTATATTATTAGTAGAAGCAATTCTTTTGTGATGGATACGGTTTTTCTATCAATACTTTATTTAAATTAATGTTTTTGGCGCGTATTAATGACCTGTAACGTCCTACTGACACATGTGTGTCCGTTATATAACGAAATAACCTCTAAAAAGCACCTCAACTAATAAAACCACAAAGACTTGTTTATTGTAAAAAAATATATGACTAGTTTGGCTATTACCCGTAGAATTTTCAAAGTAATCAATACAAATAAATAAAATTGAAGTGTCTATTTGTAACATAAAATAATCGTTTTTTTTAAGCTCATACAGTTATTTGCTCGATTCCATATTATAAAATAAAGCCACATTATAAAACTAGCTGTGCCCCGCGGTTTCATCCACGTATAATTATATTATAATTAGCCTAAATAGTAACTTAAGGAGTACCTTATATAGTCAGCTAGCTGCAGTAAAATCTTCAGAACCGGTCCAGCCGTTTCGAAGATTAGCCGGAACAAGCAAACTGACAGACAAAATGTTAACAACAGATTTTTAGGCAAACGTGTCGTGCGAATAACTGTATGAGCTGCAGGTTTTTTTTATATTGACATTACAAACAGACACTTCAATTTTATTTATTTGCATGTATGTATTGAGTATTGATGTTTTTTTTTTTTCATTTGCTCTATTAATATAATACGGGTAGATACAGATCAACAGCTTGTACATATATTTATTCGTAACATCATATTATTTTGTAGCTCCAGACTCTCTTGTTCTGATTAGATTGAGAAAGCTGCCCAGTCTTTTCTCTGTTTACTTTTGCAATCTGCATAACAGAGAGATTAGCCCTTTCTTTTTTCACAAAAAGAAAATCTAGCTAACCTTATCCCAATTACATTGGAGTCGGATTCCAGTCAAACCAGATGCAGCTAAATACCAGAATTTTAAATAGAGTGACGATGATGATAGGCATCTGACCACCACAACCTAGTTACGGGGTAACGCAATATCTTCTGGTATGACTGGTTATCAGACTTTCAGGCCTCTGACTACCCGTAACGGCTGTCATAGATCTTAATTTGACAAACCGGGATCGACGGCGTAACGTGCTCTCAGAGGCACGGAGCCATCTATGTATGAAATGATGGCCACCCATCCATAGATCAACCGCGGCAAGTGTAGCTTAATCTCGATCAATCGATATGTGCGGCTGTTACTTATCCACAAGCCTTTTTTTTCACAAAGATGAAGTTTATATTTTAATACGTTTTCTATGAATACCTAGTTCAATCGAATAAATGAAAAATCTATATCTATATCTATACTTATAATAAAATCGGAACTCGAAAACCTAAAAATTTCAAATTCGCTTTTTAGATTTTTTTCTTTCGTAATGTGTTATTTAATCGATACTACTGCCAAATCTGTTGTTTTTAAAATTTGAGAATTTTTGTCTATTTGTATGTCCGAGGTTAAAAAATATCGTCAGAAGCCGGGTCAACTTATAGGCTATTCAAAATTATGCATTTCCTCAAGGGAGCTGAGCAGTGATGTTAAACATCTAATACTCAGAATCTAAGTTGGACGGATTTCAATAAAAATGGCACTGTTGTAGCTTACCAAAAATGATAAGCATTGCAAAAGGTATCATTGCTTTATCATATGGGGACCAAGCATTTACCGGTTTTGTATTTTAATTAGTAGATTGCGGATGCCTATTTTAGCGAAATTGTCAACTGAGTATTTAGTGCCATACCGTACATAGGTGTCTGGCACATCATTAGTATGAAGATCGAATCCCGGTACAAGAAATTCTTTTTGCATTTTTATTTTTTTAATACACGATTTCTGTTTATTCGCAGTAAAACAACTTTATTTTAGTTTTGCGTGTCCGTTTGTAATGTAAACCCATTTTTGGGTTTCGCTTGCTGTCTTATATGTATATTATCAGTATGGTGAAGCATAGTGAAGATGTTGCACGTGTGAAGCACGCATGTATGAACAGATTTATGAACACGGAAGAAGCAAAAAAAGTATGTAATCGTAACAGATGGCGTTCCATAGTGTCTGCCTACCCTCATTGGAAATAGACGTGATTTTATATATGTGTCTCTCTCCGGTCGTGTGGGATAACCGTCCCATCAGACTATATGAGTGAAGGAAGAGAGAGTGCACTCGGTAGAGATATGCCACCGTTATCGAATTTTTTTGCCAGTATTATTATTGGGAAACAAAAAAACAACGTAAGATTTTTGTTTTTTTTTTTTTGACATTTATGTTGCGTCTAGGTTTCAGCTGGTTGTAGTGCTGCTGTCCCCACATATCTGCAGACAAGTCGCGTGGGCTGTGGAAAAACGCGAGCAGGAGTCAGACCCTAAACAACCACTGTTTGATGCTCAGCTCGCTCAGCACAACGCCTAAACAACACGCACAGTTTTTAAACCCATTCGAGGCTCACCGCAAACTGTGACTAGGGACTTTTCCACCACCTGCTAACTAAATTGAGCCTTAAGAGAACCTACCTGTTGGGCCAATTCCTGGCCTATATGACGGTCCTACATGCGACTTCGGACCGAAGTTGAATCTCAATATGAGCAAGTGGGGCTACATTGACGAAAAAGCCACGAGACGTAAGTGTGGAGTCGAACCACAAACAATGTCCCTCCTTCTGTCTTGCACCTACCTCAGCACTGCCACAAATACCTTCATTGATGTGGCAAAATTTTGGGCACACCAAGTGTGAATCTAGGAAACTACATAATTAAAATTGTACCACCGACACGAAGAAGAAGAAGAAGAATCTTATAATTATTATATTGTAAAATAATCACGTCTAACTATAATATCATCATCCCCTTATCCCAATTTATTTAGGGTCGGCGCTGCACGTATTTTTGTATGTACTCTCTAATTGTGGCATGTTGCTTAAGTCCTGGCAATGTTTTATGACCGGCCGTCTGCCTGAAGTCAACCCTCATCGGGAATGCTGTTGTTCGTGGTAACCGCCACCCATACGGTCTCCTTCTATCTATCTATGTCACAACATATCCATCCTTCTAATTGTAATATATGCACATGTATCGCTGTCGCTCTAGATTCACACAACTCAGAAGAGTGGTGTGAATAGAGTGATCACGGTGAAGATGTCATGTGCTGATGTGCGCATCGAGGCTCAGGGAATAACCCTTTACAGTTTCCCCAGGGGTGTGCCTTAAAAGACTTTGCAGAGTAGGGGTTCCGGAGCTGGTCTCTTAAAAGGACCCAGAGCGCCCCTCTACGTGCTGATGATGACCACCGGGGTGGTCTCAGTAGTTTATTTTACTATTCACAATATTTTTCACTATATGTGTATTGGGAAATTAGGCAAACGAGAATTTGTTGAAGAAATTGTTTATATGCCTGGTCCTTCACAACAGATGGATGATGAAAATGAATGTCCGTAACTCGGGCAACTGTCAAGTATCTGAAAACTCACGGTTGGCTGTTCATGGGTGGCGTCAATGAGGATAAACAAAAATAAATTATTGCAAGATGGATTATTACAAGACGTAAAAATTGAAAGGTGTGGAGGGTCTGACATCAACGAACGTACCGGACCTTCACAAAACAGGACAGGTTAATAAACCTGAAACACCTATCATGCATTCTTCATGTATGTACCTACAATAAAATCTATAGTTTCTGCCTACCGCAATGGGATCAGGTTTGAGTTTGTATGTAAGAATAATTGAAATGTTTAGAGTCAAGATTACTTTGACGTGAGCAAAGCCACAGGTACAGCTAGTTATGAATAAAAATAATAATAATAATTTGTAAATACAAAGCCTGTAAATATTCTATGAATAGAGAAGAAGATTCAGTGTTTTAAAATAAAGCTTAGTTTTTTGAAGTCTAACAGTATTTTTATTATACCTAAAATAACATTGAACACGTTTTTATTCTTCAAAGAGATAATTAAAAGCATATTTACATGACGTATGACGCTTGTATTCGGAGGGTTAAGTAGAAGCTACCCATATTTCACAGCTGGCATTATAAAATCCTATGTAATAGGTTACAAGTATATATATTCCCCCCCAGGGGTTCCACCTTGTCGTGGTGGGGGGGCTCTAGTAGCCGTGGCTTGGTCACCCACGGTGAAGCTAACGGAACCCGAGGAGGGCCGCTCCTCTGGGCTTTGCCTTCAAGTCTATGTTGGAGCGGCGCCGGCGTAGGTTGCGGGCCTTATGGGGGGTGTCGCAACTGAGGTGGGCTGCGGTGTCGTATGGGCGGCACCGCAGCTGACGGATGGGGGCCGCGGCGGGAGAGGAGTGCCGGTATGTCGATGCGCCGCTCTCCCTACCTTCCGCGGCCTTGACGGGGCCGCCACCGTTGGATGGCGGACGTGGTGGGGCCGCAGGAGAGGAGGAGTGCCGGTATTTCGAGGCGCCGCTCTCCCTATCCTCTGCGGCCGTAGTGGCAGGCGGCGGGGCCACAGACCTGACCCGTCGCAGGGGACCTATGGCGTCCAGACACGGGGTCGTTTGGCGCCCATTGCATATGGTCTCCGAGGTGGTTGCGGCATGCCATATGTCTGGTGTGCCGTAGCGGGGGGGGGGGGGATGTAATACGCAACCCTGTGAGGGAGGGAGTCCGGCAACGGCCGCGGCAACAGCCGCGGGCGGGTTCGCGGTTGTTTGCGAGAGCGTTCCCGCGTCCCGCCCCCAAGCGGCTGTGGAGGTACACTGTGGAGTTTTAGTGGGTTCGAGTCCCACATAACCGCTCTGTCCCCCCGTGTCAGAGCGGTATGCGAGGGCATTTCTAAACATAAAAAAAGGTTACAAATATATTGAAATATACCTACTGGGCATCCATAGAATGACCTAACAGGAAAAACCATTATCACTGCCCGACCGAATCCGATGGTAGTCGATTCCGAGGCTTCACGGTACGCTCAGTTGTGTGCCTGCTCTAGACCACTAATGCAGTTGACTTGGGCGATATGGTAGCTACTAATAAAATGCTCTTTAATTAAATTTAAAACAAGAACGTTTCAGCTTATGAACCTCAGTTAAAATCCCAATTCAGGGCCCAGAAAGAGAAAAAATATACAACATCTTGGCTATAGTTACGAGGTACAATGTGAACATAGCAGGAGATGCCAAAAAACTTTAAGTTATATACAGTGTGAGTGGGACACAGTTTCTAGCTCACTGGGTCACTACAAACCCAGTTAAATTTTCCAATATACATACACACATTGATCCAAATATTGCATTAGTCAAAGCTTGCCGTTGGTTGACATTGTTATCAGTTTTTATAGAGGCTATGGGAAATATCTTTTTGGCGAACTGTGCACGCAAGCGCGGCTACCGAGTGTGAAGTCCTAAGGTCGACTGTCCCTGGTAACGGTACCTACCGTTACCAGGGACACATGGTCACTTAGACACCTGTCTAAGTGACCATGATACATTTTTCACTAATAAACAAGATACCATAATAAAAAAAAAAACACGAGTGAAACATATCCAATATATTACTATTTTCTAAATCTTACTAGCCGCATACATCAAAATTGGTTCAGGCGTTTAGAAGTTATGGTGGAATAAAGAAACTCACAAATATACATACATATTTAAGTACATACTTACATGAACCCTAAAAACATAACACATTTTTTTCGGACAATCATGTAAAATTAATTATAGTTTAACGGTTATTACTCACCCGCATTCTACGGGAGTGTTCGTGTGTTCCCGTTATCCTCAGTATGTAGACGCGGAGTTGGGACACCTGCGAGACGTGCTGGAGAGCAACGGTTACCAGTGGCGACGATGCATTCGCAACCTAAATACGATAGACACGAGTCGTAGTCGACCGGCAGGCGCGGAACGTCCAGCGTTCCTACCTTTCGTGCGAGGAGTCACTGATAAGATAGGACATATACTTCGCCGAAAATATAGCGTCTTGACGCTATATTTTCGGCGTCTATCGCCCACCCGTAACTGTCGCAGCCGTCCGCTGCGACAGTTACTGCGGTCACCGAAGGATAAGGATCCGCTAAGAGTCCCCGGAGTGTACATGTTCTTCACATAAATATAGTTAACCAGAAGAAATGTTAGCATCCTCCTCTTTTCTACGTTGCCGTGCCCTACAGGGTCCATATTGTACTGTAATTATTACTATATTTAACACCTTTATAACTTATGGAGTGCAATAAAGTATTGAGTATTGAGTATTGAGTATTTCATACGGTTCGATAAGGTTCCGGACTGGCGAGAGAAAAATATTTCGTTCCGCGAAAAGTACGTGAAGCTATCGAAATAAGCCGACGCCCGAACTTCAACAGAGACTGTGGTTGGACATTGCCGCCTACCTAGAAGCCAGCTCTAAAGTCTACATCATACAGAAGTGAGTCAAGTCTGGAGTGCGACACAGTTAGCGCGGTATGCACAATGGACAACACGAACACTCCCGATGCCGGCACCGAGTACATCATCGGCCCGCGCGCAGCGCTATGCGATGCGGTGCAGTGCCAGTTTGACTCACGACATCGCCGCGGGCGCAGCTCATGAATAAGAGCTCCGTTCGAGTTCGAAACTAGTCGGGCAATCCCGAAGAATACGCGTAAGTAATAACCGTTAGAATATAATTAATATGAATGTGTCTCACGAAAGTTCTTATACAAAAATCATGTAAAATGTAGTTTACAAATCTCGGTCGGTCATTGCTACCCTCGCCAAGGCTCGGTTAGCAATTCAACCTCGACTACAGTCGAGAGGTCATTACAATGACCAACTTAGGCCAATTGTATCATTATCTACTATTATATAATACCTTTCGTGAAGCACATTCATATTAGTTATTCTTCACCGGTAACTACTCATTTACTTTTTGCGGAATTGCCCGACTAGTTTCGAAGTCGCCGCGGCGACGTCAAGAGACTTCACGTTTGATTCGGGACATCGCAGCGAGCTCAGCTCATTGCTAAGGGCTCTGTTCTAGTTCTATTTAAGGGTTTTTTACGCACCTTCCATCATCAGACCAGCTTAGTGATACCATATTACTGTATTGTTATCGGAACTACATAATATTTCCAAAGTTTTAAAAAATTAGATACTCGGGAGTTTTGTAATTTAATTTTGATCAAGATTAAGACAGTCAAGTTCTTTCGCTTTACGTCGCTTAACACACAACCTAAACCTTTCCCTAAGGGAAAACCGAAAAATGTCATCATCCTTTTACTTTACTTAAGTATAATACCTAATACGGTACCTTATTCGACTCCTACGGGAATGGCTACAGTGACATATTCTAAGCCGGGAACCTCAAGACGATTTGTTCTAAAATATCTACTATGAACTTGACTGTCCTGTTGGTCTAGTGGTTAGTAGCCCTGACTGCTATGCCGGAGGTCGTGGGTTCGATTCCCACCCAGGACAAATGTTTGTGTGATGAGCACGATCATTTGTTCTGTGTCTGGGTGTAATTTATCTATAATATGTATGCATTTAGAAATATATAAGTATGTTTATCAGTTGTCTAGTACTCATAACACAAGCTCTGCTTAGCTTGAGACTAGACGGCGTTGTGTGATCGTTGTGGAATATTATTATTATTATTATCACACAAATAGTTTTCTGGCAGTTCCCAAAAACGTCACATCACTTCATCTTCATCATCAAGTATCTTGGAACAGGAACACCTATGGTACCTAATAAAATATTTACTACACACTTTTCGTTTGCGGATAACGTCCTGACGTGCAATAAAATATTAATAAATCCTCCCACCTATACTCAACTGTTTGAGTACGGTGTGATTTTTTTCTTTTTGAATTGTGTCCGATAGATGGCAATAGGCTCCCATCTATAGGCACGCCCACTGGACATGAGAGTTACACCCACATCACCAATGCGGTTATTATGTCCCACATAGGTGGTGAGTCTGTTGCCATCTACTGGGCACAATTCCAAACATACTGAGAATTTCTTCACAGAAAAACTCAAAAACATTTAGCCCGACCCGGGAATCGAACCCGCGACGTCATGCTCAGCAGTGGCGCTTGGTACCACTAGACAAACGAGGCAATCGAAGAAATAAAGACGAAAAAGATAATTTGACTAATGCAAACAGGAGAAACCCCAACTTCCGCCATTCATTTAAAACCTAGTGGTGTGTAGACAAAATTAAATTACATCACATTCAATATGGCCACGCCATTCCCGACGGTCTAAAGAGCACTTAAATTACTTTACCACCGACAAAGTTTACCCAAACCTAGTCTTTCGCTTCTTGATTACCCTGGCGTAAACCAACTCGGCGTGACACACCCTAGAGATTTTTCTACCCGAGGCGGGAAAATTATTGCTGACTACCCACAACTTACTCTGTGTTATCTAGAATTAATGTACACGTCGGTGTGCTCAGTTACGTTGGTACATAAATGGAATACACCGGTATTTTATTTTTAGTATCTGGAAAACGAAATAGAGCTGCGATTTTACTATACACTGTCACCTGGTTTTGGTATTTTGGACCTAATTTGCATACTGTATAAAGTCTAAAATTACGCTTTATCTAATTTTGACAATGTGGTATGCAATTTAGCTGATTGTCTGATGATATTGTAAAAATATAACCGAGTATAAGAAATTATTCCGGGATCGTAGCTGCATTCACCACAACTCCAGCAAGTTATGATTATAGGGAAGTATCGACAAACCCACTCATATGTCACAGAACACCTCAGAAGCACCTCACGCCGCCGGTCTTGGGCTTGCCACTGGACGTGTGACGGGCTGTCGGCTCATGGTATCCGGAGATAACTGAAAGGCCTCCAGTGCCTAACACTTCCAGTGCCGTCTTCTGCGGTAGGATTAAGAAGGGTCTGCCTTTCTCTCCCGTTCAACAACATCTCCTTTGCGAGCATCACTTCCTTGCAAAGGGTGACGATAAAAGCTCGCATAAGCTCTCCATACAATTTCGTTCCCCAATATATCCCAATACATCTCAGTCGGAAGCCAGAAATCGCCCTCCCACTGCCCTAATGAGATCATGGCGCTGGTTGGCTCAAGCAGGACATACTTTCAGAGCCTTACAATAACCTATAACACCTTTATATTCATTCAGGTGTGTTTCATTATAGTGTACGCAATGTGGACAAATATGAAATTAGTAAAAATAATAAAATGTAGGCAGATAAACCTTTCAAACTAACACACGCGTAGCGAACTCTAATTATTATTTTTTTCTGGAAAGGAAAATACCGTTTACGTTTACAAATTTTTAAAAATAACGGGCTCGGATCCTGCTCAGGTACGAGACGTATTTTTCTTTTCGTATAAATGTATGACTTTAGGAAAATTTGTGCTAAAGCATCATGCTGATGGGTGTTTGGTAGGTAGAACAGAATTTGGAATTGTATCCGGTAAATGGCAATTGGATCACCATCTTAAGGACTTAATAACGGCATTGATGAACAGTAACAATACACCTTGGCTTACTCTTTAGGGAACACATTACCCCTTTAGAACTTCCCTGGTTGTCCTATACACCGAAACACAAATCACAAGCACACAATGGTATCACAAACAAACAGTAACCGCAGGCAATACAAATGTTTACTTAATCTAGGAATCGAAACTGTAACTCCACACGAATCAAGAAATGTATGAATTCTTCACTTTCCACGGATATGTTGAAACTTTTTCGAAATGGACTTTTTCATTAGATACTTACTCGTCAATATAAAAACCAAAATAGGTTCCGAAGTCGGTGCTAAAACTAAGTCACACGGTAACGAAGAATTTGAATCAAACCAATTGAGAAGCATCAACTCCGAAACCTGTAATAATAAATCATTATTTTTAATCCTTTTATGTAGTCGTTTTATACAGTTTCGAGTAGTAAATAAAAATCGTCTTGCAAAATGCGCCACAAGCACCGACGTTTATTAAAGAACAACTAGCAAATAAACCTTTACGCAATTGGAAGCCGCTAAATACCACTATTTTACATGGAACCAACTCGGTGGTAAGACTGGTTGTCAAACTTTCAGGCATCTAACTAACTACCCATAACGGCTGTCATAGATCTTTATTTGAACACCGGGACCGACGGTTCAACATATTCTCTAAGGCACAAAAGGGTCTATGGATTGCGGCAAGCGCAGCTTAAATTCGATCGATCGATCCATGCAGCTATTACTTAACCTCTTATAAATTAAGGGTACTAAATGTGATTTTATCAATGTTTCGTATGGTTTAGTTGCACCGACATAAGTTTAACCGCAACTAAAATGTTACTGTGTTATTTTGACAGAATTTACTTAGAATAACTGTTAAAATAATAAAGTTACACATCTGTTATGGTTATAGTTACGTTGATACATGCCTTAATGTGAATTAGTTAAAACGGACGTTAACACTTAACAATTTATTCTTATATAGACGTACCTAGAAAACTATTAGAGTAAATCTTCCCAACCGCTTACATTAGAGATTCCAACTCTACCGTGAGATTGAAAAACTATTTTGTAACGTACGAAAAAGGCGGGAAATACGGTAGTATCGCAAGCATAAGGGCGAGTACCCACTGCGTCATGACAGCCGATGATCGTGTGCCACAGACGAGCATGCATGACGAGGTTACCCCCGTCTTCCGTGTTTCCTAAAGAATAAAAACATCATTACAGCATCACCCCTGTATTCCCCGAAGGGGTAGGCAAAGGTAAATAACGTAGTACACCCACATTTCACCAATGCTGTTATTAAGTCCCATGTAATAGATGGTAAGAAATACAATCGAGGCATATTCAAGACTAGGGTGAATAGATTTCATCTGGATCTCCTCGCCTTCGCTTACCATCAGGCAACTTGGTGGCCCAACGTAGATCTGTCTCCGATAAAAAAAAAATGAACCGAAAGGGATGTGTCAGAATGTAGCAAGGGGGAATCGATAGTCACAGCCTACGCCAATGGAAAACAGGCGTAATTGCATGTATGGTATTTACGTATTATAGCTCGGTTAAGCTGTTGCGTCGCTCATTAGCAGACACAATAGATTTTTATTGTTACAATTTATAATTCTGTACGTTGCTGAGCCGAAAGGTTAATACACAATCCATCCATCGCTTCCTCGGTCTTCCTCGACTCTTATACTCAAAACTTTCCTCGTCGCATGACCCTCATCCATCCGTATCACATGCGCATACCATGATATATATTCATATATTTTTATTCAGAAATTGTATGTTTGAAAAATTTAAAAATTATTTTACTATATTTCCGTTCAGGCAGAAGTCTCGTACAAATACATGTGAAACCCTGATACAGCCAACAGCGTCGCGGCAAACCTCGAACAGGATGGTAGGATGAGCTGGACCAATTTGATAAAAACTGATAGACTGGTACAGAAGGCCTCGTGGCATTAAGTCCGCCGTACGTACCAATTGTTTTACGTGAACTATTTAATAAATAAAACCTGGTACCCATTAGCTCTAGACAGAAAGGCATGGCAATCAAAAGAGGAAGGTTTTTTTCTTTTAGCCTGCAGGCTGGCAGTGCAATGCTAATAGTACTGACATAGTGTGGACGTGGCCTAACTTGTAGAGTTGTTGCGCCAGCTCTATTCAATTCGAGTAAAGTTCGGTACAAAGTGGACATAGAGCTTGGTAGACCGCTAGTAGAGTGGTACGTAGAGCCTCTGCCTAGTACTAACAACATTAAGGCTGTATTGTTTCAGGCCAAAATGTTCGCATTTCACTTTAGATTATAAATAGATATAGAATGAATAGATTGTTTGTTTGTTATTTTAGTTTCAGTACTTTTATTTGGTTTAAAAAAATGTTGTGTATTGTGCTTCTATTTTCGTTATTTTTTATTGTTATAACTGACCTAATTAAACACAAGGCAAGGAATTGGAATGTATTAAGTAGGTTATACAAACATACAATCATACCAATCTCCCATTGGGGTAAGCAGTTACTATCGATTTCAGCCTCCTGCAATTCTGACACACCTCTTTTACGCCACCTGTGTTCATGGGGTCCAATGTTATATTGATATAAAAAATTTGTATACTGATAAACAGTTTGGTCTTGAAAATCTAGATACTATAGGCTTCTTGACCAATGATGATTACGTATAATTACATCGCATTTATATTATACTTACACCATCAATTCTAAATAACCTAACCACTTAATTACACCATATAAAGCCACTATCGGTATCACGAACGAAACAAACCCTAAATATCACTTACATGCTAAAACTGCGATCCTATAACGGTAATAGCAGTTATGATAACAGCTATAACACTAACATTAACCGTTATTGTGTTAAATAACGTAACGTTAATTGAATATGACACGCGAACGCCATGTTAAGCATTTACCTTCTCGATAATGTGACCGGAAATGTCTTGGTTTTCCCCCTCTATTACTTTTATAAGCGCTTTTTAAAAAGTATTTTTGTGTTACGAAACATTGTGACTTATAAGATAACTGCCAGTCTCTTATATAGAGACTAAATATATAACAATGCAGTGCTACTAAATTCTGACGTTTCATAAGTGCCCTTTAAATTGGTTTATGTGAAATAAAATCTTTTGACTTTGACTTAGATAACGATTACGTCACCATAAGACTTTTTAAAATGTGGGAGAATTCGGGGTAGTGAATAGAGGCTAGAATAGCTTAGTTAACATAGCGCCTGGAGTATATTTCCGGGATGCGTAGGTACATATCCTGGTCACGACCATATTTTATTTTCCATTTCATGTCATCATCATACCTTACGTGAATCCACGTTTAAAATAAAGCTACGCGAAAAATTGTGAATGATTTAAATGGAAGGCGAATGCACTCGGTGGCTGTCCGAATATGCACTGAAGTCGACAGTCAGCGCGAATAATCCGATAATACACGCGATTAATCCGGTTAAAAGTTGTTTTATTATAACGCTTCGTCGTATTTTGTGACCGTTATAGCGTCGGTCTAGATAATGCTAGAAAGCTGAAATTTTCAGGATAAGATGTCCTCGGTAGACTTATTAATGGTCGTAGAACTATTACGTGACATAACATTTACGTATATATCCTTATGGGACAGTGTGCGAATGACAACAAGTTTGGCTCTACTAGAGATCTCAAAACTTTTTAACAGGGAAAGCATTATGAACTTGGGAGTCTTGGCAACCAATTTTACATGAAATGTTTTGGTAGGATTGATTAGACCAAAGGATATTTGGGCAAAGGAGTGTTGGAATTACATCGAACAAAGACAGATGTGAAAGGAACAAGAACCAATAGTGGATACTATTGATTCCTGTTCATTTGAAATCACGATAAGTCATCAAAGATGGATTACAACAGGCTGTCGAACAGAACTCGATAACAATTGAATACTACGAGTAGTTGAACCTGACTATCGAAATAACTCTACGGTAAAACGACGTTTGTTTACTGAATTTTGGTAACGCTATACCTATTGGATATGGACTCAAAGCTGATACATGATATTATTGACTACCTGGAACTAAAACGCCTTTACGACAAACTGTTGCTTTCAAATACAGATAAATCTTTGAAAAGTATTGACGCATGCTTAGCGAACTCATAAGTTATAATTTTATATGTTAGGTGAGGTCTATTGCTTTTATTTTGATAAAATCTACGTTGTCTTGCCTTGCTTGATTTTACCAAATGTATCGAATAACCTAATGTAATGTACAGTTTTTTTTTTTTTTTAAGTCGTTTTTGGAAAAAGTCGCGAGCAGGATTCGAACCTGCACCTCCCGGATATATACTCCAGGCGCTCTGACCACTAAGCTCGCGGTCGAGATAGCTTAGTGGTCAGACCGTATTGAGACCGTATTTTAAATTCTAATGTAATGTATTAAGTATTGTTTTTTACCCGATAGATGACAATAGGCTCATCACATACAAATTAAAATCGTCATTTCGTCATTAGTGTACCACAGTTCATCACACCTGGTTAACAGTGTGATGCTATTATTACTATTTGTGGGATTCCATGATGTCACTCAAAAGGTATTTGCTGAAAATCAGCGTTGTAGGTATAGGTTCATCCGAAGTCACAGTATTATGCTGAGCAAATAACCTTGTTTTTGCGCACACGCGACGCAAATATCCTCAGATCTACTTTTTTGTATACAAACATTGTGAAATACTATTAAGCCCCGAGTTTTGTTGATAACTTGTTATCTGTCAATTAGCTGTAAACAGTTTCCATAGACTATATAGTTTGTAATTGTGAACTGTGCGCACAGATAACAAATAATTGTTTATCAATTAATTTAGTGCATGTTGGTAACATGATATTTGCGTCGATTTTATTTATGTCAAATTAAATAAGGTTTATGTTTGTATTATGTTTAGCATATTAGTGCGTTAAGTGACGCGCAAGAATAAGAGCTTTTTATTTCTTTCTTCTTTCTATTATGGCCGTTCTTGTCTCTTCAGGCGTTAGCACGGATCCTTGTCGACAAACTTATCGACTCGATAAAAATATAAACGTATTGAATTTTATCGTTTTATCAACATCTTATGCCAAGTTTGACGACAAAAGTAACCATACTCGAAACGATGGATTGGTTTATTCAGCCATAAAAAATATGACCCTTGATAGACCACAGACACCATTTACATCGTATGTAACAGACGCCAAGGCCTTTTGATGTAGGACCTACGAGTATTTTATGTTTATGTTTATTTATATGTTTAAATAAATTGATAAAGAAACTATCTATCTGCCTAGCCTTTTCCAAATTACATTGGGGTCGGCTTCCAGTCAAACCGGATGCAGCTTAATACCAGTATTTTACATGGAGCGACTGCCTATCTGACCTCCACAACCCAGTAACTGGGTCACACGATATCTCGTGGTATGACTGGTTGTCAGACTTTCAGGCCTCTGACTACCCGTAACGGTTGTCATAGATCTTAATTTGACAACCGGGACCGACAGCTGCTCTCCGAGGCACGGAGGGGTCCCGATATGAAATGATGGTCACCCATCCACAGACCGACCGCGGCAAGCGCAGCTTAACCTCGATCGATCGATCTGTGCGGCTGTTACTGAGCCACGAGCCCCTCTAAATTGATAAAGAAAGCAAAGCATTTAATCACCTTATTTTTATTTTAACAGACTTCTTAAAGATGGAGGTTCTCAGTTCGTATGTAAATATATTTCTTTTTTATGTTAGTTACGCGATTATTCCGCCATTAATTCTTTTTTTGTTTCATATGTCATTCTTCAAAGGAGATGCCATATAAATTTTATCGAAACTGAAACAGCGATAATAAAAAACACAACAAATACAAAAAATATTTACACAGATGACTTTTTGGTTTGGGTTTCCCTTCAGAAAAAGTTTTGAAGACTTTCAATTTCTAAGTTTATACATGTAGGTATAGTCTTGTCGTTGGTTTTAGTTTTGTTCTACCATTGAAGCCTTATGTGTTATACTTGTATCACTAAAACTCTATTTTCATTAAAGCAATGTCTTAGCTGCAGTAATTATAAGAAAGAAAGAAAGAAAGAAAAAACATTTATTCAGCACTAGACACAGTGACAGCGTAAAATAAAATGTGGGTACTTAATTAATACAAACAAAAATTAAATTAAATTAAAACATGTAAAAAATAAAATAAACCAATTACACCCTAATTAAGCGCTGTCGAGTGTGCCCGTACCGAAAGGGTCACTAACTCAGCATGTGCTAGGCGTGTGACACCCAGCGCTGGTTTTCAGTTAGCACCCCTGCAGTGACACACGGACGGAGGTAACAGCATATTCAGCATAAGTATTTTACCAAAAAATAAAAAATAAAAAAAACAACTAAATTTAAAATTTAGTGAGGCGCGGGAAAGCACAGCAACGGGAGGGACCGTACGCACCACCTATCACGCGCCGCCACCGAAAACATACGCGGCCGACGATTACCGACGAGCACCGAAACGAGGCCGAATATCCCATACAGCTTCATTTCGATCGACCGTCGCGTCGTGTCGTGACATGAGAAAATTCTCTCTAACGTCGTACCATTATAAGAGTAATTTGCCTAATGATTCATAAAACCAGTGAATCCGTATACAATCTGTATATATATATGTGTATGTGTGTTTATAAGTGTAAATAACCATAAATAAAACTATAATAAGTCAATAATGTGTCAGAAAACGAAACAAGTAGATATGAGTTATGAAAGTAGAAATACACGATATAACTGTAGTACTGATGCATCGACTTCTGCAACAAAACAACACAGGTACGTCCTAAAAATGCAGGCGTCTTTATTTTTATCAATTTAAAATATCAAACTTGGTATTTAATTTAAATAAAACAAATAATTATGTGTAAGATTTGTTATATAGAATTGATTGAAATTAAATTAAAATAAATGAATAATAATAATTAAATGAAAGATTTGTCAATATTTATGTTGTTAAATTCTATTTGGGCCGTAAGAATAAATGTTTTTAATTTGTTTTTAAAACTGTCTTAAACTTATAGGAGGTATGTTTATTACATTTGTATGAAACCAGTCTGAACTCATGTAACGTAAAGACCGATTTTAAATAGGTTAGGAAGAGTGTATTTCTTTGTACGAATATATTCTTTTAACTCGAGTAAGCAAGAAGCGGATTTACGTTAGACCTTTAATACCATGACATGTTACAGTATATTAAGGACGCAACCACGCAGTCTCTTTTAATATACGTTAATTATTGTTGTTCCTCTACCAAAATCTGCTATTTAATTTTTAAAGACTATATTACAGATGTTATCTATAGCTAAATACTAATAATTTATTTAAGCCATAACAATAATACATACATTGTATAGAATGTTGGTGAACTCTGAATGTAAATATGCAGAAAACCGTCTGCAAAGACGTCATTACAATTTAAGTTGAACTCACTACTTTGCATTTATTTATCATAAAATTGCTTGCTTCAACCCCTTAGTATTTTCAAAGTTGAATATATGATTAAATTTTAGTAACATATTAGTTGCGCCCCGCAGTTTCACCTGCAGACTTCACTTTTTAAGTAAATAATAATAAATAAATAAATTCTTTTTATTTCGGGCTACTTAAATATCCATAGATTGTTAGTAAAATAGGTTTGAACTTAAAATACTAATGTTAGTAACTAAACATAGAATAAAATAGCATCACGCCTGTATTCCCAGAAGGGATACGCAGAGGTGTACACAATTGTACACCCACATTTCTCCAATGCTATTATTAAGTCCCATGTAGGAGGTGGTGAGCATATTACCATCAACCGGCCACAATTCCAAACTTCGGGCTGCTACGTATTTCCAAACAGAAAAACTCAATAACAAATCAAAAATCAAAATCAAAAATATCTTTATTCAAATTAGACCATTAGAAATGGTACTTTTTGAACGTCATACATAACAATAAGACAGTCCCCCAAAACGCCCACACTTCACCGCTTCCTAGTGCTTCACTGGAGAGAAGAAGCGGCGCAACAAACTCCCCAGCTACACGTCTCTGTCTGTCAAGTTACAAATTAAACAACAAAAATATATTTAAATATACATTTCAGCTGGCACATCATAATACAGAAAAAATTAATTAACTACTATTTACCTCATTGAAGTACACTTTGCCCGACCTGGGAATCGAACTCAAGACCTCCTCAGCAGTCGCGCTTGGGACCACTAGACCAACGAAGCAGTTGTTTAGTTAGTACCTAATATATAAAAATCGTGATATACTATTTCTTATGCACAACATTTGACACAATATTAAAAAAACTATATGATTAGCCTCCTCACAAACTACTTTGTTAAGGCAGAGGAAGTATCTGTCACTATAGTGTTCAGGATGCTGTTAGGACTGCCTCTTACTCTGCTCAGGAGCGAGGCTGTTTTTTTGCGAATGCGGTGTGAGAAATCGCGAACATTTCTGAGGCATTGCAAAATCGAGGCAGACCCAGCAACATCCTGAAAGCATTGTTATATTTGACGAGCAGAATACAAGCGCTCGTTTCTTGTAGTTAACCCAAAGAACGCAGGTTTAAAAACTCTGAAAATATGCTTTGAATAGTGTAATTTTTACTTGGTCAGTACACTGAGCAAATCTTCGTGTCAACATATTACTCCGGACCGCCAGTGCTTTGCGCTCCCTCTCAATGTGTGAGTGAGAAAATGCCCAAGATATTTAAATTTCGTGACTTTTTGTATTGGCGTGTAATTTATAGTTAAGTCAAGAGCATTATGTCTACATTTACCAACGACCCACAAAGACCATATACTCACATTTCTGTGCATGTACATAAGTCCATGAGCAGCCTCGCTCATGCTCGATCGCTCCCTGCGTCAGGCTCAGCAGTACTATGTCGTCCGCGTAGCTGATGTTATTAATACTAACACTATTTATCCTGCATCCGACACGCACGCTGCTGAACTCGTCTATGAGATCGTCAACATACAGGTTGAAGAGCCTGGGAGACGTCAAACCACCCTGCTTCACCCCACACTCCAACCCGTATGTTTCCGGGAGCGCACTGGACCACCCGACATGGTTCGTTTGGTTACAATACCAAAACTACAGGATACTGAGCAGTCCTGCCGGTATACCCCTGCCTCTCGATTTTCTCCACAGCACATCATAAGAAACGAGACCTAAGGCTTTGGAGAGATCAAGAAAGCAGGCGTACCTACGGTAAGTGTAGTATTTAACAGTATGCTTGAGACTCAAGATCGCACTTTCGGTTGACAGTCCAGGGTGAAACCCAAAACTGTGCGTTTGCACAAGTTATATATTTTTCCAAGTAAGAGTCACGCATATCGCCCAACACTTTGGCCATGATCGTCGCGCGAGAAATCGGACGATAATTATATTTATCTGAAATGGCTCCAGTTCTATTCTTTACGATGGGTACAACAATTGTCTTCATTAAGTCTGCCGGTAAATATGAATGGCTGAGATACATCGTAAAGAACAAAGAAGACCCTCGGCAAATGTACCCCTGCATATTTTAAATTCTCTATGCTGAGCCCATCATGCCCTGGGGATTTACGTCTGGTCATGCTATTTATCACCGACGTGGTGAGCGTACTTTAAAATAATCCCGAAACATATTTTGATTGCAAGATTTAATTAACTTGCAATGTTCTTCTTCTTCTTATCGTGTGGTTGATGATACAATGTAGTGTCAGAGTCTCCTCTGACATGGCTTTATACACAATTGAGAACATCTCTCAGTGGGCTGGTTTCCTCACGATGTTTTCCTTATATTACCGTGCGGGACAACGTTACTCTTTAGTTATAATAAAACATGCTATTCTCACTAATCTGCAAGTGTGTCTATTTGTTTTTTTGTTCCTTCTTGACGCCATAACTACTGAACTGATTTCAACATATTTTGTACACAGCATAAATACGATCCCGGAAAATCTGCAGGATTCTTTTTATCCTGAAAAATTGCTCAGTTGTCTTGGTAGAATTACTCTTCTTCTTCATCTTATCGTTTTGTTGATGATCGACCTAGTGTCAGAAAAATTTAACCACCTGTAAGCCTCTCACATGGTTTTACATACCATCGAGAACATCTCTCAGACGTGTTCGTTTCCTCACGATGTTTTCGTTCACTGTTTTAAGCAAGTGCTAAATACTTTCTAATACGGACAAGACTTCGAAAAATCAGTGATGCATGCCTTGGGTTGAAACTACCTTTGACTTGACGGTCCTACAAACAGACCATTAGACTCACAAAACTTTTAAAGAATCAGGAAACAAAATAATATGGTTGGCAATTACAGATAAATTCTGAACTGAAAAGCATTTACGCGTGCTTATCGAACTCTAACCTTTTTTTTGTGGGAAAGCATATCGTCGTGGTAGTTAGCAGAGGTCGACACGTCTTAAGGGTCAGAGCGCCTAGAGTATTAATCCGGGAGGCGCAGGTTCGAATCCTGCTCACGACCGTATTATTTATCCACAAAAAAAAATACTTTACTAGTTGGCAATGATATCAAGTCGGTACGTTATTGCATTACCGAGACCGCCAAGATGAGGTTAAATTTGAAAAAGGCGGGTGAAACTACAGCTAACGTATATTCTTAGATCATTGGTCGCATACTGACACGTTGTAAAATGAAAAAAACAACTAAATATCAGCTCGGTCTTAAAACAATCTACTGTGCTACCCAATACATTAAAAGATGCTACCTAATATCTAATTTATTATCATTCTACCGAACCAAGGCGCTTACGTCCACCATTCCCATTATCTCGAATTTGTACAAATCTTTTAAAAGCCATTACTTTTACCAGCTACCTACTTCAAATTACTTAAAATTGATCCTGTTCACTGCTTCTCTATTTATAAACGGTCTAATACTCAACGAATCTAAGAACTCCCACAGACTATAGACTGCAAACTATCGCACGATGGTGGACAGCTTTATTTTTCCAATATAAATCTTATCCGTCATGATTTAAAGATTCAGTTTGCATAGTCTCGGCTTCCAGTCTAACTAGATGCAGCTTAACCGGTATTTAACATGGAGCGACTGCATATAAACTGCTATACCTGCGTATAGAAAGAGACCGTATCGGTGGCGGTTACCGCCAACAACAGCATTCCCAATAAAGGTTGACGTCAGGCAGGTGGCCGGTCATAAAACATAGCCAAAACTGAAGCAGCATGCCACCATGCCATTTATATATACTACGCCGACCCCAGATAAATTGGGACAAGGGCAGGGGGATGATGATGATGAACAGCCTAATCTAAACTCCACAACTCACTTTCTGGGTAACATGATACTGTGTCCCGTGCTAAGAGGTTATCAAATTTGTCAACCGGTACCGACGAATTGACGTATTTTTGTAATTTTTTTTTAATGTTATGATTACCTATTTATTGGTTATACAGCAAAAAATACTTATACCATTTCATTCTTATATTACGCTGACTACATTTGCAAACTCTCCTAAATCTTTATGCCCAAGCCACTGCAGACAATAGTGGCTGACTAAAACTCTATAGTCTGTGGCGGTCTTACTATTATGTTTCGAAGACACCCACGCGACATCGAAGTCTCTAGTAATTACTACGAAAGCTTCAATTAAATTCCTAACATTATGTAGACTTATTACGCCAATGTCTGGAGGCAGCCCAAGTTACGTATTATTATGAAATTCCTAACTAAGAATAGAACCTAGACAAGGCGACATAGTTTTATGAACTGCCTAATATCAGACTCGTAGGCTGCTGAGACGGTTTTACCATCGAGAACATTTTAGGTGTTCTGATTTATTCACGATGTTTTTCTTTTATCATTTTGAGTAATTAATTTATAATACAACTATTTTGCTCTGAAATGTTGAAGAACAGATAGTCGAGAGCAGACCCGATCTAGAACCCGCTTCACTCGCCAAACCATCTAACGGTCTAACCAACCGAGCTACCAAGGTATACTGAAATATTCAGAATTAAAAAAAATGCTGTTGGTTCACCTGTGCATGTATAAACCATAGGCACAGCGCGCCAAAAAAAAGAAATCCACGTGCCATTTTAATAAAGCGACCGCTTCAATGTAAATTTTTATTCAACTGAACTCTATCAATGCTGAACTCCCTATAATACTTCTGTAAATCTCGTTTTGACTATAGCAGGTGGTCCGTTGATAGATGTATTCAGGTCATCCCACCAGCGCAGCGGCCTACCTCGGCAAAGTCACCCAGCCTGAAGCAACCACTGCGTGACGATAGACACATAAGATACCAAATAAATAGCTAAATTTAAACTTCGAAATATTAGCGGGTTTTTCAAAACAAACCCCGTAAACGGCTCTGAGAATATGTTGTCGGCATTAAATATGGCACAGATACAGATCAACAGCTTGTATATATTATGTGTGTATTATTTACATAATTTATTAGTTTAAATATGTATTATTTATTTTATAATTTAATTTATTTTTCTCAGGAACATTATTAAACTCAAAATACTTATAAATAAAAAATAAAAAATTATTATATATACTATAAAATTACTATATATATATATAGAGCGTCGAAAAATTCATCCGCATCACTATCAACTGGTAACGTGCCCAAAAGGCTGGCAGCGATGCCACGTTGAATGGCACTGCTGATTCTCTGTGCGAAGAATAGACCAGCCTTCAGGTCACGTGAACCAATCGCCTTGCATTCTCTTTAAAGAGAAGTCGAGCGCTCGGACCCCACGACCCGAGTGTTTCAACCCCAAACGGCTCGAAAATATAATTACTAGTAAGACTGTCATATTTTCGCCGCTTGAGGGTCTCCGCAGCTGAAGCAGCAGCACCAGCACAGGACGCCGAACTAGAAAGATGAGATGGCGCAAGGGTATCGACGCTGCGTCGGACGCAACCTGCGGCAGGTTGCGTCCCACACCAGAGGCAAAATATGTATTATTGTATGTGTTCAATCTTTTTTTGTACTTTGTTCCAAGCCAAAAGTTGACTGGTATAGTATTCTTCATATTCACCTTAAGTTGGTTATACCTTACCTTTTGTACATTAAGTATAAATAATTAACTAATGAATGAAATTCGTTAAAAAAAACTATAAAAGAGTTTTTTTTATTTCAACGTGCCATCTGACGCACACGCTTAAACTATACAAATATACATAAAAGTAGAACATATCCAACCATTAGCTAAAAAAAAATACGTTATAACCGGCTCTATATAGTAAATCATAAAGTGTTTACGAAACATGATACACATCACAATCGTAGCGAGAATTGAACCGTAATGACCCAAAACTCACCCTTCAGAACTTATCAATACCGTTTCAACACAATTAACATATTGGACAGTTACCGCAATCATGCTCTAAACATTTCAAATACAACTGAAATTGAACCCGAAACTATGTAATACAATATAATGTAAAACACACGAACTAACATATATAATACCTATTTAGTAATATTTATTTCATACTGCCATTTCATTCTGCTATTTGGTGATACTGATCTCACTGCCTCGTTAGTTTAATAGTGACTGCTGAGCTTGAGGTCTTGTTTGATTCCCGGGTCAGGCAAAGTGTTATTGGGTTTTTCTGTTAGGAAATTCTCGATAGCAGCCCGGAGCTTGGAATTGTGCCCGGTAGATGGCAATATGCTATCCATCTATAACATGGGACTTAATAACAGCATTGGTGAAATGTGAGTGGACAAATGCACACCTCTGCCTACCCCTTCGGGAAATACAAGCGTGAAGCTATGATTTCAATCATTGGTCTAGTGGTCTCAAACCTTGAGTTTGATTCCCGGGTCTGGCAGTATTATTTTAGTATTTTTGGTAGAAATTCTCAGTAACGGAGCGGAATTTGGAATTGTGCCTGGTAAATCGAAATGGGCTCACCACATGGGACTGAATGATGAAATGTGAGTGTAAATACAAACACCACTGCTTAACCCTTAGGGGAATACAGGCGTCATGCTATGTTTTATATACTTTGTATAAACATACCAAGTAATTCGTAGGATCATACTTGCGTCTTCTCAATAGCTACTGTACATAATTTATTCGGTTGGTTTGGTCTTATCATCATAATATAAGACTTTCTGACAGAAACTTTTTTTTTTAGATTGAATTTACATTAATATTGGAACTACAAAACCTTTCTCTGTCTGTTATTTATTAACAGCAAAACTTTGTCCCCCTCGTATCGATTCTTTTTCATTGTTCCTCACAAATTGGACAGGTATTTAATGACCTTGACATAATTAAAGTATGAACCATTGGTGAAGGCACTAGCATTTTCTACTTTATATTAAGCGCCAAAGCGCCACTCGAAACTTAGTAATAAATCTCGCTTAATAAAGTGTCGCTAAAATTAAACCATTTTGAGATGACTTGCCTTTGCTAATTTAATACCACACCCACGCAAACAGTCTCACATTTAAGAACATAGAATACATAATTAGCTATATTAATTAAATACACTTAATTAAACAAATTAAACGTGAATACATTGACTAGTCTACTTAACTATGTGCACGCCTACTTTTTAAAGAAAAATTCTGATAGACTGGTTGGCCTGTTTTTTGCTCAGAGAATTAGCATTGACATTTAACGTGGCAATATCAAACTATATAATGATTCTTCTGTATACGTTAGTTAGCACTTTTTTTCTGCTGCAGTGCCGTTTTTTTTCCACAACTCTATCTATTTTAGCAGTCCTGTTTTACTTAAATCTGCAAATGTGGCTTTGGACGACCGAGCCTGGGTACAGGCTACCCTCCCCATCCGGTTGGGAGGTCTTGGCGTCCGCAAAATTTCTGGTCTAAGCTTACCGGCATTCCTATCCTCGGTCAACAGTACTGAAAAACTAGCTAGGCATATACTAGCTCCTACACTAGCTGATTTTGAAGTATCTTGTATGACTGAGGCTGTGAATGCCTGGAGAATTGCGTGCCCAAGTACGGATCCGCCCGTCAACCCATTTTCACAGAGACAGTGGGATGAGCCGCTCTGCAGAGTGATACGGAATGAACTATTTAATACGTCAATCACTACTGCCGAGCGCGCGCGTCTCCTGGCTGTGTGTGAATGGGAGTCGGGCCTTTGGCTTCACGCACTGCCGTCGTCTAACATAGGTACTATGTTAGATGACACCACTTTCCGCCTCGCTACGTGCCTACGGTTAGGATCTCCATGCTGTACTCCGCATCGTTGTCACTGTGGTCAAGCTGTCGACAGCCTCGGACACCATGGCCTATCCTGCAGCAGGAGTGCAGGACGCATATCACGGCACGCCTGTATTAATGACATTCTTCGTCGTGCTTTAGCCACCGCCGGCGTCCCAGCTGTATTAGAACCAAATGGCTTGGCACGGGACGATGGTAAAAGACCTGACGGCATGACATTACTGCCATGGAAGTTGGGTAGGCCTCTGGTGTGGGACGCAACCTGCGTCGATACCCTTGCGCCATCTCATATTTCTAGTTCAGCGTCCTGTGCTGGTGCTGCTGCTTCAGCTGCAGAGACCCTCAAACGGCGAAAATATGACAGTCTTACCAGTAATTATATTTTCGAGCCGTTTGGGGTTGAAACACTCGGGTCGTGGGGTCCGAGCGCTCGACTTCTTTTTAAAGAGATTGCAAGGCGATTGGTCGACAGTTCACGTGACCTGAAGGCTGGTCTATTCTTCGCACAGAGAATCAGCATTGCCATTCAACGTGGCAATGCTGACAGCCTTTTGGGCACGTTACCAGTTGATAGCGATGCGGATGAATTTTTCGACGCTCTATAGTATATAAATATATATATATATAATTATAATTTTTAGTTCTAAGTATATTGTTTAGGTAGTTAATCTGTCAATTTTATAAACCACGTTTTTTAACAACTATAAAGGTAGTATGCTCATGAAATGAACTATCTTTATAAGATCTACATTATAAATTACATGATTCAATCACTATAGAGGAACTGAATAGATATCGATGGCATGAGACATGGCATTAAACGATGGCATTAAAATTTCGAAGAAGAGTTCTTTATAGCGAACAGAGTTCGGGACAGCTCAGTTTGCAGTTTTTATCCAGCAGGCGAAGGTTTAATTCCTAATCACGACCGTATTTTTCTTTCCACAATTATAACTTTATGACCTGATTGCCTAGTCTATATGCAAGGGTGGCGATAGTCTAGTGATATGACTGTTGAACTGGCAAGTCAAAGGTCGCAGGTTCGAATCCAAGGCATTAACCACGGACTTTTCGGAATCATGTGCATGTTATAAATTCTCAATTCCATCAAATGATGAAGGAAAACATCCTAAGAAAATCAGCGCACCTGAGAGATATTCTCGACTGTTTGTATAGCCATTTCAGAGACCTAAGGCTAGTGTAAACTTTGACAATAGGTTGTTCATCAACCAACCGATAAAAAGAAAAAGGAGAGTACTTTATCTCTGTCCTCGTTTCAGCGTAGAGCACCACTGCTAAACCATTCAAAATCAACCACATTGATCTTGCATTGAGTTGAATGTTCGCATTAACAAGGCGACAACACAGAAACATATGACTAATTTCCTTTACACGTGCCAAATTACGTTTACGGGAGTCAAGCCCACTCTCTCGTCTATATCTTGCTCTACAATAGGAATATTTCCCATTGAGCCAAATCAATGAAGAGTAAACGGGATAACACGAATGCCTTCACGTATAACAATGGATTCCTTGCTACCTTAAGCTCGGTGCACATGGATTGCAGTGTTATCTTCTTATTGAATACCGTAGCTTTTTATGCTCGGTAAGGATATCTGTCCGGCTTTTGATATGAATAAACGTACTTTCATTTTTACAGAAGTAAATTGTTATATTTTTCTGGATGGATATATTCTCCAATTTGGATACAAAGTCCAGGGGTTGCGAGTTTAACTCCTTTTCGCTGTCGTATTTTTCTATCCGTAAAATTATAATTTTAAAGTACGGTTTACTAGCGTTAACTGTGTTTAAAAAAAAAAACAGTTAGCCCAAGTACAGGTCGCCGTTTAGATACGCCTTTAACAAGAATAGTATCACGATCAATGCAACGTTTGATGATTAGACTTCGACCTTCGAGTTGCGGATTCCAGTCTCGCACAGCACTATTATTTATAAAAAATACGTTTTGTTATTATGTCTCATCTATCGGTTAAAAATTGTGAGGCCTTATGTGCAGAAAAGAAATTAATTTTCACTTTCCTTGCCATAACAGTTCAAAAAAATCAACAATATTGCCAAAGTGACAAGAACGCTATAAAAAGATTATAACATTATTAAAAAACAGATCATCTTACTTGCAAACTTTTCAAAATGAAATATATCGATGCTCTCGCGAAACTGGCAACACCAAGCTGTTAATAAAGAAATACTCGCTCTCCGAACTCTTCGATCAAGGAGGTCGAAACTCCAAGTTTTCTTCCTGTTTTCAATAAAACTATTAACGGCAAATATGATTGAAATAAAAGTTTTGCGGACGCGACCGTTACTTCCAGTGATTTAAAGACTTATTTGTTTGCCAATAAATTGGTATCGGCATTTTAATTTATCAATAACTTTATCCTGGGTTATTAATTTTATCATCATAGTTGAAGTAACAAGTTAAATATAATTGAAAATAGTATATCATGATATATTACAAGTGAACTAAGGTCGTTGTTGTATATAACGCGTAAGCTTTCGCACAAGATGCTGAATGGCAGCCCAAGCCGAAGTCGAGAGCATAATTCAGCGATTCTTCTGCTCCGTCGAGGTTCGTTTCTTTGGCAGATATAGCCAGCCCATAACTTCGGCTTGCTATGTCAGTAACACCGACTTTTTCTAACTAATATAATTTCTGATCCTATCCTTCAAAGACACTCCGAACATAGCTCTCTGTTTGACTCGCTGGGTGACTTTTAGTTTATGAAATACCCCCATCGTGAAACCGGTTGTCTACATTGTATGATTTACAAATAAAAATTAAGTTAAGTACAGAATAGGAAAGATGTACTCTGTATGAAAATATTCCATTTGCCTAACAAAAGGAACATTTATACATTCCTTCATCTCAACAATATCGTATTCGGACATTCCCATCTCATAGTCAAATAACCGTATCAGCTACACCGTTGTGCACTCACCTTATATCTAACTTACATGACGCTTCGCCTGTACGCCAGTAACAACATCAGACAACACCTTTACTCGCCAATTTCATTTTATATATGCATGAAGAATGCATTTTGGTGTAGCGTGGCTGTATGTTGTCGACCTTTATATTGAAGAATTTTACACTATGACCAGATAGCGTCCTATTCATACTGTATGTATATAGTGACGTTATTGAATATGCTACCCGTCTTGATTTACATACCTATTATTTTCGTTAAAATTAATTCTTGTGAACTAAAAAGTTCAAAACATAACTACATAACATAACATAGCATCACGCCTGTATTCCCCGAAGGGGTAGGCAGAGGTGTACACAGTTGTACATCCACATTTCACCAATGCTGATATTAAGTCCCATGTAATAGGTGGTGAGCATATTGCCATCTACCGAGCACAACCCCAAACTTCGGGCTGCTACTGAGAATTTCCTAACAGAAAAACTCAATAACACTTTGCCCGACCCGGGAATCGAACCTGATACCTCAAGCTCAACAGTCGCGCTTGGGACTACTAGACCAACGACGCAGTCTAACATAGCTACTAAATTGAGATAAAAAATTAGAAACATACCTTAAGGGTTGCTCCTTTTTCATTGTTAGATACTTTTCTCTAGCAATTTTTACAAAATTACATGACTCCTCGCCTTTTCACCAGTAATGACATCGCACACATTCAAACAGCCAATTTCATTTTATGTATGCATGTGCAATGCATTTCGGCATACCGTTGCCGTATGCTGTCGACTTATAAAATATTGACGATATGGTACGCCCCTTTCATGGCCACACATTGACGCATTTGCTTCATGACGTCATTGAATGTGTTACGGATATTGATATAAAAATAAGAAACTCACTTATAATCGCAAAAAATAAAAATTGCACCTCAGAGACTCTTAGAGACTTATCTATTTTTTTGCATTTGAATTAGTTATGTATGTACAGTGACGAGCAAAAACGTGTAAACATAAACCTTTAAAATCTCACCGACAATATCTCCAGCGTGTATGACTAAAATAATTTGGTATGTAACACAGATAGAAGAACCATTCCTTCTGCATATAGACATACATTAATACTACTATTTTATTCAGATAACTATTTATATGGACTTTTAAACTATCGCGTTGCATGATATTATTATATGTATAACTAACAGGAATTAACGCGCAATAAATACCTTTGAATCGCTTGACGTTTCGACCAGGTTGCTCTGATCGTGGTCACAAGCAGACTGATGCAGCGAGTTTACTCCGTCATGGGTGCGGTAGATTCTTCTTCATCTACCTCCATGTTTTCACTATTGTTATAAACACACGCGACACACTACACTCACTGTGTCCGTATTTTTAACCGACTTAAAATAGCGAGGTTTTGATATTTTAATCACTGGACTCCACGTTGCTGATAATTTAAAACGTTAAGCGATTCAAAGGTATTTATTGCACGTTAATTTCTGTTAGTTATACATATAATAATATTTATATAGAGTTTAAAAAGTGCAAATGTAAACAGTTTGTGCTCGTGACTGTACTAAATACAAGTCTAAAACTTACTATACTATCCTAAGTACCTACATCATTTCAAGTATCTAATTAAATAAACATAGAAAGATAAACAAGTACCGTTATCAATAACCTTAATCTTTTCTACAGAAAAAAACAACTGAGATCTTAGAAGGTAACAAGTTTTGATATTTACGTTATTAATTACAAAAAAATTATTCTACCTTGAAAAAACACAAATTACTAAAGAACTTTTAAACATAAATCCTAAAAAAGCTAAAACATGCCAATCAAAATGTTGTATTTATTAAAAAAAAAACGTCAAATTAGGCTAAGGCTCTTTACAACAAAATCTAAGGATCTAAAAATATAAGGATAATCTTATTTTTTTAGATTTGAACGGATTAAGTACTCTTTCAAAATCTTAAAATAACAGTTCGCATACACACCATTCATTATAATTTCTTTATTCAAATCTAATACCAGCATAAGTACTTACCCGCAATTGGAAGTGCTGCGGACATGACCTTTTCGAAGGACATCCTCAATTTGGCCAGTAAATGTCATTCTAAGACAGCCCGTTCCGGTCACATTTGCACTATAAATCCTTTACCCTGCGGCCTTTTTTGTTCATCCCTTTTACATGACCGGATGACGTCACGATATGTGGTACGGGTTTATATTAGTATCGATTATGTTTTGGTATAAAAAAATACTTTATATGTTATCAAGATCTTTAAGTTAACATACCATAACATAAAACAACATTACGCCTTGTAATTCCTGTAGGGGTAGGTAGAGGTTTACGAAGTGTTACACCCATGTTTCATCAATGCTGTTATTAACCAATATATTTTCCAACTATCAGACACAATTCCCAATTCTGAGCTTCTACTGAGAATTTCCTAACGGAATAACTCCTTAACACTTTGCCCGACCCGGGAATCGAACGACACGACCAACGAGACAGTTATAGTCAAGACTAAGTATACAGTATAACTTAAATTGTTTGTATACATAGTGAAAGATGTCCAAGATATTCTTGATACTTAAACACGATATTTATCAAAGTCAAAGTCAAAGTCAAAGTCAAAAGGTTTTTATTTCAAATAGGCAAATTACATGCACTTAAGAAACGTCAAATGATTCTAGTTGCTCGGTTCCAAAAAGTTGATCATATGGAGAAGAGCCGGCAAGAAACTCCATAGACACTCTTTTTAAATAAATAATAAGTACAGTCTTGCTTTGTTACATTTTTGTGTTCAGAAATATCCGAGAGCAATGTAGGTTAATGCGTGAAATAATATTAAAAAAAATATATATACTGAGCAACCCCGATACTAAGAATGCCATCTGTGATAGAAACACAGGTTAACGCAATTTCTTCAGAGACTCAAGTTCTAGAACATTAATGACTACATTGAGCTCGCATTTATAATATGGTGATGTTGGAACGACTATCTTTACTAATAAATTTAGATACAATGTCAGTGCAATGGTGCTATAATGGAAATGTCAAACTTGTAAATTCAAGCGAATAATTGATATCATTGTCAAGACAAGTCAATAAAACATTATAACATATATTAAGATATATATATATAACAGTGAATTTCCATTGTTCCAAACACTAAAACAACCGTGAATTGAAAGTCGATCGTATAGTTCTGAAACTCTCCTCTTCCAAAAATAAACAAAGTAACAAATTGTCTCACTTAACAATAAGGGTAAATTGTTACATTTCACAGCTGTATCTGAATAACAATTATACCATTTACAATGGAAATGAAGCTAGTGAAGCGTAATACAAAATAAATAACTTCTAAATTAATACATTCGCATATCTCGCTGCCGATAGATTGAAAGTACATTAATGGATTTCATGAACGCATGTGTTTCAATTTAAATTCGGTGTAGAAATGTTCAATTTATCCGTACAATGTGTAATGAACAAATAAACCGTTTAATTTGTTTTATTTAATACGATATCTGAAAATTAACATGATCGATGTGTGTATTATTATTTCGTGAGGTTAGTTAGTAATTTATTTTAATTTGAAACAATGGCGCTGGTTATGTTTGTGATGACATGAAAACAATGTAGTAAGTTGATATCACACTACATAATTGCACAGAGGTACTGCTAAAGAATCTGCATTACTTGATGGAATAAGTTATCAATAAAACATGTATCGAACATTATACAGAAATCCATAAAGAAATGAATAGGTTTGCTTGCAAAAAAAATATCTATGCTTCTCACATGTCGTACGCAACGCTTCACCCGTATTTTTTTTAAGATCCGTGGTTTCCCTTAGGTTATCACCGTTATGTATACCCATTTTTTTTACAAACATATTAGGATTGCCTCGTTGGTCTAGTGGATGAAGGTCGCAAGCGCGACTGCTGAGCAGGACGCCTCGGGTTCCCGGGTCGGGCAAAGCGTTATTGAGTTTTACTGTTAGAAAATTCTCAGTAGCATCCCGGAGTTTGAGTTTCACCACCTATTACATGGGACTTGATAACTGCATTAGTGAAATGTGGGAGTACAATTGTGTACAACTCTGCCTACCCCTTCGGGGAATACAGGATAATGATGGTATGATGCTATGTGTTTTGTATTAGAATTGAAATTAAAGCACCGGAATATGGGCTCATACAACGTATTTGATGAACACTGCCAAAATACAAAATTTATGTATAAAATATTTACGATACCATAAACAGCCAAACCTCTGTTCTTTATGGATCTTAAAACGGTCCCTAATGAATGCTAGCGGTATCTTGACAATTTGTCATGACGTCGTCTTTTGATGACTCCGAAGTTAGGCCTTGATTTATGGTTCTGAAGTTAAAAAAGTTTTGATTGTTGCCATCCAAGACGTAAGGACTTGCTAAAAAGTGCTCTGAAGATGAAAAAAGGGAGACGCACTGGTAATTTGGCGGACTTTGGAGACAACTTAAGTAATGTGAATTAGATAAGTATAATGTACTTATGACTTTTTGTAAGGATGTTTTAAACGGTTTTATTTGGTGTCAGGCGTATATTTGTTCGATAAATTGTGGTTTAGAGTCACTAAACTTATTCTCATGTAATTTTAACACAGCTTTACAAAAATTCAGAGCTTCCAATTCTCCTAGATCGATTTAGTAGCTGAATAAGTGTGGAAAATCATAAAAAAACTTTAGTGTTTAGCCAACTATAGGGTTTAGCGGAACTACCAGCGTCATCTAGTATTCAAATCAGCAAAATCTGTTATTGCTGCTGTCAAAAATTAGTTTCACTATTTGTCACTAGATGGCGCCGAGCCTATGACGTCACTTTCTGTGTGTCGATGTTAAGATTTTCCGCGACTTAGTTAGGGTCACGTAATTATTATTTTTTGTTAATCCTAAACCACTAATGTAAGCACTGCATTGTGAGTTAATATATCAGCATTTACTCTGATATCTTTTTTATTACAAACCCCAGTATTAGTAGGGCCAAGTCGGCGGTCCTACATTTTGGTCCTTCGGAGCCGATTGTGGCAAAGGGCTGTTCCAGCGTTTTCAGGTGTGTCCTCCTTGGACGGAGGAACATCAACCCCATACTCCCGCCGAGCGGTGACGGATGGTGATGGTGACAGGGAGCGAGCAATACCGGAGCCAGTAGCGGGACGTACGGAGGAAGGAATACTAACAGCAGCACGCAAGCTGCAAACGACTACAGTCGTAAGGAAGTGAGTGATAGTGCCGAAAATCGTGAGTACTTTGTGTTTTCTACTTGCCAAGCAAAAGTGATCTTTATTGCCTAGAAGAAAATAACTTAAAATAACTTAAAGAAAATAACTTTAAAATAACTTTGTGCGAACTTTCTTAACTTTAAAGTGTGCATGTTTAGGACTTAGATAGTTTTAAGTCAAATTGTGGTCCGACGGGGAACCTATGCCCGATTTTGGTTAGAATTTTAAAGTGTCAAACACTTAGAAAATTTCACTTGAATTTTCCATTAACTTGTAAAAATTTTTGGATAATTTGGGACTTAGAAAATTTTGTTGGAATTACCAACTTTTTTGATTTGTTAAAGGTTTGGACTGGTAATTTGATCTATTATTTGAAGTTTTAGATTTTATTTTCGAAAATTCTTTTTATAACTTAGCTTAACCTTTGGAACTTAGATTTTGTTATGTTAACGCGGTTTATGTTTTTTTTTGTTGTTTGAATATTAATTTAAAAAGTAAATATGTCCCTTTTAGAGTCACATACTAAAGTCCAGGATGATCTTAGCGCTCGATTAACAAGAGCTAAAACTAATTTTAAAAAGACTGCTAAGGACAAGATTACTAAGCAATATTTAGAAACTAGATTAGAAATTGTAGAAGAGTTGTGGGCTCAATTTAATTTAACTCATACACAAATTGTAAAAGATTTTGATCCAAAAACGGTAGCGGCCTCACCATACACACAAAAGGAAGTTTTTTATAATACGGAAGAATTGTATTTAGATTTAAAATGTTTAATTAAAACTGAATTGAGTAAATTTGAGGAGAAAATTGTGACCCCGACTCCAATTTTAAGGGAACCATCATCTGCGAAGGTTTCTGAAAGTAAGAGTTCGTTTATAAAGTTACCTAGAATAACTATTCCGCAATTTTCTGGTAAATATACTGAATGGCCGACATTCAGAGATTTGTTTGTGTCGGCTATACACAAAAATAGTACTATAGATAAGGTCCAAAAGTTACACTACCTAAAAGGCTATTTAACTGGCGAAGCCGAACAACTTTTGCGGCACATTCCTGTCTCAGAGTCCAATTATGATCGGTGCTGGGCTCAATTAGAGACCAGATACAACAACAAAAAATATTTATCTCATTGTATCTTAACGAGATTTCTTAGCCAAAAGAATATTTCACATGAATCTGCTGGTGCTCTGAAAGAACTGATGGATACTACTAGCGACTGTCTAAACGCTCTTTCCAGCTTAGAACTAGATGAAAAAACATGCTATGAGTTATTAGTTATACACATAATTACATTAAAATTGGACCCTGAAAGTAGGAAAAATTGGGAATTAAAAGCCACTAGTAACATTGATTCTGATAAAGTACCAACATTTGATCAATTTAAAGAATTTTTAACGGGTAGATATCGAGCCTTTGAGTTTATAGACACTAAGCCAGCTAAAAGTAATGTAAATCATAATAATACTAAGGCAAAGGTGTTTCATGCCGTAGGCATAGTTTGTCAATATTGTAAAGAAGATCACAGGTTAGGAAACTGCAAGAAGTTTGTAAGTACAGATGTGGATACTCGGCGTAAGTTTGTTCAGAACAACAACTTATGTTTTAACTGTTTGGGGCACAACCACTCTGCCAGGCTTTGTAAATGTACAGCCTCTTGTCGAATCTGTAGGCGCAGACATCACTCCTTGTTGCATCCTAATGGGGAGCAGGAGTCATCGGGAAATACGTCCAACGATAGGGTTTCTCAAACGACAGAACATACTCATACGGTTGGAGTAGAGGGTGAGCAAGAAGTCGTAGCTTGTTTTTCGAAGGGTATAGCTAATAACCAAGTTTTATTAGCCACGGCTCTAGTGAGGGCTGTTTCGAAAAATAAGGTTTGGTGCACTATTAGGGCCTTGGTTGACCAAGGCTCTCAGGCTTCTTTCGTTACCGAACATACAGTTCAGCGTTTGGGATTAGTTAAAAAGCCAGCTAAGGGTTTAATCGTTGGAATAGACGTAAACAGTAAATTATCACTGAATTCGGTAGTTGAGGTTAGAATTCAATCTCGGATCAACCCAGCTTATCAACTAGTAGTAAAGGCGTATGTCTTAAAATCAATCACTTCATTGTTGCCTGTGAAGGAAACAGCATATTTAGAGTGGGCACAGGTTAACGATATTCAGTTAGCGGATCCTAAGTATTATAGACCGGATAAAGTAGACATGTTATTGGGAGCTGATATTTATAGCCAGATCCTCCAAACAGGGTTAAAGAAAGCTCCTGGTGGTACCACTGTCGCGCAGTGTACTGCTTTGGGATGGATTTTGTCAGGGACTGTACCTTCAGCTGCTCAAGGTACCTCGAACATTACCGTAATGCACGCTCATCTTGGCGACGACGAAATCCTGAAAAAATTCTGGGAATTAGAAAAGGAGCCGAATCAAAATAAGAAGCGTCTACTTACCGAAGAAGAAGCAAAGTGTGAAGAAATATTTAAAGCTACAACCATAAGGGATGACGAGGGTCGCTATGTAGTGAACTTACCATTTAAGAGTCAGGATCCGAGCTGTAAATATGGCGATTCAAGAGCAATAGCAATGAATAGATTTCATGCATTAGAAGCTAAGCTTCATAAAAATCTAGATTTAAAAGCAAAGTACGTGGAAGTGATCAATGAGTATTTGCAAATGGGACACATGAAGCAGATAACTAAAGAAGAACAGAATCAACATGCAGTGTACTTACCTCATCACGCGGTTATACGCAATGACAAAGAAACAACCAAAGTGCGGGTTGTCTTTGATGCATCCTGCAAAGGAAAAAATGATGTTTCACTCAACGACGATTTGATGATTGGTCCTGTGCTGCAACCCGATCTGCGACATCTGCTGATGCGTTGGAGATCTTACCGTATTTGCTTGGTTTCGGACATAGTGAAGATGTACCGGATGGTACGCGTCGCTGAGAGGCATACCGATTTCCAACGTATCATATGGAGGGAGAACAAAGAATCTGGAATAAAAGATTATAAACTACTTACAGTTACCTTCGGAACATCTTCAGCGCCTTACTTAGCGGTTCGAGGCATGCAGCAAGTAGCGTATGATGATGGAGCAAACTATCCATTGGCCGCTGAAAGAGTTCTTAAGGATTATTATATGGACGATTTGATGACAGGCTGTGAGACGATAGAAGAAGGCATGCAAATCTACAACGAAATGAACGAGCTATTAGCTAAAGCAGGATTTATCTTACAGAAGTGGTCGAGCAACAGCAATGAGCTACTAGAAAAAATCATCGGGGAAAGGTACAAGGGACAGGAAAGGGAAGAAAGGGAGATTAACATAAAGCAGGATGAAATATTAAAAACATTGGGACTTACCTGGAACCGTAGCTGCGACACCTTCCAGTATTCTGTTCAGCTGCCTCCACTGCAGGAACCTGTAACGAAAAGAAAGATATTATCCGACATAGCAAAATTGTTTGACCCTTTAGGTTGGGTCGCACCAGTGATTATTGTTGCAAAAACCTTAATCCAAAAATTGTGGATATCTGGAATTGGATGGGATCAAGAAATTCTAAACGAACTAAAAACTGAATGGTTTACTTACCGGCACGAATTGCAGAATTTATCGGAGTTTTCAATACCTCGATGGTTGAACCTGAAGCATAGTGACAAGCAAGTTGAATTGCATGGGTTCTGCGACGCATCAAAGTCTGCATACGCTGCGGTAGTGTATGCCCGGGTAATTGATGCGGACGAGCAGATACATGTCACTTTGCTGACGGCAAAGACAAATGTTGCTCCTATAAAAACCGTTTCCATTCCTCGATTAGAGTTATGCGGCGCGGTTTTGTTAGCAAAACTCCTGTCAGAAGTGTCAGAAGTCATGGGAATAGACAAATCTTACTTGTATTATTGGACTGATTCTGAGATCGTGCTAGCGTGGTTAAACAGTCATCCCAATAGATGGAAGACCTTTGTGGCAAACCGCGTCTCTGAAATTTTATGCATAAGCGAGCCACAGCAATGGAATCACGTTCAGTCGAGAAACAACCCAGCTGACTGCGCATCACGTGGTCTGTACGCGTCGGAATTTATAAAGTTTAAATTGTGGTCTGAAGGTCCTGAGTTCCTGAAAAATATAAATATTCCATATAGTAAGGGTAAACAGATATCAACTAACATAGAAGAAATAAAGGTTCATGTAGTATCAGAAGATAATTTTATTTGGGATAAATATTCGTCACTTACCAGATTAATTAGAATAGTAGCATACTTAAGACGTTTTTTAGAGTTGAAAAAACCGAAACCTGAAAGAAAGAAATATGATTTTATTACAGCAGGTGAAATTCAATTAGCATTAGAGACTTGTGTTAGGGTATGTCAACATCAAAATTTCGAAGCGGTTATTCTGGACCTGCAAAAGGAAAATCCTAAAAGAAAAATGTTTAAATCGTTAAACCTTTATCTCGATTCTGTCAATATGCTTAGGGTGGGCGGTAGATTGGAACGTTCTGATCTTGATACCGATCGTAAGCATCCGATGTTGATTCCTAGTAACAGTCACTTTACCAATCTTCTTATTGCCGATGCACACTATAAGAGTCTTCATGGCGGCCCTCAGCTTATGCTCAACTATTTAAGCACGAAATATTACATTCAGGGGGCTAAACGGTTAATTCGAGCTTATGTGCGCAAATGTGTAAAATGTTTGCGTCATTCATCTTCCACCAATCCTCAATTAATGGGTCAGTTACCTCCAGCGCGGGTAACTCCTAGTAGGCCGTTTAGGAACAGTGGAGTAGACTATGCGGGTCCTATAAATCTAAGGACATCTAAAGGTAGGGGTCGCCATGCATATAAGGGGTACATCTGCTTATTTGTGTGCATGGCGACTAAAGCGGTTCACATTGAGGTCGTAAGTGATCTCACAACGCAAGGTTTCCTTGCCGCGTTTAAACGCTTCGTAGCTAGACGCGGTCACTGCAAAGATATATGGAGTGACAATGGCACCAATTTTCAGGGTGCTTCAAAGGAGTTAGGGGCATTGTTTCTATCTGAGAATTCAGACATAGCTAGGGAAATTGCAACGGCCTTAGCTACCGAGGGCACTTCATGGCACTTTATTCCTCCTCACGCCCCCAATTTTGGCGGAGTATGGGAGGCAGGCATTAAGTCATGCAAGAAACATCTACACAGGGTAATAGGAAACTCTACGCTTACCTTTGAAGAGATGACGACCTTATTAAGTCAAGTAGAGACATGTATGAATTCGCGTCCCTTGTGTAGACTAACCGACTCAGACACTTTTGATGCGTTAACACCGGGGCACTTTCTTGTAGGGGAACCCATTATAAACGCACCTGATCATAACTATGAAGATGCAACGATTTCTAGCCTGAGGCGGTGGCATCTAGTACAACAAATGATGCAACATTTTTGGCGTCGCTGGTCAAATGAATATTTGACCACACTACTCCATCGATACAAATGGAGTAAGCAAACTCCTGAACCAACCGTTGGAGATATAGTTCTGGTGAAAGAAGACAATTTACCTCCTTGTCGGTGGCTTCTTGGCAGGGTGGTTGAAAAGCATCCCGGGTTAGATAATCTTACTCGAGTAGTCACACTTTGCAGTAATGGCTCGACATTTAAAAGGCCAACATCAAAACTGTGTGTTTTACCTGTTACCTAAACATATAATTGTTAGTTTTAAGAGATGATTTAAGTATTTACTGTGTTTAGTGAATAAGTTTGGGGTCAATTCGATTTGTATTAGTCTGTAATAATCTATATAATTTTGTTATAAAAGCTATAATTTGTTGTAAGTGCTTATTTCGTATTTTTTTTTCATACTTCAAGAACTTAGAGTCGTAGCATTATTGTATTATTTAATATTTGAAGGACATAATGTTTCACAAAATGTCCTTGGTGGGCGGAATGTTTAGCCAACTATAGGGTTTAGCGGAACTACCAGCGTCATCTAGTATTCAAATCAGCAAAATCTGTTATTGCTGCTGTCAAAAATTAGTTTCACTATTTGTCACTAGATGGCGCCGAGCCTATGACGTCACTTTCTGTGTGTCGATGTTAAGATTTTCCGCGACTTAGTTAGGGTCACGTAATTATTATTTTTTGTTAATCCTAAACCACTAATGTAAGCACTGCATTGTGAGTTAATATATCAGCATTTACTCTGATATCTTTTTTATTACAAACCCCAGTATTAGTAGGGCCAAGTCGGCGGTCCTACATTTAGTCTGTTTCATCGTGATAAGCATTTAGGCTAGGAATAAAATTTATATTATCATTTTTTATAACCCTTTCGTTTTTATCCTTGCTACCTACACTTTAGCTCTCATTGTTTTTGGATCATAAAACTAATATAGATTTATCGATATAGGTTATCCAAGAATTTATTAATTACCACTTTAACTTTTAAAAACATTTCAGGTACCTACAACAGAAATCAAATCAAAGCCATGGACGCTCTGTAAGCGGGTTTTGTTTAACTTACAAATTAATTTAAGTTACATTTTACGTTCAAATAAAAACAGCATCATTTTACAGCTTACATTTTCATGTATGGTAATAGAATTAACATTTACAATTACAGATAAATCTTCGAAAAAGTTTAACGCTTGAATAGCGACCTCTAAAGATAAATTTGGTCCTGAGCGGGATTCGAACCTGCGCCTCCCGAATACTCGGATCTCTACTCCTGGAGTAGGCTCACGACCATATTTTTCTTTCCACAAAAATGTATAAGTTTAATATTTACAATTTATTTCGGTCTGTATTTATTATTTATAGATACATAAATACACATTCATATATAAAATTACATGTCCTGACTTACTGGTTCATCAACGCCGAACAGAAACCGCCAAGGCTAATGACATGAAAATGAGACAATAGCTTTTTTAAGTGACGTCAGCACTCAGTAAGAGGGTACCGTTTTCAAGAAATTATTCCTATAAAGGTTTAAAATGGGAATAATAGGTTGTATGACGATAAACAAATAATTAAATAAAAGTAACCCTATTTAATTATGTTCATACTTTAAAATAATAAGTAAGTAATAAGTAATAGTAGTAAGAACTCTTTTACTTGTTTATTTACTAGTAAAAAAGTAAGAAATATTTTACTTGTTTATTTACAAGTAAAAAAGTAAGAAATATTTTACTTGTAAATATACACTACTTATATTAACTAAGTATTTTCTATGAAAAAATATTAATATACCTACTTATATGTTCTGCATAGGCAATAATATACTGACCAGTAGTACCAAAATATTCTGTTCACCCCTCAAAAGAACCGAGTAATAAAGTAAGAGCTTCTTAATATACACACATACTTCCATTTTCTATGAAAAAATACTTTGTGTGTACTTAAATGTTCTACGTAGGCAATAATATACTGCATAGTCCTGCCAAAATATCGTGTGAACAGTGCCATTCATAGTGACGTATGACATGACAGATCCATCCGGCGAAACAAATTGACGTATTGAATACGATAAGACCTTACACAACATGGTTAATTTTTTTGCTCGTAAAATATGATAGCGGCCCAGTTATTTTGGTAATTTTGTAAATATAAATAAAATACCTACATTTATTCCAGACTCAGTATGTCCCATTAATTGTTAGTTACAAAGATATCACTGATTTTGGACGAAATGAATAAAATAAATTTGATTAGGTCACCCCTATCAACAAATTTTATTAGAGTTTCTCAGACTGCAATGAAAATTTACTTGTGCCCATTCAACACTTACATAGCTTGTTTTTGCCCTTTTTAGTTCATACATAGCAAGCGGTAAATTAATATTATTTTGTACCATTACAAATATTTAATTTATAAATAGGCTTGTTAAAAGTTAATCTCCCAGTAATCGCATAACGTTAATAGATAATGAAAGATAGACCTGCCAAGTTATTTCAAAGTACTTAATCCAAATAATAAACCCAAGACACATAACAAACATACAGATTTTCTATCCATGACCTCCAACAATTACGAAATCCAACACAATATAAAGTAATGTCCCAAAAGAACAAGTTGGTGACCTCAAAACGAAGAAGACAATCTTAACTAACTAACAGGAAGTTACCGGAACCGGAAACACGTTCGCAGTTCAAACAGAACGTACTTACATAATGCAGGGCATAAGGGTCGGACTATAACTACTTAAGTCCACAACTTAATGCCCTACCATTGTTTAAGTAAACACGAGATAACTATTTGAACAAGCGAGTCACGCGGGTAATTTAAATAACGTGATTGTTAACGTTTAACTGTTTAATTTAGTAATTTTGCTTACATTACATTAGGTGTGTTGGAATAGTCTTATTGTGTTCCGAACTTGGCGGGGCACTGCCGTGCTTAGATTAAGTTTTCAATTACGTTGATACACACAGAGATTCTGATATTATATTAGAGGAAGTCAAAAGATTTGATGGCACTTAAACCATAAGTACTGCCTCCTTGATCATTTTCTTCAGATTTCTAAATATACGCATACAATTACACTAGGTTTATTGCTGCTTATTGTGATATGATAAAATAACTTCTTTTATTTACTGAATTTATTTGATGAAAAGATTGTTATGTTTTGTACTCCTGATAGAAAATTAATACAACAAATAAGCCATTTAAAAAATTTGGATTTGTTGCATTGTGTCTTTTGTCGCTGACCTTATTTATTGTAGTCCTAAGTCCGTAAGTAACGGACTTAGGACTACAATAAATAAAGTAACAATAAAACGTATATTAATACGTACTCCTACATTCCTCAGGCATGTCGCAGCATAACTTATCTGAACTTTTGTCTAGCTTTTGCTTATTTTAAACTATCTGTAGTTTTACTAGACTTAAGATCCTTATTCAAGCGTAATAAATATATATTTTATTTTGGTAATAATATGTTCTGGTCTTACTCATCGGTCTGTTTGGATGCACCTATCTAAAAAATGCTGAACGGATTTTATTATATTATAGATATTTGGATTGAATACTGACATCACTGTGTTGTATCATTAGTATAATATAAGTATTTCCTAATTTATTATTTCAGAAGAACTGGTAAGAAAATTATAATGTGGATCGGAACATTATTAGTTTCAAATGACACCGTAAATATTGTTTGTACCCCGATACTACAAACATTTAAGTATTCAGTATCCACATAGCCTAGGACTATTACCAGTTAACTATGATAAAGGTACCACAACAAATAATAATTTCTGTAGACAACATACCATGTAATGAAAAATTCTAAGTCAGCATAATAAGTAGGCTAATAGTTTTAGAATTAATGGGTATAGGTTTTGATGATTATTTTTCATGACAAATCTTGAGATTACTTTGCTCTGGCATTAAGATGTTTTGAATAAGCTTCTGAGGAGGTAAGAGCGCTGCTTATTTCATAACACAGGGCCTCTGGACCACTTTATTTTGGGAAGCACAGACTAAACTCTATTTTTATATTGATAAAATGTATGGGAATAATAACAATACAAAAGAAAATTGGGAACATTTACATAGATCTAAATTAAAATGTCAAAACGCAACAATGGGGTTGCGGGTGTCCATGGGTGGCGGTAATCGCTTACCATCAGGCGAACCGTCTGCTCGGTTGCCCCTATTCCATAAAAAAAAAAAAACATACAATCCACCTCGTCTAGACTAGAGACTAACAGAACCCTAAAGCAATCTCTTACCGCGGCGTGTCGAGTCTTTACTTACAGCGTACCTACTCATACGTAACCGCTATAATGTTTTCTTTCAATTGCCTGAAGTTTCGATACTGTAGCGGGGTACGTGTCCTTGGATTCAAAAAAGCATTAAAGGCGCAACATTATTTAAGGGTCTGGTGAGAAAGGAGTTATCAAAGAAAAAAAAAATTGTTTATCGAAAATAAGTGTTAATGTTATTAAATACATTTCTTTCTATGCAAACCTCTTAAATATGTGCAGTGACGAGCACAAAGATTTGCACTTTTTAAACTCCATATAGGTACGAACATAGTTATCTGAATAATACATAAATAATAATGAATGTCTGTGTGTAGAAAGAAATGTTCTTCTATCTATGTAACATAATTGATTATTTTAGTAATACACGCTAGAGATAATATAGGAGAGTTTTTAAAAGTCTAACATAACATAACATAGCATCACGCATGTATTCCCCGAAGGGGTGGGCAGAAGTGTACACGATTGTACACCCACATTTCACCAATGCTGTTATTAAGTCCCATGTAATAGGTGGTGAGCCTATTGCCATGAACCGGATACAGTACCAAACTCCGGGCTGCTACTGAAAATTTCCTAACAGAAAAACTCGATAACACTCTGCCCGACCTGGGAATCGAACCCGAGACCTCCTGCTCAGCAGTCGCGCTTGGGACCACTAGACCAACGAGGCAGTTTGTAACCTATTACAATTATATTATACCATTTTAAAAGTTTGTGTTGACATATTGGTGCTCGTAACTGCAGTACACCACAAACTACCATAATTTTATCTAGTACATCCAAATTTAGCCTGGGCAAAAATAGCTTAGTGCAAAAAGGCCGTCCATTGTTCATATAATCTTATTGTAATATCCTGTTCTGTTTGTTTTAGCGGCGAGCAATAGAGAGTTTAATAAATCTCAAAAGAAGTCTTCAGAGACCAACGGCTGGATGGACAAATTACCTGTAAAGTGCCTCTAGTATCCTCCACTATATGCGGGACGAGATGAAGTGTGGCCCAGCATTCGCATTTAGGAGAGTGTAACACTCTACAACCCGGCTTGACATCTTGCAGTAATGCCATAGGTTAATAATAGTAATAATGATAAATCACAAAAGACGCAACACGACGTGGGAGAAAGCTTGAAGTACAAGACTAATTCAGTGTACAACCTTCTTAATATTATCGAAATTTTATTGCGACCACCAAAACACATGACAAGCGAGTAGAGCATATGGTCATATCTCCCAACATTGTATTGGAGCCGCATTATATTCCGTGTTATGTTCGGAATTACACGCTTAGGGCAAGACACGATAGGTGGAGGCAACATAGTTCGACTTCGCTTTGTTGTCCTAATTCCAAATGAAGGACCGTCATATATCTATCAAGCTGTCTATTATAAGCAAATATATTATAAAACTTACGCCACAATGTACAAAATGACCATCATTTCGATGTCCGAAATAGCCAATACTGCAAGTTGGCTTCTAACCAGACGATAAAACAAGGCATATTGCATTGAAAAAGTCACATTGAGAAACGTGACCTTATTGTCAAACTTTTATGATTGTATATCCACCATGGCCGAACTCATGCCGATTAAAAACACACCATCAATCACTAACATTTACTCCCTAGTAAAAAGTGAAAGTCGCTTAAGGGCTAGCAGTTGTATTCGCCGCAACCCCAGCCGTTGGAGGCTGGTCCATCAAAGGTATCAACGGACTTCGCCAAATACACCTTCCTCACAAATTTGAAACACCGAGGTAAAAAGTTTGTCTACCTCCTCCCGGCAACAAAGAAACACTATATAAATTCAAATTCATGCAGTAAGCTGTGCAGATATACCTACTTGGAGTTTACAGACAAGATCAAACATTTTAGTAAAAGAATCTACTTAGTAAAATTGAATGTTAACATTTTCTGGAACGGTCATAAGGTCAACGGTCGATTAGGTAGATGAATTTAATATATCTTTTGTAATTTGTTTGTATTTTCCGTGGGTGAAATAAATTGCCTAATCGATTACTTCACAACAGTAGGTAACATCGTTCTGTATTAAAAGAACATTATAACTTATAATAATTTAGCAAACAAACACTGTCTTATAATTGTACACTAACGTTTCCTTTGTATAAAGTCAAATATTAATAAAAGCTTGAAAAATAAAGCAGAAAAAAAACAAGTTCTCACTTCACAATCACAATCAAGCACAATTACTTCCTCGTACCTGGATAGGTAATAGCGTGATATGAAAGCCCCACAAAGCGACAAGAGTTAGTATACCAAATAACAATGGTCACTAGCTGTGAAAAAGGTCTCTGTCGGTGTGAGGATAAATGCGAAAAATTCGAACCATTTGAAATATGTGACACAGTAAAAATAAGAGCCGTTATGTGCCCTATCAAAAAAAAAATGTCCGATATTATACTGCAACAATTTCCGATATTCTTTAAGTACAACCCTTTAATCTCGTCAGCTTTGGAAGTAATATACTAGGCAGGTATAGACTTTAATTATAACTATTGGTGGAGAAGTTCAATTATGAGTTCCGCCCCCGACCTTTAAACAACAAAGAACTTTTCACTCCTGGAATCATCAAATAGTTTTCTAAACACCATTTAATTATTTCTAATGGCTATTACACTATATCAAAGTAAAATACGCCGAAACGTTTGGAAAATTCGCAACAATGGAATTTTGGCAATTTCCCATTTAATAGAATTCACGTTGGCAGCACAATCGCTTAGGAATTCGCCGAAGGCACAAATTCGCTGTTGTCTACTTGTTTTAGTTGGGTTTTTAACTTAAGAGCTGTTTTTCGGTCCATTATCTGTATGGATTTAGTGGAAACTAAATAAAGTACGCTTCCTTTGGATAAAGCCTGTACTTCGTGTTACGAAATCTGTATTGACATCCTATTTATTTGTTTGTTTGTTGAGTTCACGTATAATCCAGTTAGCATTGTTAATAAACGTCGGAATTGCGCCGCAGGAATACACATTTTGTACTCCAAACGTAAGCTCCAATTATCTTTTCGTTGCCGGTAGTGGCATATTTTATGTAGGTAGGTACCTATTTTACAAAGGGTAAGGGCTTCACAGTCCTCAACTGATAGGGATAAATATAAAAAAAAAGTTAAAATATACATGTACCTATGTATATTAGCTACAAAGATAAACCGAATAGTCTCTTGCGATTTAGGAAACACCAACAAAAACATTACGATAGCAAACTTAATTTAACTACATCTAATAAGTCACCGAATAAGTTTGGTATTGGACTGAGATATTCACTAAAAGTGAAGTTCGTGGTCTGACCACAACAAAGGCGAATGATTGAGAACTTAATTAATTCGTGCCCTCGATCCGTGAGGAGTTTTTAATAGGATTTCAAGGAAATCTGTACAAAACGGTGTTCCTCTAAATGCAATTAAATTATTCATAAAATATCAATTTGTAGAAAAACAACACAACATAGCAACACGCCTGTATCCCCCGAAGGAGCAGGCAGAGGTGTACGCAGTTGTACAGGCCCGAACTCAAACATGATACATTTGCACTTTTTAAACTCTCAATACTCCAAACTAATAGTGTACGTCTATGTGTAAGGAATGATTATTTTATCAGTGTTACATACCTACCTAATTATCTTAGTAATGCACCTTATAATTATTGTCGGAGAGTTTTTAAAATTTTGTGTTTTCATATATTTGCTCGAGACTGTACAAGTGTACACTCACATTTCACCGACGCTATTATTAAATCTCATGTAATAAGTGGTGAGCCTTATTCCATCTACCGAGCACAATTCCCTCAACAACACTTGCCCGACCCGGGGATTGAACCCAAGACCTCATGCTCAGCAGTCGCGCTTGGGACCACTAAACCAACGTGGCAGTCAATTTGTAGAAGCCGTTAGAATAGCACCATAATTTAATTGGGTCCGTGGTGCGTTTGTGAAAATTTTTCGAGAACCTTTTTTCATACTTTCTCTTTATGGACCACTAGGTTTTATGTGAGGTCACTTTATCATCTAAAGTTATTTTGTTGTAGTCGTGAGTAATTCTGTAAGCTTTTGCCTAGTAACATTAAGCTGTACATTATGTCCTAGTGATCGGTTAACACTAGTTAAATGTGCAGTGGGTTCGTGGCTTTGATACCTGCACCAAGCAAGTATTTGCGTAGTGTATCTACAGATTATTGTTCCGTGTTTGTGTTTGACAATGCGCATTTAAGATTCGCGTTTATAAACGTACCCACAATATAAGATAAATTCTTACCGAGTAGCTCTACTAATCCAGATGTAAAAAAAAACTCCTCGTTTGACATTGCAAATATGTCAGTTCGTACTTTTGAATGCTATGGATGGCTAAAAAATTATAATTATTTAAATTGAATTCTTAGGATGTAAATACGCTTCGAAATTGAAAAAAGCATGATTTAGGCAAATTTATTTTTAAGATTATCTACGCATGGTTTATTTGACATTGGAATTGGATCGGAATTGAAATTTATTTCAATAGTACGTAGTCTTACTAATTATTTTCGTTTTCTAATACATGTCCAAAAACAACATCATACGATAGCCACAAAAATACATAGCTATAACCCAATTTTACAAACACGTATCCGGTACAAACTCAAAAGCACAAATGTTACACCCACAAAAAGTAACGTTGGCAATTTAAAAGAAGCTATTATACGTACAAATTTATTTAGTCATGACGTTTCACAGATTCTGGTCACGTTGGCGGGTACAATTCATTTTTATGATGTCGGGGCATCAGCTGGGCGGCAAGCGATATGCGCAGTGAGCTACGATTGTTTGCCCCGTTCAGTTTGCATGCAAACACTGGCTTTGGAATAGGTATTGGTAGGAATATAGGGAGATGCGTACATTCATCCGTTGTGTTGTAAAACTGAGTTGTGTGTTTTAATCTTGAAATTCTAATTTACGTTCTTTTGTAGAGCGTTCTATCGATGATAATTTTCGTAAACCTTTATGCAGTCAAGCTCACGATATCTGAAAAAAAAATGGATATGGAAATTATTAACTATTTCAAGGTCTAAACTTGTATTCAAATCTACATACTTTCATGAATGTACTGAACTTATTTCGACCAATCAAAACGAATCACTCTATTACCTCCATTTCAGATAGTTTCTAGTTCGTGTTCCTCTGCTCTCTAAGTAAAAAGTTCTGAAGCCAACCGACTGATTTATTTATGAGAATCCTTCGCAGATGTTTGTCTGTTTCATTTTTCCGTTACTATAATAGAATATAAATCATATTATTTTGCGATTATTCCCGCGGCAACTGATCGGATAAAAATAGTATGTTCCTGAGTGAACGGAGATCAAAATCATATTACATTTTCGGCAAATGGGTTTATGTTTGATTGTATTACTATTGGTCGTACGATAAACCCGAAAAAGGACTATGGTTTCGTATTGCGCGTAAAGAATTGATATAGGGATCTTTTAATGTTGTCATCACTAGAGCTACTGCTGAGTGTGACATCCTGAATTTGATTCCCGGGTTAGGCCAAAACTCAGCAATAAGAGAAAATCAACTGCATACCTACTATTCTCTCTCTTATAATTTATCATAATCAATCAATATCAAAAATATATTTTACATACATATAACAAATGCTCTGCCCTCTAAAAGGGACAAAATATCCTCAACTAAAAATCCAATTCCTCAAACTATTCACTTTGTGTCAATGTAAAATTGAAATGCAAATAAAATTCCCAATTTAAACATTTGATAGGTAAATCTTTGAAAAGCATTAACACATGCTTAGCGAACCTTAAAGTTATAATTTTTGTGTAAAAAGTATACATTCGCGAGCAAAATTCGAACCTGCGCCTCCCGGATAAATATTCCTGGCGCTCTGACCACTAAGCCATCTCGACCTCTGCTCACCACCGCGAATTTTTCGTCCACATTTTAATACGTCTTTTGGTGACATCATTGCTATCTATTCAGTCCCTATACAGGTGACTGACGTATTTTTCTTATCACAAAAATTATAACTTAAGAGTTCGCTACGCATACGTTAATGCATTTGAACGATTTATCTGGAAATATATACTTAATAGGTAAATCATTTAAAAAAAGATAAAAATTTATAGGTACTTAAATAAATCGCCACTCATTACGACAACATCGCATACATCTTCTGAACACAGATTTTACCTGTCAAATAGAAGAGAAATGTATGACATAATGTGTAGGAAAGCCAACCCCACGGGAAAACTTGAAAGATAGTATCCGTCAATCATTCCTCAGGTGCTAGACGTTGGCAGTAAACTTCTTGACTCGACTGCCTCGTTGGTCTAGGTCCCAAGCGCGACTACTGAGTATGAGGCCTCAGGTTCAACTCCCGGCTCGGCAGTACTATTTGGTTTTTCTGTTAGGAAATTCTCAGTAGCAGCCCGGAGCTTGGAATTGTGCCCGGTAGATGGCAATAGGCTCACCACCTATTCAATGGGACTTAATAACAGCATTGGTGAAATGTGGGTGTACAACTGTGTACACCTCTGCCTACACCTTCGGGGAATAAAGGCGTCATGCTATGTTATGTTCTCAACAAACAATAACACAACAAGTTAAAAACCAGCGTCAGAAACTAGCGGTCTGGCATTTTGCTGAACTGGACCTTTTTGGCGCAGCCGTGACGCACACAATACCCGCTAACTACTTATCCTTATTGTAAATTTATGTCTTTTGATTGTGTCCTTACTGACTGTGTCAAATAAACGTTTTTCTTTCTTTCTTTCTATCATATTCTACACATGGATAGAAAAAAACTTTGGTAGAAAACTTTCCTAATATAGATAAATCTTTCAAACGCATTATTGCATGCGTATTGAACTTTAAAGTATATATAACATGTTGTGGAAAGAAAAATACGGTATTAAAATGGGAAGAACATTTCGGAGTAATGAGCAGAGGTCAGGATAGGTTGGTTCGCAGAGCGCCTGAAGTATTTATCCAGGAGACGTGGGTCAAATCCTGCGCATGACCGTATTTTTTTCCACATACATTTATAAATTTAACATTCCCCGTACTTTACCAATTCGGGGGATGCTTTTTCCCTCCTTGCCTCGAGGTTTAAACCTCGCTTGCCGTCGTATTTTTTCTCTATATTTTACAAAAAGATACTGCAGTTAAAGTTTTAATTAAGCTAATTAATATACAAATAAAAATTCTTGAGGAGAAAACGGTCTGTATGATAATAAACAATAAGCAGACCCGTGCTACAAACACCCTCCACACACCCTTAAAAATCAACATTAACACTGAATTAGCGAATATAGTGTAAAAAGTGACCAATAAACGTCAAAGCCTCGAATCCGTACCGAAAAAAGATTGTATTCGAAACGCATTTCTGACAAAGCATCACCAACAAAAAAACATTGTTATTCACAATGGTCCTCCGAGCAAAATGTCTGACTTCAATTAACGATGACACGATTTATATTCATCCTGTGGATTATCCAGCTTTGCCTCTGTTTTATTTGCATATTTATCACTGTAACTTTATTTTGTTCTTAGTCGTTGGAATACACAATTACTCTTGGTGTTGAATTAATTCGCCTGTCTTTTTACATCCAATTACTGCGTCGTTTATGAAGCAGCTTTAATGAAATATTTCATATTTTAGCGAGATATAGAATGACGCAGCTCTGAATTTAATAATTTGGTACGAACACAAAGACAAATCTTTTGCAACAAAATTTTACAATATTATACACTGGACTTTCTATATTTTAACATCAACATTATTAGTTGAGGTTCGCCGATTACCGCGTGGCCTTATATATTTATAACCACATTGGGAGCTTAAATCTGCTTAATCACATATCAACTATAAAATAGAAACGTATTTTAGACAATAAAATTTAAATAATTATTGCATAATTACACAGGTCACTCAAAACACCGAATACTAGAATTACAAACCCAAATCCGAATGTATGCTCTAGACATAATATCGTCACAACTTAGCTCGAATTCCAAAGCCAAAGTAACAGTAATTTATTCCCTAATATCACACATATGTAGGAGCTTAAACCTTCAGATATGTGCCCGCAATGCGGATTACACCGTGTCGATTCGTGTCAACGCAACTCAATAATTCATCAGATCGAAATGGGTCCGAATACGACAAATATAATTTAGATCGATGGCTTATAGTAGGTACTTCGTTATGTTAGTATCGTTGCTGAGATGCCTATGTTACACACTAGAGATGCCTTACAGATCCATAGTCAAGGTGAATGCAGATGATTTGCGTGGCATTTCACTGTTAATGACATAAGCAAATGCATGTCTCTGTATATCGATGTTCGAGAATTTGACGCATCGTGAGGTGCGTATACTTCATCCAAGTGTGCATATATTTTTTTAACATTAGCGGGGACGATCTGGAACTTCATCATTTTAATGTTCAATCCCTTTATATTGGTATCATCTTTCACACAATTAATACATCGTTTCACTCTACTATTCATATTTTTTTTTAAATCTATATTGAACTTTTTGGGGCTTTCTCCTTTGCCGTCAAAATGTTCAAACACAAACCGTTGTTCACGTATCGGCATCGCAAATAACTCCTAATAAATAAGGGAACCTTCGTAAGAAAAATAACTACTCGATAAGTCCAAAATAAGTGCAAAAATGTTGCCATTCCGAGCGGCTGTAGACGTTCTGCTCAGCAAAAAGCTTTCCCGAAAAGTTTGGCGCACTAGACTTGAATTCGTAATGCAAAAGATTATCAAAAAAGATGTTATCGATTTAGGACAAACTCGACATTAAAATGTATGAAACTGGTTACAAGCTATGAATAAATATAATTTGCTGTACAAATTCTATGGTGAATTATCTTGGTAGGTAATAACTAATAACTTTGCTGCCTAATTTATACGTGATATAACTGAAAACTGTTATGAAATACTCTGTCGCAGGCCAGCGTTTAGAATTGTCCACGGTAGATGGCAATATGCTCACCATATGGGACTTAATGTACGTACAACTGTGTATGTACATCCTGTGTTCGCCTACTCCTTCGGGGAATATAGGCATAATTCTATATTATGTTAAGTTACATGTACATTGTGTGTTATTTATATCTGTCACTTCATTGATTCTTTAACATTCAAAGGTTAAGTTTTAAGATCGATCATTGATACAGCAATAATATCTCAGAGACCACAATTATATTCTTTCATTTACAAATATTTCAAGCCATTTTAAATTAATCATAATCTACCATAGTTCACTCAAAGAAAAACATTGAATAATGAATGTTAATGTATGCTCCTTCTTGAGTTGAATGAACTTGTAGAAACAACGAAACGTGATAGAAACAAAACGTAACTCTTAACAAGCTTACAACAACTTAATACAGTTGATTCACTGAATACAAGTTGGCTTGGAAAGTATATCCACAAGATGAAATTTACTTTTTTTGTGGCGAACGTTTGGAAGAACAAAGTGGTTTAAATATTCTTCTTCTTTTTTTAATGTTATGGAGTGGCCTATGGACATCTGTAATACCAAGGGCATCTCAGATGCGGTGCCTGCCCTTATCAAAGAGAACTCTATTTAATATATTTTTCTCCGGAGGAAGCCTATTCTACAAGTCGCAGGTACGTGGTAAAAAAATCGAGTAAAACGCGTTGTGTATGATATCCACTCATATACAATGTGTGAGAGAGCCTTTTCGCGATGACGAGATGACCTAGTAGAAGCGTGAAGGAGGTTGAATAGCTCTTCAGAACACTCCCCGTTATAGTATCTATAAGATAGGTTCTTATCATCATTCATTCATATATCAGTATGCAACCTAGTAACAAAGTTTAAATGTTTTATATGTATATCTTCTTGGTTTGAATCGTCCGTAGGCCCCTGACATGCTTTTATATACTAGCAAAATAAAAACATCGCGCCGTGCTGTTTTTTGTACGATGTTTTGCTTAACCGTTTTGAGCTAGTGATCATTTTTAACATCATTTTTCATAACAGATACAAAAAGAGAGACTACAAAAAATACGTCTCTTACGTTCAAACCTGTGACTCTTGCCAGTCCAACGGCCATACCAGTAGTACTGAACGGAATGATCACCTTATCACACTGATCTATCGATCCTATATAACTAATCAACTTTTGACTGCCTCATTGGTCTAGTGGTCCCAAGCGCGACTGCTGAGCATGTCAGCAGGTCTGGCAGTCTGAGCAGGTCCTGGATAAGGATAAGTCCAAGCGTGACACTATGTATGTAACTTTTGAAAGCTGATATCATCATAATTTTGACTACGTATCTTATAGAAAAATTACTACGTTACCATTCTAAAATCACACACACTAATAACCTTTCCTAGGTATCGGAACATCCTTATTTATTCTAGACAGTCTGCGTCAAACGTTCCTGCCGCTATGAACACGACGCGTATTTCTGTGCAGTAACCAATTAGTAGCGAACTTGAGATGTGACAGGGGCTGACAGGGGTGCGGGGTAACCCTATCTTCCTTAGATGTTTGACGAAAACTAGCATTATGATACAGTTAAACTAGAAATTAACGAACCGAAGCCTCAGTATATTTTTCTAAAAGATCATTGAGACACATACTTGACGTAAAATGGGGTCAATAGGAATCCAGGGGTGAACAGGGAGTTTTCGACACGAATTTTCTCGTTTATGGTGATATTGGGAATCCTAAGGAAACGCATGATGATAATATCGTAGCTTGGTTTATTTGATTCAAATAATTACAGCTGTTGCGATGAAACAAATACACGAGAAATTCAATATTGTTAGGTAACTATTTTCTTCTGTTGTTCAATCTTGTGGTGATCCATTCACCCCGGGATCCCTATTGACCCCATTTGAATGTACATAAGTGTAATGATTTACATATTGTATATTATAATACAAAGATATTTATTTGATCATAAAAACTAGTAAGCTTGCTATTGTAGCGTTTTAAAATCAATTTTGTAACATAATCGTTAGTCTGCAGCCAGCCCCAGCGTATCCATACAAATACATTTATAATGGAGTACTTCGGTAAAACCGATTCACAGTAATGGACGGCTAGCTAAGTAATATACTGGCAATAGCAGTATTCCGTTTATGTAACTTTAATATTTATTTGTAAATAAAAGGGTTACTACAACACTAAAAAGTGTTGGAATACTAGAGTACATTTCTAGAATATTATGGGTAAGGAATCACCGTTTTATTGAGAACTGATAAGTAACAATTTCGTTATCATTCAATAATCAACCTTATATCAATTAGATCAGTATACATATCCAATTGCTTGCCGTTCCCAAATAATCACCGGATCTATTCAAACAATTATTTACCAATCTAGCATTCCGACACTCACCAAATGCGCAATTCCAAATCCACACTGTAGCGGTACAGGGCACACAAACGCGTCAATGACCACTCAATCAACGCAAGTTTTACCCGCGTCACATCCATCGGATCACGCAATTAATTTAGAAGGTCAGCCGTCTCTGTTTGCTTTGACAACCCCTGTAATCGAGTTTCGAGCGGCGCACACTCCCAACGGCTGTAAATCATTAAATTTAATTCCGACGCGACGTTTGCATTTGAGGCCAGTCTTGCGCTAGTCCTAGCTGTTATATTGACGTGTTTGGCTCTCGCTCGTGCGAAATTAAATTCTCTTCCCACGGTTTTTCCTTAAAATGTTTCAGATTTGGAGATAGATATGTGCAGATACGCATTTTTTTTCTGTCATGTGCATGTTGAATATTAATTGTATGTTTAGGATTATGTCTGAATTATCGGACATAATACTGTTTGCAGACGATACTTCCCTCATTTTTAAAATTAACAGAAAAGACCGTGAAGTAGTTGCCGTAAATGACAGCTTAAATTCGTTATCGAGATGGTTTGCTGCTAATAATTTGTTACTGAATACAAGTAAAACGAAATGCTTAAAATTTTCTCTACCAAATGTAAATCAGGTTGAATCGAATATAATTCTTGACGGTAGCAAACTTAACACAATTAATGAAACCGTTTTTTTTGGGTATCACTATTGACTCGAAACTGCAGTGGAGCCCTCATATCTCATCACTTTCATGCAAGTTAAGCTCTGCAGCATTTGCAGTAAAAAAAATTAGACGCCTCACAGATGTAGCTACAGCTAGATTAGTGTACTTTGCTTATTTTCATAGCATTATGTCCTACGGCATTCTGTTGTGGGGATCAGCGGCCGAAGTGGACTCAATCTTTATTTTACAGAAAAGGGCAATTCGTGCAATCTACGAAATGGGCCCTCGTGAGTCCATAAGAGATTTTTTAAAGAAATTAATATTCTTACACTACCGTCACTTTATATTTTTGAAAATATTATGTATGTCCGAAAGAACTTGCAAAAATTTAATATAAACAGTGACTTTCACGACATAAATACTAGAAACAAACATAAAATAGTAGTGCCGAAATTTAGATTAACTAAAACAAATAAATCACATTTAGGCAATGGTATACGCTTCTATAATAAGCTACCAAAAATTGTCACAGATCTCACGGGTAAAAAGTTTAAATCACATGTTAAATCGGTTTCTTATAAAGAAAGCTTATTATAAAATTAAAGACTACATTGATGATAAGGAAGTGTGGCATTAACTATTTTTCTGCGCATGTGGCTTCCCTGGCGATTAGTAGTTTCTACTAAAAGTCAGTATAATTATTCGTTTCTAAACTTTATGTCACTGACAATGTTTTATTGACTTGTCTTGACAATGATATCAATTATTCGCTTGAATTTACAAGTTTGTCATTTCCATTATAGCACCATTGCACTGACATTGTATCTAAATTTATTAGTAAAGATAGTCGTTCCAACATCACCATATTATAAATGCGAGCTCAATGTAGTCATTAATGTTCTAGAACTTGAGTCTCTGAAGAAATTGCGTTAACCTGTGTTTCTTTCACAGATGGCATTCTTAGTATCGGGGTTGCTCAGTATATTTTTTTTTTATATATTATTTCACGCATTAACCTACATTGCTCTCGGATATTTCTGAACACAAAAATGTAACAAAGCAAGACTGTACTTATTATTTATTTAAAAACGAGTGTCTATGGAGTTTCTTGCCGGCTCTTCTCCATATGATCAACTTTTTGGAACCGAGCAACTAGAATCATTTGACGTTTCTTAAGTGCATGTAATTTGACTATTTGAAATAAAAACCTTTTGACTTGACTTGACTTGACTAGACTTGACATGTTACTGGGAAATATAGATTTGCAACTTTATACTGGTCAGCCAAAATTTTACTCTGTACGTTACAGTTGAGCTGATTCTGATCCCATCAAAAACATTTCATGTAATGTTAGTTGCCAAGACTCCCAAGTTCATAATGTTTTCACTGTTAAAAAGTTATGATATCTCTAGTAGAGCCAAACTCATGGCTGATTTGTTTTACGCGTAATAGTGTGCGACGCCTATCCAAAGTCTATATAGCTCTACGTGCTCTTGACTGTTCTTCATTTACAAATAATGAATAACAAATAACTCTACATATAAGCCCTGACACATCTCGGCTAAAAACTATGGCTCAGTTACGACCGACAGCTTTTTTCCATCGAACATAGAAACAAAACAGAATACCGTAGAAAACCATTAGGGAATCATTTTCTCCGTTAAGCCCATAAGTTGACCGGAAACGATCACAAATTGAGTTCCTTTTCTCAATCATTGTTTTAAATCGCACATGGCGTACTTTGTACTACAAACCTAAAAAACAGTGTATTTGTATTTGGCCATATCTACGTATGTTTGCGTTTCAAATCATATGAACAAAACAAACACTATTTGTACCTACTTAATGAGTAATAGTCGATCCGCCAGAGATAAAAATTGGAACGAATAAATACAGGCGAGTCAACAGAAAAAGCGTACGGACACAAAACCTTTTACCACATATTTTTACGTGGAACAAACAAAAGCAGAACATTATCCCCTCTGATTCATGTCATAGATAAAATCTATTTGTCTGAGTATTTCACTTTGATCTTTGTTTATACCAAAGTGTGGATCTGAATCCGTATTGCAAACTTCTGAATCTAACTTATCTCATCTTATGTTGGTTGGATTCAATCAAATTCGGTTTTCTATTGATTTTAACTCTGCCTTCTGATGTTTAGTTACTTCAGGTTTGAGATTTCGCCTATGAATAATTTACAAGTACATACTTTTACATTTACATTACTACATAGTAACAATTATACAAACTCATCGTCCTGCCAAATAGTGTCTGGACTTTAAAAGAGACCTTGACTTCTGAGTTTGTTTCGGTATTTCTTCTCAGAGATGATCAGAAGTAAAATGTCACCACAGCGCAGTTTAAAAATATGTTTTTTTATTTATGTTATTAATTTGCATGTCGCGCTGTAGCAAAACGTATCGGGATCTATATATTTATATTAAAATATTTTTTATTTATACCATCTGTAATGTACCCACATTATATGCAAATAAACATATTTCATATATTCTAAAAAATAAATAAAAGTAAACCTGTATTTGTGGATGGGCAACTGCTATAAACATTTAGCACGTCTCCGTGCTTCGGAGGGCACGTTAAACTGTAGGTCCCTTCTGTTGTTAATTTATAACAGTTGCTAAGCCGAGCTAGAGGCCTATAAGTGGCGTGAACAAGTCTTATACTAGGTTGTTAGATTTAACAATCGATACATATACATTATTTACGCATTAACACATATGTAGCGAACTCAAAAGTTAGAAATTTTTGTATGAACATACATACGGTCGTGAGAAGGATTCAAACCTGCACTCCCGGATAAATACTCCAGGCGCTCTGACCGTTTAAAACATCTCGACCACCGCTCACTACCCTGAATTCTTCTTCCACATTTTATATTTTTGGTTCCGGCGGTGCAGCTAATGTCGCTGCGATTTAGCTAATGAAAGAAGATCCCAGTAAGAGTCCGGCACAACATCCACAATAGATTTCCACCCAAGAAAAAGAAAATGATCTTTTTTTTGCAATGTCTAAAATAGAAACCTCATAAAGTTATAATTTTTTATGGCAGAAGTTCATTAAGCATGCGTTAAAGCTTTTCAAAGATTTATCTGTATTAAAAACCTCATATTACAAACCACGTCAAATGCAAATAGCAAAAATTTACATATTGTTAATAATTTGAAAAGTGAACATTTGCTTTTTTATTTATAACAGCAATGTATATTTATTCATTAACGCTGTTATAAACACAAATCACTACGATTTATTCATGTTTGAAACCATGTACTGATTAGTATTAATTTCACTCAACCGACCGGCTTAATTAGTTAAATTTAAATAAAATCATTCGCATTACTTTATATCAATGTTCATTTGATTGTTTCCATTAATTTTATATAGATGACTAATGGGTATTTTATGCAGCTTATGTTAAATGTATTAACATTCATTAGAATTGAAAAATGACAAGTATAGGCCTTCATAAAAAAACTGCTTAACAATATTCCATAAAAACTTATCGAGAAGATCCGGTACCATAACTGAGATTTTGGCGTCGATGAGACTCAGAAAGAAACCATTATGCGTAGCTGCTGTTGCGACTGGCCCAACTCCTAGCCAAATACAAAATAACAAATCAAAAAACATCACAACCCGATTTTTTTAATACTTCAAAAATAAAATCCTCTACACATAAAAAACGAAACACCTACCGGATCCGATGGTAATATAGTTGGAAACACTAGTGAGCAGCGGATCGTACCGTACGCCGTGCGTCCAGTGTCGCGGGAACCCAGAGCGGTCACGTATTGCTACATCGTACGGCTCCAGGCGATACACTGTTTAATTTGGGACAAAGGACCAGAGATGCGCGGAAAGCGGACAAAAGAGTGTGAGTTAGATTTACTCAACTATGAACAATTAAATTTGTGGTTGGGTGAGGATCATTGGGCTTAAGCAACGCCGGGCGGTGTCAATCTGTAGATGGTGACCGCTACCACCATTTTCCTCTGGGCGTCTCCGTGCTTTAGGAGTCAGAAAATATCAGTCGATATGCCAAGTCAGAGGCCTATGGGTAGGTTAAACAACTCTAGGTTGACTCTTAAACACACAAAAGAACAAGGAGAGCAACTGGACGCATGGAGTGGCCAACAACATTGTCGTAATATAACTGTGCATGTCCGAAGTTCGGCTTTCCGCAAGTCCGCGCAGGTACAGTTGTATAGAAAAGTGCTAAAATATAAATAAAATTTCTTAGAAAATTTTACAAGGCCGCGATACATTTATGGCATCGACTGTTCTCGGCCCCCGAGCGAGCGAGACAGATATATTGACGGAATATAAAGGAGTGAGTGACATGGCACGCTGTTACTGCACCTTCCAGATCGCGCATGCGTCTTACCAATTTTATCGTAAAATTGAGTACCGCGCAGCGTAGGCACTAGCGTACAACTTCAGACATGCACAGGTATAATATGACAACCATAAAAGCGACACATTAATATTTGGAATAACAAGAGATGCTCGAAAAACGGACCATGACCGTTACACATCTATAATTTTGACAGCTGAAGTCATTTTTTATTGCTGGGAGCCGAATCAGTCACGTAATTCTACACAACAAATAGCTAAAGGCCATACATGTCTACTTTGAAACAATGGACTAGACACAATATACCAGCGCATAAAAGGAACGCATTAATGCTGTTACAAGTACTCAAAGCTTATATGTATGACTGGAAATTGACGTAATTCCCTTTTTAATTATAGTGGAAATATTAGAAAGAAAGTTTTGAAAAATCCTGAATATTCTTGTCAAAATATTCAGTATCGGAACGTACGCGTCCGATGTCGTGCGAATCCGGAGCGGTCACGTATTAACTACATGGTTCCACTCCAGGCTAATACTCTGTGTAATATGGGCAAGGAATGCGCGGAAAGCGGATTTTAAGAGTTACAATTACATAATTTATTTATATTTATAACTGCCTCGTTGGTCTAGTGGTCTACGCGACTGCTGAGCAGGAGGTCTTGGGTTCGATTCCCGGGTCGGGCAAAGTATTATTGAGTTTTTCTGTTAGGAAATTCTAAGTAGCAGCCCGGAGTTTTAAATTGTGCCCGGTTGATGGCAATAAGCTCACCACCTATTACATGGGACTTAATAACAGCATTGGTGAAATGTGGGTGTACAATTGTTTATACTTCTGCCTACCCCTTCGGGGAATACAGGTGTCTATTTTATGTTATATTTATAGTATAGCAATTTTTACATTGTCCGTTGATGGTGGCGGTCAGAGAAAAATGATTATTATATGGTGAACATACATATTCATTATTAAAGCTGAAATTTGAAACAGGTGAGTAATGAACGCATCGAGACGACAACAAATTAAAGTAATGATTAAAAGTTATAACTGTTAAATTAAATCATAAAAAAAAAAACTTTAACGTCATTAAATAATATTTCAAATTACGTTTAAAGTTTATCACGTGCGTGTCATGCCAATATAAAACCTCCACGTCGGTCAGTAATATTAATTTACCCACTACCTTATAGTGATTGACTCACAAGTCTTTAATTAAACAATTTTCTTTTCTTAAGTTTCCCTTGTACTGGCCTTTTTATTGTAGTAAACCTGGTGATGCGGATAAGGGAGGAATAAACCGAGAAGTTTGACTACACCGTGTCCACATTAAAACTGTAAAGCGTACCAAAGGCGCATGCACTTACCCAAAAGCCAGCCAACTCGTCAACCTTCTGATATGCGCTGCATCAAGTCCCAAACACAACGTGATGGTTAAGTGCAGTGTCAAATTAATGAGCACACACAGTGACTAGTGCGTGCGTGGGGACAACGCGTTACTCAAAGCAAGTTCAAATGTTCGAAGAACACTTAGGAGCGGTACACAATCTATCGGCCTAGATGAGGAGTAGTGGCGGGAGACGCAAACTACGTGTCAGTGCGACACCAAATCACAAACGAGTGGAGATGCAGTTTTTTTTATTTTGAGGATCCGAGTGACAATTTCGAACTCTTTTGAGCGAAGGAGTGGTTTTTTTCCACAGAGGCGAGCGGAGTTGCGGACACCGTGATTAAGATTCGCACATACGCCCATAGATGGAGCTTTATCAATTAAGGGCGAAACGGCGTTTACAATACCTCTTGGTATTGTAAACGCCGTTTCGCCCATTCGGTTAAAAGTCATATCTATAAATTCTTACAGGAAGTATGAAAGTAATTATGCTATGAGAAACGATCTTCGACGTTATTTGGCACTATACGGTCTAACAGCTCCTGATGATGCCCCATGGAGGGGCGAAACACGTGTCGAGTATCTAGTTGATGTCGTGTTGGTGGTACAGCACTAGCAATAATAAAAAAGATAAAGGAATTAGAAATAATTCAACGCCGAGATCGGTTTTATCATCTTTAGGTTATTTTTGACAAAAATGGTTCTTTACGTTTCATCGATGTTTGCCCACCAACTCGCCTGATGGTTAGCGACGGTGTCGCCGAGGATGGAGCACGTATATCCAGAATAAATCTGTAAAGTGAATAGATTTTGGGAGAAACGACAGTTACTCTCCCACAACGATTGCACCGGACTACACGTAACACGACTAGGTCGCTTCACAGCATGGCTTCGTCTGGTGGATGGTAACCAGCCGCGACCGAAGCCTCCCAATAGTAAGAGTTGTGTTGCCTGTTTTGCACCACCCAGGAGCCACGTGTAGGGATTCCAGTTTACGGAGGCACTCGCTAACGACGCGGGCAACTCGGGCTGAGTTGCTCACGTCGTTAGGTAGCCAAAAAAAAGGTAATAATAGTTAGGTTAGTAAATAGGTAATAATTTAACTTAATAATAATTTAACTTTTTTAACTGCCTCGTTCGTCTAGTGGCTGCAAGTTCGGCTGTTGAGCTTGAGGTTCTGGTTTGATTTCCAGGTCTGGCAAAGTTTTATAGGGTTTTTCTGTTAAGAAATTCTCAGTAGCAGCCTGGAGTTAGGAAGTTGGTAGTGTGACACCCCCGTGCTTCGGAGAGCACATAAAGCCACCGGATGTGTAGCAGTGGTGACACGAGATATATTACATAACGTAATTTTCCCGACGCAACCACAATGAAATAACATCTGTTTAACACTAAACGAATATCAAAGATTACTGTCAACTTATAAGTAAATGATAAACTAAAACCAAAGGGAGTGAAAACATCCTATCTCTAACTGTCTACACAAACTTGCCCGTACGAAATAAAATTACATCCGAAATCCGAACATGAACGGGCCCAAGCGGCTAGTTGAGGATTTTAATAGAAATAAACTAATTGTGTTTAACTTTGTTTAATTAACCGGCTCTTTGACAAAGTCAACTTTGGAAATGTGAAACAGGACCTTCGTCTTAATTAATTTCAAAAGGGTTTATTACTTTAACTTTAGTTGTGTTTGTAGCCTCCGATTAACATAGGTAACAAAGGTTACCTGTGTCTTGTTCACGAGACAATGAATGATACAATACACGTAATTTTGGCCTCAATTGAAATGTTCGGGTCGAATGCGACAAAGCACACAATTACGGTTTACTTAAATCACGTTGTAAAATAATTCTGCTAAACTGAACAATTAAAAAGCTATGAATATGAGGGAAATGTTTTATTGTCGCGAAATACCAATTTATGCCTTATTATGAGTACTGTTATAATTATCTCCGTCCGTCAATTCGTCTGCCAGGATTCTATTTCTTAGCAACGGGTAGAGCTATCAATTTCAAATATATATTAACTAAGGTCCTTAGGAGGTTTAAATTATAGTTTTCTGCTTGGTTTTGATGAGTTTGCAAATATGCAAATATGTGACAAAGTAGGCTGTGCGAATATAATTTGTTTGTGTTGACTTAAAAAGTTTTTTTTGCACTTTCAAAGTAACGTATTTGATATTAAAAATAACATTTTCCCATTCTTAAAAAAAAATTTACCCTCAGACACACGGACTGTGGTATGTCCTATTAGGGCACAGTTTTTTTTTCTGAGAAGATCAAAAACAAAATCGGAGCCTTGTAACCCAAAAAAATATAATTTTGATGCTACAGAAAAATTAAAATTCTCAAATATTTCATACTAACTAACAACTACCGAGGCGACCTCGTGGTTAAGGCCCCGCCTCATAATACGCAGGTTGTGGGTTCAAACCTGACATTTACCAATGTGACTTTTTCTATGTCATTATGTACATAAGTACTTCCTTAGTAAATCTAAGATATCTCGAACATACTGTGGAAGAAAACATCGTGAGGAAACCTGGACTTAATGGTCTGAAATCGCCAATTCGCAGTGAGCTAGCGTGGTGATCAATGCACATGCCTTCTCCGTATAAGAAGAGGCCCTTGCCATGCAGTAGTAAAGCTATGGGCTACCTAGTTATGTTTATGTTATGTATTTCATATTAAGGTAGTCGCTCATTAATAATAATCAATGAAATGGTGAATGCAATAAAACTATTCGTTTCAATTTGTAACAAAACAAAGTCATTAATAATATTATTGAACAGCGTTCGTTCATTAAGTCATTTGTTTTAATTAATGTACCTGCCTTTTACCTCATAAAAGCGATCAATGGAAATTGTCAATAACAAAATTGATCGAAGGTTTCACATTTATTCATTAGTTATTTATCCTTTAACAAGCTTCACGCCTGTATCTCTAAAGAGTTCGGCAGAGCTGAGCCGAATGCTGTCGTACTCCGCACATTTCACCGCTGCCGTTTCTAGATCTCATATATCGGGTAGCTTATTATAATTTAGTATTATTTGTTTGACCCTCTTCATTATTGTTCAACGGTTATCACTTATCACACACGTGTATTCTTCGGAATCGTCTTCGAACGGAGGCCTTAGTCATGAGCTGAGCTCGCGGCGATGTCGCGAGTCAAACTAGTCGGGCAATCCCGAAGAATGCATGTGAGTAATAACCATTGAACAATAATTATTATGAATCTGTCTCACGAATGTTATTATTATATTGATACCTCTTGGTTGTAGATAACAGAAGTCTGTAGTCATACTTTAGGGGGTCAGTGTAACCATCTAAACGAACAGTTATTACCAAAGAATAAGAAAGAGCGAAAAAAAATCTGCTGGAATGTTCATATCTACTACGACATCCGACCAAAATGTTTAGAGCAACTGTTTTCTTTTTTCGCGTTGTCGACTGGCCACTTAATAAAATTTGTTCGTACATTACCCTCCTAAATTAAGACGTCTATAAGCGACTTGGTGATACAGATATACATTTACTTTAATAGGTTGACTCGTAAGCATCACCGCAAAGAAAGTTCCATCTAAACCGTTTGATTCTTCAACTGTATATAATCCATTAAAACATAGCATCATCACGCTGTATTCTCCAAAAGGGTAGGCAGAGGTGTACACAGTTGTACACCCACATTTCACCAATACTGATATTAATTAAGGTGAGCCTATTGCCATCTACCGGGCACTATTCATAACTCCGGGCTGTTACTGAGAATTTTCTAACAGAAAAATCAATAACACTGCCTGACCCGGGAATCGAACCCGAGACCTCATGCTCAGCAGTCGCGCTTGGGACCACTAGACCAACGAAGCACTTCCATTAAAACACACAAGTATATGTTATACTGCTTACTTCTTATCGTGTGGTGGAACTGTCTCAGAGAGTTCACACCGACAGTCGTTTCCAAAAAATTTGGTTTCTGCTTCTGAATCGTATACCCCAAGTAATAAACTTATGCACAGAAGCAGTACCTTCCTCTATAGTTTTATTATAGTATAGACTAACACTTCTTACAATTTTCCGGTGACATTATGTGTAATCAAGAATGCTCCACAATGTAAATCCTCTTCATTTTTATCCACATAATAACCGATATTTTTATTTCAAAGTAATGTTTTTACATAACTGCATACGAAAGCTAAGCTCTCGGTGGATAAAAAAATACGAGCAAACTGTCGTAACCGCAGTAATTAAGAGATTTATCCAGGATTTAACGGTACACACAGTCATCGACAGATAATCCAATATTCATTCAGTTAAACATATATAGTAGGTACAATAAAAACTTTCACGTTTAAAAATGTATCGTTCAAAAAAATTACGTATTAGTACCTAGGTATTATATTGGAGGAGACCCTATTTGTCGTCGATATTTATTTTATTACTTTATCCTGAGGGGCTCGTGGCTAAGAAACAGCCGCACAGATCGATCGATCGAGGTTAAACTGCGCTTGCCGCGGACAGTCTGTGGATGGGTGACCATCATTTCATACCGAGACCCCTTCATGCCTCGGAGAGCACGTTAAGCCGTCGGTCCCGGTTGTCAAATTAAGATCTATGACAGCTGTTACGGGTAGTCAGAGGCCTGCAAGTCTGACAACCAGTCATACCACGAGATATCGTGTTACCAAGTAACTGGGTTGTGGAGGTCAGATAGGCAGTCGCTCCATGTTAAATACTGGTATTAAGCTGCATCCGTTTTGACTGGAAGCCGACCCCAATGTAATTGGGAAAAGGCTAGGCAGTTTTGTTTTTACTTTATCCTGAGGGAAGATTTGAAATATAATTTTATATGACTAATTATATTTTCCCTTTTAGGGTGTAAAAGCCTGGAATACCTTTAACGAACTATAACCTCCGCAGTCACGGTGATTGCTGCAACGAACCCGGGACCTCGTTAAAGGTTAGATATTGTAGGACCGTGTGGTTTTCAGTCGGTAGGAGTACAGCACGACGTCCTCGTCGGATTATTCACACTTAAAAATAAATTGAGTATGACAATAACAATGAAAGCATACAAGGCGACAATTGTTTTAAATACATTGTAGTTCGAAGAGGTATCTGGATATTTGATAAAAAACGAACCTAATTTGATATGATGTTTTAATCTATCAGAAAATACCAAATCTCTATGTAAACGAGATATATAGAACCCGAGAAAAAACATAATCTGTTGAAAATTTACAAAACATTACTAACTCAACGACAAAACCTCAAGTAAATACAGTTCATTTTAATACATGAACTAAACTGAAAAAGCGTGTACTTAATCCAAAAATACCAACAATTTTTTTTTTTATCAATCTACACTAGAACTTCCTGTAGATAAGTGTGGCGTATTATAATGTGTGTGTGATTACATACACAAATCTCATGAGCACACACATACAGTATAATAATAATAGTCATCATATCCAGTACCTATAATTATTATCTGAAGATCTGAATTTAATTATTTGTTGTAAACCCGCGACACGCAGCACCGCAACATTCCCACAACCACTCCGCTGAAAAACACTGTGCTAGCCGTACCGCAGTCAAAACTCAACACTGGACAATAGATGCGATATTCAAAACAATAAAAATTAGAGAGATTGTGTATTTCATGTGAATATTTTTTCATTCGTAGCTGCGTCATTTGATCAGAAATAAATCCTATAGGTAAAGGTATACACGATGCCTCATGGTCTAGTCATCTAGTGGTCGCAAGCGCAGTTGCTGAGCGTCAGGTCCTTGATTCGATTGCCAGGTCAGGCAAAGTGTTATTAGGTGTTTCTGTTAGGAGATTCTCTGTAGCAGCCGGGAATTAGGAAGTTGGTGGTGTGACATCCCCGTGCTTCACTGAGCACGTCAAGCCGTCAATTCTGCGACTGATCTCGCTCCGGTCGTGTCGGATTGCCATCACATCGGAGTATGAGACTGAAGGGAGAGGGAGTGCACCTGTTTGATTTATGCACTATAATATCTCCTGCGTACTTGGCTAATCTCCGTGAAGATAGACCGCCGTGACCGAAATACGGGATTAAATACACAGTGTAAATACGTTCGCTGTGAGGAAAAAACCTTTGCCTAACCGAGTCATACTTTAAGATAACAATATATAACCTATAAATCCTCAAGTTATGAGCGCCGCAACAGAAGGAAACTGCATACACACTGCGCGCGAGTAGACGCAGGAGGTCTTCAGACCTTTTATCGCAGCAAATGAACACGTCGAACAATTGTAATTAAGGATTTTAACTAGTATTCCTAAAAAAATATTATCATGAGACAAAAAAGCTAATAATTTATTTATTTATTTATTTATATATTCTTTATTGTACACCAAATTAATAACAAAGGAAATTAGCATAATATTAATGTACAATGGGCGGCCTTATCGCTTACCGCGATCTCCTCCAGGCAACCTTAGGATGGAGAGGAAAAAATTATTGTTGAGGTAGGTTGTGGCGTACTACTTATAAACATACATACTATAAATACAACATAAATATTTAATATATATGTATATATACAATAAATATTCTATTACGTATGAATAAATATTACATAAATTAATAATACAATAACCAAATGAGCGGATGTAGAGCAAATAAGGACGGTATAAAATAATATTAAATTATAGTGTCAAATAATAATCTTTCACCATTTTTTTAAATATTGGCAATGACTGAGCACGTCTAATTTCTACCGGCAACGCATTCCATAGTCGGGCAGCTTGGACGGTGAAAGATCTGTCGAAAAAGGTTGTTGAGTGGATAGGCATTTTTAACTTCAGATTTTCTGATGACCGAAGGAATCTCGTGTGTGTGTCACCAAGGAACATGAAACGATTTTTAAGGTATGGAGGAGTTGTCGGATTAAACAGTATACTGTATAGAAGTGAAACAATATGAGAATTTCGGCGATGACGAATAGGTAGCCACTTGAGCTTCTGGCGGTATTGTGATATGTGATCATATTTGCGCAGGCCAAATATAAATCTTATGCAAAAATTCTGAAGCCGCTCAAGTTTTTCAAATTGGTCTACAGTAAGATCAAGATAACTGGCATCAGCATAATCGAGGATAGGTAGAAGAAGAGATTGCGCAAGCGCAGCTTTGGTGGTTAACGGAAGAAAGTTACGATGCCGTCTCAAAGAAGCTGCCGAAGCAAACACCTTGCGACTAACTTCTTTTATCTGCGCAGTCCATGAAAAGTCTCCATCGATGAAAATCCCCAAGTTCTTAACTTTACTCATGTAAGGGATTATAGTACCATCAAAAGAAACTTGCGGAAGTTTCGACCAGTCTATTCGAGAAATCAACCTGGAACTGCCCACTATTGCAACTTGCGTCTTCACAGGATTAATATGTAGTCCAAATCTCATACTCCAATCGCCTATTCGCATAAGATCGAGATTAATATTGCATACAGCCTCTGTCAGATTACTTTGAGGTGCTTGACAGTAAATTTGAAGATCATCTGCGTAAAGGTGGTAGGAAGAAATAAGTTGATGAGAAATAGAATTTATAAAAATTGAAAAAAGTAACGGAGATAAAACGCCACCCTGCGGTACACCGACAGTAGTATTGCACCATGACGATGACGTATCCTCAACGCAAATGCGTTGACGGCGACCAGATAGGTAACTGCGAAACCAATCAATCACTGATGGAGATATGTTAAGAGAGCATAATATGCCAAGCAAAATATCGAAATCTACAGTATTAAACGCATTACTAAAATCTAGTAACACAAGAACCGTTAGTTTTCCGATTTCCATGCCTGACCTGATATCATCCGTAATGTTAATGAGGGCTGTAGTCGTGCTATGGCCAAGACGAAAGCCGGATTGGAAGGAATTAAGGAGATTGTTTTTGGAAAGGAATCTGCTGAGCTGATTAAGGACTAGGCGTTCAAGGACTTTCGAAAGGAATGGTAAGATAGATATAGGACGATATTCTGAAAATGAAGCAGGATTAGAGGTTTTAGGTAAAGGAATAATTTGGGCTTCTTTCCATGTACATGGAAATTCACCACTGGAAATGGAATAATTTAGGATATGACAGATAAATGGAAGGATTTCGTCAAGGATAGGGAGGATCATTTTACGATGTATAATATAAATCCTATACAAAAATCTTACTAACGGTACAGTTATTGTATGGGAGATCTACATTTTCTTTTTCTGTCTAAAGATTCGTGTTCCTTAGGCATAGTTGTTGAGTCTCATTGGTAGAATCTAACGTAGCATCACACCTGTATTTCATGGATACCTACCCAAAATAATGGTAGGGTATTTTGGGTAGGCAGAGGTGTACACAGTAAGTAGTATACCCACATTTCACCAATGCAGCTGTAATTAAGCCGCATTTATATGTACGTATATCCCAATAGATCGAGAGCCTATTGCGATCGACTGGGCCAATTCCAAACTCGACATAGCAGTCGTGCTTGAGACCACTAGAACAACGAGGTAGAATCTAATTTAAAAAAAAATCGTCTTTTTCAAATTCCAGCCTGTATATGTTTGGTCTACTGGCTGCAGGTGCAAAGTTGAACGTGAGGTCTTGAGTACGATTCCCGGGTCGGGCAAAGTGTTATTGATTTTTTCCGTAACAGCCCGTGTTTGGAATTGTGACCGGTAGATGGCTATAGGCTTATCACCTATTAGGTACATGTTATTCAATAACGGCATTGGTGACATGTGGGTGTACATGCCAACCCTCCGCGGAATACAACTCACGCTTGATGGTGCTCTGTAAAAGAAACATTTCAAAATAGATATTTCTAGTAGGTAAAGACTAACAAAAACCCGAATTCAAAATATGTTACTATAACACATCGAAACCTGAACCCAAAACCGGAACAAACACATGGGAAATCACGGTATAAATAGTAGTTGCGGAAATGGGAAATGTAAGTGCAGATGTTGCCCGCAAATCTAAAACTTCGCGATACCGTGAGCAAAACACGGAAAATAATATAACAAACACTATTAAGTCCGTGTAATTTATAAGTATGTAGTGTAATCGTATATTTCGAATTGGCAACATTGTAACAATAAATAATAGTTTAAAAAACTAAAAAACACTCTTTTGTAACTAGTCGAACTAAAACGTAGAATATAATTTACTATAAATTCAAAAACAAAATAGAGTGATTATGAAAAAAACCTTTTATAATTATTTTGTGGAAACACGTTCTCAGATCGCTCTATGATACTTTTTCGTGATTTTTTAGAGCAGAGGTTGAGATGGCTTAGTGGGCAGAAAGCCTGGAGCATTTATCCGGGAGGCGCAGGTTCGAATCCTGCTCACGCCCGTAGTCTTTTTCTACAAAAGTTTATTACTTTAGAGTTATGCATTCGTTAATGCTTTTCGAAGATTTATCTGAATATAAATAAGAAAATTTATATAGATAATAATTTTTTGCCATTTAGGGCGTCCAGCATATTGAATTTAGTGTCAGAACATTTTATTTTTCGTATTCTTCTCAGCAAACCCTTTCATTTGATACCCATATAATGGTAGTGCAAAATAAATAACTAGTCCGCCATCTTTGGGAGTCCGCCATATTGGATTTAGAATGACGTCACTTAGCTCACCATGCATTGGCATCTAACTAAACGTGTATGCAAAATTTCAGCGCAATCGGAAACCGGGAAGTGGGTCAAATTTAACTTCCAAGATTTTCTTACATAGTTAGTTACAGGTGAAGCTAATAAAAGCGTGTTAAAAATGCCTTATTATTGAATAGATTCAGGCGTAAGACCTTGCCGAAGTCCATTACAACAGATGCAATTAAATATAATATCTTGCTACTTCCACAACATTGCGGGTAGTCATGCAATTACCTGGCCACCACCCGCCCGCAAGTCTATGCACATAAACTAGCGATAAAAAAATACAACTACCACCAACTACTCTAGACACGTTTAGCACCGAGTGTGCGAGAAGTCCCGGTTGCGGACACTGCACGGTCTAACTTTTTCATGAGTTGCTTAAGTGCATTTGATTTTATTTGATTGACCCTATGTCGCAGTAAATCGTATCTACTATTCACTGAACAAGTAGATATTTACATACTTTGAGTCCTGGATAAATAACATTTTTATGCCTGCCGGAAAAATGCAGAATCCTTGCAAGAAAAGAAAAATCTGCTGGTGAAACTGTGGGGCGCAGTTAGACAATCTATACTATTTTTTTTTTTTTTAAACTTTGCCCCAATCTAGGAATTTCTTCCTGTGTCGTGGGTGCGTTTACAGACATATAATCTCACAAGCACACTAACACCCAGACCCGGAGCAATTATCCGTAGATCGTACAAGTATTTGCTCCGTGCAGGAATCGAACCTGCGAAACGCAGCGCAGCAGTCGGTCTGTCGACCACTGCGCCAACCGCGCTGTCAAATTAAAAATCGTAAAAAAAGTGGTATTCAAACAAGGACAATACCAAAATCAGTATGGTATTCAAAAACCCATTTGAAGGCTTAATTTGACGGTCAAGAGAAACAAAAGCTTTTAATTAAAAGTTATTCATAGAATGAGTGACAGGAGATTGGATTGACATGAAAAAGGGGATTTGATCATATTCCTGTTCCATTCTTTAACTTTTTTACAAGGAAAATTATATTTTTTTGTGAATAGAAAAATACTGCGAGCGGGGTTTGCACCTACATTCCTTGAATCATACTCCGAGTTCTCTGCCAGCTAGAAAATAGCGACCGCCGCGCCGCTCCATACGCAAGTGATGTAGATAATAGATATATAGAATATGTCTTTAATTAATGTTTTAAATTTATCTTTATCATTACCCTAACGAAATATAAACTCATGTATAGTTGCACGAGTTTTTATTGATATTTACTCTATTTTAGTGTATAGATACTATTTATACACTAAAATAGAGTACAATGAATTAAATGAACCGATGAATGAATCAATGGCCGGGGGCCATTGGCATCGATTGTCCAAAAAGCAATAATATCAAAATGTAATATTAAAAACCTAACTTTCATTTTATTTTCTATATATATACAATTGTGAGTTTATTGGAACATTCAATGACAAAATATTTCTGATATCAAAAGTATGGTAATGACGAGAACATTCTAAAGAATTGAGAACGCCATTGAAGCGTGCACTTAAAGGTTGTCTCATTGTTGTCTGTTGGGATCTCTGTTACGAAGAAAACATGTAAATTATATTTACAATACATGTTATCTGACAGGGGCCCGGTTATTGGGTGAGTCCCGACTCATCAGTTCCGATTCTATTGTATCGTAAACCAAATAACTAATAAATTGATTTGAAAGCATTTTTCGCCTTTAATGGAGTTCGACTACATTGTTTTATTTTTTATGGAAGCCCATTCTCCAGTTCCTTCGTTCAAATTATAGTTATTATCAATAAGTATAGAAACCTATCAATTGATACTTTACATTGACACAATTAACCCAGCAGTATTTCGAACAATCAGCAAATTTCAACATTCAAATATTTATATAAATTTCACCTAACTATTGACAATAGACATTCACAGAACTACTTACCTTAGAAATAACTAGGTCTATACGGTACAAACTTTACCGAATCGATCCCCTGTTTGTTTCATGTTCACCGTCAAGCGATACTGGCGAGGGGGAGAAGGGGGGTCCTCGAAGGTAGTTACGACATAAAGCGAGGGCATCCAGGCATGAAATTAAACAGCTTGCACTAAGTTGTTAATCGTCTGGACTTCTGCCAACGCCCAATTTGAAGAAATTGCTGACGAGTCCGCTAAGTTTCAGCGGCGTCTAATTGAAGGCCGTATCTTTGTAGAGGTCGAGGTAACCGAGAAAACATTTTGAGCATGAAATGAAAGAAGTTATTTAATTGAAATATAAATGCGAGTTTGGTAACTTACCAACAAGAAGAATTACAGATTCGTTATATTCAATTGAGAGTCGTGTAGACCAGTAGTATACGATTGTAACTTTTGATATTGTTAAAGTATATATTTGGACAAAAATCACTTTAATAATGACCGATCGTTAATGTTATAATGAAACCAATTATAACATTCACTTCACATTTCATTGGTTTAATATGCACGTATTGAATTTTATAATTAATTAAAAAAATATTATAATATGTATTGATTTTCTTTTAATGCGAAAGGCTTATACAAATAAAATGGATTTAGATGAAAACTGAACCCATTTTAAGACCTTATAAAAACGTATGACATTATTATTATTTATTTCGCGATTTAAACTTATAAATAGGACTACTTGTCTGATGTCCGAATCACAATCGAAATCAGTCAATAAAACACTAGCACACCCGACAGATTGGAAGCGAAAAATGTAATCAACTTTAATGAATCTCCTTCACCCAATCCCTTCAACCTTTAGCCCAATCTTTTCCACTTTAAACGAAATCTGGAATCGAAATTCGAATTAACACGATTGAATTTTAACGAAGTTTCCTAACACTCTAAAACATTCTACATGAAATTGCAGTTTGTAACACACCTAATTGGGAGCGAAGAGAGTTCGATTGAATTATTTCGCTTGAATCGGAACACGTCCCTTTGATTGACACATTCATCAGGGGCCGTCCTGTTTTTCTGTTAAAAGTTGATAGGTATTCTGACACTTGATTTGGTCGGATTTGTAGTTGTGGTTCTGTGTAACATATATACCTCAACCATCCACGTACCATAAACATAGCTCTTCTGATTTGAGCCTTTTTGAAGATTTGTGGATAGTCTGTGGGATCAAACCATATCATGTACTTATGTGACTTTTAATTAAATACTATGCCTTTCTACTTTCTTGGTTAATCTAAGACATTATAAACAGTTACCGCTTAATAATCTGAAATCGCGTGATCAGTGAGCTAACATGGTATATTATTACTGCTAGATATGTTATGTAGTGTTATACGTACATCATAAGTGGCTTGATAGAAATCTTGTCATACCTATGGTACATGGTTAAATGATACGGTTATTTGCATGTGCCATTTGATGAAACCAGAATTAGTGAAACTGATATTGGTAATATTTAATAGAAACGACCAGAGACCGTATCATTCATGCAAACAAAGGCGCTGTTTTACACAACTGCCCAAAATGGAGTGTTTCAGCATTAAGGAATCGAAAAGAAACTGCATGTCTTGAGGCCCTCATAATTCATTGGAAACTGTAGTCGGTAAGCGATCGTTGTAGTTAAGCAAGATCAGTCTGGAATTGGGTGACCACTAGGGGCATTTCGATTAGTCTTCGGGCTTCAGATGGCAGTTAAACCGTCGGTATCAGCTATTGTTAACTTAAAGCAGTCACTAAAATCGGAAACCTCCTCAGTTGCCTTCTACCCACACGAAATAATAACCTGATTTGTGTAGTTGTGCTTCGGCGCCGAAAAGCATGTCAAGTATTTTGGCTTACACCTCGGACGAAGGATTAGCAATGACAGCAAGGCTACCAGCCTTTCGGGCAAACTGCCAAGTGCCAGTCCAGTAGAAGGATTTTTTAAATTGGCCTAGACTTTTTTAATGGAACTTAAAAGCTTTTCTGGACAATTTATTGCCAGCTTCAATTTGAGAGAGAAAAAATACTTCTAACGCTTTCATGCCAATCTATGACCAATTTTCTTTAACTAATTTATTTATTAATGTTTCGTAAGAGATTGGCCTAGTACTGGATTGAGTGGCCTGTATAAGAAGGGCCCAACTCTTGGTTTACGTAGGATGAATAAGAATATAACTTTTGTTTTTTAGGAACAAAGGCCGTCGGTGAACACACTTTAATAGCAAAAGCTTCATTTTGGTACAACAACGTAGTTAAAAATCTGTCAATATATTTTCAGGGTGTGGACAGGAACCATTAAAAACAGAACACCTACAGAATTATTTCATGACGTCACTTGCCAATGTGCCAGATAGCGTGTGCTGCGTTTTTAACCTCAGCTGTGAACATAGCGTTCCTATGACTATTATAAATGTTTGTGAATTAATGAAATTAAATCACTCTTTAAGTTTCCTCGGCAGACCAAGACGAAGTTTCTTAATATCAATTTCTTGGCTTGAAATCTAATCACAGATGACTTAAATACTTATAATTCAGTATTTAGAAGAAATATCAGTTTTCAACTCATGTGAAATGAGAAAGTGGTTCGTACCAACGCAATTGTGTTCTAACACGTACAGGTACTCCATAAAAGAATTTATATTTACCCAAAGAAAATAAAACGTAAATTAAAGAAAACTACGGTTTATAGCGTTGCAGAGGAAAGAGATGATTGCAGATTGTTTTGCAGGGTAGTAATTTATTTTATTGTGAAGTAAGAAATATTTTATAAGCGAACTGAATAAAATAAATTATTTCATCTCCTTTACAAATAGAATCATAATGAGTATTTCCAATTTTATATTATTCAGTATTTACTCAAAGAAAGTAAAACTTTAAATACAACGATGAAGTGAAGTAATTTGTGGTCAATGTTCATTCATTCTCTGCATATAACGATATAATCGTGAAGAAGAATACGAATGTATTTTAACAAGACCGAGAAGAATGACACCAGCAAAGAGAGGCTTATACTCAGCAGTGGTGAAGTCAGGCTGCGGATGATGATGATGATGATTCGTAGATATTTCATAAAAACATTAAAAATATGAAATCAATCGCTACCAATAATATATAGACCCCGACTGCTTAGATCGTCAAAACGAACTAATAAGTAAAGATTAGATGTGGATACATCAACGATGCGAATAGTCACAATCAAATGTTATCAGTATTCAGTGGATGCTTCTGGCCCATCACCTGATGGAACCCCATCGTCGCCTTTACGACGCGTACAAGAAACGAACATAAAAATTAACATTTTTATAGATTCTACTACCTATTGAAAAGCCAACCCCAATTTCAAATACTGCCTTTTATTGCATTGCGCGCCACAAAATTGCTAAAGTCGTAGACGTAAGGATTTTAAAATTTCAATTTCCTTGTTGATTGCACGGCTGCACTTTATTGAAACGTTGCAAAATTTTACTCCCAAAAAAAGACGAAACATAAAAATGTCTAGATTTTTCCACTTCCACTCTATACAGGAAATCCCAATTCGTATATATTCTACATTCGGTTGGATAGCTCAAAGACCTAAAATAAATTTGCATAACGACTCCGCCTTTATATCAGAACCCTTTCCGCGGTATAGTGCCATCTAGGGTTGCCAGGTGCGACTTTACCTCAACAATGGACATGTCAGTCACACGTCACTTTTGTGTTATCGGAAAAATCCGGAAAAACAAGTGCAGTTTTCCTTTTCGTTGTGTGTGGAAATCCTGAGCCTAGTGCCGGATTCCTACCGACAAAATTCACGTGTTTTTTCTCTAACCTACACTGAGGTTCCGGTATCGTAACTGCATTCGCCGCAGCACCGGCAGCCTCGTCACCTTTTCCAATGCCATTTATTTTCCTTCTTAGTTAATCTTATAAAACAGACATGCACTGAAAGTGGGCTGGAAATGCTTGTGCCTCCTCTGCATCTTTTTTTATGGCATAATGGGCAAATGAGCAGACGGATCGCCTGATGGTAAGCGAGTACCACCGCCCATGGATACCCGCAACACCAGAGGAGTCACAAGTGCGTTGCCGGCCTTTTAAAGGGTTCGGGCCTCCGGTACCCTCACTCACTCAGCGAAACACAACACAAGCGTTGTTTCACGCCGGTTTTCTGTGAGGCCGTGGTATCACTCCAGTCGAGCCGGCCCATTCGTGCCGAAGCATAGCTCTCCCACGGTAAAAAGAAGACTTTAAGAGGCCCTGCAATGGCACAGGTACAAACTCGACATGTTATTATGTAAATAATTTAAGGTCACTTGGGATACTTCCAAGATTTTTGCCCAAATGTCAAGCTTCTCGGTTTTAGGACAACCCTACTTCTACCGCCGCACCGCCGCACCATGCGAAGTGGCGTAATTTTTATGATAAATACCCTCACTCAAAGGTAATGCCAGAGAAAGTTTGGGGCCAATGCGGCCCATGTTCCGTGTAATGCGAAAGTTAAAGGATATTTCCAAAACTTTCAGCATATTGTTTTTAAAGTCTTGTTAACGTGTTATCTGTTGTTTTGGAAGTTTATTTACCTTTCGAAGTAGTTATTTGAGAAGGAAGTTCAAAGTTTGCACAGTATGCACAACGTGTAGTGGCTATTAAGTAGTACCTTATGTCAGGAAACTAAGCTAGAGGAATAAGTGCATAGAATTTTTCTACACAGTTTTACAGACAATTTTCTAGTTGGTAAAATCAACCCTTAATTTTTATTTCATCACAGATAGTACATATATTTTTGGCTAGTTCAGGAATCGCAATCCAAAACAACAAAATAATAATATTTACGACATTGTATTAACTGCAAAGATAGTCGTGTCGGTTCGGTCACCTGTATAGGGACTGAATAGATAGCAATGACGTCACCAATAGACGTATTAAAATGTGGACGAAGAATTCGCGGTGGTGAGCAGAGGTTGACATGGCTTAGTGGTCAGAGCGCCTGGAGTATTTATCCGGGAGGCGCAAGTTCGAATCCTGCTCACGACCGTATACTTTTTCCACAAATAAATATAACTTTAAAATAATACGTATTTTTTCTCCATATTAAAGAACTATTAATATGGAGAAAGAATTTCTACACACATACAGTAAACGAATCTGATTTCACAACTAACAGCTACACTCCCCATGCTCTCCACTTTAAGAGTTCTTTCAAGTAATCGATTCCTCACTCAAAGTTCCAAGAGCACCGCTCTAAACGAGTACAACGTTGTATTTGAACGCGACAAGTTTCTCTTGGCCACTCCAACTATTCGTACACGAAAATATACGTAGTGTCGCTCTACAAGTACTCGGGAATGAACTGACATAAAAAATAACAACTTTATATTCATGGCATCATAGCATCACGCCTATATTCCCCGAAGGGGTAGGCAGAGGTGTACACAGTGGTAAACCCACATTTCACCAATGATGTTATTAAGTCCCATGTAGTAGGTGGTGAGCCTATTGCCATCTACCGAGCACGATTCCAAACTCCGGGCTGCTATTGAGAATTTTCTAACAGAAATACTCTATAACACTTTGCCCGACTCGGAAATCGAACCCGAGACCTCATGCTCAGTAGTCGCGCTTGTGACCACTAGACCAATGAGGCAGGGCACAGCCAAGATTCAGTTCTGAGAATAACACGATATTTCCCATAGATTAAAGTCCAGTCTAGTTTACACTTCCCTCAATTACTAGAATCACGAACGGGAAACTTGTTTTTGTTCCAACTATAAAATGAATGCGCCAAACTTTACCAAATGGCAGTGTTCCCGAGCGTCGTCGTGTAAAAAGAGGTATTTCTTTAATTCGTCAAGACAGAACTCTGAATAAATTCTGAGTTCACTGTGGTTAGTACAGCTCGTAATGTGGCCGCCGTGCGGTTTGTAGCGAACTTTGAACAACTTTAACTCCAATTAGCCATAAAACAGGTTACGGAACGAATCGAGGTGTTACCCCCTTACGACAGATTTGATTTATCGCTACGCCTACACTGAAGCAAGGAAGCATTGGAACTTTTCTAATATACATTGGTGTTGCGTGTTTCTTACATTAAGTAAGTACATAAAAGATAATTAAACTTTAACTTCTTTTGCGATAATTATAATTAGAACTGATGAACTGTACGGACAATTAAAGGAAACCATTAATTAAGGAGGAAAATTCCTTCGTTTTTACGTCGTTACATTTAAGGGCTTCTTCAATTTAATGAGATGGTGTTTTTCCTGGCGGGAACAAGCCTGCTGGAGTTTTGGAAGTGTGAAGTGTCCAGCAAACCAGTGAAGTAGATAGTCTGAATAATTAGCTGCCATTAACACCAAGCATAAACAGCTTTACGTACGTTTATGTGAGATCCCTGGGGTAGGATATGGAAAGTGGTCTTACAAGTCGAAACAACTAACTCGGATGAAGTCGTGAATGGAAGTTAGTTGTGCATAATTAGCTTACCAACTTAATCACTCACTGCGCCCTCTCTACTTTACGGTCCCTGCGCAATATGCAAGTCTATTCTTACTACTTCAAAACTGCCTCATTAGGTTCGATTACCGGGTCGAGCAAAGCGTAATTAGGTTTTTCTGTTGTAAAATTCTCAGTAGCAGATCCGTGTTACGAAGTTGGCGGTGTGACACCTCCGTGCTTCGGATCGTAATCGTATGAAGTCAGCATATAGCAGGCTTGACCTACTTTTTATCGAATGGTTTAAGAACAACCTGGGTTCATAGGTCTCTGACAGGGCTTAGCATAGCAAACATTGAAGCATCTTCACGATATTTTCTTTAGCCGTTTTTGTGCAAGTAGGTAATAATTATTTTGTAAGCCCTCTAATGACTTTCTTCTAATGTTTTGTTTCTCAAATACTAACCCACATGTTAATGCTAGTGTAGAGGATCGCTGATATTATGCATAAGTTTGTAAGAATGGAGTCACATAGCGCTGGGAGCTTTATTTTTCCCGTACCCCTCCTATAGACGCGCGCGCATTAGGTCCATATAAATGAATACAGATAGTAACCCCAAAAGTATATTTATTTCTCTCTATACACAGTTCCTTCGAACAATACACGCCCACACAAAGCTAGAATCGCCAAATTAAAAGAACACCGCGTAGTTTTATTCGGTAAAACATGACCAACATAAACTTTCCTATTGTCCAGATTATTTGTGATGACAAAGGCTCCTTCTACTCATCGCAACTCGACAATGTATGTCTACTATGTCGATCTGGACCAAATAAATCATAAATTTTTAATTGTATAACTACTCTCATATACAAACCTAACCACCAAACCAGTAGGGTTTTTGCGCCACTCACGTAATTTCTAACCTAAAATAAAAACGTCACGTTATCACTTCGAGATTCAGAAGGAGGTATTCTAAACTATGTATGTATTCCTTTATGTTAATATACTCTGTCTATTCCGATACCTTAACTTTCAATTTGCCCTAAGTACATTGCGCGTAAGCTCAGTAAAACGGAAAATCTTATCGTTACCATCTCCGCGACTAATAAGAAAGACGCAATGTATATTATAGAACTGTCAAAATAAAAACAATATCCAGAATCTATGACATTTCATTGCTGAATAATAATAATCATATTAATTATTGTTTACCGGTAGTAATACTCACGTACATTTTCACTTTTGAACTGAACAATATAAATCTTAATCGGTGAAATGAATTGAAATGAAATTGTTTATTCTGTAAGTAGGTCTTTTAAAAACTCTTTTACATGTCATTATATCTAGATGGCGTCGGCGTTTCCTATCTGACTACCTCTGAGAAGAAACGCCGAAACAAACTCAAAGGTCAAGGTCTCTTTTAAAGTCCAGACATCATTAAACATCCCTATGTGAGCGTAACCATGTAGGGTATCTGGAATGGCCTTTTTAAGAAAGAGCTATATCAGTTTCGAGTTGACCTGTCCTAACTGACGGCACACATGCATCAGTCATCGTGTAATTCAACCATGTTATAGGGAGCTCAACGACCTGTCGCAAGGCGATACCAGATCAGCAGGACATTTGCGTAGGCCATGTAAAAACCTCAAAATCGCCAGATTTCAAATATGTATAACAATAAATAAAAAATAAAAAAATATGAAAAATTTCCTACATGATGCTCACATTCACAATTTCTGTAATATTAAGAATGTCACAATAAAAAACGTCAATTAATAGCATGTCAATTGTTATGATATTACAATGTCAATTTTATCTTATTTAAATGTCAAATTTTCTCATTATACACAACTTATATGAATTATTTTCACGCTAGTTATTACGTAAACATGAAAATTATTCATCCAAAATGCTAGAAAATTCAAGTGTTAACACATGTACTACATGCACGAATAAATGTTTTCCATTCCCCAAAGAAATATGTTAATATAAAACTACCTACTCTGTTTTGATTTCGCGGCTCCTACAAATATATTCCTTTGTCAAATCAAACCGTCTTTAACCTAGTGGAATGTTTAACATATATTCGAAGACACACGAATATATATTATAAAGCTCCAAAAAAAAAAAAAATACGTAACATCGTCTGTAAAATAATTTTCTTTATATTTCGAGACGAGCGTTTTTACAATAATTAGATACTTTTTCGCTCCTGTAAGTATTGTGGGTTTGTATTCACTCATTTTTTTATATGGTCTCACATGCACAGTCAACCGCAACACAATGGTAACAATTTGACTTTAACAGCACCTATAAGTGGTAGCAGCATTGACATATATATTACTAGCGTAAGGACCCGGCCGACCGCGAAGCTAAATGGCACCAACGCGTTGGCCCTAAAATTACAGTTTAGGGCCAACGCAACTCAGTCGACAGTGGACCGCACGCAGGAGAGAACGAGTGTTTGGTTGTCTTAAATATGCCTAGTTGCGTGGTAAAAGGCTGCAAAAATTACGATACAAAGATTAAAAAGGAACATGGGATATCGTATCATCGATAAATAACCCTAGATTACTTCTGTTCCAATTAAATTATTAAATTATCACATTTTAAAGGTATAATTATTTTACTGACCGTACTTTACCGAAGTCCGTAATGGCGGCCATTGTGTGGCCGGCCGCGCGCGAAGTAATGTTGAAAGAACGTCATTTTTATTTGTTTTATTTTTGTCTTAAGAACTTAGTGTAAGTAATTTTAGAAAGTACCTAATATGTTAATTCTTATTTATTATAACAATATTTATTACAATTTCAAATAAAGCTGATTGATATTAATTGGTTTTACATACGTTTTTTTTTGTGACATGTATTATTATCGCAATAAATTATAGTTTAAAAAACTAATATAATCTAACGACACCTCTCAAGCTAACATCCATCAACCCGTTTAGGCTACAGCGCGTGCCAAAGAAATATACATACGTACACCCGGAAAAATTATAACCCTCCTTCTAGCGCAGTCGGGTAAAAACTCAGTTCAGTTTGTGACTGATGTGTGTATAAAAATATTGACCATTATTAAAATGTGATAAAAAAGTCATGTACGCATGTACAAGGTTTAGTCTTCGACCTATGAAACCTACGGCTCACGTAGTTTGCATGAGTTATGACAGATGGCGCTACTTTTGCTTGTATGAAGAAGTTTTCTGTAAAATGTTTAGATGGGCGTATCCTTTCTTTTGAAATCATTGGGTAGCAGTAAGGACGAGTTCGGTTGTTCAAGTGTAACCACTGACGTACTGTTGACCCTACACACATCCAAACAAGGTTTTTTTTATATCTGAAGATCTTAAGATATAATTTTTGTTGAAAAAGAAAGGTGGTAGTGAGCAGAGATGGCTTTGCGGCAGAGCGCCTGGAGTATTTATCTGGGAGGCGCAGGTTCGAATACTGCTCTGTGTATTATTTTTCTTCAATAAATATATAATATTAGAGTTCGCTCATGCGTTAAAATGAATCAAGTTTTTAGACATTTGAATTCTGTAATCTATTAGAACAATACTAAAAATACCTTAAATAAAAAAATTGCGTTATATAATTACGGGTAGTCACAAATGGGGCCTGCAAAGTTTTTTTTTGACCATATGTTTTTTTTTTATACTTGACGCTATTGTCGAGATCAATAACCTTTTTTTTGACAGCATTTTTTTAAACAGTTTCGCACTTATAATTTTAATTTTTTTGCCTCCCTGCACTGAACAACCTAGTCAGTATGTTTTTATTAAATAGTATGTGGTTTTTTTTTACCGGACCTTGTCTGTCTGCCGAATCCACTAGTTGTATTATAATAAATCATAATTTGATTTTGCAATACCAAGCCATACCAAATTTATTAATCAACGAATGACTACCTAATTAGTTGTATCTCCATCGAGGTCCGTCTTAAGGAAATATCCAATACCAACTTCAGCAAAGGAATTGATAGTCAATCCCTTAAGACTACGCTCCTTATAAGATTTCCATTAAATCGGTAGCTGAGAAACTATTTACTGGAGATAACTTCTACTGCAACTAGATGCGACATAACACAAAAGTATTAAGACTTAGTCGCAAAACCAACTCTGTGAACTCTAAAATCAGAACTCTAACAGATGAGGTGGCGATCAAATGCAAGCTCATTAAGAATAAGAATAATAATAGAAAAACACTAGTTACCTACCCTAACTTGACTGTCAACATTGTTTATTATCCGTTTGCTGAAGATTAAGTTACTTACTAACTTAGGAAGAAATGATTTTCAATCGGCAAGAGTTCATGCTGACCCCTTTTGACGGTCGGCACAAAGGCGGTAATCGCAACGGTCGATCTCTGAGGACCATTTATTCAATTGTCCATAGTCCTTGCCTCAGCGAAGCTCTTGAGCCGAGGCTTCTAGGATAGCGCTGTAGAGACAGGGTTTCCAGAACATTATTGTTAATAGTAGGTCGCAGAACAGTCAACGTAACTAAGAAAGCAATAGTAGGACAACTGGTGTAGATACTCCCTCGAAGCGCAAATATCTCGCAGTGGGATATTTAATTTAAACCTTCTATTACATGTCCACACATAAGCGATGCCGTTACTACATAAGTCACATGTAGATACCGTTGTATACCCACGTATACAACGATGTACCTACACCTCCACCTAACCCTTCGGGGAATACAAACGTTTTGATATTTAACCTAACGTACCTCATAGAAAGTAGAAAGACCTAAAGTATTATTCTTTACAAACTCTATCAAGGACAAATCTTTCAAGATAACATAATCAAAAGAGTAGAAGTGTTTCATTCGCAAATGACCAAATAGATTCACACTGTTCGGAACACTATAAAGCTTCCTCTAAACGAACAATTGCAACCAATTCCCGTGTTTCGTACACTCACTTGCAGACGTGTCCATTAAAATCCCTCATAATTTGAATAATGAACTATTTATTCCTCACACAATAGTGTATCCACGCCACAGTATTACCCACATTAACATATCACTTACATAAGCACGTAACAAACCGCCAAACACCGCTGAATTCTTGGTCTCAGCTTAAAGCAACACTTGATGTAGAATTAGACACGCCTTCTGCATTAAGCCCGCTTCGGGAGCCAGCAGTTATTGTGGCAACATAAAACGAAGCGCCCGAGCTAATTGCAAGACAGACGTGCTAAGAATAATGGCGTTCTTCATGAGTTATTGCCTGGTGTTTCTTGTGTACGCTTTTTATTTTAGCTTAGAGTTCAGATTGGATGCAGAAGATCTGTGGAGTGTGCTAAGATAATTTTGAGCTCGAGAAACATAGGAGTGTTTGATAGTTCCAAACAGTTTCAATAGTTCCCCATTTTGGGGTCAACGAAGTGAATAAGGAATTGGATTTATTTTAATTCTATATCATGTCTACCTACATAATTGTTTGGCTCAGAAGAATTATTTGTAAAGCCAAAACTCTATTTCGGGAACTTTGCATGTCATTAGTCAATTATTATTTATTCAAAGATTGGTAATGATCAATTGCATTTCTACAAATGCATGGTTAAAATTCTTAACTATAAAGTTCTAGCCAGGACATTTGCCTAATAAAATTAGTTTACTACTTAACATTACCAGCGGTACGCGACGTCAAAACTCGCTCCATGACAAGATAGTATTCAAAGGAACACTATATGAAAACTGGAATATTCACGAGACGTTTCTAACGAACTATCTTGCATTTCCAAGTTCGTTATAAATTTTACGACACGAGCGTAAAGAACTTAAACCAAGGCTGCAAGGTTAGACTTGAGGAAGCCAACATAAATTTATGCTATTTTTGTTCGCTAAATTGCAACTAAGTTAGGGGAGAATCTAGCTAAGTTTTAAGCACCAACATTAATGACTAGGTGTTGAATATTTATGCGAGGTATATTATTATCTTGACTTGATGTTAGAAACACAACACTTACGTAATATATGAACCTTACACTATGTCTATGGTATGAACAAATGACTTAGAGGCTAGACCTTTGTTTGTTTATAATTACAAATTACTTACTTTCATTGCACCTTATTTCATCATATTCCATTGTTTTTTACGAGAGTCATAACGATCTATGCGTTATAACTCTCGTAAAAAACGAATTACTAAACTTGATTCCTAAATCACATCAATTTTGATACAAAATGTTGATAAGAAAAAGTGCCAACAATATTGTGTCTACATAATTATGATCTTGGATAATAATATGCCATTACTATATGCCTACTGGGAGAACTGACGTCACGTTAGTCAATGTTCTTAATTATTATTAATCTATTTGATTCCGCTGTTATTCTTTTGTCATCTAAGATATATTATTACAACTGGCATTTTTTGGATTCCTAAACCACTGCCTATTCAAACTATTTGACGCTGCTTTAGGACGTAAAATACATGAGTTACTATAAATCAGTGATACACTTTAATTTGCCTTACTCTTACCACTGAGCTATCATCACTACATACATACATTATAGTTACAGTAAATGAAACTAAAAATATACAAGGTGATAACATTACCTAAAATATAAGTTGTCCTAATCATCAATGCAAACCCATGTGACTTACTTCATAGGGTACTATTACCAGATTCAACTTCATGTCCATAAACCTACTAGCGATAAGTTATATTAAAGACACACAAATAATAACACAAATTGACGTAAGATATAACTGGCCATTAGTTCGAGAAATATGAGGGCAAAAACTAGCCATTGCTTTTCCAGTCCATGATTTTATTTGCTCTTATTTTTTTATAATATCACGTACCCACGCTAAGGTGCTTACATGATATCGTAAAGGTGCCTTCTCACTGTGTCGTGGCCTATTTTTATAAGGGCAACTGGCATCTCATTTGTTCACTGTATCGTGTCATAACGACAGAGAGTCGTGTCGTGATTCACATTATATTATTCCACAATGCACAATCGACCTCAATTATTATACTGTATTTTTATTCTGCTTTCGGTGCTTTAAAGACAGTAATCGAGATATCGACTGGCGCACCGCATGTCGGGGGTTTCCCACATGAGACAAGATTCACAGATAGTTGTTCTGAGTCTGTGTGTGTGTGTATGTGAGATTAGTGTCAATTGACGCTACTATGATTCAGGAGAAATTCTGAATGGTATGTGCCCAAAAAAATAATTCATTTCATCTCGACTGTGGTAATATACAGAGATGCTCAATTGGACTCGCGACATCGCCGCGGGCTCAGCTCATGACTACGGGCTCCGTTCGAGTTCGAAACTAGTCGGGCGATCCAAAAGAACACAAACAAAATCGTCGCAACATAGTGAGAACTAAACCTAAAGTACGTCCATTATATTTCTGGCGAATTACCTTTTACCTACTCATAACTAACATCTGTACTCTTAGATCAAAATAATAAAATTAGCTCTCGTAATATGAAAGACAGGCGGAGTCTGTTGTCATCGTGTAAGTCAAATTATGATGTACATCATTTATGTAATAGATAATAAATAAAGTAATATCATTTATAACAAAGCATCACGCCTGTATTCAGAGGCGGCGTTAAGCGTGGGCGACGTGGGCCACCGCCTACGGCCTCGCGGTACAAGGGGCCTCGCGCGACTCAAAAATGTTTAAAGCGAGAATAAAACAAAAAAAATTTGGAAAACGGTTGAACCTAAAGGCCATCCCTGTAACTTCCCGCCAATTCCAATTATAAAACATTTTTTCAAGTTCTATGAACGTATTTTTTTTAAATCTCTCGTTTTTGATATCTCACGAAGAAATCGACCGCTTCTGACCAGTCCAACAGCGGTCGCAGTAGTTTTTGAAGGTTAAAAGCTGATTAGTTTTTAAAATCGATCGGTAAAATGATTCGAGAGATTTTTTGAAAAAACGTTTTTTTTTTGACCGGTTCAACGGCGATCGACAAAGTTTTCAAAGGTTAAAGGCTGATTAGTTTTTGGAATCGATCGGTAAAGCGATTTAAGAGATTTTTTGAAAAAACGTTTTTTTTTGAAATTTTTCGTTTTCGATATCTCACGAAGCATTTGGCCGATTTTGATCGGTCTAACGGCGATCGACGTAGTTTTCTGAGTTTAAGAACTGATTAGTTTTTGGGATCGATCGGTAAAGTCGTTTGAAAGTTATTCCAAAAAAAACGATTTTTTGAAAATTTTGTTTTTGAGATTTCTCGAAAACCAACGAACGAAGTCGGTTGAAATTTTCAGAGAGTTTAAGGGCAGTGATACTCTTCAAATCAGCTCTCTTGGTCAATTTCGGTAGGTCAAGCCGTTTAGAAGTTATAAGAAGTTTACATACATACATACACACACACACACACACACACACACACACACACACACACACACACACACACACACACACACACACACACACACACACACACACACACACACACACACACACACACACACACACACACACACACACACACACACACACACACACACACACACACACACACACACACACACACACACACACACACACACACACACACACACACACACACACACACACACACACACACACACACACACACACACACACACACACACACACACACACAAACACACACACACAAACACACACACACACACACACAAACACACACACACACACACACACACACACACACACACACACAAACACACACACACACACACACAAACACACACACACACACACACACAAACACACACACACACACACACACACACACACACACACACACACACACACACACACACACACACACACACACACACACACACACACACACACACACACACACACACACACACACACACACACACACACACACACACACACACACACACACACACACACACACACACACACACATATACATACAGCCTGACGGACACCACCGTGAAAACCATCAAAGAAGTTTTCTAGGACCTCAAAACGTCGAGATCTGATGAAAACTCAATTTTCGAAAAACGGGGTAAAACCAATATCTTTTCTTAGTCTGGCAACATTTGCCGCCGACCAGAGTGCGGGGAATCCCCGGTTTATTCGTTTACTTTCTTTACTAGGAAGTCAACCAATCAAATCAAAGTACGCAACGCAGTCGCTAGGCGCATAACAATAGAAACGTATAATTGTGTTATTCAATATTGTTTATTTTTATGACTGTACGTACCTATTTTGATAAGAATAGTGTGTTCAATGTTTTAATAATATTTAGTGAATAAATAGATAGTGTTTAGGTATATTGATTGCTCCTGTAAACTGACCCAAAATTTTAAAACAGTGACTTTTTTAATTGTTTTTTTGTTTTCTTTGTGATTTGTAACACACCGGTACCTGTACTCGTCTATTTTACATATGGTAAGAAATATTTAATTGGTAATAAGTATATAACGCAGTAATTACTTGTATATAAAATACGCTTTATAATATCTTTTGAAGGAAACCAAAAAAGCTTTAAGGTAAAAAACTTATCGACTTTTTAAGTTTTTAAAACTAGCAGGTAGTAAAAGCTATCTTAAAGATTTTTATTTGAAAACTAATTTAAATTTAGGTTTTACAATATTATGTAGATAAAACTGCAAAAAAATGTTAACTATTGCTTTCGTTTACAGTGTATAGATACGACGTTATCGACATGTCCGGCCGAGATAGAGATATTGGAAGAAAATGGGAGTCTGGATCAGCAAAAAGAAAAAGAAAAGCTGAAAGAACTGGCTTCGACTTCTACACAACAAACGTCCGAGATACCGTTGGAAAATGCTCTAGATGCACTGAATACCGAGAGCGAACGTCAGTTAGACGTAGAGCTTGAATCATCTTCTAGCCAATCAAAAATTGACGCTGAAACTCTTGTGCTGTCATCAAGCAGTCAAGAAGAACAGATTGACATAGATTCTCCAATTCGCAGCGACGACGCCAGCGCCATAGTTCAGCAAGTACTTGTTAATTCGGATCCGGGATTGTGGACGTTTCCCATAACGGATACACAGCGTCGTGACATAGTTCGAAGCGGCCCCACACAGCAATTAAATAGCGGTGATGAATATTATCCCAAAGGTGATGATAACAGACACTTTTCCAATTTCTATTTCTCGAGAAAACTAAATAATGGTGAAACTCAACATCGTCGCTGGTTAGTTTATTCCAATTCCCAAAATAAAGTTTACTGTTTTCCATGCAGACTATTTAGCAATTCACAAACTCAGGTGGTGCAAGGAGGGTGTTGTGACTGGAAACATTTAAGTAGCAAAAATTAAGATTTACGTCTTTAAATCAACATTTTGAAGAGTTTGGTTTTCTCTATGATTTAAGCGCGCTAAAAAATATGCCACAGGAGCAAATATTAAAACACTGTAACGATTTACATAACGTCCTGCGTGTGGGTGAGAGCAGTGACTTCCAACCATTTGAATTATATGAAGAATTAAATACAATGATCCCGAATTTACCCAACTTCATTAAAGACGTGAAACAGCTGCTGTCATACATAACAGAAAATAGCTTGAAAGAAATTTACCCAAATATTTACATTGTCATCCGAATTTTATTAACAATTCCGGTAAGTACAGCCTCTGCTGAAAGAAGTTTTTCAAAATTAAAATTAATAAAAAATTATTTGAGAAACACAATGAGCCAAGAAAGACTTTCAGCTTTGGCTGTTTTATCAATTGAATCAGATTTGGCATCTAGGCTGAATTACGATACCATAATTAAGGAATTTAGTAACGTTAAAAGCAGGAAATTTCTGTTCCTTTAATAAAGAAATCTAATGTTTTTTAAGATACACTTTAAGAAATGTATATCTCCACCTTTATATTAACGATTTGTAATTTTTCATTTAATACTTATTAATCTAATTTGTATTTTTATGAATAAAAACTTGGCAGTGTTAATTGTTTTGTTTGTTTTTATTATTTTATAAAATCCGTCTTCAGGTCGCCATAGAACAGGGCCTCGCGAAATCTGTCTTGCCCACATCAAATTTAGTTGTAGCCCCGCCACTGCCTGTATTCCCCGAACGGGTAGACAAACGTGTACACAGTTGTACACCCACATTTCACCGATGCTGTTATTTCAAGTCCCATGTAATAGGTGGTGAGCCTACCGGACAAAATTCCTAACTCAGGTGTACTGTGTACTGAGAATTTTCCTATCAGAAAAACTTGCCCGACCCGGGAATCGAACCCAAGACCTCATGCTCAACAGTCGCGCTTGGGACCACTAGACCAACGAGGCAGTGCAGCTTATCATTTATCGAATATATATAATATTTACATGTAACTTCTCCCTATTTCTGTACTATGTGGGTATTCTATTTGGTGAATGCTGTTACGGTCCCCAAATCCCGTAAAGGTTTGTGAAGAACCGTGTGGTTTTGGTTTTTAGTCGGTAGAAGTCACAGCGCCCATCATGAATTATAATAGCATCCTTGGTACTGAATATGTTTTGACTGCATAGATGTTTTCCTTCAACGTTTTAAGCAAGTGATGTTTTCTAATACTCACATGACTCGAAAAGTCTGTGGTTCGTGCCTTGGATTCTAACTTGCGACCTTTGACTTGGCAGTCCAATGGTCATACCACCAGGCTATCTCTGCTCTTTTATAAAACTTACTTTAAAATGTTATCCTAAGAGCTGGGGAAGATTTACCAGAATAATTGTTAGTGATAACAGAATGCTACCAATATTTATATTTATCGGGATCAATGAACTTTCACCCACGTGACGACGACGCCAGACAGCCAATGAGGAGGTATACTTTGCCTCAATATTGTATATAACTTGAAATATTATGTTAGCATTTTGTTTATTGTAATTTTGTTTAACCTAATAAATATATTAAGAATAGAACACAAAAATGCGATATTATCAGTGTTTCGAGCATAATATCACGCCTATACTCCCCAAAGTGTAAGGAAGTTATACACCTACATTAATTACACGGATGCGATTAAGAATGCAATAATTAAGTTCCATGTAGTAAGTAATGAGCCTATTACCATTGAGTGCTACAGAAATTCTGACAGAAAAAAAAAGTTACGCTGCTCGTCCCGGAAATTGAACCCAGGACCTCACGCTCAGCAGCCGCGCTTGTGCCCACTAGACCAACGACGCAGTTTAGTGTAGTGGCAGGTATACATAGTATATACTTACATATTTATCCCCTTCGTTAATCATTGACATTGATAACAACATCACTCGATATTATGTAAAATACTTACAATAGTAATAACTGATTTTTTGAAGTAGGTACCTATGTAGAAATTGATACATCAAATCCAATCAAATCAAATTTATTCATACTCATAGTAAAGATTGTAGTACATACATATCTAAATATAAATTTACATTTACATACAATTCCGTACAAAAAGTGGGTGAAGCACTGCCCTGCTAGTTAGGTTATAGAATAACCTGTGTTACGGAGTAGCAGTCCCGATCCCCTATAGTACAGTGACATAAATAAAACTGCATTTTGTTATACATAGATATCTACTTCACGTGCCTACGCCACATTATGTTGGTACTTAGATTCCGACCTCTGTAATGATTAATTTGATATTATGAACTCCCAAAGATGCACAGAAATTAAACACTAAAGCCCTTAGATAATAACCTGCTAAAGCCGAAGAATTCATAAAATCAGAAAATCCAATGTCAGTTTAAAAGAAACCTCCTTCCTATTTATTTCCTGAGGCGAAACGAAGAGAAATGGGAATTTGCAATGTATGCATTTTTGACAGCGCTAGGTGTACCGCGCAAAGCAAAGTTTTGTAAGTAAAAAAGACGCTGTACGCTCTTGCCTTGTTGTGACTTGTGGAGCAAAATCTGTGAAAATGTTTCACTCAAACTTTCAGTACTTGCTTATGGGTGAATTCGTAACTCTAAGTTGTAGAATAAACATTGAATTTTGACAACTTTGTAGTGATTTCAAGACCCTCTTTAACTCTAAAAAGGCACACATGGCGGCAGATGTTATGCTACCAGGTTCTTTTGAAAAACAAACAATATCTCGGAACAATTATGTATGCTGCCCTATATCTATCTATGAACTATTTACATTTGTAAACTCATCATATCTTACCTACAAATGGCGAATTTATTTGCAGCCAGCATCTAGTACGAATTAAAGTCACAAGGAAAAATAAAAATTCACCACAAACAGTGTTCTTAGATTTTCAACCTGAGGAATCGTATTTTTACGTTTTCGTTTACTTACGCCCGCCCCTCTTTTTCTGCGAACCTCTACTGAACGTTTGAACAAGATTTGTATTCGCACTGTGGTGGTGCCGGTAGTGGGCGAGTTTTTTGTTTTGATCCTTTGCTTTACACCCTTCAACATTCAAAAAGGTGTTTTAATTATAGACCTCATAGACAGAGAATACCGTTCAAAGTTTCAGTCGTTGGAAAAAAAAAACATATCATCTTCAATAATGCGCTTCTTCTACTAAAGTGCCTGTCGTTTAGGCACGAGCTTTATTTCACATTGCAATAATGTAACGCCGCCTGAAAAGTGCAACAGTAAGGGAAAATTCGGCAATGGCTGACTGCATAAGTGCACAACTTTTGTACCACGAAATAAAAAACAAATCGATATCCGTGTTGGATACGCTGGACGTAGATATCTGACCGTGAGGTCCTGGGTTCGATTCCCCTCGGGCAAATTGTTAATAGGTTTTTTTTCTGTTCCGAAATTCTCAGTTAGAATGTTGGTGGTTATACCCCTGTGCTTCGGAGAGCACGAAATGCCGTGAGTCCTGCGTCTGTTCTCTCCAATCCTGTCGGATTGCCATCCCATCGGACTATGAGACTGAAGGAAGAGGGAGTATACTTTGTTTGCTAATTATTTGGCTAATCTCCGTGGAGATAGGCTGCCGTGACCGAAATACGGTACCCAATGACCATATTAGCCCAGAGAAAGAGAAAGCTGGGACATATGCCCAGTATCACATAAGATTTCTATGGAACCACAACACTTACCGGAGAGAAAAAAAATACACTTACATATTTATATTTTTATAAAATATACGTAACCTCGTTTCCTATCTGAGTTTATTGCAGTATATTTAAAGAAATGTCGGTCTAAATCATTTTAAAGGCTATACAAGTGAGCGGTGCAGTCGCGAAACTTGCAAGTTAGCATAATAGGCGCCCATCTGTCTTTTTAAGCGGTGCATTTAAGTCTGGTTCAGCCTTCGCGATGTGAGCAACTTTAGTATCTGTTATCTTTAACATTTTCAGAACCTACGTGTGAATAATTTAGTTTCACAAAGAATGATATAGATATATGAACTTATGAACAAGCATTATTTTACTTAGGTAATCATAGGAACCTATACAATAACATGCGAGTAATTAATGTGTTAACTTAAGATTTATGATTGGAAAAACTACAGATCTATTTTTATTTTATGAGTGCTGCAATCATGGGCGTACCTAGTTTGGGGTCACGGGTGCATAGAGCGGGGACTCTGTTCACCTATCATGTAACCCCAGAGAAGACGGTGGCATAGTGGTCACATGCGTACGTAGTACGGTCCATGTCCCTATATGGGGCTCCAGTTTGGGCGGACGGCCTGTCGTCCCGTAAAATCGCAATGCTGCGAAAACCGCAGCGGGCGATGGCAATTTGACTTATTGATATAAAAAGATGGTTTTTGATTGAAAATTTCTAATCATGTATTAGATATTATCAGTTAAATGGCTAAGTGTAAGGCGAGACGATCGATCTTGCGCTAGGTGAAATAACTTTTTATGTATAATTTATACAATTTTCTCGGTCTCCAAAATGTTGAATGAATTTTATTTAATTAAAATGAATTAAAACATAAATTTATGAAATTCTTATTTTATCTTCATTTATGGCTTTTAATTTTAATGACGATTTGCAATAAAAAGGCAAGCCTGTCCAAGACTGAAGGATGAAGTTTATATTATCTAAATAGCGACATCTACTGTCTCTACAACTAACTAGTTTTATAGCTGCCCGCCTCACATTCATGTTCTGTGCCCAAAAATAATTATGTCCTCAAGCACTTTTCCTATAAACAGACCCTCCTTAGTGGTAAGGAGAACCTTATGGAGAGGAAATCTCTTATCTCTGAGAAAGTCTCAGAGAAAGTTGAAAAAGTGTCCAAACAGTAAATAACTGTTTCAAAACCCGCCATAATGGCGCTAGCGTAGGCACAGGGTATGGTATGAATGTAGAAATATTAGTGTGAGTTAAAAAACGGAGTGAAGCTACTGAGGCGAAAAATGTAATATAATTGAATGAATAATTTAATATTAATTAATTAAGAGCTACATAATAAGCTATAACAAAGCGGAAGTCTTTCTTTCCTTTTTTAATTTAGTATGCTACTCTTATAATTTTGGCGCTATTTTTTTAATTTACCCGGTCTATTGGCTATTTTTTTAATTATGACTTTTTAACGGACACTGTATACATAGACAAGGTCCTCCAAAAAAACTTAAAACCTAGACTATGTCAATGTTCTGAGCTTGAAACACTGCACGCCATGCGAACGATATCTATGTCGACGACTTAGAACACACGTGATCTAAAAAGCCTAGTATCGTAAGATCTTAAATTACTAATTTCTGAGCCTAGATACAGGTCAATGAAAAAGCCACATTTAAACACCTATCATTTGGCTCAACTAGGGAAGTGAAGGGTTCAAATCGGTAACCAACATAATCGATTTCTAAAATAATTTCTGAATTCCTGTATCTTATGATCATCTTAAAGAAATAGAACATAATTTTAATGCCAAATTTTTAATTTATTTACTTTTCTAAGTAAGTATAGAATTTCTTGTATCAATTCTGATATCTGGATCGAAGACATCAGTTTTTTTTATTTTGTAGTATGGTTAAGCACCTTCATCCAGTCTTCCTCTTCTATAATGCTACATTCTTTTTGCAATAATGTATATTTTTTATATGACGTGCATGTAGTTTCCAAACCATTAACATTTGCATGATTAATGTGTTATTCAAAAATCGTTTAGACATTTTGAAAAGAAAAAAAAAGCGGGAACAGTACAAAGTGAAAGCCGGGTCACAAATACCAACAGAGGTACTGAAAAAACAGAGAGATCGCACATTGTGTCGGCCGAATGGCGAAAAATAGCACAGGTGTCATTATCATTTCATCACTTATCAGCGTCAAGTAATTAATCTTATTAATATAATGTATTATTGTGTTACGTGTACAGCCTTTAAAAAGTTTTAAATAGAAAATTGTATAGGTACTGATATTTTAAACAATTATAACGATATTAGTGGTCACAACACTTTATTTAAAAAAGGATTGACGGAGAACGTAAAATTAATGATATTTTGACAGTACATAAATACGTATTAAAAAATATTTAAATGCTAAAATAATACGTTGGAAATTTCAAACCATGCTAATTATACGTATCTCGAAATTATGTATAATTTCATATTCATTCTAATCAAGTGTTTAAACAAAAATATTTTTATTCACAACCAATACCAATATTGTCAAAATACATTCCAATTCCAATTCCAATTTTGGATAATTATGGCTCCATCGGGTTAACGATGATTCTGCCAATGTCAAGGTTGGATAAAACACGTTATAAACATTAACAAAATTTGACCAGTGGGAAATCCAAGGTACGGTTCACAATAAAAGTTAAGCAATTAGTGTTTTGTTAGTGTTTAGTAATAAAAAAAAGAATAAACAATAGAGATTAATAATTATCAGAACTTAGATTAGTGTACCAACAACAAGGTTCTGAGAAATTAAAAGTTATGTATTTAGAATAATGGGAATCAATTGAAACCAGAAAAATACGTTTTTAGGTAGGAAAGCAAGAAATTTAAATTCTGATTTTATTTACAGTAAGAAATTTACATAGAATTTTAATAAAAGGAGAACCAACAAGCGTTAGAAGAAAAGGAATATTAATAGGCCTAGGGATATTATTAGGAAGGATATCATAAAGAGGGACAGATATATTGGGACAGAAAAAAAACAAATGTTCTAAGGTGCCCTCATCCATGCCACATTCACAGAGAGAATTGTCGCGAATATGAAGTTTGGCTAAAAAGACAGGGGTACAGACATGACCTATTCTGAGACGGATAATGAGAGAAGTAAGAAATTTACTAATATTTTTAGATTTAAAAAACCAGGGTTTAGAGGGAATATTGGGCTGAATAGACGCATAATATTTCCCTTTTAAAAGACTGGTCTGTTGCCACATATCATTCCAGGAGTTCAAAAGATGAGGTCTAGCTAGAGAGCATAGATCCCGAGAAGGAATATCAGAATGAGAGTTAGAACCAATTTGTACAGCCAACTTAGCATAGTGATCTGCAGCCTCATTACCCGAGATACCAGAATGGCCTGGAATCCAGGCCAATACAACTTCAATTCCAGATTGATTTAATTTGAACAGAATTTGCTTAATTTTGAGGGTAAGTATGAAAATATCTTTAGAATGGAAGGGAAGCTTGAGTAAATCTTGAAGACAGCTGAGGGAGTCACTAAAAATTAAAGCCTTTTGGAAGTGGTTATAGTTCGATTCAATATATGATAAGGCTTCCAGTATAGCAATAGACTCACCTGTAAATATGGAGCATTCGGGGGGACATTTATGGATAAGAGTAACATTATATTTAGGGATAAAAACAGAGAGTCCTACATGGCTGACTTCAGAAAATTTCGAGGCATCATTATATAATGCAATCCAATCTGACCACGACCTATCTATAATTTTATTGAATTTTCTGTCTGCACCTGGCGTATTTTTATTAATTCCGAAATTTAATATAACTCTGGGTTGGAAAATAAGAGAATCGTAGTCTATCATAAAAAGTGGAAACTTATCTAGCCAAAAAACATTCTATCCTTCTTTAGATCCGTCAAATGTGGCTTCTTATAGAGACAGATCTCGTCAGGTATAAATCATGACATTTTGATTTATTTTACTACATATTGATATTTCAAATTAGATCCATGGCATTGGAATTGCAATTCATCAAACATAAACTTTACAAATTAATAATAAGAAGATATAAATATTTTCATCAATCATTTATATCTTCATATTTCCCACTAAACATTCTAATCCGGACTATGGTCTTAATCAGAACCTAACCATCACACAAAATTAATAAAATGGCAACGTAGTAATGATCGTACCAATTCCTTCAAGTAATTATCAGATTACGATGCGCGCAGACTTATCTAAATAGTAGTCTAAGTTTCTTTGATATGTAATGGCAGCACTCATTAAATTTTTGTCGAACTGTACTTATATTTCTATGTTTATAGTAAAACAAACTCTTTACACTTAATATAAATAAATTCATATCGATTCAAAACTATTATTCTTGTTTTATCATGAAACTAAGAATTTTTAGTTACAAGGAGCAATCACTGAGACCTTCCTTTGCATGTTTAAAAAAATAATTGAATGACAAAAACGCCCTCTCGCGGGAATTTCTTCATGAAAGTACATCGTGAATGTGGCGTGTGTTGTTTGGAATACTCCGAGTCGTAAATAAAAATGCTTTTGATGCATTAGTAAATCTCGTTGTTAATGAACTTCGTGTGTGTAAGAACATTAAATAGTCGAGAAGCCTTCTGTGGATAACAAAAACTAGCCCTAAAAAGTGATTTACTTTTGGTATTTTGTCATATGTTGCACGCCTGCCTTGGGATCTCAATGAAGACAAAAAAAAATAATCAGTAATTCCGATGCTAAATTGATAATGAAGTAAGTTTTACACCATTGTTTTTGATGTATCTTACCAAGAATAAGTAAATTCAATGTGGTTTATATCTGAAACTGTGTTTTGCTGCATTTATTATTGGCAGGTTACTTACGTTAGTGTCAATTTTGAGAATCGTGAATTCGTAACCATCATCGTAAATTTTTTTTTGGCTATTATTGAAATGACATACCATAATCATGTACAAAATCAATATTAGTTATTTATATACTTGGTGTGTAATTATCATAACTGTTTTTTTTTTATTACAGAAATAGACACAACCAGTCTTCCGGCACGTTATTGCGCTTTCTCGTGACAATGCGGTGCCTTATGTGTGAATATTTATTCTAAAACGTTCATGTCATTGATATGAGATGATGGTTGTTAGAGCTGAAACTGAATAATATCAGAATGAGTCACAATCTGGCTGGAATGCCATCCTACAGGCTGCCAGGCCCAGGATTAGGGCCTCCAGACTTCAAGCCTCCGATGGACACGCCGACACCGCCGGCACCAGCACCAAGCAACCCCAAAAAACGAAGGAAAACTTCAAATGCCAACAATGCATTAACACCTCCTCAGCCACCTCCTACAGCACAAGATCTCTTACCTCCCCCTTTAACGGGTTATGGAGACACAATTGTTGCATCAAACCCTTTTGATGACTCCCCATCCACTGTATCACATAATGGCCCTATGATGAGTCAGAATGGATCTATGATGAGTCAGAATGGTCCTATGGGAATGATGGGTCCAATGCACAGTATGGGAGGCCCACCAATGAGACTCATGAGCCCTCATGGTATGAGCCCAATGAACCAGCAAATGCCTCCAAGAGGTGGGATCAGTCCTATGGGTAATATGAGTCCTATGGGGCATATGGGTGGTATGTCACCTATGGGAGGCCCAAATATGAGTATCAGTAACCACAGCATGGGTCCAGGAATGGGCCCAAATTCAAGGTCAATGGGTAGTCCAATGAGTCCCATGAATTCTATGCCAATGGGCTCACCAATGTCATCTGGGCCCATGGGAAGCCCTATGAATATGGGTTCAATGGCAGGTAGTCATATGAGCAACAGTCCTATGGGACCACCTATGCACAGTCCCCTTGGTGGAGGATCGATGAACGGACCAATGAATGGACCTATGGGTGGTGGAGGCCCAGGCATGAATGTACCTCGTATGAATGGGCCAATGGGACCTAGTTGCTCAAATGGTTCTATGGGACCTAGCAATTCTATAATGTCTTCAAATCCAATGCAAGGTGGTGGAATGGGGCCAGGCCATTGTGGCCCTATGAGGCATGGTAGCCCGATGCCTTCAGGCATGGGAAGTGGTCCTATGGGTGGCAATGGACCAATGACCTCTATGGGCCCAGGTCCACCTTATTCTAGCAGCCATATGGGTCATGGTGGACCAATGGGTATGGGTGGAAATGGATCTATGGGGATGGGTCCAGGTCCTGGCAACATGGGTAATTGTGGACCGCTAGCTGGGATGAGTGGAATGGCAATGGGTGGCCCTGGAGGACAAGGAGTGGGTCCAATGGGTCAGAACATGGGTATGTTTGGACCAAAACCAATGCCAGTGAGTGCTGGTAAAGTTTACCCACCTGACCAACCAATGGTGTTCAACCCTCAAAACCCCAATGCTCCTCCCATATACCCATGTGGAGTTTGTCACAAAGAAGTACATGATAATGATCAAGCAATATTATGTGAGTCCGGTTGCAACTTTTGGTTCCACAGGTATGTCACTCTTCTGATAATAATATAAAGTTGATTTTAACCCATCGTATTAAGAAACTCAGATTTTGATAAAAATTATTGACTGTTATCCAAAAACATATTGTATGCTACTTAAGTATTACCCAATTTTAAAATATAATATCTAGTAGATACTGTACAGTATACAATTTTATTAGCATGACACCTATGAATATAGTTTAACAATCTTCCGTGTCATGTTTACTGTAAACTGTGAAAAAGATGAAATTAATTAAACAATTAAAAATCACTGCTATTTTCCAAAATCGAACTAACCTATGTTACTAAGGACAATGTAAGGGTTGTAACAATATGCCATGCATCGAAAATGGTCCAGGTATTATGAAGTTATAGTGGAATAGAAGAAGAAACTCACAAACACACTTACTTACATACATATATGAATGCTTGTTTTTAGTGTAACACTCCGTTTTTGGGCAGTTGTGTAAAAAACTGGGTTTCAAAATAGCTTTCATTAATATGAATGAAAGGAAAAACCTAATATTTTATAACTAAATTATTAAAACTGATTATGAATAATTTCAATGTATAAAATTCCAGGGGCTGTACAGGCCTGACGGAGCCAGCTTTTCAATTGCTGACAGCGGAAGTGTATGCAGAATGGGTGTGTGACAAGTGCCTGCACTCCAAGAATATACCCCTAGTGAAGTTTAAGCCATAGCGATGCGCCGCGCCCCCCTCGCCCCCCTTCCTACCCATTTGAGTCAAGAACCTCCCTAACATCACAACATATTTATTTCACTTCATCATATAAAATGGACACTGTATGTGAACACAAGAAAGGCTTGGGCATGAATTTGGTATGTCTTACAAACCTTAAAAATTTGTCTATTGGTACCCTAGCTAAGAAAGATCTCATGTTGGTAAGTTACATTAAATTAAGAAACTAAATGACTTAAAATCGATTTTTATTTTATTGTAAATCAATTAACTTACAATTTGATTGCTAGTGACTCCACAGAATGGTTGGTGAATAGTTATTGATAAAAGTACAGACGGTCCTGTTAAGTCTAGTCTGTTATGATTGTCATTTTATTTATTTTTAACCTAAATCTAAGAAATCGGGGTTAAGAAGCCTTGTATGGAATATAATATAACATGTGTTCCTCATAACGCATATCTGTTGAAGCAAATAAATGTTAAAGTATTGTAGCACATAATGGATACAGAACTCCAAAGTATAAGCAATAAAAAGATGTCTGCCCAAGAAATTTTTGATGCCTGTTAAGTGTGTTGCTTTAGTCTTTGTGCATATTGTAAATATTTTTAGATAAATAAGTTAAAAGTTCTCCGCCTTATGAAAATGGTGACCTACATGTAAACATTCTATTTTGAATGCATTACGCATCAGATATGTTGATCGATCTTTTACACACTGTTTTATTGTAGTCATAGTTATTGACGATGGTGGAACTGTTTGTAAGACATCTTGGACGATCTTAGCTTCACTATTATTATACATTGATAAATAATGATAATAATGTACTTATTATTTCGGTGCCCTAGTTTGCATGTAACATTACGCGCGTTATCTTTATGTACTTGTAAATATGATGAATCCATACGCTTTGTTAAGTATAAGGGTGTTAAATGTGTTTGTCAATTTTTTAACTTTTGGAGATTTTTTTTAAATAATAAACTTGTAATTTAAGTTATGTAAATATACAATTAGCTTAAAGTGAACTGAGATTATACACTGGAAGTGCTGGTTCCAAACATATGCGTGGTTGTCACACATCACTTATTGCATAGTGCTGTCATTGCGAACAGTTTGATTTTATTTGGATTGTAATATACCTTTTTGGAGCCAGTGCAATACTTATTTTGAATCTTCGTTTCAGTCATTACAATTAATATAATATAAATCAATGAAAGTTTTACCCACATTATGGTGGGGTAGGTATATTAGCCTAAAAACAGTTTATAATATGTAAAAGATGGTGGTATGGCTGGTTGGCTTACTTACAAATTAATACATACTCTAATATTTGTTGCATATCGACACCAAACAATCTAATCTGCGAATTTAATGAAAGAGAATAACAATCCAAATCTTTTTGCACAAAACGATGTTATTAGTAACTTTTTTTTTATTCTGTTAAATAGTGTTAATCATGGAAAATTTACACAGAATCGCCTTCAATAATGTATATTTAATTCATTTATTTTTATTTGGTGCTGTCAAAATGAGTACTTATCAATTACAAGGAAAATATTAAAGGATGCCTATCAAAATGAGTAAAACGAATCACTTAAAATATTTTTTGAGAAGATTCTTAGTGTCTTGTACAAGTAGGTATATACTTTTTGATTGACAGTCAGTATATATGCATTAACAAAAAAAAATGTTTAAAGATATTTAGTTATAAATCTTGGACACACACTTAATATACTATACTTAGGTTGTGCGAACCATGCAATACCTTACCTAATTCCTTAAGTGTTTATTATTTTTACTCCAGATTTATTTTGATATTGTCTAGACTATGTTATTGTGCTTAATACAATAGAATTCAATAAATTATTTTGATGATTTATATTTTAAACTTAACTCTGAGACTATCAGAACTAATTATTACCTGTGAGTTTTAAAAATAATTAATGGTACATAACTAGGCAATGTGACCTACTTATTACTGTGTATATGTCCCAAACACTTTTAATATTTTTATTTTGTGCAAATTACTTCAAACATATTGTCCTCTTTTTAATCACATTCTGCTTGATGGAGTGTTGTGTTTTATTAAGCAATGTCTTCTCTTTTTTATTATTTAAATGTACTAACTCAAAACAGAATTCTGATGTACTGAAAATCCATATAAATCTACCAAATCTGATTTAATTTCAGAATCTTGTTTTTCGATATGTTAACGACTTCATAATTTATTTTCACAACCATGACATTGATTTAATATCTTATTTATTTGTGTAAGATCTTCGAAATTGAAATGTCCGTAATAATGTATATTTTCCTGCATGCGCAAATGTATTTGTATGGCACTCTGTATTTGTGCTAAAATGATCTATCGTTTTAAAACGATTGGCAAACGAGAGAATACATTAAGTATTTAAAATTGTGTAAATATATTTAATATAACTCCACGAATAATTGCTGATAATTGTACAGTTACTTATAGTTAGAACTTTATATAGAATATTCGGCCATGAATGTAATAATAATTTTAATGAGGTGAGCACATCACAATTAGTTGACGGAGGACTGCTGCTATTGTATATTAATTTCACTTGTAAATGTTACTTACCTGTTACTTTCCACATGCAACGCAACAGTTGTGAATGGAGGTGTAATTCAGAATATTTTATGAAGTCTAAAATAGAATATCAGTGGTCTTAAACTTGTGCATAGTTTATTTTGTATTATGTGAATAATAACAAGCAATAATAAAATTGTTATTGAGGAATTTTATTTCTATTAAACTGCCACCTACTCTAAAACAAATTCCTTTTAAAATAAGTCATATAGAATCATGTGAGAAAATTATAAGTCAAACGATTATTTTTTTAACTAAAATGGATTAATGTAGTTTTGGCCACCAACTCGCCTAATTTTAAGCGACGGTGTGGCCGAGAATGGATCACGTATATCCAGAATAAATCTATTCATTCTTAAGTAGAGTGGATATATTTGGGGAGAACGATAGTTGGGAGCAACTGCCCAGACCCGTCTCCCACAACGGTTGCACCGGACTACATCCCGAAACACGACTAGGTCGCTTCACGGCATGGCTCCGTCCGGTGGGTGGCTGTGATAACCAGCAGCGGCCGAAGCCTCCTATCAGAGCTGTGTTGCCTGTCTTGCACCACCCAGGGGCCACGTGTAGGGATTCCATTTTAAGGGTGCACTCCTACGGACGCGAGCAAATCAGCCCCCAATAATCAGTCATAGATAATAAATAATTCATATACTTAAAATTAGTTTTAACATAAAACATCTTATCAGTTATCTGATGAAAAAAATAGAAATTTTAAGGTTCATGGCTTTTCACCCAGGTAACTATTATGCCCAATAGTAGTCGAAAGGGCAACTGCTGAGCGTGAGGTCCGAGTTTAATTCCCAGGTTGGGTAGTGTTATTAGGCATTAGAAAATTCTAGCAGCCCATAGCTTGGTATTGTGCCAGGTTGATGGCAATAGACTCGCCACCATACATGGGATTTAATAAGCTGTTGTGGGTGTTCAACTATGTACACCTCTGCCTACTCCCTCTGGGAATAAAGCTATGATTCTGTCGTTTACTATATATTTATACAGATAAAGGTGATTGTATATGTGGATTATACATATCAACAGGTCCAAATAGCACATCGCGTCGCCAACCGCAGATCAGGTACTTTGTTGAATAATGATATCACCAACCTGCAATCTAAATAAGTCAATACTGAAAATTTGGTTGAGTATCATTTTATTGACTGTAATGTCAGTATGGCATACATTTACACTAACACTATGTTATAGAAGTTTCTAATTCTCGCCTTAAATATTTACAACAAGTAAGTATACCATCAGATAAAACTTTTAAATAATTTTCAATTAAACATATGACAACAAAAATGCATTGACCATATTACACAAAACCACATAGAAAAAAAAAACAAGAAATACTAAATTATAAAATTAAATCTAATATTTAAAGATAATGGACAGATTACACTTAAATGATATTGGACAAGCCATTTTTTAAATATGTATTGGTAATGTAAAAAAATTGAAGTCCATATTTAAAAATCAGTCGCTTGATATGTTTCAAAACATTTTGAAACTTTTGTACTTTGCTACAACATTTGACACCAGTACAGTACCTAGTTTCTCTCTGGATTTTATATAATTATCACAATAATACATTTTATTTACATGAAATTGTAATGCAGTAACAGATGTAAACTTGGAGATACTTATTTAAATATTGTTAAAATACTGATTTTATGGCAGAACTGCACCACTTTTATAGTTAAAACTATTTGTGCCTAATAAGTCTTTATAAGCAACATATATAGCTATAGAAATATAATTTTAAATCTTAATTTAACTTTAGGGTAATCATTAGCCATAATCTGTTCCAAATGTGGTCAATCCTTTACTCTGTATGGCAAATAATACTGCTGCATCAAGGAAATCACAGTGATTGTCAACCACATTTGCAACACTATCACAAGCAGCATTAGAATTATGGTGATTCTCATCAAGATATTGGTAAGATAAGCTAGATGCCTCAGGGAACAATGGAAATGGTGTCATGTCATTACTGTCAGTTTTTTGATCATCTGAATATGACCATGGCATATCTAAATCATTAGAGGAATTATCGGTATCACAGTGGTTATTGTTTGGTTGTTCTTGAGATTCATCATCAGACAATAAAGGTGATAAACACCTTTGTGGAGATGGAGATCGATTGGCAGTATTGGTTGGTTCACAGATTTCTTTTGTGTTTTTACAACTAGTACTACTAGAATTTGAAGTGTTTTGTAATCCGTGTGCAGAGATTGCCATTAATATTCCTTCATTTTCAATGCTATTATCTCCTGGGAGGTTGTTAATGAATTCTGCAACATCGAGAGCTAGAAATCTGGAGCCATCTTCTTCAGGTGGTAATGGAACTTGTATCCAAGAATCCAAAACACGGTTGATTGTGTTATCAACAAATCCTTTTGCCATCTGAAAAAGAAAGTCATTGTATTTAAATATCATAAAAAATTAATTTATTAAATATGACACTTAAATTTTGATTGCTATACAGCAACCTACAAAAAAAAATTATACCTGTCTAGCCTGCCATCGAGCTATGCACTGATCTTCTGTATGATATTGTGAGGCCACCATTGACATCGGAACTGACTCAAACTCAGTAATATTATCATTAGTCCTTAACAAATTGTTGGGAGTTTTACTGTCATAAGAACTAACATATCTTGGATACTGTAACTTATCAGTTGATACACTTGTACTTGGTTTCAGTAGAGATTTGTCAGGGTCAATCACTGAGTCCAAAGTATTAAAGTCTTGTTTCAATAAGTAATCACCTAATATCTCTAGGTTTTGTTCTGTGCCATTATTGTTACTGTTACTTCCACTGCTTGATGTACCAGCTATGTCTGGATCAGTAATTTCTGTACTAGATATTTTAACTGTATCGTTAGAATCATTCTTTAGGTGATATTTTCCTTTAACTTGCCACGCAAAACGTGCTTTCTTGAGTGGGCGCTCGGAACCATTCGATGCGTCGCCATTTTCTTGTTCTGTACACGACGAACTTCCTGCAGATTCTCCTAAGTTCATAACGAAAAGTTACAAAATATGCGCTGTTTAGCCTATTGTATCATTAGTAAACAAACTGACATCGCTAATTGCTAACATATGATTGAGTGACAAGTAGTTAATTACACGATATCTACTGTTGTTATCTCCGATAAAAAGGGCACTTTTAAATGAAATCACACAGAAACTATATTCTACATTTATTGTAGAATTTTACTTTTATATTAAAGTAGTAATATTTAAATATTAATTGCTATTGTTTTACTGTCATTGCACACTAATCTATTAGAAATTGAAAACGAGTAGCTCTGAATCTTTTATCTGTGGCATGGCCTATGAAAAAGTTTGTTGTGACCTCGCGAGTTCTCGACTAACTTTCTCTTGATATGTCAAAAATTTTTGTAAACGATTGTGTTAATATAGTGGGATTAATAGTCATAATTAGACATTGCGATTTCGATGACTCTAATTAAATCTATTTATATTAATTTCACAAAACTTTATTTGCCTTTCAAAGCAACTAGCGCCATTTTCTACTCAATATTTTTTGTCTATGGGTTTTGACGGGTCTATGTCTCCATGACCCTTGCTTGCGGCGAATGCAGTCGAGTTGCGATCCTGGGGCCCTATAAAAGATTAGTGGCGGATCGTGTGGTTATTGATATGTAGGTCTCAGATCATCTGACGCATAAAATCATCTGAGTCAGATGAGTTTAAGCGTCCGGCACAGCGTCTATGATGGATTTTCCACAGGAAAAACAAACTATGGTCCATATTTTTTTTTTTTTTTTTTTTATCTGAATCGGATCTACCTTTGGCCACCAACTTGCCTAATGGTAAGTGATGGTGATAGTGTGGCCGAGGATGGAGCACGTATATCCAGAATAAATCTATTCACTCTTAAGTAGAGTGGATATATTTGGGGAGAACGATAGTTGGGAGAAACTGCCCAGACCCGTCTCCCACAACAGTTGCACCGGACTACATCCCGAAATACGACTAGGTCGCTTCACGGCATGGCTTCGTCCGGTGGCAAGGTGTTAACCAGCCGCGGCCGAAGCTTCCCATCAGAGTTGTGCTGCCTGTTTTGTACCACCCAGGGGCCACGTGTAGGGATTCATTTTAAGGGTGCACTCTTACGGACGCGGGCAACTCAGCCCCCATTTAAAGCAGAGCCCGCTGAATTTATTCACTGAGATTTCTATCTTAGGGTCATTCATCATAATAGAACATAGCGTCACGCCTATATTCCGTGGGAGTAGAGGTAGTTTGAAGAGACATGCTGGGTTTAATACCTCTAAAGCAACACACCAACCCTCAGCTTTACACCCACATTTCACCAACGCCGTTATTGAGTCCCGTGTAATAGGTGATGAGCCGATGAGCGTATTGCCAAACAACAATACCAAACTACGGGCTACTAGGTACTGAGAATTTCCTAATAGGAAAACCCAGTAAAACTACTCCATTTGAATATCGGAAATCGCTCAGCACTTCCACTTGCGACCACTAGACTAATGAGGCAGAATAATTATATAACTCAAATTGCTCCCGGCTCTAAGTAGGTACGAGTAGCCGTGTACCTACATATTATTTAGGATTACAATTTTAACTTTTAACTATAAATGAAACTTGTAAGTTGTGAATATCCACCAGCAAGTGGGTACTTAATATATAAATTATACATGAATCAATGGGATGTAATTTATCAAATATTTTCGAACAAATTTTTCTCCGAGAATCAGCTGATATGAATGGCAACTATGAACATATTATTAAACCTCAATTCATTAATTTATGTTATGGACTACCTAAGTACTTAAATCAGTAACTACATAATATATCTATACTATACATATTTTCGCTTATCTGACCTAATTTCTTGAATCAGCTGCCGATAGATCCAAACGAGAATGAGAATCTTTAAAATTCATCGTAACTACTTACAGTTAAGGAGCCCTCTATTCCGAGGTAATCATCACACAAAGAGGGGAGGACCGCATTCCCGGTGACAATACACGATGATAGTGACCAGTCGCTCCCTAATCGTTGGTCTGGCGTAACTCAAATATTTGACACTGTTTTGTTTGTACTTGGAGTTCAGTGATAAAGTTACAATAAAATCTGTGGAAAAGTGGGCGACACTCATCACATCAGTTATGCAGGTATTAGTTCAATTAAAAATAAAAACATAGGTACATACAAAATAATTTTCGATACTTTAGTATTACTCACAGTATTTTTTATTTGATATTTCATTTACAAATACATAGTGGGAATCCCGATTTCACGTAACGTTTCTCGTGTTACTTATAAAATATTGCGTGGTTGTTATTCAATCTGTTTCAACGGAACTTTGTAATCATATTCATTTAAAAGCAAATAAAGGTTCAGTGAGTCATCGGCGCCGCCCGGGTTCATAGCTTTAGAAATAAAATTGGGGGTAAATACCACGAAAAACTATATTTACGTACAATTATCTCAATTTAGGCACTCATAAATTTGATTGTAGTTACTTCTTGCTTAAAATGTTTACTTATATAACACTCATATAAATCAGCAACAAAAATGGGCTGTTTATATGACCCAAACAATAAATAAATCTTCACATATCCTACTTTAACACACAATCAGTACAACTGTATCAGAAATACGTAGGTACCCTTGAGAGAAATAAATATCTCGCTACACAACAAGAAGACACCAAGTTTACCAACCCGTAAAAAAATACCATACGTAAAAATAACAAAAACAGTGATAAAAATAAAAACAACGCACTCGACAAACTTGGAAAAGACCATAAATGTTTTTTTTTTACAGGTCATCGTATTTTTTGTGGTCGTTTGTGTTTGTTTGGTCGCAGGCTTGCATGTGCAGGCCGTACCACAGATGACAGATGCACAATTGGAACAAACCCTAGCTGATAGGAATACGATGCAGCGACATATTAAATGCGCACTTAGTGAAGGACCATGTGATCCTGTTGGGAGGAGACTTCGAAGTGAGTTTTTTTTTGTGTGGCTCATTTGCACCAACTTGAAGCTAACGCAGTCATTTATTTTATTTCTCGATTATTGTTAAGTTGATAGAAAGACATGCTGGGCTGACGCCAAATAAATCGGGATAAGGGCAGGATAAATATGAAGATTAACTTGGTATAACTGATCCTAATATTCTGTTCTTGTTTTTCTGGGAGTAGAATAAATAAATGCCTCTTGGAACTTCGACGCCGAAGTCTGCATGACGTCAAACCGGGTTGTGCGAGTGTGAGCAGCTTCTGTACCTTGGATGAAGTATTTAAATATCTCTGCACACACTGACAACTCGGAGAAGATAGTAACTTTGTAGCTCATTAGCGAATACATAGATCACCTTTAGTTGAACCCTGAATTTTTATGTCTTCGCTTGTACTTAGTTGTTACCATTAAATAGATCAATTATGGAATTATTATACCCACACTGTGACCTTTGTCTTTGTAGCAATATAAGTAATGAATAACGGCTCAAACGAATAGGTTTTTGCTGGGCTAGCGTACTGCCTAATCGCTAAATTATAACACTTTGTCCGACACGGGAATCGAACCCAGATCCTGCGCTTACGCTTACTTTTTATTTGACTTTTTTATCTGACTATACACTTTCATTGGAGTTGTTTAAAACCCATCAATCGATTAATAGGGTATTTGTAAGTACATAATGAATTATGTCTGAATAGTAAAAACATTATGTAGGTATCTCCTCGTCTGCAAAAGCCATATGTAATGCTAATGAATAATATTATTCGTGGTCATCCTTTGTGGTATTTTTACTGTGACTTATTTGTCCACACGGATTAGTCTTAAGCTGATGTTTATTGTATGACCATATTTATGGACATTGGCGGTTATACATTATGGTTATACCTACTACTATATATATATATAGCAGTGATAGCCTAGTGGTATGAACGTTGGACTGACAAGTGAAAGGTCGCAAGTTCAAATCCAAGGCACGCACCACGGACTTTTCGAAGTCATGTGCGTATTATAAATTAATTATCACTTGCTTAAAACGGCGAAGGAAAAAACATCGTGAGGAAACCAGTACGCCTGAGAGATATTCTCGATGGTGTGTAAAGCCATGTCAGAGACCTACGGGTGGTTTAAACTATGACATTAGGTTGTTCATCAACCACACGAAAAGAATAAGAAGACAACTAAATAGTTAGTATACATAACAATAAAATAAAATCTATAAATATAAATAAAAAACCATTGCATGTACTTAAGAAAGATATCACTCGAGAGCGGCTCGACCAATTTGGCTGTTTTTTTCATGTTGTGTTCATAATTGTAATTAGAACAAGGTTTTTAAGTAAGAAAAACTTATTAGTATTTCATAAATAGTTTATGGCTTGGATTGAGGGGATTAAGCATCACGCCTGTATTCCTGGAAGGGTTAGGTAGTGATGCACATGTACAGACAGGTTTAGGTCCGTTATTTAGATCCCGTGTAACAGGTAGTGGGAACTTATTGCCACCTACCGGGAACATTTCTAAACTCCAGACTTCTACTGAAAATTACCAAACAATACTTTGCCGAACCCGGGAATAGAAATCAATGCAAATCTGCATAACCTTATCCCAACTACGTTAAAGCTGGCTTTTAGTTTATCCAAACGCAACTTAATACGAGTCTTTTTAATTAAGAGACTGCCTATCTGCCTTCTACAATCCAGTAACAGGATATCGCGTGGTAAAACTGGTTGTCAGACGCTCAGGCTTCCGACTACGCGTAACGACTTTTTAGGGGCTGAGTTGCCCGCGTCCGTAGGAGTGCACCCTTAAAAAGGAATGCCTACATGTGACCCCAAAGGCAACACAATTCTGGTGGGAGGATTCGGCCGCGGCTGGTTACCACCCACCGGACGAAGCCATGCCGTGACGCGCCTAGTCATGTTTCGGGATGTAGTCCGGTGCAACCGTTGTGGGAGATAGGTCTGGGCAGTTGCATCAACTCCCAACTATCGTTCTTCCCCAAACTCTACATAAGAGTGAATAGATTTATTCTGGATATACGCGCTCCATCCTCGGTCACACCGTCGCTTACCATCAGGCGAGTTGGTGGCCAAACGTACATCAATTTTAGATAAAAAAAAGGTAAAAAAAAATACTGTCATAGTTCTTCATTTGATATCAGGGCCCGGCGGTGTAAAGTTCCCTCCGTGCTCTTTCAATATAAAATTATGGTTACGTATCTACAGACCAACCGCGGCAAGCGTACCTTAACCGTAATGCTTCGATCCCTAAATTAATGAGTCAGACCTTATAAATATAGGGTACTTCAAGATAAATCTTTGAAAAGCATTAACGCATGCTTAGCGAACTCTAAAGTTATTATATTAAATGGAAATTTATAAGTTCTGACTCTAATCTTATTTTATACGACGTGTGACAGAAGCCCGTCGTCATACTTTAAGTTTAAGGGATCAATGTACCCATGTTTAGCGTTTCCAGGCGTCCGGATAAATTTTTGGTTGCGTGTCCGGCCAAATAAAACGGTGTACGGCCCGTCCGGCTTTTGTTAGGCTTTTTAAATTTGACCACTTTTACCGTAAAAAGATTTTATGTTAAATGATAAAAATAATTGGTTTTCCTTAATAAAAAAAATTTACCGTGTATACTAAGACTAAAAAATGAGAATGTCCGGCCAAACGGGCTCGTTGTCCGGGTTTTCGGTTTTAAGACCTGGCAACCCTACATGTATACGAACCACTTTTACTATAGAACCAACTTTGAAAGCGCTAAAAACAAATCAGCTGCTCCATACATTTTGATCGAGTAGGTATAAACATTTCTTTCGAAGTTGATTCCATAAAGTATGACCACCGACTTCGGTTGTATGGGTAACTGACCTATCAATGCGAACGAGTAGGTAAGAAATAAATAACATACTGCAAGTGATAGTTCTTACGAGCCTGTATGTACTTAGCAAGCGACAAGGAACCTTGAGAGAAATAAAAGTCATGACTTTAAAAATAATACCTTCTATTTAATTAAAATGTCTTAACTCTAAGGTACACATCCCTTGCTGCGTCTGTCTGTCATTACGATCTTTACGGTAACTTCTGAACGGAGTTTGTCTCTTTTTAACAGAGGAAGGTTTTAGTAAGAAGATGATTTGGATATTTTTAATATGTAACTTACAAAGTCGGTAAATAAAGCAATAGTCTAGATCTAAACAAATTTCCATTTGTCTAATTAACTGATGACTGCAAGGTTCCGGATTCGACTCCCGGGCAGGCAGGTTTTTGGGATCGGATTTTTACAAAATGTTCCTCAAATTAATGTTATGGAGAGCACAGAGAATTTAATAAGTATACCCAGCAAGTCGATCGAGGCGGCCGAGCACGGGTTTTTTCGAAAAGTTTGTCGAAGCTATAAAAGTTTTTTTAAATTGAATTTTATTGTTTTATTTATGTCAGTTTTGACGTTTAAAATCGATAAACGTGTCGACAAAAATAACCATGCTCGCACCGCTGTATCGTATTTTATCGTGTCGGATGAACGGAAACGAGATGTCGGAAACGAGAAGAAAAGACGAGAAGGATGAAACCTATTTTCCCATACCCTCGTATGGGAAAATAGGTTTCATCCTTCTCGTCTTTTCTTCTCGTTTCCCACACGCAAGCATTTTTTATGGTGATCTATATGAAAAATATATCCTTTCTTTCAGCTCTAGCTCCGTTGGTACTCCGAGGAGCATGCCCACAATGTTCAATGCAAGAAACACGTCAAATTCGACGCACCCTAGCGTTCGTACAACGGAACTACCCTTGGGAGTGGGCGAAAATTGTTCGCCAATATGGTTGAATTTAAATTATGACTGCACCAGTACTACCAACCCAACAAATAACTTTTAATTGAGGGATAAATGTAATTGATTTGGCGCGTAATTGGATTGGAATGGGATGGATCCTAGCGACTCTCAGATATTTTGCCGTCTTGTGCTCCATTTTTCGAATTACCATCGAAAAGAAACATCAAGTTTTTTTTTATTTCATCATATTTACTATGTTTTCAACTGAACATTTTTTATAAATTTTGGTTACAATAATTTTTTAGGTACAAACAGGATATAAATATTGCGAAAAGTAGCCCTGTTTTGTCACTATTACAGGTTTCATTTGTGTTTGTTGTGGATAACTGTCCCAGTTTCGAAAGGTACCATTTCATTCTGATCGCGCTGTGTGTACCTAAGGAAAAGTTAACAATAATGGGAAAATGTACACGTTTCAATATTATTAATTGTACTTGTAGGCATTCGATAAAACACATTGCAGGGAGAAATATTTTGCTCTTGGCTTTGCAGGTTGCTACTAAGATAATACACATGAATTCTAGTAGTTACATATTTTATTAAAATATTTTTAAATTACTACATTTGTATGCAAGAGAATATAATAAAGATAAATAAAAATATCAACAATATAGGTAACAAAAACACTAAAGTATTTTTTATAAGTCCGAATAACTAAGTAGGTGTTGATGACAATACCTAATAATAATTTTAGTCGTTTAAGTAGCTAATCTGAGATTTGACAGTATAAAAATCGTGCTATTTAAACCATTAATTAGGATAAGTACACGGTAAACACTACATAATTAAATAAACAAATTTGGAACCAATAGAATCCGTCACTGTCATGTTATTATTTGTATTAGCAAATATTAATTAAATATTTTGTGTACCTAATTATCAGTTAATGTTGTAATTGACCTAGAATTAAATAATTTGTAAACCTCAATAGTATGTTTTGTAAGCTAATGTTTATATTATGTTATACTCCATGTGTACAGTAGTTAATTTTTCCACTTTACAGCGTGTCTAAAACTAAAATAATTATACATTCAGTACAGTCTACAATACATTGATAGTTTGTAACATATTTTTCACTTCTCCACACACATTGAACTAATTTCATACAACTTCCTATTCTAATTATGTGCCTTAAATATAATAATATAATGAATACATTAATTAGTGTTTTATTCACACTGAGCGTTCACGTAACGTTGACGCACAATCTCGGTGCAGCTCGTCGAGTATGTACAGCCAAGTCGAAATAGAGGGGATTGTCGAGTTAAGTAAGAGGTTACGGCACCACAGCTCGCTCCAGCATTCTCCAACCAGACGTACGCTTACACGCTTCACTGGTTACGAGAAAATATCGTGAAATACTGTAGAAATCATAATACTAAGATCCGGGTCAATCGCTAACTAAACGGCTCACTAGTGCAACGAAAGTAAAAGTGTTTCCATTCTTCGAGCCACAGTCTACGTCACACCTAACATGCAGGTAAGTTGCAATTTCTCTATAATATCGGTTTTCCTGTTGGCGACACGTTTCGAGCTTTTGATGTTGGTAACCTGTCGAAGGACAGTCAGTTTCTCGATTCTGTAAGGTCTACACACTTTGACTTTATAAATGAGTACAGGTTTCTGTTAATATTTGTGCTTGTTGCTAATTTATGTCTCGTAGTCTTTTGGCACGCGCAAAAGTCTTAACTACGAGTAATGAAGATGTGAATACATAAATAGAAACTAAATGTTCAATCAGTAGCAGTTTAGAGATCGAGGAAAACTGATTCAAATAAGGTTGCAGCTGTTATCTCATTTCCTAAATAATTCGCGCTAAAATTATAGCAATCAAATGCACGCGTCATACTTTGTGGTGGTCAGCTTAATGACCAGTTACATAAGTTTACCGCCTGAGGTGTCCTAGTTAAAAACGTATTAGGGACTAACATCGCCTCGCGGATTTCGTTATTAAAGTATCATTTCAGAATTTCCAAATTTGCGTAACATTTTTTTGTAGATTATACGGCGTGAGCGCGACTGTATGTCAACATACCCAACGTGTTCATATTCGTGTGTTCTTAGAAACTAGGTGTATTGTTTACTACATGTTTTTAACCGACTTCCAAAAAGGAGGAGGTTATCAATTCGGTTGTATTTTTTTGTTTTTTTTTTTTATTATGGTGGATCGACAATGATTGTATGACAGGATATTTGGGATATTTGCGTGTTTAATTTGTCTGCAAATCTCCAAGAGACCTCGTAGAAGTCTTTATTAGTTTTGGCGTAATTCTTATTTTATAAGTGATGCCTGTTTTATTTTTAATTGCTATATCTAACTAAATAAGTTTGTATATGTACCCATGTCCTGTCAAATTCATATCAGTTAATCCATTGTTTGTTTACCACAAAAATTTGAACATACCATAATTGAAATATTGGTCGTTTAAATTATTCAAGGTAAAATATAATTACTTACCTACTCTTTCCTCTTTCTTCGGTTGTGACATGACCTTCACACCTTTTGCTTAACCAATATTGACATTCAAGTAAAATCTTTTTTGTAAAGCATTAACGCATGCTTAGCGAACTCTAGGCATATATACTCCAGGCGCTCTGACCACTAAGCTATCTCGACATAGCTTAGTGGCAAGAGCGCCTGGAGTATGCATCCGGGAGGCGCAGGTTCGAATCCTGTTCGCGACCGTATTCTTTTTCCATTTAATATAATAACTCAATATTGACATGTCTACATGAGTCTTTACCATAATATTTATTGACAACTTAAATAATCGTCTATAGATATATATTTTTCCTATACCACTCACTGTGAGCGTACGTATCGCCACCAAGCAGCACTTTTTTTTTATATGGTATCTTTAAATAAAAGATTATTTATCTACAAATTTCTTGTCAATTGTTTAGATTATCTACTTCTTCCGGTACATAATACATATTGCCTGATTTTGAATTTTGAATTTGACATACCTAGTCAGCACTTCTTGGAATTCCCAACATGTCTCACTAGCTCAAGGCATACAACTGATTTACGGAGATTGACTAAATACCACGTAGGTATTACTTGATCTTAAGGTAAAACTAGATTTATATAAATAGACAGGTAGGTCGGGGCCCCTAAATAAGTTCGATTACCTATATAAAACCATAAAATATATTTCAGAACCGTGATAGAGCCAGAAGTACGGAGTATACATTAGGGAGTCTGTCCCCTAGTCAAGATGGACAAGGGGCATGGACTCCTCATAGTATCCTCCGACTCCTTGACTCTATCACCAATGAATACCTTCCCTACCTTTGCTAAAATTGTAATACGCATCTAAGAATTTGTGTTCTACTTACTAGAAGCCAAAAGAAGATGAAGGTATATGCTATCTACCGAGCTGAACATTCTAGATATATATATATAGATATCTAGAATGATATATCATAAAGATATCTACTTTGAACATTCTAGATAATATCATGAGCTTCCCATTTAGATTCTGCACTGTCATCTGGAAGTAGGCGAAGGGCGTCAATTTCGTTCATTTACCACGTTCGTCGTCGTCAGTGCAATTTTACGTTATTTGTGTGAATATTAGAATGATGGGTACCATTATGGGATTGTTTAGAATGTATTACATGGTCGCTGTTTACAAGAAACATGAACATTTAGGTACACACAAAATAATTCAAGGTTTGCCTGTTAGGTGAGGCTGATTCGATGCTGGATATCCACAAAAAATAATATTTTTAGCGTTATTTTTTAAAATAATATCTACGTATTAAATCTTAAAATTTTACAGCAGCAATTGTATTTTATAGCTGTTGAACACAATAATATTATGGTTCGGTCTGCAATCGTTTCTATTCTTTTTTGTGGGAATTTATTTCATCTTACATAAACATCTTAGTTTTATTGGTAAGTTATGTCACACATCCTTTTTCTAAAAACATGTCCGCGGCTTAACTGACTTACACTATTACTTAAGTAAATCGAAAATATAACGGGTTTTGCGAGAGCCCCTTACAAAAATGACTAACAATGAAAATCAGTGTGACTTTCTGCTAGCATTCGGTTGGAGTACCTACACTTCGTTAACTTAATTCATATGGAAATGTCTGTTATTGTAGTAAACTTTTCATCTTTTCAAAGATGACATATCCAGATACATCTATTACTACAGCATCTTTGAAACAATTCAGTTTAAAAAAATCTTAATTCCGACTTTTATTCATAAAATCTTAAAGGTATTAGTTTCCTAATACATTTTGGTCTCGGCACTTATACTTAAATTTACTAAATAAATGAACTACTACCAACTATTTGTTTATTACTTGCAATAGGTACATACCATAATAATTAAAATAACATAACCAGCCCATTACTGTCCCACTGCAGGGCAAGCCCTTCTCATACGGAGAAGGCACGAGCTTTCATCACCAAGCTAGCTCACTGTGGGTTGGCAATTTTAAGTCACCTTTAAGTCCAGGTTTCCTTCTTCTTATATGAACTAAGAAAGTAGTTGAAAGCACAACCTGTAGCTCAGGAGGTGGGCCCGTAACCATTCGGCCATCATGACACCTTATTCATTATCGTGCTTAAAGTGTAGCTTTTAGTTAAAAATTCCTGGAACCCTGTTATCATGGCATTGAAATTAGTTACTGAGTCAGGTATAATTCAAGAAAAATGTTTGAAAAGCATTAATGCATGCTTAGCGAACTCTAAAGTTATTATATTATATGGAAAAAGAATACGGTATGAATACTCTAGGCGGCCGGATTCGCGGTGGTGAGCAGAGGTCGAGATGGCTTAGTGGTCAGAACGCCTGGAGTATTCATCCGGGAGGCGCAGGTTCGAATCCTGTTCGCGACCGTATTCTTTCAGGTATAATTATTTGTGAATTTTTAAGAACATTATTTTTTATGAATATATCCATATCAGCCCTATGTTCATAAAATCTGCGAGTCGAGGACTTCAATTATCTCCTTAAGTGTGTCGTTTATATAAAATTAGAGGATAGATATAGGTAGATATTGAGACCAACCGTAAAGATTAATAGCAGCAATTAACAATATGTTCATAAACAGCAGTTAACTTAGGACACTTAGGTTGATAAAGGCGTGGGTAATGAATGTGTCTAATAGTTCACGTATGTATGCACTGGAAACATTAATTACAACATAATTATTGTTCTACATATTTCGTGCAAATGCTTGGTAGTTAATGGAGATACTATGAATGTTCAAGAAATAAGTAAATTATTTGAAAATTGTAACTAAAATTTACCGTCAAAGGCAATTAATGACAGAACTTAAAGGATTGACGCAAAACACAATTTATAGTATCTATTTACTCTGTACTAGCTGTATGAATGAGCAAATACTGGTTGGTGGAGTTTCGCATGTCTCACTCATCAAAAAACCTTGACTACCACTAATAAGGAAGGCACTCATAGCCTGCTGCAAACGATCGAGGTAGGTACGTCTCCAGATGGGTGACTGCTAGTCTAGACCTCTGTCTAAAATACTACAAATCGTTCCTACTTAGTTAAGATAAACTTTATTCAATACTTCAGTAAGTACCAAAACTCGGTGTATTTATGTGTTATTTGCTGGACGGCCGACACGTAATTTTTTTTCCGGATTATTTTCGAAATTTCAAAACATACTTAAAAATATATTAATTTCATGCCGTACCTTCAATGGGGGAGACAACGATGAAACTCAACAACTTTTCTTCAAAAACATTGGCCATCCGTAGTATCCTAGTTTCAAGGAGGCAGTGTTATGTGTTGAGAAAGTGTTAGAGGTCATAGGAAAAAACAAATAGCAATGAGGACCGAGTAGGTAGTATCAAACTGCGCTCTACGTACTTTTTAATAGGACATAATGTATTGGTAAAGCATCGATCATTTTGATTACAAATTCATTAAATTTCTAAGCACGTTCGATTCAACGATAGTGACTCTTTTGTTTGAACTACGAGAAGTCAGAACCCTGTATCGTTTCAATCATATGGTTAACGAAATGATTGTGTTTCATTAGAAATGGTTCCGTACCTTAGTCTTTTTAGAGGTCTGGGTGTGTGAACGTGTGAGATCTGCGTCCGTAATTGCACCCATCATATAGGATAAATTCCTAGTGCAGGGAAACATTAAAAAAGGAATCGACTTTTCTTTAAATTCTGAGTTTTCATAGAGGCTTTCTTGATCCCCAACTTCATTAATACAATTTTATGTTATCATGTTTTGTTTCCCATGTATTAGGTTGTATCCTATCGTATCTCGTAAGACCCGGAGTTGATTCTTTTCTCAATGTGATCAACCTGCAACCGCAAAAGGCCAGACCATAAAATCACAATCATTTGAAAGAACAGCGTGCACATAAAATATTTAAATGGAGTATAAGCTAAGAAGTATAATAAATATACTCTGGTTTCATTTGTTTTCATGGTTCTTTCTCAAGGTTCGTTCTACATAGCTATAGGTATCTAATCAAAGATGTCGTTAGTTACGTACTTATCACCTTTGTATATAACTGTACTGCAAACCGAACAGGGGCCACTAAATCGGTTTGTCCTCACCTCAGGCTTGACGGACTGATGATCCACTACAATTCGTGCCCGCGAATTTTATAATATCGACGCGTTTAATTACTCGTTTACACGCCTAATGTAGAAACCTGTTTTGTGAGACTATTTTTATACTAACCTACATCTAAGTATTTACGTTATTGTTGGTTCAAAGATTAGTATTTTAGCTATTTATGAGATTAGTTTTATTTGTTTCTAATTCCATATTAAGCAAAATTCGAAGCTGAAAATGTAGATTATTTTAAACGATTTAAAAACTTCAAGGCTATCCGTAACTTGTAATTTCAAGGCACGTAAATTCCCTAAATTTTGCAACAATTGTGGTGCACGGGCAATGAATAATAGATCGGATGACGTCAGGAGTGTCACCAACTGACAGACACGTGCTGGCATCGTTGGTACTCTTACTTACTCTATTAATAACACGTCGAGTGCAAGGGTCAAAACAACAGTGAAAAAAATAGGTAGCCGAATTTCGTATTAAATTAACAGGATTTGGTGGATACCTACAAATATTAATATAAGCTATATCGCACGAGTCTTTACAGCACACACCATATTACGTGGTGATAAATTAACAGAACACTGATAAAACTGTAACATGATAGAGCTCTGTTCTCTCTATTATCGGATCCAACCAATACCAAATGGACGACGCAGTTTTTTTTTATTTTGCAACATCTTTATTATAAGATAATGTCCAATTTATAGTTTAGCTTTCCCTAAAAGTCCGGAACTTACGTAGATACCTAGTCCATGCCCTTTTACCAAATTACGAATTAATCAAGAATATATTCATCTGAAGCAAAGCTGAAGAGTTTGTTTGTTGGTTGAATGCGCTTGTCTCAGGAACTACATGTTCGAATTGAAAAAATCTTTTGGTGTTGGATAGTCCATTTAACGAGGAAAGCTATAGGCTATATTATGTCTATCTTTTAAGGTTGACTCACTATAACCTTTTTTATGGTAATCAAATTTGTTCTAAAATAATGCATTATTTGCGAAGTTGTTTTTATAAACATAATACTATTCCTTAAAAAAAAAAAACGTTATTCATCACAACTATGTAATTTTGAACAAAATTACCCTTGACATAATTTGGTTTCAATGAATATCTTAGAAAATATCACAGTTTTTTAATAATAAAAATAATAAAAGATATCACAGTTTTAAAATAATCACGCGTGCATTTAAGATGTGTAAGGCGAGCGGTCATGAGGGGGAGGCTGGTAAAATATATTTTAGTAGGGTTTTTCCATAAACTAGCTGTGCCCGCGACTTCGTCCGCGTGGATGTCGTAAAACACAAATTCAGTCAATGCTACTGAATAGAGAATGAATAGATAGATATAGATAGTTTAACAAATTAACAAATGTTCGACGTGATTCTTTAAATTGACATAACTTTTTTATTTATGAACCGATTGACATGAAACAAACACTAGGTAAATGTTAAGTGAAGCTTACCACAATATATTAGTGTAAACCACATCTAAATCGGATAAGCCGTTTCTGAAATTAGCGTGCACAAACGCACAGACAAACAGATAGACAAACAGACAAAAATTCTAACAATAATTGTTTTGGGTGCTATTTGCGTTAATAAAGAACCCAATAATATATTTAATTTCATGTATCTTCCATGTACAGACAGCGATCCGTTACACTTTAATTATAATATATGTATTGATGTATGATGATGATTGATGATAATTCTAGTCTGCGACTCCCTGGCTACAGCCATGTTGTTCAAACGTCCTCTGTAATCCTATTGTTTTCCATTGGGATAGGCAGAGGCTTTATTTCCAAGTGCTATGATTCTGAAATTGCTTATTTTGGCTACATTTTACCCCGCACTTCATCTTTGTTGAGATAGGCCGCCGTGATCGAAAATTCGGTCGGTAGGAGTACTGCCTCTTCATGCTCAATTTTTTTTTTTGTATAAAGATCTCGTTTATTCACTGTATAAGTTTCCTGTATCGTAGGACTTTTAGAGACATACATAGGTATATCCCATATACACACAGACCCGGAACTATTGTATTATCTGTAGAGTGTAGATCATGCAAATACTTATATTTTTTTGTGGAAATTACATATTTGTTTCGTAGCAGCTGATCTGACGACTCTTGACCACTGCGCTAACAGCGCCGTTATGTTTATTGTGGTTCATATGAAATCGTAGTTATTACGCCTCGTTGTCCTAGTGGTCCCAAATACGACTGCTGAGCATGAGGTCCTAGGTTCGATTCCCGGGTTGGGCAAAGTATTATTAGGTTTTTCTGTTAGAATATTCTCAGTAGCAGCCTAGGAGATTGGAATTGTGCCCGGTAGATGGCAATAGGCTCATCACCTATTACATGGGACTTAATTACACCGTTGGTGAAATGTGGGTGTACAACTGTGAAACCTCTGCCTACCGCTTCGGGGAATACAGGCGTGATGCTATGTTAAGTTATGCGTAGTAATTTATTAAAGCAGAACATTAGGCCAAAAAAGCCCTAATGGTTTATTGCCATCTTTGGTTAGATCGCTACTTAAACTCATGACTAATAATTACTTTGAGTGCTTATTACGCTTACGCTCACTCCCGACTCAGCTACGGCATCATCATGTGGGGCAACAGCACCGACGCACCATCACTCTTCATACAACAAAAAAAACTAATCCGAATACTTACAAACATTGAACAAACAGACAGTTGTAAACCCTATTTCCAAAAACATAAAATACTTACGTTGCCATGCATTTATATTCTAGAAATATGTAAATTCGTTAGAAGGTACTCCACCTTCTTTACAAAGCGCGGAGACCGACACACAAACAGATCACTGCGACACAAAAACATGCTTATGCTACCTACATCCAACATGACACTACACTCAAATAGCCCATATGTAATGTGCATCAAAATATACAATAAATTACCCAACAAAATAAAAGATGAGCCTAGCGACACGAAGGTCCTAAACACCCTAAAGCAAATACTAATAAATAAAGCATACTACACGATTAGTGAATATCTTACGGATAAACAAATAACATGAAAATATTAATTTTATACAAATATAATCATATTAACAAACACCTTCTACTGCTAAAACCTATACATACTTACCTATAATATAAATATAATAAATAATAAACTAATACATAATATAAAAGTAAACTTAAATATAAAAAAATTAACAATTAAATATTCAGCTGTAACAAAAAAAAAAATCTAAAATATTCACCATAATCAACAAATATAAATAATACAATAATATAAATATAACACAATAAATTTATACAAAATTTAGAACGGATAACCTAATAATATAATGTACTAAAATACAAAAAATATACTTATATCTAAATACCTACTAAAAATACAAACATAATAACAATACTAAGTACATACTTAGATACATTAAAAAGGAATATGAATACTTGAGCATAAACAAATATTTCTATATAGACAACGCCTTCCTCTCTTCTAATTTACTATTTGCTGTGCCCATCAGGGTCCACGATTGCTACCATGTTATTTATATTACCATCTTATCTTTACATTGTGGATTTGCAATAAAGAATATGATTATGATTATGATTATGATTCCTTTAACGTTTTATCAATGTAGGTGCATTAAGTTATTTGCATAAACGATACCTACATTAAAAGTATGTTTACATTTTGTTAACTACCCGCAGCTCCTTTAAGCGGAGAACATACTACAAAAGGAAAACACCACTGTCTTTACCCCTCATGACAAAATGTTGTTGTTTACCTACTTATTGTTAGCTATGTCAGATAAGTCATGGAGTTGTATTTAATAATTCTTCAAATGGGACAAGTATAAAATTATAATTCAAGATAAATCTTTGAAAAGCATTACCGCATGCTTATCGAACCTGCGCCTCCCGGATGAATACTCCAGGCGCTCTGACCACTAAGCCATCTCGACCTCTGCTCACTTTTTCCGGTCAGTAAGAATACGGTCGCGGTATAGGGACTGAATTGATAGCAATAACGCCATAAAGACGTGTTAAAAATATGGAATAAGATTTCGCGGTGGTGAGCAGAGGTCGAGATGGCTTAGTGGTAGCGCCTGGAGTATTCATCCGGGAGGCGCAGGTTCGAATCCTGTTCGCGACCGTATTCATTTTCCATTTAATATAAAATTATACTTCATAACAATAAAAATCTATTGTCTGATAATAAGCGAGCCAACAGATTACTCAAAATCAAGTAACACTATCAAACAATAATATCTTATGTTTTCGCGATCACTACACATCATAATAAAACATCTTTTAACCGAATTAGTCATCCTGCGACCACGAACGCAGCAAAGTGTCAGGAAAAACAAAAACCATTAATACACGCGATTATTCCGGTTAATAGATGTTTTATTAGAATTATCAGTTAAGATTGAGTTTCCTCAATCGATACCTACAGAACAGTAGTTACAATTAGGATTTCAGTTCCCTTCTTCAGTATTTTTTAACAGCCTTCTTCTATTTTCAGATAAAATACGCATTATTGTTATGTTGCGTGGCGGCAGCCTTCGCTGCGCAGACGACGCGGGCGCCCGTCTCTGACACAGCACTGGACGATGCTCTCCAAGACAAGCGGTTCATTCAGAGGCAGCTCAAGTGTGCCCTCGGTGAAGCACCCTGCGACCCCATCGGCAAAAGACTGAAAAGTAAGAATTTTAAGAAAGACATTTTTATGTAACTTAGGTTACCCAAATGCACAACAGCAAAGGCAGGCTATTTCGCAGAGGCTGTTTATGGGATTATTGTTTTCTTGCGACGTCACACACGTCGTATCATATTCATATAAATAAAAATGAATCGCCGAAATGTTTGTACGCGCATAACTTCCGAACGACTGCACCGCATTAAATAATTCTTTTTTTTTGTGTTCGTCATTGTCAGGACAAGGTATTTAAAGTGTTTCTTTTTAAATCTTACAGATAAAAAAAATAACGGGTCGTGTGAAACCGCGGGGCACAGCTAGTACTCGTATAAATACGACGGTAATCTTTGATAATGAATAACCTGGGCAATAGCTAGAGGAAAGCTTCCATATGTTTTATGGAACTTCCCTATAGAAAAGTTACATACATAAAGGAGGATAGGCTATATCAATAATAAAGAATCATTTGATGGATCCTAAGGTGTATTTGATGGAATTGGTTGGGTATGTTCACTGCTATGCTAGTATTAAAATTAATTTTATTATCCTAACATGGCAGAGCGCCTGGAATATTTATCCGGGAGGTGCAAGTTCAAATTCTGTTCACGGACGTATTTTATTTTTTTGCACAAAAATGTATAACTTTAGAAATCCTAGTTATGAAAGCCAGCACAGCCTTTCAAGAGTTAATTAACCGAATTAGTTGCGAATCCATTTGATTAGATAAGCTTGCTAATTATTGTGTTATGGATACAATTTATTTAAATTAGGTAACCTACTAATTAAAAATGAACTATGACTGATGACTGCCACATTGGGCTAGTGGTGCCAAGCGCAACTGCTGAATATGTCGGGTTCTATTTTCAGGTCGCGTATCCTGTACTTGGGATTTTGTGTTAGGAAATTCTTAGTAACAGCCCGGAGTTTGGTATTGTGCCCGGTAGATGGCAGTAGGCTCACCACCTATGGGACCGAATAACAGCATTAGTGAAATGTGAGTGTACAACTGTGTACACCTCTGCCTACCCCTTCGGAATACAGGCTTTATGCTATGTTATGTATTATCAATCTATTTTTGGATTCGTTGTAAAATACAAGTCCACACTTTGGGCTGCCACTGTGAATTTCGTAGATATAATCGAAAAAGCCAATAACACTGCCCGATCCGGGTACAGAACCCAAGTTCTCACTTTTAGCAGCCGTACTTGCTTCCACTGAACCAATGCCATCATGCAAAATATGTATTATAGGATTATATAACAGCATATTATTATATAGATACTTAATTTATGAACGCTTATTAATTTCAGCCCTGGCCCCGCTGGTGCTCCGCGGAGCCTGTCCTCAATGCACGCCGCAAGAGACCAAGCAAATACAGCGCACTCTGTCGTACGTGCAACGAAACTATCCACAACAGTGGGCCAAAATCGTTCGCCAATACGCGGGATAATTTAATTATAAAGTTAACATGTAAAACACATGATCGGATGAAATCATAAAAAAATTGATTTTGTTTATGATTTGTGCATGTTTGTAAATAAATTTATAATATAAGTATTAATATTACGAATTTTCGACACGCTCATGACACAAATCACCAAATGTTTGTCCAAAAAATACTGACGATTTATAATTCAATGAATCAAGTGAATGTTAAATTATAATGATCGTTTATTTGAACAATTATATATTTTAATGTAAAAATATATTAACCAGTATTTTAATTACTTGAAAATACTATTAATGTAATTCGGACGTTTTAAGTTTAGGTATATTTTTTGTAAGTAACATGGGTACGAGGTACTAAAATTGTACTTTATTTTATATGCATGGAATCCTCATGGATTCTAGATTCTTACTTAATGTTACATAGCTTACAACTATGAAGTTGAGTGATCCACCTAAATTATATTTTTGTTATAAAATTATGTTTCTGAATAAAAATATTAAAATAAAACGTATCAACATTATTTTTTACGGAAATTATCCTGGAGATAGTTAATTTATCCGAAGTGATACTTCCAATTAGTTCGATTTAATGCTGCATTTTTATCCTACTATGAAGTTTTAAAATTATCTTTTGTAGCTCAAAGTCGCTCAGCGAGCTATGGACAGAGCTATGCTCAAAGTTTCACTATTGGTACAATTCAAAATGAGGAAATCTGTAGAAGTACCAAGGTCATTGATTTATGTGTCAGAGTCAAGTCATCCAAGCTGAAATGGCAATGATAAGGTCATATCGGTCGTGAGACGTTAACTGATGCGGAAAAACGTTTCTCAAATAGCATTCATAAACCGGTAGACGCGGTGTTGGACCCACCCGATGGCCCGATGTCATTATTATTCTCGCAGGCAGATGGTGGATGGAATTGGTTGCTCAAGACCGTCCGTTTTGAAAATCTATGACATACCTCCCGGTTGTCCATAGTCCAGCTGTGGTCGTCTACCGACTGTTATAATGATCGGAGGTACCGCCTTTAAGAAAACCCAGTGGCTATGCTCATTTGATTTGGCTTAAAATGCACATCGTCCGACAAATAAATATCCTAACTACTTATCGTAAAAATCGCTTCTAAATCTCTTAGACTCTCTCTTAATAGAACTCATGTTATTAGCAAACAGTACAACATAACAGTAAGTCAGAAAAATGTTGTTCATCATAACAACTACACACTGGGATCGCAAACTGTCATCAGTTTTTAGGCCTATGATGATGCGTGCTCCGCATCCACTGTTCACCTCTCGTCAGCGGCAGCATCACGGAGTCGGCGCCCTTAATAATGATGGAGATTTTAAATGTTTTTTGTCTTCTCTGTGTCAGGAGATTACTCAAGCCTAAGACAAATAAGAGATTCAGATGAAAGAAAACTCCAGTGGAACTGTGCCACTACCCGTTGTGGAGTTTTTTTTTATGTCGTAATCGACGATTCAATTCGACAATATTTTTTTATGGGATTACAAAGAAGGCGTTTCGTTTGAAAGGCAAGACACGTCGCGTTCCACCTTTAAAAAAAACTGTAGTTTGGTTGAAATTAATCTTCCTTCCTATATTTAATCATTATTTTTAATGGATTTAATTCCACTAGGTATTTAATAAACCTAAAAATCAACTATCTATATATGCACTTTCACCATGGCTTGCATAAATAGGATATCCAGAATACGTTTGCATTTTAGTATTTTTAGTAATCATTGTTAAAGGTACGTGTGTCGTTGCAGAGTGCAATAAATACCTTTAAAAAAAAACACGTTATCTATGGTAAATTTTACTAGCAACCCTCAAGTTAATATTTATGCATTGGTATCTGCTGACGCCAACCATTTTATACGTTTCCGGTACCTACGTTTATAATCTATTAAATTATTTTCGATGAAAAATGTTATGTATTGCAATAATTTGTGATAATTTAATCAATTCTTTTTTAACAGATACGCTAGTTTTATAATCAATCATTTATAACTGAAATTGCATATTCCCATTCGATCATTGTTACCAACTTAAGTACGAAATAAAATAATTTCGTACGCAGTCGGTGATATTTACAAGTAATATTTTGCTACTGTTTTGACAAATACAAGACAAATTCCTACAATTTCCTTCTACTGAAAACACATTTGACTGCTTTAATGATTAGAGATTGATTTATGACTTGATTTGAAGGAAATGTTGTAATAACTGTTGCACTCGGCATTCAGTGTCTACTTGACAAAATATGGTCGTGCGTTTTGCCTGAACATATAAGTGGTGATGTGTGAAACGACTGAAGTTAGTTATTTGGATGGGGATGTGGTATGGGTGAAGCTCGGGAATTGCTGGTGGCCAGGCGAGGTGGTCGGTCCCGAGAAGCTACCACCAGATGTCCTGCCATCGTTTCGGAAGCCACCCATAGCAGTTGTGAAGTTCTTCCAGGAGGACACATAGTAAGTTTGCAAGTATAACGTGGATACAAACGATCCAGGAATATGAACCAGTCGTATCAATGATGATTGTGCTGATTGTGGTTTCTTTGTTCATGAAGTTAGAGCAGGATGATATTTACATAATTATTGTGAGCTAGGGCGCATTCCAGGCATCCTGAAATAGCATTATCTTTACCATTTTACAAAACATATTGTGTGATTGTAGTATGATACATTTAAGCAAGCTGATAAAAAAATGGAACTCCCCAGCAATAGCATTGACAATCAAATCTTACTAGAAATACTAATATTACTGAATATTAGTATTTCTAGTAAGATTTTAATATCCTGGTTTGCCTACGAGTATCTTACAGATGCAAGTCCATAACATATTACTAATCCCCTGACTTGTGCCTATTTGACTTTATGACAGTACTGTGAAATTGACCTATATGCATGTAGCGTGTCTGTAGGATATTTTACTGGAGTATTTATCCGGGAGGTACAGGTTCAAATCCTGCTCACAACCATATCCTTTTTCCATTTAATATAATAACTTTAGAGTTCGCTAAGCATGCATTAAAGCATTGCAATGATTTATCTTTAATTAGGATATTTTACATTCTAAGATATATATTAGGCAATTTTCTGATCAGATACTGTATGTAGTAATCCTTTTCTTAGGCTATATTGACAATCTATCCATATTTATATTCTTAATACTATACTTTGAAATATATTACTTACTATTTCTATTTAACTAATGATAATAAATAATTAGTAGCATATACTTACTATTCACTAAATTTGGATGAAGAATTATTGCAATCTGCTAAGTGTCTTCTGACATTTAAATATAATTACATCCTGTATTCAATTAATAATTATGTATGTAACTATCACCAACGTCATTTTGATTATTTGTAAACCACAAAAGTTACCTAGTCCTAATAAGCAAACTACTCACAAAGTAACAATATTCAGTATTCATATGTTATCTTTACACTCGGACATTATTGCTATTTGTGACTTTATTTAAGTTGGACATAGTGCGAGATAGAGCACTGCCTGCCCGATTATGTATCTTGTGACATACAAATTGTGTTTGAGATGACAATTTCTTAAGCTTTACATTGAACATAGTCCAACTCTCAGAAAAATTACAAGATTAAAATAATAAAACATCTTTTAAGTGTGTAGCGAAAACCTAAGATATTACTTACGATTTTATTACATATATATCAATATAGCATAATTTGTTTGTTTATTCTTCAAGAACCATTATTTTTGGTTTTAATAAAAGTTTATGTTAGACAGAGGAAATTATTGTTAAAATTGTTTTTATTTTTGTCATGTAAAACATTGTCAAAGGAAATTACATGTTTTTTTTTTTAATCTAATTTTTATAGAGGCTTCAGTACACTCTAGGTGACGATGCCAGCCTCATGGGATCATTCACACCATCAATGACTCACATCTATCATATTCGTCCATCAAAATCACCTTCACTCACGGTCTCACTCTCATATTTTTCTCTTTCCAACATACTTTCATAAAATTATAAATCCTTACATTCTTTGGACAAAGGCTGGCTTAATAGTACGTTAATTTCACCATTGTACAAATTAACACCCGGTAACATACTCATTCTCAGGCTACGATACTGATCACATTCCATCTACACGATATTTAAAATTATTACTTATGCAATATTGGACTATTACCAACAATATGTAGCATAGCACTCAGATTCTCGTGTCAGAGTTGTGATTAATTTCCGTAGCTCTTAATTTTTGATGATTTTTTAACCTAGGTATAAATGTTGATGTATATTTTATAAATCCCACATTATCCCACTGCTGGATATTATTTCACATCTCTAGGACTGGTTCCTTTTGTAAAATGTCTAAGCCTATATAAATAAAATGTATCTCTTCTAATTTTTAAGTATACAAAATCATTTTATCGTTCTGTTTTCTCTTTTAGTGAATATGTAAAAAATGCCAATGCAATTTTCAAGTATGAGTGCAGTCGTAAAGAAGAATTCATCAATAAAGGACTCTGTAAGTCATAATTTATACATCATATATAATTATATTTTTTAATACATGTTGAGGCCATGTAATGCCTATATTAATTTCTATTTTTCAAAGAAACATTGAAAAAATAATAGACAAGAACGGGGCTTGAACCCGCGACCTTTGACACGGAACGTCAAAGGTCGCGGGTTCAAGCCCCGTTCTTGTCTATTATTTTTTCAATGTTTCTTTGAAAAATAGAAATTCATAATTTATACATTTTCAGTAGTTTTAATTGTTGAGGCCAAAATTCATTTTTACTAGCTTCCGCCCGCGACTTTGCCCTCGTGGATTTCAGAATTGGGTCCAACCAGGATAAAAAGTATACTATATGTTAATCCAGGCTATAAACTATATGTATGTCTAATTTAATCCAAATCCGTTCATTAGTTTTTGCGTGAAAAAGTAACAAACATCCATACATACAAACATTTGCGTTTATAATATTAGTAAGATTAATTTACAAAAAACTTATCTGCTTGTCCAGGACTTCTACCAAGTCTCTTTTTTTATACTAATATTATATACTTTATGAAAATAATGATTTTACTTTATCTTCAGATATGTACAGAACCAAACGTGGCCACATGGAAAAGTTTCCGGAAGATGTTATTCGTGCTGAAACTGCTGTTGGTGGTGACATACAAATCCTAACAAGAGATGAGTTCCAAGAAAAGAAAAAAGAAAGCTATGCAGGCATTTTTGGCGACCCTCTTAAGAAAACACCAGGCTCTGGTAAAAAAGGTATCATTTATTTATATTTGAAACAATTATGGACAGGACACATATACTATATTCATAATTATTTTATGTTTAATTCAGGTAGGGGAGGAAGAGGGAGATCTTCAGAGCCACCGAGGATTTCAACTCCAATTAGAAAGGTGCTCATAAATAATATTCACTAATATTACCCCACATAGACAAAAGATGATAAAAATTAACTTTGGGTTAGTATGACATTATGATAATATATTTATTTCTACTATTCCAGGGTAAAGAAAAAGTTGATTATAAAGTACACATACTGGTGCAAGGTTCAAGATCATCTTCTGACAATGCATCTGCAGAAACAACAGCCCCAACACCATCAACTAGTGCTGAGCCAGGATCTGATAGTAAAGACGAGGTATCATTAAACAATGAAGAAAAAGATAAAAATGAGGATAAAGACAATCCAATCCCATCTTGTTCGACCCCTACAGCTTCAACTTCGTCAGCGTCGACTCCCACAGCTTCAAGCTCTGGAATCTACTCCTGCCATGCATGCCCATTTACAACCACACGTCTTAATGTTTTAATTTTACACAACAAAACACATAGTGTTTCATTTACACCTTACACACCATCGCCAGTAAGGAAAAAAGTCACGTCAAAGTCATCAACTAAAACAACTCCTAATATAAATAAAACGACAAAGGGCCCTCGTAGACCGAGAAAAGAGAAAACAGAAAAAGAACCCAAAAAATCATCACAAAGTAACAAAAAGCGCGCAGCAGATGAGGAAACAAATAATGCGACAGCCAAAAAGGTTAAAACAGACGAAGAAATTAAAAGCAGCCTTTTAGCTGACTGGGACGATGGAGATGAAGAATCTAATGACGAATCCTCAATTGCCATTATGGCCGCATCACCAGAAGTACCAGAAGCTACCGAATCTCCCGCTGTGCCGACATCAGCTGAACTCACGAGCGTGCTGATACTGCCTGAACTGTCTTCACCTACTGAAAAGAGATCGAATAGTTCACCTGCACGTGAAAAGCCGGAATCATCCAGTGACTCCAAATATGAATTTTGCGAGGATGAAGATTGGCCTGTGGAAGCTGATGGAGGCAGAAAAATACCCCGTGTTAAGAATCCAAAACGTAAAGAAGATACAAAGAGTGTAAGTTTAGATGACGATGAGATGGCTAGGGAAGTCGCAGAATTACTCAATAAGACTACTGTGCCAGAATTACCATCGGCACCTGAACCATTAAAAGTAGAGGAAAATTTTCCTGAGCCTTCCATCGTAAAATCTCCGGACAAACAAGAGATGTCTGAAAACTCTGTAAAACCTTCTGCAGAAATGCAACCCACTAAAGCAATTTTTAAGACAAAAACATTTTTTCGGAGCAGACACTCTAGGAGCCAGGACGCAATTGGAAAATATGTCGCAGAACAATTGAATGCAAACGCAGTTGAAAGGATGGACATATCAGAAAGTGAAATAAATGGTTCAGAAGTTGTTTCTTCGCCAGAAGCACGAGAGTCTCCTCCAATTGAACATGTTAAGGTTGCGCGTTTAGCGCCAAAAATACAACTCAAAAAGATGAAAGCTGAGTTACGCGAAAAGGAAAAGAGTAATTTCGAGAACTTTGGCGATATACCCGATTTTAGCCAATTCGCAGACATACCCGTTCCCATTAAAACGAGTCCACAATTAGTATTGACACCCGCTAAAGAAAAAACAAATAGAATTTTACAAGATGTATTGTATCCGACGCAAGAAATAAAACCTGTAAATACAGACATACCTGAACCTATTAAAGCGTCCGTAAACAGAGCTGATATTATAGAGGACAGAAACAAGACAGATATGGTAGGATTAACCACATACAAATCCGATAATTTAGAAGATATTACGAACAAAACTGAAAATATTGAATATATAAGAACCACAACGGAATTTATGGAAAATGCAACAGAAACTTTAGTGGATGCCGCAAATAAAACAGAAACTATCGTTGATGCGGCAGACATGGCCGAAAATATGAAAGATTCAACAAACAGGACAGAAATTGTAGAGGATACAATAAACGAAATTGAAAATATAGTGGATAATACAAATACAGCCGTGGATATGGAAAATATTCAAACTCAAGAAGAAGCAATAAATAATGTTGTTGAAGTAGATGACACGGCCAATACGGCTGACAATATAGAGATAACAGCTACAGAAGAAGTTGTTTACGAGAATATGGATGACGTTCAAGTCGAACACATTGAAGAGCCTAGAGATGAGAATATGGAAGAAGTTTATGATGAAAAAATGGATACAGCTCAAGAAATAGTTGGTAAAGTTGATACTTTCGTGTCTGTCGTTAAATGCCCTGAAACTAATGTTAAAAAATCTTACGGGGCATATATGAATGAATCCACTGCATCGGCAGTAGATGCTTTACTTAGCGTCTCTAGAGAAGCTGATAGGGTAACCAGAATTATCAGTGACGATCCTCCCGAAGATCTGTTTGAAGATGATATTAAGGACAATAGTGGAACAAGTACCGATGTTAATGATTTCAGTGAATGCGTTACCATTGATAGTAACGCTAATGGTGTTAAACAACCAGAACCAGAGAAGTATTTAGAAGAAACTGTAGAGTTGCATAATGACGTCAATGAAATTACTACTGAAGTTAATGCTGACGTTGTAGGCGATAATGTAAGCATATTAGAAGAAAACGAAGTACCCGCTTCTAATGACATAAATATTTTAATGGATAGTCAAACTGAAAGTATTCCGAGTAGTATTGATAATGTTTCGACCTGTGTTACTGATAATGTTTCTAATAACGTCATCGAAAATATGCCGTCTGAATCAGATTTGCAAATTGCAGAGACACTTATTAACTTACCGTCGACAGCTATTAAGAATAAAACATCTAGCAATCTCCAGACCGAGAATTTAAATTTATCAATGGCTGAGGACATTATTCAGGAAGCAATCTCTCCTCATCAACCGGAAAGAATGGTAGTAGAAGATAAGTCTAAGCAATTAATAGTAGAACCAGAAACAATAGTTCATCAAGCCAAATCTCTCTTAATTTCAAATAATGACAACATTATTCGCTTTGAAACAGAACTAGAAAAAAGTGAAAACTTAAATGCTGCTCAATCTCTTGTCCAAATGTCGGAATCCATTGATCACAAAATAAACCTAGATCATAGTTTACCTAGTACTGTAAATAATAATACGGAAGTACCAGAAAAAGGTCTATTAAACTTAAAACAAAACAATGGTTTGGATGGTATGCAAACAGTGGAACAAAAGTTAGCCATCATTACTAATGACAATAGCGGTGAAAATACAAACGGTAATAAAATCTCTAAAATGGAAACTTCATCGTCAAGACTATTGAAAATTTTAGAAGAGCCATGTACACCGAAATTCAGTATGAATAAGCCCGCAACCACTAAACAAACCATAATTACTGGGAAAGAAAAGATTTTGAATTTCGATGTAGCCAAATCCACTTTCAAAGGTAAATCCGATTCACCCAAACAAAAAATTATAATAAGACGCACTACGCCCAACAAAAATATTATCAACAATATGAGTGAGATAACTACACCGGATAAAATAATTTTATCACGCAGTAGCAACCCCGCTCAGGACGGTTCTGTACAAACGTACACAATACAGACGTCGCCAGAAGCGCCTTCCGATGCTAATACAATTATAATACAGCAAAAGATAAGGAAAATAGCAAAACCACCGGCTAAGATACAGAAAATTAAACCTGCAAATTCACTTATATCTTCCCATCATATAAACGAAACTTCAAAGGTAATTAACGAATCGGCGGTTGACGACGCTATGTTTGATATCAATTCAATGCCTATCGTACTCTCTGAGGATCTGTTAACTCCTGAAAGCATTGAGAAAATGCCCATTGTAATGTCAGATGGAAACATTATAACTCATACACCGAATCCACCCAAACTAGTGAAAACAAAACAAGCGTTAGAAAGTGAAAAAGTAGCAATTAGTGCAACATCAAATAAATCTGAAATGAAAACTTTACTGATGAATCCAGTCAGTGATGGTAGTAAAGTTAATACCCCGAACATTCTTTCAAAATCTTCAAAATTACGTGGCGCAAAACCTATGTTGGTTATTGATAAAACAACAGGCAAACAGAAAATTATTATGACTAAAGGCGAGACGACAGTTAAAGAAGTTAAACAAGCGCCGACCCTATTACAGTCAGTACCCCAAAATCCAGGCAAATCTGAGAAATTTATAATCTTACCGACACCGAGTTCACCGCGACCTGGAAGAACACAAAAGATTGTAATAGATCCGCAAACAGGAAAAGCCCATGTACTCGTAGCAAAGGGATCTGAGCCGCAGTTAAGTTCAACAGACAATAAACCTGTTTCTGCCAAATTAATTCCGTCGTCAACTGACACCAGTACTCCCGGAAATACCGTTATGATTATAACAAACGCACAAGGCGCGCAATCTAGGATAGTCCTCACACCAGAGCATGAAAAGATGCTGTTCCCAAAGAAGCAACAACCCAATGTATCTCAATTGAAAACTATAGCTCATAGAATATCTACAAATCCAGGTACCGCACAGAAAACATTAGTTACAACAATGGCGCCAGCGAAAACACAAAACGCTCCATTGAAAACACAGACAAGGATTGTACCCAAACAAAAAAGTGCAATAATTACATCAAAGGGACAACTAATTGTAGGTGGAAGAGTAGCCACCACTACACAGAATATAGCGCCGATGCCCGAAATACGACCTGTACCAAAGCGCATCATGGCGTCGGAACCCAAGAAACTAGTACAAACGATTCAGAAGACCTCTTCAGAACCGTTGATATTTTTACAACAAAAATCTGGTGCTGTAATGCAGCTTACGGCAGCGCAATTTGAACATCTACAAAGAACCGGTCAAATTGTACAAAAGACTACTACACCCGTACAAGATAATAAAGTAGTTCTTCAAAAAACCATTACTATTTCTCCGAATGAGGCGGGTGTGACCACAGTGCATAAACCAAGAGTACGAAAAACGATATCAGAATCGCCAACACCGATGAAAAAAATAAAACAAGAAATAGCAATAGCACCTGCACCTGCCACCTTATCACCTATGCTCCCAGCTCTGACGCCCTTGAGTAATAATACTCCATCCATTGTGCCATCTGTATCAAATACAGTTTCGGTTGCTACAACTAATGCCTATCAAGAATTCGATAATTTTGAAGAGCTTTTGCCGTCGACTGCTATTGTTCGGCAACAGCCGGAGCCCGTTATGACGACAGTAGTTCAGCCCGAACAACCTGTCGCCCCGCCGGCGTCTCTGGCTGATAGCCAACTACTAGCAGTGCCCGGGGAACACTTCGGCGGTCCTCCGGGCTCGTTTTACCTTTGCATAGAAGATAACTGCACCTTAACTCCTGTTGACAATCGCCCTCTAGTCCTAGATAATAATCAACTAGTTCCCATGCAAACGGAACCTCTACCGGTCTTAGCGACGCAGCCGGAGCGCAGAGATATTCTTGAGGCGGCTTTAGCTAATAGCGACGTTTTTCACGCGGATACGACGCGAGACGAAGCCCCTGATTTCCGTGATTTGAACGCTAACGTGTCGGTGCATTGTCGCGTGTCTGAGACCAGTACAACACTGAACCAGCCTATTATGACACCAGTAGAAGTGCCTACTAATGTGGACAGCGAACCAGCCGTCCCAACCAATTTAGAAGATGGTCTGGCAGTAATAGGTGTAACTCCTCCAACGGTACCAACGTCTCTCGAATTGCCTATCACTGTGACTGATCCTAGGATAGCGCCTGTCAAGACGACTGACCCGTTGAGCAATAATAATTATGGGTCTGCTGGACATTTACTACCCTCACCTAATACGGAAATGACTTTCGTGACTACAGAGGAAGTAGACGTGCCTATGGGTGGACCTATATCAATGCCGTTGCTTACCGAAGAAGAGTCTGTGGGGAAGTCTATGCCAATATTGACAGATGATATCACAGAGAGGACTGTGTCATCAGTGGATTCAGCAGTTGGTTCTCCGTCGTCTATCGACGTGCGGGAGTCTGAAACGGACGACGGTGGTCAGTGGACTCGCCGACTGCTCACTCCAGGCTCCGACACGTCTGAAGCATCGGCGGAGATACCGCTGCAGCCGGCCATTCAGCTGTCGGTAAGCGAACTATCTCGCCATAGTTAAGGGCGACGCTCTCTTCTGTTCTCTATATGAAATAATAATTCTCAAATCTCAGTACAACCATAAGTAAACATGTCCATAGCAAAGTGATTTATTTACTAAAACCATTAATGAAATATTATTTTGTACTTTGCAAACTATTAATTAAAAATATTTCCAGATTTCACTTTTTCATTTTGCCGTGTATATGCATATGAGTTTCATTGTAACATATTCATATTACATATAATGAAGTGGCATTTATTAAGACATTTTAAATGGACGTAATATTTAATAGTAAAAAAGTCTAGCAATACATTACATTAACTGATAGGTACATTTTACCAGTAGTTATCATTTTCATTCAATAATAATGGTGTTAAAATTGAGCAATATTATTGTAGTATAGAGAATAGAGGAAAGAAATCGCCTTAAACATACAAGACCAGTCGAACACTGACATCACTTAAAGTTATGGCATGGTATTTGATGTTCTTAGAATTTTTATTTATTTGTGGCTATTTCATAACTTTCGATATGTTACTAGTGCAATAGATTGTTTAAACTTGTATCTTTGTTTCGATCTTGGTGTTTCAAGTCTATATTTTATATCATTATAGGAATTATTTTTTATCTGTTGTGGAACCTTATGACCGAGTTTAAATATAAATGGTGCCGCTATTATCTGAGAATGATTTGTGAGCGTTTGAAACGCGTACAGAGACATGATTGTAAATATATTTAGTATATAGAACGCGGAGTTAAGAAAACTGAAACGTGTCCGGGCTGGACTTGTCATATAAAACAATTAAGTATAATGCATTGCTGCATAAAATATTTAGGATAAGGATTTACGATTGTAAATTTAAATTGAATTATGATATTTGTTGGATCGTATGTGTAATATATAAAAAAGTAGTTATATATTATTTTTATAATGTCGAGCGAGGTTGAAGTACGTGTAACGCTGTCGCAGACTTGTACATGGAAAGTGCTGTTAAGTTATTGTGAATTATGTTCACATGTGGACAAGTAATGTTGGAGTATAAGAGAGATATGTGAGTGCGGCTGTCTACCGTCAGTTAAAAGAGGATAAATTTCTTATATCAATAATGTAGGGTTAATATTAAGTACAATATTGTTGAAGTAATTTTTAAACAATGTCAAAAGCACTTATTGGTTTGTTTGAGTGATCTATGTAAAATTTAGATCGGACTATAAAATGGAGTCTTTAGTAATACCCTCTGTGTAGTTTTATTAAATAAATTTTAATCAAGATCTTGTTGTTATTTCATCTCAGAGGAGTTTGTAGCTGTAATGTAATATTAATGAAACAACATGAAATAACTTTGATGATTTACTCATTTCCGTTTCAGGTGACATTTTACTTATTTCAATAAAACTAAGGCACTGAAATTAATTTAGGAAAAAATATCTTGCATTGTAAATAATAAGGAGTTTCATGGTTTTGAAAAATGCAGTTATATACAATGCAAACGATTTGATACAAACTTTATTATATCACAACTCGTGTTTTTTTTTAATAATTTGACTACGTACTACACAACTACAAACTACGATAACAATGGTAATTTATAAATTCGTAATATTAAAATAGTTGCAATAATATACAACATGATAATGAAATGATTCTTTATTCTTATCCTATAATACTTTATCCAATAAAAGATCTGACGCGAAACTTTTAGTCTGATTTACAATTTCAAACAAATGTATAACGTAATAAGTTATAACAACCTACAACAGTCAATTGCTTTATTTATTAGGAATATGTATCGTTCGTACTTTCATTTATTGCTTAAATAAAAACATTTTTAAATTAATATAAAACTATTGTACAAATATGTAAAAAAAAACTAGTTACATCCATGGATCTTCGATGAGATTAATTAACGCTTAATATCTTAAGATACTTTATATTATATCACATGGCAGGCCGAGGGAACTCGGATAAAATGCCATAATTTTGAGTCTTAAAAATTGACATCACATAAATAAATATTTTTGTACGACAAAGTAAAATTGGTGTGACTGCATGAGTGTGAGCATTTTGTCCGAGTAGTGGCGATGTTAGGAGAGGGCCTGCCGTGTTGTGTTGGGCAGGAAGAGGCACATGAGGCCGCCGCTGGCGAGCAGGAAGGCGACGATGAAGGTGGGCGCCGGGCAGTAGCTGTCCAGCAGCGCCGCGATCACCACGTTACCGATAATGCCACCCAGGCGGGCCGCCACCATCGACACTGCTACACCAGTTGCGCTGCAATCATACACTTACATTTATAGGTATTCTATCTGAAGCTTGGGTGAATCCCTGTAACTCTAATAATAACCCAAAATATTTTTGTGATATAACATAACACGTATGCGTATAAAAAAATAGCCATGTTGAGATTGATCTTGGTATATTGTATCCCTCATCCAAGTTAATAACTATAATTAACAAATTACAAGACGATCAAATAGGTATCTTACCGTAAGTTGGTAGGGAAGACTTCTGTGATGAGACAGTCGAGTGAGGCGTTACCACACGATATCACGGAACTGAAGATTGCGCTTACGATTAAGTTGTTAGTCTTATTGTACACAAAGTACATAGCAGCTGAACAAAGACCAGCCGAAAATGTTGCGAACACTGAAAAGAAGTAAAGTAATGGTTAATACATTACATAGCAACACGTCTGTTTTCTTCGAAGGGGTAGGTAGTAGGTACATTTACGAATACCTACTGTTATAAAGTTTCGTCTAATAAATAGGTGGTGAGCCTATTGCCATCTACCGGCACAATCATGGCAATAATGAGCTGCTAATGAGTATTTCTTCACAGAAAAACCCAATAACAATGCTCAACTTAGGAATCGAACCCAGTACAGCATGCTCAGCAGACGCGCTTGCGTCCACTAGACTAATAAGGCAGAACTATTAAACACTTGTCCAATTGGGTTTCAAACCGTTACTCCAAAAAAGCAGCCGAACTGGCGTCTAGTAATCCGTCATGGCCGTTGTGAATACTCTTATCATGCATGTGTGGGATTTATCACAATAAACAGCAAACATTTTGCTATACAAAATATGCAACGAGACACGGGCCGGTGTCCTGTTAAAAGGTCTAACAATTGCACGAATCATACGCATGTAGAGATTTGAATGCATTCATTGTGTATTTGTTTGAAGGCGCCGCCGAATGTGCCTATGTCGAATGTAGAGGGCACAGATGTTCTGGCGGTCAAAGGGTTACTTCTTGGTCGCCACAGACTTCTGTATCTATAGAACACACGTTTTTGTGCCCTCTACGACTTCATTAGAAGTCATTTATCAAATGAAAATCAATAACAATACATAGGTAAATAAAACTTTGTTCTATTTATTGTACACGTACTATGAGTACATGCCTAAACATTATTTTTCTGTACCTAATAGGCATATGGCGATTCATATTGTTTTGTTATATCTCGGCGTATATTTTGAACTTCTGTTGGCTGTGAACTCACCAATACATGGGATTTAATAACATCATTCGTGTCATTTTATTGTACACGTACTATGAGTACATGCCTAAACATTATTTTTCTGTACCTAATAGGCATATGGCGATTCATATTGTTTTGTTATATCTCGGCGTATATTTTGAACTTCTGTTGGCTGTGAACTCACCAATACATGGGATTTAATAACATCATTCGTGAAATATGGATGTAAAACTTGGTATTCCTCTATCCAGGGGCAGATTTCCCTATAGGCCGAGTAGGCCCGGGCCTAGGGCGGCAAAATTCAATTGTCATCAAAAGTCAAAAGACAATTTGTGAATAACGATTCATTGCTTCTCACAAATAGAAATGGTAAGAAAACAAATAGAACTATTACAAATAGAATGGTATCTGAAATACTGATTGAGATAATTAAATCATTTACTGACTAACGTATTTTTTTTCATTTTTATTTAATTTCTATATTTTATTAAATTTTTCATGCATTACAGCACATAGGGGGGCGGCAATTTTTCGTAGGCCTAGGGCAGCCAACGTATCAAATCCGCCCCTGCCTCTATCCCTTCAGGGAATACAGTCAGGAGCCAGACTAGTGTTGTTTAAGTCTCTGAAGGCCTTTTGACTTTGATTAGCGACAACAGCCGGAAGCGACGGTTTAACGTGTAACGTTTAGATAGAAATGGTCCTAGCCATCGACATGAGAACACCATTTTCTTTTCATATCAATGCCCATAGCATAGTTGTCACCCATCTACGAACCGACTGCGCCAACCGTTACTTAACCTCAACGATCGTTTACCGACCACAGTTGGCAAAGAGCTATGAAGACCTCCCAATTAATTTAATTACGGAATGTACCTACTTCTCAATTGCGCATTTACCCGGAAGAACATAACGATGTTAAAGTAAAGTCCTTACCAAGGAAAAACTTCCTTCCAAGTCTGTCCATGCCGAGTACAGCAAATATATTAGATGGAATGGCAGCAGCGACAGTGATGAGCGACTCCATGAACACGTCGGAGTTTATATGGGAGTCGCACTGAGCTGTGGCCGAGTGTGTGCCGTAATGTGTGACGTATGCTGTCACCATACAAATGTCTGCCTCTGCGTTGTCGTGGGTGCGAGACCACTCGTCGAAGCGGTTGAACATCTCTGGGAACCACATCATGAGGCCGTAGTACCTGTAATAATGTTTAGGTTAGGTTTTGTTACGAAGAGTTAGCCAGTAGCTATACCTACAACTTCAACTGGTTGTACCCGACTACGGCAAAGCCAAAAGCTTATAATTTTATCTGACAACAGACTTAGGCTTCTGTTCTTTTGGACTAAGTACATAAGTAGGCATCACTACTTAAAGTGGCTAAACGTTAAGAAGAGATCAAATAATACAAAAGTAGAGTAGATACCTTATAATAAAACAACTTTTAACCGGATTAATCGCGTGTATTCGCAGGAGGACTTGACCACGAACGCTGCAAAGTGTTCGAAACGTCAGGAAAAACCAACTAATAATACACGCGATTAATCCGGTTAAAAGTTGTTTTATTATAATGTATAGTGATCGCGAAAACCTAAGATATTACTATAGAGTAGATACCGCTGCGTTTGTTACAGTAATCAAAATGACGTGTTATTATGTCTAGAAACCTACTTCTATGGTATGATTGGTATGGTAGGTCATCTTAATATCATATGTACACACTAAGGTTCTAGGAAATATTACGCCTCAAAACTTACCCAATATGGAATGTAAAGTTGATTGTGATAGAGATCATAGTAAACTTGAGTATAGGCGGTACAAATAATAGTTTGCTGTGTTCCACGATGTCGCTAAACATTTTCCTTATTTTTGATTTTGGCTCCTTGGGCTCTTTCGGCTCAATGTGTTTCTCAGGCTTCGTGTGGTAAGTAGGCTCTTCGACTAACAGCTGTTTGACTGGGTACTCCTCTTTGCTGCGTCCAGTGTTCATCATGTAGATGCCTTTGAATACTTCTAAGGCGTCGTCATGGCGACCAGTGGATATCAAGAACTTAGGAGACTCGGGCAGCAAGAACAGTAATGCGGCTACCAAGAATGAAGGTAGTGACATTACCAATAAAAATATACGCCATGAATTGTAAACAAAACCATTGGTTTCTCCTCCGATTCCTGTAAATAAGAGAATTAAATAAATGCCTTTAATGAATCCAGATAACCATATTGCTGACCTTCTGTGGACACAGATGGGTAAGATATAATTGTGTGCCTCTTGTCTACATAACCCAGTCCTTAATTGTCCCACTGCAAGACAAGAGCCAATTCTCATACAGAGAAGATACACAAGTATTGATCACCACCGTAGCTCACTGCGGGTTGGCGATTTCAGACCGTTAAGTCCAGGTGTCCTCACGATATTTTACTCCCACATATGTCTGTGATGCCTTAGAATAACTAATAAAGTATATATTATGACATTCACTAAGTCACACTAGTACATGCCAGGTTTGATCCGACAATCTGTGGCTCAAGTGGCGGGCCCGTAACCACTCGGCCCCCACGACACTCTACAGTCTTACTAATCTACTAATAATCTACACATGGCCGTGACTTCAATGGCAACTCTGCTATTCCCCAAATTGATACAAACCTTTAGTATTGACTGATTTCCTGATTCCTAATATAATATTATAGCATAATGATGATAATTACCGCTAGGGATGATGACCCACGCCAAACCGGCGACGAATAAGTTGCCAAGCGTCCAGAAAGCTGCCATGAAACTCAACATTGCGCCTCGCTTCTTCTTCGGCTGGAACTCTGCGAAGTACGACCAGATCACTGGACCTGATCCACCTAAACTGTTGACAAAACAATAGAATTGGTAATAACAATAGAATTTAGGTCATCATTGTCACCCCCCTGCCCTTCCCTATCCTAATTCATTTGGGAACGACGCAGCATATAATTTTTTTTTCCATACGTCTCATTTGTCACTCCTTTTCTGCAGACCTCTAAAAATGTACTAACATCATAACACCGACTGTATAGAAATGTTAGACCCAATACCTAAAACCTACAAGCTTTTAACTGTTTTAAGATCTAGTGCGCGAAAGTATGGCTGCTGAGTGTGAGTTCGATTCCCAGGTCAGGCAAAATTGTTATCGTCAGTAAATATCAATTTCAAGATAAATGTTGGTTTGTAACACAAAATTACCTACAACCTAAAATATGATTTAATTAGTTTGCTTTCATTAAAAACGTTATCCATTAAAACAAGGTTGGCTGAAAAAGTATTTTTCGCTTGTTACGTTAATCATATCCTGAGGTACCTACCTAAATAAACAATACGGTAGGTACATTACGAGATATCCTGCTTTGTGCAAGCTATATTCAATTTACTGCGGGAATAAAATCAATTATGGTACCTTATAATATGAAATATTGCTTCTGTGGGAATTTTTGACACTTTTTCTATCATCAAAAGTACTTACGTACCTGTCGAAGGTTTAAAAAATGAAAAGGATTGGCTAGGGGATAATGTCTTGAAGGCAGTTTATTGCGCAATTAATTAGCGAGATTATAAGCATGCATGTGAATACCCACTTCCTAATAATATCTACTTACTTATAAATAAGATTTAACACAATGTGCTGCAGCAGATTTTTCGGTACAGTTCAACGGTGTTTACATTTGTCATACCTACATTTTTCATACAGCACAATCCCGTTAAAAGGCTGAAAATACTAAAATTTGATTTGAGTTTGTAGCCGTCAATAAGCCTTCTATCTAAATCCATAAAATTACGTTACGATTTTTGTTTTAGGTAGGTACCTATATTGTTAATTCAGTCGTAAAACTCTATGAACGAGTTTTTCGTGTCTAGATACAGTTGAAGCATTTTACAGTTTCTTTATCGGTCAATTATGTAATTACCTACTTAGTAGCGAACTATAAACCGATACAATTTCAACTTACTTCAAGGTTTTCATGTAAATCAATGACCTATTGAAACAGTTACATAGTGGATATGCTTTGTTATAAATAACTTGTTTACTAAACTCGGTGGATCGAGACAAGAGTAGCAAAGTAATATTTGGGCCCCAAAGTCCTGCTATCTGCTACCTTCAAGACAGTAATTTTAGTGGTACGTTGCCCAATCTGTAGAATCTAATTGCTTTGTTATAATGTGGTTGTTTTGATGGCATTTTATTCTTGATCAAGAGATTTAGTTTTTTTTACCTATTAAGGAAAGAGAGATATTTCAAACCGTTTTCAATGGCATTGGATTTTCTAAATCTAGTTAGATAAAGTTTATAACTGTGTCTTCTACTTACGCGGCACCATTGATGAAGCGGAACACCATGAAGAGCTCGTAGTTCTGACTAAAGGAGGAGGCGACGATGGCGAGCGCGTTCACCACGGAGATGGCGATGAGGACGCGCTTGCGGCCCAACGAGTCCGCCACGGAGCCCCATGCGTACGCGCCGACCATCATTCCGATGAATATTATACTGTTCAGCCATCCCTAAAACAAGAATACATTATGAAGAAGTTACAATATTAAATGGAAAAAGAATACGGTCGCGAACAGGATTCGAACCTGCGCCTCCCGGATAGATACTCCAGGCGCTCTGACCACTAAGCCATCTCGACCTCTGCTCACCACCGCGAATTCTTCTTCCATATTTTAACACGTCTTATGGCGACGTCATATTGTAACTTTAGAGTTCGCGAAGCATGCGTTAATGCTTTTTCAAAGACATATCTTGAAACATTATGAAGATTTATTAGATAAAAACTCGTCGGTTTTTGCGACTCGTAGCATGTTTGGCCTTCTGTATGTAATTTACTTTAACTTCCTCATAAGGGGTTAATACATTAAATAAATTAAATATACTAACTTAAACTAAGATTAACAAATTATTTGTAAATGTAGTAGTACACCCGGCATTGGGTAGATACGGGTTGACAAGGAAGAAGAAGAGTAGATAGTAGTACACTTCAACTTTATAAAATGTCCTAACTTTAACAACTATTCATGAAACTATCTTGAGCACAAAAAAATATAATCTTGTCAATAAATAATTACCCTTATGGGGTTAGGGCCTAACCTCTTAAAGGGACTTTAACGTTTAGGACCTTGTATAATCTCAATACGGCATAGGTAGAAGCGTTAGTGTTGTGCTTCTAGCGCAATCAATAATCTTAAAAATGGCATGAGTCACTCTGACACGTGATGACGTATTAAAATGTGGAAGTCAAATTTGTTTTTTTTTTTTTTCTTGTTTGACCGAAAAGGACCTCTCCACTTCAGCTATTTTGATAAATGGAATCAAATCTCGTTACCGTATAAAACTCTACACTATTTTTCTATTTCCTACTCTCTACTCTATTGTTGTGTCAAATTCAAATGGCAGAGGTCGAGATGGCTTAGTGGTCATAGCGCCTGGAGTATTTATTCTAGAGGCGCAAGTTCGAATCCTGCTCACTACCGTTTTTTTCTACAGAAAATTATAGTTTTTCAGTTCGCTACGCATGCGTGAGTGCGTTTGAAATATTTATCTGTACCTATACATAATTATAATATTTACAAACTCTACAAAAATACGATTCGGTAATAAATAAATAAATAATAAAAGTCGAGTTATTTTAGAAACCAAAAGAACTTAGGCAGGTGATTGACATAAGTGGTGAAATTGACATTATTGGCGATTGTTACATGCGATATTTGTACAATTTTAGAGGCCTCTGACACATTCTAATTGCAAATGCCAATACCACACGCCTGATCTTTGAACAACAATAAGCCTTGAGAAAGCCTCTGAGCCTACCACACTCACATGATAAAACATGAAAATTAAAATAGTATCTACATTACACACGACGACGATTTTGTCACAGCGATCAAAAGATCGGCTTCTGCGCCACAGGTCATGAGATCAATTTCCTAAGCGTACCAACGACACAGGAACAAGATGATATTAATTTAAAAATCAAAAAACACGTCTGCCATGGTATTTTATTTTTGGTATACCACAGCCACTGTATTAGTATTATTTTTAATCTTTCTAGCCCATGTTACCCGATACTAGCTAAGGATTATAACGACACCCCATACATCTGAATCGGTTCAGGCATTTTGAAGTTATGGTGGAATTAAGAAACTCACAGACATACATACTCGTACATGAACCCAAAAAACATGACACTCCTTTTTGTAAAAACTTTCAATATGGAATTACTCCATGAAGAAGAAAACATCGCTAGTTAGAAATATGTCATAATTCATAACCATTTATTCGCCAATATGGGTAGAAAAATCATCATATAAAAATATTTGTGTCCTATATGTATCTAGTTACCACTATATCGTCACCTATTGATTATAAATATACACTTACATTACTTAGGTTTGCTTGTAATTTCGCACTGTGTGAAGTTGACGTGTCACCGAATGACCTCACAGCCTTCGAATCCACAAACTTAGTTATTGATCACTCGATTTACCACAATCTTTTTGCACACTGAGACTGTGCAAAAAGATTGTGGTAAATCGAGTGATCAATAACTAAGTTTGTGGATTCGAAGGCTGTGAGGTCATTCGGTGACACGTCAACTTCACACCGCAGGCCGCAGGTACATATTTTTTATCGCATCGCTGATTTTCGATTTAATGTACGAATAATAAATTAATAAGTGATGATTAATTTATAACGGTGAAAGAAAACGTCGTCAGGAAACCTGCACACCTGAGCGATGTTTTCCATGTCAGAGACCTACGGGTTGTTTAATCTCTAACATTAGGATGTTCATCAACCACACGATAAGAAGAACACGCACGCAGCAATTGTTTTCATACATAACGCATTTCACGTTAGTATTGCTCGAAGGTGAAGGAAGGCAGAGGTGGACGACGGTACACCAAAATCTTCCCAACGCCGTTAGTTCCACGTGAGTGTGTTGAGTCTATTACCATCTACCGAGCACAGTTACACACTCCGAGCTGCTTCTGAGAATTTACTAACGAAAAACTACTGTTTTTCTCATATGTGGAAAATCCATACCGACGTCTTTCTTGTAACCAGGTAGTACATCATTACTCGTCAAACCAGATCATATAGAAGAACAAGTCGACGTTTTTCTTTGTGTATAAGTACCCAGACTAGTGTAGACTAAACTCATTATCCTTGTGTGATAACATAATACTCTGAGACTGCCGAACATTTACAGTTCTACAAACAACTCCTGATTCACATGACATCAACAGCCATTAACCATTGATGCTAATACGTCGCTAACTAGCCCGTACACTTCTACAAGATTTATGGTCTCCTATGTTTAATGATGCGGCAATGGTATGTTTTTTTTTCGTGTTGTTTTCTGAAGTATTTCGTTAGGTACCAGGAAGTATGCATAGTTCTAGGATTGCCGAAGTGAGATTAACCTTCGCCTTGTATGGCATTCGCGGAAATTGAATCGGAGTTATAAGTACACCAAATATGATGTTGAGACCTTGTCGTGCGTCTCTACGTCTTTCGGAATGCGTTGTGCGTACAGAAAAATAAATAGTAAAATCAATTATTTATCGATTTATTTGAAACTATAAATATCCTCCAAGATAAATCTTTGAAAAGAATTAACGCATGCTTAGCGAACTCTAAAGTCACAAGTCGACAGGAGACATAAATTTGTCGTAATTTTTATTAGATATACTAACATAATTATAACTGCCTCATTAAGTGAGTTCCTGGATTCCATCCCCGAGTCGAGCAAAGCATGGGTAAATTCACAGCACGGAGTTTGGAATTATGCTCGGTTAGTGCAATAGGCTCACCATCTATTCTGTGGGACTAAATAACTCCTAATAGACCTTTCGAGGATTACAGTCGAACATGCTACGTGTACTATCCACGTGAAACCTATGGAAAACTACGACTTCAATACCTGGGACTGTCATGCTAATTAGTAGGAACTAAGATATTAATTAAACCCATAACAGACGTGGTTGGTTTATAGTAAGGAAACACGTGAAGTGATCAGCTGAGTCAAATCTTGACAATAAGTCTTTATTACAATGTAGTGATGAACGCTTTACACTGGTTCAGACAAGACCAATACGGTTCAGTTCCAACCTTTACGAAACCGAATCTAACCGTCTTTCAGAGGGGACAACAGAAATAATAGCTTCTTAAAGATATAACAAACGGACATCAATAGTTGATATTCTGAGATAAATCATCTAAACGGATGCAGATGCTTATGATATTTTAACCGTATCTAAACGTACATACTCGTGTATAGGTAAACTTCAGTCAAGAAAATAGAAAACTGTCTATTACTTCAACCATGTTCGTTCTATTTTAATTTTTTTATTGAATGCAGCTTTAATGGCACCTTGCTTATTATACATATTAATGCTTCCGAATTTGAAATATACATTTAAGGACGCTTACAGGACGTGACGTCACAGTTCAGGTACTGTTGTCACGAATGAAAACCTATTTCCACTACTTCCGCAATGCAGAAAAATAAACACTTACTTTGGTTTGTGTGGTGAGGTTTAGGTCGCACTGTGCCGAGGGGAGGATGAAGGACATCGAGATGACGTCCATCTCCTCGGAGGTACTGACCAGGCCGCAGACGGCCAGCAGCAGGTAGTGGAACCGTCCATATCCTGTGCAAACATAAATAAACAGCGCTCGTAACTACTTAGGGTGGGTTGCCATACAAATTATTGTTCCGGCATGCCGATTGTTTCAAAACAATAACTTTGTTTTTATCGTATTGGACATAATCAAAACAATAATTTAAGAAGTGTAGGTAAGTACAGAAGTGGTCATTGAAATTTGATTCTCGTGTTATTCTTAGGTAAATCTTGTAAAGATTTTCCTAAGTAAGTAACTATTTCAATTTTGATTTGAAATTTAACGAAAAAAAAATCTGACCTAAGATATCAAACTCATTATATTTCAATTAATTAGCTCTCGTTTTTTACAGGTAAGTAAGTGATAATAAAATAAAAAACATTAGCTGTAACTTGTGTAAGGCTCATGTTTCACTCAGGGGCCCTGATCGTACGACGTGTTTCCTAGTATTAATGATGGCGTGTTTACACTGCGGAACTGCGCCTTCGCCGAGGAATGCAACGCGAGCACTCTTCATTCATAAATTCTCCATTTTACTAACGAAAGCGTATTAGGTTTCATATTTATTATGTTTATAACGTAATTGTATGTCAACAATGAATTCTAATTGCGCATTACGATTTAAATTTTATAAGACGATAGATCGATTTACAAAATACGAAGTGACATCGTTTATAAGTTTGTTATTTGATAGTGATTAATGTCCATTGTTGTATCCAGGTATTAGGTATTTATTTTAATTAGGAACATATTTGTGACGTAGGTTGGTAATAACATATTCAACAAAATAAACAATCGTTATTTAATCTGATTTTTTATGTTTACTTTTAAACAAAGTTCAGATACTTATCCTAAATACATCCCAACGCGCGACGTGACAAATGTAGGTGTCCTAACGTCTTTATTTTTTAATGATCATCGATAACTCTTTTGAAAGCACGTACATACGTTATACACTACATCATAAAATCTAGTAAAATATTTTATAATGACGTTTCACAGTTTCAGTGTTAATTTCGTATGAAAAACATACTTACAAAGTGTCATAATGAGTCTGCTAAAGCACCCATTAGTTTCACAGCTTGCGCAGGATTTTTTATGAACACCATTGACAAGAATTGATAGCATGTAAATCTACTTACTAATGCATTCTAAGTAGATATGTAAAACAATAAGCCTTATAATTTATGAATGAATAGCAAATATTTTCTTTAAGGTATTGGTATTAATTACATTGTTATATACTTACCCACTTGTTATTAACGTACCGAATTTCTAATAAAGTTATACCTAAATGGTTCTCTTCTGATTTTCAAAAGCGTTATAGCTACAGGTTTCTTAGCAGGTACTTATCGATTATTATCATTTAGAGTTTTTAACAAACCACGACAGGCCATAATTGAAGTTTATTTAATCAAATTATTAGAACCTTACCGGTTAATTCGATAGCCCTTTCGAAGTCTGCTTTTTCCGAGTTGGAGCCCTTCTCGGGGTCGAGCTTGACGGGTGTCTTCAGCGACGGTACGACGCCTAAAAAAATAGTTTAAACTCTTTAATATTGTTATTTTTGTCTTAAATAGAGTAATAGTCATTAGGAGAATAGTTCGCCATAGCTCAGCTGAACTTAGGTTAAAAAAAAAAATCAGAAAGTTGTCAGAAAAACTTGAATATTCGAAAGGAGCAAGTCCACTCTAAGCTTAAATTAAAAGTTAATTTGTATATTTTATAAAATAAAAATGCATACTTATAGGACACTTACCAAGCTCGGCGGTTTTGGAACCTGGGCCGTTCAGTTGAAGATCCCTTTTTACATCACAATCTGGAACAAACAAGAAAACACAATTTATAAGATAAATAAAATATATTATTATTCTAAAATATAGTTATTATTTATATATTCTTACATTTCATATTCATATATTTTTTTTCAACATTGGTTGATATTAAAAAGTATATCTACCAGACCTAGGTCATCAGCTGGCTTTCAACATAAACATTATAAGCCAAAACACACACACAAGAAGCCATTTACATATTTAATCATATGTGACGTATTCGATTATTGGGAGGTGACCGGCAAATCCGGCAAGGTCTCGCTAACAATATTGTGGCCAGCCACGGTCACAATGTGTTAGGAGCAACACAATGATAACCATTCTGTAGGGCAACGAATAAAATATCGTTGTCTTTTACGAAAATATGACCTGTCAAATACGGTTAAAAAGCTCCTTAAATTATCCCGTCTCATCATAGTGTGTGAGAGCATAAAAAGATGACTCAGCTGAAAATAATGTCCATCTATGACATTTAGAATACAAATAATTATTTGTATAAACTAGAGGCATTCATCCAAAAACTAATAAAGTAATATTCTAATTAGCGCGGTTCATTGTTCAAAAACCATGCTGACGTTGAGTTACAAATATAATGACAGTACAAAAATGATTTTTTTTTGGCTTTGGTTTTGTCTATGGTCTACAATACAAAATATAATGTCAGCACCAATTTACGACATGATTGGAATACTTTTATTAACGTGTTAACGTTAAACAGCTAGTCAGTCGGTAGTGATATCACCTTGAAATGTGCATAATCTCCGTATGAGGTTACGAAATGAACAGATGGCATGATTTCAATAAATTCTCACTGTGAATAGAGCTACCTGTGTTGTAAACAATGAATGCTTGGAGATTCCTAATTGTGAGTCATGGTCGGTCTTAGAACTCTTAGATTAGCCTGAAACCATATGCACTTTTTTCTTTCAGGTAAAAATTTAGTATCTTGCCATTTATGTTTCCCTTGGAGCTTGGAATGCTTTGAATAATTTTATGTTAACCTTATGTGGATTTTATAGAATGCCTGAATGAATAAATTCTTTTGAGTACATCAGTAAGATTTACAATCTTTTTTTTTTCATATTAATATTTTTCCGTAATTGCAGAACAACGCATAATTAACTAACACACTTTTAACTAACTAAATTAAGTAATTCCACAACCAGCACCGATATCCACATTAACGATAGCAGCTAACTACCAAAAAACAATAAACAACTACAATTTTGTATGGCTACACTCAAGGCAGCTCCATTAATGAGCAACAATAAAACAAAGTATAAATACTAGTTTAAACTAGTAAATTACAATTTAGACTGTCTGACTTTTTTCTAGACTGAGAAGGTGACAATGCAAAGATATCTAATTGGTATTAATCAATTAGTAAGGTGTTACATTCTAGGGCTTGCTTGATATTTAAGTAATACTTTGCGCCGCCGTATACTGGCGCTTTTTGTTTTTGTTTTCCTTGAGGTTACTCAAAAAATGCCAAAGTAGACTGTTGAATTTCGTACAAAATAAATCACGTGTTTCTCCACATTATGTATCTACCTACACATACTAATACTCGGAAGTCGGAAGCTGACTGCCACGATCACATCTCAACGGCTTTGTACTTCGTAGTTTACAGATGTACCTATTTAGTACAGGGCTTGTAATAAAATGGTCCTGCTTTTCGAATTTTATTTCAAAAAGATTTGATTTATAAGTACTACAAATAACTCCAAATGACTTTAGTAATTCAGGGTTATCATTTTGGAATATTTTACCAAATAAAAGACAGATTTGAGCAGATGTTCCCTTACTTCGGTTGATGAACTACAGATTTCCTTTTGAAAAATGTACTTACTGTTAGATTTCTTGGGCCCGGGGTCAGTTTCTACCATCCTATGAAGACAGACGGCTGTGTATGTCGGCGGTTACGCGGACTGTTCTACTCTCACTGTGCTGTGGGTCGCTTAAAACGGCGCACGGCTCGTCTGTAACAATACAAATGACTATGATTAATAGATATGTAATTAAGGAAAATATATCTAATTATACAGACAATAAATTAGCATCGACAACAATCAACCATGCTTGGTCCAGGATTCCTCTTGCCTCCGCCTTTAAACCTATCGCATATCATTAACTATAATAACTTTGTTGCTCCTAAGAGATGTTACAATGCATGAAATGTTCAAGATCTAAGTAGGTGCCGTTTTGAAATAGGCAGAGCTTCATAATGAGATTAATACAAGCTTTATATCAAATTCTATATATCGTATGGGTACATATGATAATGACTGCGAAATTAGAACACCATGTTGTACACACGGCTTCATCAAATCAAAAGGTACGATGAACGTACATTTACGTAAGGTATAACTATATTGGTGCAGCTGCCTGAGCATAGACATGGTGTAAGGAAGTTACCTCATATGATCTGATACACATACATTGAAATATTGTGGTAGAATATTACAATTAGCGATTTAATAAACAGAGGTGCCAATTATATTAAATGAAAACGCTTTTGCCATATGGAAAATCCAAAGTAAATCATCGATTACGGATGCTGTTACGTAGGTACGGTGATCATTTAAGGCTCAGTTGACCAACGTAACTTCAACCGACGTGTCAGTTTATTATTTTGACCACTTTTCTATGTAAATTCTGACAAAATGACACAGTAACATGTCGATTACGGTTAAAGTTAAATTTGTGCAACTGAGCCTTAGTGTAAGTACTTATTTTAACAAACTATAAATGATTACACGATTCCGACATATTAGCTATTTCACTAGCGAGTGATAGAAAACTAAAGTCACAGTCCAGTAACTCCAAATGATTTTGAAAGGGAACACTCCTAGCCCCATGTATATGTAAGTACCTAAAGAGGCTTCAAGGTCCTATTTCCTAACCTATCCATTTGTGCCATGTGTTAGTAGAATAACACCTTTATACATACAATTTGATTTAGTACGTATTGATCTATGATCACTGAATGTGCTGATGAAATCTATCAAATGTAGAGTCATGCGACCTGGAGTGATGGTAACGTAGTTTACAATTACTTTTCTTATTTTGATTACTATTTTTGAAATTATATCATTTTCGAGTTTTTTTTCGTGTAGCTAAAGTAGGATTGGACACCATAAACTGAATGTAAGGGGAAATTGAGAATGTTGTAAATTTCTCATATAAAATTTGCTGGATTTTTATGTTCTGACACATTAAATTCTTAAAGAACTGACGTTAGTGAAATTGGTCCTTAGTCCCATAATTACATAACATAATAGTCCATTCATTATGTAGGATCTCCTAATTTCTGTGGATGCGCAAAAACTGCGATAACACAGTTTTTATACAAAATAGGAACACATGAATCTGTATACTGATAATTTCTTAACGTAGATTTTTCTTGTTTACTTTCATCCACAATACCGAGCAGGGTAATTGACAGGAATGACGCATGACTCGATGTATCAATAAAAATGTTAAAGTGCGGTTATTTGGTGGCAAGTTTTACGATTCATACATCAATTGTAACGATTTAATCCACGTAACCTTTCAGATTGTCGTTTCATTGATTATAATTTTCCGTAACACAATTGTCGTTCTCACATTGTGTGCAAAAACTTTGCAAACACGACGTGTAGCAAAAAAAAACCGTCCGTTTCCACTGCATGTGAATTAGTTCTAATTTGGGAACATCAATCGAGTTTTATAGCTTTAACATTGAATTTTTGACGAACATTGCTCGTAAAAATAATGGAGTTTTCTCAGTTGTAGGTACGAGTACATAACGTGCTACCAGATTACCAGACGCACCATATAAATAAATTTAAAATTAATATTGCAAATATACAGTCTTGTTTATTGCAAGCTTTCATTTTTAAATCTATCATGAGCATGAGAATTTCCTTTGAAAAACTATACGGAGACCATATAAATTTTGTTTTTATACACAGTAGGTGAGAGTGCAGAAAATAGAAAAGTGAAATTTTGATTTTATTTTCATACAGCATAAAATAAGATGCGTTCTGAGTCCAACAAATAGAAAAAAGTTCACATTCAGAAAAACTGGGTAAGATTATTCGATCTGGTTTCAATAGATAATTGTTTTAGGCCCTTCGTTCACTCACTAACGGCACATCATCGTTGATTAGTTGCCTCAGGATCTTCAAACCTTGAACCGGCAGTGGGTTGTGTAGAGACATATCTACGCTAAACGCTTATAAATATTTGTTGTCAGTTACACAAAATATTATACCAAGTAGTTTTTGTTTATAAGCATATAAATGTTCTATTGTTCGCAAAGAAATAAATAACTAAGATTTATAAGAGCGCTAAATAAAAAATAAAAAGTTGAAATTATTAGCAACACCTTATTTAGCGCTCTTATTTTTGGTGTTGACAAAAGAAATAGATACAGGTCACCTGATATATATGAAAATTTGAAAGGACAGCTATATTAATTAGCAAATATGTTAGGTACCTAGAAGAAATCCAATTATTCGTTTGGAAATATATTGATAACATAAGTACCAAGAATACTTTAGAAACTTAAATACCTACACAATACCTATTTTTGTACATTTTAGTTATTTTATATAATAAATTATTTTATACAATTTTAACTACTTGACTAGAATAATAACAAACGCTAGCGTAGAATATGAGCCCGGAAAACAAGCAAATTGTCCAAAAAAATAAATAACGTGTCAAATAATTATGTGTAATAAAATGCATCCAACCGAAATAAATGGAAGTCAAACAACATCAAACAAAATTAATTTTCGAAGTGTCCCAATTATGTTTGTGTCATGATGTTACATAAAACTAAGATGATGGCGGTTTTTTTAACAAAATCCGCCGTGATGAGCGTAACAAAAGGCGGGAAGCAGCCGTCAGCGCGCGCGTTGGCCGGTCAGTCGCACTCGCTGCCAGGCGAGGCTGCTTCCAATGATAAATGTAGATACTGATGGTTATACCATTATTTTACTGTCCCCACATCTATATTCAATAAGTATATACCTACTTCTTTTGGCAAATCAGTAGATATTATTCATTAATTGAAGAAGTGTTTTCTAACTTTTGCTCCTTTTATTTAAAGAAACCTCCCAACTTAAAATTTCATATCGATCGTTGGAACATGAGTTCTTTTTCAACGCAAACGTTGGTAGTATAGTACTCGTTTTCTGCTTTAAAAAATAAACTCAAGTAAGGTAAGAAATGAATTACATTCGAGATTTAAAGTAGGTACATAATTGTTGAATTAGCATAGCGTAGTGTAGGTACTAGGTAGACTGATTGTCCGGTAGTGTATTACAGCAGACTGACTGGATATAGGTAGGTACTAAAGTGGAGTCAGTCCTTGGCATTGCATGCATCTTGCGATTGTAATGCAGCTTGGAATTCAGAACAAGTGAAACCGTTAACAATGATTATTTTAAATTTACAATGGTTGAAAACTAGATGAAACCTAATATCAATATTCAGCCGATTCAAGTTGTAGTTTTAGAAACCTTAAAGATTTAATAGGATCCTCTGATAAAAACAAAAATTAACAGACGCACACTGTGTACAAAACTATAAATTCCACGGGAATTTTGTAGGATGTTAATTCATACCTACATTTTTTACATCAAAAGCAATACTTAAATAATTGTTGCCAAACAAGTACTTAACAATTCTGAGAACAACACGTTAATAATTAAACGGCGCAGGAAAATATGGTTAATGGACTTGAACTTATTATTCAGTACTTACTCAGAAAACGGTCAATCAATCCGCTTTAACGTTAAGAAGCAATGATAAATTAGTAAATATTGTTCATAGTTTAAATTGTTGTCCCTTAGGTAATACCTACGAACAATAACACAGGAAAATTTATGAGTATAAGTGTTTGATGGGTTTTTATTTGTAGCGATTAATAATAATTGCAAAAGTGTACCACGTACCATGGACTACCCCCCATAAATGTTGCCACATCCTCCTTGTCTCTTGAATTCATTTTATATCCACTGTTTTTAAGTGTATTAATCGTATTCGATTTAACTATCTATCAATTCATTGCTATTTATTTAACATATCTTTATTCTTTACGTTCATATGTACTCTGAGAAGAGTAATTTATTTTGAGGGTTAAAAGGTTACGATGCACAAGTTCGAGAGAGAATTTGAAAAGTGTATTTCATTCAATATTTGCATTGAACCGAACGTTCATTGTGCCCGTTCTAGTTTCGAGATACGAATTTATTTGTGGGACTGGCCCAATGGTCAGACGACTGAAGCGTCGATCATGAAGCTGATATGACGGAAATGTAAATACCTACCTACTAAATTATTAAAAAAACATTAAAATATTTTTACGAGATAGATTGATTACGAGTGAGCATTGGAAAATATTAAAATTTATTCGGAAGAAACTTCATCTTTTCCCTTTTCCTTCAGTACTAATATAATTATAATTTATATCAAAGGAGCGTCGCTTGAAAACTACAAAAAAAGGATATTAAGAAATCTTATTACATATAGAACGGAATATTTATGATGAATGAACTGGTAGGTAATCTTAAAGTGATTGGACATGTGACGCAAGGCTATATGATACGACTAGACGACGTGATATATCCTCTTATTACTCGCACAATTCTTGACACCACTTTTATACAGAACATTATAATAGTTAACTAGTTTTTATTGATTTTTATAACATCATTCAGAAATATTTACTGAATTAAAAAGGGAAAAATAATTATTATGTCACGCAGTAATTACCATATCAATTAATATGTCACGTGCGTACAAATAAATAAATATTGATAAAAATTACTTGCTAAGTCAGTTCTTCCGAATCAAACAGATTTAAAGTATCTAGACTCTCTAGAGGATACATTGGGAAGATTTTCAATACCAATGTTTTCGCACCAAGCATCAGTAACGTCATCTGCCTGGGTATCTTCACTTTTGATAGTTCTGAGAGCGACTTGGTAGCAATTTGTAAGAAATTTTCGACTAAGATTTTGTAATTCAAGATAAATCTTTGAAAACCATTAACGCATGCTTAGCGAACTCTAAAGTTACAATATTAAATGGAAAAAGAATACAGTCATTCCAAAATAAATAGTGTAGTGAAAAATTAAAAATAGTGTTAAAAAGTTCAAATAAATTTCTTTTATAACCTATATACGTAAAAAAATGTATTGCCATTGTCATAATTATTTTATTATTATTTGTATTTTTATATTGACAATGCCACTTTGCTAAATATCGTTTTTTCCATTCAGATTTTTTTCTTTCCTTTTTTTACATTAGCTGCTTAAACATAAGGCATTTTTCCAGTGTCATTGCACCTAGCATTGACATTGAAAAAAAGCCTAGATGTTTCTTACGACCTCTGTTTTACAACGATTTTATTTAAAAACACTCACAGATTAGTAAAGTGTTTTGAAACAAATCTTACCTATTTATTGAATTCAGTCTTCTTATTCTTCTTATCGTATGATTTATGGAAATAAAAGAACCCAAACAAGTTAATTAATTGTTAAATTATGAAGAGGAAAACCCAAAGAAAGTGTTGTTTCTTAAATAATTTAAATTAAGTGTAAACAATTCAAAACTAATTTATAAAAAATACAATTAAAGCAGATACTACTTAATTAACATATGTTTAACACAAATAATAATTTGAGCGTGACAAACTTTTTTTATCTCATAGTTTTGGTCCTTTTGGCCACATGACAATAAAAAATGTGTATTTTTCAATACCAATAGTAATAGATGTTTAAAATTATAATACATAATCATTTGCTAGCAACTAAGTAGATCTAGTAGTGTTGTTTTGTAATATAAGTCGGCAGCAGGTTACACTTGATATTTCGTAACACATTATGTCTGGTGTAGACACTGTCTACTGAGAAATGTCGTGTGCAGACGTTCGTACAAGGTAGCCAATTTATCTTGTTAGTCTACTGTGGTGAAGCTAGCTATAGCAAACATCATCAATATGTTAAAATTCAGTACATTTAAATTTAGTTTCTTGTTTCCGCATAGACCTAGATATACTGGGCCAGTTATATCGTGTTCAATTGTTCAGGGTTACTCCAAACACGCGACATTGCGACCAGATTTAAGGCTTGGCTATGCTTTAAGCTTTAATTTACATATTTCCCTCTTTTTCCTAATTAACTTAATAGGCAGTTTGCGAAATTTAATGTGCTGAAGTCGGCAGGCCTGTGTGTTTTTAACCGACTTCCAAAAAGGAGGAGGTTATCAATTCGGTTGTATTTTTTTTATTTTTTTTTTATGTTTGTTACCTCAGAACTCCGTCGTTTATGAACCGATTTGGAAAATATATTTTTTATTTGAAAGGATTTACTTTCAAATTGGTCCCATTTAAATTTTATGAAAATTGGTTTGTTAGTTCGGTATTTAAATCAAAATAACTGAAAAATAATACGTCGTCCAAGTAAACAAAATGGTGTATTTTGCTTTCTTGTGACTTGCCGGTGGTGTTTACGGTCTTTAGAATAGTTCTAATGAACTGCCTATTTTCCAGCTTCATCATCAGATGATGATGATGATGAAACCGGAAGATAAGATGATTTCGATATATGGGGTATCGTTAGAATCCTTACACTGTCCCGTGACAGTGACAGACGTGTAACATATGCTAATGAGATTTTTAATTTTTTTAATTAATTTCATCTTGTTTTACGGAGATCATTACTCTCTTTTGAAATAGCCTCAGATCTAGATTTCCTACTTTGATATAGGCGTTTCTCCTTCCTTTGCTCGTCTCAATTTAATGGCCCCTACCCATATGGACAGCGCGTTGAGTAGGTCTAACCATATTCACTTCCGATAAATCAGTTAAGGAACGCAAGATTCACTAAAAAGTAAAAAATAAAATAATTTTTAACAAAAAAAAGAACCGACTCCAAAAATCTTTCTGTGTAAAAATGCACTAAAAAGTAATAAAATAATTGCATTATTTACTTACTAGTTTTTTTTTTTTTAATTTTGGAGTCGGTGCCAGTAAAGGATAATAAACGTGTAAGTATATTCATGAAGTAGCGTTTTACGTTCGCTTTAGGCAGTTGTTGTGTTCATTTGTAAATAGGTTCAATTAGGTATAATACACTATCGTAATAATAATGATGGTTAATGTACCTTTAAATAAATATACTTAGCAAATTTTAGGAAGCTTCCTAAATATTTTTAACGGTTGGCTGGCACCGACTCCAAAAATAATAATAATTGTATATTATTGTCCTAATAAATTGATTTTATTCAGTATCCTATAAAATTAAAAAAGTATTTTTATATAAATTGTAGTAAGTAAATAATGCAATTATTTTATTACTTTTTAGTGCATTTTTACTTAACAGAAACATTTTTGGAGTCGGTTCTTTTTTTTGTTAAAAATTATTTTATATAGTATGTAGGTAAATTGCAAACATTTTATAGAAAAGGGTTAAGTATTTTTTGTGAAGGTATACGTAGAATTTTGGGAACTACAGTTGGTCATTTACGTTTTTATTATACAAAACATAAATGTTTGCTTCTCCATATAAACTTTGACTATAGGGATGCCAAATCTTACACTCCTCGGTGCGCGCCATATGCTTACAAAGTTTGCTCTTCACGTATTATTATATATAACATAGATATACGGTTAACGTCGTTTTATTATAATGTGGAGGCGGCGACAGTAAAACATGAAAATGGAAAATTCTGCGAAATACGAAAATGTTTCCGTTTTTCCAAGATTTTCCGATAGACATCATTTGTTTCGGTATTTCGTATTTTTATTCAAACTAGTGATAATGTTATACTAACTGGGTATTCGTAAACTAATCATCATAATTATGTTCGTGAAAGCATGACTGGCTCGCAAATATTAGATATCTAGTTTCAGTCAATTCCTTTTCAGTCAATAATTTTACGATAGCTCCTATGTAATACGTCGACGTAAAGATTTATAAATCCAATTCATATATATAATAATAAGTATACTTTCATCTTCTTGTAAAACAACGAGTAAGTATGGATCTATACAAACCAATATATTATTGCACGTGTTTTTTTTATAGTAATTGCAATTACCTACTACGCAAATGTGACGCCAGTAAGATACAATAAATAAGATATGTTAAATTTCAATAATGAATAAACCAGTTTATTGTATTAAACTTCCATAATAAATTGCGGTTTTTCATACAGTATATATGTACTTATCAACATATGTTTCATATACATCGTAATTGTGTAGGTAGGTACTTAAATTGAGGTCACCTTAAATGTATAACTTTAGACTTTACCTATACATTTAAAAAAAAACTAATGTTAAGCATTTTTGTGTAAATTTGAATTCGGTTGTGAGCAGGATTTGAACGTGAGCTGCGCCCCTTGGATGTGGATAATTCATCCAAAGGGCACAGGTTAAAATCCTACTCACGACCGACCATATTTTTCTTTTCACAAAATAACTATAAGAATATTTTATTTCCAGCTGAGTCCTTTACCGCAACCATTCTTTACTAGTTCTTAAGATGATTAAACATTTTATGTGATACAAATTAACATAGTAATTAAAAGACAAATTATATTCAGTACCTTCACAATTTAAATTCTTCGTGGCTATTAAAAAATTAAGAGTTTATTGTTTAATTTTCGATCTTGGGGTGTCTCACTTATAATAGGCACGTAGCTACTGAAGTCGTACAGTTAACCATAGACAATGGTACACATTTTTATATAATATCGTGTAAGGATCTAGCCACGTAACCTCGACCGAGCAACTGATCTAGATAACTTAGCTTTTCCGCATTTACGAGGTAAACAATTAATTATCTCTAAAAGTAAATAAAAAATACATCTTTTAAATAATAGCCTGGCAATCCAATGTAAAGACAAACAGTTAAATTTTAAATATTTAATATGATAAGGCTAAACGGCTTATCGTATTATATATTTATAAAATGTAACATAAAATAGTAAAGGTCATCCATTAGATATTATTTTTATGTTTAGGGCTCAAAAGTATTAACTTTTTTAAATACTATTATTTTATGTAAGTATTTGTGACTTTAATAATCACATAATAAAGTAGTAACTTTTAAGTGAAATTTTCTATTTTTAATTTGGGGTATTATTAATATAAACCCTTACGTAAAGTTCTAAGTTTTTTTTTTAAATCAAATTTTCATTGTTGTAAGAGCAATATTTATCTTCTTGTAGGCACTCCGTGCTTGTACTTTATACTGAAGATAATTTACAAATCGGTGATTTAATATTTAAGTTTATTTGACTTATACATGAACTCTTCAAACTGACCTTCACTAATAATGTACCTTTTTTTTTTCAATATCCCTTTTATTATCTTTTCCTTGCCAGTTCTCGGTGAAACAGATAATAGTAGATTTGATTATGTTATAGAACTGTTAAAGAAATTAAGTATTAATATTAATTTATTTTAATGATCTTGAAGGACCTGTCATTTTGTACATAATCTAATTACACATGTTGTATTTAGCTATAGGTACATATTTGTTTCTCAAATTCGTTAATTATAATCGCATTGTGGAAAATCATAAATAAAGTATTGTTTATTAATCACATTCGCTGAAAATAGGTTACAATTCGATTTAGTTTGTAGCGTTATAGAAATTTAGTGAAGAGATCGCTTACAATTTGGAATCAGGCGGTTACTTTTTTTCGTATAGGATCGCGAACTGGATAATCTTTCGTTAGTACTTAAAAATTTCGTAAAAAATAAAAAACCATACGAACGATACGTCGCGTGTCACGGTAAACAACTAGCTTTATTAAAGTTCTTTCTTAAAATGTAACGTATTCAATTAAATGTGGATGTTATATTATATAATAACATAGCTCTTATCAACACTGAATCATGTGTCTGTTATGAACTGAAAAACAATAGTTTTATCATTAAATAACTAAGTGATATAACGCATAAATACCCATAATGCAAGTAGGTCTACTTCCTTGATCTTACAAGTATTTAGGTACAAATTGTAGACACAGATGAGAACAAACAAATATTTATTAAGATGTCTACGACCGAATGCGTGTGCGACTGCTTCCAAACTACCGCCACCTTAATATATCGTAATATTAGCTATGTATTTAATATGGTTAAGTATTAAATTATAATGATAATAAATAATACACATTAGGCTAGATTTTATCAATGTCAGATAACGTTATCCGAGGGATAAACTTGAATTTTTGACAGCTTTTTTATCTCTAGCTATACATATCTATTCTTAATTTACTCTCGCGTTAGGAAAATCCAGCCTCACTAAGCAAGAACTTAAATTCACATTAAATTTGTTAATGATTAATAAAACGGACGTGTAATGAACTCATTTATAACATACGACAAAAAATACAATTTTTACGACAAAAATAAAATGAGAAATAAAAACTTTATTTTAGAAAGCCGTTAAGCGGGTCTTTATTTATGAATAACTTATAGTAGTGTGTATATTCATGGCCTCTAGTGTATATGATACATATAGATTTGCAGCTATAATTATTTATTGTAGGTTGTACTTCCTACTCCGTAGGCGTAGGTCACTAGTCGACCTACGGGCCCTAAAGAAAGGTCGCCATATCTACTAACAGCCGAAACTTAAACGTTTCCGAAAATTGTTTAACAAATACCTATTTTTATTTATACACACTATGTTATAAACATGATAAGGAAGAAGGCTACTACTATTTTTTATGGTCTTGATAAGATTTTCTTAATTTTGTTCGAAGAAAATAGTATGGTAGAGACAACAAATTATTCATTCTTGTTTTTTAACAAAACTAAATAGCATTAATTTTTAATATAATGACTTAGGTATAGTTTATTTAAATGTGTAGGTAATTTGTACAGAAAATAGAGCGAAACCTTATTACAGTTGGTCGCCAATGTCGGTCGGATAATTATCATGAAGAGCATTTTTACCAACATTGAAAGCATAAACTATATTTTATAGAGTTATTATTGAATGGAACTACATTTTGTCATGTACAGCTGAGATTTATAAATACACCCCTACACACATGACGGCTAACATCGACATTCATTTGCTAACTTATCAATCTTCCAGGAAATAAATGACATATATAAGGCTCTACGAGAAATTTCGTGACGCACTATTGATTATATTATAACAAAAAAACTCGTCGCAACGAGTTTTCGTGGTCCTACCTAAACCATAGTCAAGAAAACCCGTTTTGTTGCTACGAAATGCTACGGTTTTATTTTATTGAAATAAATTCCAAAGATATGCATGTTTCATAATTTTGGTCCTTCCGTCCCACTAACAACTGCACAGTATTTACCTTGCCCGCCTTATCTTCTTAATAAACCTTAGATTGGTATAGTGTGTCGTTTCTGTAGTGCTAGGTAATTGCCCAGTGGGGGGTGTCACGTCGGATATGGAGTGCTAACTACCGGTACAACGTGGTTATAGAATTATTATTTGAGGATAATAGAAGATAATAGTAACGTTTATATTGTGATTAATTTGTTTACGGTATACCTACGTAGTTTTCGACATTTTAGTTAAGACTAAAAAAATAAGCAAATAGGTTTTTACTCTCTTTTATCCCTGTTGCCATCTCAGAGTCCTTTTTAAGAAATAAGCTTTTCCCATCAGTGGACTGGGTTGTTGATGATGAATACTCGGTAATTGATATGACGTACGTGTGTTATGTTTCATACATAGTTGTGTTCATAATGTTTACATACAGTTTTTTGTTGCGAACGATTGCAGTTTGTTTTTAATCGCAATGAATAGCATGTAATTGTTGCGGTTATTATAATTATTGTTCGAGTACAACTATTTAAATCCAAACAAGAAGCCGATAACATACTTAATTCGTAATTTTGTTAGTTTACTGTAAACCTACAACAACGAGCCTGTTCAATGAACCATTCAGTTGTTTTTTTTTTTCAGTCATATCGTTAGTGTTGAAAAATATTCGACAAAAACAAATATAAACAGTTTACTTACCAGAACAGAAGTGCTGATTCAAATAAATTCGAAGATTTCAGTCAAAAGTTCCAAATATGAGCATGATTTCATGAACATGTAGAGCGAAAATGATGAACGTCACAAAAAAATATGAAAACTCGCGTCAAATAACACTTTTGAAAAACATTTCACGACACTTCCGGTTTTGAACGTCCGCATAGAGAGGAATATGTTTCCGGGATACAACACTCGAGTTTTGGGAGAGGCTGTGTCGCACTGTTTGTTGTGGTCGAGTGAACTGGTGGCGCGGTGCAGCGAGCAACGTGTGGCGGGTGTCGGCGATGCGTGCGGGCAGTCAGAGGCAGCGCGGGATTCTGATGTTTGGAGGCTCGCGACTACAGTTTTGCACCTCCTGGCGACCACCGCCCCACTCTCGTATTGTTTGTAATAATTAACTTATTATAAGGTTGCAATGGTTTAGTTCCGCGAGCTATTAAACTATTATTGGTGTCTCGCAAATAGGAAAATCGTTTTGATTCAAGGTGCTAGGTGTCATCACGATCTTCAGGAAAAAAATGGTGCTAGCTATCGATCTGGAATTTTAATGAGTTTCAATCAATTATGTTTAATCAATTCGATTAATGTTGCTAAACATAATCGTTTACATAACGTCGTGTTCGTGAGCAGGAGTTGAATCTGATTCTCCCAGATAAATACTCCATGCAGTTGACTGCGTCGTTGATCTAGTGGGTGCAATCGCGGCAGCTGAGTGTGAGGTCCTGGGTTCGATTCCCAGGTCGGGCAAAGTGTTATTAGATATTTTCTGTTAGGACATTTTCAGTAGCAGCCTGGAGTAAGGAAGATGGCGGTGTGATACCCCCTGCTATGGAGAGCACGTAAAACCGTCGGTCCTGCGCCTGCTCTCCTGCGTCCCATCGGACTATGAGAGTTAAGGATGATGCAGAGAGCACTTGTGTTTACGCATACACTAGTGCACTATAATAGCTCCAGCATACTTGGCTAATCTCCTCGGAGATGGGCCGCCGTGACCGAAATACGGTCTGGAGGAATAACTCCATGGATGCGCAGCTTCAAATCTTGCTCATAACCTTTAAAAATGTATAAACTTCGCTATGCATACGATAATGCATTTCAAAGATTTATCTGTATATAGACCTGTTTAAATCATCAATAAACGTAAAATAATTTAAAATAAAGTATTTTCTCTTCAGTATTAGGTATAGTATTAATTAGTATTAATATCTATTTAGTATTAGTATTCTGCTGATGGCTGGAGAAATTCTGTAGATATTTTTTTCATTAATTATTGTTGATGTCTAATTCTAAACATCATCATCTAGATCAAGTCGACTCCACCATTGATAAAATACATAAACGTAATTGATAGCATTAATGAATAATATGTAGTTATAGTAGCTAATTCTAATTAAGTATGTTAATTTATTTATAACTACATTTTTAAATACGCCATAGTTTTATTATTGTTGTTCACAAAACTGGAAAACAATGTATGGTGTGTTTGTAGTAGGTATGGCTAGTCTATAACATACATAAATACTTATAAATACCTATATAAATGGCCTTAACCCATAAATCATTTATACCGTACAAAGGTACATCATGTTATTTATAAATTGAACTAGGTGACAATCTTGTTATTATCCACTTATTTAGTAGATATATTTATTATTACACACCTAAAGCCACGTAGGTACCTACAGGCTTTAAGTATTCTCAAAGCCTAGGTGAGTTAAACTATGACACTACGTTGTTCATCGACCACACGATAAGAATAAATTGATATTACTCACATGGTTTCAATCAATAAATTAATTCCAATTAGTGTTTGTAGTAAATATTTTGCTAAGACAGAAACAACTCTTTAACACAAATATTTCACATGTATTGTGTAGTGATCGCGCAAACCTAAGATATTACTACAAATATTTCATATCGAAATACTGACTGAAACTGAAAGTCGTACCGATGGGACTGGTAGCCTTTTCGAGAATAAAAGTCTGTAGATAGGAGACACCGAATTTTATTTCTTTATCTGTTTATAAATATCGTCCACGTACATTGACGTTCGGCGCTACATCGGCTAGTAAGTATGTACCTATCTACTTAACTATTTTTAATTTATTATCCATCTTGTGTCACTTGTGCTAATATTTTGCATCTTCGTTTCGTACATATACTATGTTTATCGTTACTCATCTTGTACGTAGGTACTAACCGCAAGAATTCATTTTTTGTTGTAGAACAGCAAACAATTAAGTACTTCACATGTTTTCAAATTCAATTTAGAATAATATCCTTACGGTTTGGTACTGTGGCCAAGTTCACCACAAGGTCACTTCTCTTTATTGATACAAGTCATTGATTAAATTTCGTGGACATGTTTGTATCCTGTGATTTCCGACAAAAAAATATGAAAACCCCTTCATTCCTTGACCGTCTACGTCAAACTCAAGTGTTTTATCAACATTAACACCAGCTGCTTGCCAAACTTGGTGGTTGTGCCAATAATTACGCATAAACTGGTACTCCCGATTTCATCTTCTTCAAAGCACTATAGGATCGACTGCCTCTTGTTGGTCTAGCGGTCGCAAGCGCGGCTGCTGAGCGTGAGGTCCTGGGTGCGATTCCCAGGTCGGGCAAAGTGTTATTCGGTTTTTCTTTTAGGAAATTCTCAGTAGCAGCCCGGAGTCAGGAAGTTGGTGGGGTGACATCCCCGTGTTTCGGAGAGCAAGTAAAGCCGTCGGTCCTGCGCCTGATTTCTTCTCCGGTCGTGTCGGGTTGCCGACCCATCGGACTATGTGAGTGAAGGAAGAGGGAGTGCACCTGTGTTTGCGCATATACTTGTGCACTATAATATCTCCTGCGTACTTGGCTAATGTCCTCGGAGATAGGCCGTCGTGACCGAAATACGGTCTGGAGGAGTATATATATATATGTATATATATAGGATCGTATTTTTGTAAGATTTACTTTCAGTAGCAATTGACGGTTATGAGATATGTCTTTCTATAGCTTCCTTCACAAATTTACTATACTTATGTAATGTCGTGGAAATACGAAACACACTAGGTAGAGTGTCTTTTCATGCGTATGATGACAGTCAATTAAAGCTATGTACGGGTATGTATGACAGTTTCGCGAAATACTGACCATGCTAATATATTATGTTAGTGTGAAACAATGATAACGTAATCAATTACGTTAACAGATTTCTGGTATTTCCAAAATCTACAATTGAACTTCATACAAGCCTGGCTAATAATTATCTTAGTTCTCAGAGAGAATTGAGAAGGATTAATTATGTACCATATATTTGTGAATCCTAGTTCAATTATTCCCTAATCCTTGCACGAATTAACCGATTTATTCTAACATTTTCACTACAGACGGTGACAATTAATTAAAATCAGATAGGTATTGTTTTTTTTTTTCTAGAAAGCATAACTTTACAAATATATACTACTATAGGTACATTAAAATGCATTTTAAATAATATGAAGTAAACTATTTAGATATCTCCTTTGCTTCATATTTTATAATCTTATGGATAGGTACGCAGCTATTACTGCATAAAAATCTAAAACAATGTTCACTCTAATCAACTTAATTCTTAATCAACCTTGTAAACGCTCGTTGACAAAGGTGATAAATAATAGATGGTTAAAGGGAACGAGATACTCTTGTATTACTTCCATTTTTTTTCTAAGTTTCTTCATTGCGACTCTAATAAGCTATAGCAACAATCATTAATGGAGCAATCCTTTCAATCTACCCTGTGTGTTATTGAGATTAAATAGATCGATCACGCTATCGATCGTGATTGCTAACATCTAATTTTCTGCTAAACTTTAATCTGACCTTACGATCTGATTAGATATGCGACAATAACCCCATTTTTTACTCTTCAATATGGATAAGCCTCTAATTTTATGCTTTTTTAATCGTTTTTACAATTTATAAGTAGTAGTATAGTAAGTAGTTTTTATAAGAATACTGAGACCTTAGAAGAATTCGTAGAATAAAAATTAAAATATATAATAGTGGATTGATGGATACTTAGCAATAATTTTAGTTTTTGCACAGTATTAAAGCTTTGGTATTACTATGAATTTCATTTTATTAACCCACTTTTTTTTAAGGATTAGATTATAGATGTATTTTTTCATATCTGCAGGAAGTGCTGAACAAGAAGAAGACGTCCCAACCGTAGTTAGCGAGCCTGATAAGCCCTTGTGTAATGAGAAATAAGAGAATGGTCTTCTTAATGAAAGACAACAAATCACCTGCCACAAAGACGATAAAACCACTGCTCAATGACCGGCCAGGATTGTAGACGTTTTTCATAACAATTTAATTGAAAAAAAAAACACAAACTTTTTTAAATATTGCACCTACTTCTAACTTTAACACTAAGTAAGAACATATAACATGGAAAGTTTTCAAAAAAGTAAGTTTAGTAACATGAAAATAAGGAAAACGTGAAATGATAACCACAAATTCATTAGCACACCGTCCAAGTACATGTGGAGAAAAAAGTGAATAGTTTTTTAAGTGGTAGGTATATAAGTACATCATTTATCGCATCTACACGTCCCTCACTCAAAATTTATAGAATGTCCTATAATTATGACTTTTCTACATAAGTCAAATGCCAATAATAAAATGGAATTAACAAATTATTTGAGAGGTAATTCGGTACAACTTACTAGGAATACAAAACTGCTCGTATAAAGGCAAACGTTTTTTTATAGATTTAAATTATTGTTTATATAAATCCTTATCATCTTACACATTGACTCCTTCAAATGATATTACCTATTAAATAAGGATTTCTTCTATATTTCGCTTGTTAAGTCAGTCGCCGCAGTAGGTACCTATGTCAACATAATATATTTTTTTTACTCACAGCTATTACACTAGGAAGCAGTGAAGGGCGGGCTTTCTTAGGGGCTGTCTTAATGTGTGCCGTTCAAAAAATTAATTTTACCCTAATTTGAATAAGGACTAAGGAGGACTAAGGGATTCCAAAACTTATAAGAGTTTCACCACGTTACCATTTAATGGTAGCACGGTTGGTAGCTGATTATAAAGTTGATAGGTATGATTCATGAATACCTACATAAATTGACTGTCATGACATCATCCCTTATCCCAATTTATTTGGGGTGGCGCAGCATGTATTCTTATTCCATACATCTTTATTGGCTGTCATATCGTCAGTCACTCCTTTTCTAGTCATATCATCTTTAACACAATCCATCCATCGCTTCCTCGGTCTTCCTCTACTCTTATAGCCATCTACATTCATACTCAAAACTTTCCTTGTCACATGACCCTCATCCCTCCGCATACCATGCTAAACGATTTCTACACAACTTCTCAGTCACCGGTGCCACTTTCAGACTTCCTCTTATATATTCATTTCTAATTCTATCCATGCGCGTCACACTACACATCCCTCTTAACATGTATTAAGTATATTTCGAACAATAAATAAAAATCAATTCTAATAAAAAAAAAGTTAACAATTCAGCAATAAATCACTATAATGAGAAATCATTACTATGTTTATGAATAAACTCATTAACGTCTGTTTAATAAGTATACCTACATTGAGCAGCATGTAATCAATAGTAATAATTTAAGAGAAAAACAATATCTCTTAATACAATGAGTTATAGAAACACAAATTGTGATGATAATGTAGAAATAATTGTATGAAATGCTAAATGAAAGCTTTACTTATTGTTAAAATGTGCCGTGTGTGTGTCTGCGTGTGTGTGTTGTTTAATCCAATGACTTGGTTGTGGATTACTAGAGCAGTAATCGATCGTTTTAAAATACTGGTATTATGCAGCGACCGGCTAGACTGGAGGATGACTCTAACATAATAGAGAAAAGCATAAGCAGAAACACGCTTTTATAACTAGCCGAACTAAAAAGATGAATATTTTTTTTTTTAACGTAAAGGAAAATAGAGTTTCAAAAAAATCTTTATAATTAAAAAAAGCGTGGAATGCTAGATGTCAAGTGTTGTAAATAGACTATTAACAGATATATCATCTTAAAATATCTTAAGAAGCATCCCACGCTTTTTTACAAAAGGTTGTTTTTTTTTTAACTATTATTAATTTTTGCTTTTTTGGTCCTTAAATCGTTAAGATCCTGATCAAGATAAGCGGAAAAAAATAAAAAAATATTGTATTATCATTGGTCCTTGATAAGTGTGCGAATTTTCAATTCAATCCGACGTGTTAAAGTTGGTAAAAATCACATTCAAAGATTCCGTTTCATAGATATATAGATACTTACCAAGCTAATAAAAGCGTGTCACGTAAAATTACTACAAAAATTCTACTGTTAATATAATCAACAATCAAATTTTCACTTCGAATCTTTGCGGGTTTTTCAGAACAAAACCGGAACGGCTCTAAGAATAAGTAGTTGGCATTTTCAAAGGACGGCGAATACCGGTGCTTATTTTTTTGGTACTTTTGCAAGAGTTGGCTTAAGTCGCGCGCAGCAAATGGGGCGAATTTGTTTGTTTATATAACAATATCAATATAATTTTTTGGTATTGATTCTTTTATTGAACCGTTTTCAGTATCAGCGATGTAGTGGCCTCCATAAATGTGGCACGGATATCATAAGCTTGTATTTACTTAGCTAATAGTTCACTGAAAACAGTTTGGACTCGTATAACCGCAGCAATTAATAAAATACCTACTGCTAGATTAATATTTACCGATTCAACACAGTTTGTCAAGTATAGTCAGCGGTGTTTCCCCTAGACCTTATAGTAATAACTTAAATCTAGAGGCTTTGATTACTTCTAAAACTTCCGCTTCGCTTCCCGCTCGTTAATCATCTTCAGCTATTAGTCATCTGAACTATTCTTAGAGTCCTACAAAGGTAGAGTCACGTTAAGATATCTAATCCTCTTTTTTCCCAAAAATATCGATGGGAATAGTTACTTGATATTATTTTCAACGTTTTCAACTGATTTCATATTTTTAAAACAGTAAGGGAACTATGAAAATGCTACTGTACTAGTATTAAAATTCATCCATTATATTTTATCAAAATCCATGTTTATTTGATCAACGCTCATCGTAATGGAACTTTTACATGAAAGTATTATTCTTGACTAGCTGGTGCCCTAAATGCGTCTGCGCGATTAAAGTTGGCTTCTTATCTTATTCAAATTATCAAAATGGGTGCAGCAGTTTATACGAGAAAACGAAACAAACCAAACAGGCAGACAGAGTTACTTTCGCTTTTATAACATTAGACCAACGTGTAGTCAAAACGTCATCGTTCAGCCAGGGCAAGTAAAGTAATCAGTGGTGCTGGTACAGTCTCCATTGCTAACAAGCTCCTATCGATCAAGCACGACCTCATGTGTCCCGCGCACCCGGGCACTACGGGAATGGACAGCAAGGTGAAGGTTAATTGTTCTAATACTAGACAACACAGCTATTGCTGTCCAATCAATGCTATTGCTGGATTTGCTGACACATACTTAACCCGGGACATGAAATTTTCAGAATTTCATTTCTTTTAGTTCTTATAAAACCTATAATATAACTATTTTATTGAATTGTTTCTCTTATTTCATAATTTCATATCTCTTATTGATTGGTTTCTTAAGTGTGTCAGCCGTCACCCGGTGGTCACTCCTTTTCTAGCCATATCGTCAGTTGAAGGAAAGAATATACATATTAGGGAAACCTAAAACCAGGTGGCTTGATGTAGTGTTTAAGGATAAGGTGTCATACTAAGTTTCGTACACAAATATCAAAGACAGAGCGTGGTAGAGGAGAAAACAAAATATGGCTGACTACCACCGTAAGAAATGAGGCTCGATGTACGAACCTTATTTTTATATTCTAAAAGTTTAGACTCGAAAAATTAAAGTGTTCGCTCTAAAGAGAATCAAAGTGGTGCTTAATTAAAATCAGTTAGCAATTTAGGTATGTAAGTAAACTTTTTTTAAAGAAAAATACCGGCAACCTGTCGATTGGAATTTCACTTGAAGAATACATTTATAAAGAACCATAAGTAATTTCAGAGGGTATTTATGAATGAAAACTTTAATTTTTTTGTGCGAAGTTATGACAGAGCCATGATATATCTACATTTTGAGTAACAATAACCTCTTTCATTAAATTAATTTGAAAACATTTTGACTGTAGGCACAACATATGAGCCTACATAGGTTCGTTACTCTGTTGGCTCATTAATTACAATATTTTTTTAATTAATTTAAATAAAAGGTACAATAGGATACTATTGTTATGAAGTACAATTTTGTTCTTCTCCGATTATAAGAGTTAAAACAATTAACTTGCTCAGCGTTCTTCTACTAGACAATAATTATGAAGTACCTAATCGTAGTAAGTAAGATACCATTGATATAAAAACATTTGCCTCGTGTCTGTCTGTTTACTTTTATAGCGTTCTTAGATTGATGTGTCATTTCCATCAGTATTTAATTTATCAGCATAGTTGTCGATATGACTTATGGACTGGGGTTTACCAATATATGAATGGTATCATAAGTTTTTTTTCCAACAATATAGAAATGTTACTTAATTGGTAATAGTGGTAAATTAGTCATCAACTACATAACGTATGGTAAAGTTTGAGCGAACCGAAGAAATTTAATCTGAGGTTTGAATTTTCAAATAGATACATAAATTAATGTAAAGTTGTGGCCTTAAGCACTATTCGTAGAGGTGGCAATCGTTTGCTCTATTTATAAGAGAAATACTTAGTGGTTTTTACGTCATCGAGTTATTAAAATTGTTGATGTTTACTACTAAAAAGTAAGAATCAAGGCAAAAGCATTGAGATAAGCGCTAAGCGGGTATAAAAATACCACCATAAAATAATTTATGTTAAATTCTGAACGACATTGAACGTAGGTACACGTGACGTATTTATTTTATATATACCTTAATTCTTATGTGTTATCTATGCATAGGAACATAGTGGTATTGTAGCTAAAGACATTATCTATTTCTATTTTACTAGAAAGCTGTCAACTAACTCACAAGACTTTCTCTAGTTAACGTCAAAATAAAATTAATTTTGGCGCTTTTTTTTTAGAAGGCATGCGATGTGTTCTTTGAAATAATTATCAATGCATAAAACTAGTTATATTCTAATGTAAGGATTGTATTTGCATGTGTTTTTTTCTTTCTGATCGACGACGACGCCGCCGCGCCGCCACGTGACATGACCGAATCCAAATAATGACCATTTGCAATTCAAAAGATTTAAAAAATCACTATAATATTGAACAAAAAATTTGCCACGATAAAATCCATAGAAAATTCCAATTCCAATTCCAATTTTGGATAACCGTGGAAAATTTAAATAAAGTTTCGTGATGACAGATGTCACATCGTTGTCTTCACTAACTTCTAAAATTAAAACAATAACATAACTACTTCTGTTGCTTTTACTTAGTTTCCGAAAAATATGTTCATAATATCCAACGTCGATCTCACGACAGTACTTGTCTTAGTGAGGTTTAAGTTTCAGCTTTTATATTTGTATTGTTTTTATTATATACATTTAAATTTTAAAGCATCTGTACAAATAAAAAAGTATGTAGGTAAGGAGGTACCACTGAAATCCTTCAGATAAAACAGTGACGAACGCTATCATACGGATATCTCATTTTTTCTTAGTACGTTAGCTCAAAGGGTCCTGATAAATGTGAGTGATACCTGATATACACCATATAAAATATTAACATATTTTTTCAAATTTCAAATCATGATAAAGCAATTACAAATGTCTTTGACATTGTCAATTACATTAGAACGTTCCGCCGTTTGTTTTTTCATGACCAGTTAATCATGGTGCAACGGTGCTTAACAGCTATTACACCGTTATTAGTTATAACGCAGAAATATAATAGGTCTCGGCTATTGTTCTAAATGGAACATTTTTTTTTTATTTCGATCCGTCGATAACAATGCTCGCGAACGCTTAACATCGTGTGCTTAGGCAACGACTAATTAGAAACCTATTGGGTTGGGTTACTCTATTGCATTATGGTCTTATCATCGAGATAGTGTTGGTTATATAGATGATTGAGCTCTTAGACTAATCTTAGAATTCACTACGTTGTGTTGTTGATGAATTATATGTATCGTATAGGTTACATAATTATATTTAAGTATGACAATACGAATAAATAAAAAACTAAATGATAACAACACGGTAAACAATATATTTTGACTGCTCTAGTACTTACTCTAGATAAAAACGTTATCCTGTAAAATATTTCAAAACATTAACTTCTAACAAAAATCATGATGTGATATTAATTTAGTAATAGGTAGGTAATTTATTAATTTTTCATTGCTTAATTTCGTATTTCACTAAGAAAGGGCATGGTTACAAAATTGCTCTATATTAAATATTTCACTAAAATAAGTAGGTAATTTTCCAAACTTGTGTTTTCTAGACGTGAACGAATATGGCATCAACAAATATACTTATAGTATGTACCTACCAAAATGAGCAAAATACCAAGTAGATGTCGGTCACTGTGCAAATATTTGCCACTTTATGCATTCAACTGTCAACAATATTTCCCATGTTACTGTTACGTACGGCAGTCTGTTGGTCTCTTAAATAATATAATACTTCAGTTTTCACTTGTAACACGCTATGGGCTACGTCAAAATTTTGAGTTATTTTTAGACTGTATAATAACCTTAAAATAGTGCCCGTTTTTGGCTGGTAACAATACACAATGACAAACCTGACAGCATTGCGAAAGAAAGACAAATATTTTACTGATAAATCTTTCAAATGCATCGCTACGTATACGTATTTGTTCAGGTAATCGCATCTGTACGACACTGAAATAACTGCAAATTTGGTCGTATCGGTTCAGTCACCAGTAAAGGGTCTGAATAGATAGAGATCACTTTAAGATATATTAAAATGTGGAGAAGAATTCAGAGTAGTGAGCAGAGGTCGGAATGGCTTAGTTGGAAGAGGGCCTGGAGATTTTTCCGGAAGGCTCAGGTTCAAATCCTACCTTAATATATTTTTGGCTGACGACAAATATTTATTTAAACTACTAAGGCTTTCTTATTTTATCACCTCAATAGATATTTTTGTTTCGTTGTTAGAAAAACCGATTTCATTTTTCTATGAAGCAGTGTGAACTAAATATTGACTTAGCGATGTATGTCACCGTGATTTATCATTGTTTGTCATTATATTCCTGTTTGAGTTCACTATTGTTGATCAGAGATAGTGCGCAGGATGCTGTCGCTTCAACTCGAAACAACACTACATAGACGCGCCAAATAGACTAATTAATAAATTGTAAATAATTAGTGGAATACGTGTCTACATGCGTCATTGGTAATTATCTAGCACATTGGTTAATTATTTGGTGATATTTATTTAATCACACACACTTTCTAAGTGCAGTAACATTATCTTTTGAATAAAAACATAATTAAATAATATTATTGATTGGTTACCTGTTATTCTTTAGTAAAAATCTGCCGCTTTAGCAGCAGTACATTTATTATTCACTCAGACTATGTGGGCCCGGGGAACTTAATCAGGTCATTCAATATTAAACGTAAGTAACTACTAGAACTGTTTGATTTGTTAGCTCTCGTATAAAATGCGTTGTAATGACCCATTAAGGAACACTTTACACCTCCACAAAGGATCAGTTATCTCGTTAAAATCTACACATTGCAAACATGCGTCATTTAGTAATTTCTGAAGAATTTTAAAAACGTTGATTTCATTGTGTTATTAATAAGGATAATAATGTAGGTATAACGAAGTCAAAACATGACTGTAGAAGATGATTTATCAGGGTTCATAAAGGAAATATAAGGTCCTGTCCTACATTCATCTCACTAAGTAAATAATGATGGATAATAAACAGCGATCGTTGAAATAGGACGCACAGACCGTTCGTATCTGTACGTACGTACGAGTACGTGCTCCAACAAACGTAGGAATTGGTCTAACGGCTACTTACAATGTAACTCATTGTAATTGAGGAAAACATTAAAGAAATACAAAATTATGAAGATTTTCACTAAATTACTAAATAAGGAAATATTTTTAAATCATATTTATGACGAAGATATAACACGAACGGTTGACACACTTGTGTAAAATTTGGCGTGTGACTAAGGCGACGCTAATGGATGAACAGAGTCTGCATGAAGTACGTGAGCTGCCAATTATCATGGTTCACTTACCGGTCAGTCTGATGTGCCTCTCCTGCTGCTTCGTGGGGTGAAGGTGTTCAGCCACTGAGGTGGCTATGAACAAATACTTGGATGAAAGATGAACTTAATGCTAGAGTGGTCGTCTCAGAGAACACTCTCGAAAGAGTGTGAGGACACACGTCGGTATCTCTTCTATATATCGAGCGACAGGCCTCGCAGCGATCAACATCGACGATCCCAAGGCAAATACTACGCAAAACACCTAAATACTATTTGTATAAAGATTTATTACGTCAACGTTCAGTGAAAAGTGAGTTGGTACCTATAGTTTTCCGGAGAATTTGCAAATCTATCTATGTATCTATGCGGCTACCAATACTTTGACTGGTTGTGATCATAAAAGGGTAGGCAGACGTGCTATCTAGAGACCAGATGAATCATAAAGTGAATTAATTAAAAGTTACCTATCAATTATCGCTAATGAACACGGAACATCTTCCGTTATCTAATAAACCAGCTAGGCGCTACAGAGTTAGGGCTGTTTTAGCTGTGTAATAAATGTAAATAGTATAATTAATAGAATAAATGGGAATAGCAGCACGGTATAGTGCTTAACTTGTGAGAGATGAGTAGCTAGCATAGCAAATTACTCTACGACGTGCTTTACACGACCCCTGCGTCCATTCTTCTCTACCGATTACCCTACGCTGCTACTACATAACCCATATATTATACGGTTAGAAGAGTCTTCTTCTTCTTCAATCATACACCCTATAACAAAATGTTTGTGGAAAGTTACTCTACCGTTATTGGTGTAGAGAACTAGGAAGTGGTAGACTAGATAGTATGCCAGAGCTAGCAAGAGCAGGAGCAAATGGTACACAGCAAGGCCCCGAGCCCTTCTGTGGTATACCTAAAAGCCTAGCTCAAAAATCCCTCATGGACTCATGTTTTGAAAGTACAATCAAGCTCTGGACGGAATCGCTAGGCATGACTCACTCTAAGGTCCTCATTAAAGCCTATGACAAAAGCTACACAAACAATGTCCGTGCGCTAAGTAGGAACAATTTGCGCGTAGTGGCAAGAGCCTTAACAGGACACTGCTGCTTAAATAAGCACATGTTCAACCTGAGGCTAAGCGAGACACAAACCTGCAGACGGTGTAAAGAGGCTGACGAAACACCACTTCACCTTTTGGGGGAATGTGGACCACTGATACACAAGCGCTACACTCATCTAGGGAAGCATATTTTGGGCCCAGATGAAATGGTGGAGCTCACCCCTAGGAAAATCCTGCAGTTCATCACAGCGGCAGGGTTCAGGGATGAACTCTAATTTAATCACAAAGTGGCGATCACAATAGACCTCTTATGGTCTAAGTGACACTATAGCCACATATAATAAATAAATAATAAAAAAAATAGTATGCCAGTTGACTATACCGTGTACCAACTCTTATGGTAGTACGTAGTGTTAGAGTAGAATTACTCTAAAAACTATCACATATAGATCCATTAGTAAGGTAAGAAAGAGTTAAGTGTTATCCAACCGATACCTGTTATTTAATTTGGTATACAATTGTGTAATATCTTTATTATGACTAGAGGTAGTGTGCGAAGCTCTTTTTACAACAAACTCTATTGTGTGACGGCAATCCAATAGTAGGTTATGGGTGTGATAGGTACCGACTTTCTTGGGTACGATGACACGTGATTTTGTTAAACTAATATGCATGTGGAACAGCATTTTTATATTATACACTGATGGACCTACTTTCTTCTAACTTTTTGCCCTACCGATAGAAACTGTATTGAGTCATTTAGGTATGCAAAATAACATCCGTGGAACCTCGGAGATGTCGGAGACACTCAAGTAAACAGGTTTTGCCGTGTTACATATTTTCTATATGAGTTTACTATTTAGTATCCTTTCTTTTACAAACATATACATAGAACATCACGCCTGTATTCCCCCCGAGGGGTAGGCGGCGGTGGACACAATTGTACACCCACATTTCACCAATGCTGTTATTATGTCTCATATAGGGACATAGGTGGTGAGCCTATTGCCATCTACCAGGTACAAATCCAAACTCCGGGCTGCTATTAAGCATTTACTAATATCCCAATAACACTTTGCTCGAACCTGGAGGACCTCGTACTCAGCAGTCGTGCTTGGGACCACTGGACCAACGAGCCAGTTTTATTTGTGTGGGAATCCATTATAGACATTGTGCCGGACTCCTACCGACTAAAAACTGGATTCAGAGATCACAGCCCTATTGCCCGCAATCCCAGCTTCATCGCAACGCTTTTAATGTGTTAACTTTTATTAATTGTTAATTAAGTAGGTACAGCACTAAAATTTGACCTTTGACTGTGGTTGTAACTATTATTACAAAATTATTATGTTAATTACAATATTATTTAAGGAATTAAAAAAATTTCTTGTATGATGTCCCCCTCGGTTAGTTTTGAGTACTTACATATTATTTATTTTATGAGACAGGCAGACGGCGCGTAGGCTTTTAGTATAATAAAGTTCCGTTCACACCCTTTAAGTACGAAACCCTAAAAAGGAACAGTTGTGTAGAAAGAGTTTGGACCTAATTAACCCAATACGTTTTTATAGCTTTTTATCGTTATCATATCAATAACCGAATAGAGCGCCATACAATAATTATAGTAAACAACACATCTATATCCTATAGGTACATACACACAAATAAATAAAATTGAAGTGTCTGTTTGTCACAATAACAGCTTTTACTAAATGCATATGAAAGTATATACGGTATCTACTTATAACAACACGAAATCAATTATATTTTTTGGCTTTCTGTCTGTATGGGTGTTCCGGCTAATCTCCAAAATGCCTGGACCGCTTTAGATGCGACTTTCATGAGCAGATAGTTGATATTATATTTACGATATAGGGAAAAACTTAAAAAGAATTTTGGTTCCGCGCAATATAAAATCTTCTGGTTCGCAGACAAAGTCGCGGGCACTAGCTAGTACCTACCTACTAATTTTGTAATTTTTGAGGAAGTAGCATAAGTGCGAAAGTGAGGGAACCGTATTATACTCAACATCTAATCTAAACATATCGATAAATTGGCACCTCTGAAAATAAATAAATAAGACAAACATGTTGTTACCCAAATGTCGAAGGAAACTTCTTCCGTAGTACTTAGGCTCATTTATCAACTAATGAAAACGGAGGAGGTTCTCAAATCGACACATTTTTTTTTTATGCATCAGTTCGCAATCGTGTAAGTGGTCCGATTCGTTTTTAATAGGATAGAGGATACTTCAAAGATGGTTCCATTTTACAGATTTTAAAAAAACTAAAAAAAATGAATTTACTTTACTTTAATTTTAATAATACGTTTTTTAGGTATTGATAGGTATTAGCGGCCCCTAACTCCAGACCATCACTGGTACAGCCTCCCTGGGACACCTGTATACAATCGACTTGCCGATAAAGAAACCTCCTTTATTTTTCTGAATCGGTTGAGCAACAGCTGATTGTAATTCAGCTCAAAACTATGGCAGAACGTTCATAACTGATAACTTGTCAAAAATCAACCATTAAATAAAGATGAGTCCAAAAGTTTTATATCGGTTCGGTTAATTTTGGTATTTCGGCCTTATTATCGTATTATCTATGTACCTAAAGATACGTTTATGAATAAGTAGGTACTTAAAGGGGTTTTTTTTAGACGAAACAGAACGCCGGCATTCTTTCAATATAATAAATCACTGAATTTTAAAACAAAGTACTTAACTACCTTGTTATTAATTTGGTGATAAAATATTTGTTACACATTGAAATATTTGTAGAATGATTAATTAATAATTTTGTAATCCTTACGAGAGTAGTCTCAAATTTAGGTATAAGATAATAGCTATCGTGAAAACAAAAAGAAAATATTTTGATAATGAAGAGCGAAATGATATCATTAAGAAAACGTTCGTATCTTTTGCTACTGTTCATTAAACATTGTATTATTTCGTTTCATAAAATTATTTGATTTAAAAAAATGACTTTGTGTACTTTGTAGTGTGATTGAAAGCTTCGAAAACTCAAATCAAAATATCCGAAAGGAAAAATTGGAAACTTATTAATATAAACTAGCGACCCACCCCAACTCCACACATGTATGTTTGTGGGTTTCTTTATTCCTACATAACTTCTAAACGCCTGAACCGATTTAGATGTTTTAATGCATTCCACAAGATTATAGCTAGGAGAAAGAAGGACGAGTTTAAATAGTTCGGTGAGAGGGGCAACTTAAGAATCGATTATTGGAAGAGTGAAGATTTCTAATCTGCATTCAGGTCGTAGTAACACACATCACCATAATCAATCATGGACAATATTAAAGTCTGCACAAGCATTGCTTTCGTATTAGACGGTAGATTTTTTTTAAGCGATACAGAGACGGCAGCGTTCCGGAGTTTCTGGCTAACATGAATCCCTTGAGTTCGGAAATTCAAGGTATTGTCGATGTGTAAACCAATTTCTTTGACATTGGAGTTAAAAGGCATGACTATACCATCAAACACAGGCTGGCAGTGTTATGCCATCGAGTTTCGCCACTCCTCTAGAACTACCAACTACTATCGCTTGACATTTAGTGGGATTTACCGCCACACCGAATTTATCTGACCACTTCATGATAGCTATCCAGACATGGTTTATTTTAACGATAGCATGGGGTAATCATCAATACTTGCATGACAGTATAATTGTAGGTCGTCGGCATATAGTCTATAGCTTCAGTGTGCCTCTCATCTATATGATGTAGATGATAGGCACACTTATGCTCGGAGGTTAAGAGATTTATAAAAATAGAAAAGGAGAAAGAATACCGCCTTGTGGGACGCCAGTTTCCAGATCACGCTAGTTTGATGAAGGCTCTCCAATCCGAACTGATTGATGACGTCCCTGGAAATATGAGGCGAACCATTCCAGACCCTTGGGAGAGACCATAAAACAGGAGAGGACTGTCATCTGGATATCAACCTTATTGGGACGCGTTAAACCAGTTATTTAATTGACAGTCTGAAGTTTGATTTATCGATCCAAACTACGTATAATTAAGATAATCTCATCCAACTGTATTCGGAAGATCTACGCATTTTTCCGATACCTAAGTCCCAAGGAATTTCTAAATATCGGCAAAGGAAGATGAATTAATATAAATAATATATAGAATATGGCGGCGTTTAGCGTTGCGTATCATCTGATTACACCGATTCCTAACAGCCTTATAGAAGGACAAATTGTCTTCACACCTATCTTTTCTATATTTGCGAAAAGCTCGGTCCCTCCATCTGATTGCCATCTGAATTCCCCTGATCATCAATGGCACTGGTAGTCGCTTCAGTTTGACTTTTCTAACTGGAGCATGGGCGTCATACAAATACACAGCGTTGTTGAAAATCCGCACCTTCTCATTGACTGTAGAGGCACCCACCAAAGGAGTCCAGTAAATTTCGGATGCGTCTTTGGAAATCTTCTCAACAGCCACACGTGCAAAAAAACGCATATACAAAAGATGATTATTAGATCATGATGAAAAAAACAGGAGCTTCATGTTGACTGTGAGAAGATAGTCGGGAAGGATTGGAGGTAAGACTAAGGTCAAGCCATGTGTCGTCACCTACAGTGACTTAATAAGATGGAGGAGTGCACGGGGACGTGGAGAGTTAAGGGCAAGAAGGTTTGTATTAAAATCACCCATGATGACGTATAATTCAATTATCACTTTCTAGCCATATAATCTAATTATACCGAATCCATCCACTTTACTAAAAACTTTTGTGTCATACATAAGTAAATTTTATTTCGAGTCGGGCAGTCGGGGATTACAACCACCACTATCCTGAGGGGCCCTGATTCTTTTAAGATAAATCTAAACCTAAATAATACTTCGTCATCATCTGTATCATTCGGGACATCAATATAGCTTATCTAGTGTTCTGAATAGAACAGAATAGAACAGAACAGATTTATATTGCCCACCTATCGTAGGATAAAAATCCCGAAAACTGTAACTTTATCTAATTAAGTATGTTTACTGCTGCGTTCCTTGTTAATTTCAACCGACGAAAAAAGGAAGAGGTTATAATTTTTTTCCTTAAATTTCAAGTTAGTACTTAATTGGCTTGTCATTTCATGTACACAGACGGACTCATAAACTGCATCGAAGTACAAGACGACTTTGAAATAAATATTTTACCCAAGTATGCAAACTTTCTATACAAATTTAAATTGAAAATTATAGATTGGTGCTTTAACTTTAAAACAGCGTAGTTGAAGTTTAAGTTTGTTTACTGGAAAGATCATTAATTTTTTTTGAACTTAAACGATAAATGTAACGAAATTTGTTTAATAGAAAAATTAATTTTACTATATAAAAAAAGTTTAAGCACAGGTTTTTTTCATAAAATAAGGTGTATTACCTCCACGTGCCCTTATTACTGATTCTGATCGGTTCCGCATAAATCTTTTAGATTAGGGACTAAACGGTCGTGCAGGATATTGTTCCATTAATGTGAAATTGCTGTTCTTACTTTCTTAGTGCTGCCATTGTTGTCAACGGGCACGGGATTTCCCGCATATACAAGATTTTTTTTAATTGTCCCAAACATTCTCAATGGTATTAAGATCCGGACTGTTTGCTGGACAATTCATGGTGCGTTCGTATCCCAACCTCTTCGCAATATTGTCGAACTTGCGCAGCGGCGTGTGGTCGGGCAATATCTTGCATTAGAGTAAAATTATCACCTATTAGCTATAAATTATATAGCGATGTGCCGTAAAACTCCCTCTACTACCGTTTTGACGAACCATTGCCGTGCCCGTTCATCGATATGCAACCCCAGTCTATACACGAACCGCCTCCAAAAGGAACACGCTCCTCAATGCAACTTTGAGCATATCTCTCCCCACGCCGACGATAGACTCTTCTGCGACCTTCTGGAGCATATAAACAGTCCTACACTCATCGGTGAACAATACGGAGGCCCATTGCACTTCAGTCCAATTAAGATGTTCACGCGCAAATCTTATGAAAGCTTGTCTGTGAGCTGCAGACAACTTTGGACCATATGCTGGCCTAAAAGGGATGATAGCCGCTTCTTTTAGCCTCCTTCTTATTATTCGTGCACTCACGTTTACTCCGCACTGACGTGAGGAAACGATTTCGCAAAGAAGTTGAAATAATAATTCGGTCATCACGACGGATGGTTGCTCGAGTTCTGTCGGTACCGCGTCTCCTTTTGTAAAAACCTGTCTCTACAAACCTTCTATAAACTCTAGAAACTGCATTATTTAAAAGGACTGCCTCGTTGGTCTAGTAGTCCCAAGCTGCTGAGCATGAGGTCCTGGGTGCGATTTCCGGGTCGGACAAAGTGCTATTGGGTTTTTCTGTTAGGAAATTCTGAATAGCAGCCCGAAGTCTCGATGTGTGGTGATGGTTGATGGCAATAAGCTCAGCACCTATTACATGGGACCTAATAACAGCATTGGTTGTCAGTGGACACCTCTGCCTGCCCCCTCGGAGAATACTGGTATGAATACAATGATGCAATGTAAATAATGTGTTGCTTCATCTCTACATTTATACCGCCATCACCAGTAGCCAGGTATAATATGTCACATTGATTATTGTCGCAATAGAAGACCTCAGAGAAGACTCTCCCGAATTGGGAAAAGTGTAATTGGAAAGCCATTAGTATGGCCATTTACTGTGTCCAGTAATTAATTATAGTCATTATATATTGTATTTATTAATATCAAATAATTTTAAATATTATATAATTTTCGTCTTTCCAGATTTTACATATGCCAAACTGCATTACACAGAACTTATGTAACTATGTATTTCATTTTTACCACATGTATAATATGGATACCTACTTAAGGCAATAATAAATCGGATAAGCGGATTCAATAATAATGAACGTACCTATTACAATGTATAGGAGTCCATCCACGGACTGTTAGTAAGCAAGCACTTCCATAACTTGCAGCTCGTTCGATCTTTGTGGATGCTGTGGACACGAGACCTTCACACGTTTTCTTCTAACTATACAATACATGCCATTTACTTCAATTAAATTATAAAATTCAATAGCGAATCCTCGGCTGTGACTCCAATGCATTATCTAATGTGCAATAGAGCCACAGGATGCATGTCAACCAGTGATAGAGTGATATTCCTACGACATACTAATTTTAAATTGAGCACTCGAATAGGTCTGGCGTCGTATATTAATAAAAGATGTTGGTAAATAGTAGGGTTATATCATATTATTACTGTTATACTGAGCAGTGATAGCATAGTGGTAAGGCCGTTGGACTGACAAGTCAAAGGTCGCAAGTCCGAATCCAAGGCACGCACCACTGTCTGTTCGAAGTCATGTGCGTATTATAAACTAAAAATCACTTGCTTAAAACGGTGAAGGAAAACATCGTGAGCAAACCAGCACACCTGAGAGATTTTTTGATGATGTGAAAAGCCATGTCAGAGACCTACGGGTGGTTTAAACTCTGACACTAGGTTGTTCATCAACCACACGATAAGAAGAAGACTGTTATATTAAAACTTGGTACCAGTTATATAATTTGTAGGAAATTCTTCATTCGTTCGTAGTAAATTCAATTTTAACTTATTTTATAAAAGCTCGCCTAGTTGTTCTTTCTTATTTTTATGTTGGACTTGAAAACGACTTCAAAACACACATAAGTACTAAAAATTGCAATTTCTCATTCCGTCTATAAATAACACCCATCGTATCATGTTGCTGGTTGCAGCTGCTCTACCAGTTATCTTGACAAAGTGACATTGGAAAATTAACAGTGTTGATAGACAGTAGTGGCAATGTGAGGCTGCACTCGACGCGACAGGCGACAGATTAAGCAGCAAATTGTCGCCGAGGCAATTTATCAATAACGACAGTATCAAGTGTTCCGGCTGCGTGTGCGCCGCGATTTCGGCCATCATCATCGGCTGCGTCCGCTCACTGGGATCACGCGATCACACGCAAATAGTGTTAGTGTGTTACTATTCCTGGAATTGTAGGCTGTCTTCTGGGAATAACAAGTTTAGTAAAGGAAATCGTTCATATGATTAACTTTCCTGTTTTTGGTACATAGGGAGGGCCCCTGAGACGGAACATTTATGTTATAAAGTATTTCGTGTTTTTAAAACAAAAGCTTTTCAATTAAGCTTAGAGTGTTTACAGTGGGTAAATCGCGGCGTCTAGTTGTCTGTGCACGATTTTTTAACTACTAAACTTGTCACTAACAGATTTTCACTTATGAACTGAGTGTTGGAGGAAAATGGTTTGAAATTTTGAATGTAACGTTAGGACATTTCTTGACATTTGTAAATATTTTGATTAATGTCATAAAATCGATAAAGAAAGTCAATTGTCTAGGTACAATTGTTGTTTTCGAGAGAAGTCGGGGCGAATCAGCTAGTTTTATTATATGCCTTGTAAATATTGTCTGTGAGTTATTTTTAGAGCAACAAAAGGAAGTGAGTGTTACTTTCACGGTTACAAAGAATTCGGTGCAGTGACACCTCATTGATCAAAAGTAAATGAAGGCTAACGAGAAAAGTATAAATAAACATATAGGTGTATGAGATAGTGGGTATATGAAGTAGTAGGTTAACTGGACGCGGAAAACAAAGACCGGTTGTTGTGGCGCAACTTGGGGGACCTAGTCAACCACTAGTGAATTACGGTAGACCAAATTGATTGGTAAAAATACTGATAATTTTTTTTTTTTTTTATTGTTGGCTTTAAATTAAGTGGTGAAATTTTGCAAGATTGAGATTAGGTTTATAGTTTTTAATATTATAGTTAATAAGTAATTGGGTACTATTTTTCAAGTAAACGTTAAAAAAAAATAACCGGACGTGAACCCTTGACATTCCGTGTCATCACTCGAGCAACTGAGCTACCTTGTCATTGTTCCAATATATTGAATTTTCCAGCCTCCTTGTATTCGTCATAAGGAGACGCCTGGCGATATTTATTTACCAATCATTTACAGATCTTCTAATATATACCTAACCTTTTTGGTGCCATTAGGATCAAACCGAGTGTCAGGGATATTTACCACCCGGAACCCTCTGACGAACGGTCAAGAAAAACATCGTGAGGAAACCAGCACACCTGATTCTAGATGGCTCGGTGTGGAAAGCCATTTCGAAGACCAACGGGTGGCTTAAACACTGGCTCTAAGTTGGTCATCAACCATACGATAAGAAGATCCTCTGACTTGGATTAGGCAATTGCTGTTGACTGGTACGCTAACTCGGAGCGTCTCCTCGCTCGGATGAAAATACTTCCTAGGGGGTCCCCATGTACAGCCTGACTGACCGACCGCCCCAAGCGATTCCCTCTATGATATCTATCTGTCTGAAATGTATACTATAAACAATACCATTAATTCTATTTTTTTTTGTTTTCCGTGGGGATACGGTTTTTAGGGATAAAATCGGGGAGTGTGGGATTTATACCTTACTTGAACCACCCCGATTTTCACCCAAACAACAGACCCTATAAAGTTTCACTAATTCATTAGAGGTAACCTTATAGGATATTTATTTTATCGAGTTATAACTGAAACAGATTAATTGATATGATATGACGTATATTGACAAAACTTTGTTTATTTATATTTAACATAACATAAAATAATTAAAATTAAATTATTCAAACAACAATCACGTTGTAGATTAATTTACAACGTCTTCCTTTGAAGATAGGAAAGTGTTATATGAGAACCAACAACTGGAGATTAACACCTTATTTATTTCAAAGTAGCTGTGCCGGGCATGCGTTGCAAGTTTTTCTTTCTAGGCTTATTTACAGCACCGAATAACCAAAGGTTTTTTTTTATATAGATGAATTTTTGTGATTCAGGAGAGGTCGGGATGGCTTAGTTGGCAGAACGCCTGGAGTATTTTTCTAGGGGGTGCAGGTTTCAAATACTGCTCTCGAAAGGACTTTAATATCACAAAAAATTATAACTTTAAAGTTCGCTACGCATGCGATAAATGCATTTGAAATATTTACCAGTATTGTTTTAATTAGCAAGCCTGTTCGGTAATCGCCAAAGTTGCGTTCGTAATCAGATGAATGGTAGAAGAAGGAACACATAGAAGAATAATATTTGTTTAAATTAGATATACTTAAATCGAATATAATTCCAGTATTTTTTCTAGCACGTGACAGCAGTATATTTGTGCTTAATATATTCAAATTTTTAACGCTACTTCTTATCGTATGGTTGGCGAACAACACAGTGTTAAAATTTGAACCCGACCTTTAGACTTTTGACATAGTTTTGCGCGTCATCGAGAACACCTCTCACCTGGTTTCCTTGCAGATTCCTTCACACCGTTTCCAGCAAGTTGTAATTGAAGATAGAATGAAAAAATAAAAATCCGCCTGTGTGCCAAATAGCAAGGTGTGACAACTCACTCGCGCAGCTTAGTAGGTAGCTATAGCTTAGAACAATAGTAGGGCAGTGTTATCCGGATAGTTTCAAAAGGCGTCCGCTTGGATAGATGTACCATTTAAGTAATGAACTTTCTAAATTAGTCGAGTAGAGCCATATATATTGTATAATTTTGGAGGTGTTCAATAGAAAACCGCCCCGGTTTGGCACCCATGCTACGCTGCCACTGTTCAAATCTATGATCTTTTGACTCTTTGTCGGTTATTTATTTATTTGATTTATTTGTAAAGTTTTTGGTGTCACATAATAAGGTGTTCTGGGTACATTAAGTTCCTTAAAAACTTGCCTATTAATGGCATACAAATGTAGTTATAACAATTTTTCCGTTTTCATTAGATAATAATAACGAATTAAATATAAATTAAATGGAATACAATAAAATGTCAAATCAATTCTCAAAATAACTTGCAACTACAATAAAATAATGTCATAATTTTACAATTGAATGAATGTCACACATTAAACCACCACATAGATTTCTAAACATGTCAACATAGCAATAAATATTCATTTATAGAATAAAAACAGTGTTCCATGAGCCATTTTCGTAGTTTATTTTTGAAATTATGTAGCGACAGTGCTTTCAAAGAGTTGGGTAATTTATTATATACTTTTATGGCCATATGGAACGCGTTTCTTTTAACTAATTGTAATTTACATTTTTCAACCACTAGTCTATTCTCAATTACACTTCTTAATCTTCTTTTTAATACAGTTTTATTTTCTATGAATAACTTAGGATGTTGCTTAACAAAAACACACAATTGTAATATATAAATACAGGGGACAGGTAGAACGTTTTCTTTTTTAAATATAGGTTTACATGATTCCCAAAAGTTCATATTACAAATAGCTCTTAAACATTTCTTTTGAACTTTGAATACTCTATCTATTTCCACTGCAATATGGACTGTTAATATGGGGTAATACCCCATATTAACAGTCCATATTGCAGTAACGACCCAACATATCCATGGTAGGCATTGAAAGCAACTTCTACGGAGGACCTTTCTCTTAGTCGTCGTAGGGCAAACACAAATCTATTTAACTTAGAACATAATTCATCTACATGTGTTTTCCAGTTACAGTGTTTGTCAATGAAGATTCCTAAAAATTTTGTCGACTGCACCTCCTCGACAAGGGTTCCATTGTAAACTATATTTAGTTTAGGTGGAATAGATTTAGGGCATACGAATTGTATAAGTTTCGTCTTAGCTATATTGGCTTTTAGATTGTTTGATTCTAGCCAGGATATGATGCATTTAACAGTTTTATTGATTTCTTCCTCATAACTGTCCTTGTTATTACATTTTATTATGACCGTAGTATCATCAGCAAATAGAATGGTTTCGTGATTTATTATTTCAGGCAAGTCATTGATATATAACAAAAATAGTGCAGGCCCAAGTATGCTACCTTGGGGTACGCCAGAACTATTTAGGCGGTATGCCGATGTACATTTTACTTTCTGTGACCTAGAATTTTTTTATTTTTATTTATTTTATTTATTATTATTACACAAAAAATATTAAACACTTTTTACAAAGCACTAGAGAGGATAACAAAAAGTATACAAGTTAAAAGGCTAGTGGTACTTCGTAACATAGGAACGTCTGCACTCGAACTAGGTTTACACCTGTATCTCAAGATGCAGCTCTTCCCCTCCAAAAAGTTATACAGTTTTTAGCCATATATGAATAGTAAGTAATATTTATACATCAAGTGCGTGTGTAGGTAAATATGTGAAGTGAATAGTGTAAATGTGAGTGTATGTGTATTTGTGTGTGTATACATGCAGTGTTTGGGTGAGTTTATGAGCGTGAATGTGTGTATCAGTTTAAACTAAGTCGGTATGTAGATTAACTTCTCAGTTTCATCATATGAAAGTCCTACTAGATAATTAAAAATGTTTTTCCTGCAACTGGATTTATTAAGGGTATATATGTTAGCAATTTTGTTAATTTTATTATATAAATAGGGACCAATAAAAATGTAAAATCTTCTAATAAATGAAGTTTTCGGATTATGCTTTCGTGTACAAACTATGTGATTCCTACGTTTTAATAAAAAGTTTGCATCAAAAGGAGTCTCAAGATGTTGCTTAAGTAGAATGTTTTGAATAAATAACTGACTAACTGTGAGGACTTTACATGACTGGTATAGTAGTGATGTGGGATACAATATAGGTCTAAATGTCATTATTTTTAATACAGCGCGTTGGGCTATTTCTACGTTTTTCATATAAGTTTTTAAGGCTCCACCCCAGGAGGATATACAATATGTAAGTACCGATTCACAAAGCGCAAAATATATCTGTCTCAACAAAGTAGGATCACAAACATGTCTAAGAGTTTTAAAAACATAGATAAGTTTTCTTACCCGAGCACACAACTGTTTAATGTGTTCTTTAAAATTAAGGTGACTGTCTATTGTTATACCCAGATATTTTATCCTCTCCACTCGCTCTAAAGACACGCACAAACAATTCATTCCCGTTGTACATTTGTGGGATACAATTTTGAAACTGTCGTTGAATCCACTGATATAGTTGGCACTGAAAGCAATATACTTTGTCTTGCAAGTATTTAATGTTAAGATATTGTCACTAAGCCATTTCCTAACAACGTTGTATCCTCCCTGGGCAGTATTATAGACCTCTTCCCAGGTATCTGCTGAGAAAAGAAGAGCAGTGTCATCTGCGTAGGAGATTAATTCACCTTGGGGCAGTTTAAGGTTGGTGAGATCGTTTATATATACGAGAAAAAGTGTTGGACCTAAAACACTGCCCTGAGGTACTCCATAGTTGACCGATAGATTCTCGCTCACGTAATTTCCCACTTGTACACACTGTTTTCGTCCAGAGAGATAGCTATTAAATAGTTTCAGTTGATTTCCTCTGACACCTAGCCTATTTAGCTTGTTTATTAAGGTAGGAATAGAAATCGTATCAAAGGCTCTACTGAGATCAAGGAAGATTGATAGGCATTTCTTTCCCTTATCAAGGTTGGAAGCAATGTAATTGATTAAATTATGCACAGCCCCCTCAGTAGATTTACCTTTACGAAAGCCAAATTGTTTATCAGATAGTATCTCTCTTTTTTCTAAGTAGTTTATCAATCTAATATTAATTACCTTCTCCAAAATCTTTGACAATGCAGGTAAAATAGATATTGGCCTATAATTACTTATACAACTTCTGTCACCATCTTTGAATATAGGGCGGACTACAGATTGCTTCAGCGATTCAGGAAATATGCCGCTCTCAAGACAATGATTAAAAATATATGTAAGGGGGGGGATTAAGATTGTTTTATTTTGCTTCAGGAATTTGTTAGAAATGTTATCCCATCCCGCTGAGGAATTAGTTCTCAGTGTAGCAATAATACTTTCGATTTCCTCCTCAGTTACGCAATCCATCACAAACGAGTTCAGTTGAGAAGGGTTGGCAGATGAAGTAATATTATCTGCAGATAAAAACGCGGATATGCAATGTGATTGCATACACTCTTCAGCTAGTGTATTTCCGATACTAGCGAAATAGTTGTTAAATTCATTGACAGACATTTGAGGACTCGGCCGTATTTTTAAAAGTTCATCAGAATAGTTGGAGTCCTTAACAGTGTTAGTGATAGTTTTTATGGTATTCCATAATGTTTTAGGATCATTTCTAACCTGTTCAATTAAAGACTTTTCATAACCCTGCTTAACATTTTTAAGAATCTTGTTGAAGTAGTTTCTGTAACGCAGATAAGTTATTCTGAAGACTTCATTTTCGGGTGATTTTTTTGACTGTGCGTGCAACCTGTCTCTGTTCCTCATACATTTCAAAAGACCTTGGGTGACCCATGGCTTAATAATTTTTTTTCGCCTTGGTAGTTTAAAAGTTTTCGAATTTTTCTCTATAGCTACTTGTATCTCAGTTGTAAGGTAACTTAAAGAAAATTGCGGGTCCCGTGATAAATAAATGGGGTCTAAATTAATGGCTAAAATAGCCATCTTTAATGCTTCTACATCGACTTTTGTAATCGTGTTGACAGCAAAGCAGCGGGACGGTTTGAGTTCCATGTACATTAGAACTGGGAAATGGTCAGTTAAATTTGTGTGAGGGACAATAGTGATCGTAGGATACTTAGACTTAATCAGGATGTGATCCAAGCATGTCCCACTGGCATCACGAGTTACTTTTGTATGTGTTGGTAGGAGCCCGTGAAAGGCCGCCTGGGTAAGATATAGTTCGCCATATGAGTCAATTTTGTCTTCGTTAATAGGGATGTTGATATCACCAATCACTATAACGTTTTTAAAAGCTGTGACATCGCTCAAAATGTTATTCAAGGATGTCAAAAATGTGTCAATATTTTTTATGGAAGGCGAGCGATATAAAGCAATAATAACAGTATCTTGCTCGTTTGCCATCACTAAGCAGTTAGCATCCAGAAACGGCGGTTCATTTACTGTAAAGTTGAGATGTTCTTTAAAATAGATAGCGACGCCATCATTTTGTTTAGTGGAAGTTTTTGTAGCGAAGGAACGATAGCCAGGTAATTTGGGTATAATTGAATCAACTGACACCCAACATTCCGTGAGGACCAGCACATCACACTCAATTTTTAGTCTCGTCAGCATAAGTTCGAATCCAGCCATATTGCAATTTATGCTTCGAATATTCTGGGTGAGAATAACTAAATCCTTAAATTGACAACTCGGGACCAGTTTATGACAGTCGTCGATATCACATGAAAAAGTTCGAGAAACAGTAACATTATCAAGTTCCGAGGATAACTCTTTAATACTACCGAATTTTACTACAAGGTGAGATTAATTTCTGATATGCGGGCAACAATGAAGTAATTATGGAAGTGTATAGGACTTTTGAGTGGTTGAATAAAATTGTGAAAAAATTTAAATTCATTGTTTTGGGTAAGTAGACTAGGTTATTAGAAGAATATATGCATTTAGAGATACCATAAATTAATACGTACTGATATAGATTAGAGTATTGTTTTGTTTTTGTATTGTTTATTAGCGTAGTATGTGGTTGTAAGTGTAGTAATTTTAATGAGTGAAGTGTAGTTTGAGTGTTAAGTTGTATTTGAATTAACATATTAACTAACGTTAAAGTAATATTTTCTAAGACACAAATAAGTAACATGCAGTAAAACATCAAGAAGGTACACAAAGTGATCTGAATGACTCTTCTTACCTACATATAATAGTATAGAACCACTAGTCATTTATCGATTTTGAGCTTATTTAGATCCGATTCAGTATTAATTCTCATCGCGGGTAGGCCCTCCTTTTTGCGAATGTAAATCTTCCCATATGAGGTCCAGCAATACTGTAATTCATTGGATTTAGCGTAATCACGGGCCAGGTAGAATAACCGTTTTTTCTTGTAAGTCAGATGTTCAGACATGAAGACAGTGTTTGACGGACCCTGAATGTTTATGTCAGCAGTACTAAGTCTTTTATCTTTATGAATTTTATTATAACTTTTGTACGCCAGTAATATATCATATTTTTTAATGACAGACGATAGGTCGACCACAACGGTATTCAAAGTATAATTATTTGAGCGAACCTTGGGCTTTAGGCGGTAAACATCGCGAATTTCCGATTTGTTTATTTCAATATCTAGAGTTTTACCAGTATTTATAATAATATTGGAGAGACTAGTTTTGTTTTCTCCTTTAGTTTCAGGAATATTTCTAATCTCTATGCACGAAGACTTGCTCTGTGTCTCCATATTTTCAATTTTTTCTTCCAAACTCTGTATATAGGCTACTGTTTCCAATTTTTCAGACTCGATTGTCCTCAGCTGTTCTTTTATGTCTTCATATTTGGCTGATACAAACTTTAAAGTTTTATGTATTTCGGTATATTGATTTTTTATCTCAGTTACCGTTGTTAAGAGAGTATTATACTTGGTATCTATTTGATCTGTGAAGTCTTGAAACATTTTTTTAATATCCGTCATGAATGCAGAAATATCGTCGCCCTGCTGATGCTTTCTCTTGAAACGTTGTGTTATGTTCGTACTGGTTTGTGGTAGCGGTACAATAGAAGTGTGCATATCAGGTTCGGAGTCGTAAAGTTGTTCGGTTGGCGTTTTCGGAGGAGTCCTTTTTAGCGGCATGACGTATAAATAGTAAATATTAGTAGAAATAAACTATAAGAAAGTCACAAAAATAATTTCTATTAGCGGGGTTTGAACTCAAAGCTTGCTGTTTGACAAGGCGAGTATTTAGCCGCTCGGCCACCTGGTTGTTATCAAGGACGTCCAAAAAACTTGGTCTATATGAGGTAGATTGTATAGTAGACCGATAAAGCGTATGCGTAATTAATTGAGGTCATTTCAGTACATTGATATCGTTCACTAAGATAGCTTAAAAACCATTCGTTTGCGACACCCCTTATTCCATATTTTCTTAATTTGCATAATAACCTATTATGATGGACGAAATCAAAGGCCCTACTCATGTCAAAAAATAAAGCCACCACTGGGATACCTCCATCGATACATTCACAAACAGATTTAACTAATTTAAAAATAGCCAATGAAGTTGATTTATTCTTTTGGAAGCCATTTTGTGTTTCCTTGATTATACCCATTTTATCTGTGAAATTGTTAAGTCTTACTAGCATAACCTTTTCTATAATTTTCGATAGTATCGGGATTAAAGTCACTGGTCTATAATTATTTGGATCTTTTTTATCTCCTTTTTTGTACAAAGGTTTGACTACCGAGAGTTTAAGTCCTTTTGGAAATACGCCTTGTGTAAACGACAAATTTACTATATGACTTAACGCCGGTGAGATAGATATAGAGATGTGTTTTATTAAATCTGTTGGCAGTTCGTCATACCCAACCGCTTTTGTATTCCTTAGGGACATTATGATGTTGTAAATCTCATTTGGAGTTGATGGAGTCAGAAATATACTAGATGAGCAACTGTCAAAATCAGTACGTGTAGATATATTAGATGTCTTTGATTCTACTATGTCAATAAAAAAATTATTAAAAATTGTTGCGATGTCATTCGGGCTACTTATTGACTGTCCATTATGATAAATTTCGTCAATATTGCTGGACAAGCAATGTTTGGAGTCATACTTTTTAATTAAATTCCATGTGGCTTTACATTTATTCTTAGCTTTATTGATTATGTCCCTATTAGTCAATTTTTGTGAACATTGTATACAACGTTTTAACATACGTGAATATTTTTTATATTTTGTTTTTTTACTCGTTTTATTACCGATTGAAGAATAACATTGAAGGGGAATTCTTCTCTTAATTACACATGACGTTTTAATTCCCTTTGTCAGCCACCTGATTTTACCTGGCTCTGAATTACATATTATTTTTACATCAGGAAAACAAAGATTTAGGAATAGGATTAGGAGTTCATGAAACTTTGTGAAAGCTTCATTCGTATCGTTTTCTTCAAGGATTTCTTTAAATTTTAGAGAAGATATACATTGTTTAAACTTTCTTATATTATCCCTACTATAGTCTTTTCTAACTTCATACCATTTCATTTTAATTTGAGATACTTTTTGTAAGATTTCTAATGTTTGACCTGTGTGATCAGAAAGACATAAATTATGCACTGCACCCTTTGCTTTAGATATATTGCTGATCATATGGTCTATGCAGGTTAATTGTCTTGTAGGGACTGTTATATGCGAAGTCATATTATGATTCATTAAGCATTCCGATAACCATGTAGAATATTTAGTGACCTTTAAAGTATTAATATTTAAATCCCCGCATAATACAATTCGTTTTTTGTCTCCTTTATTTAATTTGGCTAGTAAAGCATCTAGTTTACTGAAAAATATATAATAGTCCGAATTCGGAGTACGATAAACACATATTATTATTAAATTTGTACCCAGTATCCTAACCCCACAACATTCAAAATGTTTATTACATTCATAGCTAGTCATGTCTAGATTCACTGCTGAAATTTCTTTTCTAGTGAGTATACAAACACCACCCCTTTTTTCTGATTTCCTTGAATATGACGACCGTAGCAAAAAGCCGTGCATATTCAATTTTTTTTCATCTCCCGCTTTAATAAAAGTTTCAGTCAAGCAAATAACATTAACGTAATTTCCATGTTTTGACAATTCCTCTATAGATGCGTCAACTAATTCTTGTTTACCCAATATACCTGCAATATTTTGGTGTAGTATAATGAGTATATTATTGTGAGCACCGAAAAAATTTTAAAGTTCTGTCATAATTACTGTTGCTGCCGTTTATTAATTTATTCGGGGACAAGGTCTGCAATTGTTCTACTTTCTCTTTAAGTGACCCATCTACTACATTAATATTACCTAAATTAGAATTGCGTTTATTCAATTTAATTAAATAACAGTCTTTTTTATTATCATTGTATCTATTTCGTACTTGGAATTTGTGTGGTAAGAAATTTGATCGATAATCAACTTCGTCAATCGCTATATTTATATTGTAAGATAATTCAGACAAATACGTTTTTTTCTTATTTGTATGATACAAAGTGTTTCTGTCGAGAAATGTACAATTATTATAAATTTTACAGTACACTTTTATGTTTTTATTAAGCAATTCTACATTTAAATATCTATTGTACGGGATTGGTATTACATAAATGTGTTTTACATGCTTTATTCTAAACAACATAACAGAAAGATTAGATAATAACTTTGTAGGATTACAATCGTGGTTACCCATTGATAATATTACTATATCTTTATTAGAAAGCTGCTGAGAGTTGTTGTCAATATACTTTAGTATTTCTGCACTCGGAGCAGAGGGTTGAATTCGTCCGAATGTCGCATATTGGTCATTCCATTCGCTTTGCCGATCTTCTCTTAATTTTACGCAAAGGCCCCTTAGTTGTTCATTACCTATAATATGTATTTTGTTAGTTAATGACCGAAATACCTTAGTTGTATTTTTCTGCAATTTTGTTGATATTAATTCTTGAGTAGTGTCGTGTATCTGCCGGTTTCGATCATCATTTTTCGGCTCTATAGTTCTACATACTAAGCTGTTATTAAGTCTATAGTTTTGCATTTTTGGTATAGATAAATGACATCTCGTGAAATGTTTAGTTTGGAGTTGTTGATATTTATGCAGAACACTGAATTTGTTACATGACTTTTCATGGTTAATGATGAATGAAGTTTTCTTAATTTCATTAGACTTGTTTAATTGTGAGTCATCTTTATGGATATTTATCTCTAAAGTTTCCTGTATTTCACTCCGTAACTGTGTTCTTAAGTTTTGTAAATTCGTTACATTTAGATGCGGAGATTCTAGATCTCCTTTTTGCGACATATTAGAATATATTTGACGTCTTATGCTTGATGCCGTCTTGTAAGTCTTTTGCAGAGGTGTTGACATTAGTTTTATACTGCTGTTACTGCTTACGTTTAAGTCATCGATTCCTATTGATTTGAATAGTTTTAATTTTTTTTCATATGATTCCAATTTCGTCTTCAATTCATACTTTTCTGTTACTAAAGTCTCAATTTCTTGATGAGCACTGTCTAGCTGTGAACGAAGTTCCTGTATATCGCTTTTAAATTTCGGTTCAACATTTATAGTTTATACAAATAAAGAACACTATGGACACTATCACTGCTGCAGTTCGATGATCAAGGTTACTGCAATGCTTTAGGTAAGATAAATATGATTGTGCTAAGAGTGGATTCACGTTAACAGTGCAAAGAGTGAACTTCCGATAACGACCTCTCACTTGCCAATCTTGGTAGAGCGTTCATAAGGATAGTTTGAAGACATTCAAGTAGGTACTTAGAACGTTTTAAAAAAAGAAAAAAGAAAGAAGAAATCTACACGGATATCTTCAAACTGCTTAAAAGAGCTTATCATTGGGAATATTTGTAGTTAGAGGGTTGGTGCAGTGTTCGAGAAATTGGTTGCACCGCCTCTTGTTGTGGGTTCGATGAGCTCGAAATAAATATTTGTATGATCTAAAGGAAATTTACTTTATCACTAATAAATAAAATTAAAATGAAATGTGAAACGCCTAGATATAAAGCCGCACAAGAACGTAATTAAAAGACCTTAACTACCTCATATAAGGGGGTGATTATACATGCATAAACATATCAATTGGAATACACACACGATTTCCTACATAAATACTTATTATAAAGCGTATCCAACGTATACATAGGTACGTCATTGGAACATAAACGTACGGTAGGCGGTCTAGTCTTATTGTTAATAATATGATAAGGTTCAGTTTATTTATCGCTTAATTCATGAACGGAGGAAAATATTTACTTTGTAGAAGGTAATCTTTGCAAAAAAGTATTACTGTAGTAGGTACGTATAACTTTTCATTAAGGATTTATTCAGTGTACTCGCGAAAGTACGAAATTGTACTTAATAAATATTTATATATATATATATATATTATAGATAATTAGCGAGTTAACAGAATGAGGTATAATGTCTCACGTAAGGTAGCTGATTTTACCAAAATAGGTACATGATGAACGATCTAAGATAAAGGAGCAGTAATTGATCCAAATAAGCATTAACAGTTTTAACACATTACAAACAATGTCAAGTCAAAGGCAAAATATGTCTCATTAGAACAATGAACACCTAAAGTTAATGTTAATTACCGAAGAAATAATTCTACAAATCACGTGAAAGATTATTTGTTCCGCGTGTAAGATTGATTCGTAAAAATTCATAATCTCACATAGGTACCTACGTATAGTCGGAAACTTACGAGAACATTATTTCACTTCCACGGGTTGAACCTGGTGTTGCACTCGAATGCCGATAGTTCCGATGTAGGTAAGTACCACTTCAACTGTTTTCATGCCGCGTACAACGAAAATTGACACTTTAAATTACACTAGCTTGATATTTGTATATTTCGGTGTAAAATGTAGGATATTCACGTGTTTGTCTCGTTATACTTGAGTACAAAAGTGCGTCTGGTGTGCCAGTCGTCGTGTGCCGGTATCCAGTGGGCCAGCTATGCCGTTGACTGAATAATCGCGCTGGATTGCACGTCCTGCCTCGCCGACCCTACATCATTTCACTTTATGAAATAATTTTATTATTACAACTACATTACTCATACGTAATTATGGTCAATCAATCAATTACTAACTAGAGCGTATTTTTGTGACTCATCTTCTGGAAGTGTATATAATTCTGTAAATGTGCTTGAAACTGATGTAAAGCCTACAATACGTGTAACTGATTTGATAACAAAATGCTGTGCAGTTCAGGGACCGGTCGAGTAAAGAACACTGATTTGTTTCCTTTACATTTAATAATGTGCATAATTATGAAGATTAAAACCTACCTGTCCTTCTGTTTAAGTATTATGTATGTAATTAATTATACCTACCTACATGATGATCTTAGCCAGCTTTTGTTTTCTGCTAACGGCATTGGCATACTTTATGGTTAAAGGTATGATAATATTTAGTTATATTTGGTTTGGTGTTGTGTATACGAAACTTTTCCCTGGTTTTCAGTTAAATTGCGCAGTGTCTACCCTATTTACATCAGAAATTCATTACTATGTTAAAAGGAAGATTGATATGCTAACAAAGTACAAATACAACATGAACAACTTGTTTTTATATAGGTTGGTACCTACTTACTAATTATTTTTCTGTGTACTGTATCAAATTGTAACTCATTCCTCATTTTCTAGCTGCGACATATATTACTCGTGTCTAATCGCAGACGTGTTCATTTTGTTCATTAATACCTACTTGAGACACCATTAAAAATAGATATATTGACTACAATGTTATTCAAAGATTGTATGACGATAGGACACGACCCGAAGTTTCGGTTGTGTTTATATATTCCCACATTAGAGTCACTAGTTAGGACTGAGAGAGAATTTATTAAGATAATAAAAGCGCAACTTGACTCAAGCAATCGGCTGCTTCCGCTCACACAGTCACCGCTAACAGCCGGACACATTTCTTAAATATTTCCCTCTAGATAAACATCCCCAAATGTAGGTTGCATGTTATATACATAGTTTATAGTTAGCGATTCAAGGTATTCCGGTCCATTGACATACCATGTAGAACTCTTTTCTCTGAACTTATATTGAGAATATATTGTTTCCTGAGTTTCCTGTACATGGGCTGAAATCATAGCATAGTACAAGAATAATTTATTGTGAAATTTAGAAAGGCCAAGTCTAACAAAACTATTTGTAACAAGGTAGATGGTTATTATGTATATTCAAGATGAAATTGTCCTGTAATGTTTCTTCATCTGTCTGCTTCTGTCTTCAACTGTTGGACATGAGATCAGACACTAGTTTGAAATTCCCTATTCCTTTACATTACTTACGTGAAATTAGGTATCAAGTAAATAATGTAATGCTGCGTACGTGGCATCTTCTCATTGCGAGTGACCCCAGTCACGCAGGCGCGGCCGCCGCAGCCCTAACCTAACAAAACTATTTGAAACAAGGTAGGTATTATATTTATTAAGGTAACATTGTCCTGTAACGTCTCTTCATCTGTCTGCTTCAGTCTTCGACTGTTGAATAAGAGATCAGGCTCTAGAAACGTTTGAAATTCCTTCTTCCTTTATATTACTTATGTGCAATAAGGCGTCAAGTAAATGTAATGTTGCGTACGTGGCATGCGGGCGGACGCTGCGCCCAATCTTTTCATTGCGAGTGACCCCAGTTACGCAGTCCCGGCCGCCGTAGCCCCGGGACAAATCGTAAACGTAAATTGTTATTTAAGGTCAATGTTAATCCATATATTTTGTAGGTACCCGAACGACGACCAAGGAGTCAGCTAGATTTTCGGCGTTCGACACACGGAACTTGATATAAAAAGTAGGTATTGATAATAATTGTTTTTTTTTCAACCTATTAAGTAATCGAAGATCTAGAGTATTCGAGAGACTAGACAAACAAACTTTGTTATAATAATATATGCCCGACCGAATTTTCGGTCAAGGCGACCTACCTCCATGGAGATTAGCCAAATACGCAGGAGGTTATATTAGCCAAATACGCAGGATTATAGTGCACAAGTGTGTGCGTATCCAGGTGCACCCCAAGTAACACAGGAAGCATTTTAACACACGAATAGTAGGTAAACTCATGTAGAACTTATGGTCCATATAAACTCTTATATATGTTCACCGAGCATATTGACGCTTTAAATAGGCATTTCAAAACCATTATGATGCTTTACACTTTATAAAGGTTGGATAATGGCATATCAAAACGCTTTTGCTATTCAAAAGCTATAAAGCTTTCGGCTATTTTTAGTGCATTTGGATCTACAACAGCATTTTTAAATAGGAAATAAATGCTGAATGCTGTATAATAGCATAAACTTGTACCATTATAATGCACCGTAAATCCGTTATACAGCTTTGAGCTGTTGATAGTGCTCTTTGTTGTCTAATAGCAATTTTAAGTACCTAGTAAGTAAATGCCTAGTACTGCTGAACGGCATAGATGTGAATCGATATATTGCTTGCATTTTTAAAGATCAACTGAGTTCTGCTGTACAGCTAACAGCTCTTTAATCAAATACATAAGGTTATTGTAATGCGTAAAACTTTTACTATATTCATAAAACCATTTGTCGGCCATTCATTTTTAAAGCTTCATACATTTTTATGAACTCATGGCAAACGGATTCAAGTTGTACAAAAAAACTGAAAAATGTTTTATTGTTTAGCTCTAGGATCCCCAAAATTGCGTTCTAGTAATAGCACTATTTCAGTCTACATCAAGACAATACAATCTACTGGTATACCGGTGACCCCATATAGAACTACTTTATAGACAATGGCGCTACAGTGGTTCATCAAAACTCTTCTCTCTGGCCTCTGGCTTAATAATTATTCACGTGTGAGTATTTATACTGCTGGCGGCATTAATTAGCCTTTTTAAAGGCTCACCAGGCTGCTATAGAACGACACCATTTTGTAAATATTTTATAACCAATAAATATTATCATTCAGACCTATTTATAAAAGCAATAGACCTATATAATAATTATATACCTTTATTTAATAATGCCCAACCAATAGTATTATGTTAATTATGCAAAAATCGTTCTATACTAGAAATACACAATTGTTTTGGGTTATTTCACACATATCTATAAATCAATTTTAACCTATTTAGGATCTAAAGCCGTATAATTTGTGCCCAAATAAGCATTACAGTAGCCGGATAAACGTTTATAATGCTACTATAGAACTGACTCAAAATGCGAAATCGATACATAAATACTGTAAACCGGTCGTTATACTGCTTTGATGTGTTACTTGGGACTTCCTCTGAAAGTCGGTTAAGACGGCAATCCAAAACGATCGAAGAGAGATCAGGCGCAGGACCGATGACTTTACGGGCTCTCCGAAGCACGGGGATGTCACGTACACCGCCAATAACACTTGCTCGACCCGGCAATCGAACCCAGGACCTCACGCTCAGAAGCCGAGCTTGCGGGCACTAGACCAGTGAAACAGTTACCTACTTCAACTGTCTTATTGGTCTTGCTTAAACTTTGTTATATACCTAGGTATATAATATTAAGCTTTCTCTTGAGCAGTAGGTAGGTACCATCGACGGCGCAGTAGACGCAGTGGTCGAAAAAATGGCTAATAAAAAACGCCGTGTGTCACAGGTTCGATTCCTGCATGGAACAATTAATTGTATATTCTACAGTTATGGTTTCCGGATCTAGGTGTGTGTGAGTGTGAGAGAGAGAGTTATCTGTAAGCGCACTCACGATAAAGGACCAGGAGGAATTACTAGAATGGGGCACGTACACTTAAAAAAAACTTAAAATACAAAGAAAGGAAATTACATTTACTTTGTATACCTATCAGACTGCAGGGTCATTATGAACATTTTGTTAGAGCTGCACAGACTACAGCAATGTGTTACGGATACGCTAGATTACCACTTTAATAGACGGTGAGTGCAATACCCTTTATACACAGAATGATGTAACGATCATACGATTTTTTAGAAATAGTTTACAAATTAATAAATCATAACTCTTAAACGTATAATAACGAAATCCTATAGAAAATGCCTATTGCGTCAACCGTAGGGTATAACTTGGTATAACTGAACCTTCGCGTTTATCGCTTATATATTATACAAGGGATAATATTTTACCTATACAACGATTTAAGGAACAGTTTAATGTATAACGTAAATCATGATATATTATTGTTATAATAGTAATTTCTACATTCTAAGCGCTAGTGGAAAACTATACACTATATCAAAGTCATTCTAATTTTATTATGGATCTAAACTTTGATCAGATCCGATTGTTAGGAGAATAAATTACTGTTCTATTATGGGCTCTAGCTATAAAGCAGCCAATAAGGTGAATGGACCGCTAGTTTAGTACTTAATGTGTAGTCATTTGTTTACTAGTATTGTGAGTCTATCAGACGACACACGCCTTGAAACATAAAAATGTCGGTGTAAGCAAACGTTCGTGGGAATGTAAGCCAGGTAGATTCACGCGTTCCGAGTACTGACGCGCAGGCGTATACTACTTACTCTACTACGCGTTGTCTCCGCTACGCCTACGTAGCGTTTGTTCTGTATTTTTACCCGACTGCCCCAGGAGGGTTACGTTTTTCGAGTGTATGTATGTGATAAGTATCTACGTGTCTCTTCTTTGGCACGCCCTGTAGTCAAAACGGCTTGATGGATTTTATCATACGTGGCGTCTTTAGATTCGTCTTAATTGAGAGTGTCATCATAAGCTATAACAATATTTAAATATAGCGTCGACAAATAAATAAAGAGAAGGGGATTTTTTATAACATTATGGGTATCAAATGAAAGCTAAATAGTAGCCAATTTCGAATATTATAACACGTTATTGCTACTATTTTGACATAAACTACAATAAAAGTCGTTTAACTTGCGTTAAAACTATCTGCTGTACCTATACCTACTGTTATCTTTGAAAACTGTCGGAGCTGGTATTATCATAATAATTACCAAGCTTGGTATACATGTATGACATAAATTAGAGGGCGGCATTCCGGTCCCTTAAGAGTTGAGGTCCACTTTAATGTCTCTAGTCAGCGGGCGCTAGGCCATGGATACTTACTACCACCGGCACCGTTCGAACTCTTATAAGATGTTCCCATTGAACAGGGTCTTCGCCAAATAAGGAGTTGAATGGCCACCACTGAGGGGTCGTGGATGTCATACAATGCAGTTCTAGGGACCCCTCTAAGACAAAGTGAAGGTTGGTACAGACCCAATTTTAAATTTGACATCTCTTAATTCGTCCTGTCTTATTCATGTTAGGACAGCTACATCAACAGCAAATTGACGCCAGTACCTACTGAATTGTAGAGAGGGTGTGGTAGATAGATAAGAGCAAAACATTAATTCATTTAAAGTTGTTTAAAAATATATTATAGCATCACGCCTGTATTTCCCGAAGTGGTAGGCAGAGATGCAAATGGTTGTTCACCCACATTTCACCAATGCTGTTATTAAAGTCCCATTTAATAGGTGGTGAGCCTATTGCCATGCATGTACCGGGCACCATTCCATACTCCGGGCTGCTACTTAGAATCTCCTAACAGAAAAAGTCAATAACAATTTACCCGGCCCGGGAATCGAACCCCAGACCTCATGCTCAGCAGTCGTGCTTTGGATCACTAGACGAATGAAGCAGTATTTTTATTATTAATATTAAATATATAATATTAAATAACCCTGCTTTATAAAGTCGAAACCGGATATAATTACATTGAAGGAAACATGCAACTATGGGCGCTATAGCGGGTAGTTGTTATGAGAAATATGACAAAAGGTGACATATCATAGCCCCACAAAGATTACTTAAAGTTGGGTTATTCAATCGGGATTCGCAACCAAACGCGTATTGGTCTTGATGATCTAACTTATTTTATCATTGTAAAAGTCCCTTAGCTAAAAAATAAGTCTGGCTAATAATCTCTAAGGATGAAACCAGTGAAAAACTAACATTGATCCAATTTAATTTATTATTAAAACATGAGTTACAACAAATGGCATCTTAAAACATATAAATAGTAAAGCTGCTCGTTATATCAAATAAGAAATTTACTATAACACTTCAATATCCCTGATATGTGTAAATAGTTTGAATTCATTAAAAAATAAAGTCTTGTCGTGATTTACAAGAACATTGTTTGTGACAAAAATATATGTCTTTAGTTAAATGTTAAAAAGAAAAGTAAATAATACTTTACGTTATTTGAAATTCATTTAGTAAACGTTCTCTTTAATCAAACTATTTACACTTGCATAAGAGAAATAATAGTTTTTGATGTCAATTAGTAAAGGAAATATAATTTTGATCCCAAAATGTTGATTGTTTGAAGTTGGCTCAGGGTTTGCAGTTGAATGGATGCTAATCATCCGATAATTTAATCTATGTGTAATACATAACATAACATACAAAAAAGGCAATGAAAATGTAAGTCTTATTTCTAAACTATTTGACTATTGTAAACTATTTAATTCACTAGTTAAGTACATATTTGAAAATTTCTTGAATTAACTGTAACTATAGATAAATCCATGGATATTTTAACGGGAATATGTCTATCTGTGGTACAAATGGTAGACTGATTGTTACTTAACTATAAGGCGAAGAACTAAGAATTTCATGAGATATAGGTGCAAGTGCAAGCGAAAATAAATACATTTTTAAATACTTTCTTATCTGATTTAGTGTTTCTTGTCAACATACTGCCTAAGAAGGTCCTAAAAGTGCACTCTATTTTGAATGTTCTAATAAATAACTGTAACTGTAAGTCAATACACCCTTGTAGTATACATAAATGTAAATTCATTTCGATGTCATTTATATAATTTAACTTTTTATATATTGCGTAAGAATGATTATGATGGATACTTGTACTAGATTTTGGGACCTCAAGATATGCTGCTGCAATTAATAATATTAAAAAGTAAGCCATAATAAAGGCAAATACTATTAAAGGTTTCTTAAAAATATCACTGAAATGTTAAAGTTACTAAGAAAAGTATAAAAGCTAACAGTAATTTACAAATAAATTAGAAACAAAAACAACTTTGTTCTCTGTGATCACAATTTAAGGCTTAGCATGATAGACGTGTGTACTACAGTACGACATGCGTCGAATAAACAAGCAGAGACACTTCATAGAGGACTAACATAAGGTCCGTACAGTAAGCAATATATTATCATCTTGATTTAAACATAAAACAACCAACCACCTTACACACGACTATATACAACTTATTTAACCAAATGTGTAAAAAATTAGAGAGATTTTAGTGCGTGACATAAGGCATGAGAGTACATCTCGCCTGTTAACTGCGAGCACGTATTTAAATGACCAGACGATTGAAACATAATCTACTTCCTCTAACTCTTTAACCTAGCGGAAGTCGATTACAAAAAGAATAATAATAATTAATCACTAATATTAAATTAACAACCTCCCAAACAACACCTCTGTATCTAACCTCTATTAAAACTCTTCAACTTTCAACATCAGTTCGCACCAGTGGTCGTTAACTAATAATTTCAATAACCTACATTTATCTCGTACTCGTTACATAGTGTATAAATAACTACAACAATAATCGCTCCTCTTATGTAAAAATATAACTATTTGCAGTACTCTAAACCTAAGTTGGGGAATCGAGTAGAATAATAAAATTATGCTGCACTACAACATCGCGACGGCGCACGAAACTTAAAGAAAATACCTACAGATTTGTAGCATAATATATAATGGGAGATTACTTCCGACGTCGGCGCGGCTACAGAACCGGACCGCACACTCGTATAGTCCGGGTCCGCGTCGGTAGGCCCGACTTATAAAAATAGATCACTCAACCGGTCCAGGTGTTAGTCAGTGTCGACGCGCCGCTCAGGAGGGCGGGGCGGGCGGCGCGGGCGGCGCGCGCGGGCCGGGCGGGGCGGCGCAGCACGCGCAGCGTCAGGACACGGAGCGTCGCGCGCGGCGCGGCGCCAGCAGGTAGGACGCGTCCAGCGGCGCGCCGCGACAGCCGCCGCGCGCCAGCAGGCGCCGCGCGATGCCGTTCACGCGCTCCTTCTGCGCCTCGCGACAAGCTCGCAATGACTGAGCCGCGCTACTACCGCCGCCGCTACCCTGTAAGAGGCGGACCGTTTACCACATTCGAGTTTTACTCCATAACCATAATGAATAAAATTAATAGCATAATAAGCCTATGGCTGTAACTGGCCCTAGCGAAATAAACAATATTTTTGTTAAATATAAATTATTTTACTACTATAGAGTAAAGAGCTCTTGTCCATACCGTAGGCCGACAATAAATCTAGACAGAACAACCATGCGAGGTAAGCTGGGGGAAAAGTAGGGCGGCTCCAACCTCCAACAGGCTAAAATTCGGTTGGAACATATCGTTGCGAACTAACCATATGTGTAATTCGTTATTTATAATTACTTTTTACTAAGATTAAATATGTATGTAGTTAATAACAGAGTATTTGTTACCGTTATGAATATTAATACTGAGTGGGGATGAAGGTACGACATTAAATGAAAACACGGCTATTACTAGTCTATAGAAACATTATAAAACGCATAACTAAATTCATCCCCCTGCCCTTATCCCAATTTATTTGGGGTCGGCCGGTCATGTATTTTTCTTCCATCCATCTCTATCAGCCGTTATATCGGCAGCGACTCCTTTTCTTGCCATATTCTTTAACACAAGCCATCCATCGCTTCCTCAGTCTTCCTCTACTCTTATAGCCATCTACATTCATACTCCAAACTTTCCTCGTCACATGATCCTCATCACATGCCAATACCATGCTAAACGATGTCCACACAACTTCTCAGTCACCGGTGCCACTTTCACATTTCCTCTTAAATACTCATTTCTAATTTTATCCATCCGCGTCACACCACACATACCTCTGAACATTCATTATCTCAGCGGCATGTCTTTCAATAATTCCCATCGTGGGCCAACATTCCGATTAATACAAAACAGCAGGTCTAATTGTTTTATGAATTTTCCCCTTAAGTATAAGGGGAATTCGGGGGTCGCAAATAGTTCCTGTGACCTGCCGCCATTTCATCCACCATGAGTTAATTCTATGGTTAACGCTCCGGTCTATTTCCCCATCGCATTGTACAAGAGAACCTAGATACCGAAAGTCGGAGTTGTAATAAATAAATTATCTGTCAATGAAAAGTGACTGACATGTTGTATGAACGACCTCGTCGTGCAGTTTGAGACCGCTAGGTAGGTTTCTTTTGACGGTGATAAACAAAGCAAAGATGTAAGCTTACTTACATCTTACGTATTAGGAACGATTGTTATAAACAGATTGTGTCACATAGTTTAAACAATCACAAAATGACAAATAACCAATATGTTTAAACAAAGTAAACGCATTTTTTAAATATAATAATTTCCATTGTTATAATGATTGCGGACTCACTTTAACACATTCTAATCCGTTGCCATATGTTTTAAGTTCTCAAAAACAGGAGTAATACTCATTTACCGTGTGAACTACGATAGCATTAACCACTGGTGATGGTGCCTATCACCGGCAGGGTTCTAAACGACCAATCTACTGATGTCCAAACACGGCGTTAAATATTCTGTAGTAGCGACGACGGAATGGGCAGGTAGGTGCACCATCCAATTGGTGACAATATACGTCTAATGACAAAATTCGTCCAAGCAATAACAACAAGTAACACTAACAATAACAACCAGTGCGCTTACTCTTGAAAATAATTCCGCTCGATTGACATTGGAAATATGTCAGTTTGTACTTTTAAATGCCAAAATGTCAAAAAAAAAATATAGATTCGGGATAATATGAAGACAACATACTTTAAAATTAAGGCAACTACGCGTTGTTTTAAGGAGCTATTTAATATTGGAATTGGATTGGAATTGGTATTAGTTACATTTTCGAGAACAATCCACCAGATCACAATAACAAAGTTGCGCGCGCGCTTCGACTTATGCAATCGAAATAGTCAAATAAAAAAGACACGTGCTCTCCCAAAAGGACATCATTTCCGTACTGACCAGTGTCAGCATTAGTAAAAATTAAAATTTAGACGAAATGATTCTTATTTCTCTCTCTGTTGTGCATGAACAATTACACACGCATTCGAGTGTAAGAAGTATTTCTCACTCTTACTGTTTTAGTTTATCTAGTTGCCTCTTATTGATATTGTGAGGAAGAGATAATGATCAATGAATTCACACAGGTTTATGACCTAATGATCTTCGCCTAGTAAAATGTTACTACATTTACAGCATGTTTAAAATTAAGAAAATTAAAATAATATCCTGTGGCTAAACTATTCATCCGGTTTTATTGATTTTCTGTAATATCTACATGCTACCAAATCTACCAATTTATAAAACAGGATAGCGAACATAGCTTGTTGAAAATATCGTTACGAAGTTATTTTCTAGACATTTTAATGTGTTTATTCCCCTTAATATCAACTCAATCTCTCACTATCAGCAAGAAAGATAAGGAGAATTTGTTTTAAGGCCTTAGAAATAGAAATCATATAATAATTCCTTCAAATAATTAGAAAATACAAAATTAAAGTCGCGTCATTTTAAAGTGACGACCCTGAATGATGTCGTTTGTCTAGACATTTGTCAGCTTTTTCGCGAACGTCAAAGATCGACCTACTGTATGGAGAATGGAACTTTACATTGCATACTAAAATTAAAATACTTAAATTAAATAAGTTAAATTGCTACTGCTTGGATACAACGAAAAAAAATTACTCACCTTCGCGGCATCTGCAACAGACACAGCTGGCGTTTTCTTTTTCACGTCCTTAGAGGACGTGCTTTTATTCTTATCCGTAGTAGCAGCATTTTTAGCCGCTTTACCTTTCAGATACTCAGGAGACACTTCGTGAGGCTACAATAACAGAAGATATATAATACTCAATGGAATATTCAAACAGGACTATTCTAGAAAAAAACTATTATAGTTCTTCAGTTGTTGGTTCGCTTAGACTAATGACGTCATTTAGAGTAATGAAGGAACATACTAAAGATTTGACAGAGACTTGGATAAACACTTTTGCTGCAGGCGAATTTTTTCATAAGCCCACCATTAAACACGTCGTATTCAACAATTAATATACTAGAACGAGTTGCAAATGTGTAATTTTGGATATAACTTTGTCGTTATAAAAACTGAGGGTTATTCCACGTAACGGGTGATATAGGTCGTACTTTCTCGTTGTAATTTCTCGAGATTTTAAGAGAGAATATATAATTTTAATGGTCAAAAGTCGCACTTTACACTAAAAATTATACATGTGAAATGCCTTCTTTTATTTGTATTTTTTCTTCAAACAAAGGCCATAAGCCAATTACATTAATTAATGTCAATAAACAAATTAAAAGATAAAAATAGAGAAACAAACACATACATACGCTCGTCTCACAGTACTCCAGACCTAGTTATAAGAGCACCTTCCATTCGTTCGCAAACACCAAACGTCTAAATAGCATAGATAATAGTATACTAACCGCGTATGTCCTCGTGATCTTGAGCCTGTGCGGGAAGTGGTCGAAGGCGTAAGGCCTGGTGCAGATAGGGTACTTGGGGCGCGACACCTTCGTGAACAGTCGCGCGCCGCGGTCCACGCGCAGCTCGCAGATGTACACGTGCGCCTCCGCCGCGCCCACCGGCCGGCCCTACGGTACAAGGCACAAGGGCACATACTGTACTCAACTATCAATATATAACACTAGCAACCCCTCCCGGCTTCGCACTGGTGCAATTTATACAAAAATATCATTCTAATTACCGATTTTGCCGTAATGAGTGGATTTTCCAAAAAAAAAATATCTTACAAATATTGTTTGGACAAATAACAAATACAACAAAAATAAAGACAAATCAGTCGACGAGCCATTCTCAAGGGTTAATGGAGGGAGGAAGAGGATTTTAATTAACATAGATCTAAAAGTATAGCTGCATAAAACAAATATGTTCCCAGGTACGATGGCGTGTAACTGCTATGCAGAGCAAAATGTCGAGCTTAAACTAAAAAATATTCATCAGTAAATATATTTAATTGATTATGTATTTTATGCAAACAATAATTAAGATACTGCTAAATTCTCAATTTCATGTTTACATAATACATATTTTGAATCACATTACCTTGCAGTATGTATTGAGGTCCATAACCCAACACTGGGACATTACAAGTTCTATAGGCACTGCTTCATAGAGAGGCACTCGCATCACCTCATTGTGGAAGAATCTGAAAGATCAAAGACAAAATAAATAAATTGTAATAACCTGTTACAAATTCCTTATCAGTCTTCTACTGAACAAAGGTATTCGCATTTAATTAAGCGTTTGGTGAGAGTAATTTACACCGAATATTTATAACAGAACTTTGCACGCAAAAACATACTGCAACAAATCCTTACAATACGTTTTAAAGATCGTAGAATATTTTATTGAATGTGATGTTATCTATAGTTTAGCCATACACATAAAGCATTCGTACGACTATCAGAATAGTCCATTTCCCAAGGATACTAATACTAACTTCCTTGTGGGCTCGTGGAAGGTCTCGTGCGGCCGCAGGTAGTGGTGCCCGTACACGTAGCGCTCATGCGTGTCCTTGTGCTTCCACAGCCGCTCCACGCGGAATATGTCCAGCTCTGATACAGAGATCTCGCCGATAGTCTGGTAAGTGTGTTTGCGCACTTCACCCTCCTGTAATACAAAATGATTTAAGTAAAGCTAATTGCTCATTCCTAATTTAGTCTCCTTTGAAAACCAGCTGGTTCTTGCCAGATAAAACATTGCAGAGCTGTTCTTTAAATAATATAATATTAACGTGGGGTGTAACTCTAAAAAATATAATGCGATTCCGTCCATCTACATGCTTACCTTATTCTGCGTCGTGTCTTCAGTCTTATCTTTTCCCTTAGCGATATTCTTGACTTTCTTCCTATCGACGCGTTTAGTCTTAGGTGACTCTGGTTTGTCAGCTTTGTCACCTTGTCGCAGGCTGACGTCGGGGTTCTTCTCGTCGATGGGAATGTCGCGAAGCACATACACAGTGTCGCCCTGCCGTACTTGGAGGTCACCCCGCATCAGCGATAGGTAGAACTGGTGACCTTCTTCTGTGTATTCGTCCAAAGGTATTTCGCGATCCACCTGCATTAATACAAAGAAGAACGTTAACAAATTGATGAGAGGAAAAGTATAAGTTATCAATGTTCACCAAGACTTATCGGCACACTAACGACCTTGAACCGAAATCATTAATATTTATAAATGGGCATGCATAAAAAATAAGGTTTATTTTTATTTTTTATTATAAAAAACTAATTTCACTATCTTATTTTTTAATACATTATACTTTTTTTTTTGAGAATTTCCCTTTGTTACATTACCTACATGTTCACAAATTTTTAACACACCTAGTATAATGAACTCAAAACAAGCAGCTGTCAGTTTCATGTCAGTTGGTAAAGTCAAAAGAAGGTCACAAACGTCAAACCGACAAGTATACAAAATTGGACGGACTTGGTTTTTTACGATTTTAAGTATAGATCTATTTTCACATACTTGTAGAAATATATATAGTAAACTTAGTAGAAAAAATAAAATATATTCGTATCATAAAATGTGAATTTAGTTAAAATAGCATTACTATAAAAAAGACAATAAACATTTCCAATGTCAATGTACTTCTGTCCTCTTCTATCAACTTTAGTCCACAGAATAAATAAAATGTGAACTTGTGACGTCACTTCAGGTCAAATGAAGGTTATTAGTTATTTTTGCCATTTACCTATTTTGTAATCTCTCAAAAAATATTCAAATGATTTTTCCGATAGCACGCCTTACGAAAAATTTGATATGCCCAATTGGAAGTTACCGACCGTATTATTTTCTGCCTCAATGAAATGCGAAAGCTACCCCAGAAAGGCAATGCTGATGAGGCCTGAGATCATCACTTACACTTGTTATCATCGAGGAGTTGGTGAGAGTTTTACTTGCGACGCGTAGTCATGAAACAACGATCATGCAAGTGGAAGGTTTGTTTAGTTGTTATTGTCAAATATCTATCATGTAACGCACCACTGACTGTCTACGCCGCCCTCAATAATGGCTTTCCGAACTTTCGCGCATGTAACATACCGTCACTTGAATGGTTTCATCTACGCAGCCATCCGAATGAACTTTACGCGAGCCGCACTGCACCATGAGCCCCTCCTCCACGTGCAGCCCGCAGATGTACGTGATCATGATATAACGGACGCTGTAGGCTACCTTGGTGTGGTGGCAGTGGTGGCAGTAGTGCGGCGCGCTCGTGTCGGCGACGCGCATGCAGCGCGCGTGCTGCCACACGCCGCAGCCCGCGCCGCCGCACTGCACCATGAGCCCCTCCTCCACGTGCAGCCCGCAGATGTACGTGATCATGATATAACGGACGCTGTAGGCTACCTTGGTGTGGTGGCAGTGGTGGCAGTAGTGCGGCGCGCTCGTGTCGGCGACGCGCATGCAGCGCGCGTGCTGCCACACGCCGCAGCCCGCGCCGCCGCACTGCACCATGAGCCCCTCCTCCACGTGCAGCCCGCAGATGTACGTGATCATGATATAACGGACGCTGTAGGCTACCTTGGTGTGGTGGCAGTGGTGGCAGTAGTGCGGCGCGCTCGTGTCGGCGACGCGCATGCAGCGCGCGTGCTGCCACACGCCGCAGCCCGCGCCGCCGCACTGCACCATGAGCCCCTCCTCCACGTGCAGCCCGCAGATGCACATGATCACCTCTTCTGCAAACGACAACACTAACACGTTAAGTGTGTACATCTAAGTACACCTAAAAAAGATTAACAAACAAAAACTTGAACAAGATTGTTGCAAAACAGGAATAAATGGCGTAAGAGGTAGGCTTATGTCGTGCAATGTGTTGTAAAACCTGCGAATGATCATGACGATGACAGCTTCAGACTCCTTCAAAGGAATTAGGTTATCCAGCTAGTATTGAATAGGGAACATCGAAATATACGCTCGCTGTTCTAACCACGAGATATATCAAAAGCGACTGATCGCGTACATTGCATCGGCAGACTGTCCCGCCAGGTTTGGATTAGCCGCACTTAGACCACGTAGCTATCAATACTGATTTTTCACTCACGTGTTCTAACCGACTGGAACAAGTCCAACTTACCAGTCTTTGTTTTCTGCAGGAATCCAGGCGGCAGAGGTTCTTCCGTTCCGAGTATTTTAGAAAGCATATCAGCATACTCCGATTTGGCCGAACCATACACCTGGCAAGACAAATGAATCATAAATTTTACTTGAAAATATTTATTATCTTGTTCTTGTAGGATTTTTGATGATTTTATATTACCTTCCTAATCTGAGCGGCAGCAGCACCCAAGGTAGAAGCACGACCGTGTTCGCGCAAGATTGCACTGATTAAGGAGTTGACGTCAGCATCGAACTTGGCCAATGTAGTATAATTCCCAGCTTCTACATCAGCGTTAATGGCAGCTAGATCAGCTGGCCCGGGTTCTTGGGCCTTGCCGCGCTCTGCCTTAGCTCGCACAAGTTGTAAGTGCAGCGGACGGTCTTTTTCATCTGTGAAATCAGAAAATGGTCGCATAAAATGCTCCTTTGACAGCTTCCTCTTAGATGTCGTTTTTAGCAACACTTGAGTTGCTGGCAAAATGTTATAATTTGTCAATTACACAGGCCTGCAATAGTTTTCCTCTTTGAAATCTGAGTAACGTTTTCTATAGTTTCAGATGTGCTGATTACGAGAAAAATAATAAAAAAAATCCATTACGTCAGGAATTTTTGATATTGAATATTTAAGATTTTGCTGAAAAATTTCGGAGCGCCTACATTTTAAAATTTATAAAACGTCATTAAATTACTTCAGCTTAATATTTTGTTATTGCATTTAATTAGTGTAAGGGGACATAGAAATTAATCGAAATCAGTAATTTGTTAATTACTACATAATAAGTAGAAGTAATTCGCATTAACCATAGAAATAAGAATGGACGAAAAATGTTAAGTGGGCGTGTCCGCGCGATCGCGATAAGAGCAATTTGCGCACGTCGGGAAAAATGGCCGTTTCAATAGATCAGATCACATTTGACCACGTTCGTGAAATGTTGTGAAAATGCCGTGTTGTACGGTGATATACTGCAAAAATCTAAGTGATTTTAATACCTTTACGAAGGAAGGTATCACGCATGATATATAAATACACGAATGTTGTTGTATTTAACTATATTAACAATAAATAAAAAAATCTTGTTATTTTTACTAAGTTACATTTACCTTGATGGAACAAGACGACATTCTTATTTTTGTACGAAATACATTGCTTCTTTTTTTGGGTCTAGTAAAATGAGTTTGTATGAAACTTCTTAATTTTTCTAATCTCCGAAACGAATGAATGAATTTTGACGGGGCTTCCACGGGCAGATAGCTCATCAAATATGGAAGAAGAATTCGCGGTGGTGAGCAGAGGTCGAGATGGCTTAGTGGTCCGAGCGCCTGGAGTATTCATCCGGGAGGCGCAGGTTTTTAGACAGCGCGGTTGGCGCAGTGGTCGAGAGACCGACTGCTGCGCTGCGTGTCGCAGGTTCGATTCCTGCACGGAGCAAATATTTGTACGATCTATAGATAATTGCTCCGGGTCTGGGTGTTTGTGTGCTTGTGAGATTATATGTCTGTAAACGCACCCACGATACAGGAAGAAATTCCTAGTGTGGGGCAAAGTTTTAAAAAAAAAAAAAAAAAAAAAAAAAAAAAAAAAAAAAAAAAAACTGCAAAGTTAGCTGTGTCGGTTCTGTCACTTGTATAGGGACTGAATTGATAGCAATAACGACGCCATAAGACGTGTTAAAATATGGAAGAAGAATTCGCGGTGGTGAGCAGAGGTCGAGATGGCTTAGTGGTCAGAGCGCCTGGAGTATTCATCCGGGAGGCGCAGGTTCAAATCCTGTTCGCGACCGTATTCTTTTTCCATTTAATATTGTAACTTTAGAGTTCGCTAAGCATGCGTTAATGCTTTTCAAAGATTTATCTTGAACAGATAGCTCATGTTATAAGGAGTAACTTAGGATACATTTATTTTAGAAAACAATTTAGGGTTGCGCGCCAAAAAATCTGTTAAGCCAACGAAGTGGCGGGCACCAGCTAGTACGTAATATAGGTATATTTATTTAATTATTATTTATATACATAAAGTATACCATGGCAGTCCATGCCCCTTGTTTCTCTTGCATGATTTTTAGTTTTGTTCATCTAAAAGTTGCCTTTCAGAGAACGTTACTAGCGATAACATCGCCTATTATACATAATATATTGACGTAACTTTTTAAAATGTGTCTACTTAATTGTAAAATGGTTTATAAGATGGATATTTTGCAATAGGTATTATTTTTATTTGATTTGTAATTCTTTCTAGTAATTGCATAGTCCTTTTATTAAATTTATTTATACCCTCTTTCATTTTAAACTTTTAAATTATGATTGAAACTAAAAACGGTAACTATTGTGAATTAAGCACACTATATATTTAAATAATGTTATATAGAACATCGATAACAATTATCCACAATTACACGATCTATTTGAATTAAATATTTTTACATTGTGGATTTATTTAGTGTAAGTAGCCAATTATAACGTTGTGCTCATTGTATGGAGGGGCAAATGTGGATCGCTAGGTTCTCGTACATTTTGAAACACAACATATCTCCTTCCTTCTAATATCTTTGGCATTAACCATGTCGAAAACGGTTCATTTTGGCTTAATTTAGTAATAAGCTTATTAATACATAATGATTAGGTATTATTACCTAATAGTTATGAATATTTAGAAAAGGGTGTAATAGAGATAAACCAAAGGGTTTTTATATAAGTACCCGCACTGATTTAGAAAATTAATGTCGGCGAAAAAGTTTGATGAAAAACTTAATGATATCGAGTTGCAAGCATGGCAGTCATTTAAGGAAGTGGTGAAAAACTTTTTGGGAAACAATAAAAGCTCCGACTATAAAGAAATAGTGGTCAAAATGATTACAAATTTTCGTGTAATGGGTTGTAATATGAGCATAAAAACTTCATTTCTTATATTCGCACATTGATTACTTCCCAGAAAATCTAGGAGCCGTTAGCGAAGAACAAGGCGAAAGATTTCACCCAGATTTTAAATAGCTTGAAGTCCGGTATCAAGGAAGATGGAATACTAGCATGATGGCGGACTATTTTTGGTTATTGAAGCGCGACGATCCAAACCAGAAATTTAAGCGGAAATCGCACAACCGAAGCTTCCAGAAAAAAAGGACCAGGTTCACAAATAAAATTTACATGTAATTTAGACTAGTAATAAGTTGTTGTTATATATTAGTTTTTTTTTAAGTTAAAAGTAATGTACTTTTTTTTATGTAACAACTTGTGTTTTTTTCCTATTTTTTATCGGTACTTTTTTTGAAAAATCTGGAGGTGATGGACAAAAACTAAGTACATTTTCGTAATCAACGCACCAAAATACCCTAGAATCAGCTATCAAATTCCCGAGAGGAAGTTATAAACCTCATTTTGCAGGACTGTTATTTTTAAAATTAAATGCAGTTCTTCGTTCTAGTAGAATGTTTACAGTGACTTATAAAACTGCAAAACACGATTTAATAATAAAGCTGTTAAATCAATCACCATATTGATTAAGTATTCATTTTAGAATTTTGCATGTACTATCACGGACACTCCCGCCTGACCACCACTAAGTTCATTATCGCTTGCACTAAAAAAATAGAAGCGCTCTGTAGCCCCGCCAAGGTCAAATTAGATCCTCCTTAAAATTCACAAAAGGGAGTACACGCGATGCGTCACTAAGCTGCGCAGTGCAGATTGCAACTAATTACGTTCTCACTTTCCTAATAGGCGAACACTTTAAGGGGGCGTGACATGGCGCCGGCGCAGGATATACACAAAAAAAAAAAAATTGTGGGCAGGCGGGAAAGTCCGCGATAGTACGTATTCCCGTGAATCTACCTAATATTAGCATTTATTGATTAATATTAAATGCCTGTGACTTACCCTTGGGTTCCTTCAGCATGCGGCAGATCGCCTTTAAAACAATAGCGAGACGCTGCGGACGCGGCAGTGTTGGATCATCTTTTGGTCGAGGTGGTCTGGTGACGTCACGTATCGCACGCAGTCGAGCTAAAGCACCGGCTTCGTCCACACCGCTGGCAGGAGCTAGCGGGTCTACTGTACACGACGCCGCGGGGACGGGCGGCGGGGCGGGCGGCGTGGGGCCCGCGGGGGGAGGGGACGCCGGTGGCGCCGCTGTGGCTGTGCCCGGCAGGGGCGGCGAGGTCGGCAGCGCTAGGCTTAGCCGCTCGCGTATGCGGCGCACCTACAATCGTTTTTTTTTTTAATTATGAATATAATCCCAACTAAGACATCAATTCAAGCCATCTGTCCTATAAATATTGTTTCGGCTCAAAATATGTATTTTACTGTACTACTAAAGAAAATATAAATCTAAAACTATAACATACAAGTCATTCATAATAAAACAAGATCACTCACATTATCCAAGTTCCTTAGAAGGAAGCAGTGTCGATCTCTGACGATGTTCTTCTCCTTAACAGTGAGGGGCTTCATCTGGGGCTCTTGCCACAACTTGTTCAGATGCTGTTGGTACTTGAGTATGGTCATCGTCTTTATATCACACGTGCTAACGGCTTGCTGTTCCGACTTCTTGTTGCATTTAACTGCCTTGCGCGGTCGGCCGACCCGCGGCTGGTGACCGTTGGAGCCCTGAGACTGGTTCGACGCATTTGATGGTGTCCGCGATTGTGTTTTCACTGGCTGTTTAGTAATCCTCTGAGATTTTCCACCGATCACTCCACGACAGTCTTCGGAGTCGCACTTACATGGCTGTTGAATATTTAATAAAATAAATAGAATATTTTTAAATAAATTAAAGGCATTATAATTCAATGTTTTTTTTTGTTTACTTACTTGACCCACAGCAGGATTAAATAGTGAGAAATTATAATCATAGGTAAGTTCTTCATCGGGATCGATGTCCCGAAGCGCGAAGAGAGCCATTCTGAAGGTGCCTGAAATGCAATGAAATTTTTAATACTTGTTCTATTACAAAAGTAATTAGTTGAATAATGCAAAATACGCGCTCATCCTTCGATAAGTCATAGGTTAAGCATACTTCATGTTAGATTGAAGAAAATCCCGACTGATGCGAGAGGACTGGTCGTATGATGTGACTGAAGTATTTAAGCCCGTCGTACAATACGGAGACGCAGAATTGACTAATAGGCATGATGACAGTATTAAAGAATCAAATAATAAATGGGTTTAGAGAAAAATACATGTCCACAGGATTCTAAAAAATTACCTAGTTTTCATATAAACAATAAGATTAATAAGATTTTCAATAAAATAAAACAATAAAATACTGCAATCAGCCATGTTGACTGAAACGCCAATTACAGCCAATGACGTCACGCCTCAATGAATGTCAATCACCGCCATACGTTTTGCTTGATTTTTTGTCAAATGTTATCGAAGCGTGAAGTCACAACCCATCGTCATAAGCGGCACCATGATACCCATGAGCGTTAACGCGTTTAAATCAAGTTATCTAATTTGATTTAAGCCCGTTAACGCTCATTTAAAATGCAATAATTTGCGTTAAAACTTAGTTTATTGCTGAAATAATTGTTTTACGGGAATAGTAGACTTGTACCTATATTATAAAAGGAGGTTTCAAAATCAGTTATCATGCCTATAAGGGCCACTTGCATGGAAATTATGAGTTAATTAAATAACCCCGAGTTTAATAAATCAGGGTTAGTAGTTCACTTTTTTAACACCGAGTTTATCTTGCACGTACAGAAATTAACCCAGAGTCTAGTAGACTCAAGAATTTCATGCCACATGATGGCAACAATTGTGTCAGTTTAAAATTTACCCACTCTGCTTACATTCAGCCAAATACAAAAGAACGAATGACGAACGACATAAGTATTGTTCTCTCTCTCACACCACAGTAACATTCTTAAAAAAATACATATTATGTATTTTTTTAATGTCAGATTTGAAGTCACACGGCGTTTTTGGTCGTACTATATTGAATGGCGACCTATAATTAAGCGAACTTTAACTGACTTTTAATAAATTACTCTAGATCAATCTGAATGCGCTCTACAAGACGTCTTATTTATAGCTCCATATATTTTATTAACTCTACTTGGTGACTTAATCGTCACATGTGTGCAGTCTATACCTCTACATTCCTCAGTAGTTGGCATAAATATAAATTCGGGATACAATTGGGCAATGACATCAGTCACCCTGTGAATTGTTCTACATGCTGTCGACTCATGTACTCCAATGAAATCACCACATGTTATTAATTAACTTATGGTGGAATAAAATCTCAATTTACACAGTATTAGTTAGATTTTTTATTTACACAGGTAGTTCATAGTTGATAAGGCCTCACTGTCGAAATAAAAATAAATGTCATCACATGAAAGGCCTTTAGGTATAATGTTTACCTACCACTACTTAAGTGCATATTCTATTGAATTATGCTGTTAAATATTTATGTGCTAAAAACAAAACATAGCCCAGTTGTGTGTAGGCTTTATTACCTTATGCTCAATTTTATTTAATAGATTGATAACGTTTTCTTTTTTATATAGAAATCTTCTATAAAATGCTTTAAGGTCTCTCTGCAAATCAAAATGGTCAATTCGTTCCCCAACTCTCATATTTAAAAAAATCTGAACTTATAGAGTCGACAATTGGTTCCTCATCATCAGAAATCAAAAAATCACTCATTGTGGCAATACAATGTTATTCTCTTACAACATACAATGAAAACAAGCTTATACTGAGAATTTCGACATTTTAAACCCAGAGTTAGACATTTAAACCTCCAACTTCAGAGTGTTTAATAGTTAATTATTTAACCCATTGTTTAGTGTTAACTGTTGGCAGTGCAAGAAATAATAATAATTTAACCTTGCGTTAGTAGTTAACTCGGAGTTTTTTAAATTAACTCTAGAACGCGCAAGCGGCCCAAGTTGCTTTACTCCTACAAATAGATAGTACTAACCGTTCGAGGTCCACTTCTGCATCTCACAGTTTGGCCTGCAGGAGTGGTTGACAAAGCGTCCGTCCCCGCCCATGCGGTGCCCGTCTATGACGAGTCCGCCGTCTAGGTGCAGACAGTAGTGGTGAGTGTCACGGGCATAGCGAGTAGCCATGCGTTCCTAAAATAACATAGCATACTTATATTAGGTTCACACAAAGAAAGCACTAGGAGATTTAAGCTGTTGCCTCGCTCATTAGCAGACACAATAGATTTTTATTGTTACAACGTATAATTCTGTATGTGGCTGAGCCGAAAGGTTATTAATGGCAACTTGAAATTGAGAACCACTTGAGTATACAGCCATAACAAATAAGATAAAAAAAAACAAAGTTATTAAAAAGTTGGATTTTGATAGATTCTTCTTACCTTAAACTCCTTATCCGAAACAACTTCACCAACGTATTCCAGAATAAAATCACCAGATGGAATCTTATGTTTGGTGCGCACCCCCCACCCCTTATTTTCGGTCATGAACTTCTCCAAGCCCGACGCCCATTCATGTCGCTGTATGCGTTGATTCTTACATCTATCTCTGCAAGTAACAAACAATAATTGAATACCGTTCGTGGAAAGATGATTGAAATGAAAACTTCTCTCTTTAGAGGTTCAGGCGATCGCCTTTGGAATTGATATTTAACATTGATGTCGCATTCGTAAACAAGTAACCTGTTAGGCAAGCTTGAGTTTGGATTTGCATTGAAATGGCTGTGATAATTTATATGTTGTGGAATTGGGTCGAAATTTAAAGATCTGTAAAGAAACTTTCCGTGAAAAGAGTAACGGGTATAAAAGGTTTTTGAAAAAAAAATAAGATACTAATCGTGTAAATAAGTACTGACCCACAAGGACACAGCTGTGGCGAGCATTCCGCATATACCAGTCTGTTAATACAGTCTTCATTGCATCCCGATGATGGAGCACAGTTACACGCAACGCTCTCACATTCCTCAGCAGATGGTTTGACGTCGTAATAAACATCTGAAATAACAAACAATTTAGATTAAACTATATCTTAATTTCTTCAATATACATGTATCTTAGGTATGGAGCTACAAGTACTACAGCGAACCCATGTCACTGGGCCATGCCTCATGCAATGAGACATATAATTAAAAAAAAAAAAAACTGTCTCAAATGTAAGACCATACCAAAAATAAATAAAAAGTGATTTCATATAAATTTTGCAATTCGAAGAATTTCTTATTTCGAAACTGACAGTCACAGGTAGCAAATGAATCAGACTTTATGGAAACGTATGTCTACCTCTAGGCACCAAATTATGAGTTATAGTACCATAATTATTAATGGCTCCCGTATTTACGTATATACTTATAAGTTCTGTTCAAATGCGGATGATAAGATTGACATGGTCAGATTTGATAAGCATGTACAATTAAACACCTAAAAAAGTTCAATCGGTGTCGTAGTCAAGATACACACCGTGGTGTATGTCTATATAGTATATTTTTCTGGCTCTATTTAGTTTTTATGTATTGAATTTTATCGTTTTATATATACTTTTATGTCAAATTTGACGTTTAGAATCTACAAACATGACCACAAAAAGAACCATGCTCGCACCGCAGGTGCAGAAATTTGGCATGCATAAAAGAAATAAGGTTTTTTTTTGTTAGTATGAACGCATAATGTGTGTCAACGCCTGATGTTTTTATAATACTACGAACGCCCCTTCTCTCTCTCTCTCTCACCGGCTCCGTGACGCGTCTCAATTTGTTATTTAATATTTGTATGTTTAAATATAATAAAATCAGTTATTAATAGAATCCAGTGCTCTATTTATATACAACATTTTTAATATTTCTTTTCGAATATTTAGCTAATTGTGAAAAACGAATTAAGTAGGCTATTTTATTTTTTAGGACATTATTTTATTTATCAGGACGTTATTTGTTTTTTTTATATTTTATTTTTAAATTTCCTCATGTTTACAAATTTTTAACATGCCTTGTTTCTAAACGAACTCAAAACAAGCAGCTCTCAGTTTCATGTCAGTAGCTAATGTCAAATGAAGGTCACAAACGTCACACCGATAAGTGTTGCCAGCTGTGATATAGAGAATTTGAGGATTTTTTTACGTTTTTGGTATGGATCTATTTTGACATACTTGTAGAAGTTTAATAGTTCAAAAAATAAAATACATTCGTACCATAAAATGCGAAATTAGTTGAAATAGCAAATAGCAAAATTTCCTTTTACGAAGTCTGGCATCACAAAAAATGCCAATATACTTCTATCCTCTTCTATCATACTTTCAGTCCACCGAATAAATAAAATGTGAACTTGTGACGTGACGTCCCTTCAGGTGACGTCAGTAATCACTTACTTTTATGAGAGGAAATTAACAAAATTTTGCACATATTTAAAAAAAAGTCTTACGAAAAATTTGGTATGTATGGTATTATATGTTATACAGTTTTCTGGTCGAATACTTGGTGTATATTTGAAATGTCATTTTTTGATGAAAATAGAATAATAGTAATAGGTTCACAACAGGTAATTAAATATTCAAAATAATTGTTCTTCACAAGAAGGCAACCAAAACCGCGTCAGAAGAAATAAGCTATCCATTATGTGACTAAAAAACTTGCAACAAAGTACGTACAAAATTAATCATTCTAACCTATAACTAGTAATTATTTATTTTGATTGATTGCATAAATAATAAACTTTAGTTTTAACTGCGGTGCAAGCATGGTTCTTTTTGTCGACACGTTTGTCGATTTTAAACGTCAAATCTGACATAAAGTGTTGATAAAACGATAAAATTCAATACATAAAAACTTTTATCGAGTCGACAAGTTTGTCGAAAAGATCCATGCTCGGACGCCAGTTTCGTAAAACATGGCATTCTTAATAAAATTTTACTAATAATTTACTTCACAATATTACAATTACTAGGTAATTGTAATATAATGTTAAGTTGATAATGTTGTACTTTATTGTAGACTTACTTGTGCGGATTTTCTTATAGTTCCACGATGGTACAGGTTGGTTGTAATGCTGTTGCCACCAGATGTCATACGGCAAAGAGAAATGTTGTAGTCTTCGACGGACCCAACGTTCGCAATATGGTGGCGGAGCTAGCAACCCCGGCGGGAATTCCGTTTGGATCACAAGATTCTTTACTTTGCCTTCAGGCCTAGGACTGAAATAAGAACAAGTCAGTAAAAATAAATTAATTTATTGTATTCTTAGGCAACATAAAAAAAAATCTAAACTTACTCTTCTTTGTAGTAATCGGAAAACAAACCAGCGGCAAGGAATTTCTTTCTTAGCCGCGGATTTCTTTTTGATATAACAGGCTTGTCTCTGTTGTCCGCACTGCTTGCCGGGCTGTCGTCACGAGATGTGGCCACTCGCTTCTTACAAATAATATTCTTAGACAACACATCAATACTTTTTTCAAAGTCTATTTCTTTTTCGTTTAGCGGCAGAGGGTCGTTCTCTAGAGTGTCTAGAGAGTGCTCTCGAGATTTGGGATCAAGTTTACGACACACAACAGTGTCCAGAGAACTTTCTCGAGAACTTGACTGAACTTCTCTCTTTTTATTCACTTGACAAGACCTGGATTTCCTTCTGTTAGCTATAATGACAGGTTTTGTTACTTTTTCATTCTCAACGATTGGCACTGTTTTCTTGGTTTCAGTTTTCTTGATCTTAACAGTTTTCATCTCTTCGGTTGTATTATCTGAACTCCTAGTTTGTCTTCTTTCACTTGGGCATAGAACTGCAAGACTTGATTTCGGCCTTAAGCCGATTTTGCAATTCCTCTCGACAACTTTTCTCTTAGAAAATATTTCTTCAATTTCATGAGAAGGTGACATTGCCCTTGTTTTGCGTTTCAATCTTTCTAAACTATCCAGACGATTAACAGGACCGTCAGGTTTTAAATTTAAAAGGCTCAAAGGTATACTATCTTCAGGATCGTTACTCAAAGAACTAGCCAGAGATGGAATACTATCTGTCTCACTGAGCACTTCCCACTTGTTAACATGATTTTTAACCTCTTTTTCAGTTTTACTTTTTAGCTGGAGGGCTGGTGCTCTGAGAATGGATGAATTCATAGCCTTTTTCTCAGTCACTGTTTTATCAGAAATGTTCTTCGTTTTATTATTGTTGTCACTTGTTACTTCTTTTCCTTGTAATTTCTCAAGTGCAACCACTGTTAACCGGCCTTGTTTTGGACATTCCTCCTTATTTAGTACTACTTTCAGTTCAGGCTTTTTGCTAGTGGTACGTTCTAAGAAACTGCTCATTGCTTCACCATCCTTTGGCACCCTTTCGAACGCAGAATTATTGTCAGTATCGGAAGTGAAATGACTATCTGAAGTTATGTTTTGGCTACTATCTACTTTCTTCTTTTTCTTTTTAATATTTGGAAAACCTGTTCTATTGATTGCTTTACGTCGTCTAGTTTTCTTTTTAGAAATTTCAACTGTTTTGTTGTCACTAGAGTCGTTAGCTTCTACTTTTTTGGTTGCCAAACTAATCTTCTTTGCGGTTTCTACAATCGTCAGCCGCTCTGCCTGTACTTTTGGAACTAACACTCTGGTTGGCAAGACTAGTTTACTCTCCCTAATTATATTGTTAGTCTTCTTCTTTTTCTTGTTATCATTTGACTCTTCAGTTTCATTGCTCAAATTCCTTTTGGTTTGACGTAAATTGTGACCTCCAGTCTCTTGAAGTTTATCCGATATCACTGCAGCAATGGATTCTCCTCTTTTTGGTCTAATAATTGGGTCTGGTGTTTCCGATATTAACGCCAACGGTATCTCAGATTCTGTATCAATAGGCGCTAATAAAGAATTGGTAGCTTTAAGTTCACTGTTTTTTACTTTTGATTTAGCTTTATTTGCGTCAGCTAAAACATTGTTAACACATATTGAAGATTTTGGTATTTGATCTTCTAAATCAATCGATGATTCAAATATGCCCGTCGGTTTATCGATATTGACGACGGGTGCTTGTTCTACTTGAGGTTCTGAAGTCCTCGACTTCTTAGTGTCTAACACTTTTCCCTTTGAAACTGGAGACTTAATAACTGTAGCTCTAGTATTGATTTGTGATGATTCTTTATTTTTGTTCTTCTCTTCTGTAACTTTCATCGAGGGCTCTGTAAAATTTTTCTCTTTTTCTAAAATACGAGATTCTATAGACTTGCGTATATTGTTGTTTAATAGAGTATCTAAAACTTTCGTAGCTGCACTAGGATTTATTTTGGAAACTAAATTACTTGTTAAGCCTTCTAGTCTATTTTTCTTCCGTGTCATTATTTCTGACTTTTGTGCCGGGGGAATAGAACTTTTATATAAAGAACGAGCGGACATGCTTTTTAATGGATCAATGGTTGTGCTATTTGCAGATGACGTATTGTTATTCGGTGTTACAGCATCAGATTTTTCAGACTCTTTAGAATCTTCCTTGGAATTATTTTGATTGACATCCTTGGTTTCTTTTGGACCTGATGATGTGATTGATTTTTCATCAGATAACTTCTTAGATAAAGATTGCACAACTTGATCTAAGCTTGAGTGTGATAGAACTTTTTCTGCTTCCAGCCTATGTCGCTTCTTTGGTGTAACGATAGGTGCTGAATGACGTGTTGGTGAAGTTTTGTTTTCAGATCTTGGAGAAGAAACTTTATTAGTCTCTTGTTTATTAGAATCAGGTTTGATTTCCAGATCTTTAGACTTAGGTAGAGATTTTTCTAAATCATAAACCATTTTATGCACTGCCTTCAGTTTCTCAGATGTTTCGTAGATCTTTTTGGAAAGTTCAGATTGTTCTGCAGTTGGTTTTTTGATAGACAGTTCATCATCAGTCGCGATTAGAGAATTTGGAGAATGATTCTTAATCGGTGTACTATTATTTATATCATCTACCTTTATTGTTAAATTATCTCCGACGGCACCAGGACTTGCCTTAGCATTTTTTAATGCAGCTTCAGTATTTTGATTTCTAGAGTCTGGAGCACTAGTGCCTTGAGCAGTTTTTGAGTTTTCACCGTTTTTCTTACCCTTTTCTAGTGGAGTTTTGAGTTTAGGTGAATCTTCAGGTGTGCTGCTTTGAACCTCACCTGTACAATCAGTTTCAGTACATAAGAACTTTTCTGGGCTAGTGCCATTCTTTGAGTTCTCGTCAAATTCTGTTGTTACCAAACTTAGACTTAATGAATTACCGGTAGATGAATTTATATGATAGTGTCGCTTTTTAAGCGGCAATTTGTGTTCATTAGTGTCCTTCCCACCTTTGTTCTGAGATTCTGCTAATTGTTTTTTATGCCTCCGTTTTGAAGTAGGTGTAGCAATTTCTTGATTATCTGATGTCTTGCGTTTCTTTGATCCTCTTTTGACTACTTTAGTAGGTATTGACTCCACTGCTATCTTTTCTGTTGTCTTAGGCGAATTTTGTGTTACATTCGTAATTAACTTTGGCGCTATTTGACATAATTTAATAAAATTTGATATAAGACTGTCCATATCCTGGCTAAACTTTTGATCTACCAACTCTATAGTTTTGGTATAAGTATCTCTGCATTTGGAAACTGATCGAGATCGATGTCGCCTTTTACTTCTGTGCCTATGATGTTTGTTTTCTGTTTTAACAGTTACTCGTGAAAGTCTTTCTGTAGGTTTCAAATTTATCTTGGGTGGTGCTAAAACTACTGTCCTCCTATGTTTTTTAATGTGGAAAGACGGCTTCAGGTGTGGTTTCTTGAAATTCAGAAAAACATTTCTAGATAAGGACTTGCTTGGTACATAACTGTTTTTTGCTTTTTCAAATATGCTAGGAAGCGGTTTAGCCGCTACGTCTTTTTTCGAGCCATTTGGTAATAAAGTATTCCCGTTTTTTACCTGTTTACGGTTTTTTGGTGATAGTGTACTAGGAAAATATTTAAAATTACTATCATTTTCTTTCTTCGATGCTGGAAGTTTAGCAGCTATACAAATCGGTGAAGATCCAAACTTATGCGTAAATGCTGGTTTTAGTGCTGGCAAAGGATTTGCGACATAGCTGGCTTTACTTGGAGACTTCAGTAGAGTATTATTGTTGTTATTGTGACTCACTTTGAATATATTACAAGTCGTTACGGGTCGTTGTAAACCACTAAATACAGGACCAGGAGCAAACGGGTCTGATGAATTCAGTCTCAACACGTGCTTTTTACTCATTTTTGAGAATCCAAAGTTGTACTTTGAAGGCAGTGGATATTTTGTGCATACACTAATGTATTTCGGACTAGCACTAGTTTTTCTTAAATAACTTTCACATTCAGAATCACTTGAACTGTGGCCTAGAGTTAAACTGCTAAATGTTTTATTTGTTAATAACAAAATTTCTTGATCTGACACAAAATGTTTTTGATTTTTATAGTATGACCTATCTCTCACTGACCTAGTCTTCTTGAGTTTCCTCATACGCCTCCGCATACTTCGAACACTGTTGTCCGTTTTATATCCCGATTTATCACTTTTGTAACCCGACTTATGGTCACTTTTATAGCCCGAACGGTAGTAATCGCTTTTATATCCAGACCTACACCCATAATCACTCTTGTAGCCCGACTCTATGAGGCGACTACAACTTTTATATGGCTTGAATTCGTGATCACTTTTATAACCCGATAAGATATCTTTATACTTAGGATTCAGATCGATTTGCTTCCAAGTTGGGTCTAATGGATCATCAGCCGCTGCTTCATTTTCACTTTGGTTATCTCTCCAAGTGTTACCAAATGTTTTATTATTCTTTTTAGGTAAGCTTGCTAGTTTACTATTAAGTTCTTTACGTTTGGCATACACGCCTGACAACACAGACCTGTTGTTTGTAACCGAGTCGTCGTCGCTGTCAGCCGAATCATACTGATTTTTGTCCTTTAATGTTTTGGGAGCATTCTTGGTAGATTTAGTCTTATTTTGTGGTTTACGACCAACTTTCTTTCTCGGGGGATATAATACTCTATCAGTAGCATACAACATTCTATCTAGCGCAGCAATATCCAACTTGTGGTCGTTTTTCTTGTTCTTCTCGAATTTATTTTGTTCTTGTTTTAATGGGACTGGTGATGGAGCTTCTGTTTTTATTTGTTTGATTTCATTCTCTATCCTCTTTTTCTGATAGTCACAATCACTCGAATCGGATCTATTTTGAGTACGGCTTCTGCTTTTTGATTTCGATCGCATTGCTCTTCTCGTAGTGTTTTCTTTTTGAATAGATTTTCTACTTAGCCTGTTGTGGCTGTCATCTACATCGTGACGCCGCAGCGGAGAATGGGTGGGTGAGTTGTGATTCGACAGAATGCCAGAATCTGGAGAAACATTCGGGGGATCGTTATTATTGTGAAAATTAATTACGTTTACAGTTTTTCCTTCATTATGAGATTCCATACCTTTATTGTCAAATTCTTCGGCTTTTCGAACTTTTCGAGGTCGTCCTCTTTTTCTTCTAGATTCCACTATAACGTTTTTTACATCTTCTTGAGATTCAACAGAATTCGTGCTGATTGTATCTAGCTTTTGAGAATCAATTTGACTCAGATGATTTAAATCAGTACTGACAACAGTAATTGGAGAACTTTTTAACAAATCACTGGCACTACCTAGCTCCGAGCCACCTTGAGTAATATCCAACGTCATGAAGTCATTATTATCAACACAATCTTCAAGGCTAGGTGGGTTAGGTATCGATATATCCACTGAATCTGCTACAGAAGTAATTTCTTCCAGATCTTTGTTAATTTGCGAAAGTTCTTCAGTTTGCTGTGGACTTAAATGCTGACTTGATGTTAAAAAGTTTGGCGCTATTTCGGGCAAAGTATTTATTTGTCCAAGTACACAATCACTAATCGTTCCAACACCGTCTATTGTAGTAGAGTTTAATCCGCACGTTAACGACGATGTCGCTGTAGTACTTATAGAAGTTAAAGGCACCGTACTACTTAACAGCTGTGTCTGAGCTACAAATTGCTGTAACAAGCTGGAGGCGTAATGAGTGTTGTTCTGATGCCCGGTATCAGAGTTTGAACACTCATTTTCCGATCCTGATGAATCAGCTGTTGCTCTTTGTATTGCAGCTGTCACCAGTTGCGGTGTAAGTTCCATTTCACTACTGGATCCATCACCTGAAATATTTTTCGTCTTAGTAAAATCGAAGATACAATAATGTTTAGCTGCTATCTCAATATAATATGTGTAGAATGCTCACCATTATCAGCGATAGACTTGTCGTCGTTATCCGGCGCGGCGTTGTGCACAGTAAAGGTCGAGAAATTGGGCTGTTGCGCCGGCGCGCTCGATGTTTGTTCTGGAAATAGTTCCGCAAGGTCTGCATCGTCGATGACCTGCAAAATATATTTCAGTATACTGCTCCAAATAAACACAGACAGATATTGCTTCTGATTTAAGTAACGTTAATGTCGAGCGCGAGTCACCTCGACGACCTAATCCTTACTGGAAATATCCAGCAATCGTAAAAATATAACCAACAGGTAATGTTATAAAATTTCCTAAACCGTTATTCCTACGTCAACATCATCCGTTATATTTAATTAATAAAAAAAGGCTCTAGATCGTGTATATTTTACCTGTAGTTGACAGTCAGCCACAAGGGCAGCATTGGAGTCATCAGCAGAAGCATGTGCGGAGCCGCCAGCGGCATCCGCGGTGTCAGAGTCCGATGACGATGATGATGACGACGATGACGACGACGACGACGAGGAGCTGGAGGATGACGAACTAGTTCCACACGCCACACTCTCCGCGGCACCCGATGTGAACTAAAACAACATAACATCACTGTTAGCCCTAATTTTTGCACATATAAACGCAGTTAATAAAAATCTAGTCAAAACTACATTTAGCGCAATAAAATTGTATAAAAATCTGTGGAGTTCATCTTCAATGTGATACTTCACATTGTTGTATCTAACCAAATAGTTTGAATGGCGAAATTATTTCAATTACTTACATAGTTGTAGGTACTCGTTTTGTTAAATCGAACGTAATTGTGGTAGTTTGATATTGCAAACTATTTCAACGGGACGGCGAGAGGTGCGATTAGCGCCCAAGATTGATTTGGCGCAACCAGTACCGACAGTGGGGTGACGCAACACAGCGGATAAGTTCCTCGCTGACCGCAATACACACCTTAGCACTCGCAAGTACCCATTCAAATCTCATATACAGCTGCATAAAATCTAACGATCACCAATCGACTATTATAAACACATAGATTTTGTAGTTAACTTAATTTTGGCATGATCTGTAATTTAAACGTGACTACGGCCATAATGCACTTAATTAGTCTGGAGTTGAATAAGAATGCAGCAACGATTATATGGACCAAGAAATGAATTTGTCCTTCTATGCCCAGACTGCGTTTTCAAGAATGAATGTAAGACTCACGATTCTCGATAATACAATGAAAGCGAGGGATTTACAACACACTCGTATTATTTGACTTAACTAACACGGCTCGATCGGTGTAACTGGTTCGCGCTCGCACGGTTTACTATAAACTATTAATACGGAATGGCCTCTATCGAACAGCATTTACTTGCTTTGCAGAAATTCAACAACATTTGAATACGTTAGAGTCTAATGAACCGATGACTATTTCATAATTTAATATTAGAATAATGCGTTATGTTTCGTAAACCATTTCCAGTTTTGAGGCAGAACTAAAGTTATACGAATAATTTATGGCATTAATGTAGTTTATTAATTTAATTTCACTTTATTCTACTTATTATTGACTTTGGATGGCTTTAAATTAATACACGTACATTTTACATAACAAGTAAAATTAAGTAAGCCGGCTATTTAATTCAGGTAAATATTCACAATGTTAACGATATACGATGCAAGTATGACGACGTATGTGTTGTTTTCACCATTAAGTTAATTCTCCGAGGGTGCTAATCAATAAGGCGGAAGGGCGACCAACCCTCGGCACTAGAAGGGGTTGAGCAAGTGTCGCGTGGCCACCGGTCTTATCACGGCTAGCATATCAAATACAACGGAAACCACGAGTACCGACCCTAAGTCCCACTGCCTGTGTAGACGGCACAGGTAAGAATTGCCCTAAGCACTCGACTTAAAACAAAAATACCTTAATTTGCAACTGCCCATTGCGTCATGTCATGTTGGGAAAAAGTTACCTATAACAACTCTTCGTGAGTCATGTCCTTGATTACAGAAAAACAATCAAGTACTGTACTTGTTTGTTTTTCATAACATTTCAAGTATTATAAATTCATAACCGATGCAGATATCTTGAAATTATGCGTAACATTCTTCAAATTGAAAACACGTAAGTATTCAAATACACTGTAGGTGCAAAAGCTTGGTAATGCTACCAGTACATGTATTAGAAAGATATCGATCTGTTGACTTGCACGGAACTAAATCTTACAATAGCTGTACATAGACAAATATGAAAGCGCGGAACATTTGAATCGACAATGGGATAACAGTACCTATCTGAGACGGCGCCGACACGAATATCACATTAACCACCTCGTGATCTACGGAGATTTATATCTGACAGCCAACGCCAAACAAACGGAAAATGTGGTGCCGCGTCGATAATGTTCTGTATATTTACAAAAATATTATTATTATTCACTATACATATCGCCATCTAAAACTGGCAAACGCCTGTCGAAGTGTGGGTATATGTAATTAAATTAAAAAAACTACCAGGAGAGCGATCTGGTAAACAACTTTTTGTAGAGTAGGTACTACAAGGTGGGGCTGACCGTAAGATACACGGTCAATCTATGAACTATGAGACTAAACGCGTGACGGATTGATTTTTATTATTTTGATTAGGTTACTTATGTAAATTTATATGTATGTGTGATTTAATGCTGTGTACGTCAAAATGGTGCGTATAAATAAAAACATTTTCTTTCTTTTTCTTTATTTAACTTAACATCTTTGTAAAAAAATAATCATCACTTTATACACACTGTCAAAAGTAGAGCTCAATTGTTTGAACCTACTCTTAATTTCAAAATTATATTAAATATCTCGAAATATGATAAACGGTGTAACAATATATAAAATTTATGCAGAGATAAAAACTAAAAATTATATCAAATCTATTTTCGCTGTAAGATCTCTGTCTGATCAACATGGTCGACGACCCCACGCCAAAAGTCGAGAACAATACACGTGGATCGTCTTAAAATTTGTCTGTCATTATCAAAACATAGCTAAAATCAAATCAACCATAATATTATAATGTTTATAATATGATAAAAAAAGACGTCGTTATCAAAGTTTCCTTGATGGAAGGCGTTTATTGCATTCAGAACAAGGAACTATTAAATTATTATAGGTAATAACAATTCAATAGTTCCTTGGTGTAATTGAAGGAGATCTGAAAACAATAAAAGTACATTAAGTAATTGAGTGTCGTAAGTAAGCTGCGAGACAATGCTATCAATTTTAATGCTTTCGATTCAATACATTGCGATGATAAATAAAGAGTAACGAGACAGAACAAGGAAATGTTGCAGAACGTTGGCCCAGGAGGCCGTGAACTTGACTGTGACAGACTATCGAGCGTAGCGCCTCCAAGTATAACCACCCGGTGTCAAATAATGTGGCGTACAGGCAAAGTGCGTTTACGACATATTATAAGTCTTATTTAATGAAAAAAAAAACTAGTATTTTCTGAGTAAAACACCAGAATGGCTATATAGCCTCCCCCAATCCTATAATGTTGTAAATAAAGTGCCGACGTCGGACGGAAATAAAATAATTTATCATGATATGTATATAGATAGCAAATATCTTGTCCTACATAATTATATGTAAAGCTGATAGGCAACGCCATTCGCTAAATTAAGTTTCCTAATATTACTAAATAGACATGACGCTATTGATGAGTCATACATCACTGCTATTCGAGTTCAAAGATTTTGAAGTACCTAGTTATGTAAGAAAATATTAAAAATTTATTTATGATTGTAATACGAATTAAGTGGTAATTAGATACTTATTTTAAGTATCACCGCGTCGTTGTGTTAAAGCAATATTCTATTAAAGAGCTTTCAATGAAACTCAAAAAAAGCTCTTATGACACAGTAATACAGTAAACACGGTATTTCTTCTCAGGGATAGTCTTAGGAAATACCGTCGCGATCTAGTTTAAATATGTATCAGAGACAAAAATAATTTTATGAATTTATGAATTATGTGTACGGTAGACTGAAATAATTTTAAATAAACTCTAAGACACCTGACACCTTAGTCCTCCTGCGACCACGAACGCTGCAAAATGTTCGAAACGTCAGGAAAAACAAAAAACCAATAATACACGCAATTAATCCGGTTAAAAGTTCTCTTACGACACTCTTAGCTTTACTAATTGAAATAATATCAGGTTTACTAATAATATACTTGAAAGGCTAGCGATGAAGTTTTAATACTATTGCTACTCTAGCAAAGGGCATTGTCCATTTTCGTCTTGACTTGAACAGAATTCTTAGAAAAATTCAATTTATCCAAAAAAATATGCTTAATTTAACACAAATATTAGTGATTTTCGATTGTATCCTTTTATACTGGTTAAAAAACAATTAATAAGTTGTATTTGGCATTTTGACTGCGTCAAGTTACCAGCATAAAGAAAATCAGTTACCTCTACTACTATTCATAATCGTTTTCAAAATATTTATTGTTAATCAATTTATTTATTGTTACCTACATAGAGGAGCACAACATATATGTTGAGCAAAAATCATCTATCGAAGGCGCAAAATTCACGTAGTCGTCATGTGTGTAACCTAACTCACCAAATTGTGGGTAGTATAAGATTAATAATTACGTGTCTTACTGTGAGTTGTCATTTTGACACCTGGCTAAGTGTCAGTTGATAATTTAAGTCGCCGACACGAGGCACCATCATTTTCTTGAACGAGACACCCGAGTGATAACTAAGGTTAGTAATTAAATTTTATTAAAGTGTATTGTCAAATGATCGAGTTTAAAATAAATACTGTAATTGTGTTGGTTGATTTGTTGTTTAAATTCTATAACCCCTTCTGAGCTAGATTACATGTGGTACTGTATTAATCATCATCAGCCAATACATAATTATAATGAAAATGTAAAGAATCGCTGTCTGTACATGGAAGATATATGAGAAAAACTTTAACTGGGACCTTTATCAACGCAAATAGCACCCAAAACAATGATTGTTAGAATTTTTGTCTGTTTGTCTGTGCGTTTGTGCACGCTAATCTCAGAAACGGCTTATCCGATTTAGATAAGGATTTCACTAAGATTGTGGTAAGCTTCACTTAACATTTAATGTTTGTTTTATGTCAATCGGTTCATAAATAAAAATGTTATGCCAATTTAAAGAATCACGTCGAACATTTGTTAATTATAAATTTGTGTTCATACACGCCATGGTGTTAATTTACGTCATCCACGCGGACGGAGTCGCAGGCACAGCTAGTTAATAAATAAAAGTAACAAATAAGTTCATATTGCACTAATAGCGTCAACTTCGATTGACAATATAATCGATTTAATTGTTCATTTGGAATAAATTATAAGGCAACAAACACTATTTAAGTTCTTGTGATTGTGACTTGCCATTTTGATAAATGTAATTCGCTTTACCTCGTTTACGTGCGTATCGTGAATATATAGCGTATTTGTTATCATTTCAAAAATATATTATGTTTATATGTTATAAAATGAAGAATGAAAATAATAGATCCAGCAGAGAAGCCATTAAACAATATTGCTGCAACTGCATGGTAGGTCGACGGACAGTAAGTTGCTGTGCCCATGTCATGACCATTATTTGGTTTATGAGCTAGGCAAGTTATCAAGAGTCTATACCCGCCTGTCCAGTTCTTAGATAATAGTCTGATAACTTGTGAAACGAATAAAAAAAGATGCGAAAAATAAATTGATTATTTTATTTCAAAACTTTTCTTATGTTTCGTAAAAGATATATATTAAAAACACATGGACACAAAACTTTATTATTTTTCTAATTCCTAATGGGTTAAGCTACTAATTCTTTAGATCGTTTTTATTCTGTGGCTGTTAACTGTGTTGTTAACACCCTTTATGTCACTCACGGTATCAAATACCGCTCCGTCAATTGTTTTTCAAACGCTCCTGAATTTATAGTTACAGTTAGATCTAGTGGTGTTGCTTGGAGGAAAAGCTACAGCTACAGCGAAGGTTTTGAGGAAAACTTAGTTGCGTTTGAGAATTTGGCACGACCGAATTCTGAAACGCTACTAATTATACTAACTTAGTAACTTGATGGTTGATGCTCTTTAAGACAACGCAACTGGTTTTCTGTTTGTGACTCACAGCGTGCACTTATAAACGTCTTGAATGTATGCTCATTATTAGACATAATTATGTTTGGTGCCTGCATAGCTAAAGTTAAGACGAACAACATCTACTGGACTAAAGTATTACTCTTACCTATTAACACTTCACAAGGTATGTGTGATTATTCTGCTGATATAAGCACTATTTTACTATATTACTTGGCGACAAAGACCAACGAGCTTGTCTAGTTATTAGAGTTAGGGCCTCTCTTATTCGCAGTTTGTCAACGATGGTTTCATAACGTCCAGCATATTTTCTCGCGGTGCCGGCGCGGCGGACCGGCTGGCACGCCTCACGACGATGCCGACGTCGTCTCGGACCAAAAAGACCAATCAAAGTCCCATTCGACAATTCATTTTCTCCCTTACATGCCACCGCAAAAAGATCTTAATCCTTCGTAGTAATCGCTCGTTACGGCATTTCTGCAAAGATTGATAGTGCTGTACGAGGCCGAACGCTCACGTAATTGGTAACGATTATTAAGAGAATTTATATTCGATAAGTTGACAGGTCGTGGCTAGAGTTAAATTCAATTTATTTTGTGGCTGGATTTAACACGTGACATGTTTACGTACTCGTTTCAATTAAAACGTATAACATAGATGGCGGAGCCTGGATGTATAGGGAGATAAATACTGACTACCGGAAATCTCTTCCATCGTTATTCGTTATCAACATTGAAATAAATATATATTTTGCATTCAATTTTCTGCATATTTTGCATACTATTTTATGAAGTGTATATTAAGTTGCTCAAATTTGTTCGTGTATATTGGCATAAACCCAATAAGTAAACGAAATGACGTCTAATATAATCGAAACAATACTAATCGAAACATCATAAGATGTGTGTAACACACATAAGATATTTAATAGATAGATACTATGCCGCGCCAAGGAGGGTCTAATCACCTGTTTACTAATACGGTTAGTGGTCTGCATTTAAGCTAGTATTGCCTGACACCACTGCATTAACAGGCGTCCATTTATTTTCAGTTTTAGTTTTTGTCCTCATACTTGCTAGCACCTACGCAATATCGATAATCTAGGGCTGCACTACAATAGTTAAAATTGTGCCAATAGATAACAATAACATGGCATGATATTTTATGTCATAGTTACGTTAATATTGACTGAAATAGCATTATGAACACGGTTTGTAAACCTCAACGGGTCTTAATAACTAAAACAGATGAAATAAACCAGGGACTGAAAGCAGTTACGGTTATAGGTTAAGATACCTCAAAAATATATCGGTACCGTTTTGAAATAAAGGTAGACCTATACCGATACCTTTATAAATAAAGGGTAGGCTATACCTTTATTTAACCTTTATACGATTTCGGTACCAAAAAACATGCGAGAAAGTGAAGCACGGGTCCCCGTGGTTGATGAGGGGGAGTTTAACATGTTATAAATTATAGTTTGGACCAATGAGATTTTATATAATATCATTGGTTTGGACATTTGTTTATTGTACTCTTTATCTCTCTTCCGTCTTGGGCTGTAGAATAGAAAACTCCAACTCCTCGCGTGGGTGTCGTAGAAGGCGACTAAGGGATTCTAGCTATTCTGGCCTCGGCAACCAATAAATGGCGATATAACCATGCCCTGTGCTGGAATGCTTCTAAATGCCAAACCTGATGGTGGGCAGCAGCACCATAAGAGAAAGTATTCCAGAAATTGCGGTCGCGAACCCGCCTGCAAAGCGTGATGATTATGGCAAATCCCCCCTCATGAACGACATCTCCAATTCACGGCCCCCAGTTCCCGGTAACTACACTATTCCTGGCCACGGTATCGGTCATGGTAATCACATATAAAAGGGGACACCATGCAACACAGATTGATAAAAGTTATTATATTAAATGGAAAAAGAATACGGTCACGAACAGGATTCGAACCTGCGCCTCCCGGATGAATATACTCCAGGCGCTCTGACCACTTAGCCTTCTCGACCTCTTCTTGCATATTTTGATATACCGACACGACTAACTTTGCAGTTAATACCACCGGTATAGGTGGGTAGGTCACCCGTATAGGGACTGAATTGTTAGCAATAACGTCGCCATAAGACGTGTCAAGATATGGAAGAAGAATTCGCGGTGGTAAGCAGAGGTCGAGATGGCTTTGTGGTCAGAGCGCCTGGAGTATTCATCCGGGAGGCGCAGGTTCGAATCCTGTTCGCGACCGTATTCTTTTTCCATTTAATATAATAACATTAGAGTTCGCTAAGCATGCGTTAATGCTTTTCAAAGATTTATCTTGGACAAATTGATTACTTCCTTGTAAAAAGGAATACTATCAGTCATCAAATACTGCAAAGTTATACCTGGCGAAGATCTGGTTGTTAATGGAGGTAAAAGTTAGTGTCTCGCTCAATAAAAATAAAGAACGGCCGCCACCCAAAACCAGATGGCGTATGCTAGAGAAAAAAGCGTGTGCAAGGTGTTGAAAAATCAAGTGGTAGATAGAATGATAGAAATAAAGAATATGGAAAGTTAATGAATGTTGGACTGAGATGGCGGAGAGTATTAGAAGTATGAAAGATGTGTGCGGAGAAACAAAAGGTAAAGGAATAAAAGACATGGTGGAGTGAGGATGTGCAAAATATACTTAAAGGAAAGAAGCATTTAAAGAATGGCAGGGTGTAGAAACAGCGAATGAGAATATGAAACTTAATGAATAAAATAAAAATGTAAGAGAAAAGCAAAACAGGCGGTAGCAGTTTCCAGGGCTAAGGCACAAGCGCAGGTTATATAATTCACTAGATTGTCCTAGAGACTACAAGGAACTCTATTAGATAACAAAAGAAAGGAAAAAGAGAGCAAGGGATAAACGATGGTGAAATGTATGAAAGATGACACAGGCAAGGCTTCATCTGAGGATGTTGAAATAAAAGAACGATGGAAGGTATATTTTTAAAAGGTAATGATCAAGGAAAATGTCTGGAATGGTGTGCTAAGCGATGTACAAGTAAATGTGGGTTTGGTGAAGGATATAATGATGGATAAAGTAAGAAAGGCAATTAAAAGTATGAAAAATGGAAAGACCATGAGTCCAGATAATATACCAGTGGAAGTATGGAAGTTATTAGCCGAGGATGCAATAGTTAGCTAGTGCCCATCTTTAAGAATAAAGGTGATGAGCAGGATTGTGAAAACTATCGAGAAATAAAGCTTACGTCACACAGTATGAAAATATGGAAGAAAGTGATAGAAAAAAGGTTGCGAGAGAAGAGTATGATTTTTAAAAATCAGTTTGGATTTGTGCCAGGTCTAGAAACAACGGATACCATATTTGCACTCCGCCAGTTATGCGAGAAGTACAGACGTGCACACAAGAACTTACACATGGTATTTATTGATCTGGCAAAATCGTATGATAGGGTACCGCGGGATGGGCCTTAAAACAGAAAGGTGTGGCACAACAGGGCAGGGGGATAATGATACCGGCCATGGTAACCGTGTGGTAGGGGCTGCTAAGAATCCCCGAGCGACTGCAGGGTATTAATAACGAAATAAATTTTACCTGGTGCCGTTTAACGGACGCTCTCTGTGCTTAACTAACACGTTGCCATATTGGTAGAGGCATATTGTGGGTCTTTCGGAGCACCGAAGACAGAGGGAAGAGACGATAACCTTCGAAGCCGGTCAATTACTCTACTTCCGAGAAGGACACCAACTATCCCAAGGTGGCGTCGGGTTTCAGGTCCACAAGTCACACAGTCCGCACACCCTGATAACGAAGTCGAGACCATGTATGAAGACATAGTGAAAGCTATGTCTTATACCAATACAAATTACATTGTTGTCATGGGTGACTTCAACACGAAGGTGGGAGTAAACGATAGTCGCGAGTAGGGAGTAGGCTCATTCGGCTATGGGCACAGAAATCACAGGAGGCAGATGCTTGTAAACTTCCTCGAGGCCCAGGAGATTATCTGATTAATTCCTTCTCCAGAAAAGGCCCCAAAAGGAAGTGGACCAGGCGAAGTCCCGATAATGTGACTAGGAATGAGATCGACTTCGTTTTGACTAAAAAGCGTAAAGCATTCAAAATGTCTCTGTGATCAGCAGGGTTAATGGCGGTAGTGATCATCGACAGGTGAGATACATATACTCCTGTAGCGACATCTATCTCGCTACATGGAAACTACGTGCACAACACCCTGCATCGCGCAATCAAAGTTCAGACCTAAAGACCTCCAGACATTAACCGTTGGGCCGTGGCCCGCCAGGCAATATCACCCGCCTGGTTGGAGGATCCTCCCTTTTCTATGGAGGAACACCACACCTCGTTCCCCTATACTGGTGACCCCGAGCACGAACATCAGTGCAGCCTTCGCTGAAGAGGATCAGCAGCAACCTCGTCGTCACTCCGTCATCTCCACTCCCCCTTAGCATCAAATCGAGCAGCAAGCAGCGAGTCACACAGCCAGCCAGCATACTCGGCTTCAACGGGTACCCTGACCACCAGCCTGTAGCAGACGCGCAGACCTGGTCATCACTCTCAGCCACAACAGCGACTTCGGCACAGCACACTGCACCTTCGGCCGGTCAACAAGCAGAGCCATTCTCTCCTGGTCGACGCAGCAGCCAGCCACTACGCACCACTGCACTACCTCGACTCACTGAGGATTACGCAGCATCACCGCTCTCAGTTCCGACTCACCGTGAACTACGCGGCATCCGGTTCCGACTCACTGGAACCTCACTGGCACTGGCAAGCTCTTCAGACGCACTGACCGCTGACTCATCAACACAATCGACCTCCGGTCTCGGAGGGGAGTGATGTAGCGACATCTATCTCGCTACATGGAAACTACGTGCACAACACCCTGCATCGCGCAATCAAAGTTTGACGACGAGTGTGTATATATACCACCTCCCGACATTAACCGTTGGGCCGTGGCCCGCCAGGCAATATCACCCGCCTGGTTGGAGGATCCTCCCTTTTCTATGGAGGAACACCAACACCTCGTTCCCCCATACTCCCAAAAGTCATCTACCTCAAGCCCAAGGCGGGGATGATCCACGAACCAGGCTCACGCGCCACCTCACTGACGAGCTTCCCCACATCGATATGGGTGAGATTAGAATGGCTCTTGGACAGCTTCGTGGCAACAAAGCTCCAGGGGAGTAGGGGATTACTACAGAGCTACTCAAGGCAGGAGGAACGCCTTTGTTTTGACAGAACCCGTAAACTCTTTAATCTCGTCATCCACACTGGCACGACATCGGAGGCATGGAGCAGGAGCGTGGTGGTCTTATTTTTAAAGAAGGGTGATGTTACGTTGCTGAAAAACTACTGCCCCATTTCTCTCGTGAAATCGAGAGTGTAAGTTATTTAAAAACATAACTAGGTACCTACGTTTACGTATCTGCTCTAAACATTTATGAGGAAAATTTTTCAACAGCACCAGTCAGAAAAGAAGAACGAAAGAAAACCTTAAAGAAGAAACATAAGAAAACTTTAGGTAGGTACGCACCTGGCTTAGTCCGGCTTACGCTGCCGTGTTTTTAAATAAAATCCAAAACTGAGTCATAATAATGTGCAATCAGGGCCTCTCAAGTGAACGACAGACTAGCGAGGCGGTGTTTCAAAGAAAACCCCTATTTATAACGGTTAAGGTTTTGCTACCAAAACATTTATAAAGGTTTTAGTACTTGTAAAGAAATAATACCGGTATGCCTATCCAACCTCAAAATTATGCTACTGATAAAAAAAACGGTATCGAAATATTTCGGTAACCCTTATTTAACGGTATGACGTCATACCGAAATTTAAAGGTACCTTAATTTTTGGGTAATTCAGTCCCTGAAATAAACAAATTTAAACAAGTGCAACAAGTGGACAATAAACTGGTCGATTTGAAATAGATTGAGCAACTCGCCTTACATGTAGTTAAAATATTAATTGGCAGCCCTGAACGGAGACGACTATCCGGTGGCGGTTGATTGTACTCATCAAGGATTTCTGCACTTCAAGGACGATGGCGGCTAGACGATCGTGGCTGTCGAACGCCTCTTATTATTTCTCCTCAGACACATCTTGTTTTTGTCTTGACTCATTTATATTCATGATACGTATCGACGGTTATCTCTATAAATTAAAATATTTCCATTCGCCTTCGATGGAAATCTATTGGGCGAAATACTTAAATATTCGTTATACTGCTATAGATCATGGTAATCTTAGGCGTCGTTAGCAACTCGTCAGACGTAATAAAACAGATCGTATTATTTAACTCATTTTTAAAAGACTTCAAGTATGAGATGTTTTTAATTATTGGATCCGTATTTATTTATAAACCTTTAGTTAATAAGGATTATGTAAAACGTTTTTTGTATATTATACCTCGACTATATAAAATATACTAAAACACTCAACCACAGCCGTCCCAACAAAATTTGAAAATCGACATAGAAATTTTTATGACGATTTCATATTACATCATAGACCTTATATTTTACCTTACATCTAATGCGAAACACAAACATGACGAGTAGAACGTATTTATTGAACCTCCATAATAATGCATGACGAAGCATAATTTCACTGACCATATTTCAATCGTTATAAAATCACTGTAATTAGAGGCTGCTATCTCACTTTATACCATTAGCCACCTATTTGATTTCAAATGATATCGGGTACAAACAAGCGAGCGCTTGTTAAGATATATCTCATTGCTCAGAGCAATTTATTTAAAGTACTTTTTATAAATCAACAAAAACGAGTGACTATGTTCTGTTAACGGGTTCACTCACCTCAATATTTTCGAATGTGCGAACTTCATTGTCTGTTACTTTTTTTGTGGCATATGGCTGGTCCATGGCAATCGCAAATGCTTAATATTACACCCGTAAATTTTTAATAATGACGACTAGAAACTTAGACGTTTTTCATTTGAATTTGTTCAAGCTTGGCAATAATATGTTATGAACATATCATCATGTGAACAATGTAGTTACATTTGACAAGACAGTCGTCGAGTCAAGGATTTATGCAAATACACATCACGTCAACAAAGCGCATTGCTCGCAGACCCAAAAAACAAAACGAGCATAACATGTGGACAAAAGGACCGCAAAACAAATCGTAAGGATTGTATGTCCATGGGTCCAACCAGATATTTTTTTATCGGCAAGCTATATCACCCCACACAACCATAATTAAAATATTACCTTATCTTTATGGATCCAATTTATTAAGGACATGAACATGTGTGAAGTTTTAATTAAAAGATCAAAGTATTGTGTGTAAAATTATAACTGAAATTTTGTAATAAATAGACAGGTACTCATGGACTAGTACAAAAAATATATGAATGCATCAGCTGCCCGTCATCCGGTGCAAGTAGAAGTTAACTCAGTTATTGGGTTAGTAATATATGTATGGTTCTCTCTAGGAGAACCATACATATATATGTAATATTACTAACCCATATGTTTAACCTGTTTAATTAAAACGCTGTAAGTATAACTGCACTTTCGGAAACTTTATATTGCTTTGTATTTCTTTGTATACCTTGATCTTGGGAGGTCAGATTAAGAATTACACTGACATACAAAATATAAAGATAAGTAAAATTAATAAAATTATTAAATTTCTTTAATTCAATATAATGAAATCATATTGACATTACCTATATTTTATTCATACAAGAAAATTATATCTAATATCGTATTAGAGAAGAAGCCCTCAGATCTAATAAATACAAATAACTTGTTTTATGAGCAGGGACGATATAATACAGATCATTGCTCTAGTTTATTTAGACCACTATCGATAACATAATCCCCTTACAGACAAAACGTTAACATTTTATAAACAAGATGACGTACCAACGTGGTTAATGGATACGTCCTGGTAAACCCGCGTAAGTAAATAAGAGTAATTTGCAGTGCACTTGCATACGCCATATAATTGAACAAGGAACCCACGCGATATGTATAAAAATAAATAACACAACAATTACGACCACTTAAATGTGTACCGGATATCTTCAAGAATGATGAGTAAAGAAAATAATTGATTCGACTCAACAACCTTACCACTAAATATGGCCTTCACTTACCCCAAATATTCTAGGTGAAAATAATGTGGTGAAGTTCATGAAATCATCGTATTTATGATGTAATAATGACGGGGTGAACCTATGCCATATAAGTACTGGAAGTTTATAACTTTCATAAGTTAGCATGGTGTTCTCGTCGCATACACAGAAGTAATAAGAGGCGTCTATCTGATGCTTACATTAAATGAGAATTTCGTGTTATTTAAACCCAGGCACACATAACGTAGGAGTTTTATGACGGCGTTAGCTCCACCAGAACTTCCTAGACGTATGTCTAAATTAATGACGCTACACAAACATGAACTACACAAATAAAAGATCTAATGCCGCTTACACGTTAAACCTGTTTTGTATCTAGAAATAAATACATTGCACCTTCATTCGTAAGTAATAGGTAATTTCACTTACATGACTATATTATTTATTCAGTGGGTTAGTTATATTTCGATAAATCGATTGTTCGATTGATGTGGAAGCAATCAGAATTTCGCGCTACTTCATTATTTGAAACCAGTTATCAATCGGCTTGGCTCCCTATTGACCGATTAATCGTTAATCGATTCAAATCGTAATCCATTATGTCTAGAACTTATCTATTACATGGCATCATGTCAGCTATCAGTTGGTTAGATGATATAACATGCTTGATATCAAAGCCAAAAAGGATTTTAATCTTATTTAAATGGGATCATGCGGATCAAATTAAATGTTCTCAACATTATCGACAAAAAATCAACTATAATTACATTACCAACCACATGTGCCGTTTAGCATGAAGGTCATTTACACGACTCACTGGAACTCAGACGGGACGCAACGAATAATGACATCATTACTTTTAAGAGATCACTTGATTAACATTTACCTGTAAGTACAACTATGCGGTGTATCATGTGCCAAGTCAAGAAACCGCAAGATTAATTAAACACGAAGGATTTTACAACAGTTCATGCTATAACATCATATTCACGTACACTTTTCCCCCAGTGGGTATGTAGTAGATACTACTGAAATATTTTTATGTACATAAAAGTATAAAAATATTTCACAGACAACAATGATCTGAATCAATGAGGTAAAACTATAAATCGAAACGCCTCCAAACTTATATCAGCACCCTGGGAATACTGATAAATCCAAAAAGTACTTAACACTTGCGACTACTACACAACTAATTTGGAAATATAATATGCTTTGACGTCTGAAATCACGTTGACCTAGCCTCCGAAATAACAAGGTACATTTTAATATAATGGGGACTGCCAAATGGGTGCGGTCAGAAGCTAACAAATAAATCGTAGTCATGTTCCCGGGCTCCCGGGTTCCGGTTCCTTAGCGAATACAACAAACCCCAAATGAATTAGAACTCTTTATCTGCGTAACAATAACATTTTAACAATTTTAGAAACACATTCTCAATACAAACAAACTGTTATAAAAAGATTTATTAGGCTATTATTTAATGCCATCGTAAAAGTCAAGAAAAATGTTACATCCAGGCGTGGGTCGTGTTGTGAGCTCAAGGCTTGTTAGTGAATTAAGTAATTGAACCAATCAAAGTTTATTATGGATTCCATTACACACGAAGGAAACCGATGAGTAAATCTCGTGTAGAGATATATTGTTTAACTTAATGTTTAATAAAATCTTTAATAAAACAATATATCATAAATTATAGTCAGGTCATTCATAAGCCCATTGCATTCGTAAGACGTGATGTCACTCATTCGCTTTGTCACGTTGTGCACAAGTGTTTGGAGCCTGCACCAAAATAAAAACATGATTGTGTTTGTGGGTTTATCGGAAACACTTTAAAATTAATGCATTTAAACGACCAACAAGAAGACAGGAAAATTTAATTCTGAATACTCATTCATAAAATGATGCGATGTTAATAATAAATAATTAAATGTATCTAAGAATGTTTACTGTTTCCTCCTTACAAGGATACAAATGTTCTTTTTTCTCAAGGCTAACCTATTAGCTATCAGATAGTATTTTTAACTAAATCTATTTACTAAACTTGCGGCAAAAGCCTATTGTTAAAATGATTGTATTTTTGTTCTTAGTAACAATATTAACGTTCTTAGTAACGTAGCGACGAAAATTTAAAAGAGTATGCTTAGATGGTTTGGTCATATTGAAAAAATGTATGAAAGACGGTTAACAAAAGGTATCTATCTACAAGGCAGGTATAAGTGGAAATGCCGGAAGGGGACGCCCTAGAACGATATACAAATAAGGTCACTTATTTGTAATATCCTCCAAAATGGTAAGGTGCGTAGTACTCGCACCCACCGCGCATGTATAACAAGATGTATGAACGTGAACGAAGCAAAAGGCATATGTAAGGATCGTAGCAGGTGGCGTTCTGTAGTTTCTGCCTACCCCATGGGCGAAAGGTATGAGTTTATGTATGTATGCAACAATATTTATAAATGTTACGATTTGATTCTAACTTAACCTACCATATCATTCATATAATATAAATAATGGCAATTACATTTTTATAATTGTATTTTATTGATTATTTATTAAGTGTTGTTTATTTTTTATTAAAATGGAACACTTGAAAAAACGGATTAATCGTTTGAACCGAAACTCAGTTTTTAACTTTTTACAACATAGATAAAGTTGCCTGGTGTTTTATTTTAGCACTTCCCTATATAACCTGAAGTAGGAAAGCCTTAAAACGTTTCAGTAGATAGCCTTCGAACATAACGATCCGTCTATAAATAAATTCGATCCTAAGTAATGTTAAAATGTAATACAGCAAAATGATAATGTATCATGTCAATTAATTTACAGTTTAGAACCACGAAACGGACCCTTTCGAAATAGTCCTTACTAGTTATTTTATGATCATTATTGCACATTTACTAACCTTACCGGAGACGGAGACACATTCACTAGCATAGTCGACACGTAGTCGTATACCTACTTAAATGCTTTTAGACATCTAAGACATGATTGAGCTGATGCTTTTCTTAGGTGGTATTTAATTATTTATTTAAATTAAGATGTATATTTTGTACAATGTATTCCATATATTATCAGAGTACACCATCATTAATTATTAGCTGTTTAGGTACCAAAAAACAATACATTTACATGAATCAATCATCAAATTATGTAAAAGCGTAAGTACCAATCGGTTGCCACTCACGCGAACGTGCATCTCTCATGGGCACCGCGTAAGTATCATGTCTAAATACAATTCCGTAGTTCGTAGGTTTCTACAACTTTATTATTAGCGTATCTATAAAGCCCAATAAACTTTATCGTTATGACCCACGTGGGTTTTCTGTAGCTTTGTTTTAGTGTTTTTTCTACGATGATCAGAGTTGGGGTTGGCCCGTTCCAGACGGGCTCACAGTATACAGAGCGAGCCGCGCCGGCGCCGATCCATCCGTGACTTGGAATTAGGCGCAGTATTACCATACCTGCAATCACAATCTACCGCGCCACGAATCCTGGCCAGACTTAATTAACGCATACACATTTAGGGTGCGAAACGAACGGAAACCTCTTGTAATAATACCCCCAACATTTAATAATATTCGTGCATTTGCCGAAGGCTTGTTTGTTATGCTTCAGTGTGCGATTCAGAGTCAAGAAGGCTGTTTTAATAAACTTTCATTATTATTTGACGCGTGTCGGATTATAAACCGAGACTAGGCCGATGTTAATTCTCATTTATGTAAAAGACTAAATTCCTATTTAACATGGGACTACGTACTCAAAAACGGAACAGTGATAAGGTTTGCGACGAAATCGTAACAACATTAAAGTTTACTTATTGCGCCAACTTCAATTAGAATCGAGATATTAAGTTGAGAGTTGTTGAGATATTAATTAAGTTTAAGTTTTAATTGTAAATATAAATATTTTAATAAATACATTTTGAGCAAAATTATTTTTTTTTTAGGTGTTCCGCATTATATTTACAACAAATAATCCCACTTGCTTTCCAAAGATACAGTGGCACTCGGCAGCATACTTGTCGATGACATGATAGCAGCCCGCGACTTCCTTATCCGTTACGCGATACAATCTACTTAAGAACGACTTCTCATTTGAATAACTACCGACCTGCGTTTATTACCTGAGAAAATAACTGACATCCTTGTAGAAAAAAGAAACACGAATAGAACGCTCATTATAAACGCAGTGGAAATTTAATTAATGGATAATAAATATGAATTTAAAATAGGCAATCTGAAGACGACAGTACAACTTTTATTTCATTCTTGATTAGAAAGTTCATAAAAGGGAATCAAGTCATGGAAACGTTGAGTCGTTAAAACAGTCGAGTCAGTGTGTATCGGTGGAGATACCGCCATTAATATCTGTGTAGCATTTACGTTGGAATTCTCTAGAAACTCTCCCGGGTTCCCGCGAGGTTCAGATCGTGACTGCGCGTCGCGTCGGCGCAATTTGCTTACCCATACAGTGCCTGTGTGCGCCGCTCTAATCATGTGTAAAATATTGCCATGCCTCGTCACTGCAACACGGAATCAGGACAGCACGTCAAAAGTCACAGAAGTGCAAGATTAATTGACTGCGATAGCTGCATCACGATTAGGGTCGTCGACACTCGTAGCTTTAAGACTTATTACACATCTTAACAAACTTAGTGATCACTACAGAATTATATATTTTTGGAATACAATTTTAAACGATGTTCTAGCCCGCTTTTAGGGCTCTAGAAAATAACTGACACTGATCGATTCGCGAACTTAATTAATATATAATATAATAATTTAAGCATCTAGCGTGTTGTATTATACCTATTTTAGTCTAGTTTTAGATGACTAAGTTCACAATAACTATGAAATACCTACTATCACAAAGGGTCTATAATTCTTCTAAATAAAAATATTAATCTTACTAATATTATAAATAGAGGATGGATGGATGAAAGTGTATTACTTTTTCACGCAATAATTACTAAGAGGATCTGGATGAAATTTGGCTCTCCCATATAACCTGGATTAACACATAGGATACTTTTTATCCCGGCTGGACCCAATTCTGAAATCCATGCAGACGAAGTCGCGGGTAGAAGCTAGCATCTTATAAAAATACTGGCAGCATAAAACGACTTGCGCAGTAGTCGTTCAAAGTTTCAAACAATTCCTATATAAGCGTAGAAAATCGGCAAGATCAAGTTAAACGCGTGACCTTAAGTCGAGTAACGAGACGGGTGTTAGTATGAGAGGCGCGAGCGAGGGTTGAGGGCCCATTAGAACAATAGTAGCGCGCAAGAAGCGTGCGATCATAAAGTTACACCTACAATCAACGCGGAGCCGTAAGAATACCTGACCTGCCCCAACTTAGCGCCGGGAGTCTTCGACGACTTTCACAGGACTCTAGTATTTTTTTTGAATTAATTGACGTTACAGCGGTGCAAGCATGGTTCTTTTTGTCGACACGTTTGTCGATTTTAAACGTCAAATCTGACATAAAGTGTTGATAAAACGATAAAATTCAATACATAAAAACTTTTATCGAGTCGACAAGTTTGTCGAAAAGATCCATGCTCGGACGCCAGGTACATTTAAAACATAAAAGTTGTATTGTTATATATACAAAAAACAAAACTATTGTACTCTGATTCTGCTAAGTACCTAACCAAATAAAACACAAAGCAAATAAATCTTTCAGACTTTTTGCATGATTGTGAACACTTTTGCGAGTTTCATTTTTAATATATTTATCTTCAAGCTTTAAACAATACGGGAGAAAAGACAAATACAAATAAGATGACGAAGGGTACATGATTATGTCAGAGTCGGAATTTAAATTCTCATCAAGTACGATACATTTTTTTAGATTCAAATTAGCACAAATTCTTCACAAATATTTGGCAAGGATCCCAAATTCCCCGAGAATTTAACACGTGCACAAAAACGAGAATTATTAAGAAGGCTAAACTAATATACCAGTTATGCTTTTGGGTAACTAGTATTGTAATTTTTTAAACATCGAAATCGAAATATATTATAAACGTAAAAGTTTCTTGAAAACCTGTGTCCCAAAGGATTCTATGTGACACCATCGAATATGTGTAATAATCAAGAGCCCTTGAGCAGAATAATCAAAGACTTGTGTTAATTCATATAAATTAAAATGTTTCAAGTACTCTGTGGATTCGTTTTCTGTAAATCAAACAATTTGCAACTCAGAACATTACCGATGCGATGTTCGGTACCTTTAACCTTTTCGTTTACGACTCCTACTGGTTTACAAAGGGAGCCATAAAGGTTCTTCGTAACGCCCAGTTTGTGGTGTGTAAAAAGGGTGTGGAGCAATGCTTCTAAGGTATTCCCACGCATTCAGGCCGACACACGCGGATACGCCGGTTCCGATCACCGCCCGCACTAATTGAGTAGACGATGCTATGCGCGACTACCAAGGACGCGAAACCAAACAATGTCGGATACGAGATCATCTGGATTATTAGGTCTCAATTATAATATTACTGTGTATGACCACAGTAATATTAAAATTGACACCTAATGATCCACCATTAATTTTTTACTAAAACACAAATTATTTCAGATTTCCATAATGACTAGGGATAATATAATAGTAACTCATATATAATTATATTTTTTTAATACATGTTGAGGCCATGTAATGCCTATATTAATTCTATTTTTCAAAGAAACATTGAAAAAATAATAGACAAGAACGGGGCTTGAACCCGCGACCTTTGTCGTTCCGTGTCACAACTGCAAAGTGGTAACGCTGAGTTTAGTAAATCTGTAAATGATTACTAGATAAATATCACCAGGCGTCTCCTTAAGACGTATACAAAGAGGATTGAAAATTCAATAGGTTTGAACACGACAAGGTAGCTCAGTGGTAGAGTGATGACACGGAACGTCAAAGGTCGCGGGTTCAAGCCCCGTTCTCGTCTATTTTTTCAATGTTTCTTTGAAAAATAGAATTAATATAGGCATTACATGGCCTCAACATGTATTAAAAAAATATAATTATATATGATTTATAAAGGATTGGGATGTTGTTCGGCGATTTACAACTGCAAAGTGGTAACGCTGAGTTTAGTAAATCTGTAAATGATTACTAGATAAATATCACCAGGCGTCTCCTTAAGACGTATACAAAGAGGATTGAAAATTCAATAGGTTTGAACACGACAAGGTAGCTCAGTTGGTAGAGTGATGACACGGAACGTCAAAGGTCGCGGGTTCAAGCCCCGTTCTTGTCTATTATTTTTTCAATGTTTCTTTGAAAAATAGAAATAATAGTAACTTACAAAATAATTAAGTACCTACATAATGGGCAAAATAAGCGGGACGGGATAAATTAAGAGAAGTCAGTTTTTTTATGTCAACCTAATATTTAGATACAATTTTATTTGACGTCTCTAATTTTAATGGCTATCTAAAACTGATCCTACTAAAAATTTTCAAGATTTTGCTTTCAATGTGCCCAAAATTGAATTTGACCTCTCCTAATTCGTCCCGTCTTACTAATATAGTAACTGGTAGTAAAAGACAACAAAGTTCTAAATTTAGGTTAGGTGGGCTGGATTAGAATTGTTGATTATTAATTAAATATATACACCGGGACAACCTGGTCCCAGAAGTCGACGTCAAGCCAGAATCGGGTAACAGGTTAAGTCACAATAGTTATCAGAAGAAAAAAACTAAGTCACGTATTCTTTAAAATATAGGCATTTAAAAGAACATACGAGAAAATTACATCGTAATTTATCGACAGTATTTCCACTCCTATTACTACATATATTTACTTTTATAATTATTATCACTTTGCTCAGCCAAAGATCAGAATTAATAAAAAGTAATGTTTCTTTTTAAATACTTGCGTAACTTAGATTTTTTAAATATTTTTGTTATAACTATTATATTTCGCCTGTTACCCGATTCCGGCATGACGTCGAATTCTGCACCATTCTGTATATTATTTATGACATCGGGTTGGTTGGATCATGATAATATGAATAAAACACCAAAGTCTTCTTTTTTGTGTGCATGGATTTTAGAATGGATATGTCGACGTTTGTATCGTTCATTTGTTTAAAAAAAACTTGCAGAAATTATAAACCCGTGAAGTCAGGGCAATAAACTTACAACAACAATATTTGACCGCATCTAATATCATAATAAAGAGATGATTAGCTCACACCTTCAAAGCCTAACAGATCCTAGTTCCACACTTCCACAGTAACAATGTGTAGTTTCTTTAGCAAAAATATACTAGGTATGTGAAGCTATTTTCATGAAGGTGCAATATTCACGAAAAAATTTATGTCGTAAGGTTGAGATTTATCTTGTAAGAGCTAGATATCAGAATGCAGATCTAATAAAACCCTATACCAAAACGTCCAGTTTTTTCACAGTGTTAACTGTGAAATTAAAGTTTTATGATAAAAATAAAAACAGCATACATTTCCCTGATCATAAGTAACGAGACTGCAGCAATCGGTAAAACGTTACGTGGGCGACAATTATCCGATGTTATCGGTATCAGCTCCTCGCTTACATGATGTCGTTGATATTTCGCCAAAATACATTATTGCATACAAATGCAATATGATTCTTCCATATAAGGGAAAAGCTCCTCTGACCGCAAATTAACTAGGGAATTACAATCGGAAGGGTAATTGGATATAATATCATGTGTTCTTTTCAATCGGTTGGTTGAACACGTAACTAACATTATATATTATATAGGTTTAGCATTAAGGACGCCTTTACGAATCTGACCAAAACAAGGTGTTTTGCGGCGAAATGGAAAGAATATAAATGTAATCAATAATTACTACTTATAGATGAGTCCTTTATCTTCCAATGTTGGTGTATTTTTTGTTAAATATTATGTTTTTTAATATCATAAAAACGATTTTTTGATACCCTTTTCACACAAAATTAATGATATTGGGTGAGTTTCGGAATAAATATCTGAAATAATAACATGATTTTATTACTTAAAAAATTTTTTAGGCATGCTAATATGTTCAGCTCAAAACGGTGTTGAAAATATATACCAAAATTATTCAAATAGGCTCAGAAAAAAATAAAACGATTGTTAATTTTGTTCACAGATTTTTCTTTTACGTATGTTCCCTAATGGATTGCAATACGGAATGAAAACTCGGCACACCTAGCTCTACTCGTCTAGGAGTTCCAGGAGCAACCACCTAAGTACATCTTTAGGTCACTCCAGCAAGTTCTTACGTAAGATCTGACCATAACCAGCAAAATGCGCCCAAAGTCGGCAGACTTAGCTCTACTCGTCTAGGACTTCCAGGAGCAGCCACCGAAGTACATTTCCATGCAGGTTACTCCATTAACTCTAACCACTCTAAAGTATCAGACAGTGAAATAAAAGTAGTTATGTCTATCTACTTCAAACACATTACAAAAATATAAAGTGTTCGAAAACTAAAATTTCAAAGTATCAAGATTTGTTGATTGAACCCGCAACTATAAGTGCACGTGTGTGTTTGAGCCGTGTCAATGTAGTGGTGCGGTCGGTGCGATTCCATACCTATCATTTTTGCAAACACGTCCTTAAGTGAAGGTAAATCTGAAAACTCACCGCAATAAAAACCAAAGATAAACGCGACCCTCTTTAACAATACTTCCCTATTAGCTTAGGATATCTTAAAGCCAACGAAAACCGCAAAATATCGTTTAAAATAAGACCTTGTCCTGGAAGTAAACAGTGGTCAATTACGGTGGTAGCGCCCGACTCTATGGCGCGTTCAGAAACAATCGAAGCGGTGCGATGGGCGAGATACCAGCCGGTAATAACTCTAATGGCGAGATAAGACCGCCACTGCCGTGGATACATGCCGTACCGACCACACAAATGTATTCCAACATTGTGCGTACGCAAAATCCAGATGTGGTATAATATTTGTATTGAGCATGCGATTAAGAATTGATTATTATGTTTTAATTCCTGGAACTCATCTATTTCAGTTTATTTATACTACCCAATGTTTACCTAGAGTTGGACATGTAAGGGTTTGTATAATCATTCGCATTTAGAAATGGACTCCCCGATTTCATTTCAGATTTGGAATCATTTTCAAAATAGCAGGCGGTTAGGCTAAAGAATTTTATTTATTCTATGGTTCATATTGGCTTTGGAGCCCTAACAATTAACATTGAAGACTTTAGGAAACTCTTTATCTCTCTTATTCTACAGTACAGTTTAATCAATGATTATTGGTAATCGAATGTGATTTCCTACGTCCGTGTGGTATCGCGCTGAACAGCGCTGCGACCAGCGGGACCAGTTTACGCCGACAACCATGTAAACGATTTATTCCCGAGTCTCTCTCTTTTGCATTACCCGATCGGAAGCCAGGGCTGGATCACCGTCAACAACGCTCCGTATTGCAGGTGCTTTTATTGCATAAATTACCTACATTGAAATGTATATTCAATTATTATTAAATATCCTTCAATTCTTATTGTATTAAATTGAGAATGGATAAAAACGTGTGAATATTACTTCATATGATATCAAAACTATTCATCAAAGATCGCTTTCTATAGAAGATCGACTTCATGGTCATTTAAATGATGTCAACTAAAAGTCAGCCCTGTAAAAGCATGCAGTTGTCGCGGGGGCTTTATTAAACGACGATGCCATGGTAAGACGGCCGTTGGACCGGCTTATCCCGATTCCCGCTGCACCCCTCTCTATGTTCTCAATACGCAATTCTTGTTCAATACTTGTTTATTTATCTAATGGTATGAAAACAAGTTATGCGAAATGACAGCTATTAATATTCAGAGTGCGTATCTACGTACTGGATTTTTTTACTTAACTATGGGGAATCTGGTTAATCAAACTTAGATAGGTGCATAGCATAGCTAAAAAACATAAATTAATTTTAAACAAAAAATAAAAACCGCCTTCCAAAATCTACTACACTAAAAAGTTTAAAATAATATCAAAATTTGCTTATAATAAAATAATTTTAAAATAACAATATATAATAATAATCTGTTAATTTTGGAGTCGGTGCCTGTACTGGGAGAGGGTTATTGTTTTCCTCTTGTTAGTCACTTATGTTCCTTGTGCTGTGGTTATGTTACCGGCGTTTGTATCTGGTTGTAAACCCCACATACATCAGGCACCGACTTCAAAATTAACAGATTATTATTATATATTGTTATTTTAAAATTATTTTATTATAAGCAAATTTTGATATTATTTTAAACTTTTTAGTGTAGTAGATTTTGGAAGGCGGTTTTTATTTTTTGTTTAAAATTAATTTATTTTAGTCTTTTTAGTTTTAAGTCTAATATATATATTGTATAGGTCATATATAAGTTTGTATACTTCATAAATAAGTTAATTTAGTAATTTAATAATATGGGTAGGCCTTCGAAAGCCGCTAGGACTTAATAACTGCATCGGTGAAATGTTTGTGTACAACAGTGGACACTTCTGCCTACCCCATCGGGCAATACAGGCATGATGCTATGTATGTATTGAGTGGCATGAACTATACATGAACATGTGATTACAGAAATTGCGAGTGATTTGCTGTGATTTATTGAAGAATTCCATCGTCTAACTTCGAAGATCTTAATCAGATCTTCACTAAATTGAAATAGGACCACCTCTGGGGACTATTCTTTCAAACAAATATATCGACGGACATACATACAAAACAAGGTAGCTACTGTAAAACGTTGAGGAGTTCCCTTGACTGTCCTTCGTCTTCATCATCAGACCCCCAATGACAGTCACAACCTATCTAGGTGTAAAGTTCTCATCAATACAAATTAATGAAGCCCAAACACCAGGGAATTGTTGTAAATCGTTAAAGAGTTCTCTAGATCACCTTTCGGCTCCATCATCAGATCGACTCCAGACCTTCATTAAATAGTAGTGCTTTAAAATACTTAATGAAAAAATTAACAAATGCACGAGTCGCCCCTACGATTTTCGAAGGTTTCTCTCGATTTCTCGGGGATCCATCATCAGATCCTGGTTTCCTTATCATGGTACCACCGTTGGGATATCTTCTTTCCAACAAAAAAATAATTATCAAAATCGGTTCATAAACGACGAAGTTATCCCCGAACACACATAAAAAAAAAAAAAAAAAAAAAAAAAAAATATACGGTCGAATTGAGAAACCTCCTCCTTTTTTGGAAGTCGGTTAAAAAGTAAAATCTAAATTATCAGATTTTTAATAAAACCAAAATTTTATTAGCCATACACGGCACTGGAAAATCAATATAGAATAATTAACTCATATTTTTTCGATATTGATAAGAAAAACGATGAAGAATGTCCTTATAAATATTTAATAGGCGCATGAGGACGAGCCTGATTGAACGCGTTTATTATTAATACAACAGACCCCTATGAGGGTCAGAGAATTATTTATAAAGAGGCCGATTGAATATGAGTGTGCGGCGATGGTGCATATAATAGATGTGTTCGAGCCGAGTGCAGCACGTGACGAGCTGTACGTCAGCTCGTCACCAAACTAACAATCGGTATTAATTTATCATTCTAGTTTTATTCAAAACATTACACGATGGCAATAATTTATAATTAAGTACTTAGCTATAAAGCCAATACCATAATCGTTCGTGAATGTACCGTAAAAATAAAAGGTTATGTTGTCTGTGTCAATAAGTCTATTAGGTTTATTAATTAATAGCAGCATGAAGGTTAAGTTGTTTTTTTAAAAGCTATCAGATAATGCGTTATTTGTTATTAAACAACACCTACACATAAAAAGCTGCGTCAAATGATTATAGTCAATATAAACTTTCGGTTAATTGTTCAGTCAATAGTGCTTATTGCTCGCTATCATATATCATATATATATATATATCCAGTGCACTTGGTGGGAAGTGGGATAATAACGAGTTCGTCTACATATCATGGAACAGACAGGGATACAACCGGTTCAAATAGCAATTGCAGCAAATCAATCCCATATATAATGGATCGAGTATAGCAAGCGTCTGTTGGTCGTTAACTGCGATATCTGCGCATCGATTAAGAGCCAACCAAACTTACTTCACATGCCATTGCGCACTTTTTGCGGATATCACCAAAAGCCGGTGGTTGCGCGGCGACAAAGGTGTCCAACCGGTTTACGTTACCGCCGCCTCCCGCCATCGTCATAAGCGCGTCTGCAAATTCAACACTCGTCAAATACCACAAAATGCAATACAGCCGCTATGTCGTTTCAGCATTAAAGCCAGCATCCTTCGACAAATTGTCGCGAATTAGTGTTCATCATCATCATGTTGGATTTCCTATACTTTTATACGAATTCCAGATATATTATCTACCTATTATTGCTTGAAATTAACATTATATGATCCTAGCCTATATAGCTGAATATTTATTAGGTTCCATAGCTATTGTTGCGAAATTACTATAATTTTGGAATAGGTAGTAAGACACTGGTCCTTTCCGAAACTTAGAACGTGTAAATCCAATGTGTATAAAAAACAGTTTTGTTATGCATTATGACGGCCTAGAACTTTCTGGGTTGTACTTAATTGTATCAACAACATTAGATGAGCTTAATAGGTAGATAGTGATTCGATAAAACTGAAAAAGACGTGCAATAGCAAGAATACACACTTGAATAAACTGCATTGAATCATCGCTTACATTAGATGAAACTGTATGCGTTGCGTAATCGGTCATTAAAGCAGATCGTTATAATAACGACGGGACCGCTCTCAATGACAAACAACGACTCCATCGAACAAAAGAATATTGAAGTACTTATGTATAATAAAGACTCGCCATGTACTGGAACGTAACGCAACGAGTTGCGCACCTAAACATCTATGGCGTGGCAATCAGCAGACCTAGTTTGCTAAATTAGTTAGAAATTATTGAAACTTTCAGTTGCATAGCTATTTATTAAGACTGTAAAACTTAACTTTAACTTTCGTAAAAATGAGACTATTGACAGTCTTCCTTTCTCCAGAAATATCACCAGGTGCACAGCGATAAAGGAAATATTATGTAAATTCTTCGATGGGTACCGTAATCTCGTTAAACCCATTAGATAGGTAAGATAAAATCAAGCAGGGCTTTAACGGCGAACGACATCAATCAGGATTGCCTTCACTCATAGTAACTACTTATAATTTGATACTGGTTTTACATTGGCGGTGGCACGTTATAAGACTGATTGTGTATTTTAAACGTTAAAATAGTTTACTAAAATTCAAATTTGATAGTGTCATTTATTACTGTGTTGACCTTGATCACGGTCAGTAAGATTTTTTATCGCATATATTTTAAATAAAGATCAGAAAGATAGGTAGCGAATGAATTTTTGAGCACGGTAAATGAATTCGTATTATGTATTTGCATAATACTTTGAATGAAAGAGTTTCCAATGTTTAATTAGGTAATAGATTTATTGGCAAACTAGATTTTTAAGTATGTATCAAGATCATTACTATTAATAAGAATACGAGCAACATTTAAATTATTACCGGTAATAGAACTATTAAAAGTACATTACTTTCATAGTATTTAATTCTGTAAATCGTCTGCAATTGGAACTCTTATCTCTGATAAACACGGCAACTTATAGTATGTTGATGTGAGTGCATTCCACAGTACCTAAAGTATGCGAAGTGGTCACGCTCGGTCGCTCACAATTTCACGGTCAAATAGACCGAAGTTTGATTTGTCTATTACTTGGCACTTCATTGCATCTATTTGAACACCAGTTCAACGAACAGAAACTAAATTTAATGTTAAATCTCAGTCAATCTAATAAAATAAGTAATTATACATTTTAAGAAAGCTTTGTAATATAGATTTAATAAATACTATGATTCAAATTATAGATTTCGTACAAATTTTGCTTACGAAGAAAACATAATGTCAGGTTAGGGGAAATATGCAATAAAGAAACATCTTTAGACTTTAGGACAGCTTTAAATTTTATCGAATATTTTTAATACCTTATTTAATATTTAGATTGGACACTAGATATAAATATGAAGGATCAGCAATAAATTCATAAGTCCCCCCCCCCCCCCCCCCTCCTCGTCAAGCCAAATATATTCATAGCTACGGCCGTGTAATTAAATTGATGCCATAATAAGAGCTACTTTGGCGCATTTCCTTTAAGATGATCATTCGTAAAGCATCATCATAGAATTTTTCTGATCATTCTGTAGCATGAATCGAGTAGATATACTATGTATTAAAATTCGTACTTTAAAGTGTATAGTTAGAAAATGAATTAGGTAGGTCAGGTAGGTTCTTAGATATACTATGTATTAAAATTCGTACTTTAAAGTGTATAGTTAGAAAATTAATTAGGTAGGTCAGGTAGGTTCTTTCTTCTAATTCTTCAAAGGGAACAAACTGGACAATCCGAGTCAGTTAGCACTAAAGAAAATATCCAAATTCACAAATTATCTATCAGACATGACGTTAACTAGATCTTGTGCATGTATAATGCTAACATGTGAATTACAAGAAGCGTTAATAGGCGACGTGAGCTGTGAGTAACACGTGTGTTCTGTTATTATCGATGCGCTCGAGTGCTTTGTGTCTGGAAGTGTTCATGTGGAACTAGGATAGAGCACCTGGCAATCATGTTGGTCGTGGTACGAGCTGACGAGTTGGCTGACGTACTCCCAGACTTCTCCAGGCGCCGTCCAAGCCGACGTCGCGTTCGCCGCGTGCCGCATCATGCCCGCATTACGCGCCACCACCTAATCTAGTACACTAAAGTACTAATCCAATCTTGTGAGCACTTCACTCGCACAAACACTGTCCGTAACGCACTAGTTAGTGTTACGCGGGCGGTTAGTTCTCGCTGCTCACGTCCACTAGCGTTGACGAGCTATTTATATTGTTTTATCCTCAATCACGCGCAACTAGGTCGCGATCTACATCACACACGCTGAAACAGATTTACGTCGGCACGAATCTTAGCATACCTCACTGTAAACAATTACCAATAATAACTTTCTTGCATGCTCTTGGGATTAAACCAATAAAACCATTTATAACAGGCTTTCAAAAAAGAATGAGTCCCCTAACAAAATATTGAGGTCAGATCGTGGGAGTACCTGTGGGATAAGGCAGTGGAATTATTTCACCGTACAACATAACACCTAAATATTCGCATTAAGTGTTTAGCTATTGTCTTCGGCGCTGACAGCTTGTATGCTGGGTAAATAAAAAAAACAAATTACTCAGTTAAAAATAAATGACCATTAAATCAATATTAAATTAATGTAATCTAATATATAAAATTCTCGTGTCACAGTTTTCGTTGCCATACTCCTCCAAAACGGCTTGACCGATTTTGATGAATTTTTTTGTGCTTATCCGGTATCTATGAGAATCGGCCAACATCTATTTTTCATCCCCCTAAATGTTAGGGGTAGTCCACCCCAATTTTTTTTATTTATATGGCAAAACAACGTTTGCCGGGTCAGCTAGTATTGATATAAATATTTAACTACACTACGAACTCGATCTATTTTCATATACCAGACCATAAATTGTTTATTATGAATACTGCCTGTATTCATAATAAACAATTTATGGTCCAAAATTACATATGCAACGATAATATCATCATTGCACCGATGCGCGCAATCACGGAACGAATTCATCGGCGACGCGCCAGCCGGTGATAACGCGTGACCTTGGGCTACGCTAAACGTTTGATAAGGGAAATTCGGCGACCGCCCCCGCGACCGTCACCACGCCGCTCTCAGCCCCTTATCGCACGCAGTGTTTGTTTTTCATGAAAATAGTGTCGCGGCCCAAATTATAATACGGTGACATGATCACGAATTAATGAACTGATACTTAGTGATAAGAAATGTTAAAGATGATTCCTAATGCACAACAATGCAAACATTTTAATTGGGAGCTTAAGCAATCGTATTTTTTTTTACTTATCGTTTTATCGTCTAGTTACTGATATTTACAAAAAAAAAGTTAATCCCAAGAACATCCAAGTATTATCCAACCAACCCCAAGGGTTACCACATTCACACCAGAGTTCAATCTCGAATACACTTCAATTATTTTAAATTTATAACCGTAATATTTATTTTATGAACACTTGTTTCACACTAAGGCACATGATCACATCAGCCAATCAATTGAAGAAGGCATCGCGCGTGTGTACACATAATATGACGGCTGTGTGCGGCATGCACGCGTTTGAAGCACCGCGTACGCAAGAGGTCGGAAACTCGGAACGCGCGCGCGCGTCTCGCCGCGAGCCAGCTAATGACCGGCATAGCGCGTATTCGCGACCCCCACTCCGCCACCGTACGTGCTATCAAACCAGTTTATGTGAAAAATTTTAATTCCTTAGCGCGGGTGACGACCGGTCGCGCTTTCCTCGCAAGGCCCGGACTCCCCCGACCACGAGGAAAAAGCGCAGCGCCCCCGGGGGCGAGCCGGAAGTGCACCGCGGACGGCACGCGAACCAAGCGCACCCACCGCTTTAATTAAATGCTGCACGCTGCACACCTACCCCTTCGTAACGACACTACCCCTACCGTACCGCCTACCGTTTCTATTACTATAACAAAAATCTTTTTTTTTTGTTACACTCTAAATGATAGAAAACAAACAGTTCTATGTCAGCATTTTTTTTTATGTCAAGATTAACCACCTATTAACAGATAAGTGAATTGAAATATACCTTTTGAATTAAACATTTTGAACCTTGCTATTCTGTACCTAAGCAAAGTATCAATAGTCGTCAAACAACACTAGTGAAATTAACAGTTCCTGTATGGTCGATAGGCTAGCGGCAATGATAAGCAGTAGAAATTAACTCGGTCACGAGTGAATAACCGCTTTACAGACGCAGTATCATGATGTAGACATCGATCTAGATACTTTCACGCATCCATCGCATCACAATGATGCACTAGTACGCTGAAAAATAATTAGTTCTCAACTTAATATGCACAGATCGCAATATGCACATATATCAATAACAGACTTAAAATAAGAAATTGTCATAAAAGTATACTACCGCTTCAAAACAATCTATCGTTCAGTTCATACCAGTTTATACTTTAAAATTACCTGCAAATTGCAACCGACTTATTAACATCAAATTCATGCCGAATATCAGAAAACAACAACTAACAACGACACCGACGAAATTATTAATAGATTATCATAAGGTTTCTCGTTCCCAAACTCAAAATGTCACAATAAAATTACCAAATCTATTGTCTCACACTGCATCGGAAGTAGACGAATTTTATAATTTCTCATACGTAATTCAACTGGCTATTAAAATACAAATAATAAGATCTCATAGCACATCTGTGTCAGCGAAGTAATAATAAGGGGAAATCTTGCTCAAGCCACTGGGACCTTCTGATACACAGAAAATAATGTGGTAAACAAGAATAATACAAAGTTAAGAAAAAACTAGACCAGATTAACGCGCCACAAAGGGTTCCTTTTGATTTCAATAGTAATTCATCCATACAAACGTCCCCTCATGAAACTTATTCACCTCTGCGGAACCCCTTGTCATACAAACAAGTTAAACAGTTACCAGCAATCTCTTCAAGTTCTTTCATACGGGTTATTTATAAATGCCGTTTATAGATAATCGTTTTTCAATTTATTCTATATATTATTCATTATATTAATTCGTTGTTAATCGCAAGATTCTGATTTAGCAGTACCTAACGCTAATGGTACTACAAAATTATCTCATCAAGTCCAATTGAATTATATTGTATGTGACTTGCAAGTTACTCGGAACAGTCGGAATATAATCATGACCCTAAAAAGCACGGCGTCCATTTTCAGTCTAGTATCATACATATTATTATTTCTGTATCTCACTCGATACATACCTAGTACTTGGAAAACAATTATTGAAAATATTCAGTCTGGAATTATGCTTTTTGAAACCGCATAAGTTTACGTGAACTTAGAACAGTTTTTTGTAAATTCTTCTTACAGGGACCATAAGTGTTACCGTAGGGTAACACTTTATTAGGATATGAATACTGCAATAATATTTATTCTGCAATTTACCTTGCAGATAAAATAAAAACGGCCGATATATCAACTTCCGAAATTATTCCATCGGACGCGTCGCAATGGCAGCGGCAAGGCCCTTCATGGAGGAGCAAAGAAATTCGAAGAAAGTAGTTTTTATGTATTGGGTGGGTAATTAGATAATAAATCAGTCTGCGTTGAACTGTCTTGTTTCATTGACGTATACACATCACTGGCGGCAAAGATTTGTAAGTGTGCAAATATATCCTAAAATCATGCCTATTGGAAGTATCGAATCCCTTAGTTTAGGAAATACCATCTGGGATGCTTATGTACGAAGAGTGAATCAGTTTATTACCTTGAACAATATTGTCAATTCGTTGAAAGTAGCCACGTTTGTGACGGTGGTAGGCGCGGAGTGTTATGAATTAATGTGTGATTTATGTGCTCCAAACACACCAGAATCAAAATCTTACGAACAGCTAGTGGCATTGGTGAAAGAACACTTGGAACCAGATAGGTCGGAAATAGCCGAGAGGCATATTTTTCGGCAAAGAATTCAACGGCAAGGTGAAAATATTCGCGAATACTTTCAACCAATTAAACATTTAGCAAAGACTTGCAATTTTTGTGCGTGCTTAGAAGTTTGTTTGCGAGATCAATTTGTTTCGGCGTCGGTCAATGAAGACATTAGGTCAAGGATCTTCGCAGAGCGAGGTATAGACTACAAGCGCTGGAGGCGGCGGAGCGACATGCGGCTACGTGACGGCTCTGTATTTTGACCCGCACTACTATTTTATGTTTATTCCTAGTATTTATGTTGTGAAAGTCACTGTTGATACTGAAAGATTTTAATTTTTTTCGGACGTACATAATATTCTCGATAATGTATAGTGAGGGCAGTGTAAGTATATTAATTTCTTTAAAAAAGTCTCTTAAGGATTCACGAGGACCCATGTCATAGATTGCCCGAACTGCCCTTTTCTGTAGAATGAAGATAGATTCTACCTCAGCTGCCGATCCCCACAACAGAATGCCATAAGACATAATGCTATGAAAATATGCAAAGTAAACTAGTCTAGCTGTTGCTATGTCTGTGAGCTGTCTAATTTTTTTAACTGCAAATGCAGCTGAGCTTAATCTACTAGAAAGAGCTGAGATATGAGGACTCCACTGCAGCTTCGAATCAATAGTAATACCTAGAAAAACGGCTTCTGAAATTGGTTGGAGTTTGTTACCATCAAGAATTAAATTTGATTCTACTTGGGTAACATTAGGTAAAGAAATTTTTTAAACATTTTGTTTTACTTGAATTAAGTAGCAGATTATTAGCGGCAAACCATTTAGATAGGGACTTTAGGCTTTCATTCACCGTTAAGAGCTCACGGTCTTTCCTGTTAATTTTAAAAATAAGGGAGGTATCGTCTGCAAACAATATGATATCAGATAATTCAGACATCATATAAGGAAGATCATTAATGTATGCCAAAAATAAAAAAGGGCCTAGAATAGAACCCTGAAGTACACCCAATTCAACCAAGGACCCAGATGACGTCACATCAATAACGCCTACTTTTTGCAGTCTTCTAGAGAGATAGGACAATACAAGCTCACTAGATTGACCTCGTATTCCATAATGATTTAATTTACGGATGAGCGTATTGTGATCAACGCAGTCAAAAGCCTTTGAAAGATCACAGAAGATGCCAATAGCATCATGAGAATCTTCCCAAGCCTCCAGAATATAAGATATTAAATCAGTACCTGCGTCTGTTGTTGATCTACCTTTCGTGAACCCGAACTGCCGATTATGAAAAATCATATGTTTATTAAAATGTGACATAAGTTGATCAAGCATTACCTTTTCAAATTTTACTTAAAGAAGGAAGAACGGAAACTGGCCTGTAATTTGATGGATCATTTTTGCATCCAGATTTGAAAATTGGAATAACTTTGCTATGTTTCATTAAATCTGGGAACGTGCCGCAATTAATGCAACTGAAAAAGTCCTGCAAGAATCGGAGCGATATCGTCAATAATTGAGTGACTTACTTTGACAGATACCCCCCCATAAGTCCTCCGTTGTTTTAATATTCAAACTGTTAAAAGACTTTTTATTGTATTTCCAGTTATAGGACAAAATTTAAAATTAGGGATATCCGTATTAAAGACTTGTTTTAAAATTGATTCCGCTAGTAGTGGCGACGAGTCAAGGGACTTGGTAACCTCAATAGGATCTCTCGCTTCCGACTGTGATCACACACATGGTTGGGAGTGAGAACGCATGGAGAGCCGTCGCCACCTTTTGTGAGGAGGTGATGCTTGCGAAGGAGGCGGCGGAAAGGGAGAGAGAGAGGAGAATTCGTCCCACCCCTGCCGCAGAAGACGCACCAGGCGTCGGAGGGCGCTCAATGATCTCCGGCCACCGTGAGCTGTGGTCTGCGGGTGACGAACTTGGGTACTTCGTTGCCCGAGCAGTGCCCAGGCAACACAGGCAGGCAGGCCAACTGTGGCCGACCTATACAGGCGACGGGGTGACGAGCCAAAACCTGCCGGGGTTGCGGTGAATAGAGTCGCGATCCCAGGACCCCGGTATAGGTTAGAGTAGGACCGGTGTGGTTTTTAGTCGGTAGGGGTCCGGCACAACGTCCATGATGGATTTTCCACAATAGAAAAAAAAAAGGAAATGGGAATACAACGGTAGAAGCCGAGATGTCATGCGGTGTTACACAACGGTCAGTGCTGGGCCCACTTCTATGGAGCCTCGGGTACGACTACATCAACGCTTGTTCCCAATCTGGGGGGCCTGAGCACCGCCTAGTTGGGGATAGTGGGATCAGTGGCCTTGTACGGCGCCCCGTGCGGCCGAGAACCGCAAAAGGCAATGGTCATGAGAGATCTCTCCCTTTTCACAGCTTGCTTCTGTGACATTACTGTTTCGTAGAAGGAAATCACCGTGTCCCAGATTTCTGCACTACCGATCATTGCACAAACCAGCGACAGGCCATCTCCCACTTCCAAAATGCGGCACTCAGACAGTGTATGCAGCACCGTGTTCTCCCGACAGTGGGCGCAGTGATGACAACAAAGAGATTAAGTACCTACCATAGAGGGGCATTTCGAATATTTTCATACAATTACTTTCGAGCCAGGCGTCAGTAAAGCCATCTAGCTTTAAATAGCAAAACCACTTATTAAAAAACTGTAATATTTTTTTTGTAATCAAGTTTAAATAATGAGAACAAACATGACAAAGATACATATGTCGCAGATGGATTGTAGAATAAGCTGTTTGACAAAACTGCTAGCTGATTTACAAAACAGTACTGTTATGAAAAACAGCTGAACGACGTTTAGCGGTTTTACATAATTAATGAACTATAACACGCAGAATTGAATGAACGTTTTGCGTTTACCAACGCCGCGGGTCAACGATCAGAGATTAAGTAAAGTTCGACTGTCCTGTTGGTCTAGTGGTTAGTAGCCCTGACTGCTATGCCGGAGGTCGTGGGTTCGATTCCCACCCAGGACAAATGTTTGTGTGATGAGCACGATCATTTGTTCTGTGTCTGGGTGTAATTTATCTATAATATGTATGCATCTAGAAATATATAAGTATGTTTATCAGTTGTCTAGTACTCATAACACAAGCTCTGCTTAGCTTGAGACTAGACGGCGTTGTGTGATAGTTGTGGAATATTATATTATTATATTATAAGTAAAACAGTGTGAAATGAACTGTCAGATTGTTGATTTTAGTTCGAAATTTTGTCGCATATGGCCCTGTATGTCTTAACAATAATAACCTAACTTAATTTTACTTGTCAATAGCAAAAAAATTATGAAAATTTTTAATGACGTAAATACTAAACCACTTTAATAGTCGACAATATATCGGGATTATGAAAGAAAATAAACGAAATAGATCCATGAGCGAACGAAGCGAGCTCGGGAGTTTCGTATATCCCGACACGGACAGGTTAGGTTCGAAGAGGATGACGGGGGATTTATTTTTCAAAATTATTCCAATCCTTTTCGAGTATTTGCTAGACTATCGCACGGTAATTACTTTGTTTGTATACTAGCTGTGCCCCGCGGATTCACCCGCGTTAATTTGAGGGAAAAAAAACTACTAAAATATATTCCACCAGCGCCCTCCCCCCTCATGACTGCGCCTAGCACATCATAAATGCGCCTGCCTCGTTGGGTCTAGTGGTCCCAAACACGACTGTAGAGCATGAGGTCCCGGGTTCGATTCCCGGGTCGGCCAGTGTTATTGAGTTTTTCTGTTAGACATTGTCAGTAGCATTGTCAGTAGTAGCCCGGACTTTGGAATTCTACCTGGTAGATGGCAATAGGCCACGCCACCTATTACATGGGACTTAATAACAGCATTGGTTAAATGTGGGTGTACGGCTGTGTACACCTCTGCCTACCCCTTCGGGGAATACAAGCGTGATGCTATGTTGTTATAAATGCGCGCATGGTACTTGATCATTATTTTGTTGCAGTTATTTTAAAACTATGATTCTTCCTAAGATATTCATTGAAATCAAATAATGTCGGGCAATTTATTTGGATAAGATGAAGACTAAGATCATGTTTATAAAAACACCTTCGCAAATAATGTATTATTTTAGAACCAATTTGATAACCAGAAAAAAGGTTATAGTGAGTCAACCTTAGAAGATAGCCATATGCTGTCGCGGACTTTTTTTATGAACTTATAACGGGAAACAATTCTATCATACATGATTTTTGTGTAACTTCGTTTACGCAGCGCACGCAACGGATGTTCTCAAAAGGAATATTTTTTTCCCGTTTTTGCAAAATTTTTCATTGATGCTCCGCTCGTATTGGTCGTAGCGTGATGTTATATAGCATATGTAACCCGGGGATAGTGTAGCTTCCTAACGGTGAAAGAATTTTACAAATCGGTCCAGTAGTTTCGGAGCCTATTCAATGCAAACAAACAATCAAATCTTTCCGCTTTATAATAATTTATAGATTATAGATTAGTATAGAAGTATAGATACAGGTGTCCCAAAAATCAACGTCAAGGCGGAAACGGGAAATTTTCACAAGACTTAAAGATCATCACAGGTGTCAGGTTTTCCGATTTATATTTTGCTACTTATATTTGAAAAGGACCAAGACATTTATTTATATTTTTCTGATAACTGTCACGACTTTGCCTACCACTAGTTTCTGAAATGACGTTCATTACTCGGACACCTGTATAATTATAAAAATCAATTGCCGTACGTTAGTATCGCAAAACCTCGAAAATTACTTGAACAATTTCGATAATTTTTTTGTCTTTGACAAATTGGACCCGATAAGTGGCGCTGCATCCTTAATATTAGCAAAAATACGCAAAGATCTTCACACAGGAAATTCAGAAAAACTATATTAGACGCATTGACCTACGCTCCATGTGGCACCTGCCCATGTAGCACGACTTGAGGACATAAGATGGTCGGTTCTGACGCAGACAAACAAAACAGAAGTTGACAACTTCTCAAGATGGCAACACGACGCAAAAAGACAACTACACAGACTGACAACTTTGAATAATGACAACTTCTCAAAAAGGTCATCTTCGTAGAACGTCTACTTCGTAAAGTTAACATTTTAAGAAGTTGGCATTCTTCTGCGTCAGAACCAGATGGACCATAGAAGCAACTACATGGCCAAGTCCACCAGGCAAGCGTGGCAGGGCAGACCTCACACGATGGGAGGATGATATAAAGAAAATTGTTGGAACAAAGTGGATGGAAATGGCAAATAATATGTAGAAATAGTAATCTTTGGAAGATGCCTTCACCTGAGAGAGGTCCATGTACAATAGATAGAAAAAAAAAACAATAATATATTAATAATAAATAAAAATAAGTAATTTATTCAATTTTAATTTAAAAATTTATCGATTTATGTAATTGCCTTGCTTATGCATGGTATAAAAGGCTTTTCTATTTTCCTAAGTGGCGCTGCAATCAAGTTCAGGTCAGAACAACGACTGCCCATTAGTCTTTTCATTAAGTTAATAATATGTGTAAAAGTGATCCACAATCCACAAACCTTCATTTGTGATGACAATTAGTGAAAAAATTCAAAAGCAGTGATGTAAGATTCTGGCAAATTCTATCCTAATAATGTACATATCGAGATCTTGTTATGTCTGTCATAACTGAATAAATCCAATAACCGAATTATTTCATTTCTTTATAGAAAAATAAACCCAAGAAAAGTTTTATAGATATGCAGAAGGCGGAGTTTCCAATTTTTTTATTTTGGCATTGTTAATATGCAAATCCTAGCCTACAGATCTAGAGGTTAGTAACCTAGTTTAGACCTAGGTTTTGACGATCATCAGTCAGTGAGTCGGCCACAAAATCGACGTATTTCAGATGTGAATAATTATGAAATCATAAAAGCTTAGATAATTGATACTTGGTGAGTTTGTTTAATGAAATGAAATGTAAGTTTTCTGGCATTATCCAGACCGAAGCTATGACGATTCGAAAATACGAAAATACGCTTTCAGAAAAGATAGGTAGTGCCCCGCTTCCTTAGGCTCGTCTTGGCACTACCATGATCCCAGATTAAATTCTAATGTACTACAAGCTTTCTAGTGTTTTTAGATCTAAATGGGAAAGAGTTGAGATCTTTATAGAAGTCAAGTTCAATTGCACTTTCTCAAATGATACTTGCTATGAAAATGATTAAATAAATTTTATTGCTTGACAAATTTTAATATAAATATTTACATTTTAATTAAAATTTTTATGCAGATGACTTAACTGATTGACATTACTAATCATTCCATACAACATAAAATATGCAAAGTTATAAAATGTATTTAATCTTTTTCATAGCAAGTATCATTTGAGAAAGTGCTTACTTAAGTCCATTGAATGCATATACCTACACTATATCTTGCCTGTATTGTTGATTGTAGGATTTTTCCTTCGGCACTTGGAATCCACCCCTGAGTACAGCAGCCATGTCATGGTGACACCACAATGGAATTCAGTCAACCACTTGTTAACCATTGTAATTGGTTGTGCAGAGTCCCCATAATATTTATCAAACATTTCCTGGTTTCGGTGATGGGTATTTTATGCAAAAAATAACACTTAATCAGCACACGAATTTCACTTTCTTCCAATTTCGTACAAATTCACGAGGTTGTCTGCTATCAATGGCTGTCATACACAAACGTAATGACTAAGCTTGCTTAAATTTTGCTGATGGCAGTTGACGGCAGCAGAGTTGCCTTAAAGTTACTGTATGAGAAATTCAAAAAGTCACTGACTTATCAAACTGTCGTCGTATTTCAGGATATCTTTCGCAGAATGGACGCAAAATGATGAGGGTAAGATTTTAGTTAATTCTATACCGCTAATTATTTACCGTAACTTTAGTAGCAAGTATCATCAAAGGCTGACAAGTCTCTCCAAGGAGGCCTCATGCTCTTCAGACCCGGTGGATCCGCTTCGACCTTCAGGTCTGTATACCACCAACACCGCCTAGTTGCCCGCGTCCGTAGGAGTGCACCTTTAAAAAGGAATCCTTACACGTGGCCCCTGGGTGGTGCAAATCAGGCAATACAACTTTGGTGGGAGGCTTCGGACGCGGCTGGTTACCAACAACCGGACGAAACCATGCCATGAAGCGACCTAGTCGTGTTTTGGGATGTAGTCCGGTGCAACCGTTGTGGGAGACGGGTCTGGGCAGTTGCATCAACTCCCCAACTGTCATTCTCCCAAAATCTATCCACTCTACTTAGAGTGAATATATTTCTTCTGGATCTACGTGCTCCATTCTCGGCCACACCGTCGCTTACCATCTGCGAGTTGATGGCCAAACGTAGATCCAATTTTGATAAAAAAAAAAAATGGAAAGATATGTATCAAAGGGCCCTCAATGCCTTGTGCACAGAAACAGCCTCACTGATATCAATGGATATCACGCAAATTGAAAACCTAAAGTAGAGAGAAGTAGCAATTTTCGTCTGACGACATTAATACCTCGAAACAGGCTATAACAGCCTCCGATAGACAACTTCCGATTCTAACTATCATTGTCTATTGAATTATATGTATGCAAAATCAGAGTTAAAAAGAGGTTCATGATTGAGTTTTCTCGACATTTTGAGTGTTATCATAAAAATAACAAATAATATGTGCTAAAAACGCCACTGTCATTCTATGGATGCCACTTACTACTAGTATTACTACTGCTTATATTTAAGTGTGTACTGTTTCCATAACTGTAGAGAAGAACTTCTTATAATAATTTTTACTATGAGATCATACCACTGCACCATTAATTTTAAAAGTATTGTAAAGAAAAGTAATGTGGTAAATACATATGTGCAAATGCGAGGTGATGTAAGTAGATTGACGCTAAACTAACAGAAGACAGTAAGATCCCTATTTTTATTGACTATGAATATGACCTTACTTAGTTATGATCATAATATCTAGAATTCTTTTTGTCGTCCATATTTAATATTAGAGAATCAAACAACAGCTAAATAAGGTTATTAAGCGACAAGAATGAGCAAGAATGTATAGAGATAACTACTACAGAATATACAACATGTTTCTTTAATCTTACCTGAATCTGCTGTACAATATTACGGACTGCCAATTGTACTGTTCTTATGTTTAAATGTATATCTTTCTTTGTTTTCCCTCTTGATATGTAACAAATTATAATCTATCTTTCTACATTTAGAATATGGTTTATTTTGGCTAACTCAATTACTATTAATCTGTTTACTTTTGAACATACAAAATTGTATGTGATAAGAATAATATTTCTATTTTGTCTGGAATTAGTTATAGAGAAATCTATTCTAAACTTACCTTTGTTCGGGGACGCCCTCTTCCCCTCTTCAAAGTTCCATCATGTGTAGTCTCCTCATTTTTATTCTTCTTTACACTGCTGGTCTTTAAAGTCAACGGTTTCTCTTTGCTATTAATTTTTGCCCCATTATCCTTGATTTCACACAGTTTTCTTCCCTCTTCACTATCAGCCCTGTTCGTATTTTTCAATTTTGATGGTGTCTTAACTGTGCATTTTGATGGTAATGATTTAGAAACAGCTTTAAGTGGCAAATCATCATCACTAGAAGAATCTGATGAGCATTTACTACAGGATTCCGAGCTTGAAGTGGTGTCAGAGAGCTGAGATTTATTTTTTGCTGCTGTTCTATCTTTACTTTGACTTTTGTTACTTGTCAATTTCTTTTTTACTGAAGGTTTACTGGTCCGATTTGGTGATACTTTCCTTGGTGGTATAGCAGCAATTTTGAGTTTCAATCCTGTATCACATGAAGTTACAGAGAAGTGTGCCTTACGGGAAGCACTCTGCTTAACATCAGTACACTCCCACTCACTCCTTGATGAATCACTAGAACTACTGTTCTGTAATAGAAAAGATTTTTTTATAAATACATTAAAAATAATTATCTTTTATGAGCTGACTACTGCTGTTATAGGACTGTTAGGAACTATTTACTTTAAAATTTAAAGGTACTATAGGCTGTACTCATATTATTGGGCAACAAACAACCTTACAATTACATTACTATTACATAACATGACATCTCTAATCTGCTCCAGCAACAAGCAGCTGCAATAAGAATAGGTGTATTGTCTAATGTCAGAAATTTTGATGATTGATTATCTAATTTATGTCACACACTGGTCTACACTTTTGCCCTCAAAGCCACATCTAAATTAAAAGACAAATTTTATATGGACTTAAGTTAGTACAAAGGAATAAAATAGTGGTGCTAATGGCATGAACAATTATTTGTTTTCTATAGATCAGTAACATTCAAAAAGTTCAAAATGAGACTATTGTTTTTCAAACTTACATCTTGTTTGAACTAAAAAGGGTTTATCAAACCTTCCTCATGTGTATTGTTAATGAATAGCATATTAAATAGTTATTTTCAAATAAAGAGTTAAGACCAATAAAATGATTTTTACTCAAGAAAATAAATATGATTACTAACTAGAAGTGAAATTTAGTCTAATATTAAATAATGTTGATAGAATTATATGTACAAACCTCAGAGTCACTATTTGAGTCTGAATCACCACTTGAATCATGAGTTTTTGGCAACTCTGTGCCCATTCTGAAAAAAAAGAGTTTTATTTACATACAACAAAAAAGCATTTTAATATTTTTTTACAATAATGTATAAAAACAATGTTAATAATAGTATAGTGCAATCTAATGATTTACATTGATAATGCTAAGTGTATGTAGCAGTGTATAAATAAGTAAGTTTGATTTCACTATATTTATATGCGTTATACGAAAACAGTTTTTACTGTAATATAAACTGTAAACAAAGTAAATAATAACTAGTAATGACGCTATAATGCGGGTCCAAATGGTTAAAGTATGTAGGTACTTACTTCAAGGTTGGTCAAGATGTTTCCAAATACAATAGTGTAATTGTCTTCATTTCAATCGCAAATCACCCTTATTATAATAATAATCTGAAATTCAATATTGAAATGAATGACAACATGAATGAAACAGTGATTGCAAAGCGTTATTTAGAGAAATATCATATTTTCACTATACATAATTTGTTGAAATGACAGATCTGACGACACTCGTAAGACCAGTTTATTCACGATGAAACTTGGTGATGTTGTACAACGTAGTCAAGAAATATTACAAAAATAAAAATACGTAATTACTTAAAAGGCAGACTTATTTTAACGAGATAAATCTATAATAGCCGGGCATAACGGTCTTTTAGGACATTGGCGCCAAATAAGTGCATACGTTTACATTCGTAAATGCATTAAAATGCCTGTTATTGATAGTTGCACTACGTTAATTTGGTTTTCGTGATATAATAAATTCCATAGTATACTAACCACATCAGAAAACTTTGTAATACAAGGTAAAACGATAAAATTACTTCACACTCTAGGCATAACACTTGGCCTCCATGTTTACAAATCATTCGTATAAAAATGTACATACCTACGTAACTCAAGAGAAAGTCAGTGAATTTTGCATCTTATTCTTTTGCTCATATGAAAGTTACGTATGAAAGAATGAGACTTATTACCATTATAACTTTTAAGAAATGCGGCGCAAAATGGCGTCCCATATTATTCATGAAACGCTTTCAATATATTTTGGTTATGAACATATACCTAATTACAACATACTATCACCATTTTAATGTCATAAACAACATTTTATAAACATTTAATTATTTTTGTAATCATGAAAACTATTGAAACTGAAAATAAAGACTAATTTGAATCTTAAATTGATCTTGTCTAACAACGCCATCTTGTAACTCGAAATAAAACTCAATCATCCTTCTATTCTGTTTATGCTTACTGACGTACCTGGACGTATCCATGGAGTTAGAAGAGGTCCACGTTTTCTCTACATAGGTAAAAGCCCCTCAAAGATCAGTAGGATTCGCCGACCTAGGCATTCACTCTCCTATCCCGATGATCCTATAACCCTCCTCCAAGAGAAGAGAACAGTAAGGCCACCAGCACAGTATACAAAAATAGACCTCGCCGTCATTCCGGCCTTGCCGTCGAGGTCCATTGCGACGTCTCCGTAATTGTCCGCCCCGAACCTTGCTCGTGCCACCTGAGCCTATAGCTTTAAATTCGTCGCTAAATAATAATAATGATTTGAATTCAATCCAGCCCCTCCCTTGCTGTCCTCCCGCCAGCAACGCCCTAAGCCGAGGCTCGTATCCCGCAGGGGTTGCCCTTACCGCGTTGTCGCTTAGTATGTAAGTCGAATTTCCTGGCCGGGGGGCTTATTCATTTTATTCTGAACGTACGCAGCAAATTGTCCCTCAAGTGCAAATTGCGCATTTACATCACATGCATACGGCCCATAATGACTTACGCCCGTGTCGTGTTCTCACATGCAAAATCGTACCGTGTCCATAGGATGCAGACCCTCTAAAACCGTTTCTTGCGAAAGTCCACGGGAGCCCCGTTCTTTAATTGCAACGAGAACCTCCACCTCGACCTCAAAATCCCCACCATTCAACAGTTCATTAAACGCATATCTAAGCGTTATTTCGACACTGCTGAAAAGCACTCCAACCCTCTTGTCATGGTAGCCGCTCGGTATAACCCCTCACAGATTAGTAGAATTCGCCGACCTAGGCATTCACTCGATTGTCTATTAATACCGTATATACAGGCTGTCCAAAAAATGGGCAAATTTATTTTAAAGCCCCTTTTTTGCATTGCTGGTACCCAGAGTACAAATAAATATTGTTTTTCTATTTTTTTTACATAATATAAAGTTGTTAAATGCTCTTTTAAACCCATGAATGACCCATGAAGACACCAGCATTCCCTTGTTTTGGCTAATAACTTTCCAAAAAGTGGCCGTTTTTTTCTTTTTCTTTTTATGGTATTAAAGTGATAGTACAGTATGTAATTTTAGATTTGTTTTATTTTTTATTTTGCCACTTTTTGGACGGACGTAATAAAAAAGAGCTAACACGCTAAAACGCTGGTCTCAATTTAAAGGCTAAAAAATATATTAAACAACTTAATGATGTGTAAATTAAATAGATACTCGTAGTTATTCAAGATAAATCTTTGAAAAGCATTAACGCATGCTTCAAAGATTTATGTTGAATTATTAAGGTAATTGCATTCTTTACGACATTGTATTAACTGCAAAGTTAGTCGTGTCGGTTCGGTCACCCGTATAGGGACTGAATTGATAGCAATAACGTCGCCATAAGACGTGTTAAAATATGGAAGAAGAATTCGCGGTGGTGAGCAGAGGTCGAGATGGCTTAGCGGTCAGAGCGCCTGGAGTATTCATCCGGGAGGCACTAGTTCGAATCCTGTTCGCGACCGTATTCTTTTTCCATTTAATATAATAACTTTAGATAGTTATTGTTTATTTAAATAGTAAATTGTAAAAACAGCGAAAACGATACCAGCAATGCAAAAAAGGGGATGTTTTTCTATTTGACCACTTTTTGGACAACGTGTATGTTATTAATTTGTTGTGTAAATACACTATTTATACGAGTATATGAATAAATACATATTTTTCTTATGAATAAGTAGATTAGTTTTTTTTATCAAACTAATTTAAACTTTATTTATTTAAGTAAGAACTATTTATTGTGGGCAAGATTTTTTTTTGTGGCTCTTTAAATACTTTGAAATTTTTATCTCTTCCGACTTAAAAGGTTGCCGACCCCTGTCCTAGGTTGACCTGCGAGAAGTGCGAGAAGCCATACTTAAAAAAAGTTAAATACATTTCTACTTCATAAGAACGTACAACACTACTTATTTGTCAACATCCCCGACCCTTGCTCGTGCCAGCCCGCGTAGCCGCTGAGCCTGTAGCTTTAAATTCGTCCCATAATAATAATTATGATTCTTGTTCGATCCAGCCAGTCCCTTGCTGTCCTCCCACCAGCGACGCCCTAAGCCGAGGCTCGTACCCCGCAGGGGGTGCCCTTAGCGTGTTGTCGCTGTAGTTTATAAGTATAGTTCGTATGCCCTGGCATGAGGCCTTAATAATAATTATACTACTGGCCAGTCCTCTGTCAAGCTGACATATAAAAAATTTTGCTGTCTAAAAATTTCAATAAATTATTGAACTAAATATACCAAATTTAATAATAATTATAATATAAAAAACCACAACCATGAAGAAAAAGAAAAAATACCGCATCAATAAAGTTTAAATTTACAATAACATCATTCTAAGTTCGATATGCTGACAAGGAGAAGAGCGAAAGATCTTCACGCACGTGTTCCATCTCCGGTCTCGTCGCTGTGCTCCGCCTCGCAGCTGCCGGAACCCGCCTCATCAGTGAGTGCTGTGACCCCGGCCGCTGCAGTTGCGTCGAGCTCAAGCGACGAGTATTTCTCTCCGCCGTCGTCGCCACCACCTGTACGTCGCCGGGGAGGACTCCGGCCACCGGCCTGCCCAGGATCCCGAGGTGCATCGGCCTCTGATAGGGTTCCCGCTTCCGGTGGTAATGTGTTGCGCATGAGATGGACTGAATCCATCAACGAAAACGTCATGCGCGCATACTTTGGGGCTACACAGGGGGGAACTAACCTGACTGCGTACCGTGCCAGAATGCTCTCTCTGTTTCAGGTACTTGAGCCAGCTGTCAACGTTACGGCACAACGACTGTCGGATCAGGTGCGGGTCATTCAACGTGGTCACAAGTTGGATGACACCGTACTTGATAGACTACGCGCTGAATTGCTGTTTGGCCCTGTTATCCCTACCCCTCCACCGCCCGCGGCACAACTACGGTCCAATTCAGCTGTTTCGCCGCAGCCTGACTGCATAGATGTAGGGATGGATGATGGGGCTACAACCGTAAGTACCCAGTGCAATGAACTATTGAGGAGTACTTTGGAACATGCGATGCGGGACTATCGATCCACACCGCCCGATCTTAGGCCACGAATACCCCGTTTGCCCATGTGCAAAAAAAATAAAGCGCTGGTGTGTGCCCTGGACTCGCTTCTATCAAGTTATTTTGACAGTAGCACAGACCTTGTTGCCACTCACTCGATTCTGTACTGTGGGGCTGTTGCGGCGTGTCGTGTAGCTCATGTCAAATTTACAGATAGTGATAAAGCTGCACGACCAAAATGCGGCGCACCAGCTTGGCAGTGCAGGATTGAGCGTCGCATTGCCGAGGCTAGGGCACTCATCAGCAAGCTGATATGCTTCAGGGAGGGCAACGTCCGTCCTAGAGTCATGCGCTTTGTGAGGCGAGCTTTCAAGGGAACTAGCATCAACCCTGACGAATACATCTCTCGCGTCACAGAGCGCATCGACTTCCTGAAGCAGAAAGTCTCCGCATGGGCGAATCGTATTCGTCGGTATAGGCGACGCGCTGATCGATACACCCAAAACCGCATGTTCCGTAGTGATCAAAGGTGGGTATACAGATCTTGGGAGCGACCCGATCAACGTGTGGGTGACATGCACCTTCCAGATGATGACGCCATGTGCTCATTTTGGCGTAGCATCTGGTCGGTGCCTGTTGATCACACGGAAGACGACTGGATGCGTGGCGTCAGGCGGGTGTGTGAACCGATTCCAGAAATGGAGGAAATCAGCTATATCGTCGGGGCTTATAGAAATAAGCCCCGACGATATAGCTGATGCAGTCCGTCCAATGCCAAATTGGAAATCCCCAGGGCCGGACGGGCTACATAATTTCTGGCTTAAATGGTTCCGTAGTTCACACATTCGCCTGGCGTCTCAATTTCAGTCTTGTTTAGAGAATGGGTCGCTTCCACAGTTCTTAACCACTGGAGTTACTCTCCTGCTCCACAAATCAGGCAGCACCGTGGAACCCAAAAATTATAGACCGATCACATGCTTACCTACGGTCTATAAACTTCTTACATCCACTTTGAGAATAAAAATGACTTATCATATCGATAGTAACAAAATCATGTCCCCATCTCAAAATGGATGTAGGAATGGGTCCCGCGGTACTAAGGAGCTACTCCTCATAGACATGGCCATCAGCCAACAGGTTCGACGATCCCGAAGGAATCTGTCGACATGCTGGATAGATTATAAGAAGGCCTATGACGCTGTGCCACATACATGGCTCATGAGGGTGCTGGAGTTGTATAAATTTAATTCAACTCTTCGCACCTTCTTGTTTTCATGTATGGGGCAATGGAGGACGGTTCTTCGCTATTCAGGATACCGACGGATCCAAGGGTCTGATGAATCGATCAGGATCGAGCGAGGTATATTCCAGGGCGATAGTCTGAGCCCCCTATGGTTTTGCCTAGCCTTAAATCCTCTAAGTACATTACTGGAGGAATCAGGGCTGGGTTATCAGTTGAGACGAGGAAGTCAGGTTGTATCCCACCTCCTTTACATGGATGACATAAAACTGTTTGCCAACACTGATTTGCATCTGATGGATTTGCTGAGGATCACTGAAACCTTTAGTAAGTCCATCAGTATGGAATTCGGTGTTGACAAATGTGCAGTTATGCATGTAAAGCGGGGACGAATTGTGGAGTCCGAGGGAATTAGACTCTCTGACTCCATACAGCTTAGAACCCTCGCCCCAACTGAGACCTATAAATACTTGGGTATGTCAGAGGCGTTAGGCATCAACGAGGCCGACATGAAGCAATCGTTACGGGAACGCTTCTTTGGCCGCCTGAAAAAAGTACTTAAAAGACTTTTGTCGGGCGGAAACAAGGTGCGTGCCTTTAACGGTTGGGTCATGCCGGTGTTGATGTACTCCTTCAGCATACTCAAGTGGACTCAGACGGAACTTGATGCCCTGGATAGAAGAGTCCGGACACTGCTGACCGCGTACCGAATGCACCACCCACGATCATCGGTGATGAGACTGTACATCTCGCGGAAGTGCGGGGGTCGTGGTTTTTTAAATGCTAAGACCCTACATAACCGTGAGGTGAACAGTCTCAGAGGTTATTTCCTCCGCACCGAGGTGGGTATGCATCGAGATGTGGTCAGTGTAGATAAAGGACTCACTCCGCTCTCCTTGGCGAAAGAAAACTGGCACAATCTCGTAGCACTCAGTACCAATGACCGCAAAGATGTATGGCAAAGCAAGGAACTCCACGGGCGTTTTTACCGGGCCCTTCATGGGCACGATGTAGATACCCTTGCGTCCGTGGCCTGGCTACGTTTCGGTGATCTTTTCGGGGAAACCGAAGGTTTTGTTTGTGCAATTATGGATGAAGTTATCATGACGAATAATTACCGGAAGTATATTGTGAAGGATGGTACGGTTGACATGTGTCGGGCATGCCACCGTCCGGGGGAATCCATCCGACACATTATCTCCGGTTGTTCTCGTCTTGCTAATGGCAAGTACTTGCACAGGCATAACCTTGTAGCCAGGATTATACACCAGCAGCTTGCTCTGAAATACAGACTTGTGGAATCAGAAGTACCGTACTACAAATATGTGCCCGACCCAGTTCTCGAAAATGGTAGTGTCACATTGTACTGGGATCGATCTATCATCACTGACAGAACTATTGTTGCCAATAAGCCTGATATAGTGGTGATACATCGATCAGAGCGTCGCACAATGATTATTGATATCACTATCCCTCATGACGAGAACCTCGTGAAAGCCGAGAAAGATAAAGAATTCAAATATCTTGACTTAGCACACGAGGTTGTCGATATGTGGGATGTTGACTCAGCAATCATTGTGCCGATAGTCGTCTCAGCCAATGGGTTAATACCCAAGAGCCTCGACAAACATCTTAGGAGGCTCTCGTTAGGCAGCTGGGTCAAGAGCTTGATGCAGAGAGCAGTACTCCTTGATACGGCACGAATTGTCAGGAGGTTTCTCTCGATGGAGCCCTAACCACCGGTGGCTTGGACCCTGTTCCCGACACCGGTGGCATGCTGTTTTTTATATTTTTAAATATATATTGCATTTTTTTATATGTATTTAAAATTATATTTAATATGTATTTTAAAACAAATAAAGAAAATATTATTATTAGGGCATCCACAGGAAAGTCCGGTTAAGCAGTCGACAACCTCCTAGGTTGACCTGCGAGATGCCATTACCAAAAAAAAAAACTTATTGTTCAAACAAATTGATTTGGCTGTGGAATTTTCAAATGTAATAGCATTTGTCATTGATATTTTCAGCTACATTGTCATCAGCTATTATCGTAGGAGGAGTAACTTCCTTATAATAAAACAACTTTTAACCGGATTAATCGCATGTATTATTGGTTTTTTGTTTTTCCTGACGTTTCGAACACTTTGCAGCGTTCGTGGTCGCAGGAGGACTCTTGAACGAACGCTGCAAAGTGTTCGAAATGTCAGGAAAAACAAAAAACCAATAATACACGCCATTAATCCGGTTAAAAGTTGTTTTATTATAATGTGTAGTGTTCGCGCAAACCTAAGATAGTAACTTCCTTTCTGAGTTTAGCATGTCAGAAATTTCATTTAAAGCTTTGGCACATGACTGCATATCAGTAAAACATATTTATCAAATCTGGTCATATTGGTTAAATCAATCCTCAGTACATGTATATCGATACGCCTACGTATCGAATACATACATACATCGACATGCTAACTAAACCTCTATTCGGCCCCAGGCTGCAGCCTGTAAATTTTTCAGTCCCATTCTGGAACTCAAATCTTGCAAGATTTGAGTTCCAGAATGGGACTGAAAAATTTATCCAAAAATTCTTAAAAAATTCCGAGGATGTGAAGTATATATACCTCTCCAAAGAGTATGTAATATATACTTACTTTATAATGTGTGGTTGCTAGGCATTATTACTATTGATATTCCAAATACTGTCTTTAAAATACATATAAGTTGTGCCTAACGTATTTTCCACATTGATTATTAATTAAACATTTAACATCAAATAAATGCTTATTTGATTATATTTAACACGAATGCTATTGTATCGATACAAAAATCGATTAGATCGTATTCCATTGTATCGATCCACATGAGTATCGCGATCGGATCGAATATCCCTAGATTTGACAAATCGAATGACAAATAAGAATGACATTGACAACAGAGAAAACTAATTAATTTTCAAAATACATATTTAACCAAAATTGGAATTGGAAAATACATATTTTGAATTTTTTCACACTTATTTACATTGTTAGGTACAGGCTTTACGAATGGTATATGATTGATAGTACCTACATCAAGACAATTTAAAAACAAAACTTCGTATCGAAAACCAAAACTAGAAGTCTTGGAGCGCAAAAAGTACTAATAATTAATTAAATGTAATACCTCATAATTGCTCAGTACAACGTTGATATAACAAATAAAACACGATGGCGTTTTATAGCTGATTAAAGTAAATAACTACATAACCTAGTGGAAAGTGTTCTACAATATATTATAGTTCGTTATAATTTGAGTGTTGTTTTTGATAATTTGTAAGACACTTCCATTGTGAATAAAGGTATATAATATTGCATATTTACCGGTTAACATTTTATTGGGTATCCTTGAGATGTATTAAACTGTATTGGTAGTTGTTTATTTTAGGAAATGGAAGAATTAGACGCCTGGGATGATCTATCCAACATACCAGCTGATCCTCCAGTTATGCGCAAACTGTGTAATAATTGCAAGTAAGTGAACAAGTCCAGATATTTTTTTTGGTGTCAATAGCCTTGATGTATTAAAATATTTACTCACATTTCAGGAGACCAGCAGTTGTTTGTTGGTGTGCAGCATTACCACCAGAAAGGTTGACTCCTCGCAGCACTATTATACTTTTACAACACCCTGCAGAAGAAAAAAGATGTCTCCGTACTGCTCCAATGTTGCAGTTAGGTCTTGCTGCTAATAAGTGCCTTATATTCAAAGGAAAAAAGTTTCCACAACCTAAGCATGGAAACTTAGAAATTTTACTTAATCAAGCAAACACACTCCTGTTATATCCAAGTAAAACTGCTATAGATATAAAAGACATGGAAAATGATACTAATAATTATAATCTTGTGCTTATTGATGGTACTTGGCCTCAAGCTAAAGCAATATATGCATCAAGTCCAATTCTCCACAACATTAAACAAGTTAAACTATTGACAAGTAACACAAGTAGTTATATTATAAGGACACAGCCAACAGAAGGATGTTTGAGCACACTTGAGACCGCTGCTGAAGCTTTGACACAAATTGAAAAAGATCCAAAGTACACTGAACAATTATTACAACCATTGCATATATTATGCAAGTACCAGTTAGAGAATGGAGCAGTAACACATCAGTCTAAAGAGTTTTTAATTAAAACCAAGACATACCCCAAATTGATTGGTAAACGATTATCAAAATTATTAAGATCTACAAATGAAGAAATACATGATCCAACATGATTTATATATTTTAATAAAAAATATTTATCTGCAAAATATATTAATTTCACTAGAGTTTAAAATATATACTTTTAATGTTTCGAAATCTTCATTAACCAGGGTTCCAAGATCTAAGGCAGCTACATTCATGGCTAACACAGGCAGATTAAGGACCTCATATTTGACCCTGTCAATTTGAACTATTAGCAAGTACAAATACGTTTTACACATAAAGTTTGATTTAGAAGAAAGATGAACTATCCAAATTCCAAATCTGTCGCTTGTAGGCTCACGTTGGCCGGAGACCGTTGAACGCCCTCTACCCTCTGCTGCCGTACCTGGCACATTTGTAGCAGGGGTGAAAGGGGTTCGTGTGTCCTTTTCCACTGTCTCATTCGCGAACATCATCGCAAGAAAAAACGAAAGGTGGCGACGGTCCCTAGAGCTAGATCTCGAACATACAATCAGTTAATTACTAGGTATAATTGAGGTCAGTGATGATATGTAAATAAGTCAAAACATTTAGACTGGATCTGGAGACGAAGAGCAAACGTTCATTTTCTCAATAAATAGAATGTGTCGAGTTTTTAATCTGCCACCGTCGCGCGTCGTGGTAAAAAGCCATGAAGCTAAAATTGTAAATTGAATGTTTCCGCTCTGGCAACATTATGTTGCTGTCAGTTTGACGTGTGCCCGCTTTTTTTTTTCTTTTCTTTCGGTTCTGTCAAACAAATCGGAAACATGGCTGAGGTGTGTAAATTATTTTATGAATATTATCCAATTTTATTAAGATAATCATTGGCAGAATCTTGTTTATTGTGATGGTGCTATCTACTAGTGTTTCTAAAGGATTGTGCCCAAGCGCTATTTACCTGAAGTGAGAAACAATGTTTACGTTTTACAGGTCGATGAAACTCTCAAGAAAAAACGTACCTTCAGGAAGTTTACCTTCCGAGGTGTCGATCTTGACCAGCTTCTGGACATGCCTAAGTATGTATTTTTAGTAGCAACAAAAAAAAAACAGCTTGTTTAGTAAACTGCTTGCATTATTAGAATTAACTTTCAAAACCTACTTGATAAAATAATTGTATTAACTTCGTAAGTATTCGTAATCTGTTTGAGGCATTAATAAGCCTTTACATTAGTCGCTGAGGAATATTTTAAACCCATAGTCCAGTAGTCGGCGTATAATAACCTCAAAATGTAATTTCCAGTGAACAACTCATGGAGCTGATGCATGCCCGCGCCCGTAGGCGGTTCGCCCGTGGCCTGAAGCGTAAGCCGATGGCGCTGGTAAAGAAGCTGCGCCGTGCGAAGAAAGAAGCCCCGCCTAATGAGAAGCCCGAAATTGTCAAGACACATTTGAGGAACATGATCATTGTCCCTGAGATGGTTGGATCCATTGTTGGCATTTACAACGGAAAGACTTTTAACCAGGTTAGTAATTCTCTTTCCGAAAGTTTATTTCTCTATAGTTCCAAAGAACATCAACCAATTACTGACTTAAAAATTTCAGAAATAAAACTAAATTATGTAAATATTTTGATAATATATTTTTAAACATTGCCAAACAACATTACAACTGCTAGATAAATATTGCCAGGAGTCTCCTTAAGATGCGTAGAAGGAGGATTGAATATTCTTTAGATTTGAACACAACTCGACAAGCTCAGTTGGTAGACTGATGACACGGAATATCAAGGGTTGCAGGTTCAAGCACCTTATTTTTTCAATTTTTCCTTAAAAACTAGTAATTAACCTCAACAGATTTGCATTAAAAAACACAATTTGCAAGCACACTGGGGTTTGAAGTCTCTTGTGCTGCAGGAAGTGCAGCCTCAATTTTTATGACATTACCTAGTAAAATATATTGCGTAGGTCTTGCATAATAACTAAAACAACAGTATTGATAGTATACCATAATAATACTGTCAAGTATCAATGCAAAGAAAACGGTATATTTATGTTGCATTCTACAAAAAAAAATTTGAAACTCATTATTAAAATTAAACCGTTATATAGGCTGACAAAAGTATTCCAATATTTGCTGCTACAAGTTCACTACAAAACAATCTTTTAAAATAATGAATTTATTTACACCATTTTTACTGATGGTTTTGTTTCTTTTGACATATCATATATAAAAAAAAACTATGGGTCTTCTAGGAAAGGGTATGGTACTATAGGATAGAGGAAACCAACCACACAATTATTCCAACCCTCAGCATCCAGAAAATCTGGGAAGCAGACTCTAATTTCAACCCTGAAAATTTGCTTTATTGGCCTACAACAAAGTTATTGCTGTTGATTTGATCGTATAGTTCACCTTATGTTTATCACGTCTAGTACTAGTAATAATTATCGTTTACCTGCATTTGCAAGTAGTAATATACCTTATACCTGTGACTGTGGTATCTCTGGACAGACAATGGCACAACTATTAAATAAAGTGTTCACACATCTATCCAAATCACCCAGTCTATTGTCTTGAAAGAAGACAAAGTAGTAATATTTAATATTTGCTATACAATGTGTAAAATATATCAATTAAGGTTGTAAGGTTCCTGGTTATAGAAGTCTAAACCTATAAGTTTTCTCTTTCTAGGTAGAAATCAAGCCTGAGATGATTGGCCACTACCTCGGCGAATTTTCAGTCACCTACAAGCCTGTGAAGCACGGTAGGCCCGGTATTGGTGCAACACACAGCTCCAGGTTCATTCCACTCAAGTAGAGTGTTGAACACCACCTAGGCTAAGTCTTAAGAAAAAAATGTGCACAGATGTACAATAAAAGTATCTTGTGTGGCTTTGTTTGTTTCATTTCCTTTTAAAAGTTTACACTGCATCATGTCTAATCTCTGAAGGGGGAGGCAGAGGTGCACACAGTTATACACCCACATTTCACCAATGCTGTCATGTAATAGTTTGAGGGCCCACTCAGTGGCACAGAAACTTGGCTACATGTAAATTTCACGATATTTCGCATTTAAATGTTTTTGACACTGAAATAAGGGTAGAGACTTTCTTATGCTTTTAGAACTTGAAAATGAAATCTTCACAACACCAATAAGTTTATTTATAAGTTGGGCTCTTGCAGAAACAAAGAATTTTACATTTATCAATTTAAAAACAGAAAAATAAGTTTAGGCAGCGATGTATTGTACACTAGTAGGTACACCCACATTTCACTGATGCAGTTATTAACTCCCGTGTATCAGTTAGTGAGCCAATTGCCATCAACCGGCCACAAATCTAATCTCCGGGCTACCGAGAATTTCTAACAGAACAACCCAAGCACTGACCGACCCGGAAATTGAACCCGCACTAAATCAACGAGGCATATTATATTTATTTTCAGGGCGAAATTCATACTAAGTCTGGGGGTCATACTATACTTCTTCCGACCGTATTTCGGTTACGGCGGCCTCTCTCCACTGAGATTAGCCAAGTACGCAGGATATTTTATAGTGTATGCGCAAACACGGGTGCACTCCCTCTTCCTTCACTCTCATATTCCGATGGGACGGAAATCCGACACGACCAGAGAGAGATCAGGAGCAGGACCGGCGGCTTTACGTGCTCTCCGAAGCACGGGGGTGTCATACCACCAACTTCCTGACTCCGGGCTGCTACTGAGAATTTCCTAACAGAAAAATTCAATAACACTTTGCCCGACCTGGGAATCGAACCCAAGACCTCACGCTCAGCAGCCGCGCTTGTGACCACTAGACCAACGAGGAAGTCCTAAGCTTTTCTCATAAAAATGTATCATTATTTGAATTGAGTAACTTCTTATGATTCTGCTCTTTGAAACATTAGCAATAGGGTATTTGACACTGATGGAAATAAAATATGAAACTTAGCTATAATGATAGAATGTATTTTATTAGAAATTTTGGTATTTTTGAAAGTAATAATAATAACTCGTAAATACATTTAATTCGATAAACAAATTCCTAATTTTTGATCTATGTGTCACGTGACTCGAAACACCAATGATTGCGTGACGTCACTACTCAGAGGATTGATTGTCAATTTGCAGTCACTGTGACAACTGACACAAAATAAATCGATGAATTTGTTGATATTTCGGAAGCCGGTTGCAACCACTTTCTCCGTATTTCAGTTCAATTTTCAAAATATTGGTATACTACGCACTAATGTTATGATTTACAAAATAGTTTCCTTTGTTTACAATAGTTCTGTTGCGTAATGACGTCACAAAATGGCGATCGTCATTATTGCGCCTTTTGGCACGACCTTTAAAATTTTAATTTTAAACAGCTATTATTTAATCAATAGGTACACAAAAAATTGCAAAATATTTTTTTTAGTTAATCTATACCATATTCTTTAAATTTAGGCCCTTTGTGAAATTTCGTCAATAACCCTATTCTCATTTTGTGGGCCATTTTACGAATCTCCATAGAAAACTGTCAAATAGATGAATTATTGTTTACGAATTGCACGCAAATCATAAAATGATTTTGTCCATGAAGTGACCATTTTATGATTTGTGAAATTAATTATATTGGGATCCTATTATGATATAGCATAAGTGGCCTTTTTAGACCTGCATCTAGTATGAATATAATTTTCCACATAATCACAACCGTAGCACTACCCTTTTGTGGTAGCGGTACTGTTATGTGGGAATTGCATTCACTGATAGCTTCACCGCCTTTATCATTATCAATATTCCCTCTTTGTTTTGGAGGGGTCCCGCATATTTCAATTGGCATGCATAAAAAAAGATGTTTTTTTTTTCTAATATTAACTAAGTATGAAAAACTAATTTGGTTATTTAAATTACTAGGACAGCATTGAATTTTATATTTTTTTAAATATTACCCATAATCACGTCATATGTTCACAAATTACACCCAGTTTCTAAACGCAACGTCAAACCGACAAGTGTTGCCAGTTATGGTATACAAATTAGGACGGTTAATAATATAAAACGGATGTTTATTGGTTTTTGGTATAGAAAAATTTTGACATACTTGTAGAAATCTATCTAGTTATCTTAGGACAAAAAGAAAATATACAATCGTATCATAAAATGAATTTAGTTAAAATAGCTTCAATATGAATACGACAGAAAATATTTCCTTTTACGAAGTCTGGCATCACAAAAATTTTCAAAGTAGGTACTTCTATCCTCTTCTATCATACTTTCAGTCGACAGATTAAATAGAATGTGATCTAAAGGCGTCACTTCAAGTGACGTCAAGTCAAATGAAGCAGTGAAGCTTATTAGTTATTTTTGCCATTATTTTGTAAACTCTTACTTTTATGAATAGAAATTAACAAAATTTCATAAAAAATCTCGAAATGGTTTTTCCCTTAGCACGTCTTAGGAAAAATTTGGCATCCATTGGCGTATCTAGGGATACTTTCTAGAGGGGCCTGGCGCGTTAAAAACGATGGCCGATGTTGAGTCGGTAACCCAACATCCCATGGTGGGAAAGGCTCACTCCCCCCCCCCCCCTTATATCCGCGAGTTTGCAATGCAGCTGCTGCGTTGCGACAGACCTTCAGAGAGACTAACTGTACGCTACGTCATACGTCGCTAAGTATTGCAAGTTAACATCCTAGGACCTAGGGAGTTAACCTGCAATAGGTAGGTACTTAGGCAGCTTATTTATATGCAGTTAAACCCATGGTAAACTCATCAATCAATACAAATAAATAAAATTAAAGTGTCTGTTTGTAATGTCAAAATAATATTAAGCTCGTACAGTTATTTGCACGATAAAAAAAGAATCTGCCTAGCCTTTTCCGAATTACATTGGGGTCGGCTTTCAGTCAAACCGGATGCAGCTTAATAACAGTATTTTCCATGGAGCGACTGCTTATCTGACCTCCACAACCCAGTTACTGGGTAACACGATATCTCGTGGTATGACTGGTCGTCAAACTTTCAGGCCTCTGACTACCCGTAGCACTGTCATAGATCTTAATTTTACAACCGGGACCGACGGCTTAACGTGCTCTCCGAGGCACGGAGTCGTCTCGGTATGAAATGATGGTCACCCATCCACAGACCGACCGCGATCGATGGATCTGTGCGGCTGTTACTGAGCCACGAGCCCCTCTCGGTTATTTGCATGATACTTATGCTTAAAAATCTGTTCTTAAAATTGTTGTCTGTCTGTCTGTTTGTTCCACCTAATGTTCGAAACGGCTGGACCGATTCTTATAAGATTTTACTGGCGGGTAGCCGACTATATAAGGCACTGAGTTAAAAGTACTACGAGTAATTGTAGTTCAATGATAAGGAGTAACTTATTATAAGTAATTATATGCGGGTGAAACCGCGGGGCACATCCTTTGTTACCTATATATTGAACAATAAGTGATAGTGTATATAGGTATCATTGCAAAATATACCCATTATAAGTAGGTATAACCTAAAAAATGCCTATTAATTAAACATATTTTATAAATCTCCGTATCAATTAAAAGGTTGCCTGTGACGTGGACTCTAAACTCTCGTAACCACAGCGCTGGGGTTAATAGAAATGCATTACCCATGAGCATGGCACATCGTACCAGCCAGCCATGGAACCAGCTAAAACCGGTGTGAACTGCTTAGCTCCGACCGTGCCCGGCCGCACACAGCCAGCCTGCACATCACACCAACCGTATGTTTGGCGACTGACCCTTTTTGTCTCGATCATCAGCACCCTAAATGGACTTACGAATCATTTACACATGTATATTTTGGAATAAGAATAAGTTATGTTTGGAAATGTCCGTGACCATTTTATGCAGGTATATTTACCGAATCTTTATGAATCATTATAAAAGAGACTTAGTTCCTACCTGTTAGTGTAGAATACTACTAAGTGAGAATAGAATCAATATAACTTGAAACCCTACCTTACTTTTATGAAGCTCTACGTACGCTGGATGATTTTTGGTGGAAATATTTTCTATCTCTAGATGGTAACAAATGGTAACAATAAAATGGTAACAAATACTTAATATTGTAAAAGTATTATTACATTTGAGAGAAATAAAAAATCTGTATAGTGTCACCAACATATCTTTATGGTTCCAAAAGGCATTGTCTCAAGTCACCATTTAATATGGAATATTATTTACTATAAATACTTAATTGTAAGAAAAAAATGCGAATTCTATTTCAGAGTCATATGACAATACCGTTCATTAATTATTAATTTCCAGTTGCCGGCAGTTCAGCTAGACAACTGACTTCATCGCTGAGGCACGCTAGTGAAATGATCTTGTAATTAATTTGTATGGCGTATATGTCATAATTATTCATGTCTTTACTCCTAATTGCACCTCTGTACAATATAAAACGGGACAAGGAGGTTTTATTATATAAAAACAATCAGATATTCACAGGTACCTAACGGAAAATACTTTACCTACACAATATTTTGTTCATACCGTGCACTATTTAAATACAATACTTAAATTGGCTATGGCTACTATAGTCCATTAATACTTTATTAAGTGGTGTTTGTTTAAGTATTTTCCGCAATACTTCTTTTTCTTGATCAGCGAAATCCTGTTTTGGGAAATCTATATCAAAAGTGATGTGGCGATTACCATGAAGGTTATTTTTTTTTAAATTAGGCTTGCCTTCGCCTTTCTTACGGACGCGGGCATTAGACCAGGTCACCTTATCGCGGGAGACTGATACATTATGTCCATCTAAATGCACCAGTTCCATTGTAAAATCAGTTAATGCAACCTGCCGAGTTATTGTGACATTGGTGTAAAGATCATCACCTTTACGAGTATACTGTGGGTGCCTCTCACTTTCTCAGTTGTTAAACCAATTATTAGGTCTCCAGGCTACATATGTGGCTCACCCTCTCCTCGTAACCTTGACTTATGACCATCTGGTGCACCTAAGTACTTCTATCTCAATCTCTAGCAGCTTCTCTTCATTAACAAACTTTACATTGGGACATTCATCACAAACAGCATCTGATGCACCATCTGGAATCGTCCAGGACCAAGGTTCCTGGTCACTATCTCCTGTCTGCAATTACATTTGCGTGTGCCTGATGCTGGTTTATTAACAGGCTAATTTCGAGTTATCTCCAGTGGCAGCGTAAAGGGGGCGCGGTGGGGGTGACACCGTGACAACTCACTCGCTCTGTATAGTACCCACTAGCCATGGTCTTATAGTAAGGTAGTGTGATACGTATAGTTAAGAAAGGCCTCCGCTTAGAAAGATGTACCTTTTAAGTCATGAACTTTCTAAATTAGTCGCATAGCAATATTTGTTGTTTTAATTTGGGGATGCTCAATAGAAAACTGCCCCGGGCTCCCAAATGCCCTGCTACGCCGCCACTGGTTATCTCTATAAGGTTTCCATTATAAAGTTCCTCAAGGGTGACGGTGCTGTTGGGGCTCGCTACCAAAGTGGAAGGCAAAGTCACCAGAGGAACTCGCAAATGGGTAATTGTTATTCATCATACCATCTTTCTTCAGGCAATCTTCACCACACCGATCGTAAAGGTCTCGCTTTTCAGGATCCGAAAGAGCCTCATATGCTGCACCGAGATCTTGAAACTTTTGTGACGCATCAGCATCATCTTGATTCTTATCTGGGCTCAAAGCTTTTGCAGAACGAGATACTCCGAGTAAGTATTTGATAAAAGTTCCGACCGGGCAACGTCAGTACTAAAGCACACGTGAAATAAATTAAACATACATATTTAAGCAGTGTTACTAATAATTTTATGAACTTTACACCTATGAAGTAATTTAGAGGCTTTAATTAAAGTAAATCTCCTTCCAAAACTAGAATATCTCCATCACTTCAACACATTTCGAAAGGAAAGTGGCAGCTCTTACTCTACCACCTGTTATTTTCAACGGTGAAACTATCCCTTTGAGTGCCGAAGTAAAAAACCTTGGATTGTACTTTGATTCTACTTTCAGTTGGCAAGCTCAAATAACTAAAGTAAGTCAGAGGGTCACAGGAACGTTACGGTCTCTTTACCGATTAAAGCATCTACTACCATACTACCATCTAATACGAAGGCTATGCTTATGCAGACTTAAATTTTCCCAATAATCGACTATGGTGATGTGTGCTACTATGACCTAAATGCAGATCTCCTCAATAAACTTGACCGACTTCTAAATAACTGCATTCGATTCGTTTTTAATCTCCGCAAATATGATCATGTGTCTGAATTTCGTACGCGTCTAAACTGGTTCCCTATCCGTCTGCGTAGAGAACAAAGAGCGCCTACTACTTTGTTCTCTTTCATAGATTCTCCTTTTTCGCCTTCTTATCTATCGTCTCACTTTAATTATATTTGCTCTAATCACAATAAAAATCTTCGTTCATCGTATAATCGTCTTTTTGCAATGTCCCTCTCATCGTTCTAATTTTCTGCACTCTTCTTTCTTTGGAATGCGCTCCCTAAGAATATCAGGATGGCTAAAAGTCGCTATTCGTTTAAATTTAAAGTTCGCAAACATCTCATTAATAAACTGGCAGAATTATGTCATCACTGAGTCTTTATTTCATTTTATTTTTTTTATTTCTTTTTACGTATCTTTATCTTTGTATTTATTATATTCCAACTTATTTAAGTAAGTATATTGAATAATATTTTGCTTTCGTAAATGCCTTTCAATCTTTTAATGCACCCGCCACGTTATCTCTGCATCACCCTAAGGTTGACTGGTAGAAAATGCCTTTGGCATTAGTCCGCCTTTGTACAATTTGTTGTGCACAAAGTGTTAAATAAAAAATAAATAAAATTTCGCCTTTTGACAACATTATTGGGTTCTTGTGAGAATCATCATAATCGATAGACTTCGACTCAAGCAGTTTTACGACTAAATTGATTTAGCGTGAAGTGGTGTACCTGCACCTGCCTACCTATATCAGTAAACTAGATTTTACTATATAACCTGTAATATCAAGGTGTTGTGATTACCAAAAACAACAACTCCAATCTACAATACATGTGTTGCAAGTAGGCATTTATGTGGATTTACTTAAAAGACGAGCGTCCATCTCCGTCTACAAACGTATACAACCTTCTGTATCTGTATAGCTGGGTGTAGAGGCTACTTAAGAAGAAATGGAATTGGTAGAAAAAAAAGTACTAACATTTAAACATAAAATAGCATCACGCCTGTCCTTGAAAAGATAGGAAGCGACGTACACTATTGTACACCCACATTTCACCAATACTGTTATTAAGTCTCATGTAAAGTTGGTGAGCTAATGAGCTTATTGCCATTTACCGGGCACGATTCCAAACTCCAGGCTGCTACTGAGAATTTCCTAACAGAAACCCATAACACTTTGCCTGAACTGGGAATCGAACCCAAGTCTTCATGGTCAGCAGTCGCGCATGGGACCATTAGACCAACAAGGAAGTTTACCTACCATTTTTAGTTAGGCAATTTCAGTGCCATATCACCACGAGCATTTCGACAAATGAGACCAGCATCTCGTACGTTGGATGTTTATTCCATAATCCACCATATTATTCTGTCAGTTGTCGTTATTTTATAGTTTTTCTTATCGACTATGATAACGGGGACCCCAACAACTCTTTTCATGAGTCCTATATGACTTGTCAGCTATCTTCTTTTCTGAGATGAAGGCAGTAGCATAATGGAAGCACAGCGCAAAAGTGACCTTTAGGGATGTGTTAAAAATAAAATACACCTGATTGAAATGCTTAAATATAAATAGGAAATGGATAGCATTTAACTATCCGGAGTAGGTACAAAACATTAAATCTTGTCATCATTTAAATACAGCATATCCACAACAATATAGTATCATATCACGCTAATCAGGTTTTCAGTGAGTGCAATTGATACGTCTTCATCGGCTTCTGTCGCTGAATCTGAAACATTGATTTGCCAAATTTCATAAAAATATGGTCTCTGGAAGTGGGTGTTTAGATTTTTTACAAACACACATCACCGGGTACCTTAATAAGCGTAAAAAATAATTTAAAGATTGTGTGGACGCAATCTCATTTTCTCTTCGAAGTCTCGTAGTCTTTCATTGCAAAGCTAGTTTTATAACCTGCGGCTTTATACGATGGGTATCATAGAGTGTATGCATCAGCATTTAAATGCTTTTGAATAGAACTCGATCAAGATTATAATTGAACATTAATTTCTTTATTAATTTCTTCTATCCTTTATAATCCTTATACCAGCAAATAATAGATAGATATACATAGGTAGGTGCGGGCCTACTTGCCCTATTTCTTGTTAAGTAAGTAACTATTATTGTTTCTGAATATGTAAGATGCTGTACTATGTGCCGTAATACTGAGATACAAACTGCATTACCTACTCAATGTTTATTGGCTTTTATGACTATGTGGTATGCGGATTACCGAAAATTTGTTGGACCGAAGATTTACGACCGGGATGAAGCCAAAGTAGCTATGGGCGGTGTTCTTGAAGACATAGTATGAGCATATTTTATAGTCGATTCACTTTAGTGCTCCAATGTAAATAATATTCGATATTTACTTAAAATAAACGCACACATAAACAAAGCAAACGGAATATTCGTAAGTTGAGCTTGCTCTACAAGCGGTCTGAAACTGGCAGCAATCTCGTCCGAACTAGAACGAATTGTTGTAATTAAAAACTGCCGTTTGTAAGGGCGCTTGAAATTGGTGTGTTTATAAAGAGTCGGGGCAGAGGCTTCGCGGGCTCTGGTCGACCGGTACCGTGCGACTGGACGCACGCGTGTTCGCGATTTTCCGCCTCGCAAAACACGACGGAAACTGTCGCGTACCTATTTTAAGTTGGAACCTCGCTTTATAAAAACAATAAATTAATATCCGAATTCTATAAAACGATATCCATTACAAAAATTTATTTAACATAATTTTACATATCTATACTTATGTGACTTGATAATAAAGTTGAAGTGTTTATGTGGATGAAACAGTGTAATTTTATTATCTTGTATTTTTAAAGGACGTTTTACTGCAAACATCTAAAGGTAAGGAAAAACTAGAAGTATTTTTTATGTATTCTGTATATATTGTGTGTTTATTTGTCGAGCAGTCACTGGTATCAGACACACTGGTATCATTACAAACACTGGAACAGCTGTTTGATCTTGTTCTCATAAAAATTATGACATTAATTATTTTACTCCGGTAAGATATGAAGATCTCTATTATGTACCTGCATCTGAAGATATTAAAACATTAAAAGCCAATTAACTAGTAATTAAATAATTTGATAGGGAAACACGTGTATATTTTAGGTAGGTAACTCAAGGATATAAAGAATTTAGTTTTTTTATGTGGGTATAGGATTTGATATAAGTAAACAAAATATTATCCCTAAGAACAGAACAGCTACATTCATGGGGATACATAATTACTATTACCTGTCTAAATAAATATTAAATGATATAGGTACCCTTTTATGTTATATATATACCTAGGTCTTTTTATGCCAAAAGTTTTATAACTTCTCTTAAAGAAAAGGTGTTTTTACACAATGCTGAAACTCGTTCTATGTTTATCATTCCTTTTCTGCAAACACAACTAAGTAGAAATACTTATGTCCTTTCCGAAGAGGCCTTTGCTCATATGTGTGACAATTGGAGACATTATTATGAACCCACTTACATATTTACCTAATTTAAACAATAAGAATTACTCATCAGCTTACCTAAAAACTGGTAATTATAACGCTCTCGTCATAATAGCAATTCGTACTTACGTAAGTAGGTACCTACACCATAAGTGCGTTGAGTGACGAGTCTAAAAATTGTTTGTCGTTACAAAGAAAATTGTCACATTAACTTAATTGGGGCGCTATAACGCACGAACGGGAATAATATAATGGGTGACAATTATCACAGTGTTAATTGCGTAGGATTAATTAGATAAATACTTAGTAGCTATAAACAAGGTGTTGTAGATAACGGTTGAGGACGCATGGATGTGAAGTCTTGCAAAGTTGTAGTATCTTGACGATTTGTAGGTACATAATTCAAGATATAAACCAATTGGGGCATGTCAATCACAGAAAAAGTTGTCCCATACAAGAAGTCCAATTTAACGTTTAATCTGCAATATTAATAGTCAATATAAAGTTAAACTTGATGTTTACAAATTATACTCGTTGTTATAGTGTATGGGTACCTAACATAGTAATTATTTAGGATTATGAATTAGATTTTTCAATTTCTTACGTAGGTAGACGTTCATACAAAGGTAAAATGAGAAACGTCAAATCAGACTTCTTAGATTGTCGCGAGTTTAATCATAACTGTCCTTCAAATGTATTTTAGCTAATCTAGGCTGTTGTCATTTCTTTCCATTATCATAACAGAATAAATTCTACGCTAGGGGCTCTTAAAAACGAGCGACCTTTTGCTGACGTTTGCACAGGACGTCGACAAACTTGCGCCACTCTTCTGTAAGTTCACTAAAATTGACATAAAATATGTCAGATAAATATTTATTGTATAGAGCGTTAGAATGTCAGACTATATTATTACGGCTCATTGTTTAAATAAAAAAATCAGTAAGAACATCATTTTAATATAGAATCTTGAATGAAAAGAGTAAACAACTTTGGATGGCAATTAAGGTTACACAGCATTTCCGTGTCTCTTATAAAACGGTAAATTGTCTGCCTAACTTTAATACAAAAAAAACTTCCAAAAATTTTGGCAACCGGTCTAATATAAGATATTTAAATAATTACTAACTGGGTCCTACCACTGGTAAGCCATTTCATAGACCCACAGGTGATTTAAACTCTACAAGTAGGTTGATCGTCAACCACACGATAAGAAGTAGATTGGAATCCAGAATGGCAGCAGTTCTATTTAAAATATGCTATTCTTTTGCATCTGGTGTCAGTAAATTCTAACATGGTTGGCCACGCCAGACAGGATAAAAATATCCACTCCATAATAAATTACGACACAAAAAAGCGTCTTGGTCCTTTTTTTACAGAAATAATTAGAAAAGAATGTCCTCCTCGCAATAGAGAAATACTTAAATCACTTTCATATCAATATTTACCGACACAATCCTTTGTTTTCATATTGATAAGAAAACAAAGCCTTATCTAATTCCGAAAGATCAATCCAGATTTCATTATTGTCTTCAATATAGAGTAGCTTAGAAATTATGTCTCGCTCTCGTTGATACAGGTAGTAGAGAGCAAGTGGACTGCTTAAATGACTAAAATTAGCCAAAGCATCCAACTTTTATTTCGTTTTCTTTTGGTACTCTTAATGTAGATACCAACATTTAATACTCCTAGTCTGGGAATGCGGAGGAGTAGGTACTGGTATGTAAGATTCCTGCTGGTTAAATCATGATGGGCTGATGGGCGTCCTCAGTACATATTGGAGGAGCTGTGGAATCCCTGCTGGACCGCATCCCAAGCCTGGGTAAGCAAGGTCACTTCTCCTATCACCCTGTGGTTTGGCGGTACCAGTTGGCGGTATGTTTAGTTATAAACATATTTGTAGTAATGACTGGATTTAAATGTCATATTCCATTTGCCAGACGAGACAAACTTCCTCCACCTTCACCTTATCGTGGCTAAACCTAGAGTAGTAAGATAAATTAGTCAAGAGCATTACAATTAAATTATTTAATATAATATGATTACATGGAAGCGATAAGCGATGTGTGCGATATAAACTCGGAAAAGGTCCTCTTTGTAACAGAAACCATGCGGTGCCATTAACAAATTAAAAGAAAATTCCTTGCGTCATATCAAACCGGCTTCTAAGTACCTAGGTAATTTGGTTTATATACAGGTTTATATCAGTCAGTTACGTGTATTTACTGGTATTGGACGTTTAATATGAGCCTCCTTAAGGATGTGGTGATAATGGTAGAATCCCCTAGGAGGCTTTTCCAATAGGGGATTCTGCCTCTTATCTCCTCCTCCATTTATTCGACCACCATCACAAACAGATAAGTGATAGCAATAGTTACAGTAGAAACAAACAGTACAGTAGAAAAGAGAACTAAGCAATAAAAAATATTCACATAGAGAATCTAGATATTATTTACGTCATACCTATACTGAGTCGATTCTACGATCGTAAAAACGAAGAACCACTACCTGACGTGAAAAGAGACGCTACAACTACAGCTTTCTACATCGCACGAGGCAAGTAAACAGGGGCCTAATTCTGCTAATTTACCAATGCTTCAGTTGAGTGTCGATAGTGTGTCGATGGAATGATTTTAGTTAATTGGTAGTCTGCTAGCTTAATAAGACCACCCGTCTAACTAAAATCATTACATCGACACACTATCGACACTCAACTGAAGCATTGGTAAATTAGCAGAATTAGGCCCCTGTGTAATTAACCCGATGTGTGCAAGATATTACAAAGGTAGATATATCATTGACGTCACCGTAAATATGATTTCTGAAAATATAAAATACCCATAGCGTACCTTCACAGTCATTTGTAATTACTTAGTTGAAAACCTTTGATTCATAACACTACGTCCTATTATTGACGTTTACCTACCGTTGTTTATAACGAGCGTTTGTCTATGACTAAAATGTCTTAGAACATCGTAGTACTCGGAGCATATGAATGTTTATTCATAGCTTCTCTAAACTAAACTACATTGAATATACTAAAAAGTTTTTTAAATATATTTAGTCCCCACATACCTACAGTGTTCGATAGAGTGCTCAGACATTACGACTATTTTATCTGCACTTTGACATCTCATTCTTACATCCCGCCCAAAATTGTATTTACAGAAATTGTAAAACATATTTTAAAAGAGTAACCATAGAACCGTGCACCTATATTCTGACTTTACTTAAGTGCCTTTGTATGGTTTATATGAAATAAAAACCTTTGACTTTGACTTTATTAATAAATGAATACGTAAATTTCTGTACCATTTTACCAATCGTTTTTTTAACCGGTGAATAAATGGAGGAGGTTCTCAATCGGACGCATATATTTCTTTGTTTTTTAGTTACTGGATCATTAGTTGTAATTTCAGAATAATTTTGATAGGTATACTTATTTCTAAAACGCATTAATTAATACAAACACTAAAATTGTGTTTATTTATACGAGTAACATTATGGTAAACACATATCTAGTTTGGGTAATACATTCGTAAAAATACAAGGGAGGAAAATCTAAATTCCTGCCGTAATTACCCGCGTATCTAACGTTATATTTGTCAAACCTACATACTACTAGTAGGTATATTGTAAATAAGCAAGTTTGTGAATACATTAATACAACAGACAAAATTAATTATTTTCAGCGAGTGATGGCTTACCATATGAAAACAGAAAACGATAGAAGTTTATAATGAATATTTATATAACAAATAACTACGACTAAAAGCTTTAGGTATTTCAAAAGCGCAACACTTAACATATACCTACGTCACGCAACTTTTTTTATCGTCTACTTAAGTAACAATTATACCATAGTCAATACGTATCTACAAATACTATAGATACGAGGGTTCTCATCAGACGTCCTATTACTTGATTACCGACGAAGTGCGCCGCGCCCTGTCGACGTCACCACGATAGCTTTATTAACACCCAGGGCATGAAAACTTCTTCTGTGTCACCTATTTTAAATATTTTTTTGTGTACTTCGGTGAAATCTTAACTTATACTTTGTGTTCAAAAGAATTTAAAAAAAGTAGTTAATTGGTAATATGTTTTAACTTGTAACTAGATTAGAATAAATGTTGTCACTTAGTTTTTTTATCGTTGTTTAATACCGAGCCTACCTCACTATTCTTTTTTTTCGGCGGTAATATATTTTTTGAAACAGATTATTTATTTTCAGCCACAAAAACATGGCTATTATCTACAAAACATACGAGTAGCTAAGTCTAAGGTTCTCATCAAGATAAATGAAATAAGTCCAAACACGAAGTAGTTGTTGTCTAAACCTTTAAGTAGTTCCCTCGTTCTTCATCTTTCGTCTTTATCATCAGATTAACTCCAGGCTTCCACTATGTTGTAGTGTTATCAAAAAATATAATGCATGCAAAGTTTCAACTCTATCCAATATAAAAAAGCATCATCAGAATCGGGCTACTATGTAAAAATACCTACATGTAAAAAAAACTCGTCGAATTAAGAACCTCTTCCTTTGTTTTTCGTCGGTTAAAAAGTATTAATTCCACTTTTAGGTATTTAACTATATTAAATTTTTTCTTTCTTTCTTTCTTTTTCTTTTAAATTGAGTCATTGCTGAACACTGCTTCTATTTTACACCACTAAATCGGTCCCAAACTGCAAACGCAAACTTTACTAGCACTACTTTATTGTGTACGCTGGTCCTAAGCGTCAAATTTAATATTTTTATGAATTTTCCACCCGGTTTACGATCCTTACTCTTCATATATTTATGCCTGGCTGCACTAACTATATGCCAGTCTCTGGAACAATGTTCCCACGAATATTACTGACAATATTGGGTATCTGCACCGTAATAGGTAGTAGTTATTGTCGGACATATCCGTCGCACCAGGCACTTGCATGGACACATCAACTGGTGACTTGACAACAAGATAACTTTTGCGATTTTTCCTGATGAAAACATTTCAACAAATTCTATAAAGGTTTAAATTATGTAAGTATTTGTTTAAATTAAATATCTAAAAATAATTAGATTTTCTCATAGTTTGTATCAAAACTAACAAATAATTTGTACATATCCTAGGTAGTTACTTTTAGGGCTTTGTCGATAGCTGCCGTCGACACTTTGTCGACTTGACTGTAAGAGCTCTTTCTACTCCTTCCATCTATAAACTTCGAGCCCATATATGAAAACCTTCACAACGTATATTACCAATTTATTAATGATATTTTAAAAAGAGGTTAATATCACAAAAAAAATACGATCGACGGTCACTTCCAGTAAATTATTCTCTTACTCTTTAATACACGGACAAGCCAAAAACAAACCCTACAAAAAATAATTAGGGATGTATTAAGTCAAGATTAATAACTAACCAGTTTTACGATAGAACGACACATATTATAACGGAGGCATTGTCGTGGAAGCCCTAAGTAGAGCTGAGAATGTACGCAAATGAAAATGATTGCAATCTCCAGGAAAATACCTACGGATGGTAACTAAGGGCTTTTACATACGAGCGGCATGTTGTCGACGACAGCTCGGCGGCAGCCGTCGATGCGTGTCGGCGATAGGGTTTCGTATGTTAGAACCCTAAATCAATCACAGTCACACATAATAAGTAGGTACCTACGTGCATGCGAAAAACATTGTTTACAGGAAAAAAGTTATTATTTAAAGTTATCGGATACCAATATTGAAACAAATTTTCATTATTTCCTTGAACGATATTTTATCCATTTACTACATACCTAACATAACATAACATAGCATCACGCCTGTATTCCCCGAAGGGGTAGACAGAGGTGTACACAGTTGAACACCCACATTTCACCAATACTGTTTTTAAGTCCCATGTAATAGGTGGTGAGCCTATTGCCATCTACCGGGCACAATTCCAAACTTCGGGCTGCTACTGAGAATTTTCTAACAGAAAAACTCAATAACACTGCCCGACCCGGGAATCGAGCCCGTGACCTGATGCTCAGCAGTCGCGCTTTGGACCACTAGACCAACGAGGCAGTTACCATTTACTACGCATGGAATTAATTTGCGTTTATACAAGATTTTTCGAAAGGATTGTTCTTTCTTGATGAAACAGAAGCCTGGTTGATATAAAGAAACTGGATTGTTTTAATTTTGTTGCGTATCCACTGCTTCTTTGGACTAGTAGATCGAAAGCGCGAAGTCCTGGGTCCAATTCCGGTGTCAGCGGGCAGTATTACTGGGTTTTCTGGTAGAAAATTGATTGGCAATAGGCTCACCACCTTTAATATGGGACTTAAGATCTTCGTCGGTGAAATGTGGGTATAAAACAGTAGAAACACCTCTGCCTGGCCATTCTTGGATACAGGCATGATGTTATATTTAAATTTCGTAAAAGAAATAAGTAAAACAATCAAGTTTCATTGATAGACATTAATAAAATAATTGCTACTTGTATTAGCTAGGTACTACAGCTAAGTGCTGGCTGAAAGACACTATTAGGATTTATCACCTGCCCACTATTTTTATGTAGATTAATAAAACATGAGAGATAACACAGATGCCATTAGAAGGCAGTTGGCAACTGCCGGAATCTACCGGACGTAAATTTTGTAATGTTGTTATGATTATATTTTATTTACTAATTAAATACAGAAATGCCGTCACATAATTTATTATAATTTCCTGATTTCCCCATATCGTTGGTGAAACTGAAAAACTCGAATTATTTATTAGAAATTATTACTCCAAATAAAATATACTTAGCCGTGTTACAGGGAACGTTTTCGAACTTTTTATGGCTGGGTGATTCTTCCAGTTCGACTCTTTGCGTCATTTTCGTGGCATAAATATTTTCATGAAAATAACTTCAAAAATCTAAAATTTTCCTTAATGCATGGCTTTACAATAAAATTATATTATTGAAAATTGAAATATTTTGAAGTTAGTTTCATATAAACTTGAAGAACTAACTATTCCAACCACAAAAAGGTTAAAATTAAATTTAAAAAAATTTTACTCTTTGGGTTGACGTCTTTAGTAAACCTAACACAGCATTTAAATAGTATAGTCAAGCCATAATTGTTAACCAAGATGTAGAGTTTGTAGAGTCACGGCTTATAGGCAGAGTTATTTGTTATTTATTGTTATAAATCAGGTACAGTTAAAAGCACGTAGAGCTACATTTATAGTTACTTTGGATAGATCTCGTAGACTATGACGCGTAACTAATACAAATCGGAGCTCAGTGGGCTTACTCTTGAAAATAATTCCGCTCGATTGACATTGGAAATATGTCAGTTCCTACTTTTAAATGCCAAAATGTCTATAAAAAAATAAAAAAATCGGGATATTATGAAAACAACATGCTTTAAAATTGAGGCAACTGTAGGTAATGTAGGTAAATTTATTTTAATATTACGCGTTGTTTTAAGGCGTCTATTTAATATTGGAATTGGATTGGAATTGCTATTAGTTTCAAGAGTAACTGGTATGAGTTTGGCTCTACTAGAGATCTCATTTTTTTTTAACAGTGAAAGCTTTTTAAACTTCGAAGTCTTGGCAACCAACTTTACATGATTTTTTTTTGTTGGTGAAACGTTAATCATGCAACTTAAAAAAAACTTACTGTTCTGAGTTTCCGTCATTATTCAACCTAAGCCAGCATTTAAAAATATTTTGTATTGACGATTGAAGCCGTCACAGCAAGTCACAAATAAAGATACTTAAAATATCTAGAATCGTTTCCGCATAAAACTATTATTATGTTCCCATAATTTATGTAAAGAGTGTGATTTTAACAATTGTTGGTACAAAAACCCGCCGCGCCGGCCGAGAGATAACTATTGTAAAGGATCAGTAATTATACTTTATTATATTCACAAATGCTTATATACAATGTTCATATAGGTTCTTTCATAATAATGTGGGTACTGCATAGTCACGTGCTGTAAAATATTTTTTCAAATAAATTGCCTTTAATGAAAGGTAGACAGGTAATTGTGACAGTTCCATAAAGACAAATTAGTTGCATGGGTATGGAAAATTACTGTGTTGTATATTTTCATGAAATTAATTGATATGTCTAAATATGATTGCAGCTAATCTTTATCATTTACATATTTTACGTTGCGTTTGCGCAAAAAGTAAAGTAAGATGCCTGTGTTGTTGGTTCTAACTAAATATAAAGATGGTAGAAATGGAAGATTGCTCAGTCACACTCTTGAAATCCTGAGATTATGGAGACGTGTTAACATAATCAGGGTCGGATTTAGAGAATTGGATTTCAGAGCCAGTGGACCAAGGCCCTAAGTTACCTAGGTCACTATTTAAAAAAAAAAACTGGGTCCTCTACTTCCTCGTTCAAAGTGAACTGTTTTTTCTTCTTTTACTCATATTTTTTTAGTTTTTTTCAATTTAAAAAACATCCTAACACTCATTTGTAGAGGTTTTGGGGCTAAAACACCTCCTGCCCTCCAATAAATCTAGCCCAGAACTTAATAATTTCTCATAACATTAAAACGAATTCCAACAGGCATGAAATGAGTATTAATCGTATTGTACCTAATCATCAATCTGCTCTGCTTACCACGGTTCCTGCCTGAACTTCTGAAATAGCCTCCTCCAAGTTGGTCGAAATCACAATACCGTCGTCATAAAAGCAGTAATTGGTATGGTACCTACCTATTCAAAGATGGCGGAAGTTGGTAGGTACAGTTCAAGGCTGTCGTAACCTTTGGGATCCCGCCAAAAATATTCCTTTTACACATGACGTTACAGTTACGTGAATAGTTTGTTTATGGGATGGGATGCCTATGTTGACTGGCTCGTTACGAGCTACAAAATGAGATTACTTACTTTGTAAACTTGTAAATTGTAATAGTGAACAGAATGCTGGAAAGCTTGCGGTTTCAATCATCTTTATCTAGGTACATTTGTGTCTGTTTTGTTTTTATGTGTAAAAAATTATCAATTTATAAGAGTTCGATGGTTTAGTTGAATGTATCTAAGTAGTTACTAAGACAGATGCATACCAACAAGATTCATCATTCATTCTCCTGCCCTTATCCAATTTATTTAGAGCCGCCATGTCTTTTTCTTCCAAACATCACTACGTTAGCCGTCACCTTTGTTTTGTACGTATATTATCTATTTATTTCCAATATCTTAGCCGTATTATTTTTCGGACACTCTATCCACAGTTTCTTTGGTCTTTCTCTATTCTTGTAACCTATTCCTCATTCCTCCGAATCACATGCTCGTACCAAGTTAAACAATTTCCACAAAGCTTCTCGTTAACCTACGCCACTTTCAGTCTTCCTCTTAGGAACTCATTCCTAACTCTATCATATCATTCGCGTATCACACTAAACGTTCAAATTTCTGCTACACGCAATAATCTTTCATTCATCTCTTTTGTAGTCCGACATTTCGATCCATATAGTAGTTAGTATTGTTGGTTTTCCTTGAAGTTTAAGGGGAATTCGGGATAGTTCATGGTTCCCATAACCCGTAGCCATTTCATCCAGACTTTGTTAATTCTCTGCTTTACATGTCTTTGCATAACACCATCTTAGAAACTGAAAGTTGGAGCATAGAAGTACAATTTGTTAATATTATTAAACTTTAATTTATTAATTAAAATTAAATAATAGTATTATTATATGTTAATTAAGTAAGTAAATTAATTATATACATAGTCAATAGTAAATCGCATGCACCCAATGTTAGGGGACAACCTGGAAACGCTATAGGAGTTTCCTTAGTTTTTTGTACCTATTATATTTATATAATTTTTATGCATCAATTAACAATATCGTTTATGTTTATAAAATTGAGCTATGTAGATAGTTCAATATTGACCAATGACATGATTATATATATTAGAGGTGATACACATGACATATATGTCACTTAGCAAGGAGCTGCGATCTCCAAGAAATCTAGCTACTGTTTTTTGTAATGTGATCTAATTGAACAAACAACGACACGGAAAATCATTATCGAAGGTTTAACAAAGTACCTTAAAGTGAGGTGTAAGAAAACGAGGTGCGGCTAACGAAGGTCATCAGAGAACTGTAGGTCACTTATATGGGTAGGTATAGGAATTATCGAATATTCAAGTGCGGCTCCCTCGCGGCTACCGAATGGGACGCCTGAAGTTTGAATATAGCAGGTAGTGTTTTAAGGTGACTATACAATACACACATACCATCACGCCTGTATTCCTTGTAGCGATAGGCAGAGATATACTGTAGTATACATGTAATAGGTGATGAGCCTAATTGCTATCAACCGGACACGATTTCAAACTCCAGGCTGCTACTGAGAATTTCCTATCAGAAAATCCAATAAACACTTTGTCAGACCCAGGAATCGAACCCAGGACCACGAGCTCAGCAGCCACGATAACGACCACTAGGCTAACGAAGCGGTCATTAGGTCTTAGCGGTTAGCGGTTCACGTTGAAAGAAATCAGACTAAGCTTAGATTCAAGAAAATTGTAATATCTGTTATGCTGGTTTACTAATATAATAATAGTTCCTACTTACTAACACACTATGGGTTTTGTTACCTGAATAAAGAATTTATATTATTATTATTAGTTGACGCTGTGATATCTAAATGATTGATTTAAGTACTAAATGATTTACTGCACAATAATAATAATCAATAAAAATCGAATATGAATTCATATCTGCGAGTATAAAAGGTTTTAAATTATTAGTAAATTTCCTTTTTAAGCGTCAATGTGTAAGTTGTAAGGATTCATTCTTAAACCATAATTTCAATTTCTATAACAATTTTATTTTTTCATAATGGTCGCCGTTCGGAGAGCTGTTTTCACCTTGCTGGTACTATGGTAATCAGTTACAAATAATTAGTTATTTCCATTTAAATCTTGGTTTAATTTAAGTGAATGTATTTGACTTACATTATTAGCCCCTTCAAAGGAAGTTACCTAATAAATTATGACCTTAAATATACTCCACTTAAAAAAGCATTAGAAAAAAGGGGCTCGTAGAAGCAGGACAACATTTTAAGACACAAGTGAATGCCAATCACGCAATTTGACAGAGATATTACTTACTAATCGTCAAAATTAAATAAAATCCTGCTTACACTAAATAATAAGGGATTAGGCAATATTTTAGCTATGGTAAAAATAAGGTGAAATTAAAATCAGTTCCAGTGTTCTTTTAGGAATTTAGCATTAACACTAGAATTTTAAATTGGAACAAAATAATATATCTAAATGAAAATATAGTTATTATATTTTTATAATAAAACATTTTTAAACGGATTAATCGCGTGTATTATTGGTTTTTTTGTTTTTCCTGACGTTTCGAACACTTTGCAGCGTTCGTGGTCGCAGGAGGTTTAATCCGGTTAAATGTTGTTTTATTATAATGTGTAGTGATCGCGCAAACCTAAGATATTACTATACTTATTATATAATTTCCCTATATTCATGTTCATGTTGACTGTATGTGTACAAGATGTCGTACAGGGGCCTAATTCTGCTAATTTACCAATGCTTCAGTTGAGTGTCGATAGTGTGTCGATGGAATGATTTTAGTTAATTGGTAGTCTGCTAGCTTAATAAGACCACCGGTCTAACTAAAATCATTCCATCGACACACTATCGACACTCAACTGAAGCATTGGTAAATTAGCAGAATTAGGCCCCTGGCCTCTTCATCAAAGTTAATGTGGATTTGCTTGTTCAGACATCGTGTTACATTATGTCGTATTGTTTTCAATGAAATATATTATTAACCAATAGCCCATAAAGATTTTGTATTCAATTACTGTTAACGGTTTCAATTACCTAATACATACTCTTCCTTGGTATATAAATCAACTTATGCAATCAATGGTTGATGTTAATTTTCGAATTCTGTTGAATAGAAAATAGAAAAATGAAGTTAATGACTCTTTGAAAAAACCAAATCACAAAAGTTTATTTTATTATCTATACATAGTACCTACCTATAAAACAAAGTTACTTTCCGCGCAACGGGTTTTCACACCATAGTCTAGATATTTATTTTTATATTCAATAAAGCATTTATATATCATTAAAGATATTTATAGATAAAAAAATATGGTTTTTTTTTATATATAATAAAACCTAATTAAGTTTGTAAGTAGAAACATTATATATTTTGCAACCAAGACACCGAAAAATAAATTTACATGACTTACATAGGCTAAACGTAACTTCTCTATATACTTTTACTAGCGGGTCGCTAGTAATTTATAATAAAATAACCGTTTGTGATTTTATTTCATGTAAACACATTAAAACTAAGAATTAAATATACAATCTACCTTCACAATATAATAAAATCTAAAAAATATCTAGCTGCCTAGTTGACAGACATGCGGCTGAATTTTTTGATGCACTAGTACTAAAAATAAATAAATTTAATGAGAAGGATTTGTGAATGGAGGTTTAATATTCAGAAAGAAAAATGTACCAGATTTGGCATATTTTATTATCAAATAGCTTATATACCTTGAGCAAGCAACAATCGAAAAACCATAAATAGAAATAGCAAATTCCATAATTCAAATTTTATTAAATGAACATCGTAAAAATAAAATAAAAGTTATATTAAAAAAAATGTGGACTGGTTTAGTGACTCGGATATTTTTGATATATAACTAGAGCAATTAAAATGTTGGGTTTATAATGATGGTGTGTAGATCGTGTGTTACGAGTATGTGTATATTAGTTGAGTAAAAGAATAAGAAAACAAAGCAATAGTAAACATGTTATATAAGGTCCTAATTTATTAGGTCATTTCCTTTGAATGGGTTAATATATAAATCATATACATTCATATAAGCTAAGAATTAAATAGAAATAACAAATAATTTGTATCGCGAACATTAAGAAAAAAAAATATACGTCAATTTTATTGACGTAAAAAATTGAATTATATATAATTATATTTTTAATACATGTTGAGGCCATGTAATGCCTATATTAATTTCTATTTTTCAAAGAAACATTGAAAAAATAATAGACAAGAACGGGGCTTGAACCCGCGACCTTTGACGTTCCGTGTCATCACTCTACCAACTGAGCTACCTTGTCGTGTTCAAACCTATTGAATTTTCAATCCTCTTTGTATACGTCTTAAGGAGACGCCTGGTGATATTTATAAAATAATAAATAAATAAATAATAAATATTCCACAACTATCACACAACGCCGTCTAGTCTCAAGCTAAGCAGAGCTTGTGTTATGAGTACTAGAAAACTGATAAACATACTTATATATTTCTAAATGCATACATGTTATAGATAAATTACACCCAGACACAGAACAAATGATCGTGCTCATCACACAAACATTTGTCCTGGGTGGGAATCGAACCCACGACCTCCGGCCTAGCAGTCAGGGCTTCTAACCACTAGACCAACAGGACAGTCAAAATCTAATCAATAAAAAAATTATCTAGTAATCATTTACAGATTTACTAAACTCAGCGTTACCACTTTGTAGTTGTGGGATGTTGTTCGGCGATTTACAACTACAAAGTGGTAACGCTGAGTTTCTTTGAAAAATAGAAAAAAAAAAAAAAAAAATTGAATTATTACTTATATGAATCCTTATCACTTACACATTGACCCCTTAAAAGGAAATTTCCTAATAAATTACGACCTTATATAAATTGGGCTTCTGCATGATCTCAACTTCTAATTACAATCGATCGTAAGTTCTCTTCAGCTTATGTATCACATAATTAGTTAATTTAAAAAATATTTTAAATAATTTAATATTTCAGCATTATCATCTATAGAACAGCTTTTACTTTAATTATTAACTAATAGTGAGTGCAAGCTTTAATTCTGTGAAATCGACTAGTTCTTCAATTTAGATTGTGTACTTATCATCAATTTATTTTGTCATACACTTTTTTATTATTTATTAACTAGATATCTAATTCGGTACATAAATGTTTAATTATTATTTGGTTTGTTACTTTTTGGTTTATTGTTGATAAGTGCTTTAAATTCCATTTAGATGATTTTACATCATAAGTTGAGATTAGTATTGTTTTATTATGGTATGAGAACATGACTTGATCCTTGTTTTATTTTTGGGGGTAGTAGTTATATTTGTTTTTCATTCGTTTAATCTTTAATTTCATGTTGTATCTAGTCAAGCAGGCATTCGGCGTCCTAGATGTTATCTTAAAACCGGTCGGTAGCGTCTTGAACTTGAAATGTTGTTTTATTCGCTTATCTACTAGCATCATAGCACGTGAATAAACATTACAGTACATGCGTTTATAACATTCTAGGTTCAGGGTATTTTATATTCAAATTTAGATATAAATTATTTCTACCATAGCATCACGCCTGTATCCTTGAAGGATTAGGCAAGGAGTACCTATTGTTGTTTAATCATATTTCACCGATGCAGTTATTAAGTCCCATGTAAGTAATAGGTAGCGAGTGTTTTGCCACCAAAAAATAACCAGCCCAAAACTGTCTCACTGCAGGGCAAGGGCCTATTCTCATACAGAGAAGGCACGAGCTTGATCACCACGCTAGCTCATTGCGGGTTGGCGATTTAGACGACCAAGTCCAGGTTTCCTCACGATGATTTCCTTCACTGTATGTCTGTGATGTCTTAGATTAACTAAGAAATTACATATGACATTGAAAAAGTTACATTGGTACATGCCAGGTTTGAATCCACAACCTGCGGCTCAGGAGGCGGGCCTGTAACCACACCACCTACCGGGTAAAAATTCTAAACTTTGGGCTGCTACTGAGAGTGTCAGGACCTCGCAGTCGGAGGCTCCGCTGATGACCAATAGTCCAATAAGGCAGGCTGGCAGTATTTTTTACCAGTACTATTCTATATTTAGGTATTGAAGTTAAATATGACGAATTAAGGAAATGCCAGCAAGTAAATGGAACTTTAACCCAGCCAGTAACACTAATTAACAAGCATAGCATAAGCGGCATCTTATTGTTGTGTTATTACTAAAAATTAAACGTATGTGTTATTGTCTTTAGAACTTGCGGTTTCTGTTTAAATCTAAAGAAACCATAATTTATTGCCGTTAAAATAATAATATATAATTGTAGCATATTTACAATTGTCCTACTAAGCTCTACTTAACATCAACATAGACATAGCGATCATACCCGTATTTCCCAAAGGAGTAGGCAGAGGGTACATAGTTGTACCCTCATATTTTGCTTATGCCGTTATTCAATATCATGTGGTGATTTGGTGGTGAATCCATTCCAATGCTAATTCTATTTTCCTAATAGATAAACCCAATAACTCGATCAGGGAATCGAATCCAGAACTATACCGAAGTTTTTAATCCAATAAAAGCAGCAGAACAAGAAATTTACGCATTTCCTAATCTATAATAATCACCATATTAATATGAAAATTGAAGCATGAAACAAATAAAAGCACAATTTAAAGTGTGTATTCTAAAATGGTAAATTTCATACATCCAAGTACCGTTTCCTTTTTGTTCACCGGATATGTGTATAAGCTCCTCATAAATACATACATTGTTGCTCATTCAGGGTGGTCCTTCTGTACATACTTGTATGTTGTTGTGTTGCTACGAAGGCAACTATCCGCGTGTCACGTGACGCGCAACACGCGCCGCCTCGGCCCGTGGCTGCTGGCTGTGTTTCCCCCGTAACCGGCCGAAACCGGCCCGAACCACCGCGAAAGCCTTGGCAGAACATGTTAGGGTCTAACATTACGCATATCAATTGGACGCTATAATTATTGGACGTAAGCTAAAGGGTTATTAATGCAGTCAAAACTGTGCTCCCTAATACTTTGGTTCGTGGTTTCATCTTAGGATTAGGTAGACATTTTTTATTTATTCTAGCACGGTTTTGGGACATAATAAAAAGTGATGACATCAGATCGGTCAATGATGATTAAAAATAATGCCTAAAATCAGAAACCAACAATTGTGTTAGCAAATCCTTTTGTGGATCTTGTTGTGTAACAAATAAGAAGGTTATTTCACACACCGAAAAGATAGACAATGTTGTACAACGCATAATTGGCCCAATAATTTAGAAAAGCAATGGCCTTGGAAAACCAGATATCTAAACCGTTCTTAATATAATGGATTAATTTAAAATATTAAGATTTATGTTTTAAAGGTTTGGTGTTTTAAATTCGAAATAATATTTATAATATGGGAGAAGTAAATTAAGAGCTCTTCCTAAATAAGGATGCCTGTAGTTTACTCAGTAAGGACCCCATAGCTCTACTCAAATAAGGAGTCCCGTAGTCCTTTCTCATTAAGGAACTAGCTCTACTCCGTAAGGACACCTTTAGCTCTGCATAATAAGGGTACGCATGGCTCTACTCATTTATATTATTGAATGTCTTGTAATTTTTAATCTTTATATTTATTTTTCTGCTATTATAATAGTTGTAACTTCGGCCATTGAAATAAATACTTTCTTTCATTTATGGAGCCACGTAGTTCTTGCTCAATAAGGACGTCGTAGGTTTATTTAGTATTAGTAAAATAGTATACTAAGTATCCCCATAGCTGTATTCAATAAAGGGGCCCCATAGCACCGCTCAGTATGGATTCCGTAGCTCTACTCAATGAAGTATCTCCATAGATATATTCAATGAAGTTACCCAATAGCTCTATTCAGTAAAGACTCCGTAGCTTTACTCAATGTAATATCTTCATAGCTGTATTCAATGTAGGGGCCCCACAGCACCACTCAGTATGGATTCCGTAGCTCTACTCAATGAAGTATCTCCATAGATATATTCAATGAAGTTACCCAATAGCTCTATTCAGTAAAGACTCCGTAGCTTTACTCAATGTAGTATCTTCACAGCTGTATTCAATGTATGGACTCCATAGCTCTACTCAGTAAGGACTCCGTAGCTCTACTCAATAAGAAGCATGGGCTTCTTAAAATTACAAACTTCATAATTTTTAGTTAATTTTCTTGGAAGTCGATTTAGTTCTTTTAAATTACTTTTTTATTACGTAATTTTTAGTTTTTAATTGAAACTGCAATTTGAAAATCTCAAATATTATTTCTTTCTTATATGCGCTAGAATTTGACCAAGGTTTTGAGATGTTTTCCTTTTGACCTCCGTGTGTGGTAGCTCGTTTCAATAAGCCAGACCGTCACACTTATACTTATTAGTCCATATTTTGAAAACTTCTCAACCGATTTTGATCATACATGCACTGTTTCCTAAGTTGGAGTACATGTAAGCCAATCAAAAAAGAATGGTCACAATCCGATTAATAGTTTCCGAGAAATGCGTGGACAAACATACATACACACATACATACAATAACCTATACAGACATACAGATATACCTATAAAAAGTATATTTGTTTAGAATCTCCAATAGATGATCATATGTGAATATCGTGAATATGTTGCAGTTTCGAATTGATAACCTCATTTTTTTAAGTCGGTTAAAAAATATAGTACACTTCAAAATATATGTATCTGAGGACACATTAAAGTGCACTTAAGATTTTGAAGATGACTGCAATGGTGATGAACAGTTTGTGAGCATATTGAACTGATGAAGAATGATAGTCAATTATTAAGAAGATGAAGTCAATTACTTTCGATCTAGAGTTCTGAACGTTATTGAACAGTTTACGTACTTATTTTTACCATTAGGTAGGCTCCACACATTAATTATTATCACCGGGAACTAATCGATTAATTGGTAATAAAATTTCATTTTTCTGCTTGACAATTTTTTTCTGTAGACATAGTTCCGTAGTCATAATTAGGTTTAATTAACTTTGCAGCGTCCGTGGTCGCAGGAGGACTGCAAAGTGTTCGAAACGTCAGGAAAAACAAAAAACCAATAATACACGCGATTGATCCGGTTAAAGGTTGTTTTATTATAATGTGTAGTGATCGCGCAAACATAAGATATTTCTATGCATTTCTTCACAATAGGTATAAAGTTCGAACATTTAAAAAATAATAATTATAGAGTGATTAAATTGCTTTTATTTTTACAGATTTCGTGCAAAGAAAATTATGTGGTTGGGTGTAACAACAAAGAAATATTACGTCACGATAAAGTTACGTGAAGTAGTCTCATATAAGTGTAGCTTCCGGTAGTCCACCGACCTTAAACTATCATGGATGAAAATAGGTGAGCAGTTACTAACCTGTCTGGAATCTATTTAATATAAATATAGGTTACTCAACTTATGAGGATAAATATTAAAGATTAATTCATAAATTCTTCTAAGGAGGGAAGGGAGTGGAACAACGGATTAATAAAAACAAACAAATTCTTGGGATGCTTCATAAAAAGCAACAGTTCATTTATATGTAAAAAGAGGCTTATTTACTAGTAAATGAAAGAGTTTACAAAAGGGAACTCAATTCTTGAAAAATACAAACGCCTCAGCCGACTACACACTTAACTATGTCATGCACGGTAGATGGACAAATGAAGTCTGCCAATTCATGCATTCCTATAAAAGGAAGGGAGGAATAAGTGAACTAGAGCTTTAGCTATTTATAGCTAACGTTTTTTCTATTCACCGCAAGCTACTTACTAAACTCTAGCTAACCAAAAGTCTCCGTAGTTTAAAAGAAATGAATAAGTATTAAGACTTCTCAATAACATTTCTTCATCGCCAGGTTTACTGTCTCCACCGTGGAGCCCGAATCCAAGAAGAATGGCATCCACATGGGTGCTAACATAATCACGCGACCACTGCGCTCCTCAGCCGAGACCGCAGAACGTGGAGTAACAATAGTGTCCTCTAACGCTCAACCGGACACCTGGCTCCACGATGCTGGCTGGAGGAGGAAAAGGTCACTGGCCCAACTCACCAGGGAAGCTCTTCCTAGACTGGATAACTACAGAAATTCGAAGAGAGCTTTAAAAAGGCCAAGTCTTGGAGAGTTACACGGTGATCATTTGATCACAGAAGAAGTAAGTTCTTGAGGTCATTTTTTTATCATAAATGTTTGTAGAGACATCTGTAGTGTTGTCCAGATTCCCTAATCTCAACCACAATGAACATGAGTATCTAACAAATAAATTGATGACAAAAAAAACTACGTTCTGTGTAATAAATAACAAAGTTCAACCAAAAATATGAACAATCAAATAATCAAAATGTCATTATGCATCATAAATATTAGTGGTTTGGGGTAAACGAAACATTTTTATGTTATTACAGTAGATATCCACTGCAAGGTTGCATAAAGGTAAAATAACGTAAAATGCGAAACATGAATCAATAACTCCGAGCATATTTCGGTAAAAGTACTAAGATTACTTAGGGTCAACCCAGGTTTAATTTTCTATGCGTCTACGATTAGGCAATGGCGGCACGAAAGGTGGACGTCGGCGACATCAACTTTGCGAGGCCTCTTTCATTTTCTACTCAGATAAAGAAGTTAAATTAAATGAGCTGAATTATACACTATTTTTTCAACAAGTTAGGACCAAATTACAAACATAAATTAAAAAAAAAACTGCTGTTTGTCTCACTGTTTTGTTTTTAAGATTACGTCGCAGATAACACGAGTCGTACTGATAACGCAGATCTTTCTTGACTCATCATGTTTCTTAAGTAGATCTTAATTCATCCAATAAATACTACTACACTCGTACGGAAATAAATATGGATGACAAAACTTGAAAAGCTTTTTTGCGAAGTCCCCCCACAGACGCGATGCCGTCGACGCGGCGCGGCGGCGGTCGCCGACGTCGCCCACGCCACCACTAATTAGGGTATATTCTAGCGATAAAAGTCTTGATGTAGAGGGCAAGTCAGAGTCCATCCACAAAACTGTAATTTATAGTTTGAATTTTGCCGCTTCTTCTCTCCAGTGAAGCACTAGGAAGCGGTGAAGGGTCGGCATTTTTGGGGACTGTCTTTTTGTAATGCTGTCAAATTTGAATAAAGATGATTTTGATTTAAAATCGTGGGTCGATCATTTGTTGTTCGCGTTTTGTACACAGTTCCCGCTTTGTGTTCCTCTCAAAAAGTATGTTAGAGATAACACAGACCGTCCACCTTGGGCCACGTCGTGTACTCTTGTTATTCTGCAGCTAGCTATCGACCCCTATCGAGCTGCCTCTGTAGTCTTTATTGCATCTCTTCAAATTAAGAATTTTCCGAATATACAAGAAATATTAAAGAGTACCATAGAGGAAGCCACCATGGCTTGGATTAGCTAACGTTATTTTTGGTATAGTAACGGGATCTACTTACCTACTACTATTTACGGAATGCCTTTAGAACACTCTCTACTTGAGAAAATAATAGCAATAACGCAAGCATTTAATAATCTGTTACTTTAAATACAACAAAAAGATACATACAACAAAACATAAAGATAGCATTTTAATTAAACAAGCTGAGTGTCCGTAGCGATAAATAAAATAGAATTGCAGTAAGCTTAACTATAGTGATTATTGTTAACTAGTAACATGTGAAGGAAATCTCTTTTAAAATCAAATAATGAGATCCTATGTTATTTACTTTATATTAGTTGTACAAACCTACATATAGCTGGGTTTATGTGCTTATTTTATTTACGTTGTCACATAAACTAAGCATTAACTGGTGATAATAAACAAGTTTACTTTTCATATACCTATCAAGATATAGACAGGCGACGCATGTTGTGGTTTGTTTTGTTGTAAGGACCTTTACGCATCACGCCATCATAAAATTCAGTTTATTCATATTAAATGAATAGTCGTACATTTTGGCAAATACTGAAAGTAATTGCTAACCTCTATAGAAGATACAACGTTGATTAATCGCCTAATGTTTTGCGTGGAACAGAAAAAGTGAGCAGCCGTTCGTAGGCGGTAAGGACCGGTGTAATCCGCCGCGGGCCGCCGCGAACCAACGATACTCGTACACGCACTACTTGGGTTCATTCGATTTGTGAATTGTATTTTTAATTAGATGCTGGTTTTCTGGTTTTCTAATCTTAATTTTAGACAACCAACCGTTATTTTTTAAAGGAAATAAGGAAGAAGTTCATTTCATTGTTCGTCTGTAAGTTATTTAAAATTAAATTGTGTGAATTGCTGAATGAAAATAATTTCTATAGCATTAAGGATTTTTTTGTAATGTAATGTTTCTAAGTTTGCATGCTTTATTTGCAAGTTAAAAATGTATGATTTGATATTTTAATTTATAACATCTTTATATATTGTGTTTTAGGGAAATTAAATAAACAAAAATGGTAACGGTATCAAGTTGAAATTAATATCAATATACGGTTCCATGAAGCTGTTAAAAAGTCAGGCTTGTAAGTCAACGCAATAAAAAAATACGTCTTAGTTATGCTCCATAACATTCTTCTTCTTCCTCTTAATTTGACTCTATGCAAGTACCTAAATCAAATACTATGGGGTACTTCCCTTTAACCTGGAATCATGAAATTTGGCAAGATGTAAGATCCTACATACAGTACATGTAAAGAGAAAAATCCCTAAATCGTTAATTTATTCCATAAAAAATGCTATAATAAAACTTATATTTGCAGTTGGAGAATCGACTTTAAGTTAAGTTTGTATTTCAATCGTACTTTTCTTTTCGTTCTAGTAATTTTTAATTCTTACGAGTAATGAGCTTGAATTTGACCGCTACGGTTTTGGTTTCATTGTTTAGTTATTCAGTACCTAATGTTAATTATACGGAACCCTCGGTGAGCGAGTTAGACTCGCACATAAATTTATTACTTACTTACAATGTGTTATATAAATAAATCAAGATATTAAAAACAACATTTAGTTGCATATTTGATGTAACCAGGTTACCTGAATATTTTATTATCTTATTGTTATATACTGTTAATAATCTCGTTTCGTTCCCATCAAACTGTAATGTTAAGTGGATACCTATATTAATATTAACATTACTAAATACCTAACTAGAAAATGTTAATTGTGCTCATACAACATTAAAAATTACAGTCACGATCACGAGACACCTTGATTCGATACAGTCTGGAAACAATACGTAAAGCGCTGTTATGGCATAGATCAACAAAGAATGGGACAGACGGTGTCCATCATGGCTTGCAAACAACGTCACTTGTCACTCACTGAACTCATTACACCCATGATAATCTTGTGCATCATACACGATAAAGATAATAAACTTATTCCAACATATTCATAGGTATTAAATCTGATTGAATACACCTGTATTTCGTTATTCAAAGCTATAATCATGGGAATGTGAAACATGATGATTTTAAAGTGGTCTTTTGTTTCAGGACGAGAAAGTACAACAGACAAGAGAGACAAAATCTCCTACTCCAGTGGTTGGGATCAAGTTAGGATGGATACAAGTGAGTTTTTAATTATGTTAAATAAAATCCATTTCTCCGATTCATATCAGTTTAGTTTTTCAGTACAGGCTTTTCAGCAAAGCAGAAATTACTTTTATATGCTTCGCTGTGGCTCAGTTTTATCTAAACCAGAAGTGTTTGTAATTTTCCCGTTTCCGTGGGAATTTCGGAATAAAAAGTTAAATGAGCACACTCTTCTGTTAAAATTAAAATGCAACGCTGTGTAAAAATTACAAGTTAATCCATCTACCACTTTTCGAGTTTTACGGACAAAATCATACGGAATCTATAGTAACGTCTATTATTGTTAATAAAATTTTAATGTACCTATGCTTATTCTATTATACGATAGCTTCCAGAAGGATTTGTTAGGAATTTTCATTCGTCTGTGAAGTTTCCGCTACTTAAAATATCGGTTATATTTAAGCAGATCATTCATCAACACTCGTCTAAAAATATACTATATTCGTGAATTCCATTGCCACAAACGTAAGCGTTGTAAGCCTCATTATACAAACTTCATAGTTATGTAAACATTTTATACTGAATGGATATTCTCATGAACACAATTTTTATTAAATTATTGTTAGATACAAGTAAATTATTGGTAGGTACCTAAGTAGGTATCAACAATATAATATCATTCGAAATATAATTCGGGCTAAACGTTAGACATTTTCTTCCGTTTTGACTATGATCTAATGGAGGCTCTATTATAGGGCGTGTTGATACCATGTCTCCTGAACATCTGGGGTGTGATGCTGTTCCTGCGTATATCGTGGGTGGTGTCGCAGGCGGGCATCGGTCTGACCCTCATCATCATTGCAATATCAGCCTTCGTGTGTGTCATCACGACGCTCTCTATGAGCGCTATATGCACCAATGGAGAAGTAAAAGGAGGTTTGTTTTTATACTCACTTAATGTTTTTTATTAATTCAGTCCGAATTATTTGGGGATCGTGCATGTTTTAAAACAATATTATGTTCAGCAGTTTCGATTTGTTTGTAAACCTGATAAATTTTCAAGTTAGAAATTTGTAAAAGCTTCGGTAGTTCATCAAAGAATCAATTGCTAGTTATTAAAAAGCACAAAGATCGATCAACGAATCAATGAAAGAAGAAATTGATGAGAGGAAGCAAAGCTAAAACAGATGCGATGCCCCAACGATGATTCAATTTCTCGTAAATCTGAATCAAGATTTTAATTTTACTTAAATTAGTCGAACTACAGACAAAGATAATTCAGTTATATGTACTTATTTAGGTACATTAGGTACAATGTACTTATTTATGTGGCATTTATTGCTATCAAGCCGCGGGAACAAGAAAATTTGATGGCTAAGTATTTTTTTAAATATTATTTTGATCAAGCATTATCCGCAAAGAGCAAGTAACATTTCTATTACTTGAAATACCTAAGTATTGCAAATATTTGAAAATACGGACATTGGCAGCAAATTCAAATTCAAATATTTTTATTTCAAATAAACCATACTACAGGCACTTATGAAAAGTCAAAACTAGGTGCACGGTTCCAAGGCGTTGATCTTATGGAGAAGAGCCGGCAAGAAACTCCATAGACACTCTTTTTAAAATAAATTAGTTTACCAATAAATAAGGTAATGTGAGAATAATGCAGGTTAATGAGCAAAATAAGAAAGGAAAGTAAACTTATATAGCCTTTTAAAATGATTGCCGAGGCAGCAAGATCAGTCATCAAAGCGAGTACTGAATACAGTGTTAACAATGAACCTCTGTCAACTATTTTACATCCTTTTGCCTTTGTGCAGTTCAAATCAGGACAAAATCTACTTAGAACAGACCACATAGTAACACAGTGCTACTTAATAAACTGACGTCAGGCTTCACACAATAGGGCAACAGTAATCTCTATTAAGATTAACATCACTAATGTATGATAGCGGAATACATATAATCTTATACTTCATGATTAAAGAAATCCTTTACTCATGTGCTTATACATAGTAAAGATGTCGCAGATGGATTGTAGAATCAGCTGTTTTACAAAACTGCTAGCTGATTTACAAAACAGTACTGTTATGAAAAACAGCTGAACGACGTTTAGCGGTTTTACATAATTACTGAACTATAACACGCAGAATTGTATGAACGTTTTGCGTTTATCAATGTAGCGGGTCAACGATCAGAGATTATGTAAAACAGTGTGAAATGAACTCTCAGATTGTTGATTTTAGTTTGAAATTTTATCGCATACCTATGGCTCTGTATGTCTTAACAATAATAACCTAACTTAATTTTACTTGTCAAAGCAAGCAAAAAAAAGATGAAAAGGTTGAATGACGTAAATACTTAACCACTATTATAGTCGACAATATATCGGGATTATGAAAGAAAACAAACGAAATTGATCCATGAGCGAGCGAAGCGAGCTCGGGAGTTTCGTGTATCCCGACACGGACAGGTTAGGTTCGGATCACGGGGGCCAGTGAGCGAGCGTAGCGGGCGAACTACCCCCGTCATCCCCTTCGTGTTTAGGTTTTTTCTAACCTTATAGACACAAAAATAGTCCAACAAACAAAAATAGTTCCGTCGACCCAGCCACGGAAAGTCAAATCAGAATGCAGTATCTTTTCTTTACTTGAGTGGTGACTAGCCATATAATATACCTATACAATAAACAAACCTGTACCACAGTAGGTATGCCATTCTCCATTACGTCTAAAGGTGGGTAGCTGTTTTGTTAAACTTATCGCAATGGCAATCCAGCTGAACGTCGTTCAGCTATTTTATAAAACAGTACTGTTTTGTAAATCAGCTAGCATTTTTGTAAAACAGCGGATTCTACAATCCATCTGCGACAGATAGATTACTTAAACAGTCACGTGATACACTAAAAACTAGTTTTAACAAATACCTAGTATACTAAGTTTGGGGTCATGTCCTCTCAGATTTTATAACAAAAAATCTTGGAGTGATATAAAACGTAGGTCAAACGAAATGGAAACAGCCAATGGCAAAAAATACTGATATATTTTTATTAACGAATGCACAAGCTAACTGTAACTATAAAGCTATAAATTATTGTGGAAATAAAAAATACGGTCGTGAGAAGGATTTGAACCTGTCTGCCGCCTTTGGATGAATATACTGAGAGCACCTGGACCTGGACGCAGGATCAAATCTGCTCACGAACGTATTTTTCTTTAATTTCATTGACAACAAATGATGGACAATCTCATAAAACATCAGCGTATGGTCTCCCCGTTACGTCAAATGTGAATGTTTTTCTTCACTTCCGAGAACTATTAAGCATCTTCTAATTCTTGTTTATAAATAGTCTCGTAAGATTTGTTTCCAATATTTAGTCTAAAACAGCAATTATCGATGTCTTGTGTACTCCTTGGATCATATAATATAGGCCATATTATCCAAGTATGTATAATATTTAGGTTTTATTTTTGTAAATATTTTTAATGATTATTATATTTTAGACACTTTGTAGATTAAATGAATACTTTGTAGATTAATTGAAAAATCTAAATCTAAGATAATTGTTGATTTATAAATCCATAGTTGATGAATAAAGTATAATCAATACAACATTATCTGATAGTTAAGGTTTCTCATGCTTATGGAGCTTAGAAAACCCGGAGTCAATAGGCACATATAGAAGACAAAAAATCGTTTTTAACCGACTTCCAAAAAGGAGGAGGTTATCAATTGGGTTGTATTTTTTTTATTTATTTTTTATAGTAATAAATTTAAATTAATGGATATTTCGAAACATTTATTGTAAGCAGTAATATGAAAATATTCCTAAAAAATCATAAATGTTAACCATTTGATGGGCTAATATAAAGAGTTGTTATTTTGGAATGTTCCGAATAGCCCATAGTCACCATAAGTGGCATATGGATGTAAAACAGAATGCCCCTAATACATCGCGGCTCACGGGCGCGAGGTTTTACGTTTTCAATCTTCCAGGTGGCATCTACTACATAATATCAAGATCTCTGGGTCCTGAATTCGGTGCTTCCGTTGGGATAATTTTTGCGTTTGCTAACGCGGTGGCCGCTAGTATGAATACCATCGGCTTCTGCGACTCCCTGAACGATCTGCTGCAGAGCTACGATTTGAAGATCATTGACGGTGGTCTAAATGATGTGAGGATTGTGGGGGCTGTTGCGCTTGTGGTCATGTGCGTCATCTGCGCCGTCGGCATGGACTGGGAAAGCAAAGCGCAGGTTAGTTTACTTTTTTACTTACTTTTGTCATTGTAATGTACCTAAATAAGTAGCCACTGTTCGTCACCATTATTTTCTGTATGTAATATTATGAAATATTATACTCTTATAATATTCTACATCCAATAAAAAAATATCATTTCCACCAAGTACTTCTTGCCCATGGAAGTCTACCTTCACTGAAACGTGACGTAGGTATACCTACATAGCTAAGAAGATAAACAATCGCAAAAAAAACAGTTATTTTATTAGTCTATCTGCAGTACTAAACGAATATATTTACCTGTTGCATTTGCAATTTGTTGCGTTGCATTGTAAGATTTGTAACTCGGTGACTTTTTTATGCCTATTCAAATTAATTAGTACGGACGGTATCACGGTACGTTAATCAGCCTTTTACATAAATGTCCTATTTCTGAGCTATAAATCAGTCTAAAATTGGTTCCTAGGTCACGAGCTTCAGTATTGGCAATTGCCACAAATAGATTTCCTGATATGATTTACATCGATTCAACAATCATACCTATTGGCTTTACACGTTCCAATGTTTGATTTGCATCACTCACGTTCTGTACATTGTGCTTTTCGTGGAAATTACTTTAAGGGGTGGATAACTCGCGTTACAATTTTGGAAATTAAAACAAAAACGTGTCATCTCCTTTTTGAATTTCTAAGAACTTTTTTGTTGTTGTCTATATATATATACACAGTTATACAAAACAAAATAATGAAACGGAACAAATGCGGCACCCACCACATATTAAATTGAAAATTAATCGTTGTATTGCTCTACATACGGTACAGTAGTGTATGAGAAATATTGCCATAGATAAAATCACCAAGACAGTGGTAAAAGTTGGTAATTAATAGTAAGACGGCGTTGGCGACAAAGCAGCCTAATAAAAATATAAATCATTATTATTATTGACCAGCTACAAGAGCTATTAGCAGTACTATTAACAATTAACAAAACTGACACGCAACAGGGCAATCCCGCAACCATTTACAAAGTACAGAATTTCAGACGCGTTCGTCTCCGTCAGAGCCTCGTCGCTCAGCCCCAATTGACCTCCCGCGCTGTAAACAAACCGTCCTTCAACCCACAATGACAATCAATACAGTATTCATTTACTCCCTGTGACCTCCGGGAATATTTGGTGAAATGTGGGAGCATCGATTGTTATTAGCTGTGAAAATAAAGGTCTTTACTCGATGTTTTGGTACTTAGATATTTCTTTATATCGACATTCTTAAGCTAAATTTTTATTCTCTTAAAAATTATATAATTTATATCTTGGTAACGGGAAATAGTGTGATAAAATAACCTATAGTTAACATTCAGGCACTGATGAATTAATAATCAATTCGTTATTCATGATTGACTGACAGTTCTTTTACATACCTATAGCCTTAAAATTTAATCCTTTGAAATAATTCCCAAAATTCTTATTATATCTAATGTCAATATTTATGTGGTAAACTTAAGTAATCAAAATAAACGACTTCATTTTTACAATGGCTTATCCTAATTACTATATGTATAACTAACAGGAATTAACGCGCAATTAATTTGAATTATTGCGCGTTAATTCCTGTTAGTTATACATATAGTAATATCATGGAACGCGATAGTTTAAAAGTTAGGCTTATCCTAATGATTGAACACTGAGAAAATAAGGTTTTATTCAACGCGTTAATATAATCCACTAACAATTTGACTTACAAATCAACACAGTTGTTTTGTCGCGCAATAATGCATGCATGCCTACTTCACGTCATGTTGCTGTCCAATACTCGTGTCCAACCGTTAGCAACGCGCGAAGTCTTTATGCAAACATATTATTATATTTAAATGATTATAAATACAACGTAAAGTACAGTAATAAACACTAGAAACATTTATTATACAATACACGAAGGTAACTTCATATCTAGATTAAGTTAATTGTATTAATTTTTAGTAGAAAAGCTTCAGTGTAGTGGAACTCCCCGCAAATTATAGTTAAAAGTCGTTTATCATCTGCTATTGGACGTGAGTTAGCTTTTTGTATGATTACCTTTAATTTAAATGGGTTTGTGGTGCTAACTGCGTACTATAACAAAGCCTTGGATGTACAACGTTCATCTATGGGGATTACACCAAATTCTACGTACGAGTTTTGGGTTTATGAGTACTTGTTACTTGCTAACCCGTTCCGAGTTTGCACGACATCATTTCAATAGCTTCTCTAATCTATCTCTCAAAGAATAAAATATATTTACTGTAGTTTTTACTATTTAAAGACTTCGGTATTTCAGATGGCCTGGCCTACTTACATTTACTCTTTAACATTTGGTAACAACTAAACATAATTATTTGGATTCTTAAATTTAACTACACTACACTACTGACAGCGCGGTTGGCGCAGTGGTCGAAAGACCGACTGCTGCGGTGCGTGTCGCAGGTTCGATTCCTGCAAGGAGCAAATATTTGTACGATCTATAGATAATTGCTCCGGGTCTGGCTGTGTGTGTGATTGTGAGATTATATGTCTGTAAACGCACCCACGATACAGGAAGAAATTCCTAGGATGGGGCAACGTTTAAAAAAAAAAAAAAACTAAACCATTACAGTAAATGGTCGAATACAGTGATGTAATCAAACCCAACACCTTTCTGAGAACAAGATCTATTCAGGAAGCGTATTCAGAAATCCGGGATTACTAGCCGGAAATTTGGTAATAACCTTTCCTAATTCCAAAGTCCAGATTAAAAATAGCTGTGGTTGGTACCTCTACCTATATTGAGGTGCTCGTTAATAATTTACCACCTCGGTAACTGTCGTAACATCTTTACTACCAATACTTTACAAATGTAATGGTTTTTTAGTTCGGAAGCGTCGAAATAATTCATACTTCATATGTCGAGTCTAGGAGACACCTGGCCCGCTGAAAAACATACCCACGGGCGAGATGACATTCAATAAGTATTTGAAATGGCATTGTCATATCATATTTGAAGTGTAAGTAGATGAAGTGAAAGAGTTGTGTCAGGTGGTGGAAATCAACAAATCTTTGCCTACCTCAATAGAAAACAGGCATGAATGTATATCTATTAATAATGTTTTGAACAACGAGGATACCCGTCAATCAAACCATACGACCACACACACACATGCCTATGTAGTTATACCGTGCACAAAACCAAGTTAATTGCTTTGAAACTAAATTCTTGTTAAATTCAGATTAGATTAGACAGATATTTTGCACACCACTGAGTTTCAGTGAATTCGTTTTGAAACTGCGCATTTCTCATAGTGCAAAAAAAGAAAAAATCGCAATGTTTTATTCGATCAGGTTCTTAAAATTTTATAGTGTTCACATAAAAAGAACCCCCCCCCCAGATTTGTATAATTATCAAATGCTCGCAATTTAGCTGTTCTCATGTTCACTGCTTAGCTTTTTGATCTAAAGCATAAAGTAATTAGGTAACCATAAGGTTTATGTGTAGTTGAATGGTAAATACAGTTACCAATGCTACGTAAACAAACATGGCTCGCTGTTAATAATAAACACCCAACTTTACCTACACAGATTTCATGATTTACAAGAATAACAGATACACGTAATATTTTGTTTCTGTAAAGCTGGCTTCAATTTGTTTACGAAATCATAATATTAATAAACTTAATTACAGCCTATGAAAAAAAAAAGATAATATTTTAAAGCAGTAATAGTAACATTAATTTAAGTCTTCAATGATTGTGAGGAGCTTAGGACAGTTACCGAAATGTAGAACACGTTGCTTATGACCCAATCATTAGCAACGTGTTCTATCTACATTTCGGTTCCAACAAAAATGCATTTAGCTAATTTGTGAGTGGACTTTATAAGTAAAATAAAGATTAACAACACTGAATGCTAAGAGGCTGTAATAATATATGATGATAAAAATGAAACTCTTGGATAATTCGAATGTTAAAGTTAAATGTTAAAGCAATATATAAATATTATAAAGCAATCACCCTTGAACTAGAAATCAACATATACTACCTACATAATCACATATTTAGACACATAATTATATATCTAATCGCCCCTAGTCTTTGGATTATTCTCGTTTTTTTTCACAGAACTTCCTAATCGCAATTATTGTGGGTGCCATGGTGGACTTTGTCGTCGGCACTATAATGGGTCCGAGCAGTGAACAAGAAATTGCCAACGGATTCGTGGGACTAAGCAGTAAGTTTAAACTTAGAGGAAAAATTTTAGGACGTCACTGTGACGTCACATACTTTCTATCTATCTAAAGAATATTGCACCTACCACATTTACTCTCTGCATGACCCTAAGGTTGTTTATCTGCAGAGTATCTTAGGGTGTATAGTAAAATAATGTCATGAAGCATAGTGATCTGACCTTTACGTCACAATTCATCAAATAATGTTTACATGAATACCTAGTTCATGTTTAAAACAGCTCCACTTTCGTCCTAGCGGCCACGTTCGCGGCTAACTTCAAGCAAGACTTCCGCTTCAGCGAGGGGTTGAACCAGGACTTCTTCAGCGTTTTCGCAATATTCTTCCCATCAGTCACCGGCATTCAGGCTGGTGCTAATATTTCGGGAGATTTGAAGGTATGGCATAACTAGCTTCAGCTAAATCTCGGTTAGTTTCAATAAGTAACAAACCTTTATTTATACATAGTTTACTTAACCGTCCTCCTCTTCCTTGGTTCTTCAGTGCTGAGGATTGTGAACTCTTCAAATCCTATTTTTCTAAGTACATAATTATGGCGTGGTACTATTACCTAATTACGGCAGGCGCAAATAATCTCACTTTCTTCTGTATCTCAAACTGCAACCGTCAATAAGAGAAAAAAATACATCATAAAATTACGACCTACGTAGGGAAGCGATTCCGAGAACCCTTATTTAATAGACAACGCCTACACATAATGTAGCATCGATAATAAGACTACATATATACTATCACTAAAATTCAGTTTACAGACTTCAGTACGGACCTATTTTTAAACGCATTAATCAGTTGATATAGTCCAAAATGATTTTGCTAAACAGTAAGTATTTGTATTATCTTATATTACTCTACTTTAAAGTAAAGATAGTGCGTAGTTCCACGTGTTGCTGCAATCTATCCGTGTCGAATGTTTGCACGGAAAGCACGCGCACTCACTCCCCGAGTGTTCCCTGCACGTGTAGCCAGTGTCATTGACAGTACAGTGTGACGTCACACTGAGTCTGACGTCACGGGTAACTATTATGAACGATGTAAATTAATGAATCATCAGGACAATAGGCTTATGAATTCATTCGTCCATTTTCATGAATTACCATAACATTTTTCTCTTCCTATAAAATTAAAAAGATATGTGCTCATTACGCTTATTACGGGTTGTCAGTGACATTGGCAGCACAGCTTGACGTCATCCCCCCGCTTACACGTGACATCACTGAACCAGAGAGGGTAGTACCGACAAATAATCCAACAGGGGAAAAGCTAAAAAATAAAAAACAATTACAAGGTCACAGAGTTGTGTTCGCTGTATTGCATAGTTATCATAACAATTTACGAAAAAGCCATGCCTCAAAGCTTTTATGTAATTAATTAAGAACGTAGACTGAGTAACGCAATAAGGAATTAGAAAAACGCAATCATCAAGTTTAGCTGGTGTTGATGACATCATCAATATAACCCATTCAATACAGCATACCAAATTTCGGACACGATTTCTTTGCTACAATAGCAAATTACCAAGCTCGTTCTTGATACTAGATGCAACGTCGGAAGAATGAGTTTAAAGTTTTAAACTTTCAAAGAAATCAAGGCAATGATGGTCACTAGAGGTTTTGCAGTATGAACAAAGAGTAATAAAAACCTAATTTACGCTTAATATTTTGCGTGGCGCAATTCGAAGGAAACAAGCTTAACAGGGGGTTCAATTTAATTAACCCAGCATATTTTGAGTATCTTGTTACGTAGCTCAGACACTCATCGATTCATTAAAATCAATTGATAAAGTGTTGCCAGTGAGTCACGTATGTTCTCGCAAAATATAAAACGATTGAAATAACGTTTGATTCTGAGAAAGGAAGTTCGTTGAAACACTACTGTTACTTTCTGTTCGTCTTCATGAACATATACAACCAACTAACTGCATAATAATAATGTCTCATCGATTGAATCAATCACTCTGTTATTGGTACTACTATTAGGTATCGCTAAGTATAGAGGTGTATAATTGTGTGAACTATATGTATTTAAAATGGATCGATGATGCAGTCATACTCGTTTATCATTCATTGCATTTGATCCGTTTCTACACATTTGCCTGCCCAATGTAGCTATTCAGGTGGTACTCCGTTTATAAATGATTTCAGAACTTGATATTTTGATAGTTGAAACTCGTATGACGATGAACTTTGTAAAGTTTATTTAACTCACCGACTTTTTAAAGTTAGCTCTAAATTTTTATTCTAATCTCCGTAACAGTTTAATAACCAATTTTATATACAACCTTCAAGAGTGTCAGTTTGGCGACAGTCCCGGTTATGATATAAAAAATCTGATGAAGTTACACGAAAGCTTTTTTTTTGAGTTCGGTTTCCTGCCTACATGGCAGCATCCAAAACAATTTCATATATCACATAATCTTTTTACATAACTGATACACGACTGATCATAAGATTGTTCCTAGGATCCGGCTTCAGCAATACCGAAAGGTACACTGCTAGCTCTTCTGATATCCATGGTGAGCTACGCAGCGATGGTGCTGTTCTCCGGTGGAAGTGCCCTGAGGGACGCCACCGGAAATCTCACCGACTTGGTGTTTGCCAATGGTACTCTGGTAGACTATAGCGCGCTGTCCAACTGTGTCGCTAATAACACCTGCAAATATGGACTGCATAATAGCTATTCGGTAAGTCGTGATACCAGGAGATAATTTTTGTAGTTTTGAAAAATATAGAACGCTATGACTTCATAAATGTCACAGTCTCCACTGACTAACGTTCCTTAGGACCGTAGGTATTAAAAATCATCACATTTGAAAAGCTCAATTTAAAATGCGCTCAGGTACTCAGAACTTATTAAATTTTCAAGTTCTGAGTACCTGGACGCATTGAATTGAGCTTTGCAAATGTGATGACTGATGATTTTTATTACCTGCGGTCCTAAGAAACGTAAGTCAGTGGAGACTATGACATTTATCAAATCGTAGCATTGAAACTGGAACAAGATCGCAATATATGGGCTTGGTTTATTAATACGACCCTAAGGGTGGTTTTATTAATACCTGGTAGGTATATCAGTTAACCTGCATTGAAATATATTCCAAATATTAGTAAAAAAATCGCTACCGCATTTCAAAAAACATACGCTAAGATCAGAGAGTCAAGTATTTCGTCCCTTCAGGTTATGCAGCTGATGTCAGCGTGGGGACCCTTCATCTACGGTGGCTGTTGGGCGGCGACCCTCTCCACAGCTCTAACGAATCTGCTATCAGTGCCGAGGCTGATCCAGGCCCTCGGCGTCGACCGCATATACCCTGGACTCATCTTCTTCTCCAAGCCGTATGGGAAACATGGAGAACCATACAGAGGATACGTACTTACGTTTTTCGTTTCGCTGCTCTTTTTGTTGATTGGTAAGTTTTGTGTACGTAGCTATTATAATTACAATAATGTCTCTATTAAATGTAAAAGTTAGTAGGTATACTTACTTATGTACAGTTAGGTATGTGTGGTCAAAAATATCCCGTCATAGGCAAAGCAAAGCATTTTTTGACCTTATTATAGTAAATACAATGAGGTCTAAAATTTATTGGAAATATTATCATCTCATATTTCAGTTCAAGGCTAGTAGTTTGTAGTTGGGTGACGATATTGTGCTATAGGTACAAAACCAGGAAAAATTGCGGTAGCTTAATATAAAGTTGGATGCTCAATATGTTTGATGAAACCTTTTTTCTTTCACAGCTGACCTGAACACCATAGCGCCTTTGATATCTAACTTCTACCTGGCATCGTACGCTCTCATCAATTTCTGCACGTTCCACGCGGCGCTCGTCCGTCCCCTTGGATGGCGACCTACTTTCAGAGTAAGCAGTACTATATGTATACAATGTAATTCGATGCTAAATTAAATGTTGGTGAGTCATGTAGAACAAAAATAAATCTGTTCAATCGTTTTTCAATGCATCAATTTTGTAAAAGGCGTATTTCTTCATGATTTGTTTTGTATCTGAAAGTAAAGCAATTATTAACTGCTTTTAAAAGGTGATCCCCCGGTTATTTCTTCTCGATTCTAACTAAATTAATATCTAATTTTGTGAACTCTATAATTGTATTACTGAAATTTTATTCTCTCAATATAAATTAATATAATAACATTCAAACATCAATTGATCTTTGTTAGCGATGAACGACAAAACCTGGTTTTGACCAGTAGCGGCACTCGTCTATGTTTAAAAGTCTAATAAACTATCTTCAGTCAAAGACATTTATTATTACTACAAGCCGAAAAACAAGAACATCTGCTAATTTTATTTTGATAACACGTTTAAATGACTTTTTGTTTATTCCAGTACTACAACGTGTGGTTATCGCTGATCGGCTTCCTGAGCTGTGTGGCCATCATGCTGCTCATCAGCTGGGTCATGTCGCTGGTCACCTTCGCTATTTTCTTCACTCTGTATCTCATCGTACACTACAGGGACCCTGGTTAGTATTGGTGTCGCAACAAAAGCACAGTCCAGTACCGTGGTTTGGGTTGGCAGGCTCTCATTTTCTGTTGTACCTGTAAGGGAAAACTACTGGAATATAATAATATATAATTCTTCTGATGCTCCTTAAGATTGAGGATAAATTGTTAGTTAATTTCTGTCACAAAGACGACTGGTTACATGTCCCATGTAAAAAATAATAAGACTGCCTTTGAGAGAGAGATAAAGAGAGAATCAAGCAAAAAAAAAAAAACAACCCTTGCTATTTATTGATCTCGTAAAATTATAAAGATAAAGACTTTTAAACATACATTACATTACTGTCGCACTGCAGGATAGGGGCAGACGATAAAGACTTAGCTAACTATATTTTTCCGTAAGGGAAAGTTTCAATTTACAAAAATTCCAAGACTTGTCAGTGGAAGTAACGAGGATAGCCGTTGAAGGTGACGAGAATAGCCGTTGTTGACCGAATCTAAATCCGTATGAACTCCATGAATGATTGCATCATTTGCTCCTTACGCGATCGTATTAAATTCATATCGTAACCGTTTGTATATAACCCCATTTCCGAAAGTTATTATAACTCGAACCTACTTCAAACTATTGGCACGCATCAGCATGTGAATCATTGTTCAGTTGATATGTGAACTATAACTGCAAAGTGCAAAACTTGCATAGTATGAGGAAAAAGTAACTTTTTATCTTTAGATATAATTATTAAGATCTTCTCGATCACCAATTTTATTGTTATACTTTGTTGTATTTATCTCGTTATAATATATGTATTTTACCTCTCCACGTCTTCTAAGTTAACAATATATCCCAGAAACTTCCACCGATCTTCAAATCAAAAGAAAGAAAGATAGGTAGGTATATATATAGAGCTTGTTATTTTATAATATCTTGTTTTTCACAGACGTTAACTGGGGCAGCAGCACTCAAGCTCAAATATACAAGACGGCTCTATCGAGCGCGTACAACTTGGCAAAGACGGGTGAGCACGTGAAGAATTATTGGCCACAAATATTGGTGTTGGCCGGGCGGCCGCAGACCAGGCCTGCGCTGGTCGACATTGGCAACCTCATCACCAAGGCTGGCTCACTGATGATCGTTGGTGATATATCGCAGGTATGTCGTCTTAACGTCTGTCCGTAATCTGTGTATACTTAGGTAATAAATAAACATTTCGAAATCAATTCAAAAGCATTTCTGATTCAAGATGCACTTCCACATTGTAAGTATTTTCCTTATCAATATTATCCAAAGTTCCTTAAGATCTTTTTAAAACATTAGTTTCGAGCATTTGTTCGAGTCGATCGTGTGATGTTAGTTGTACCTTCATCACTAAACAAACTGAGCTAAACATGGAGGAGTTTTACTTTGGCAAACGTTTCCAGGAGAGATTATCGTACAAGGAGCGTTCAACGCGTGCGCGCGCCGACACGGAGTGGTTACGTCACCGCAAGGTGCGCGCGTTCTGCTCGCGCGTGCACGGGTTCAACTTCGAGGCGGGCGCGCGCGCGCTCGTGCAGGCCGCCGGCGTCGGGCGACTGGCGCCTAATGTTCTTCTCATGGGATACAAATCTGACTGGACCACTGCACCGGCGGAGGACCTGGTGTCGTACTTCAATGTGTTACAGTTAGTATTTAAGTATACGGACTTATTACATCAGTACCAATGAAGCGGGATAATTACTTACGGACCTACCCACCCATGTTCGTCGACCAATACAGCGTATTTCCTTAATCTTTCTTAATTACTTGATGTCTCAGTACTAAGGTAGTCTTTCTTTGGAGTGTGTCATTTCTACAAAGACGCCGAGTCTTAAACCGTCCCAACGACGTTCTGATTAATTTCACAATATTATTTAAAAAAACCAACGTCACTGGTTTGTTGGTGGTACAAACATATGATATGTGTTTCCATTGCCACAGTACCGCATTCGAGAGCCGCCTAGCAGTGGCGATAGTGCGCGTGCAGGGCGGGCTGGACTTCGGCGCGCTGCTGGCGGAGGCGGCGGCCAGCAGCTCGCTGACGGGCACGTCGAGCGGCAGCGCGGACGAGCTGCGCGTGCGGCGCGCGCCGCTCATCATGCACGCCGACTCCGACCTCGACATCCGCTCCGCCGAGCACCAGCCCCGCCACAACCTCTCCAGTACGTTGCCTCTAGACACTAGTAAGTACCTACTGCCAACCGATATTGGTGGTGGGATACGTCACACAGACCTGCTGCACCGCTAGCTGTGGTCCGCGGCATCGCACTTCGTAAAGCTAACATTTTTCTAGTATATAGCTATGTGCTAATCCAGAACATCAAATGTCTGTATCCGCAAAGTTTCGAATACGAACCGCTGAAATGTGATTAGATAACTGACAGTAACCAGCACTATCAGCAACAATAATGAGACCATTTTAGAACAAACATTACTTAAATCACCAATTAACAATAATGTCCGGCAAAAACCATGACTAACGTGTACCTCACAACAAGAACGTGCTACTCATCACTAGGAAGACTTCCACGTCAAATCATTTTCCTTATAAGTAGGAGGGGTTTTCCACAGGTATACTGACGTTGTCTACGTCTCGCTCGTTCACCATATCGGAGTGCAACAGCACTAGGGAACGCAAGAAGAAAGACAAGAAGAATGACATGCACCGCCAGATTGTGTACAATACGTCCACTGGGTTGGAGCTATCTAAAGATCAACTGTCTCAGATGACGATATTCCAAAGAAAACAGGTACACTTATTCTATAAGACAGCTACTTTTAATTAGTCTATCTGCGATTTCACAGACCGTTATTGCGGTTTTGTATTGAGATTGAACACGAGGCAGGTCTGCTGGAAAAAAATCTTAAGTAATAAGTAGCACCTTTGTATTCAGCTTTCCTGTATTTATTATTTTGTGTGTTTACATAAACTGATAAATAAATAAATAATATGAAATGACCTGGTCTCCACAATAGTAGGTTCCTATGTAACGGTTTATAGCATCGCCGAATGTTGGCAATATGGCCCTATAATATTGAATGTTGGCAATATTTCACCCACTATAATTATAGTGGGTGAAATATATTTTAACTCTAAAATAATAATTTATTAAGATGTTCAGTAACTATCGACTCTGCTAACAATCCGTTGACCTATCCACCACTAGGAGGCAGGGACCCTGGACGTGTGGTGGTTGTACGACGACGGCGGCCTGACGATCCTACTGCCCTACATCATCTCGCAGCGGTCCACCTGGGCCAACTGCAAACTGCGCATCTTCGCACTCGCCAACCGATTGCACGAGATGGAACTCGAAGAGAGGAAGTATGTAAAATTTAAAACGTATTTAAATTAAAAGACAAATATTAACAATTTTTTAATTGTTATGTACCGAAGGACCAACATTTTAAGATATACCTATGGACCAAAATGGTTAAGATATCAAACTAAGTTATATCAAAAACGACCTGAATTTGGGCGGCATTACAAAGATGTAGTTCAAGATTCTTCTGAATAAATTTTGATATACTTTCATAACTTATTAAATTATTCTAGATCTCTATATTATTTTCTGCAGGTAAAGAAATGCAATATTTCTAGTAAAGTTTAGTCAGTGTGCTAGAAAATTGAAACGAGTGTTATATTTTAACGCCTAGTCTAATTGAAAATCGCTGATAGCCACGTTTATTTTCAGTATGGCCAACCTACTTGCTAAGTTCCGCATAGACTACTCTTCGCTGACGATGGTGCAAGATATCACGGAGGCCCCACAGCCAGACACTATGAAACTGTTTGAGGACATCACCAAAAAGTTCACTGACGAATCAGCTAATCCAGGTAAATTAATCAGCTACCTAAGTATGTATATAATAAGCTTGAAACTGTTTCGGAGGGGTGATCATAATTTGTTATCAAAGAAACACCTTATGATTGTCATTGTGGTTAGTCTTGCGGTACCTTTAAGTCGAACTACCAGGCTTAACGGGATATCGTGTCAGCCAGTAGCTAGCACAGATTAGTAATATATGTTGTATCTTACGATAGTAGCTAGATTGGCTACATGTAAAATACTAGTAGATTCGTTTAGTTGTAAATTTAAAGTGTACTATAAATATATCTAAGTATGGTAAGTACGTACAGGTATCGACTTATACGAATTCTTGACGAAGCGACTGCAATATAACCATAAACTGGTCGCCATATAATTATCATCATAGAGGCCTTTTACAATTTTGTATATACTTTTTATTAAAGTGTTATTGACATTTCTTATAACAGAGTGTTGCATCAGCGAGACGGAGCTGCTTACATTATCAGAGAAGACGAAGCGTCAGCTGCGCCTGCGGGAGTTATTGCTCGCAAACTCTAAGGATGCGCGCCTCATCGTCATGTCTTTGCCAATGCCAAGGAAGGTACGTATCGCACTACATACACACGTGAAACCATAAGGTTATCTATCTGCGCTTATTTCCTTTATTTAGGCATGCGAAGACAAGGATAGTGCTACAAGAACATTTCGTAATCAACTACAAATCAAACTGTCTTCTGCTTCTTTCATGTATTTCTTAGTAAATCTAAGTTGTTCAAAACGTACGTTGGCCGGGGTTTTGACTTAGCTTCATTCGTTAAAAACCTGGTTTAACGTACCCTCCAAAATATGAAGATGCTCATCTACGGTACATACCGACTGCGCCCAGCTTAGCTGACCTCAATGTTCGTTTACCGACCATTTTACTAGTTTGTTTTCTTATTATCTTTTATGTCCTGATGCAGTCCGAATTCTGTGTTAGTACCGGTACTTAGCCTACTATACTATTTCTCAGGATATTGCGTATTTTTCAGGGTTCGGTGTCAGCTCCTCTATACATGGCGTGGCTGGAGATGATGAGTCGTGATATGCCGCCCATGATGTTCGTGCGCGGCAACCACACATCAGTGCTCACATTCTACTCGTAACTTATCGGCTAACAACTGTTGTTAGACGAATTGATATTAATCATAGTGGTCGTTCGGTTCCTGTGCAGTGAACACAAGTACAAATACCACTGAACAACACTGTAGTACAATATTTGCAACGGTTTTATAGTATAGATATTATAACTACGAACATACTGTTAGGAGGCTCACGGCCGCAAGGAATTTAAATTTGAATAAAAAATAGATTTAGTTTTAGCAAAAGCAGTAAACCTATCGGCCTATCGACGGAACAAACCGCCCGGAATCAATCTAGCTTTGTATAGTTAGGCGGTTTATTCGTTCTAAGGTTCTATGACTGTAAATCTTTAGATTTTCTAATTTAGCCAAATATTTGTGACCTATCTGCTAGTGAATTATATTGTTTTTTCGTGTACACCAGTGAAACGTTTTTCCGTAAACGCCGTGAAGTAAGTACTCGTAAAGTGTGGAAACTACATAATGTTACGTACGTTGTTCAATTCTAAACTGACAATGGTAGCCACAATTGTTTTAATTGTATACCTAAGCTATGTTTGATCATTGTAAATAAGTTATAGGTACCTATAATAAATATTAATACTTATAGACTGTCATCAAACATTTTTAATGGCACTGTTGTATGAGCTGTTGTAAATTAAGAAAGAAACCAGTACATTAATTAATATTGTGTTAAAACATACAATCATTCATGAACAATTAAGGAGGTACTTATTATCTTGAATTAGGTAGGTACACACTTATTCTCTTTTTTATTTATGTTAAGTAAGTAGATACTTAAGTACTTATTTGATAGATTTTCCATAATATATAAAATAATATAAGTAAAAAAACTTATCTTAGGTTTAAGGTTCTAACGAACCAGTGAAATGAACAAAATCTTGTACCAAAGCACAATAAGTATTAACTATTTATAAACTTATATATTATAACAGCATTATTTGTGTTATTATCTTCCTTATTAAATGGTTGATGAACAACCTAGTTAAACCCCTTGTAGGCTTCTGACATGGTTTTACACACCAAAGAAAGTCAATGCTGCGTGCCTTGTGTCCCTAACCTGCGACATTTAACTTGCCATTCAAACGGTCATAACACTAGGTTATTTATTACTTCTGTTACTACTTAGAAGTGATTAACGGCGCGCGGAAGGTAATATGAGTCTAATACGGGTCCCTGCAGAAGTCTTTCAGATATTATGAATATTTATAAGATCTTCAAAAAATACAACGTGGAAGGTGGAGAATTTAGTATAATTCATCGTCATATGAAAGAACGGACCCAGAATGGTGCCGTAGGGAAGCCCACAATACAATATTTATGATCGTGAATGGATGTACATTCTCAAAGGTTGGCATACGAATTAGTAATCGCAGAATGATGTTATCAGTTCATACGAAAATGATGCTGCCCATCTTTATTGAAATACATACATTTAATCTATTTTAATTATTAAGTACTTTTAAGTACTTTATTTAAAATAGTTTAGCTACGATGTGATATTACGTAGATTTTTTTATTATTTCTTTTAATATATGCATTTTGTTTAAATATACCTCTTTAGATTTGAAATCATTTAGGTTTATCACGTGTGTAAGTGTTATTTTAAATAACAGGTATTGTAAGCTTAACATAGTTTTAGCGTTTGATACTGTTTTTAAACGCAATCCAGAGGAAAGACAAAATCTCGTTTTGTGCAATAAATTGTGTTACCACTACATACATGTGTTTAAATAAATTAAACAAGTCGTTTTCCCAAGTAATTTTCTCATAGAGTGTACCTATTAGTGCCTCCTGCTCCACTGTAGTATAATAACAGTTTTGTCTGTAACGCCAGCGTACGCGGATAAAACAGTTCGGGAGCGCTTTTTCTTCTGACTTACCTACAACTTAACAATAATCAATATTTAGGGCTAGCTGACAGGTGTAGCCTCATATTATATAGCCTATTAGATACTATTTCTCACAAACCCGACCATCATACATAAAAATAAATTTTCAAATCCGACAGGTAGTTCCAGAGATCACCGTGTTTAAACAAACAAATAAACAAAAAAACGCTTCCGCTTTATAATATTAGAATAGATATTTCAACTTCATCCTAATGAATTGATGTACTTGGCCTATTAATTTCCAAATATGATTAAAAAAAAAATTTAAACAAATAAAGAACCGACTCCAAAAATGCAATAAAACGTAAAAAAAAAATTGCATTATTTACTTATTTCAATATACATACAATTTTTTTTTTTAATTTTGAGGATTCTGAATAGAATCAATTTATTAGGACAATAATATACAATTATTATTATTTTTGGAGTCGGTGCCAGCCAAATTTGCAAAGTATATTTAAAGGTACATTAACCATCATTATTATTACGATAATATAACAATACCTAATTGAACCTATTTACAAATGAACACAACAACTGCCTAAAGCGAGAGCTTAGTTACGTAATACGCTACTTCATGAACGCACTTACACGTTTATTATCCTTTGCACCGACTCCAAAAATAATAATAATTGTATATTATTGTCCTAATAAATTGATTTCATTCAGAATCCTCAAAATTAAAAAAAATATTGTATGTATATTGAAGTAAGTAAATAATGCAATTTTTTTTTACATTTTAGTGCATTTTTAGAATCGGTTCTTTTTTTTGGTAAAAAATAATTTATTTCTTTCTTTTTAGTGAATCTTGCGTTCCATTATTGATTTATCGGAAGTGAATATGGGTAGACCTACTCAACGCGCTGTCCATATGAAACAGGGCCATTTAATTGAGACGAGCAAAGAAGGGGAGAAACGCCTATATCAAAGTAGGAAATCTAGATCTAAGGCTATTTCAGAAGAGAGTAGTGATAATTAATTTTTTTAATTAATTAAAGTCTGACTAGCCTATATTACTCACGGGACAATGTAAGGATTCTAACGATACCCCATACATCGAAATCAGTTCAGGCATTTAGAAGTTATGGTGGAATAGGTAAAGAAACTCACAAACATACTTACATACATATATACATACTTAGATACACTCCTTTTTTTGGGCAGTCGTGTAAAAAGAGATGTTTGAGAAAGCGGGCTTACACTAAAAAGTATTAAAATTATTTTATATTAACAAAAAAAAAAACGGAGTCCCGGTGCTCCTTCCGGTCGGTGGTCCTTCCTTTTCCGGTTTTGTCATCATCATCTGATGATGAAGCTGGGAAATAGGCAGTTCATTAGAACTATTCTAGAGACCGTAAACACCACTGGAAAGTCACAAGAAAGCAAAATACACCATTTCGTTTACTTGGATGACGTATTAATTTTCAGTTATTTTGATTTAAATACCAAAATGCCAAACAATAAATTTCAATGACCAATCTGAAAGCAAACCCAGCCAAATAAAAAAATATTTTTTCAAATCGGTTCATAAAAGACGGAGTTCTCAGGTAACAAACATAAAAAAAAAACAACTGAATTGATAACCTCTTCCTTTTTGGAAGTCGGTTAAAAGAAAACTTTTATTCAACGTCAAACAGTCACCTGTGACTCCCTGAGCCTTCAGCTGAAAATCAGCGCTACTGTCACACTGTTTTACAGCTCCACTACCTCTCCTCGCACTACACCGCTTTTTCATACAACTTTGGTGGAAATCCATGATATGTTTCTTCCACATTCAAAAGTTTTTTGGTGACATCATACCATCTATTCAGTCCCTATACAGGTAACTGTAACGACACGACTAATTTTGCAGTGAATACAATGTCGTACAGATGCAATTACCATAACAGTCAAAGTATCCTGTATCTATGATATTGATCTGATAAAGTACGGTTATTACTCCACTACTGTAGAGGTTTAAATCAGAAATAAGAACTACGACCTCTCCTTTGACATAAGTTATGATAAACCATAGAATTAGATTAATTTTGTTGATAAACCTATAAACTAACTGCACAAAAACTTGCTGGAGACAGATGTCATAATGCCAAAATTGATAAATCAGTAAATAAATAGTGTTCAAGTGCAATAAAGGTACTAGTCTGGCGGATAAATAAAAAACCGGAGAAATTGACTATCATATTATTTAGAAACATGTTCGTTTCCGTTCAAACAATAATCATCGCGTTTTATCAAACATAATCAAGATATCTGGATGTAATGATTTAGAATAAAATTTACGAGCGATTCGACAGTGCAGAGTTCCAAAGTAAACAAGAAGTAAGTCGGGACGTAATACTTGCCATGCAGTTGCCATGTGATCGATTGTATCGTGATACGACCATGTATTTGAGAACCGAGCTTGTTCTTCATGAAGTCTCGTTTTAACCCTGTTGACGTGCATAATTTGTGTCTGTCGCTTTTACGCATTTTATAGAATGCTTAGGATTATTCCAAATTCATTGCACATTAGTAGTTAGGTAGGTACTTAGTCTGTGTAATTAAAATAAAAATAAAATTAGGTTCAAAGAAAAGTCAGAAAATGTTGCAATTTTGAGTTTGAAATGTTCACAGGGGATTCAATACATGTAGATGTAGCTGCAAGACAAGTATTGCTGCATTAGCAGCGGGCACTTCACATAATGTTTGTAAATATTTTATGGAGTAGGTAAATACTTATCGTATCTCCTCATTCTAGTTCTGTTCTGGAGAACGTCTTTTAAATATTATTTCATCTTCATAATACATAGCGTTTAAAGCCAACTACCGCGCAGTCACTCAGGCCGAACATCATCTTAAGGGTTAATGCTGTTTTATAAAGACAAGTCTGAAGGTCTTCATAAATTGGTTATACAGCCAGGGATAACCGGTGAAGTGCGGTAATGAAGCAGTTGCAACGAGTCTGCGTTCGCGCACAATCACGAGTAATTGACGCCGCTTTTAATTATTAGAAATTAAAACGTAGTCTTGTGTAAAACTACTGAAACAATAATCTAATATAGTGAAATAATAAATATCTGCACAATGGAAGAACGTCTTTTGAAAAACTATGATGGACGTGGTAAGTGTACTGTGAAATACTACTTTGACTAGATTACTTACCAGATTTTTTACTTCATTAATTGTTGGAAACATTAAATCAAAAAGTATAATTACTCAAAAATGTTTTTAGTTTTTATATTTTATATACAGTAGGTAACAGCACAACGTTACATCGCAAGTCGGTGAGACTTCAATACTACGAAATAAGTAATTTATAGTACAAGATAAATCTTTTTCCTTTTAATATTGTAACTTTAAGTAATTAGTATTTTGAAATTACAAGAAGAATATTAAACCTATGTTTTATTTAGTACCTTAAAAAAACCTCACTTGTTGCAAAGTTAAGTGATGGGTTCCTGAATAAGGGTGTTTTTATATGAAGACAAATTGAATTACATTGAAATATTTACTATTGCTAGTTAAGTTGTATTGAAGTGTGACCGACGATAAACCACCCCTTTGATAGAATTCGACTAAAAGAATATTAAGATGATAAAAAAACCGTTTCTTTTTCTTCCAGGGAGATTTGTATTTCGATTTTAAATAATGATTGTGGCAGTGATAAAGAAAAAATTACTAACGATCAAATATTTACAGCAATGAAACGTGGAAGGAGTAGTATTACAATAGGAGTTGATAACGGATATGAGCTAACTAGCTTACAGACTTCAGGCGATATATTGGTACATAATAAATATATATTTTTTATAGACTAGGAATAAGCATTTCCACGGACTTCTTTATTTATATCATAACTTCGTAGGATTCTCGTATTGAAATGGAAATGACCGAACTAAGAACTAAAGTGATATCTAACGACTGATGAGGAGGATTGATTTAGCTTGCAGTTCGATCACGAAGAGGACGAAGCTTGGAGGCCGTAATACCTAATAAAGAATTTGAAGCTGTTGCAATTTGCAACAAAATCAAAATCATTTATAAATCTCTATCAACGTATTTGGGCAATAATAACGTTAGGAATGGGTTCACGGGGGTCACGGAGGGCTTGCTTATATCGAGCCGAAAAGCGACAACCACGCATTTCATTAACATCGAAAAAATATAACCATTATGGTTTGCTTTGTTTCAACTTCCGTTGTTTTACTGTGTTTTGTGTGCTTAACAATAAGTACGAGTTAATAATAACGTTTTTTTAGTCAGCACCCGTGCCGGGGCGCGGAGATCCCACTCCTGAGTTGACCACGTACGGAGGAATTAAGTTAGGATGGATTCAGGTACGTAAGCTGCACTGTACCGCTAAATAAATAAGAATAAGTATTAAATCTTTCTACAAAGATTCCAGTGCTTCTGTTAGAATAAACGGGGCCTACACCGAATGGTTTAGCATCGATAGGGGTGTTAGGCAGGGATGTGTAGCGTCACCGTGGTTGTTTAACCTATTCATGGACTTTTGTCTTGAATGACTGTTGTCTTAAGGATTTGAAAGAGAGTGAATGTTGTTTAGAAATGAATGGGTTATTTGTCAAATGTCACGTCTATTCGTCGTCGGAGGAAGAGTTACACGTTAAAGATAGTAACACTAATGGATGGTGATTTTAAGAATACGGGAATTGAAGTAAATGTAAGTAAGACGAAAGTTATGGTTTTTGAAAGGGACGAAATTATGACAGTGTGCAATACATTGATAGGTGACCAAAGAGTGGAACAAGTGAAAGAGTTTGTATATCTGGGATCTATGTTTACAAGGGATGGGATGCATGCGAAGGACATAGAAAGAAGAGTGACTGCTGGTAACCAGGTGAATGGGTATTACACAATTTCATGGATAGCCGAAATGTGTCAAACAGGCGCGGCTGGCCGTTCATGGAGGGGTGTTAGTGCCAACTCTTATGTATAGTAGTGAAAGTTGGGTGTGGCAGAAGACACATGAAAGCAGAATTAATGTAGTAGAGATGAGAGCTTTTAGAAGTATGTGTGGCGTAAATTGTATGTGGGGCATGACCCAGATTTGGGTCATGCCCAAAGTTCACAATGTCAGTGTTATAACATTATGGATACATTAAAGGCTGAACTAGAAAATTAACACCTATGGTGGATAAGATTACCTACTTAAATCTTTAAGTAATGTATTCTCGTATTTACAGGGCGTCCTAATACCATGCTTGCTAAACATCTGGGGCGTAATGCTGTTTCTTCGCATATCGTGGATCGTGGCCCAGGCGGGCATCGCCTTCTCCATGTTAATCATCTTTATCTCCGGCGTGGTCTGCGTGATCACCACGCTCTCCTTGAGCGCTATTTGCACTAATGGTGAACTACAAGGAGGTAATGTTAAATATTCTATACTTATAGAGAACTTCTGAATAGATGACAATGACATCAACAAAACACGTATTCAAATATGGAGGAAGAATTCGGGGTAGTGAGCAGAGGTCGAGTGCGCGGTCAGAGCACCTGGAGGCGCAGTCCAATCCTGCTCATGAGCGTATTTGTCTTTCCGTAAAATTGTTATAAATTTATGGGCTACAATAATTTATATATTTTGTAATGTTAATAAAATAATATTTATACATCTAGAGTTGTTAAAAAATGATTTCTGTATTTCTCTAAAGTTTATAATACAGGTATTATAATACATGTATTTTAGAACTTATGAAAATGAAAAATATAGGCGATGTAGTCTACAGAATTGTTTATATTGCTGTAACTACTTAATACAGTTTTGTGAATATAAAAATACGATCGTGCGAGTAGGATTCAAGGCTTGATGCTGAAATTCTCTTTCAGTAGATATATAAAAACGTATATAGGTAGTTACTCTATCGTGACCTTGTCCAAAGAAGTTTATTTTAGTTTGCTTAGCAAATTCATTGAAACTGTTTGGAATATTTAATATATCGGATTTATAAGAGAACTTGCAAACCACATTAATAAATGGCACCAGTCAATGCGGAGTAGAGTTGTAAAGTGACGGTCATATGCAATATGCGTCCGTCATTTATAATACATGCTCAGTCACAATGGTCATTTAATGTCACGAAGGTCATATAATAATACTTTATTTTTTATCGACAATTAAGACATTGTTTGATTAAAACACTTGTTTTTTTAATAATACATGCATACATTCATAAACTCACCCCTTAAACCTATGGGGATATGGAGAAACTATAGAATCTACTACGATTCTTACATACTTATTATGCTTTCCTCAGTCCCACGTTCAGACATCTGCTCATACACGAGCGCTGGTTGAGATTACTACGAACCAATAAAGTTTTTTTTGTCCACTATTTCGCTTTTAAACCGTAACATTGTCTTAGTAACGTTTAGAATCCATTTGAAATTTTTATGTCAATTTTTGACGAATGTCATAGGTCAAATATAGAAAATGTCCAAAGTCCTCGGTCACATTCGTCAGACACATTCAATGTGACGGTCACTTTACAACTCTAATGCGGAGTAGGGGCAGGTCGCTTGTTCTATACCTATGTACTTTTTATAGGTGGAGTATATTTCCTCGTGTCAAGATCTTTGGGTGCAGAGCTAGGTGCATCAGTGGGAATAATATTCGCGTTCGCGAACGCAGTAGCGGCCAGTATGAATACCATCGGTTTCTGCGATTCTCTCAATTCGTTGCTGAAGTCCCATAGTGTTAAAATAATTGATAATGGTGCTCAGGACACGCGTATTGTTGGTGCCGCAGCTCTGTTCGTGATGTGCGTCATCTGTGCTGTGGGCATGGACTGGGAGACTAGAACACAAGTAAGGGTCACTTTTTACTATTTCCAAACCAATCGACTTTTTGAAAAGTAGAAATTGTGAAATAAAAATAATTTATTACACGAGCAAAACGAAGACCAATTCAAACATTTGCTATTTAAAATATTGAGGTTTAAAATGTGACATTGGAATGGGAAATCTGGTTTATGTAAAGGTAAACGCGTAATACAAATCCGAGCTCAGCTATAAGTTTGGCTCGACTAGAGATCTCATAACTTTTTAACAGTGAAAGCATTATGAACTTGGGAGTCTTGGCAACCAACTTTACATGAAATTTTTTGGTGAGAAAAATATTATTTACTTTCTGTTTCTAACATTATTAAGGTAACTTCTTACCTACTATCAAAATCAGTATATGAAACCTGTTAATTTTTGTTCCAGAACTTCTTAATAACTGTTATAGTAACAGCGATTGTAAATTTCGTGATTGGTGCAGCTATTGGGCCAGTAACAGATGAAGTAAAAGCTCAGGGTTTTGCAGGTCTAAATTGTGAGTTACAAAAGTTCCTATTTCTATTTTATTAAATTAACCAGCCGCTGGGGTCGCGACTTTTTATGTGACTGTAGTGTTGTGTCAAATGCGTGCATCTGGTAAAATCTAATCGGTGTTGAATATATTTTGTTATCTGTACTACCTGCTGCCCCACAGCGCACGCTCGTTATCGGAATAGGTACCTACCCATTCTACTAACACATTCTCTTATTGATAATGGAAAACTGAGGGCTACCTACAGCCCTTAATTGCGAGTGGAGGGCGCAGTCGATAGCTGTTAATAAAAGTGGGTGTTTACGTACATATTCGGGCTAACACAACTTCTTTTTTAAACCCGTCTGTTAGAAGAGAGTTTCACCATCCACCCACGCACAGACATTGCTATCAAATTTTTTAACTATCAACGAGGGGTATGGGCTATCTAACACCTTCACCACGATTGGAGGGCAGTCAATAATTGTAGAAAAAAATACTATTTACAAACATCATATAATACACAACTTGTAATGTATTGATTTAATATTTTTATTTTAAATTATTTTTTATACATGTGAAAGCCATGTAATGCATAAATTATAAAATTATTATTTTCTAACGAAAATGTTGAAAAATAATAGACTCGAACCCGCGACCCTTGACGTACCGTGTCATGGCTCTCCCAAGACACTATAGCTCAGTCTTCTCTGCAGCTTCAATCTTTTTATTTAATGTATTTTTATTTGTAGTGGAATTAGGGAAACAGAACTGGATGCCCGATTTCCGATTCAGTGAGGGTGAACACCACAATTTCTTCAGCGTGTTTGCTATATACTTTCCCGCTGTAACCGGAGTTCAAGCTGGTGCCAATATTTGTGGCGATCTTAGGGTTAGTACCTATAATTTTATGATGTTTTAAAAATTGGTTTAAATACCTATAAAGTAAGAGTAAATCTATAAAAAAAAAAACAATATAATCTTAAAATTTACTGTTTCTTTGTTGAGGATCCAGCGACGGCCATTCCAAAGGGCACGCTGTTAGCCCTGGCTATATCAATAACGTCATACGTGACAATGGCGGCACTATCAGGCGTGGGTGGACTACGGGACGCGTCGGGCAGCACCGGCGACCTAAACTCAGGAGCCATCGACAGCTGCAAGCCTAACTGCCATTATGGACTGCATAATAATTATGAAGTAAAAGAGCACCCATATTCGTTTTAAAAGAAGATTTTTCGATAATATTTCAGCCTATAAGGTCACTTAGGAAATACCATCGCTTAAGTAATTTTGAAAAATTTTACAGGTGAGACAAAACAATTTTGGAAGAAAAACTGAATTGAGCGCCGTCACATTTTTTTGAATAGTCCTGATTTGTTGAAATGTCTAGACTATGATAGGTAGTTCAACACGTGATAAATAGGTATAGGTTTAAGGCCACACTGAACATGAGCGGTGTTGATATCTAAGTGGTGATATGTGGATATCGTGAGAGCCAAATTAAGGTGCATGTTATCTGCACAAAAATTCTGCACGGTATGCACTTAATTATTAAGTACGATTAAAGATCATTTTTAACCAAAGCCTTCATACCTAAATTAAAACTTTACCTAAGACTGACAGTATGTAATTATCACTTTGATCCTGTAAGCGAAAATAGACCCTAAGAATATATGATGTGCAAACGAACCTAATTCAACATTACTCCCTAACTTGTCATTTATTTACTAAATCAGATTACACCTAGACTCTACAATAGAAAAAAAGTGGTCACCTCGACGAATCTTTATACAAGTGAAGGAGAAAGTAGGAGTCGCGTCGTATCAAAAGGTCAAAATGAAAGCAGAGGATAGACAGCAATGGCGGTTGCTGCACCGACAAGAGCCGAGCTCTTAAATTAAAGAAAAATAAAATTGAAACGTTTTATTATTATAGATAATGCATCTGATGGCCTTGTGGGGCCCTCTCATCTACGCTGGTTGCTGGGCTGCAACCCTCTCCACTGCTCTGACGAACCTGCTGTCGGTGCCACGACTAATTCAGGCCCTCGGCTTCGACCGTATATACCCCGGACTTATCTTCTTCTCCAAACGTTACGGCCGGCATGGAGAGCCTTACAGAGGATATGTGCTGACTTTCTTGGTCTCCGTGTCATTTTTGCTTATAGGTAATTGCATTCTGTATTTCTGAAGGCAATTACGTTATTCATTGGTGTATGTGGCAGCGCGACGATTTAAGCTCCTCGTGGTTGGTTGCGATATTCGATTAAATTCATTGGTTTACTTACAATAGCCATGTGTAGCCCCAGGTAGCTGGCCGTCACGAGGCTGTGCTTATGATTTCTTACACCCATATTCTAAGAACTAGCGGCTGCCTCGTTGGTCTAGCGGTCGCAAGCGCGGCTGCTGAGCGTGAGGTCCTTTGTTCGATTCCCAGGTCGGGCAAAGTGTTATTGGGTTTTTCAGTTAGCAAATTCTCAGTAGCAGCCCGGAGACAGGGAGTTGGTGTTGTGACACCCCCGTGCTTCGGAGAGCAAGTAAAGCCGTCCTGCGTCTGATCTCTCTCCAGTCGTGTCGGATTGCCGTCCCATCGGACTCTGAGAATGAAGGAAGAGGGAGTGCACCTGTGTTTGCGCATACACTTGTGCGCTATAATATCTCCTGCGTACTTGGCTAATCACCGTGGAGATAGGCCACCGTGACCGGAACACGTTCGAGAGGATTATTATTCTAAGAAAAATCCTGAAAATATTTCCGAGCACCTCAAAATTCACTCAAAATTGCGACCAACAATTCGGAGAATATCTGAGGCAAGTTATGGAACGTCTTCGAATCCTAAGTAATCTATTCGATATAATAATTTTTCTTCTACATTATATCTTGTGCCTTGAGTTATAATTTTTGTATAGTTTGAAGCTCACCGCCAATTATAAACCAAATTGGATCGATGATGTGAATCGTATGCCTGAATTCATATTTATTTGCATATTATTTGTACGATTTTACAGCGGATTTAAACACAATCGCTCCGTTAATCACCAACTTCTACCTCGCTTCGTATGCTCTCATCAACTTCTGCACATTCCATGCCGCGTTCTTCAAACCGATCAGTTGGCGGCCACGTTTCCGGGTAATCTCCTTGAATATCCTACAGATTTCGTTAATATAAATATAATATATGATGTAGGTACTTAACTATAAATAATGGTTTATTAATAACATATTACTCAGTTCAAATTTTAGATGTATTATCTTAATAATATTAGTAAGACTGCAATGGACAAGAAATATATATAAAAGGGAGTCTGACCTCGCTTTTGTTAAACCCATACTTTGTGAGTTTATGAGGTAATATAAAAAATTGTTCGAAGATGTTATAAGTACTTTGTTTTTTTATTGAAGCTCTCTCTGTTGACTCGATGGGATTTATACGGTTTGCCCACATCTCCCTGCTCCGCCGAGATGCGCGAACGAGCAGATTAGTATTGTAGGGCGCTTTGTAGTTGTACTTAATCCGTCTGACGAATACTGAATTCCTCTTCCACATGCTAATACGTCTTACGGTGACGTCATTGCTATATCTCAGTAGACAGAGCGCCTGGAGTATTTGACTAGAAGGCGCAGGTTCAAAAATCCTGCTCACGACCGTGTTTTTCTTCCCACAGAAATTTATAACTTTTTAGACTTCACTACGCATGAGTTTGAAAGATTTGACCGTAGATAATTTTCAGTTTTAATCCTAAGTACCTAATTAATACATTCATATTTGTTTGTATTTGTGTGTTATTCCAGTTCTACAACACGTGGGTGTCATTGGCGGGCTTCATATTGTGCCTCGCTATAATGATGATTATAAGCTGGGTGATGGCACTGATCACTACATTTATCTTCATTACGCTCTATCTATTAGTACTATACAGAAAGCCAGGTAGGTTTGAAAAAAAATGGAGGTAATCACATCTGAAATATAAAAAACCCGTCATATAGGTATATGATGAACGCTATCATATCCTTGGATGATTAAGCTGATTTAAAGCTAGTAACTAATTGACATCTCAGTTAACGATTTTCTAAAGACGAAAAATTATTTACTGTCTGGCCTCGTTTGTGTAGTGGTCATGGCTGAGCGTAAGGTCCTGGATTCGATACGCTGGTAGGGAAGCATTATTGAATTTTTCTTTCAGAAATTTCTTAGTAGCAACCCGGAGTTTGGAATTTCGCCCATTTTATGGCAAAAGGCTCACCACCACGTGGAACTCTAAAACTGCATCGGTGAAATCTGGTTGTACAATAGTAGATACTCCTTTGCCTATACCTTTGGAGATGCAGGCGTGATGCTATCTATGTTTTATGTACCTATGTAAATTTGTTTTAACCCTCAGATCTTCCTTTTGCTCCCAAATTGCCCACGTCTTGTTTCATACTTCTGTTATTTCAATATTTCAGACACCAGCTGGGGTAGTAGTACTGATGCGCAGCGATACCAAGAAACAATAGCGTCTATACTCCACATAACACAACGCACGGAGAGCATCAAATCGTTCAACCCTCAATTACTGGTCTTGGCAGGAAAACCTGACTCAAGGCCGTGGCTAATCGATATAGCAGGCCTTATCACGAAAGTTGGCTCGTTCATGATCGTGGCAGACATTGAACCGGTAAGTACATTAGTATATTTCTTTTCCACATTGCAACTTACTGTAAATTGAAGTAAGTAAATAATGCAATTTCTTTTTACTTTTTAGTGCGTTTTTACTTAACAGAAAGATTTTTGGAGTCGGTTCTGATTTTTGATAAAAAATATTTTGTTTTTTACTTTTTAGTGAATCTTACGTTCCTTAACTGATTTAACGGAAGTGAATATGGGTAGACCTACTCAATGCGCTGTCCATTTGAGACAGGGCCATTTAATTGAGACGAGCAAAGAAAGGGAAAATCGCCTATATGGCTCTTTATTACAGATGACCCTACCGCCGCAAGAACGGTTATTTCGGCGCACCATGGGCGAAGAATGGCTTCGCGAACGAAAGCAACGCGCTTTCTACGTGTTGATGCAGGGCTTGGACTACGAGCAGGGTCTTGGGGCGCTGCTGCAGGCTGCGGGACTTGGCCGAATAGCACCTAACGTTGTGCTACTGGGGTTCAAAAACAAGTGGGACTCTAGACCGCATCCTGAACTCCTGTCATACTATCGCATGATTCGGTTAGTGAAAGGAATCCTTGTCGATCCGTTTTCCAACAAAGCTAGATTTTATATTTACACTAGGTATAATAATTTATAGCTAGATATATTTTCTTGAACCACGAAATGAAGCCCAAAGATTCTTTATTAGAAGCATTTATTTTGTTTTTAATTTTCAAATTCCAATTCTCAGACCATTTTCGTGAGCTCTACAAAAACCTATTGCAGGTTGACGTTCGATTTCGACCTAGCAATGGCGATATTGCGCGTGCCACCCAACATGCGACCTCCCAAACGGCCATTACCAACGCCTGTAGTGCCTGCCAACAGCTTGGCCACGCTGCAGTACGAGGACCGCGCAGCGGCTCGAGCACTGGCTATCATGAACTCCAGCTCCGACATTGATCTGGACCTTCCAGGACGATACAGGGCAATGGACGAAGATATAGACAGAAAGGGTATGACAGCACCTTAAAACTTAAGCGACAATTTATATGGGATTGAAATTTAAGTGTCGGTTAACGTTGTATAATCAACAGTTCAGAAGCGTAAAGTGAAACTGAGGTTTCGTTTAGTATTATCAGTTTCCTATATTCTTTCTTACATTAATCTGAATTATTGTCACAGTACTTAAATAGTGTCTGAAAATAAATCCGCTTGATTGACATTGGAAATATTCGATTGAATCCGTACTTTTAGGATATTCCAAAATGTCTTAAAAATAATTAGATCGTCGGGTTACCAATAAGCCAATTTGTTCAAGATTGAGTTAACTAATTGAGTTAATTAAAATAAATTTTATATAATATAATAAAATGTAATGTTAAAAAAACATTACATTTTATTATAAGGCGTTGATTAACATTGGAATTGGTATCAATTTCAATAGTATACCCTCTTTTTTAAATAAAAACATTTTAATTTACGTAACTACATTTCACTTTATCTAGATAGGTAGGTACTCTATCTATAAAAAAAAAACTGAAACATCACCGGAGACTTTAAGAAACTAATCTACAAAAATCTAATGCTTTAATCTCAAGCAAGTTTGGTAATTTTTATGTAATTTCAGATTATTTTTCATTTATTTACAATCTGTTGTGGGAGTACGTATATTTTATTTTTCAAGCGGCGCATCTTCTGAGTGATAGAACCAGTCATGAAACAGTGCACTCCAAGCGCTCGAGCCGCTCGACGATTTCTGGCCGCAGAATTGGAGCCTATAAAGCTTTGTCTTTCAACCACGTAATTATTTCTCTATCTATAATACTGGAAGTAGTTACCTACCGTGTAGACCATGCAATAAATCTACTTACATCAATATTTATTTGAGTTCAAAGACGGACTCGGTACAGCCATTTAAGCCGTCGTCGACGACTACCGCCGACCACTGTCGTAGACAACGTTGGGCTCGTATGTAAGAGCCCTTATTGAAATCTACGTTTGCAAATCCACCCCCAGCCATAGTTCGAAAGAAATGTCAATCGAGAAAATCTGAATCGAGAAATCGAATCTACCTTAATCAATTAATCTAATCTTATAAAAGACGCAAAGTATGTATATTGCATTGTGGTGCGGCCAATGAAATTTTTACACCTATTACTGTATGCAGAATTGCATTCTGGACGCATGGTGGCTATACGACGACGGGGGCATGAACATCCTCCTGCCATATATTATAGCGCGCCGGGCTGCTAAGGACAAAATGCCGCTTAGGATATTCGCTCTTCCCAAAGGTCGACAAAGAATAGTTGAAGCGGAGAAACGGTAAGTCTGTCTAATAAATACCACTACTAAGTTCACGGCGTAATAACTATCTAAATTATACCTTTCTTTGTGGAATGTATAGGTAATGTTCGATTAATAGAGCAGGTATTAAAATCTCCAAACACCTGTTGACTCGCCAATACAATAGAATTGCTACTGTTATCGCGTACAATTTTGTACGTTCGAGAGTAAACACTATAGACAGGTATATAAAAAAAAAATTGGCCCTAAACAAAAACCCTCGGGAAAGCCTATTTATTTAATCTAAATGATTTGTATTTTACTGCTATGAAAGCAATAATTTACAATAAGTATTATAATTTACCTACTTAGAAATTAATTATAAGTTGCAAGAAAGGGTTTAACAATAACGAAAACAATTTTGGTTTTTGGATAGGTAGCTACCTATTTCGGGCCGATTTTTTTGGCGTGAAATTATTCGTCGCAGAAAATTTTCAATATGAAAGCAATTCTGGTCTCGGGGACAAGCGGTTAACATGTGTAACGGGTGATGAAACCTATCAGTTATCACCAACAAAGTTTAGGTGGAGAATGGAGAAATCGACCACAAAACTCATACGTACTACGGATTTGTTTTGTTAAGTAGGTACATAATTTTCTTTTTAATTCAATAGTATGGCGGGTCTCCTGAAAAAGTTTCGCATAGAGTATTCACAATTGACTATGGTCACTGGTATTACGGACAAACCTTCCGACGGCAGTTGGAATTTCTACCATGACATAGTAAAAAACCACAAGACTTCCAGTACCGACGGTAAACTATTGTTTTATTTTAATGTAGATTTTATTTCACTATTTTGACTTTTCAATTTAAATTAGTTTGCTTTGTACTTAGTGCAGGTACAAATAGAATAAATAGTCGCTATTCACCTAAGCACCTACTTTAAGTCGTACTTTCAGTAATAAGAGAGCACACTGTAAGTATAAGTATTCATTCCTTACACTGGTAATGCAGACTTGATAAATATAATACACAAGCAGTGCCCCGCGGTTTCACCCGCGTTAATTTGAGGAAAAAACCTAAAATATATTCCACCAGCGCCCTCCCCCTCATCACCGCCCCTAGCATATCAAAAATGCGCCTGCCTCGTTGGTCTAGTGGTCCTAAGCGCGATGGCTGAGCATGAGGTCTCGGGTTTGATTCCCGGGTCGAGCAGTGTTATTGAGTTTTCCTATTAGATTTTTTTTACCGTTTACGCAGCGCACGCAATTGGAGCTCTCAAAAGGAATACTTTTTTCCCATGTTTGCAACATTTTTCATTGATGCCCCGCTCCTATTGGTTATAGCGTGATGTTATATAGCCTATAGCATTCCTCGATAAATGGACTATCCAAGCCTAAAAGATTTTTTCAATTCTAACCAGTAGTTGCTGAGATTAGCGCGTTCAACCAAACAAACTCTTCAACTTTATAATATTATAGATGATCACTGCTCAACATGGAAATCCTGCACGCTAAGCTGGCGTCGTACCAAGATTTACTTATGTATCTATCTGTCTTACGCAAAGTTTAAATCACCCTTAGTGCGGAAAAGAATTAATGTTACTTTTCCATATATCTCTGCACCACTAAGGATGTACGATTTATTAGATGTGTAACATATTTATGTAGGTGCTTAGTTTTCATGGACAAACGGTATACCTACATGTATATACATTCAGAATACATAAGCTATTGATTGCATAAGTGTACCTGATAGACTATACACCAACTTACACTTAAACTTACTAAAAAACTACCACACATTTTTGTACCCGACTTTTCGACCGAATTACATCGGCTGTGGTCACCATGGCCGTGTGTTATATTTAAACCTTAGTTTAGTCGTAGCCACCTCTGCAGTTCTTTCAATCCCTGTGCTTTATTATACTGTTACTTGTTAACCCAAATTTAACTTTTTGTGGTGTTTATTACAGAAATTCTTATATCCGACGAAGATGCCCTAAAATTACATGAAAAGACTAGTAGATACTTGAGACTACGGGAGTTATTGATTGAAAACTCATTCGGAGCAGATTTCATCGTCATGACTTTGCCTTTTCCTAGACAGGTAATTAGGTACATACCTATATTTAGGCATAGCTTGTAGTACGATCAGCAGTAAGTCACTAAAAACATCAGAATTTTTTAAATAGCTCTGTAACTCTTCAGCTATCTGGAGTACAAAACATAGAAATCTTCTCACCAAATGATTTATTGAAATATGATGTCGACTTCGTACGGTATACACGTATGAGTATACCTAGCGGAGCTCGTCTAGCCAGTGCGACGAAACCGAGGTTACTGTTAATGGATGTATCGGTCCAATTCAACAATAAGTACATTACCCTAGTAATATTACAAATGCAAAAGTGGGTGTGAGTGGATGGATGTTTCTTAGTCTTTCACGCAATAAGTACTGAACGGATTTGGCACACAAATAGTTTATAACCTGGATTAACACAAAGGACACTTTATTCCGACTGGACCTAATTCTGAAGTCCACGCAAACGAAGGCTGAAGCTAGTTTAAAATATTATTGAAAGTATCTGCCGGCTGCCACAGTCTACAATAAAAAACAGCCCATAACTGACCCACTGTAGGGCAAGGGCCTCTTCTCATACAGAGAAGGCACGAGTCATCACTCATCAATCACCACGCTAGCTCACTGCGGGTTGGCGATTTCAGACTAGCAAGTCCAGGTTTCCTCACGATGTTTTCCTTCACCGTATGTCAGTGATCTCTTAGATTAACTAGGAAAGTACATATGACATTGAAAAGGTCACATGGGTACATGCCAGATTTGAACCCACAACTCAGTGGCTCAGGAGGCGGGCCCGTAACCACTCGGCCACTTCGACACCTTCTAAATATTTTGTATTATGTTAAATCATGTGTTCCAACGGGGGAGACTAGTTAGATGGCATTTCTGTCTCTATGATGAAGGTACATTAATTCTTCTCATTTAATTCGACAGTTGGAGTACCCGTGATTATAGGTTTTCTTTACATATTGTATTTCGATTATAAAATTGCGGCAGTCGGGAAGTTCTATATTTATTTTTTTGTTATTGCTGACATATTACAGGGCATACCGGCAGCCATGTACATGGCATGGTTGGACATCATGAGCCACGACATGCCGCCGATGATGTTCGTGCGAGGCAACTCGACCATTGTCATCGAGTAGACTGTCTACAACTGACACTCGGATTTATAATATATAAAAACTCTAACAGTGTCAACAACATGGGAAATTCCTCAAACAGGAATAATCAATCATTTATTTATTTGTGATTATAGTGTGGTATCACCAACGTAGTAGTCAATTAGAACTCAAAATCACGAATCTACTTATTTGAGTTCTTGTGTTTTTTATCCGTGATGTTTCGTGTGTATATTATGAGTCTACAATAATAAAACTATCCGTGTAAATATATTACAAGTTGTTTTTTTTTATTTCACACATATTTCACAAGGGTTTTAATTTAGATTTAAAACAGAAAAATAATTATAAAATATTTACAGATACAAGAATCAACAGACGTTTCAGATTAACAATTTCCTTAATATGAAACAATATTATAAGAGAAACATATTTTGATACATCAATTAGTGTAGTAACTGTCAGACTTATTTATTATTGTTCACAGAATTACATACATATTTACACCGAGTGCCACGTTATGTATAATTAATTCACAAATTACTTTCTGCAAGCAAAAATAAGTAAGCCTGATTATGACACGTGAAAGATAGATAGAAGACACGATAGTTAACATAATTATTATAGTGTCGAGCAACATACTGTACATCGGGAACTGAAGGGGTGTCACACCTGTACAAGAGATTCTCAATGCACGAAACGTGAACTGTCCATGACGGAGAGCAAATTAACACGTCTACTGCGATATGTAAGTTACGTAACAGGACGGCTATTCAAAATATATAGATCTGTGATTAGATATGTTGCTATGCTTCCTATGAAAAATAAATATGTTTACATCAAAATATTTTATTTTATTTCATATCTGTTGTTATTAATTATATTACACGTCTCTTTACATATTTTATAAGAACGAATTAGAAACAAAGATAAAGATTGATTTCAACATGGAGGTTATAATAAATTTACGCTAGTACGACGGGCCGCATGTAAACTTTTAGAACATATTAACATTACTCAGTCTATGTAAAATTTATAATATAATAATTTATAATAATTCGTAACGACGTCTAGATGCCTCAGTGCATTATCATCAGAGTTCGGAATAGGTAGAGTATATTTACCTAAACTTCGAGGAAGGAAGTAACAGAGAGGTAATACTTCCTCTATAATCCCGGAATAATTATAATGACGTTTCTATAAGATATATGAAATCACGAATTATGTATTGGACTCTATTAATAGGCCCAAATTATTGATTTGAAAAATCATATAAATTTTGTTCAGGTTCCATACAAAAAATCTTAAATAAAAAAGCTTTGTTTTACATAATAAGATAATAAATTCTATAAAGTTCGCTGGTTATTGTGTGTATTATATTGCGTTATAAAGAGTAATTTTAAAAATAAAAATCAAATTATCTAATCAAATCAATATTTTGTAACTATAATTCGTGATTTTTAAATCCCGGGATTAAAACATCATTATAATTATTCCGGGATTTTAAAGGAGATACACTCTGTGGTTACTTCCTTCCTCGAAGTTTTGGTAAATCTACTCTACCTATTCCGATCTCTGATTATCATAAATTCATGTAATAGCTCGACGTGAGCGTTGACGATTATAAAAATGTATATTAAACATCATTATGCGACAACTCGCGAATGAAATATATGAATGATTAACATGAATTAATGTTTTAAGCCTACCAGCACCTCAACATATATTAAATCGCACGAAACTTCAAATACAGCGGTCATTTGTAAATTCAATGATTGAGTCGCATTTACATACATAAAAGTTATTTGAAAACATAAATACTACATAAGTTACAGACAAAAACTTCACACAGCCATAACTCCTTACATCATATAAATAAATAATAAAATCCTAAATAATCGTGGAAATATTTTTTGGTTACAAAGATTTATAATATGCAAATAAATACTTGTGTGACTTCCTTCCCATTACCTGATCCATATTTCAGTTCTTATTCATGCTACAGGAACGTTTTCATTTTCATTTCATATGTATATTTTTTCTTAAGCTATGAGCGGATAACGTGTTGATTCAGCCGATTTGGGCGCCACGTCGCGCGTTACGTCGTAAAAAATAGAAACATTTGTCCGTGTCATGGTTCCAGCACTCGCATAGCGTGTCCGCACTCGCATAGCGTGTCCGCACCAGCATTGTGTGTGTACGCACGAGGACACGTGGCCACTGTGACCGCTGGCCCTCTGCTACTATTCTAATGAACATATCTCCCCTTTGTGCAGTTCTGTGGCGGCTTCCGGTGGCGGGGTTCAGTTCGACCGTGTCCGTTCGTGCGCGATCTTTGTTCCGTCTAACTGAATTCCATGACACGTACACGTGGGTGGGTTATGACATAGCGATATAAACACTGTATAGTTTGTAAGAGCAGTCACATGGCTAAGGTTCACTGTACACTGTACAGGCTCGCGACTGGCGGGCACTGCGGCCGCTTACAGCACGGCGCAGGACGGACGAGACAGTCTTCATTCGGACTCTTCTTCATTATCATCGTCAAATCCAGTCAAGTCAGCAGAATCCAGGTAACCGTGCATCACCTGTAATAAGTAAAGGAATAACTGATAACATATTACTTGTTAACGCTAATAATGTATGCGTGGCTTACGAAATGAAACCCTAGTGACTGAATCCAGACGGTCATTGACTTTTAGAGCGGGCGTGCTGATAATTTCATTCAACGACATTGAATTAACTATTTAACGTCGTTATACTAGTCGTGTCGGTTCAGTCACTGTATAGGGACAGAATAGTTAATGATGACGTCACTATAAGTGGAAGAATTCGGAATATTGAGCGAGGTCAGGATAGCTTAACGTGTTTTATTCATCCGAAGAGCGCAGATACGAATCCTGCTCACGATCATATTTTTGTTTCCTTAATAATTATATATAACATAGCACATATGATATATGATGTAGATACTGACCGCGTACTCGAGCAGCGCGAGGTGACAGAACACGTACTGGTCGGGCATCTGTATGGAGTGCGCGCGCTGGGCCCGGATGCGCTCCACAGTGCCGCGCACGTCCAGCACGCGCTCCGCCGACAGGCGCGACGCGCAGATGTCCAGCGTCAGGAACGTGCCTGGGGACGGGTAAAGAGAACAACTCAATATTAAAAAAAAACGGGTCTAAACAACGTGGCAATGCAAGCCAAACCACAGTCTGAAGATCTTCCTCTATACAGTGGTTTAATGACGCCGTCTAGGCAGAGTAACCGGGGTGAACCGCGGTCGAGTTTAAGGTCGTTTGAGACATCGTTTACTTGTGATAATTAATAATTAACTCGGAGTATAGCTATCGAGATATTTTAGTGTGTTAAATAAGTATTCAAATGTTGCTGGTACTTTTAAAATCTAAGATGTCGAATAACGATATTATTGATCAAATCAATATGACTGCCCCTTAAGTCGCACAATAGTTAGAAAATCGAGATTCAGTTTCTTTTTTTACAGATTAAATTAATATTTATTTATTTATTACACAAATACAATTTAGGACAAGATCACATGATATCTTAAAATAGTACAAATTAGGGTAAGTCTGCTTCCAAAATTGAACCGTGAGGTTCGGTGTTATAGGATAAGCAATGCTCTTCCCTCTAATTTAATAACAGTTATTTATTTTATATTTTAATGTTGAAATACAATAATAAGAGCAGCTTGAGAATCAGACTGTGTTAGTACGAAACTTGTTTGTTCAGAATCAGTAATAGAATCGATTGTAATAATGTTTACACCATGTTATATTTCAACCAAATAATCTTTAAAAAATCCTATAAGTTGGACACAGTAGGTACGCGGACCAGCTGATCGCGTGCTAGCTACATATTCGCGCGGCCGCAGTGCATCAACACGCGTTGTCCTCGCGCGGGCCCCACGCTGACCCCGCGCACCGCCTCAGTCGCCCGGAAGCTAGGGATCGATACGTACGTGTCGTTGCGCCCGCGTAAATAGTGCTCTTGTAAATAATAATAATGATGATGTCGTGTAGAAGGGATAAATAATTATTGTAAATTGTGTTAATTAACATTTTTAAACACGCCAAGGTTTTTATCTGTATGAACGTTTTTATTTGTGTACGAAAAAGTACGTAGGTAGGTACATAATATCTACAATTGACTATTAAGATAGTCCAAAGACTGCGATGGTAAATGTTATCAACACTACTAAAAAAAGTTACAACGGCTCAGTGTGTTACGTTATCAATGAACGTAAGGCAGTGAGCATATTTATGGTAGGACAAGGAGGCAAGAAATCAAGCTTCTAACTTTGTGATTTTCATTATATATTTATATACTTTTTTATATTGGTTCTATAAATGAAAATATTTGACCGTTCGTATATACTAAGAATAAGCCTGTATAGTCAGAGAGTGTTGCTTTAATACTGTAGCTAAGACAAGTAGCTGTCTGACTGAAAGAACCTGACAGTTATTATATAATAAAACAGTTGAGTAGAGGAACGGCTCAAAAGTGCATACTTTTAATATGTATCGTTGCGCGACTTCCAAGTAAGTAGTGATGTTTTAAGTGCACCATCCCAACAAACAATACATTAAGTAATTAGAGGTTCATAGAGTGTTCTATTCTATATATTTGCATAAGAAGACAATAAATAATTAATAGGTCATGTGAATAAGTGAATTACTTAGTGAATTATACATTTACACCATCCTATAAGTCATAACAGTCCCATTAAAAAGCAGAGATTTTTTAGAAATTCTCTGTCCTCTGTTAGGATAATGTGCAAGTCTTGGCAAAAGTTGCGAAGCACACCTTGGATAGGACTACATACTATATCAATAATCGGTTTACAGTTCCAAACAGTTCTGAAATATAAAACTTAAACATTAAGATCCGCACAAAAAAGATTTGTATTGTATGTACCTATTTTCTAATGGTTTACATCCCAGAACAATACTTGATTTTTCAAAATTCCTATTTCTATGAATCTCGGTTTTCGAACCACTGTGAGTCGCAAGCGCGGCAGCTGAACGTGTAGTCTTGGTACGTTAAACACCATTTTCTGTAGAATAGGTTTACCCCAAACCTAACCTAACTCTCTTGCTTAAAAGGGTAATACAACACGAACCCTTCAGACAATGCTGTCTTATTTTAGACGTATTTTATACAATTATTAATGTCAATATGGAAATTATAGATGACAATTAACAAAAATTTTGAAGTTTATCAGTATAATTTCCAAGCTATAGTGTTAATTTCGAATATGACACCAATAATGCATTCTAAGAGGTGAAAGTACATTAGAGAGATGTCACATTTGAAGGCTTTTGCGAAAACATCAAACGTATAGCCACTTTATTGATCAAATTGATTGTGACAAAACATTGAAGCAAAGCAATCTATTCAGTGTAACTATGTGCAATCACAAGTCTAACGTTATCATTATTTTCTCAAAATAAATATCATATATCTGCCTAGCCTTTTCCTAATTACATTGGGGTCGGCTTCCAGACAAATCGGATGCGGCTTAATACCAGTGTTTTACATGGAGCGACTGCCTATCTGACCTCCACAACCCAGTTACTGGGTAACACGATATCTCGTGGCATGACTGGTTGTAAGACTTTCAGGCCTCTGGCTACCCGTAACGGCTGTCATAGATCTTACTTTGACAACCGGGACCGACGGCTTAATGTGCTCTCCGAGGCACAAATCAATATCATATGTATATCATAATTATTTTGGTAGGACTGTGTCAATTTCTTATGCCATTATCATGTCATGTATCGATTTGTTATAATATGACTTGTTGCATAATTTGCTATAATTGAAACATGTGGAAATATGAATCAAATCAATGATAAATATCAATTAATTAACTATTAAATTTCTAAATCTAAACTTACCTGTCCTACCGATGCCGGCTGAACAATGGACGACTATCGGCGGTCCTCGATTATGTCCCGCCCACGCGTCTCCTAAACTGTAAATATAAATTGATTTATTAATAAAAAAACATTATTATACAAAACAAATTAAATAATACACGCGATTAATCCGGTTAAAAGAAGTTTTACAAAAAAAAAAAATGAGACCTACTTTTAGCCACCAACTCGCCTGATGGTAAGCGACAGTGTGGCCGAGGATGGAGCACGTATATGCAGAATAAATCTATTCACTCTTAATTAAATTGAATAGAATTAGGGAGAACGATAATTGGGTAGTTCATGCAACTGCCCAGACCCGTCTCCCACAACTGTTGCATCGGACTACATCCCGAAACACGACTATGTCGCTTCACGGCATGTCTTCGTCCGGTGGGTGGTTAGATGGTAACCAGCCGCAGCCAAAGCCTCCCACTCCTCAAAGGTTGTGTTGCCTGTGCAGCACCACCCAGGGGCCACGTGTAGGGGATTCCATTTAAGTGTGCACTCCTACGGACGCACGCAACTCAGCCCCCAAAGTTATAATAATATACAATTTAAAAGGTTTACACACTAAATTGTGTCACGCAGTTCAGTCACTCACCACACTGTCGTCGTAATGCTATTAACCACCTCTCTGAATGAATGCGTTCGTCAAAACACACATTCGTCCATGCGGTCTGCCGCTAAGATTCGAAAACTTAGCTATATATTCTTTTGTAGTAGGCTGCGCGCTGCCGCCGCCCGGCACGCCGTAGTGTACTGTACATACAGACATACGTACTCTTGTAGCGCTCGGTGCTGCGCGCGCCGCACGAGGTGCAGGAACCGGAGCACGGGCTGCGCGCTGCCGCCGCCCGGCACGCCGTAGTCCGGCCAGCGAGTGTACTGCCCGTGCCAAATGCGCCTAGACTGCTCGCGCTGCAAATTATAAAATATGTATTATAATTTATCCAGCTCGGCGCCAGCAGATCACCCGAATCCTTTTCGTGTCGCGCTATTACTCGTCAGTCTCGTGACTTCACTGTGTCAACTAGCCGCGCGCGTACGCTCCCACCTGACATGAAAACGATGACGAGCACACGTATCACGCTAAGAGTTGCGCTATTGGTGTCAAAGTAACAATAAAATCATACAATTTCATACAAATTTGTCTTAACCCTGCTGTGTTGTAACAACCAGTAAAATGTAAACTTTCTTTCATCATGTTCCACGGCCTAGGTGGCGACGACGAAGGCATAGACTGCGCGCTGACCAGCCGCCAATACAAATAATAAGATGTACTCACCCTCAAATCCGTGAGCAGTAAATGCGTGATGGTATAGTCGTCGTCATGTTCCACGGCCTCGGTGGTGACGGCGAAGTCCCCGTACACAGTCCTCTGGCCGTCCCCGAGCGGCCAGTACTGGCCGCACTTGACGCGGCCGCGCTCCACGGCGCGTGTCGTCATCACCACCACCAGCGTGCCCTGCTCCCACACCATGCGCCAGAAGTCGCCGAATGTTTTAGGTAAGGGACCTAAAAATACAATGGAAAAATCATTTTTCGTCACTCTATTCTAGTACAGGCACTTAATCTTTTATTGGTAACATTGAAATTGTATTACACAATTAATTTTTTTTTTATTTATTTGATGGGTTTTGTCGCATAACGATATGGTCGTTAGTAGATATTTTTTTATTATATTTATTTTTAATTCAATTTTTAAAAATAAAATATTTTATATTGCTCAAATAGGTTCTCTACTTTTATTTCATGATTGGAGCGGAGATTTCATTAAACTCGTATATTTACAAGTACAGTTAATTTAATTTATTGCTAAACGGTGACTTTACAAGTAGAATAGGTACATTTAAAGCTATAGAATTATAAATTAATAAGTAATATATCATATAAAAAAAACTAGTACGTAAAAAATATTAGACTTTATAGAATAAAATTGAAATGCCAATACTATTCACCAAACAAATTCTCCGAAGAGAGGATTTCCCTTGCTTTTATGTAGAACTCGAATTCGCGCAACACAGCAACTAATTAAGAATTCACGGAAAATGTATTTCCATCGTAAACAAGTACTGCGAATAATTCCAGGTATCGTGGGAACGCAGCCAAAATGAAAACTGACAAGAACTGGTAACAAAATCAATACTTACATGGACATGATAATATCTAGTGAAATTAAGTACAGTATTCAAATTTCTATATATGAACAGTTATAAGATTTACGTATGTAATGAAGATAAGTAATGGTGAACACGTGTAATATTGTTTATTAAATTTATTAACAATGTAAATACTGATTATAATCACAAAGTTTCACTATCAAGCGTGTACGACTGTATTGTATTCATTTTCCTCAGTTGATTGCTAACTGTGTAAATATTTGATAAATAATGAGCAAGTGTTCCTGTACTTATCGTATATATATTTATTTATGATGAATAAGACAGATTTCCGTTTCAGTAAAGACCAACTATATAACAGGAAAATAATATGTTGCTATACTATAAAAAATAATTACCTATAACTAACTAACTGTATTGGCTTCATCGATATATCGAAAAGAACATTAACTGCAGATCGTTTGTTGTTGCAATAGAGTTATCAGAAGATGATTCATTATTTTAATCAGTATACCGAATAACTAAAGCTACTTCCAAAAATGTAGTCTCTATCGTTGTACCATTAATCTTATCTTAATATATATAAATCTCGTGTCACGTGTTTGTCCTCAATGGACTCCTAAACCACTTAACCGATTATAATAAAATTCGCACACCATGTGCAGTTCGATCCAACTTGAGAGATAGGATACTTTAAATCTCAAATTATAGTCGCGTGCGAAGCCGGGACGGACCGCTAGTACTAAAATATAATGTTTATGCGTGGTGCAGTATGCTTGAGTAATGACATGTTGTCACTCAGGCTGCGTGACGCTTGCTTGCCACAACGCTAATGAGACGTCGCTGCTTCGTGGAGAGAGCTGCGTTTGTTTATATGCAAGCTCCACGTCAGTGGCAAATGACGAAAGCGTGGCGTATGAAATGAAGCTACGTGGACAGTAGACCTTAGACGTCACAAAGTTTTCTGTTGTTCAGCTGTCATAGGGATGAAAATTTAACAAACAGTCCTTAGTTCCTCACTCTGAGCCCCTAATCACCGTTTTACATTGATTTCTGACTGTTTCCTATTGGCGTAGGCAGAAACTACCGATTTGCACCTGATACTATTCTGACACACTTCTTTAGTATCTATGATGAATAACCTATTCATGAACGGTGTATCTCATTGGTATTTGTTACCCTTGACCGGTCTTCTTCCAAGAACGACCACGAATGCATACAATTTGAATTTACAAACATTTAATTTGTTTAATTGACCACTGCAATAAAGAAAAACCATAATAATCTTACCTTGTGTACAAATGTAGGCATTTTTCTGTTTGTAACCATCAACGTAATTCGCATTGATATAGTCAGTGGTGGGGTCGTCGGGGTCCGTCTGCGACAGTAACACGCGCGAGTGGTCATAACACAGCACGTCCGTGTAGCGGTTCTTGGCTAGATTACTCGGCAATCTGGAAAATGTATAGCTTATTTAAAACACATAAATTTAATATTTATATTCGATAGATAAATAGTCAAACTAGCTTTGATTGAGCAAGAATATTTTATTCAAAATCTTATGATAATATTATAAATTTTGACATAAGGAGTATAACAAAGTTTAGTAGCCATGGGTCCTGACTTGTGTCTCAGAAGTTAGTATAATTTATTATCCACTTAATGATCGGTTCATGTAACAAATCTTCAAATTCATCATTACTCAATATACCATGTAGAACAGTATGAGTTGATCGAGGAAAGCGAAATATTAATATATGCAGGTATACAGAATTAAGTGTTGTAGTGCCCTCTCTCACTCACTTGGCATGTTGGAAGGTGCCGTGCGGGGGCCGCGCGCGGATCTCGTCGTACTCGGCGACGAGGCCGCGGCGGCCCAGCGAGCGCACGCGCGCCAGCAGCGCCGGCGCCGCCTCGGCCGCCGCCGCGCCGCCGCCGCCGCACTCCTCGTCCGACAGGCCCGGCGACACCTCGCCCGACGACCACGTGCCGCGCGCTGCCACACAACACACACACTCACGCGGGCCCGCCAACACCAACAAATAGCCGTGGTATACATTATTCAGCCAAGGGTTACTGGATGAAAATCTTACTTATATCTTATAACATCATTATGAGATTATCAATCCGCTTGGGTTGTTGTTGGTTGGGGCAACCTTACCAAAACAGAGTTATCTAAAGATTCAAATTTTATAAAATAAAATAAATAAGAACTTTAAATGAACAGAATAAGGAATGAGAATGTACTCATTCCACACATGCCTGTCTCATTATAATATTGTAATCTAAGCTGCATGCCGTGTTCGCTCATTCCATTTTTGGCCCAACATTCAGATAAGACAATAGGTCTCACCATTGTTTTATAAGTTTTTCCCTAAGTTTAAGCGTAATTCAGGGGTCGCATTGTGCCCATAACCTACCGACTATGTTAAACACATATTGATTCGTTAAATAAATATCTCAATGACTGCAAAATCAGGCAAGGACCTATCTTTATGCTGAGAAAAGGGACAGTGTAAAGGGTCGCAATCGCCAGTTCAATCATGTGAAAGCGCCGCAGTGTATCAAACGTTTTGAAGTCTCATTTCCCCTGATATCCGCTTTATCCTAGCCCCAAACCCTACAACACACTACAACATTTTCATATTCTAAACTTGATTAATTTTATATTAAGTTATAGATACCTTCTGAAGAAGAAAAAAATTATTAAATAAAAAAGGCTACTCACTGTAAATTTGAATTAAAACCAATATTAATATCAATACTATTTTCACAGATGATAAAAGTTTACAGTTCATCTTTCTTGTTATAACCAATTGCAAGATAGTAATTTATAATGCCCGAATTTTAGGATTTACGTTGATTTTCGATATTTGATTCGCTTATCACAGCGAACTAGATGACCAATTACCTATACATTCACGATTGTCACACTGCACAAACTCGTGCACGATACTTCAATCCACTTCACTGAGTACGAATCGAGCCGCACTAGGTTCTCCAACATTATTCGCGGTTATTTCGAACTCGGACGGAATAAACAACCTGACTACAAGAAAATTACATCAAGATTTCTTAGGATTTTGCAACAATCGCATGCATCAGCTATGTACGCTATTGCACGTTGTACACCAATTTATTTTTACGACCATCAATCGACACGATCGTAAAATATGTATGTTTATCAGTACGGCATACATTTTTTAACCTAGAAAACTAATTGTATTCTGTATGTGTAGTACGGTTTACGTAATTAGTTTAGAATTTCAGTTCTTACTTAAATGTATCTTCTTTGTATTTGTTGCATTTGGTTTTCAACAAGGGAAGCACAACCAAACCAAGCGTCGTTATCAACTAGGATAAAACTTACCGCACCGTTTTAAAAATTGGCCCATTGGCACCGTAGTTACATAACACCTATTTACCAATTCAAAAACATACCCGCACTTTTTTGACCAGAAGTCATTTGAAGAATTGTGTGAATTTATTTTTGCTAATTTATTATAGTAATAGTAAACAATCATCGAAACCAACGTCACAATGACAGACGTTATTTTTTAGCATTCGAAGGAGATTCTCTAATAAAAATGTTTAAGTATTTAAAAAAAAAATGCTTATTTATTTCTAAGATCTTCGTTCTTTGTTTCTTAACTTATGAAGAAAATACCTATATGTACTCACTGCTTATGTCTATATCGTCTTCGTCTCCTGAATTTATATGCCTGCTTTTCATTTCACCATTATAGCCGTGGGTATGCCTGAAAAAAGTGATAAGTTTTCAGAAGCCAGAATTCAATCAGTTACTTCGACGCATGAGTTTTTCTTGATTTTAATTTTAGAATCGTTTTTAAGTTATTGTATACAATACATGTAGATATAGTAGTTTGTAAATAATTCGGTTTAATTTTATTATTTAAGTTCTCGAATATTAATTTATATCAGTTAAAGTATATTTTTATATGAGACTATTTGTGCCCCGCGGTTTCACCAGCTTTTTTATTTGCTCGGCGTCTAAGAAATTTTTCAAAACCAACACGTTCGAACCAAAAAACAAACTAGCTTTATTTTATTAATATAGATTTCATTTTAATATGAAAGCTAAAATATATATACTTGCCAACAGAAAACTAGATTCCACCTATGTAGAGGCAAATATTATTATAGAGATATTTTATTATTAAATGTCATCAACGCATCACAGTGCGAGTCAATAATGTCTTATCAATATTAAAAGGTAAAATAGTACCTTTATTATTCCGAAACAGCATACCACAAAATTCTCAACTATCATCATTAACTAGCATAACAGGTCCAAGATCTATGCGAGCCCAAAAGCAAAAATATATGGCAACAAGCACGTAACGTTATTAAAAATATATGAATTTTGTTTTAGTAAAGCGAAAAATTTAATTTTGTCTTAGTCTTTATAATCTGTCTAATTACAAATTCCAGGTTGCATTTGATAATTACTTTAATTTAATAACATTAGTTGATTTGTTTGGCGCCGACACAAAATTAATTACACTGAGTTATTAAGACTAAAATACGATTTTATGTTATTTTACGATATACACGTTAAGCGTGTGTAGGACGAACTTGCATTTGTAAAAAAAAATATCTCTGGCAGCCGTATTTAACCTACTGCTGAGTATAGGCCTCGTCCCTTCTTTGTCGTGCTTGCAAGTTCCAGTCCCAGGCTGGTCGTAGGTATGTCGACTTACCAGCAATCTGTTTAATATTAATTGCTATTCACCGGTTACTACTCACTTGCATTTTTCGGATGCCCCACGAGCTATTATACAAATACAGTAATCTTCTGTAGGTTACTTGCCCAACAATTCGTTTGGCATCTATGAACAAAATTAGTGTGTCGTATTTACCTGAGTGGACTGGGGTCGCAGGTGTACGGGGGGTCGCCGCTGATGTGCATGTCTGTCTTGTTGTCGCCCAGTCGCGTCGCGCGGTCACTGGTCATGTCACCCTCGTGCTCTATTATACCTTAATCGCAAGAAAAATACTGGTCAAACATAATTCGAGTCACACAACATGGCACGATGAGCGTTCCGTCTAATTTGCTCTAAGCTAAAGTTATGGACCTGTGCCCCCCCCCCCCCCCCCGATACTCCAGGCGCTGACTGAACAAATGAAGATGACGTTAACATTAGAAGTATCGATATGGAAGAAGAATTCGGAATAGTCGCCTGGAGTATACACATCCGGGGGGCGCAGGCTCCAATCCTGGGTCGTAACCATATTTTTATTACCACAAAAAGGTTTTTTGAATTCACTACGCACGCGTGATCTGGATTTACTTTACACTGTAATATCCTCAAAATACTGAAACTGTCACGTCCTAATTTCCCATGTAATCAAGTCTTATGACAAATATTTGTCACTTTGGAGTTTCGAGACGTATAAAGATCCAATTATCCCTTTTTAGGAAATGTCGTTTACATAGACACTTTATATGTATCTAAACCGATGTAGTGTGAAATTAGTATCTTGAGGAAATACATATCTAAGCTATAACAGTACCTAAGCAATAGTGGGATTTGCCACATTTTTTATTATTTCTCTATCCGGAGAAATATTATCAGCATCCTCATTTTATATTGAGATGACAGCTAATAGAGATGTAAAGGGTTTATCAATTGGCGCGGGTATATTTTGGGGGCCCGTGGCGGCCGTTTTGTTTTGGTGACATCTGTCAAATCTTTTGTTTATTATTCAGTTACTTATGTCAAATCAACATGGCAAGATATACGATTATACAGCACGTTCAAATGATAAAAATGTACTTTCAAAATGAGTTTTCGTTAGTGCAAACGTTGCACGCATTGCGCCCATTTTACGGTAAACGTGATGGCCCTCCACAGTCGACGCTCAACGTTTGGTTACCAAAATTACCGTATATGGGACAACACCAACCCACGCGAGGTTCACTATTTGTTAATGCATCCTCCAAAACTTACCGTTTGGTGTGGATTTAGGCCGGCGGCGTCATTGGTCCGTATTGTTTAGAAAACGACCTTGGTGAGGCGCTACAGAACGATGATAACCAATTTCTTATGGCCCAAATTCAACCATATGGACGACATGTGGTACCAGCAGGACGGCGCTACGTGCCACACAGCGGGCGCCACGGTTTACATTCTGCATTAACGATTTGAGGGTAAGGTTATCTCTCGCAGGGGTAATGTGAATTGGCCACCAAGGTCATGCGATTTGACACCGCTAGACTTTTTCTTTTAGGGTTTCTTGAAGTGTCAGGTCTATGCGAATAAACCCCAATTGATCTATGCCCTAAAGGTGAACATAACACAGGCCATCGCTCAAATTCAGCCTGATCTATGCGGAAGAGTAATTGAAAATTGGAACACTCGAATCCGTGCCACGGTAAGAAGCCGAAGCGGGCATTTGAACGATGCCATATTCCACACTTAATGGCATATATGGGCCTTTCAAATAAAAAAGGAATTTTGTTAATACTCACCACAAAGCTTGTTTTATTTCATTTCAACATCTACCCGCCCTTATTGAAAACCCTTTATGTCCAGAAGAAAAATACATGCGGCGCCAATCCCAAACCAAATAGTGTAAGGGTAGGAGGATGATAATATATTTGTAGACTCACCATTTTGCGGCTTGATTGGTGGTATGTGATTACTGATTACATATTCATCAATGACTCCGTCTAATTTAGCGTTCTGCAGATTGTTCGTGTAACAGTTTTTACAGTGCTCCAACCTGTCGGAAAAAGGATAACAATCTTTGATAACAATACACAAATCTGTAACATAAAAATACGCAGTAAAAGAAAGTGACTATAAGTTTTATATGACAAATTAACGGATAACCGATCGAACGCACCTACAAGACTCAAAGACCTTTAAGTCTCAAATAAACCACTAAAGAAACAATTTGCTAGAATTACGTCACAAATCTTATCTTGTTTAATTGTTATTTCTATGATAGCGAAATGAATCATAAAGTTATGAAGCAAACTAATTCAAATGGCTCTAAAATAACCGACGAAGTATATTGCTGTGATTTATCATTCTCATAGAAATGAACCGCTTCATTACTCGGTCAATAAATCATCACGCTACATTATGCAATAAGCGTCTGTCTGCACATATTTAAGGTGCCCAGTTTTACATACTGAAAATCGATTAGAAAGACTACGACGCCGGTCTCACCAAGTTTACGTTAACAACATGTTAATAAATGTAACCAACCTAAATGAAAACCCGTAAATAACGTTTCGTGAAAATTGCATCATCCAAGTAAACACAAATGCTCATAAATTAAAAACTACTGAGCCAATAGATTTGAAGCTCAATAAATTTTTTACGGGACCAAACGGCAAACATAATTATCACAGAAATCTAAAAAAATTACCTAAGGTTGAATACTGAATAGTCATTATCCGGGATTGTACCTATATTTACATATAAAGTTGTATCGAATTTTCTCTCTTTTCTCGTTTTCTTTTTTCATTCACCCCATTGTATGAGTTACTATTAGATATTTTAAGGTCAAGTTATTCTTTTTTAATTACAAGGGTTTATGCTTTCAAAGTGGCCTACAAAGTGTGTTTAACGTTTACTTCAGTCAGTTCGAATGCCATTATAATTTTGATGATAACTACCAAATTGGTACAAAATGTCTGACTGTCCTGTTGGTCTAGTGGTTAGTAGCCCTGACTGCTAGGCCGGAGGTCGTGGGTTCGATTCCCACCCAGGACAAATGTTTGTGTGATGAGCACGATCATTTGTTCTGTGTCTGGGTGTAATTTATCTATAATATGTATGCATTTAGAAATATATAAGTATGTTTATCAGTTGTCTAGTACTCATAACACAGGCTCTGCTTAGCTTGAGACTAGACGGCGTTGTGTGATAGTTGTGGAATATTATTATATTATTATTATTAAAATTTTACTCAACAATTCAATGGTGAGTAAAGTAGGCGACCAGTTATACTGACGCTCACAAATACCAAGTGTTTGCTTAATGTTTTTGTTTTTATGTAGAAGGCACACGTATGATGTATCGTCGTCTATCTTTATTTATAGTATAACAAAAGCTTTCAGTTTATACTTACTTAACTGCAGTAAACCAGCTATATAAGAGTAAACAGACAAACACAAACCCATAAGTAGTTGATGTTGCATAACAGATAAGTCGCTAACAAAAGGAAACTTCGTAAGGAGGAAACAGCCCGACAACATGCAAGATAGCACCGAAGTTGTGACTGGTGGAACTTTATTACCTAGATGTCGACGAAACCCACGGTGATTGCAATCAAGAAAATTGTAAGTTCATTTCTAATTCCGTTTAAACTTGTCATTCCGTTTAAAAATCCATTTGTGCCTTAGACATTGGAAAGATGTAAGCCAGAATCGGAGATCTTTAATGTCGGAGGAAGTAGGTACATTTATGAGCCATTTACGTATTCATGCTCTCAAGGTATTTGGATTCCATCCAGTCTTTTGACAAGCTTGCGTGCAGTGATGTTCACTCAAACTCAGTGATTTTTATATGCATTACGAAGAAGAAGAATATTTACCAGGCTGCGTGATCTGGCTCGTGCTGTCCGCCTAGCTGCTTGGGCAGGCTAGACCGGGGCACGTGCAGACCAAGTTGTGGTGCGTTCACCGTGTGCACGCGCTCGCGCAACTTCTCGCGCACGAACAGGCGCAGGATCCGAAACGGCGCCTTGAACCACAGCGGCGCGGTTACTATAAGCACCTTCTTCAGTTTAGCGGGATAGCCGCCCTATAACAAAAAAACATTTGCAAAAAACTATATGATACTTCTGAATAACAATAGAAATAAAATATAATGTTGCATTAAAGTCCTAGATTTTCTATGATCACACAAAGTATTTTATTTATTACAGTAATGTGCCACTTGTTAACCAATCTTGCCATTTACTTTGCGTATTCCTAACTTTGTTATTGAAAGATGTCAGAGATACAGGCAGATCGATTGTCAGTAATATTATAACAAAGGTGATTGACTGGTGATTTAACAATCCAGACAATATTTTAACTGAGATCTACCTAATATTTCATAAAATATTCGTTTATTATTTGTATAGGTTTTCAAAATATTTATATTTTTCATAAAATATCTCACGTTTGCTGTTGTACATGAAACAACAAGCGCTTATAAACTTATACGTACGTATTGAAATACTGTCATAACAAAATTCTGATGACAATCATGGTTTCGATACATTATTGTAACCTGTCCTTCTCTGGATGTTTTCTGGACAAGAATAAAGGAGCATTTCCTTTCACATTAACATAGTAAATAAATATATAGATAAACATAACCATATTTATCTATATATATATATATATATATAAGTCGCAGTTGGATTGTAGCATCAGCTGTTTCAGTCTTCGTGTTTAGTTTTTTTCTGACCATACAGACACAAAAATTATTTTAGCTGCAAATTTAACCACAATGGTAAGTAAAATGCCAGAAACCGTGAGAGAAAAATAGTTTTTATTGGTAGTTCCCGCACATTTTCAGCCAAATACAATTTTTTGGTCGACAAACCGTGCTATTAGGGGTACGCGACCTCGTGAGCATTACGTCGCACGAGCCAAAACGGAGCTGTGACGTAAACAGATGTTCAACGAACGGACTAATGTACTCACCTAGATTAGTTTAATATACCTGGGCAAAGTCAATACCAAAATGTAAAGCGAAATGCCTCAAATCATTCAAAGAAAAGGTTAATTAAATGTTGACACTTGGAATACATAAAACGATAAATTCAATCTCAAATTAATTTCTCCTAACGAATCCTTACCGAGAACTAGCAAAACTTGTTAATAACTACAAACGGAATAGGAGCTGTTCTTATAAATATTCCGGACTGAGACGATCTGTAAGCGGTCGAGGGTATAATGAGGTCTACTGTAAAGAAGGCACAAACACGACAATCCTAAGTGAACAACATCCTACGTCACTGTAAGATTTTTTGCTTATTCCTCGCTGCCAGTTATGCATATTTAACCGTAAATGATTTTCAAAGATTTCTTGAATTATATCAAACCAGTTCGCTATAATTAATAACTACAACTCTGGAACCGAAATAACACAATTACGACTTCAGAAAGGTGAATTGGTTTTAAATTCATGAAACCTGTCATTAAAAATAATAGATTAATTATAAAAACTAAATTTTAAAACATGCTTTCATGGCGAATCAATCGAGCCCAAACTCGATGGGTTTTATCTTGTTTAGTTCAGAAGTTCCTAAAGCCAATTTCCAACTCCACCATCAGAACAGCTCCATGGTATTGTACAAATTAGAGCTCAATCGGACATCGGGAGTGGTTGTAATTTAGCTTCCAAGATTCGTGCCGAATATACACTACCGTTCAAAAGGTTGGAAACACATATATTTTTAGACGGTATTAAAATTGTATGGCAAATTATATTTAATAATTTTAAAATGCAAATTATTATTAATAATTGTTGTCAAATTAAGATCTATGACGGCCGTTACGGGTAGTCGGAGGCCTGAAAGTCTGACAACCAGTCATGCCACGAGATATCGTGTTACCCAGTAACTAGGTTGTGGAGGTCAGATAGGCAGTCGCTCCATGTAAAATACTGGTATTAAGCTGCATCCGGTTTGACTGGAAGCCGACCCCAATGTAATTGGGAAAAGGCTAGGCAGATATATTAAAATTGTATAGCAAAACTTTTTATATAATATAATAATAATCAAAAACATTACTAACTTCATAGTAATTTCCCTTAATTTTGCTAAAAGCCAACGCACGTGTTTTATGACCACAAAGATTTCAACTCAAGCAAATCTTCATAAGTTGCGATTGTTGGTATTATTCATTGTTTTATGTTGAATAGGCATTAACCACTTACACAAGAGTATTTAAAACGAAAGTTTTTACATATCAAGTTCAAGCTCACTAAGCCTCGTAATATTTGTGTAATAGTCTGATTTCAACTTTCATCGTATAAAGCTTCGTACAGATCTACAGACATTGAGCGTGTCAGACACGTAGTGTGGCAGACAAAATAATATTCTTTTATACACTTTATATAGATATATTCACATTTAGCGCACGCGAGCGGTGCATGTCCGCGCAGACAAGGGCCAGCATTCTCAACAAAGCTTCGTTCAGCATACCTATTGACTATCTCGATTACCAGCAAAATTTATAGTCACTTTGCAGTACATTGCATCGTGTGTTATAGCTTGTCTATGATGAGCAGAAATATTAAAAACATATGTTGCAATGTACTACAAAGTGACCATCAATTTTGTTGGTAACCGAGATAGCCAATACACCTGCTGACTTACCAGCACGCAGCATGCCCAGCACGTAACGAGGCAGATACCGTACATACAACAGTTTTCACAAACTAGAAAGTGCACGTGCTTACCATCTTCCGCAATTTTTCGATAGAATAACTAGCCGTGCTGGCAATTTTACTAGAGCAGGAAGAAACGAGTCGTGTGCATCCTATGAATTTAAAAGAAAAAAAGAAGGTGAGTTCTACACATTATACAAGGAGCTTGTGAATAATGAGGACGGATTCTTTAAATATTTTGGGATGAGTTTCTCCATCAAGCTGTTGAATGAAAAATAACCAAACGCTGTCCGTCCGTGTCTGCGATCACATTCATACTAGCCGCGCGACTGCCAAAAGCTTAATATGGCAAAAACTAAACAGTTTACTCTGGAACAGCGAAGTGCTATCTGTACTTAGAGCGAGGAAGGATACATACTAGAATACAAAAAAGGTTGGTGTTTCATGTAAAGGTGTTCATTACACTCTTACCCGAAACCGCGATACAGGAGGGAATTTCGACAAAAAATATATGTGTTTCCAACCTTTTGAACGGTAGTGTATATTCGGCACGAATCTTGGAAGCTAAATTACAAGCACTTCCCGATGTCCGATTGGGCTCTAATTTGGTGAACAGATGTATCTTCGATGACAATACAATACCATGGAGCTGTTCTGATGATGGAGCCGGAAAACGGTCATAAGAACTTCTTAAATAAACAAGATAAACACATCGAGTTTGGGCTCATTTGTTTTGTCTTGGTGAGTACTTTGGTGCTACATGATAATCCAGTATCTGAGATGATGGAGTCGGAAATTGGCCATAGGAACTTTTGAACTAAACAAGATAAAACCCATCGAGTTTGGGCTCGATTGATTCGCCATGAAAGCATGTTTTAAAATTTAGTTTTTATAATTAATCTATTATTTTTAATGACAGGTTTCATGAATTTAAAACCAATTCACCTTTCTGAAGTCGTAATTGTGTTATTTCGGTTCCAGAGTTGTAGTTATTAATTATAGCGAACTGGTTTGATATAATTCAAGATCATGAAATCTTTGAAAATCATTAACGGTTAAATATGCATAACTGGCAGCGAGGAATAAGCAAAAAATCTTACAGTGACGTAGGATGTTGTTCACTTAGGATTGTCGTGTTTGTGCCTTCTTTACAGTAGACCTCATTATACCCTCGACCGCTTACAGATCGTCTCAGTCCGGAATATTTATAAGAACAGCTCCTATTTCGGATGTAGTTATTAACAAGTTTTGCTAGTTCTCGGTAAGGATTCGTTAGGAGAAATTAATTTGAGATTGAATCTATCGGTTTATGTATTCCAAATGTCAACATTTAATTAACCTTTAAAAGGTTTGGACGTCCTAAATCTACCACCAAGTAAGAAGATAATTTTCTCATAGTGTTATTAAAGCGAAATTGACGTTTAACTGCACCCCAAATTGCTGCTGCTTTGAATGAACCGCGAGAAAAGTCCCTTTCAACGACTTCAGTCAAGAGACAAGACAATGATCCAAAACATGCATGCAAATTGTGTCAGGAGCTCCTCAAGGAGAAACAAGACGAAGAAATTTTGCAAATAATGAAATGGCCATCACAATCGCCCGATCTCTCGCCCGTCGATTTGCTATGGGACGAGCTTGAAAGGAGAGTGAAAATCACTGTCCATCAAGCTCAGCACAACTGTAGGAATATTTACAAAGTGGATGGAAGACATTGGACTTCAAACATTTGGATAACTTAATTAAAAGACCCACCCAAAAAGTATGAACAAATTATTAAAAATAAAGGTGGTCACTTTGATGAGACGTACATTAAATTTTTAAGTTTACGGTAATCTAACATTATATTAAGATTTAAGTGTAATAAATCATGTCTACATGGCATCTATGGTAGTTTTTGATAATATGACCTAAATGTTTCCAAACTTATAGACGGTAGTGTACATACAAACATGCAAGTTAAATAAAAGCTTGTAAAAAATCATGAAGATCATGGCAATAAATCTAGATAATCATATACTGAAGCACTGGGTATCCGAGTGCTCGGTTTCTAGAAAAGGATTGAGCTAACTACATTAGGTATATTATTATTAACATAATTAAAGTATTTTTACTAACAACAATGTGTAAGGACGAATATTGTTGTTTTATCGGAAATACATATGTTGAATTGAAATTAATCATTTAACTATGACTTTATCAAGATCAACGTTTGTATTTTCTGAGACCAGACAAATATCCGTCGTCGGAAATCCAAACATTTGTTTTGTTTCTTGTGTCTGTTTTTTGGAAATCCCCTTCAGAGTTGTTGAAAAAAGGTCACTGTTACGACGAAAAGTCCTTAGCAAGAAAATAGGAAAATCGCGAGTGTTTTGTTGATTGTTATCATTACGTGAGCCAATTTGTAGAAACGGGCGGTCAGGTAGGAAATATGGCTATTTGCAAGCAGGGCTCGGCTCGTTTTTGGTACATTTTCGTATATATCATAAAACCCAAGAACGTATACAGCCCATACGGTGCCACAATTCATCTTCCAATATATTTTACGACCTGTGCTAAGAAAGTAACAAGCCTTTTCGAATGTTTTTGTGTTATTATTTTTGTGGTAGCACACTAGTTTATTATAAAACAGCAACAGTATAACTTACTCATTTACACTTCTTGGCTCTTTTCCTTTTAAAATTTTCTTTAAATTGTACTTACTTAACCAGGCGTCCGAGCACTGATCATTTCGACAAATCTGTCTACTCGATAAAAGTTTTTATGTATTGAATTTTATCGTTTTTTAAAGAACCAATTTTGTAATACTTTTTGTGAAATTTGACGTTTAAAATCAAGAAACGATCACTATCATTATTTTCTTTATAATGAATAAGTATCTGGTGTGCTCAGGGTCTGCAGTAAAGCGACTGTCAATTGAATACCTAGTGTAATACCAATAGCTTTTCAACGCGTATGTACCTATTCTGTTTCAATGCAAGTTCTACTGTTTCAGTGTTAAGTTACATTGTATAATAGAATGTAAGTAAAGATCAAAACATTTGTAAGGTAATGTGGGGAACACAGTTCACAGGCAAGCTTATGAACGCTAAGAAAACTAGGGGTGAGGGGTCATTGCCCTCGGTTTTTGGCTCCCTTCAAGCCATGAATTCATACCTGGCATCGGATCCCCTTGCTTCTGAATGAGCTTCGTTTAAAACTCAAACGAATACAACGTAAACTGCTAATTTTAGCCACATGTCTATCAATACTTTTGTTGGAAGGTGGAACCAACTGTTGTGCGTTGTTTGTGAAATTATATTCCACTCAAAGAATAATGTGATAATTAGATACATTTATTTTGAATGCTAGATCGAGAGTAAATATATACATATGCATTTTGAATAGAACAAATACATTGTCTCGAGTTTTCCTCATTACGTCTGCAGTCTAGACGCTTCGTCTGACGTCAGTAAGTATAGAGGGGTTCAAATCTCTAGACGAGGGTTTCAGACGCCTATCAATAACTGTGGCTATAAATAACACAAATTCATGGCTGGTTTGGCAATTCACCCGACGTGATTAAAACGATATACGGTTAATTTATTGATACAATAAACATTTAATTGTATATCACTATAATGTAGGCCTTTCAGTTAACCGCAGCCATGTATTTTATAATATAGCTGATTGCTAAAATAAATAAATATGATTTAAAGTAGAAGAGCGCTAGATAATATTCTAAAGGGTAAAACAGTTAATGCCTTCATCTAAGTTATTGGTCATACTAATAGGTTTAAGGGGAAAATTAATTTATATATTTAACAGATATTGGATAATTTGGATAGCTCTTCCACGAAGGTGAAAGTTTGTAATATACACATTTTTTTTTAAAACCTGTCCACTCCGTGAATGTATTATGAACGAAGGTTTCGAGATTCCACCCGATTAACGTAAACCTTTACATACGACAGCAAAAAAACCGGAAAATAATTAAATTACTATAAAAGTGCGAGTACAGTTCGCGCACCGTGGGTTCCCAATAATTCTTCTTCTTATCGTGTGGTTGATGAACAACCTAGTGTCAGAGTTTAAACCACCCGTAAGTCTCTGACATGGCTTTACACACCATAGATAAAATGTCTTAGGTGTGCTGGTTTCACGATGTTTTCCTTCACCGTTTTAAGCAAGTGACAATTAATTTATAATACAAACGACTTCGAAAAAACAGTGGTGCTTTGGATTCGAACCTACGACCTTTGACTTGACAGTCCAACGGTAATACCACTAGACTATCGCTGCTACTTCCCAATAATTAACATTACTGAAGAAAAAAGAAAGAAAAGAAATATTACTGTAATGACGAAAAGAAAAGTCGAATTGAAGGACAAACTTAACTTTGCACTAAAAAAAATATAATCGATATACGACACGGTCGATTCTCCAACCGCAAATTTAAGTTTATTGCTGTTTTTTTTTTATTAACAAAAAAACCCACCTGGACAGAAAAGAGGGAAACAAGATGAAAATAGAGAAACGAATATTCTTTAAAAAAATTATATCATGCAGACGGAGACATATTTTACAGTAGACGTCCGTAACATCCTAGATATCGATAATTACGCTTCTGTTATTGAGACGAATCTAATGTTAAAATCAACCAAGCCGGTTTAGGCTGTAGGGCGTGCCAAAGAAATAGAAACACCTACATACATACACTCGAAAAACATAAACCTCCTTCTGGGTCAGTCGGGTAAAAATGGTTTTTTATGTGATTTGACTATGAACTAACGATTTTCGGATTTTTTCTTTTACTTGTGTTATAAGACCTTGCTTCTTCGCCAATCTCATGATTCTGGATCGACGGGACGTACCCCTAGGTTTTGATTTTCTCGCGAATGTCAAAATGTGTGGCATAAAAGGGGGTATTTTTTTATTGCATTGACTTAGAAGCCTGATATTTATACAGCTTTAAGGACGGTCCCTTAGACTTATGTATTTGATATAATTTCAACTTGATACCTCCAGGCATTCCTGTGAAAAAGAGTCTTGACTGAAAGATACAGAAGGACAACGAATGGTTTTATAAGGGTTCCTTATTTCCTTTTGAGTAACGGAAAAAATGAGGAAACTTACATGGCAATACAGGGAGTGCGGGTGCCCGTCACTTTTTGGGTATGATATTTATAATCCAATCCATTGTTAATTTTAGTACCTAATTTCGTAATTAATATTTCCATCCATGACTTTTTCATGTTTCTTATTTCATTTGGTAATGTGATTGGGATACCTATATGGGATACCCCTCTTGGATTGGACAGGGTTTATTTTTAACATACTGTATATTAATATATGTACCTAATACCTATATGATTTAAGCACTTATTTAGCGTAGTAATATTATAATTTGTAGACACATTTGTCATGTTGCATGATCCATGAGAAACATATTGAATGAACTACAATCGATGAATCGAAGTCGCACATTCTATCTTCCTCCAAAACAAAATACTAACCTACATACCATGCCGAAGTATAAATACGTTATACAATAAAACAATACGTGTATTATATAACTGCCTGATATTTATGATATACATAACATGTTATTTATGATCCAGCCAACAAAATGAAAATTAATGATGGATCTTATAAATGTAGGTAAATTATATTAACTTTACGATACTTATCATATTGTATCCATGGATCCTGAATAATATAAGTACTAGGTTTTAAGAGCATTTAATTTACTGAACCAGATCGCAGCTCCGAAACTGGTACCCGATATTTTTTCTTACTACTAGAAAATTACATATACGTATCATAAAAAGCAATACTCCTAGAATAAAAATTTAACTTTCTATTGGTATTACGGATAAGGAAACGTGTGCACATGACACTTCCCTTTTCAAATGTAGACCAGCCGCCGAGTTACCCAGTTCGCGGGAACATCACTAACTATGATCATTCATAATTTCGCTCCCAAGCAAATGGTTTTAGGTTTTCAAGTAATTATTATCCTAATGTTTACTGTTTACTGCGTTTTCACTGTTACGCTATATAATTTCTCCACATAAGTACTTGAAATAAGTGTTCATATACTAGTAATGTTGAGGAAAGTTAAAATCATCACTGTACCTTCAACCTTATACATATGTAGTTCTAAGTCAGAACAAATTAAACTATTATTTTTTTTACCAAGTACCCCAGTATTCGTTGTAGGTAACCCTGTCGAAACATTAAATTTGATCCTTTAATTTGCGCAGAGCCAAAGCAACTGAATTTACCAAGGCAACGCGGCATCCTGGGTTTCGCGTTCCGGTGTAAAGTTCAACAATTACTTGTCAACTCGGCTAAGGTATTGTACGAAGTAGGTCGCGACTCGCAGGTCGCGTGGACGGGACAAGATAACCTCTTTGAAATCACGCCAAAAGCACTCAAGTCGACGCCTAGACTAAGCTGCGTATTACATCCCACATACTTCACAGCTTCACAGACTATTGTTGAGTTTGTTAATTCATAAATTCTATTGATCATCGTTATTTCTATACCTAAATAACCAATTAAACTGTAGGTTTATACGGTGAATCATACCAACTACTAGAATTACTTAAGTCATCGCGATAATGGGCCGCCATAAAATAATAATATGCATATAATCAGGCTGAACAGCTGTGCAAAAGTAACAAATAAAAGAGAACACTAAAGCAATAGTTTACTTTATCATGCTACGGATAGTAATTACGATACTACTCTGATAAAAAAGAAAAAGTTAAATGTATATATGTATAAATCAGGCCCTCGAAGTTTCTTAGCGATCTTTCAAGAGATCAGAAGTAGGGGCCATCTTATACATAGAGCAAGTCAGTCAGTAAATTAAACTAGATAAAATAGAAATCATAAAAACCCTTCAAATATAATTACCATAAAAGTGTTTTATATAAAAAATCGCTCATTAAGCGAATACTTCACTAACAGCACGATTGGGTTACAACTCATTGTAGGAATGTCTTTGGCTCTTTGGCCCACGAGTCTTTGTTCAGTTCGAGAGTTCAAGGTTAAGTAACATATTTATGCCACAATAAAAAAAGTATTATCACTAGAACTGGAAAATATGTACATGAAGACGGTGAATTAATGTTTTGACGCTGGTTTTGCACACGATGCTTATAAATGTCTATGTCATTCAAATTAAGTCTGACAAGTAATACAAGGGCTTTTAATCAACCCTCGTGACCCGTTTTTATTAATGACGAAAACACGGTAATGTAAAAGGGTTTTTAGCTTTGTAAACGGCTATCCAAAATGAGGACCGTAAGAGCCAGGTGTGAGTACGTATAGGTACATGTCAGTCTGAGTGTAAGGGAGAGCTCTCGCAATCAAAGGGGTTGCACTTTAACTGCCTGCATTCAGAGAAGGCGTCTGCGCTCTATAGAAATAATGTTGTTTCTGACTACATGCATTCCCTAGAATAGTCCCCACTTAACATTAATGGTATTTGTTAGATGTATGCGAAGATATTTTTCTTGGCGTGTACGATATTCAAGGTAAATAGAAACTCAAATCAATTATAGAATAGTATAATAGGATATTCATAATTATAAGGAATACCTGTTACTGAAAAAAGACCAATATTTTTCTTCTAAGCACTCTCAAGTTGGCCAAAGGTCAAAGGTCACCAATCAAAGCGTGAGATGTCCTTTCTAAGTGCTTTTACCTTAGAACAGCGTCATGTACTTAGTCGCATAGCGTCGAACCGTTTTAAAAGCGTCAAAGGTTCAAAGGAGGCATCTTCCATCTCAGTGAAGAAAATGGACCGTATTCAGGCTGTAAATGAGAAGCGTCTCGGGTGCAACTCATATTTCTTTAGAAACCACACTGACTAAACACACGCTATTTATAGTATATTATGGGCTTTGTTTTAAAACAAAAATGCTAGAAATTTCGGATACCGAACCAATTTCGGAAATTTGCCTTGACCTAGCTTGGACTACCCTTCTATTTATAGATTGCACATAAATATGGGCGATCTCTTTATTTAGATATTGAATTTCGTTAACCACCTAATTCCTGCTACTAGATAAGTCTTGATTGAAATTATCATGCAACTTTATTTTTCAATGAAAACAAATACCATGACAGTAGGAAATTCGGACAGGATGCGCGGGGAAGTTTGAACGACGTATAAAATGTTGAGCACATTACCAGAGATAATGTGTCAACGATGTTTCGTCTGAATTGATCGAACGATTTCGCAAAAAACACGGTATCGCGACGACGACGACGTAAGAGACGCTGGCACTACGCCAGACGTAAATAACACCGATCATCTTTACACTACTTTCTGACTATAAAAATGTATACTTAATAAAACGTTTTAGAACAGTCAATTACTATATTCTCTACATTGAAGTTGCGCTTTATCAAAATTTACATAACAAAAACAATGTTTGGCAACATCATATTTATATTATCAAACAACATGCTCCCACGTAACATGAAGTAGTAAAACTGTAATTCAGTAGATTATAATGTGTATCTTGTAGATATCTAAATATACTTGTAAACATATTTTCAAATTAAATAATTTGTTCTAGCTTTCAATTTCAATGTCTGTGCCTCACCAATAATAATAGCCAGTAAATCTACGCGTCACCATTATCTACATCGCATTAATTGCTTAAAATTCGCTGAGAATTTATTTGTGGGATGTGTTAGTGTTACTTATTACAATGCTGTCAAGAACCTCAATAGAAATAAACAATCAAGAAACCCCCAAAATAAAGCGCCCATTTTGTGAACATTGCTCAGTGGCACCATGGATCAAAGGAAGACCGCCACGTGCGTCCATCTGGAACGCTTGGCCTTAGGTAATCCCGGTGACGCGTGAAGGTCTCACTGTAATACGATACTGTCTGAAACATCAGTTAACAAACAATGTGTTATCGTGTACTGCTTCCTGTGAGATATCAAACTAAAACTTAAGACATGGTCCACGATACCTATCTCTATCTAGACTCCATTTCGACCTGTTAATCACAAATATTCAATCAGCCATAATGTCTACTTTGTTCACTAAATCTTTGATTGTGTGATTTGAAATCTTTGATTTCTGTCACCACATTATTTATTGCATATTACCTCAGTGTAATGTAAACCGTCACTTAAGGTTCTTCGGTGTCAGGAAAGATAGCATAGTATCACGCCTGTATTCCCCGAAGGGGTAGACAGAGGTGTACACAGTTATACACCTACACTGTACCAATGCTGTTAATAAATCCCATGTAATAGGTGGTGAACCTTTTGCCATATACCGGGCACAATTCGAAACTCCGGGCTGCGATTGAGAATTTTCTAACAGAAAAAACCTTCAATAACACTTTGCCCGACTCGGGAATCGAGCCCAAGACCTCATACTCAACAGTAGCGCTTGGGACCACTAGACCAATGAGGCAGTTAAAGATAATTTGAGTCCTAGTCCTAGTGTAGGACCAAAAATAAAATAGTCTTCAAAAACACAAAGCTTAAAGACCAGTAAAACTACAAGCACAACATTTTCTGATGTAGAACCTTCGAGTTTTTTATTAGTGATCGAAGAGTAGAACATAATAATATGGATATTCACTTATTCATTCAATAAGCAATCATATCAGAATAAGCAAAAAATTTGTATTGTAGCTCTTATGCGGACATTGACTATTCATAAATGTCCGATATTAACAACATTACCAATGTGATCAATGTAATACATCTTGATAATGTTTATTAATAGGATCTACATATATCCAAAGCCAATTAGTGTTACCAGACGCTGTTATGACATGCGAAGATGGCAAATGCTCAGTGACCTTTACTATGTTGTTATTTTCACCAGTGACGGTAGCTCGTCTAACCGAGCGAACATTACTCAATTTCCTACACTCACATACATCGTTAGTTACATACACAATAACGTAGCTAGTAGCTACCTGGCGTCCACGTTTGACCTTTGTACGTAAATGCCACCGGTGTATTAAATCTCATCGTTGCTATAAACTCTGCGAAACATCTCTATCGCTAAAAATACGGTGACTGAATAACTGAATCCGAAGAAAATGCAGACAAATAAAATTGTCATTAATGACTCCAGGAAAATTAAATGCTGAGTTTATGAATGTTGCATTTTGTAATAATTAAACTTTTAATTTCGTGATATAACTGAACTAAATAATATTTTAAGTTATTAATTAACATTGTAGCAAAATAAGTTTCTTAAAAAACTTAATTTATATAAATGTCACATTTACTCGCTAAATCGAATAAGATTCCGAGTAGCTATAATACAGTTTCTAGTTAATTTGCATACAATAAGGAGGTATTTTTAGGTGCACCCAAATCGAGGACACCGAAAAATTATATAAGAGTGAATGATAGCGTATGATAAGCAATGAAGCGTATCGCTGTTACGACAATTATGCACTGAAGGCGAGCGCCCGCGCCGTGCTGAGCCTGTCCCCAATGCATAAATAATCCCTTATCACAGCAAGCGACAAACATGAGTGAACATCGCGCATTTACACTACGCGCGACAACACATCTAATGCGATCATATTATTATGACAAAACTCAAATTCTGCTGATGAAATATTGTGGTAGATGGTTTAGATTTATAGCTAGACCCAGTAGGTGGCGCTGCAATCGGTAGATATATTAAAGGAAGTTTGAAAGTAGCGCCAATGACAGAAACGTTGAAAGGAAAACATTTTACTTGGTACGGACTCACGATGGGGAGGGATGAGACACATGTGACTAAGAGAGTAATGAATATGAATCTAGATGGATGGAGGGGAAGAGGGAAGCCTAATAAAATACTACATGGATTGTGTGAGGGATGATATGAATGAAAAGGGAGTAAACGATAACCTGACGACTGACAGAGGAGAATAGAAGAGAAAAACATATTGTGCCGACCCCAAATAACTATGGACCAGGGCAGGACGGAGAAGAAGGTGGCGATGGATCGAGTTCGGGTCAGGAAAACGTCCCCTCCGGACCCAAAAGTATATACATAAAGGAATATATACAGAACTGGTCCACAACCTACAAACCTTCGTTGATGTTTGGATTGTAAGATTCTGGCAAATTCTATCCTTAAAGTCTATTGTTAGATATATTGGTATCTTATCATATTTATTCTCATTTTCTCAATTTTATTACTAAAAAACCTATAGTTAAATACAATAGTCTTAAAACTAAGTTCCATCCTGGTACTTAGTTTATTACACGTAGAAAACCAAGAAAGAAAAGAGGCAACAATAGAGAGTGGGCTATGAAAAAAGGAATAGCTGAAGTTCAAGAAATAGAGCCCAAAATAATAACAAAATAAAATCTAGGGTGCATACCAAAAAGAAACACAATCCCGGAGATCTCATAACTTTTTTTTTGTCTGAAATTATATTGGACTTGTGTGTCTTGGCACCCAACTTCACATAAATTGTTTTGGTGGGATATACGAGTATATCGCTATATAATAAAGGATTTCGGACATTGCAGGGAAGAACGTTTTGATTTATTTATTTGGCGTATGTTAAAATATGCAGAATAAATGCCTAGCCTTATTTTTTTATTAGGTTGACTTATTAGCTTGAGTTTTTGCAACTCTAAGAGACCATAGACCAAAGTATTTGATATTAATTTCTACTTTAGAGTTCCATGCGGTCCTGAGAAAGAGTCTTAACAGGCAGACGGACGGACAAGGTCGACCGACCGACCGACAGAGAGACAGACATACAGACGACGAAGTGATCATATAAGGGTCACTTTTTTAGAGGTACTGGTTCGGAACCATAAAAATTGGACACGGAACGGAAAAATGTGATATTACCGACATTTTCCTGTACAACGCTAGATCTACTGCCGTAAAAAAATCTTATTATAGCAAGTAACTGTAATTCACACGGCTCGGTATAATAACTTCTATTGAGGCTAGTAATAAATTGGTTCCTAATCGAATTCATCTCTAGGTCATATTACGTTGGAGAAAAATCCGAACAATATCAACTACTACAATAACATACTAAGATATAACATAAAATAACAACATAGCATCACACCTGTATTCCCCGAAGGGGTAGGCAGAGGTGTACATAGTTTTACACCCACATTTCACCAATGTCGTTAGTAAGTTCCATGTTGGTGGTGAGCCTATTGCCATCAATCGGGCACAGTTCCAAACTCCGGGCTGCTACTAAGAATTTTCTAACAGAAAATCTCCATAACACTTTGCCCGACCCCTTTACCTATCACCAGAAAAGTTCATTCTTATTTTGTGTACATTTTACACTCATTTTAAGGGAATGGTACAGTCTGCCTGCAATTATTCTGTCAGTCAATTCACGAGATCAGCCGACTCAAGACATATTCATCATCATCATCCCTCTGCCCTTATCCCATTTTAATGAGGGTCGGCGCCCGCCGCATGTCTTTTCCTTCCATATATGCCCTAAAAATATTTTAGAATCATACGTGCACAAGCCTGGGCTTTCCAAGGAGTTAGACAAAAAGGTACACTTTTGTACACCCACATTTTACCATGCCAACATCATTGCTCTTATCTCGTTAGTCTTTTTTTTTATACCCGCAAACGAGCATACGGATCGCCTGATGGTAAGCGATTACCGCCGCCCATGGACACCCGCAACACCAGAGGAGTCACAAGTGCGTTGCCGGCCTTTTAAAAAGGAGTACGCTCTTTTCTTGAAGGTTTGAAGGTCGTATTGGTCCGGGAATACCGCAGGCGACAGTTCATTCCACAGTTTTTTTGTGCGAGGCAGAAAGTTTCTAGAGGTTTCTCTAGAAACTTTCTAGAGAAAAGGTTGGCAGTCCACAACTGTGCGTTTGCACAGTTGTGGACTGCCAACCATCTAAATGATGGGGATGGAACTGCTGTCGCGTAGAACGATGGCGGAAAGAGGCGGCAGGGATCAGTCCGAACAATTCCTCGGAGCATTCCCCATAGTATAGGCGATAGAAGATGCATAGCGAGGCCACATCTCTACTCAGCGCCAAGGGGTCTAGCCGGTTTGAAATATCTTGGCAGTCGACGATTCGAATCGCTCTCCGTTGGATGCGGTCCAGGGGGAGAAGCTGGTACTGAGGTGCCCCTGCCCAAAGATGCGAGCAGTATTCCATATGAGGCCGGACCTGCGCCTTATAAAGTAGTTGGCGGTGGGCCGGTGTGAAATACCGTCTCGATCTATTGAGTACACCAAGCTTCTTGGAGGCTAGCTTAGTCTTACCCTCTAAATCCGCGGAACTGGACTTCGCTCGATATGTCGACACCAAGTATTCCAATATTGGCTGAGGCAGTTAATGGGGTGCTCTCAAAACGAGGAAAAACAACTAATGGCAGTTTTTTTGCGGTGAATACGCAAACTTGTGTCTTTGTGGGATTAAATTGGACCAAATTAAGTCTACCCCAATCTGAGACTTTCTTCAAAGCGGTCTCAATTTCGGACACAAGTTTGTTTCGGCTCTCAATGACGTTTTCCCGAGAAATATTAGCGCGACCGGTATAGAAAGCATCGCCTGTGCTGTCATCCGCTTAACAATGAGTGCCGCTGATTTGCAACATGTCATTGATATGGAGGAGAAACAGAGTAGGCGATAGGACACAGCCTTGAGGGACACCAGCATTTACAAACATGGAGTCGGAGCATTCACCGTCAACTACGACCTTTATGCTTCTGTTTGCAAGAAAGCTGGTGACCCATTGGCATAATTTCTCGGGAAGCCCATAGGAAGGGAGCTTCAAAAGAAGCGCTTTGTGCCAGACCCGATCGAAGGCCTTCGCCATGTCTAAACTGACCGCCAAAGCTTCCCCCTTAGTCTCGATCGCCTGTGCCCAACGATGTGTCAGGTATACTAGAAGATCACCAGCCGACCGACCTTTACGAAAACCGTACTGCTGGTCATCAAGCAGCTGATGATCCTCTAAATATCGAAGGAGCTGGCAGTTGACAATGGACTTCATTATCTTCGAGAAAAGGGAGGATAATCACTCCTTTTCGGGCCATATCATCTATCACACAATCCATCCATCGTTTTCTCGGTCTTCCTCTACTCGTGTAGCCATCCAAATTTATACTCAAAACTTTCTTCGTCGCATGATCTAAGCTCAAAGACGAATTATGGTTGCAAAAACTAAACGTTCAACTTTAAACTCAAACTTTCTGTTGAACGTTTAGTTTTTGCAACCATAATGCGTATTATTCTATACTTACGGTCTAATTAAATGAAAATTACAAAAACTGACAAGTTTCGTCTAAAAATTGACGAGATAAGTCGGCTCAAAGATGTTACAATCACTAGAAAGGCTAACTCAAATACACCGTGTACAGAGTATACAGTGCTTATGAAAGACACATAAATAAGATTCGGAAGTCGGTTTAGAAGTTATAGTCATTTTAAGATCTAAAAATGTATGAAACTCTTTATAGTAAAAATAAACTTTAATTTAATGGGCTCATAGAAATATACACCGTACCTACATGAGCAGTTCAAAAATAGAGATTTCAGGTGGTTCAGAAGTTATAAGTAGTTAGTAAAGGATCTAAAAATGCGCGAGACAAGTTTACAAAAATAATCTATCATTTGAAGGGCTGATACAAGTATATACTATACTTGTATCAGCCCTTCAAGTATAAATTAAAGTACACACCGTAAGTATGCATCGCAGCAGTACAAAAACGAATAATATTCATCGGTCGGTTAAGAAATTATATCCATTTTAAGATATAAAATGTGTGAACTCATCATATTTGCTAAAATTAAACTGTAACTGAAAGAACTAATTAATACAGGTATATTAACAGTGCCTAACACTCCATTTGTGTGGTTGTCGGGAACTGACATCATGTCGTGTATCCTACTTGTAGTCATACTAGTCATAATAATTCAATTTTAATACTAAACCCAATGCAGAGCAGCTGCAGAAATCTAAGTTATGAGCTAAGAAGTTTTTATATAAACAGTAGATTTTTTCCGATTTTCATACCACTAACCTAAGTACCGTTGATTATGTTGGAAATCTCTACAGCTCGATGAAGTAAATTTTAGTCCTAAATTGCCAAGATTCTTAATAATGTTCTTTATCAATAAAAATAAATATAATTTAAGTGTCTTTTTGTAATGTCAAAATAATAGTTTTTTAAGCTCATACAATTATTTGCACGACACCTTTGCCTAAAAAATCTGTTGTTAATCTTTAAAACGGCTGGACCGATTCTGATAAGATTTTACTGGCAGCTATCTAACTATAAGCTAACTTAGTTAATTATAATTTAATAATACGCGCGTGAAACCGCGGGGCATAGCTAGTGATTACATAAAATAAAACCTCCTTGACCTCAACGACGACTTAGTTCCTTAAAATGTAAAACAGATGTAATTAAAAAATAATTCAAATGCAGACAGTTCACAAGCAAGATATTTTCACTGCATGTTCTATTTGTTCAAACATGTATGTTCTAGGGATGGGAGTTGGCGATGTCCCAGACAACCCCGTTGTGATGTAGGTCAGGAATGGCGTCCCCATTTTACAATGCGACGCTGACGACCGCTCCGGCACCGGGGGCGCCGGCAACAAACACGGTAAAGTTCGTTCGAGTGTAACGCACAGAACAAGCTCCACGACAGGAACTATCGGTTATAAACCAATTTGACACGACTGACATAACATCGACCGCACTTCCACCCCTACCGCCTTGTACATACTGAGCCTTATGCTTATACCACAACATAATGACTAAACATGTTTAACAAGTTAAGAGAATTAATCTTAATGCCGTGACATTTTTCAATTGACCTTTGTTTCAATTTAGATTAAGTTGAAATATAGCCCAATAGACAATTCAAAATATTTTATGTCTCAAACTCACAATAGATAACATAAACCAAAGACGAAAAAAAAAATATTACGCGCTCCACATAAACAGCTGTTGCTCTCTATTCGATATTAGCCAGGTGTGACCCTTAGATACATTTTTTGCTCTACACTTTTCAATAACAAAGCGCTTGATTAGAAAAAATATTGCAAAACCGTTAGATACTTATAGGAAGACTTGTTTTCGTAAGATAGCGTCCCCATTCACAATGATAAGAATTCGTTCGAACATGACAGGCTATTGTTATGCAACGCCGGAAGCGAGCTTAGCTTAAAAATAAATATGAGGATATGAGCAACATATTCTAAATGAAAAAAAATATTGAGTAGCCTAGCAAATGATATATGTTATATATTCCTGACTAGAGTTGAATGATTTACACTTACACACTTGAAATAAAAAGGTTTGTTTTAGCTTATATAGACAATAAATTTTCTTTCCAGTTAAAACAATGAAAATAAAAGGAAAATTATAAAATAGTAAAAACAATAGATTTGTATTTTGAAACTTGAAGTTGATGTTGAACACAAGTCACGTTTAACTAATATCTTTGACATATATGAATATTACGAATATAGAACACAAAGTCATAATAATTCACAACGTTAACGTTCAGGTCTATGGTAGTCAAACAGCAAATTCTGATCCAAATGTTTCCTTTTATTATCATGGGCTACGTACATGGTAAAAAACTTGTTATTAAAAGATTCCCTTTCGTTTGAATTTTATTATTTGTTTATTATTTCCAATATAATATTAAAATAAATAACTATAAATTATATCGTGCATATTTTAAAGAAGTTGGATTCTTTGACAGTTGTGAATCGTGATACTGATACAGGAACTTTATCATTATGCAAAGTTTCAGCAACGGAGGAATAAGTGTTTGAAAGAAATGCTTCATTAATTGAAATAAACTATTATTGTCTTGTGAACAGAAACAAAACGTTATTTACCTAAGTTGGCTAAAAAGTCATTAGAGAAAAGCAATATAAATTTGAACTGCGAACTGTCGACACAAATCGAGGAGCGTCAGAAGTATCCAAATTTCGTTAGCATGACCCGATACAAAACTACAATGAACGAGCTCGTTGGCATAAGAACTTACAAAAATGAATATACGCCGATCTCATTATACCGGTCGAGCGATGAAAAGCGCATGCCAACCGGGAACAAAGTGCACTCGATAAATGGGACAATCCTATTGTCTCAGTGGTTCACATCCTATTGTATGGCGCTGGCAAACGATCTGCAGATAACCAGCCACTCCCAAATAATTCTGTACTTTTGGAATTGGTTTATAGATCAGCAGAACAGAGCATTAACTAGTTCTGTTTTGTACTCCTGACAGTGACTTCGCGGTATTAGAGATTAATGTTTGTAGATACTGTGTAGCTATAACGCACCGTATGAAATCTATCTTACCGGTATCTGAATGCAGTACTTTCAATTACGGTTTCCTTTTTCTCAAAACATTTTCTTTTCTCGAATGCCTCGGTTCAATAAAATTACAATTTAAACTAAATCAAAATGTTATTTTTTTTATGTCGCTTTTAAAAATCTAAGGTCATTACGTTTGCCATACATGATATAATATCATACAAGTTTATATGCATAGATCATTAAAAATCTAAAAGTTAAATATGTTGTAATTAAGAAATTAAAAATATTTACATTTAAATCAACCAGTATTTTATACTTTACGAGTATATTAGAATTATTATCGACTTAACGAGATTTTTCCAGTTTTGAAGTCGGCGCAATCGATTTTTGAAATCAATCACCCGAGTCAAATCATCATTCGGGACACCATAAATTAATATAATATAGAACCCAATACAGTACCTACTTACATACATTACTAGAAACAAAGTAAGTATTTTTATTTATTACCCATATCAATTACATCAAACAAAAATTCAGAAAGGTGCTTTGAAACACAATTCAAAAGTTAAATAGAAATTGCTGTTTTTATTCAAAGAACTTTTATACCTTTCCAGAAATAACTTTATGATAAATAAAATATTTTATTTCTGTAAATGATAAAAGATTTTATTTCTGTAAATCTTCTGAAGACCCTTTTACAAATCATTTTTATAAAACTAGATGGCGCCTGTATGTTTATTAATTAATATCAACAAATGAGGGCTGATATTAAATTTAGTCATGAGCAACTTTGTCAATAGAACGATATCGTACCTCTTTCTTATTAGATAAGGTTAATAGCATAAATATCGCTACTATTGTTTAATCCGTTTTTAGCTATACTTTTCTAAGAAGTTGAATTATTTATCATTAGGTACAAAATAATTATTGTGCGTTCATACAGAAAACAGTTTGTCGTTATCAATATTATACAACATAGATTTATGAAGCAGCACGTGATATTAATAATATATTTGTGTTGTATTATTATTGTTGTGTTAACCGTGCACTGATATTACTAAGCCCCATAATTAAGTCCACGTATGGGTGAGCGGAAGTAGAGCGCCTGCGGAGGTGACGTCAGCCCTCAGCCCGGCGCCCGCGCGCTTGCGACCTTCTCCCGGCGGATATTAATCATCCCGTCGCCGATGCCCAATTCCACGTACATCGGCTAATTGAAAACTAGATCGCACTACCTTCATAATTGATTGTAGCTCGTCCTCATATCACACTCACCATACTCAACAAAACTAAGCAAATACCTACTACAAGATACATTATTTATAACTATTAGTTCACATTCATGGAATAGCATTTGCAGCAGAATGAGTATACATTATCATAGAATAATTGAATAATTAAAGTTTCAAATGAATTTAACTAAAATTTTCATAAAAAAGCATCCAAATTATCAATAGGATAAAACGCCAGTCTAGGCAGCTATGTAGATTTCAATAAACACCAACTTACGTCGACATCCGTATCACATCAAGATGATTTTACAACTCAAAGAAACTACGCAATAGATGAGTTATGTTTACTAGCATACGAGAGTAAAGCGATGCCGTGAGTCAGTGAGCACACGTGACTTCAAGGTTAAGATCGAAAGATATCGGCGTAATGACACAAAAACATCCCACCCGTTTCCACATTATAGTAGAAAAGGAAACATTTCAATGACACGAGTCAATAAAATTTGTGAATGAACAATCGACCTTCAAGCAATCAGATAAACACTTTCAGTTAGCGATTTTACACATCACACATATTGCAATGATCAAGTAGACGTGCTTATGCCAAAATGAGCCTAACTCTGATGGCTTGTAGTAGGAAAATATCTAAAAGTTGTGGTAGTTTTCCGGCTAGCTCCCAATAGACTGCTACCATGGGATGACGAGCAGCAGATTTATTCAATGGTTTTTTATTTTCGATGCCAGTTAAAGCGTTACACTAATTAAGAAAGTGTACAATTATATACATACATATATAGTAACCACATTATATCAGCCAAGCCCATCAACTGCATACTAATTATCTTCATAGTAATAAAGTTATAACGACGCCATACTCCTACGATTTGGCGAAGATATTCCCATACATAAAACGTAAACAATAACAAAAACTATGCAATAAATCAAGTTACTGTTAATAGAGATAAGTCTAGAGTTCTAGAGTACCTAATTCTAATTACAAGGCTTTTATTTTCTTAGAATTAATTAATGGCATCGCCTATAAAACACTTGACATCAGTTTATATACTTTCCATCAAATCTTGTACATAGATACTGTCATGCTGATGACTCATGGACGAATTGAAGTAGTAGATACTTCATAAGGTCGGTAAAACTATAAGCAGCGTAAGCTTGTAAGGAATGTCACAAAGGCGATAAAGAGGCTATGTGACGGCGATCGGCGACCGGCAACCGGCATCCCGCGCCATCATGACCTTGCTCTTGACGACCCCACAACGGCCTCCGCAATTCTGTCTCATACTCGTATCAACATTGATCCAATCGCGATTGAGAGCGCAAATCATAAACAGACATTTGTGTCCCTTGATCGACTAAGGACTCTTTAAAGAGTACGAAGTCGAAACTCTACTCAAGCTTTGAAAGAGATGGTTTTTAAATAGTATCTAAATAGAAATTGATAATAAAAAATATATTGAATCGAAATGTAGGTCAATCTTTGCTAGATGACTATATCCAATTATGAATACCAATACAAATACAAGTTTTAAAAGAATTATTAGTACAAAAATAAACCAATTCGTGTAAACATTTTTGTAACACTCAAATGCCGAAATATATTACATATTCCAGGGTCAGGTAGTGTGCATTTGAATTTTTTTGCTGTTATGATATTCTCAATAGCAGCCCGGCTATGTGCATTTGGGCCCGATTGATGGCAATGGCTCACTACCTATGGCACTTAATAACTGCACTAGTGAAATTTGTGTATACAGGAGTACTCCTCTGCCGAACCCTTCGGGAATATTATATGTTATACATGTACATGAATATATATTACACATATAACATAGCATCACGCCTGTATCCTGTATCTCATCATCTATATTTCAGATATAATGTTCCATCCAATACTATGGGATGGAACTCCTCGTAGACTACCAGACGCGTTTTACCAAACTGCTATTAGAAATGTAACCATCGTAGCAAGGCAAATACCTTATTATAACAATCCTAGTCCTAGTATTGGTTTAATTTACGAATAACAGAATGCGATTATCCAATAGCGAAGTCAAAACTGTTAACGTGACGTAACTTCCGGCCGGAGCGAGAACTGATGTGTTGATGACACCAGCTCATCGATTAATGGCTTCGATAATACGACGCAATAACGATTTTACTAGCAATAAGTGCCACTCGACAACCTCGAGCTGTCAATTAACATCATAATATTCGTTTTACTTTCATTTCAAGCCTTTTCTAAGCAACTATGTGTAATATGTATTCAGATTTTTATCCGATCCAGAACCAATCAAACACGGAGAGTAATGACTGCATCACTTATTCTCGACAGTTTGTGAAATTGAATAATTATGCTAATTGGTTATAACATAAGGGGTGAGTTCAAATGTATAATGTACATATATTATTTTACAAATATTTCCATCGAAATGGAATACTATTTTCGTAAAATTCGTTTTTTAGATAGATGCCTAATCAGATAGACCATATTGGCAAAGTTTTTACATGCCGTCGCTGTGAGGTTCTGAGACGCAAAAAATCGTTTATTACACAAATGTCGCGTATTTAATTGTAAGTAGTTACATATTGTAATACTTTTGTACTAGCAAACGGTGTACTGTATCCTTTTGCGCAATAAGCGTAAATGGTTCTTCGAAGGTACCCTTATTTCTTAGGCGTTGTTAGTAGTTGTAGCATGTTTGCACCAAGTATGGTTTCTCAAACCTTTTTTTATAATGCTCGAAATCGTAAAACCGCAGGAATTTACTTTTACGAAATAAATAATGATTCTACATTATTCAAGTCGAGTACTATATAGTATTACTTTATAAGCCCGCATAGTGGAAAAGAGTCACCGACGTATTGCGGCAGATTTAACATAATGCCAATACATCACGAAACGAGACATGAAAATATGTATACAAACAAGGTGCTTAATAGAGTTCGATAAGTGTCATAAAAAGTTACTTTCTTTTTACATTACGTTGGTTCTATTCCCGGTTCAGGACCTTAAAAATGTTTTGGGTGTTGTTTTTCTATCTCTAAAATCGCAAAGCTACTTTTAACTCGTACAGTTTCGGGTTTATCCATACAGGTCCATCTCAATGTGTGTATACTATATTAACAAACTGATTAAAAGATAAACTTAATAACAGTAAATAGAATGTAAGTTTAATAATGCAATTATCTGGTATTGTGTGCAATAAGACGTATTCCAAGAGAATTAGTTTTTTTTTGTCAAAATAACCGCAGGTTTTCCGCAGACTATTTTGCAGTTTATGTGACCTTTGTCAACAAAACAAACGCTACGCTACCGCAAGGCAAAATGTTGTCATTGTATTTTAAATGGGGAGATAATAGTAACTCTACACGTTAATTAATCGTACTGTAGCTTTCTGAGTATAGAGTACCTACAGCGATTACATGTTCGTGATGCCAAACCAAAATATCTGCTTACATGGAAAATTACCTGACCTTTAACATACAACTTGACTTCCCATATAAAGCACTAGCAAGAATCAGGAGGCAAAGATTAATGACCTATTTAACATTTGACGTCCTATTTCCATTAACAAAAGACGAGTCAATACTTATTTAAAACTGTATGTAATCATTTAGGTATAAAAGATAATATGATATTGCGTTAGACAATCATGTTGATAAAATGGGTCAAAGAGACACTATTATCAGCCTACCTTAGATAAGCAATGCGGGCAGCGAATATAATCGGCTCAGCTGTTACTATCGATCCGCAGTTACTTCAACGTAAACTGTCGTTATGACCGGGCGAACGAGCTCTGCAAATGAATGCACTTCCGTCCACCACGTCGAATAGGCACTGGCACCGAACACCACTTGATGGTAACAACAACCAATAATAGCACTGATATGCAATCGCCACCTGTTAGCCCGCACTCTTTAAGCGTCTTATTACGACGCAGAAGACACAAAACACTGACCCGAAGGTTAAATCCTGACCGGATTGTTTTTATTTATTAAATATAATATGCAAACACAATATGTATATCCGGGTATCGGCGTAAATTAGGCGCGCAATAAAATGTCATGAACGCGTACATGCGCGTCGCCGGAGCGAGCTCGACTGACGTCAGGTTCTCGCTCTATCGGGCGACGCGACGGGAGGCCGGCGGCGTAGGGGCGGGCGGCGGCTACGAGAGGACTACGGCTCACATCCGCCCACCGAGCTACGGCAAAATGAAGCTACGAATTTCAATATGACGCGATGAGTCCGCTGAAATGAAAACAGCTCCCGAAACGGAAACGTTTAACTGGAAACATGACTATGACACAACTTGCTCGTTTTATACTTTGATTGCGCTTTTAGATTAAATACTACCACGTAAAATAATTTGACTTACGTACAACTTTTTTTTTTTTACTTTATTATACTTGCTGGTGCCCGCGACTTCGTCTGCTCGACTAAAGGTAGCCTATGTCCTTCCCGAAGATACAATCTATCTCCTTTCAGCCGTTTAGTCGTGAAAAGGTAACAAACACAAACAGAGTTACTTTCGCATTTATAATATTAGTATGGATATCAACGTCATAATGGACCACTGTTAAGAAAGTGTTTACTTATATTGTACATAGAACGGCTATTAAATTACTAGAGTTTATTAAAACAATGTCCGCATTTCTATCAACTTTTAAAATGTATAAAATAAGTTATAGTAACATAAATACAATAATTAGGAATAATCGCTTTTTTTTTTGTTTTTTGGATATATTGATTTGTTTTTTAATATTGAAGAACATTTTTTTGTTCTATCGTCAATAGTTTCCGCAGCGCATGCGATGAAAGACATTTTATGGCAAAAAAAAACCACTTTGGGTTACATTATTTAAGTTTTAGTAGGGATCCCTAATAAGTGAGGGATAATGTAGCATTCTAATGGTGAAAGAATTTATGAAATTGAGGTTTTGAGATTATTCGTTACAAACATACAAAAATACAAATCTTTCCTCTTTATAATATTACTGTAGAAGTGTAGATGTAGATTTTTTTTTAATGAAACCGTGAATTCTCAATTCATTGCTATTTAACAAAATTATTGCCGACACTTCATTGTCTTTTATTGATTTTCCGTAATTGTTCAAGATATGTCTTTCCGTAATTGACTTCAAACCCGAAGGCGTTTTATATTGATTTTTGTAAATTTATTCACGAACATATGACACGAACAAATTGTTTGCAAGTTAAATGAAAAAAAATTAGCGTTGTTGGGATCCTCTCGTAAACTTTCAAGGTCAGCAGAGTTTCAATAGTCGCTTCTGGAACGCGGCATAATCAAAATTACGAAAACAGTCTGTTAAAGAAATCGTTAATAGGCATTTACGAAGGTCGAACGTCTTTAGTAATGAAGAAATTGGCTTTAAAGACAAACGTGAATTATTTAGAAGAAATAAAACATGTTTAAGAATACTACGAATACTACGCTTAACACGACACGCCATTATAAATCCATCTTTAACATAAAGTCACAACCGCGACACTACATTATTGTGCTATATACATTGTTGTATTAAGTACTTCTGACATTCCACTAAAAATATTCCGATAACACTGAAATACCGCGACTGTTCTAATTATAGATTTTCAGATTCATGTTGAAGAACATTGTATTCATACGTCAGACCGAAGATCGAGAAAGATCAATAAATACTCTTATTTATTGCTATTTCAGCTCCTACGTATATGCAGTGGAATGGATACCTACATATTTTTTTTTTTTTTTTATGGAATAGGGGGCAACCGAGCAGACGGCTCACCTGATGGTAAGCGATTACCGCCACCCATGGACACCCGCAACCCCAGAGGAGTCGCGAGTGCGTTGCCGTCCTTTTAAAGGTTTTGGGCCTCCGGTACCCTCACTCACTCGGCGAAACACAACGCAAGCGTTGTTTCACGCCGGTTTTCTGTGAGGCCGCGGTATCAATCCGGTCGAGCCGGCCCATTCGTGCCGAAGCGTGGCTCTCCCACGGTGAAAATGCAATAATATGTGCACTATTCGGCTATAGTTCTACCAGTAGTTCGAGTGTTAGTTAGATTATAACTTCCAGGTCCTACTGACTTGGCAAGATACAGAATGCGCGGAAGATACCTACATAATCTGGATACACTACTTGTGTTTAACTTATTCTTTGTTCTTGCTACGTTTCCTGTGTGTTGTATGTTAAGAGTTTCGTTTTGATAACTAAAATACGTACTCGTACACTATTTAATTATTCTGCAGTTGCACCTGTTATAACAAACATGTAATTTTCGCGTTTAAATTATGTATTTTAATACTATTGAGTTTATTGTAGACGCGTTTTATTAAAATTATTATCATTTATTGTGTTTTAATTACAAATTTTGATTAAATTAGGTATATTTGAGTCTGAGTACCTCGGAGAGCATGTTAAGCCGTCGGTCCCGGTTGTCAAATTAAGATCTATGACAGCCGTTACGGGTAGTAGTAGTAGACACGACTAACTTTGCAGTTAATACAATGTCGTAAAGAATTCAATTACCTTAATAATTCAAGATATGTCTTTGAAAAAGCATTAACGCATGCTTAGCGAACTCTAAAGGCTAACTGCAAAGTTAGTCGTGTTGGTTCGGTCACTTGTAAGTACTGAATTGATTGCAATGACGTCGCCATAAGACGTGTTAAAATATGGAAGAAGAATTCGCGGTGGTGAGCAGAGGTCGAGATGGCTTAGTTGGTCAGAGCGCCTGGAGTATCTATCCGGGAGGCGCAGGTTCGAATCCTGTTCGCGACCGTATTCTTTTTACATTTAATATTGTAACTTTAGGCATCTACATTTTAGAACGTGGCTTTTCTTGACTTTCAAAAGTACCTTTATATAGTCTAACTGTAATAAATTACATTGGGGTCGGCTTCCAGTCAAACCGAATGCATTAGTACCAGCACTTAATACCAGTATTTCACATGGAGCGACTGCCTATCTGACCTCCACAACCCAGTTACTGGGCAACACGATATCTGGTGGTATAACTGGTCGTCAGACTTCAGGTATCTGACTACCCGTAACGGCTGTCATAGATCTTAATATGGCAACTGGGACCGACGGCTTAACGTGCTCTCCTAGGACGGAGGGGTTTCGTTACGAAATGATGGTCACCCATCCACAGACCAACCGCGAAAAGCGCAGCTTAACCTCGATCAATCGATCTGTGCGGTTGTTACTTAGCCCGAGTCCATAACAATAAATAAATTTATGTGAGAATATTGCAGGTTAATGTGAAAAAGAATAAGGAAATCGAAAGGAACAATGATTGCCGAAGCAGATAAGAGCTAAAGAAATAGTAGTAAGTGACAATAAGTAACTCTCATAAATATTAAGTATGTTCCATCCCAGTTCACACTGTCGCTTTCAAGCAATAATGTTATACGAGAATAGTAAATATACAGAGTATGTAACAAAAGTGTTTGTACAACTTAGGTAGGTACATAAAAATATAATCTTCTTCGCAACAGTATATTAGAGCGAAGATACAACAGGTATATATTTTATTCATGACGTGAAGCTACAACGTACAAAGCTTCACGGTCGTTGCGTAAACGATGTAAGCAGTGCTACAAAACCTGCAGCAATTATCGCACTGCAACTTACACGGTTATCAGTGCCGGTCAAATCAACATAAGATTTGATTATTTATTGAATTAGCCAAGCTGGTCCCAGTTAATGTGCAGTTTCTATCTCTTGGCATGTGTAAGTGGGTACGACCTTCATACGAAATAGTTTTAGATTGAACGCTTTCGGTAATTTTACATTGTTTCTTGATTAATTTAATATTTTTATACATTGGCATGCATATTACATAGGCTAACTGTGCCCAATAATACAATAAATATAAAGATACAATTATTTTATATAAATTCAATTTTAGATTTGTATAGAATCTTTAAATAATTTTGATACAGACAGACGTGTTACTGGGAAGTTTGTTGCGCCGCTTCTTCTTTCCAGCTAAAACACTAGGAAGCGGTGAAGGGTGGGCTTTTTTGGAGGCTGTCTTAATGTTTGACGTTCAAAAAGCGCAAATTTTTAGGCTAATTTGAATAAAGATATTATGTCTTTGTTTTTCTTTTTTTAATGTAATTAGCTTAATTTTTTTAGATTCCAAATAGCAACACGCATTTGTTTCGATCAGGCCACTACAAACGAAGATATAACGTGCTCTTGAAACGATTGTATTGCTCCTAAGTCCGCTCTTATTTTAATGAAACTATAACTCCAAGTAAGATTGAGAAAAGACAAATTGAACTTTGAATGTACACAGTTATACACCGAAATTTTACCAATGCTGTTATTGAGTCTCACGCAATACGGGGTGAGACAGAGAAAGAATAATGGGCAAATATGAATGGGGCTTATTCCAAAGGTGCCTATTGCGAACTACCAGACACAATTCAAAACAAAGACTCAAAAGAAAAGTAGAATAGCAATTTAATATATCTATATGTTGCATGAAATATATTAGGACTCTCATAAAATTTATGGTGTTTATTTAATTACACACAAATGCAACTTAAACCAATTACATCATTTGGAGCAAAATAATGTGCATGGTGGTTTTTTCTGGTTACCCTTGCTGAACATCAGAAAACCATGGTTCAATCTTCACTCGATATGGATTCCTTACGTTAACTTTAACACGGATATATTGTAATTTATTTAATTAAAGGATAAAAAATAGAGAATAAATAATGACCTGGAGAAAACTCACATTACAGTCAATAAATACTCACTGTATTCTCGATACAGTGAGTATTTATTGTCTGTAATGTGAGTTTTCTGCAGGTTATAACTTATTGGACCAGGGAATTTAAAATGTCACTATTGTCACAAATTGAGATTTTAACTTAAGCCAAGTGAACCATTATTTGACACAATCCGAGTGGTCGCCAGCAAGATAAAATTCCGGCTTTTCTTAAGGAGCTGGGATGGATCGAATAATCCATTCTCACACTCGCAGAGCCGAAAGTTGCGGAAAGCTGTCCGTTTTACAAAAGATATCAGCAGGGATATTCTCAACTGTCGGATGTTTCTCGTATATCGAAAAATCATCAGTCAAGCAATTATCAGTGTTTCTAATTCAGTATTCTATAATTACACTTATTTTAAAAATAGAATTATAGAATAATGTTTACACAGTAGCTGTGAATAGCTTCATTTATTCGTTTTTGTAACTTTCGGAATCGGATTCAATAAATTCCAACCGTTGAGAATAAGTTTTCAGGTACAGAATAACATGACTAGGAGAAGGCTCATTGTTTAACTTAATTATAATATTATTATTATTTTTTCAACAGGAACGGGAATCACCTTCGATGGCATGGTTAAAACAATATATAGACATACGACAGCAGCAATCGCGAATCATTTGCTGTTAGTTATTGAAGAGTTCAGTTGTCTATCTTCGAAGATCTTCATCAGATCCTAATATTTTAATATATTATAAATATAATTAGAATGTACTGTATTGTGACAGTAAGCCAAGAAAGCGGTCTGCCAGTTTTGACAATGTTTCCCGTGTAACCAATAAATTAAACGCATTGCAACAACGTAGGCCATAGTCCATGTTCTTCATAATTTCGACTTAACCAAATTGTGATTTCCGAAAGCAAATACATGAGACTATAAAAAACCAAAATCGTTAAGTGTGCCTATAAAATTTCAAGAGTTCCTTCGATTTTTCTAGGATCCCATGATCAAATCCTGACCAGACGACTATGGGACCACCTAGGAAGTATACCCTATCAAACAAATAAGGTATTTTCCAAATCTGTCCAGTAGGGGTATTCTCAACTGTCAGAAGTTTCGGTGTCGAAAAATCATTAATAATCAAATTATCAATGTCGTTATAATCGTGTGTATTAATATTTTTTATTCAGTGTTCTAAAGGTTCTAAATTATAAATTTAAAAAAAATGTAATTCTACAAAAACAGCTTTCACAGGATCAGGGAATAGCGTTATTTATTCGCTTTTGTTACTCTCGGATTCGGATTCGAAAACATTCGGCAGTTAAGAACAACCCTACAGGCGTCTTCGAGTAACCGGGCAACAAACATACAAAAAAAAATAAGATTCCGGCGAATTTAGAACCTACTCCTTTTTTGAAGTCGTTTAAAAAATAGTAAATGAAAATCCTCTTAAATGGTTGAGAGTGCATGAAGAAGAAAAATAATATAAACGCCACGCAAACGCAAATAAGTCTTAAAATCTATCGTATCGCGTATCTGCATACTCAACATCCCTGGAGTGGTCGCGCAGTAAACTGTCTCTTAACCTTAAGATCAGGTTCTACACTACGTGTATTCGACCTATCATGACTTATGCTAGCGTCGTGTTCGCACTCGTTAAGTATTACAAAATCCGTAGGATGCAAACCTTACAAAACCGATTCCTTCGCAAAGCGACAGGCACCCCATGGTTCGTTAGGAATCTTCTACTCCACGTGACCTCAGAGTACCTACCATTAAGCAATTCATGAAAAGGGCATCGAAGAAATACTTCGACTCCGCCCCTAACCATGCGAATCCCTTAGTTGTCTCTTCCGCCGACTAAAGGCCGTCTCAGATTAATAAAGTCCGCCGTCCACGTCACGCTCTCCTCCGTTCCGATGATAGGATCACTGTAGCTCAAGAGTCTAATAGACACACAAGCACACTCCGTCGCGCTTGACCGCCTCGTTATAGACCTCGCCGGCGAGGTCCGCGTCCGTCGCGAAATATCTCATCGTGACCGCCCCGACCCTTACTCGAGCCGGCCCGCGCCGAGCCAGTAGCTTTAAACTCATCCCTTAATAATAACGCGGTATCCTTTTATTGTTCGCCGGGTCTATAGTCTATGCACGCGCAAGTAGCAGCAGAGGCTTAACTTGATAAAGTTGCTTCAACTTTAGTTGGACCATCTATGTTTTGACGTCTAAATATATTTTATAATATTCTTCCATTTATAACACAAATTAATGTTAATGTGTTGACAAAAATAAATAATTTGAAGAATCGAAATGTTTAAAGATATAATTTTTCAGACAGAGCAGGGGATAAGGGCAGGGGGATGATGATGATGAGAGCGCCTGGAGTATTTATCCGGGAGGCGCAGGTTCGAATCCTACTCACGACCGTAATCTATTTCCATTTAAAAATTATAACTTTAAAATTCGCTAAGCAAGCGTTAATGCTTTTCAAAGATTTAACTTTAATCTTTGATTGTGGTTTCAAGATTCTCATCAAGAAGAGATAGTATCAATCTCATTTACTACAACTTCACCCAGAGTGATGGTACTGTTAGTACCAACAACGTTTATTTGTTATAAACAACGTTTATTAAGTATTTGTAGTGTGTAACTATGTGCTCGCGAACCTTAAGATTTTGTTATATAATACAATTCCAGAAAATAATAATTATTATTCCATAATAAATGAACGGAATAATAACAATTATTAATTATGTAGTAGGTCTCTACGTGTTGCTAAGGAGATCATTCCAATGAGCCAAAAGCAACAAGCGGGTATTGTAGATAACAGAAATTCGACAAACTGATTGAACGTATTTAATTAAGCAGTCAATCATCTGCTGAACTTACCAAAGGATGAATTTAGCTCGTGAAACTGCGGTGATGTGGAAACCAGTCGATGACAGATCACAAGACAGACAATAGGACGGAGAATCGCGATTATTGACAAGACAATTTCACTAGTAATATTTGCTGCAAATAATGCAGTCTATATTTTCATAGAGTACCTATGTTAGTGCGCTTACATGATAAGATCCTGTTGAAAGGATTAATGAAACTCGATTAAAATAAAATCTTGTAGAAAGGCTGCCTGTCTTAACAGTATACAAAAAAAAATTCTAAATGCCATTAAATTAGAAATTTAAGCGAATAGAAGGGATCACCAGTGTTGTCACCTCGTCGCCTATATTTGTACGAGCCGAATTAATCTGTTCTGCTGTTTTCAAAATAGTAATTTGCTACATTAGAAAAAAACACCTCGAATACTAATACAGTATCTTAAAAAAGGTATTTTTGACTCACTTTATATATTAACTACTGTTACTTGGTATAAAAATCGCCCACTCAGTATTTTGTTCACTCGCTTTAGTATTTAATTCGTCAGTTATTTCAATTGCTAGTTTAGATTAATTACTTTCCACTTTAAGCAACTCAATATGCTAATTTTTTTTGTGATTCATCATTATCGCCAGTTAAGCTTACGTTTTGCCAAAATAATTGAATGCTGTTCGGTTTAGTTAGTATTAAAGTATCTTAACAGTAGCTTATTTATTTTTTATTCGCCCGATTTATAATATCTCTAAGAATAATAATATTTATCCATAATTCTACGATACAGCAACAATACCTACATGAATGTTGAGATTTATTGGTTATATTATTATTGAAAGAAAAACATTTACGACATTTTAAAATTTATCCATTGCATTGAATAATGAAAATTCCTGGCAGGCGAATGCAGTGTGGCTTCCCTTGAGAAATCTAAACTGAAATGTTGCCTGCAAAAACTAATTCAAGTTAACGTTAACTGATAATAAATAGCAAAAGTTTCAACGATTCTAAATATTTAAAGTTAAGATTTTATAACGACTAATATTATGAGCAATATTATTAACTCAATGAGAGGGGCTCGTGGCTAAGTAACCGCCGCACAGAACGATTGATCGAGGTTCGCCGCGGTCGGTCTTTGGATGGGTGACCATCGTTTCATACCGAGTCCCCTCCGTGCCTCGGAGAGCACGTGAAGCCGTCGGTCCCGGTTGTCAAATTAAGATCTATGATAGCCGTTACGGGTAGTCAGAGGCCTGAAACTCCAGTCCAGTCTGACAACCAGTCATACCACGAGATATCGTGTTTCCCAGTAACTGGGTTGTGGAAGTCAGATAGGCAGTCGCTCCATGTAAAATACTGGTATTAAGCTGCATCCGGTTTGACTGGAAGCCGACCCAAATATAATTGGGAAAAGGCTAGGCAGATATATATTAGTAACTCAATGAGAGCGCTTGAGATTGCGCTGCTAAAATCTAATTTCCGATTGTGATGTCACACCTAGGTAAACATTGCACTAGGTCTATGCTCAACGATGAAAATCAACAAATTAATACATATTTCGTATGAATTCTGTTCACAAGAGATGTGCGGTCCCTCAATCAATAGCAACACCTAACAAATTGTTTATTCATGTTCCAAACAATAAAATACTTAGTGCGAGATAATTGGCTAAAGCTCGCACGGCGAGACACAGCAAATATAGTTACGAATTCATTTGTACTTGTGGAGTTTTAAGAAATAGCTACCTACTTGGTTGTAAAACTAGTATTACTTTCTTTAGCTGCGAGTTAGCTAACCTCGAAGATAACCGATGACACAGGTATTTTTTTTTTATTTTTTATTTGATGGGTTTTGTCGCTTAGCTACGATATTACCCATAGGTGTTAAAAAAGGTTTGTGTGAGTTAAACATTACTTAGCAATAAGATTAATAGGAATGTACTTACAACGAAGTTTTGAAATTACGAAATTCAGATGAGCAAAAGTATTTATTTGTCGCAAGAAACTCTATCAAAAGCAACAAATCAATTCTGGGCAAATTAGAGCAATTTGCCTTAATAAAACCTTCTTCATTTCTTGTTTCTTTTTTATTTTAATCACTAAACCACGAATAAAAAATAAATCAACTAATTTAATTATGTAGGAATCAATCGAAATGCGTAATTACAACTAAAGTTCAAGCAACACGTACGGCGGTGATGTCTAATCCTGTAAGGCGGTGATTTATATTTACTTAGGCGTGACGGCATTTGCTGTGTTTGGTATTGTATTTTATACTTTCATTTTATAGATTTTTTATTAATCTTAATGTTTATATTAAAACGTTTTTAGAATACTTTGTACATTTATATTTCTTTAAAACGTTTTATTCTTTGGTTCTTTAATATTGTCATCATGCCTATTTAAAGCAAAGATTAATTTAACTAGTTAGGGCACAAAGGGGCCGACAGTATTAAAAAAAAAAAAATGCGTTCTGCACTTCTCCATATAAACTTTAATAACCATGCCAAACTCCTCTGTGCGCGCAATATGCTTAAAAAGGGGTAAACGTTTTCACGTATTTTTTTGTATAATCACTTATTATTATAATAGTATATAGGTTTTTGCCATTATTATTATACTTATTACTCTCATTTACAAACCAAAAACATAAGCCGATTTTTTGCTAATAGGACTATCAGTTTTGTAGAACAATATGACATTATCTACAAAATCCGAACATTTTCAGGGTAGGGTAGGGTCAACATAAACATTTTTAACCTATTCTTTTTCCACATAAAATTATAACTTTAGAGTTCGATAAGCATGCGTTAATGTTTTTCAAAGATTTATCTGTATTTACTATTTATAATTAATTTCTAAAATCATTGATTTCTCTCATAGATGTAGTATATTTTATTTTATACTGTGGAGTATGCACAACACTCTGAATAACTCTGAAACTCTGAACAAACAATTCTCTCTGAATATCATTAAAACATTCAAAATTATTCATTGTCGAGTTTTAAAAGGAACTAGGTTTATTTTTCAATCTCCAGCAAGAGCATATTTTAAATTAATACAATCTAAGCAACAGCGTCCAGGACGTCCCTGCAGGGCACGAGCCTCGGCTTGGGCTGTTGATGGGGAGACAACTACGGACTAGCTGGATCAGATCAGTTTCCGTATTATTAAGAGACCAATTTAAAGCTACAGGCTCGGCGCGGAGAACAAGGGTCGGGGCGGGCATGATGAGAGTTTTCGCGACGGACGCGGACCTCGCCGGTGAGGTCTATAAATCTGCTAAACTTTTGAGCTACTACTATACATCATCGGGTCTGAGGAGAGCGTGGTGGTCGGTACCTGTAATCGGCGGAAGAGACAACTAAAGGATTCGGATGGTAAGGGACGGATTCGAAGTATCTCCTCGATGCCCTTCTCATTAATTGCCTAATAGTGGGTACTCTGAAGTCGAGGTGGAGTTGAAGGTTGTTAATGAACGAAGAGGTGCCTGTCGCTTTACAACGGAAACGAATTTGCTGGTATTGCATGCTACGATTTTTGTAATACTTAACGTGTGCGAACACGACGCTAGCATAAGTCATAATGGCTCGAATGCACATAGTGGAAAGCCTAACCTTAAGGTATGAGACAATTTACTGCGTGCATTTGTCATGAGAAATCCCGGGAGACCTAGTATATATACAGGTGTCCCAGGGAGGCTGTACTAATGAAGTTCTGGGGTTAGACGACACTAACGCTTATCGATTAAACCTCCATGTGTGTTCCCAGACTTTTTTATGTTCGAGGCCATATACAGGTGTCCCAGGGAGACACCTGTATATGGCCTGTTATAATCACTACGCTGGTCAAAAAAATTACATAATAATGTATGTTATTATCTCAAACAAGGACACCACTGCTAGTCTCTTGATATACTCGTATTCTATCATTTTACGCCACATAACTGAAAACACAATTTACGACCGGCGTATGTCAACTCGTAAACTGCGATATATTTTGAAAATGTTCCCTTAGTACGTGTGTTACTGACCTTCAACATGGTGAGTATCTTCTGTGAGAGCTCGTAATCAAAGTTGGTATACTTTGAGTCGGTCATGTCGTATATGAACACGAGACCAGCGCGCTGCGTCTCCACCGATTGCAGCGCCACGTCCAGTTGATACACCACGCCCTGAATCATACAGCTATGTAAATATTTGAATATAAGGTATATGCTTTAATATTATAAATGTGTAGGTTATTGTTTGTTACTTGTTGCGTTAAAAAATGAACCGATTTCAACGAAATTATACACGCATATAACACGACCGGAAAAAGGGCATAGGACTTGTTATCCTGCAAATTGCTTAGTTATACATATATTAAAAATAAAAAAAATCTTTCTGTGATTTCATAATTTGAATAGCTCTCCAATTAGTACCGGTCCCGGCTGTCAAATTTAAATCTATGACAGCTGTTAAAGGTAGTCAGAGGCCTGAAAGACTGACAACAAGTAATATCGTGTTACCCAGTAACTGGGTAGTGGAGGTCAGATAGGCAGTCGCTCCATGTAAAATACTGGTATTAAGCTGCATCCGTATTGACTGGAAGCCGACCCCAATGTAATTGGTAAAAGGCTAGGCAGATATAATAGCTCCCGTTAGATGGTGCTGATGCTGATATCAATTTGGTATGCGTCATGGCTTTTATTGGCCGTTTTATAATTATATTTGTTATTTTCTAAGAAAATATTGAAAAGTAATAGACACGCATAGGACTCGAATGCACGACCTTTGACATACCGTGTCATAGCTTTCCCAACTGAGCTACCGCTGTTCGCGTCTATTAAATTTTTGTTCGTATCTATAATTTATCAGTTTCCGTAGAAAATAATAATAAAGGCCATGGTAGTTAGGATAAAGATGTAATTTAAAAGAGATAAACATCCGTGACAATTTTAGAAAGTGAAAGTAAACCAAAATTAATCAGATTTTAGCGTACATAATATCTAATTATAGGTAAACAATTAGCAGGTATTTCATAACGCAACCAAGTAATAATAAGACTTCACATAACAATATTGTATTATAACCGATAAATAACTTTAGATAATACACGGACAACCCACAAGGAGATGGTGCACAGTTGCACACCAACTTTCGAGTTTTGGTGCGTTCGAGATTTAAAATGGTTATAAAAGTAAATTTATTTAAACCAATATTTTAAATTGTAGAAGAGCAACCTTTGCCTTGTTAGTACTTACTATGGTAATTACAAATTGGCTTATCTATACTAATATTATAAAGAGGAAAGATTTGATTGTTTGTTTGTTTGGTTGTTTGTTTGTTTACCTGTAATGTTGTCTGATGCGTCGTCTGCGTAGGAAAATGTTTGTTCGCTGTGAACACTGCAATAGCAGCGCCTGTCGCGTCTCGCGTTGGCTGCAAATATATAATATAGCTTTTATTTTTATCGTATTCGTTTAACTCCGATACATTTATATCTCTCATATTTACATTATTAGATTGTGTTATACATATTATTATATACAAGCACACTGCAGCGAACTAGCCACTACAGTGATATATAACACTTTAATCTTCTAAGTTCCTTAGCAGCAGGGTCGTCGTCCGTCATGGATACAGTATTCATAGACTGGGTTTGAGAGTAAAAAACAGCTACCGATGCTCGTGTGTGTGAAAAAGAGAGTTAATGACGTCGTTAGCGAGTCCATTTATTATTCTGTAGTCTAGTTGTCAATTGTGCATATGTGTATTGTGACGATTATGTACGTGAATTAAAGTTATAAGACTATTTACGGTAGAATACGATGGGTTTTTGTGCAATGCCAGGACTTAACACGAAAATCAAAAATCCCCAGGATTACTTAATACCCTGCCGGGGTCGCGGTGATTGCTGCACCGAACCCGGGTACTCGGTAAAGGTTCGAGTAGGACTGTGTGATTTTTAGTTGATAGGAGTCCGGCACAGCGTCCATGGTGGATTTTCCACAACCAAATAAAAGGATCGCTCAATACATTGGTATCATGTTTTGTTTACTATCACTATCTCTTTTATTAACAAGTTTACGAAAATGCTAACTAGAAAAAAAAGAACAGTAAACGTATTCAAATTTTGATATATTATTAAGCACACACGCAACAAGCACATTAAAAAAATAGCCACTAGAGAAATAGTAGATATTATTTTAACCTTTAGTAATGTAATGGCGCAGTTTCGTACATGATATCAAAAATGAATTTGATTTTAATAGAGGACGGTGAGTTATTTAAGTATAGCAAAGAACAATCTGAATTAAGAGATATCTTTATAGATCATAGATTTATATTCCTGAGAGGGTGTAATTTCTAATAAATTTTATTATATTTCCAGTATTTAATATTACTACATTACTATTATATCAAAGTCTAAGAAGCCCAGACTAGGTATAACAGAGCCATCTGCTGCAGAAAAGCTCTGTAATAATGTCCAGTCTTCTTGCCTTAGTCCCAAGTTATTTGGGGTTGGCCTAATATTAATTTTTCTTCCATTCTTCCTTGTCAGTTTTCACGTTATCAGTCACTCCCTTTTCATTCATGTCATCCTTCACCCCTTCCATCCATCAACATTCATATTCAATACTCTTTTACTCACATGTGTTTCATCGCTCGTCGTCACGTGTCCATGGTCTATACCAAGAAAAAATATTTCCATTTAACTTTTCTGGCGGTACTTTCAGACTTCCTCTCATATACTCTTTTCTTACCTTTCACTGGTCATTTCAAACATTCAACTAAATTTTTTTATCTCCTCTACATGAATCTTCTGTCTTCCGTTTTCTTCATGAATCGAAATGCTGGGATTCCGATCCATACAAGACGACAGGTCTTAAAACGGATTTTGTAAATTTTTCCCTACAGCTTCAGGGGCATCCGTGGATTACAAGTTATATCTGTGACCTATCGTCATCCAGCCTGTTTTTGTGTTTCGGTGCTTAACATATCGGTTATATATATTACCATCACATTTAATGAGCGAACCGACGTAGGAGGGAGGAAGTCGGAGCAGGCTGGTAGGGTCACTCCTGCGAGCGTTTATAAATGTTGAATAAACATATATTGGATGGACCCACTTTCATAAGCACTTGTTTTTCAATATAATGGAAATAAATATAAGCAAATCGATATGTAATAAATGTGTGATTCGACAATTTTATATTAAACTGTTGACTCGCTAATTAACAGACACAATAGAAATATTATTGTTATCAAGTACAATTTTGTAATTTTGCTAACAAACACAATTAATTGGGGACTTAGGTACATTTTCAATATTAATAGAAATGTTTTAGGGTTGTATTGTATTTAATTGTTTTCCCGGCCCCTTCAAATTTGTAACATCTAGATACAGGTAATATTTCATATTATTTTAATGAAAATTATGGAATAAGCTATGAATCTTATACATTACTTAATACACAAGTAACAAGGAAAGTTGAAGAGTTCAGAAATTTAGTAATTAAAAATTTGCGTCGCAAGAGAATCTTACATGTTACTGCCTTCTTGTACTTATTTTATCAGTAAATCCCTTATTAGGGTTCTATACTTCAAAAGAGTCCTTTCCTGTAAGGCTTATTAGGATCACTTTTTCTCCTACACCTCTTCCTCTCTACATGAATATATATATTTGATTATTGTCTGGCAGCTAGAGTATGTCATGTTCACTCAAATGTCCCGCTGACGGTGGCGTTTGTGTTGGGTCAATAGATTCCCTACAATATGGTCGAGTTTAGTGATGCTGACGCTGGCGTCATGTTCGTGAACGGGCGCCGTTGGTTGGGGCTGGTCATCTCTAAACTGTCATGGCAAAGTTTTGAATTGTAACTAGACTCTATAGACTTCATATTACATTGTTCTCACATATGAGTTCTATATTATAAATACAATGTAACCAAAATATTGTAATTGTTTGATGAAAAAGAGTAACCGTATAGTTTCTTGCCCGTTCTTCCCCACAGGAATCTACACTTTGGAACGTGGCAACTAGATTATTTTTTTGACAATTCAAAAGTGCCTGTAAACGGTCTAATTGAAATAAATGCTTTGACTTTGACTCCGTCTTTCGCTTAAGAACCTTTTTCTCAAGAATGCGAAACACAATCTCATACACACACCCAGACCCGGAACAAATTATCTCCAGGTCATACAAATATTTGCTTCTTGCGGAAATCGAACCCACAGCCGCGCCTACTACTGCGCTATGGCGTCTACTACTGCGCTATGGCGCCAACCGCGATGTCGACATTGTTTATGTTGATATTTAGTTTTGATTTAATTTTATTCTTTAGGACTTTAGGACTAACCATGAAATCATTTAATTTGAGCTAGTTGAAAATCTTACTACGTAGTAATATCTTAGGTTTGCGCGATCACTACTTTGCAGCGTCAGGAAAAACAAAAAACCAATAATACACGCGATTAATCCGGTTAAAAGTTGTTTTATTATAATCTTACTACGTATCTGTATGTTAAAAAGCCCCTTGCTGTGAGTCAGTTACAACTTACAAACTGGGTATGGTGACATTGGAAAGCAATCTTCAAGAGGTGCCATTGAAATTTTCTCAAACGAACTCACCAATATAGTAAATTTTCCAGTTTCCAGTTCTGACTTGAGGGGGTCCTCGAATGGCTCGAATTTGGTGAGGCCCTCGCGTCGGCGCGTTGCCTCGTGCTGCCGCCACAGCGCGTGCGCGCGGGCCACATCGAACTTGCGCGCGAGCAGGAATTTTATCGCTGTGGCGCGCGATACGCAAGCCGCTCCCGATTCACTCAACGCGTCCAAAAACGCCTTCGTCGCCTGCAATTGTTATATAATTATAAATTATTTTATTTCTTCATGTACCTATTGAAATAACATAATTTTATAATTTACAAAAAAGTAGTTAATATCATATTACCTATAGGTAGATAAAGGTACTTTTTTACTATATTCACGGTAACAGTAAACAAAACCTAAAATATATGAATATGAGTTGATGGCAACATGACAACATAAACGAATTTGCCAATACAGCAATAACTACTAACAACTGTTATTGATTTATTCACAATGTTAAATTGTCACATTTATCACGAAATTAAGTAACTGTAGACAATTAAAAACTTGAAAATCAAATGGGGTTTCCTTCGGCTCTGAAACTTTAAGCTTTGTACTTCATAACAATAAAAATTGTGTCTCTGGTAATTAGCCAGACATTGGCTAGGGTGTAAGTAAGTACATATTTATAGAAACTTTACAAACCGAAATTTTGAAATAGCGGTTTATTGTGGAAACTGAAACCATATATGTTATTAGATACAATATATGGTTTCAGTTACACAACTCGTATACCTATTATTTACGATCATAATAAAATTCACAAAAAAGTACCCGCAGGAATTTAAGGTAAGTCTGGATGAACGCCTCTGCCATCTTCGATCTTATGTAATCTTTGTTCATGATTACCACTGCAAAGTAACTTGCTTTACGCACGACTTATTATTAAAACACAGCACTTGGATTTCACCATTTTGTCACACTTTCATCGTGACAAAAAGGGTGAACGGATAGATGAGCCGAACCAGACTGAATCCAAAATTGCAATTTAGCGCGCATTTATGCAAAAGGACTGTGAAGACCAGCCAAAGATAATCCTCATAGCCTATGATGGGAATGTATAGGTACTGATCCTTTCACCTTTTTGAAACAAACCACCGAAAATATCACTATCACTACATATTATAAAACAATGTCCCCCCCCCCCGTGTCAGTCTGTCTGTTCGCGATAAACTCAAAAACTACTGAACGGATTTTCATGCGGTTTTCACCAATAGACGGAGTAATTTATGAAGGTTTAGGTGTATAATTTATGAAGATTTTGTATAAATTTATTGAAATATGACGATTGTTGAAGATGTCGGAAAAAATCAAGCCGTTAGCCGACTGCGAGCTTTCATCGAAATACCTTTGAGATATAACTAAACAACTCAGGTTGGGGTTGTTCCTCTTTTATAGGTCTACAGAAAATGGCGAATGGCGATTGCATATGTCTATCTTTTAAGGATAGCTTCCTATACACATTCTAACTTCTTAAAAAATGGTCATGTATAATGTGGTAATTGGAAAGCTATTTAGGCAGTACCGTATTCTTTTTAACGTATTTAATTAAATTGTTATTAAATTAAATATGTTAGTTATCTTGAGCATTTCATGCGGGTCCCTAGTATACATATAAAGTGATTGCGTTACTCATTTTTGATAAGCTATTTAAATTTTTACTTTATTTTCCAGGGGCTAACACAAGAACAAACATAAATGGAGACTTTGGGGTGACCTTTACTCAGCAGTAGGAAAACCTAGGTTAGAAAAAAAGACGAAGTACCTAAAAATACTTATTTACTCATTTGAATGAAGCTCATTGAAATGAGTTAATATGTATTTAGCTAATAAAATATGATAAATAAACATGAAATAGAGCACAAAAGCTTTTAAGGTGGTCAATAAAAACTATATGTTGAACCCTATTTTCATCTACGGTAATAGAGGACTGCAATAATTGGCAATTCACGGGTGCAAATGTGAAGCAAACGTCGCCAATAAGAGGCAGACACTTGAGAACTGAGCGGATGGAATATGGTGCGACCGTTGCATATTTATATTGATGCAAATAAGACGGGTGGGACGCGGTGGCTTAATTCTTCCGGGATGTGTTTCCTGTACGGGTGCGGATGAAGTCGGGCCCCGAACATTAGTATGAGCGGGCACGCGCTTTACACACACTACGTACTTTGGGGCCTTTCCACGTTGTCACCATAACAACACAAAACAGTTCTATTGCCAAACACGCTCACTCAGCTCACGTTTAACTATGAACTTAAAATGTTATGTTTGCACTTACTACAATAATTAAATTGTGAATCAGTAAGTACTCTATAAGTCTAGTAACAACGGTAACCACATACTTATATAACTATTTAATATATAATCATAGTTTGTGTTTAACTTCAGCAATCAATACCTAGTAGTCACGCTTAAAACGGGGATTTTAGTGAATAAGTGCATTATCAAATTATCATTGAGTGAGATTGATTAGGAGCCAACACAAACCTTCATCGTAATCGGTTTAATTTCACCTTCTCAAAGGAAATAAATGCTTCTAGTGTTTTATTTTAGATGTTGATAATTATAGAATACAGAAAACAATAAATAAATTTATGGCCCATGACACTCTTCTGCGATGTAACGGTTGACATAAAATAGTGACAATCATATACCCAAAGCAGCACGTAAAATTTTAAGTCATCTGGCCATTGAGAGATATCCCAAAATTAGAAACAAAGGAACTTGCGAAAGACATCCAAAGAAGAAAGATTTTTATAATTATATAAACACGGTAATAATTCACACTCGTTAATCCATAAATTCTCAAAAGTAACAGCACAGGTATTGGTCACACACTTGGCTCTTCTACTTATAGTACGAATAAGGAACTCGTAATAGGAATAAAAATATCGCCCGTAGCGTAACTTCGCACGCACGATCGCACGAAGGCGAGCCCGACTTGCAACTGTCAAATGACTAAAGGAAAATTGAATGGAATGATTAAGGGGAAAACCGTGCCTGGACCAATGATAGCGGAATGCACAGGACTGTTCCCCAACAATAATATTATATTCATTACAATACATAGGTATAGCCTAAAAATTTACGATATTCAAGTAAAAAAAAACTCCAACATGGTAAAAAAAATCGTTTTCGGGAATACAAATTAAGGCCCATATTTCGACTTACGCCAGTAAATTAACCTCTCGCTCGTTGACCTGGAATTATAAAATTTGGCAAAAAGCCCCAAGATCTCACAAGAAAAAAACCGAAAATCGTTAATGTTTAATGTTATTACATAGTTTTTTACAAACAACATTTTTTCACTGTTAAATTCAATTCAAATTTAAGTTTATGGCGCCATCATTAGTCGTTGATTTTACCAATATCATGGTAAAAAGAGAGTGTGACTTTTTCAAGCTGATACCACTAGTACTAAAAGATATTGACCGGTATTTGTAGTGATGAAATAAGTTGAGGAGCATTCTGTTGTAAACTCACGTTTGCAATTGGAGAATACACTGATGTATAGTCGACCATAATCTACCTAGCCTTTTCCCAAGTACATTGGGGTCGGCTTCCAATCAAACCGGATGCAGCTTTATACCAGTATTTTACATGGAGCGACTGCCTATCTGACCTCCACAACCCAGTTACTGGGAAAAACGATATCTCGTGGTATGACTGGTTGCCAGACTTTCAGGCCTCTGACTACCCGTAACGGCTCTCATTGATCTTAATTTGACAACCATACAATTGCTTTACCACCCTAATGCTGAATTTCATTTGCACATCATAATATGACAAGGTCTATTTTCGCTAACAAGATCAAACTGTCAGTCAGGTACTGTCAACCTTATTGACATTTTAATTTACTGGAAGTTTTTGTCAAATATAGTAAAGCTATTTCGTGGTCGACTATACATACAGAACATTTTTGTCAACTGCAAAATTTTATATTCCCTCCGACTTATCGTTCGAGCAATTTTCAGTTTCTTTAGTTTAAATAGGTAACGGTTCGGTCACTTGTATAGGTACTGAATTGATTGCAATGACGTCGCCATAAGACGTGTTAAAATATGGAAGAAGAATTCGCGGTGGTGAGCAGAGGTCGAGATGGCTTAGTGGTCAAAGCGCTTGGAGTATCTATCCGGGAGGCGCAGGTACGAATCGTGTTCACGATTGTATTCTTTTTCCATTTAATATTGTAACTTAATCCAAGTCAATAACGAAACGTAACAAATTTTGAGTTGTCGTCAATTCCATGTTGCATTTTATATTATTATGTTCTGATTATTTCTTTAAAGTAGTTTAATGACCTGCGTTGTTTGTTGTGAGCCGACTCGCGTCGTTATTATGAGTAAGATCAAATATTAATCTGACTATGCGGCGGAATTTTATTTGGGAAAATGAATGCAACTAGGTGTAAAGTTCTCATCAATATGAATTAAATAAGCCCAAACACGAGGTAGCTGCTGTAAACCGTTGAGGTTTTCCTTTACTGTCTTTCGTCTCATCATCAGATTAACTCCAGCGTACCTATTAGCTATCTCAGTTACTATCGAATTGATGGTCACTTTGTAGTACATTGCGTCGTACGTTACAGCATGTCTATGATGAGCAAAAAAAAGGTTTTTTAGCCATAATATGGAACCAACTTTGAAGTATCCAATGAAAAGAGGAATAATCAAAATCGAAAAAATTATGCGTGGTCGTACATAAAATATTTAAATACACTCGACGTCACAAAAATCGCACCTCTCTGAAAATAACATTTAATCAATATACGCCAACCAAGCATACGTTAAACCCAGTTAATATTGGTATTTACTGAAAGTATGTTTAACGACCTTTATATTAACCATAGATTTCATAAATAACACAATACTTCTGAGCATGAGCTACTTATAATGTTTGAAATATGCATGAAAGGTGTCAAAATATGCAATATCAGATAACTGAAAACATAGAAAGAAATTATGAATTTTATTTAAAAAGCAAAATAAATCACCAACTTATTATTTATATTATTTAATAAATCAGTGGCCTAAAGTATTGTGATAACAATTTTCTTCTATATATATAAATATAAAGGATCAGCGTACCTATTGGCTATCTCGGTTGCCAACCGAATTGATAGGCACTTTGTAGTACATTGCGTTGTAAGTTTTTACTATTGGTGCTCATCATAGACAAGCTGTAACACACGACGCAATGTACTACAAAGTCTCCATCAATACGGTTGGCAACCGAGATAGTGAATAGGTACGCTGGTATTCCAAATGTTCAATAGTAAGATGCTGTCTTCGATTGTTCAAACATTTTTTATGAAGAAAAGAAAAGGACCGTTCGACATCCACTAAGGTAATTTCACATGCTAGTCAATTTAGGTGCTATGTACGCTCTTAGATATTGTTTTTGGTGTGGTCGTATACGATTTATAGAAGATAAAAGTGAGTAAAAGTTCACTCAAGTCACATAGGTAACCATATACCACATAGGGATCACTATGTCAGACATAAAAACCAGGCAGATCTTGAGCCAGCCGTTCTAGATTTTTAAAATATTGTAAACATAGTGCGAAAATATGCATCACCACTAGTTTTTAGTTAAAATATGTAATAACCAGTGAAAGGGGGCTAAATATGCAAATGCATATAATCCGGTCTCTAGTAATGAGGAATGGGAACATTCCTCAATAAAGCGTCGTAAAATAATTAGGTCTATGGGGGACCGCATGGAAGCATGTTATCAGGGCAAGGGGCCAACCCTTACCCTGATAACAGCTTCCTCTTTTTCCTTCTTTTTCTGTAGTTATTGTAATTGTTTGATGCTGCAATAATAGTTATTTTTCTTTCCGTGCAATAAAACAATAACCCTTTACTTTTTCTGAAAGCTAAATAAATTGCCATTCAAATGGTATACCATAGTCATACTCTTATCATTGAATAAATATGGTATTACAGAGTATTTATATACAGAATTTAAATATACAGAGACAATATATACGGAGTGTATATTTGAAATGGGCGTGGGTGGCCTAATCGAATAGCGAAAAGTCCTCAGAGGAGTCTCGGGCCCGATTTTGATGAAAACTGAAACATTGTTGGTTTTTATATTTTGAAAAATAAATATTTCCTGGCGAGAATCGAACCCGTTGATTTTGGAGAAAAAAAAAACACTGAATTTTTAACCATCACTTTTTTGTTTTAACGCGCTAATCTCTGAAACTACCAGTCAGATTTAAAAAAATCTTTTTGTATGTGATAGTCAGCTTCGTGAGGAACAATTAGTATTCTAGGCTTCGGCTACACCTCTCAGCTAGCCTTAAATATTGATTTTTAACACGCTTTTATCAGCTTGGTATGTATCTACGTATCAATGTAACGGAATCTTTGAACATGATTTTCACTCACTTTAAAACGTCAGATTGAATTGAAACACTTAATAAGGACCGATGACAATACAACAATTTTATAAATTTGTCCGATGATCCTGATCAGAATCTTCAGGATTAACGATTTCAGGACTAAAAAAGCAATATTAAATAATAATTAAAAAAAAAAACAAATAAAAAGCACTCTTTTGCAATTAGCCGAACTAAAAAGTAAGAAAAAAATTGAGTGGTTAAGAAAAAATTACGTTTCGCCGTAAAAAAGCGTCGGGTGCTTCTTAAGATATTTTATAATGACTTTAATTCTACCAATAACAGTCAATAAAACATTTACAACAATTGACATCTAGCACCCACGCTTTTTACGATAAATGTTTTTTTTTTTCTTAAACTCCATTATTATTTCTTCACGAGAATTTTGTTACAATTAGAAGTTTTAAAAACTTTAAACTACGATACGTCATTCCGTAACATATTCGTAAACTACTCAAAAAAAGGATAATATTATTAAGTATTTAAAGTATAATTTATTAAGTATGAAAAAAGTTGGGTTTTGTGTCAATGACACTGTATACGGTACAGAAGGTCCTGTGTCTAGACAGCGAAGAGTCGGGCTGTGAACCATATCTTAACCGACGACAGCCACGGTTCCTTGAACACATTGTAGTAATTTGCCAACAGGAACATATAAGCGCTCACATTTCGTTAGCAATGAAAACGCGACACCTTTTCGGGAGACTATTAAATTATTTTCCTTTATAAAGCGTAGCATGGACGATTCTGCGTGTTATACTTCAGTAGCGGCACTAGTAGTAATAGTAACAGCACTGTTTTGTAAAACAGCTGATTCTACAGTCCATGTGCGACATATATATATTTCCTTTTCATATTATAAATGTGGACTATTGATATTATGGATGGATGGATGTTTGTTACTCTTTCACGTGATAACTACTGAACGGATTTGGATGAAATTTGGTACAAAGATAGTTTAAAACCTGGATACAGGATGTTTTTATCTTGCCTGTACCCAATTCTGAAGTCCACGCAGACGAAGTCGCGGGTAGAAGCTAGTACATAGGTATATGTATAAACATATATTCGAGGAGCATCTACCGAAAGTCGGGGCAAACTGTAAGAGCACATCGGCGGTTTGCTTCAGCTCATTTTCAAGCCAACCCTCTCCAGTCTTTGCCATCATTCCTCCAATCTAATCTGGACCTCAAGGCCACTCTCAGCAACCAGGACAATGTCATCGGTAAATAGGGACCTCACAACCATCACCTACCAGGACACATGACATCATGAATGTCCGACATAAGAGTATCCATTATCACCAAGAAGAGGTAAGGACTACAATAGGAGCTAACATTTGATGTAAACCACATTGAAGCTGGTAGTGTGCTCACACTACCTGGGTATTTCTTCGACTATACATCGCTTGAAACAACTGTACATACTTTTTAGGCACACTGTTCTCCTTGAGGACCCACCACAAATGATACCTCAGGCGGTACCTGGCTCGGGCTACTAGGCAGAACAACAATTTAACTGTAAACAACAAAATACTGATCTGCATACAGTATTAAAACCATGGATGTACGGCATGCAACTTTAGAGACTTCAGAATATTTTTATAGCGAACTAGGTTTTGCTCGCGGCTTCACTCGCATTAATTTAGAATTTGACCATGATTCGAAAGACACGTGGCGCTATCTATTATCATAAGAACGTTATTGTTGTTTTCCTCGGGAACAGTACTTTTTACGGGATGAAATATCAGTTTCTGTACACCTGACAATGTATATGCAAAATTTCAGGATGATCGGTTCAGTGGTTTAGGCGTGAAAAGGTAACAAACAAATAAACTTACTTTCGCATTATAATATTAGTTAGGATTTATTTTCTGACTACCCACTCATACAAAAATATGTGTTGAATACGGATCTAGTGAGATGACTAAAAAGGAAGTGTTGTCAGTTGGAATTTCTATCAAAGCATTCATAATGAAATATATAAGTAGGTATATCATTTTATCTTTAATTTTATAATATGTATCTAGACATAGACACACGCAGGCACACAATGACTAACACCTTTTTATGTATTTAATAAGATGTTTCGAGCGTTTAGCACTCGTGGGTTGCAGTTGAAAACCAGCGTCGGGTGGTCAGTACTACTGCCTCCCGACATTATGCTGAGCTGCGGACCTTTTGGACTACAATGTTTTGTCGTGTTTGACAGAAACATCTGTCCACATCTATCTATATCATATTGTTATACCATATGTATTGTGTATGTCTAATATTGTAATCTGTTGTTTTTTTTTCTGTTATGTGCCAATAAACTTGTTTCTTTCTTTCTTTCAGTGAGTGACAAAAAGTGTTGTGTACTTTTTTTAAGAACACATGAAGAATAAGTGTCTTCCCCTTAAGCCGTTGGCTCGCTAATTAAGAATGCATAAATAAAATAAAGTTTCTGACTGCCTCGTTGGTCTAGTGGTCCCAAGCGCGACTGCTGAACAGGAGGTCTCGGGTTCGATCCCCGGGTCGGGCAAAGTGTTATTGAGTTTTTCTGTTAGGAAATTCTCAGTAGCAGCCCGGAGTTTGGAACTGTGCCCGGTTGATGGCAATAGACTCACCACCTATTACATGGGACTTAATAACAGCATTGGTGAAATGTGGGTGTACAATTGTGTACACCTCTGCCTACCCCTTCGGGGAATACAGGCGTGATGCTATGTTATGAAAAACTATTTAGGCTATTTTATTTTTTAGGACAATACGTACAGGTTGTGGTTCAAGAAGTGGCCAAATTGAAGGAGGTGAATCTATAGGTGTAACTGATTCCAAACCAATAGAAAAAAGTATACTTTAGAAAATCGAATTATTTACGCAGTTTTACTGTTTTTGGCGTATACCTCGTGTCATAGCCATCGCCGCGTCGCGCGCAGTATTTACAAAGACGGCGCCGCGCACCGACAAAGGCCGAGCGTAGGTACCGCCAAAGACGGGCGGCAAGGCCTGTGTTGCGGCGCTCGCGCTCGTGCTACGTACCTACCCGCGCACACCGGCGCTGCGGGTCAACGCCACAACAGAAATGCGTTAGTGTGTCGGTTGACGCGAACGAGCGCACATGTTGAAATCGATCGGTCAATTTACGATCGGGTACCTACAATGTCGCATTTTTCAAACTGTGAGTACGTTGATATGCTGCGCGTGTACCTATGCCCTCGCTGGTGATAGTGGTTGAGTAGTGCAGTGCGAAGTATGTATGTGGGGCGGTGGCCAGTCCGGCAGACGCCATTGCATGCGAAGATGCTGGCTGCTACACAATGGGTGCATTACAGGCAGTTTGAAATACCTGTATTACCAGCATGAAGGCGCACCACCACATTATGGACATGTAGTGCGCAGCTACCAACAACACGTTTAGGGCACAGTTGGTTGGACGTGGTAGCCCAGTGCCTTGGCCTCCTCGGTCCCCGGACCTTACGCCGCTAGACTTTTATTTGTGGGGTGTCGTGAAAAAGTTAGTGTACACCGATGAAAGTGTAGTGCAATTTCGTGGGACTGTGCTGGTGTTAGGTAGTTTTTAAAAGAAAACAACAGGCCACGTGCCTATGATCGCTCGTTATGGTGCACATTTTGAACAATATTGTTACTAGTAACATAAGTTCAGTAGTGAACATTCAATACGTAAGTACATTTTGTTATTCGCACGTAGGCATGGTCGACTGATCTGTTGACCTTAACTCCAATAATTTAATAACCCAGTACCCTAATCTTGTAACTCACTTACGATGCATAGCATTGTTTAGATATCAAAGCATTTACAGAAACTAATCTCTCATGCACATACCTACACCTAGACTTGGAACATAACCGAACCCGCGAACTACGGCGCGAAAGATCTCGACTACTGCGCCAACTGTGCCTTCAATGCGCCCAATGTTTCAACTATCTGTCATATCGGCAATTACACGTTATACTGTATCGATAAAACTGTCTAATCAATGTGATTGTATTTCGTAATTAGTTTGCAGATCTCATCTCTAGACAGAAAAAAGATGACAATGACTCTATCTCAGGCTAATAATATCGTACTCACGTAATCTAAAAAAAACTATAATTATCAGTCTTATTTGTTGCTGCGTTTCATCGTTGCTGCGTTGTGTATACGAAAATTTCATAGAAAAGCGTCAGCTGTTACGAGACGAATAGGACGTTGACCTCTTGGCTATTATTGTTAAAATTATTTTTATACAACATACAACTTGTTACTTTTTGTTCTTTATTATGTTCCCACAATATGGCCACTGTTCAAAACCACAGCACATATTTTTTTTTTAATATTTCCCCGAGTTTCGTCAAATGTTCAGAATTTTTTAACACGACTAGTTTCTTAACTAAACAAAGCAGCTGTCAGTTTCATGTCAGTTGGTAATGTCAAATGAAGGTCACGAACGTCAAACTGACAAGTGTTGCCAGCTCTAGTGTACAAGTTTTGATGGTTTTTTATATAAAACGGATGTTTCTTTACGTTTTTGGGCATAGATCTATTTTGATATGCTTGTAGAAATCAACATCTACGAGGGGCGTTCAATGTATTCTCGGTATCGGTATGAAAAAAAAAAATTAATTCAAATAAAATTATTTTTATTTTTCAATATAATCCCCCATAACCTCAATGCATTTGTTACATCTCGAAATTAATTTTTCAATACCCTGTAAAAAAACTTTCCTCCTTCTCTGAAAAATGCGCATTTATGGCCGCCTTAAGCTCTTCATCGTTGGAAAATCGTTTTCCCCGAAGATCTTTTTTCAAATTAGGGAACAAATAATAATCGCTAGGGGCTAAGTCTGGAGTATAGGGTGGGTGGTTTATTTCTTCGAAACCACAATCTCGCACAGCAGCCTTGGCAACACGCGCCGTGTGGACTGGGGGGTTGTCGTGAAGAAGCAACACACCGGCGGTCAGTTTACCCCGTCTTTTTTCTTTAATTGCCTCCCGTAAATTTCTCAAAGTGGATGCGTAGGATGCTGCGTTTATGGTTTCACCTTTTTTTGTGTACTCAATCAACAAAATTCCCTTTGAGTCCCAAAACATCGTGGCCATGACTTTTCCGGCAGACGGAACGACTTTGAATTTCTTAGGGGGGGCACTACCCTTCTTGTGCCACTGCATGGACTCCTGCTTACTTTCAGGGTCATAATGGTGAACCCACGTTTCATCTCCAGTAACAATTCGATCGAAAATACTTGATGGGTCTTCACCACAGAGCTCTAAAAACTCTCTACAGCACTCGATTCGCACTTGTTTTTGAGGCGCCGTGAGCATTCGCGGCACCCATCTTGCACTGACTTTTGAGAGGTTAAGGAGGTCATGAAGAATAGTGTGTACGGTACCAACGGAGAGGTGGGTCATCTCTGCTATAATTTTGACCTTCATTCGGGCATCCTCCAGTATTAACTTCTCAACTTTTTTCACGTTTTCTTCCGTAGAGGCAGTAACCGGGCCGCCCGAGTGAGTGTCATCTTCAATACTCTCTCTGCCCCTTTTAAATTCACTTGACCACTTTTGTACTGTCGATAACGAAGGTGCAGAATCTTGGTAAAAAACCATCATCTCTTCGTGAATAGTTTTTTGACTTTTTCCTTGTTTGGTAAGGAATTTAATCACAGCGCGGTGCTCGATTTTCTTCGACATTGTCACGTTAGCCATTCCAGTTGTCGTTGACTAAGGGTAACTAGCAAACTAATGATCAGAACTATATGAAATTTCATATTTATACCCTCAGATAATGTCATTACTTAATTAATTAGTCAAATTACCCACATCATTATTAAATCACCCCCATACCGAGAATACATTGAACGCCCCTCGTATCTTAGTTAAAAAAATTACATACGTGTAAAGTGCGTATTTTGTTAAAAATTTACTGTAAAAATGCCCGAAAACACTTCCTTTTAATAAATCTGGTATCACAAAAAATGGCAATGTATTACTATCCTCTTCTATGGTATGGTGGTATGAAAGTTGGACTTACAAGTCAAAGGTCGCCAGTTCGATTCCAAGGCACACACTACTGTCTTTTCGAAGTCATGTGTGTATTTAAATTAATTATCACTTGCATAAAACGGTGAAGGAAAACATCCTGAGGAAACCAGCACACCTGAGAGATATTCTCGATGGTGTGTAAAACCATGTCAAAGACCTAAGGGTGGTTTCAACTCTCGACACTAGGTTGTTCATCCACCACAATATGAAAATGAAGTCCACAGAATAAATAAAATTGAACTTGTGATATCACTTCAGTTGAAGTCAGGTCAAATGAAGGTTATTTTGGCCACTTATTTTGTAATCTTTTACTTTTATGAGTGGAAATTAACAAAACAGTACATTATAAAAAAAAAAAACTAATGGGTTTTCCGTTAGCACATCTTATGTGAAATTAGGCATGCCCAATCAGCAGACACAATCGATTGTTATTGTTATGAAGTATAATTTAGTATATGTGGCTGAGCAGAAGGGTTAACAAAGACTAAGAACAGTTATTGGACTGATTCTTAGGAATATATCACCATAGCAATTTAAGTTAATATTAAATTACATAATAGTCATTAGGTTAGATTGTAATACAAATAAAGTACCTCATTGAACACTATACACCAAAAAAAAAAAACAAGTTATTTTAAACTAAAAAGAAGTTTAGAAGCAACAACATTTGTGCTATCTACTCTGTCATTTATTATTGTTGTGTTAAAGTAATTTGTTCAACAAATCATTTGTTTTCCAATGTCTGCAAGAGAGTGTAAACTAATTCTAAACAACTATCGCTGCTTGTGGCAAAATTATATATAGTATACAATTTCTGGTTTACTGGTTTGGTCTCAAAACCTGTATCAAAATCTGAAAGAGTTACTTATCTGTCATAGACCAGCAGTTCAAGAAGAAACAAACCAGAATACATTGAGACAAAAATGGAAGACTTGGTCAACAATAAAACAGAGGATTATGATTGCTATCAATTAATTGAATAATTCATAAACAAAATGGTTGTCAACATATTGTTGAAATAAAATTTTTGCACTTATAATTGGATTTTCTAATTTTAGTTTTAACTGAAATTTAATTGATTTTATATAATATTCACTGCTGTGAAACCATTATTAAGTCTCATGTAGGGTGCGTCGGGGTAAGGCCGTAAAAGGTGAAAGAACGTAAAGTCTTTCTTACCCGATTTTTAGGGAAAAAAACTTAACGCATGACAACATAACGGCAAAGGCTATATTATACCGCCCCCCGCCTCAGTCAGCCTGTAGCGTTATTACTATATGGTTGTGTGTGAAATGTATTTTATTGGAGGTGGATTTTTTCGTCAAAATTTTACGATTTCCGATCTTAACCCTATATCAATAACTTTCTATTCAGGTAAGATTTTAATATGTTTTATACTTAAAACTGTTTGGTTATATGTTTTTAGTATTATCAAAGCACAAGATAAGTCATAAATGTAACCATTTAAGAGATTTTTAAATTTCGATCTTAACCGTATGTTATGACAAGAGATAAGTTCGGAATAGGATACATTCAATCTTACCCCGCTTTAAAATCTCATACTAAAATGCAGGGGTTCTCAAACTTGCATAAAAATAATATATTTTATTTAAAGTATATTTTATATTACACTGATATTGACACTGTTATTCTATGTGCATATATTATATTTATTCCTACATAGGTAAAAATACATAAACGCAATTCATTTACATTACTCAGTGTATAATTTTAAAATATTACTACTATTATTCTTACTACTTAAAATTTTTTATATTTGTTACAAATCAAAGCATTCGTTACAGATTTATCATGCCGAGGAAATATTATAGGAAAACGCTTCGAGCTACTAATTATACGCAGGAAGATTTATTGCTATAGATAGTGTAGCAAAAGGGGAAAAATACCAATTTTTTTATTTTTTTTTTTGACTGCCTCGTTGGTCTAGTTGTCCCAAGCGCGACTGCTGAACAGGAGGTCTCGGGTTCGAACCCCGGGTCGGGCATAGTGTTATTGAGTTTTTCTGTTATGGGATTTAATAACAGCATTGGTGAAATGTGGGTGTACAATTGTGTACACCTCTGCCTACCCCTTCGGGGAATACAGGCGTGATGCTATGTTATGTTATATATATTTTTAATATTTTATTTTAAATATGACTTTAAAAGACAGAATAAATATCTTTTTTGCTATGTTCCTATTAAGTGACTTATAGCTGTGATTACTATTTTTAATGAGATTATTTAGTAAGGTTAATAAAAATCCTTAATGGTTACTACTATTTTATTTAAAAAAATATAAACTGCATTACCAAATTATGTTTTATTTGCCAGTATTCGTCGGGGCTTAAGTCGCTATTATTTTTTCGCAGTAACTAGGTATTTGTGAAGCTATTATATCACAAAAATAATATTGTGTTTTAACTACTGCGTTTATATATTAAGTACCTATTAATTAAAAATAATCGTGAAAAGGTAACTAGTTCACTTACAGATTCTCTATAACATGTACCTACGTAGTACGCAATTCATATACTAAAAACTTGAGAACCCCTGTCTGAACTGACTAGAAATGGGGAAAGACCGGAATATGAAAATCAAGATTTTATTATATCTCGCATTTCTTATTACTTTATACTACTTTAATAAACATATTCGTGAACATTGATATAATTTATAAAATTTGTAACCAAGACGGGAGCTCAAACGTGCGCTATAAAAAAAATTGCCCGAACGCCGGTCTTTCCCCGCCACGTCATGATCTTACCCCGTATATTTATTTTTTATTAGTCTGTTTTTTTTTAATCATACATATAATTATATACAGTATAATTATTTTCAAACCCATTTTAAGTAAACTTCAATCCCTTTTCTACATAAAAAGTATAATAGTATGCTGCTACATTATATATTTAACCAATGGAAAAGCCTAAAAATAAATATACATCATCTCATAAAAAATCCTTCCGATGTTGCCCCGATGCACCTTACCTATCCTGAAGTCCAGGTAGCTACTAAGCATTTTCTGATTGAAAAACCAACTAAGACTTTGCCTGACTTGGGAATCAAATACAGGTGCTCACACTGAGCTGCCGCGATTACGACCTACTTCAATTAGACAGATTAGATTTTAATTTGCTATTAAAATTATCATACTGATTACTTGAAGTTTAAATAATATGTTCTACACACTAATTGTATCTTTAAGAAAAGTTTTAAAACATGCTAAAAAAAGACTGGAGCGGAAATAGGAGGAACTCTAGTTAAATCTATACATTGTGTCTTGACTCTCAGACAATCTTATGGTTTAACATATTTATTATCTGAGGCAACTGCTTAAAAGTCATTTTAGATTCGCATTTTAATATGGTATTATAATATAAAAGAAAAGTTACACAAATTATAAAATGGAAACTGGTCTAAGTGTAACAACAAGACACGAAGTAATCAAAACAAACATTGATGACATGGTAAACGAAACAAGTAACAACCCACATCCTTTAGATCATTCGTAAGAAAATGGTCCTACTAGTGTTACCTTAATTATGTATAATGATATAAAGAGGGCACATCCATGACAAAAACACGGTCATTTGTAACATTAAATTAAATGTAATCTTTTATTACTCACCAACTCTTGATCTGGTGACAGAGCCACCGCCATCTTTGCATCAAACTGACATGACAACTTGAAACTTGACAAGTATGATAACAGTGTTTCTAGTTACTTAATTTCAATAGGGTATTTGACACTGATGGAAATAAAATATGAAACTTAGCTATAATGATAGAATGTATTTTATTAGAAATTTTGGTATTTTTGAAAATAATATTAATAACTCGTAAATACATTTAATTCGATAAACAAATTCATAATTTTTAATCTATGTGACACGTGACTCGAAACACCAATGACTGCGTGACGTCACTACTCAGAGGATTGATTGTCAATTTGCAGTCACTGTGACACATGACACAAAATAAATCGATGAATTTGTTGATATTTCGGAAGCCAGTTGCAACCACTTTCTCCGTATTTCAGTTCAATTTTCGAAGTATTGGTATACTACGAACAAATGTTATGATTTACAAAATAGTTTCCTTTGTTTACAATAGTTCTGTTGCGTAATGACATCACAAAATGGCGATCGTCATTATAGCGCCTTTTGGCACGACCTTTAAAATTTGAATTTTAAACAGCTATTATTTAGTCAATAGGTACACAAAAAATTGCAAAATATTTTTTTTAGATAATCTATACCATATTCTTTAAATTTAGGCCCTTTGTGAAATTTCGTCAATAACCCTATTGCCGTGTTTGGTAAGCGAAATTGCCATGTTTGTATGGAGCTAGCTAAGATAGCATAGCATCAAAAGGCAATTAATAGAAATGTTCCAAAATTGTTTAATATAAATATTCAGCCAAATAAATCTCTGCAGCTTCTGCTACGGCAATGGAGATGAATGGCTGCCGTCATAGATTTTTAGTAATATAAGCCAAACTGCCGTAGAACACGCACACAATTAAAGCTTCAATGACATGTCAAGTACGTGAAATATTGCTATACATAAAGCAAAATATTGTATTTATCTATACTAATATTATCTATACTATCTATACTCATATTATAAAGAGGAAAGATTTGATTGTATGTTTGTTTGTTTGCATTGAATAGGCTCCGAAACTAATGGACCGATTTAAAAAACTGTTTCACCGTTAGGAAGTCACACTATCCCCGAGTGACAAAGGCTATATAACCTCACGCTACAACCAATAGGAGCGGAGCATCAATGAATAAAGTTGCAAAAACGGAAAAAATATATTCCTTTTGAGAGCTTCCGTTGTGAGCGCTACGTAAACGATTAAAGTTACGCAAAAATCATGTACGACAGAAATGTTTCCCGTTAAAAGTTCTAAAAAAAAGGCCGCGTCAGAATATATGTCTTTATTTTAAGGTTGACTCACTATAACCTTTTTTCAGGTTATGAAATTGGTTCTAAAATATTGCATTATTTGCGAAGGAGTTTTTATAAATAGGATATTAATCCTAATCCAAATAAATAGGTTATTCATCGCAGGTATTTAATTTTGAACAAAATTGCCTTTGACATCATTTGATTTCAATGAATATCTTAGGAGATATACAATGTCATCATATTTTTAAATCATAGTTTTAAAATAACTCTGCAACAAAATAATGATAAAGTACCAGGCGCGCATTTATAACATAACATAGCTTCACGCCTGTATCCCCGAAGGGATAGGCAGAGGTGTACACAGTCGTTTATCCAAGTTTCACCAATTGTTCTTTATTCTCAGCTTCTCCTGACCTATCACATAGATAGCCGTGTAAAATTCTACAAAATTGTATGTATTTAACTCTACATACTGTTTTACTAATAAAAGCCAATAATGGTCGTAGGGTTATTGACCAATATTTTACAAAGGGCCTTTAATTAAAGAATAAGATATATTTTAATTAAAAAGTATATTTTCATCAGTTAGTGTACCTATTGATTATATAATAGCTGTTTACAATTCAAATTTAGAAAGTCGTGTCAAAAGGCGTGATAACGACGATCGCCATTTTGTGACGTCAACATTCAGTCAACAGAAATATTGTAAACAAAGAAAATGATTTTGTAAATCTTATCATTGGTGTACCAATATTTCGAAAACTGCACTGAAATACAAAGGAAGTGGTTGCAGCTTGCTTCCCAAATATCAACAAATTCATCGATTTATTTTGTGTTATGTGTCATAGTCAAAGAGTATATTATACAGTCACAGCGACTGCAAATAGGCATGATGACTGATTTTAAAATCCCTTTTATAATATAAAACACGTTATTTCAGCAATAAACTCAGTTTCAACACAGGTTTTAATCTATCTAATTTGAATTAAGCGCGTTAACACTCATGGATGTCATGGCGCCACTTAAGATCGTTTGTGACGTCCCGCTTCGATAATATTTGAGAAAACTACAAGCAAAACGTACGGGTGTGATTGATATTCATTGAGGCGTGACATCATTCGCTGTAATTGGCGTTTCAGTCAAAATGGCCGATTGCAGTATTTTATATGTACTTTTATTTGATTGAAAATTGTATTAATATTAATGTTTATATTAAAACTAGGTAATTTTTTAGAATCCTGTGTACATTATTTTTTCTCTTATACCATTTATTCTTTGATTCTTTAATACTTACATCTTTCAAGATTGCCTATCGAGTATCGACAATCAATCGCCTGGGTAGTGACGTCACGCAGGTATTGAAGTTTCGAGTTAAGTGACACATAGATTAAATATCATGAATTTGTTTAGCGAATTAAATCTATTTACGAGTTATTTCCAGTATCGTTTATTTACATATGTAACGCGCGTGCGTGATTTTAATTTCGGTAGGTAGGTAAGACAGAACGCGTTGAAAACTCGACACTTCGCTGCTCGATCACGCGCATGTGTGAAAGACTACTGCGTGACACTGATACACACACGCATACGCTTATCGCGTGATGCTTTACTATTCTAATCTAATAAATTGGCGCAACTTTTTAAATTTACCCAGTCGCTATTGCAAAGCCACCATTATTTATCATATTTTAACGGACACTAAACTACCTTGGATGAAGTAGTAACTGTATTTATAAGATTAACATTTTTATATTCTTAACTATGACCAAAGAATCAATGGCTAAAGAAGGAGTAAAGGACGTGCCCTATTAATCTATATTAACATTACGTTATAGAAATATCATCCGATTCGATACAGTAATAGAAAAACTATATGCATTTCTTTTTAACTTATGTGATTCTACTAGAGTAAAAAGAGAAAACCTTAATTTGACAGTTTTATGAATTTGCAAATAATAAATATGACATCACAAACAAATGACCAGCTCACCGGCCGGTTCGACGTTTTAGTTTCTCTTTCTGAACACTTTTGACAGTGTACATAAAGTGTAATTTGGCGTTATCGTGAAACTTATTTACCATTTTCTATGCTTAAAACATCTTGAGTGCTGAGAATTTAACTGTGATGTTGCGTGTGATGAACGCAATTATGCGTAAGTGTTGTGTGAAGGGCTGTGGTTCGAAATAAAATACAAAAGTGCCTTCTATATACATGCACAAGTAAGTCGTTAAACATTCATATATTATCAAATTTCCTTCATATATTTCGACCAAATTTTAGATTCAGTTAATATTTATTACTGTTATGCCATCAGTGAATACCGTTTAAATAAATTTCGAAAGGTATATTTCTTTATTCTGGGTTTGTTTATTACGCACTGTATATAGGCGAATTTAGTGTTGTGCTTCTGATTTAAACAACGGTTTTTATATTGCTTTTCTCGATTTTTTCGAAAACATTTATTTTGAATATTTATAATACACATTATGTGATACGATAATAACCAAATTACCAAACATTTTTTTAAGTTACCAAAAATGAAGTTCCCTCTCGCCTGTGGAGCGCCGCCATCTTGAAAATGGGAAATCTTTGTTGAAAAATTTTCAATGAAAATGCCATCTTGAAAATGTCAACCGGCCGGTAAGCTGGTCATATGTTTGTGACGTCATATTTATTATTTGCAATTTCATAAAACTGTCCAATTAAGGTTTTCTCTTTTTACACTAGTAGAATCACATAAGTTAAAAAGAAATGCATATAGTTTTTCTATTACTGTATCGAATCGGATGATATTTCTATTAACGTAATATTTATATAGATTAATAGGGCACGTCCTTTACTCCTTCTTTAATCATTGATTCTTTATGATAAAACTTATCTACATTGTTTAGTGTTGTATAATTTAATTTGTTGAGCAACATGTCGATTCTCCCTTCATAAATTGATTTCTGAATCGATTCGAATGGGAACCGTTTAAATTGAAACCTTTCGGCTCAGTAACGTACAGATCTGTACGTTGTAACAATAAAAATCTATTGTGCCTGCTAATGACTGACGCAACAGCTTTCAGATCATAGAAGATCAAATCAACTTTATATAAAAAAAAACGTGGAATCATTATCAGTATCATTATCCTCGAGAATCTATCCTATTTATTTCCTGGCTTTTCAATCACCATTAAATCAAAACCGTGAAAGTAAAAGTTTCATCTCTAAATTGGTCGATTCTTCAACTGTATTAAAATATACAAATATACGTTGCCCGCTTCCGTGCATATACGTGTTAGCGTAATGAAATAAGTTTCTTAAGTTTCCCGGACAAATAAACTACGCTATTGAGAAAACCCCATCATAAAGGGTTGACTGGTTTTCATGTTTCCAAAATTCGGGGTTTTTAGATAGTATGTTACCTACACCCTCACTAACATTTTGGAATAATATTCAATGTACGAAATACTATTTACCCTACAGTTTTTTATGCAATAAATAGAAAAATAAATATATCGAATACACTGTGTGTGTGTCGAGCCACTATGTCAGATCAATCTAAAAATTCTATTTTCAATGACCCCAAACAATCGATTATTCGATTAATCGATTAAAGATTGACATGCATAATTTGAGGTTATGAAATGAAAAATAAAAACCAAAATTTTACGATTGTTCTATGTACATAAATTAGATAAGTAAAAATTATTTTTACGATTTTATTACTTAAAAATGTCTACGCGTTGGTATGTTCGCATTATCAAAAACATTTTTTTTAATAATAGTAATAATAATTTATTCGTTTTAGTGATACCTAAAAAATTTTGCTAAGTGGGTTACCTTAATAATCTACTGATCGAAAGAGCAGCTGTTAGCTTCTGAGCGTGACGTCCTGAGTTTGATTTACGAGTTGGGCAATGTGTTATTTGGTTTTTCTGTTAAAACTTTTCGGTAGGAGCCCAGTTGGTGTTTGAAGTAATGGCCGGCTGATAGCAAAACTTATTACATGGACAGAACCTATTACATGAACAGTCTTAGTGAAACGTAGGTGTGGGTGTATACCTGTGAACACCTTTTCCTACCCATTGGGTAATACTTGTGTGATGCTGTGAATGTCTAAGTACATCTGTAACAACATTGTAAATTTTTTCCAGGTATCCTATATACCAAAGAGGCAATCCGCAATTGAGAGTATTTTTGCCTAATTTCTGGATGAAAATTGTGCGACCTGCAGCCAAACAACTTCCTAATGTAGTGCAATTTCATTGCTCAATGGAGATGACCAAATTTGACATAAAAAATTACTTAAATAAAATATATAATATCCCGGTAGTTGATGTGAGAACCAGAATATCTTTAGGAAAATTTCGAAGAGATGTTGGTAAAGGATATGTTATCAAAGATGATGATATAAAGAGTGCTTATGTTGTATTGGTAAGTTATTCCTTCATACCTTTCTGTACATAACTTGGGGGTTTCAGTAGGGATACTCATAAAAATCAATCCACTTGATTGACATTGGAAATATGTCAATTCATACTTTGTAAATGTCTTAAAATTTAATAAAGATTTATGATACTAATAAACAAACATGTTTTAAAATTTAGACAACTGTAATGTAGGTATGTAAATATATTTTAACATGTCAATAGTACAGGTGTGTATTGTTGCTATTGCAAATTAAATATTTAATTAGAAATAAAATTTTAAGTCATCTTGATGCAGACATCTTTAGAGTTAAAATGTATTGCTGGGATTAAATTTTTATACAATATACTCATTTTTTATTCTAAAAAGGAGCATGCTATTTTAAGGAAAGTTGTTGGACTACATTGGTTTCACCAAGTGGTGGGCATTGTTACTCCTAGAAGAAGTTTTGCATGTAATCTAGACCATGATGGTTTCACCTAGTTGATGGCGATAATCAGGTATAATATTAGATGTCGCTACTATTTCTCTTATAAAGAATGTTAGCGACCGCCGACACCCATAGACGTGGGGGACCGTTAATCACATTGACGCAGAGCGTCCAAATGGCAATGTAACGATCGTCACAACATCGCAATTTAAAGTCCAAATGGCGAATCCCATTGCCGCAATCATCTTTGTAAATTTTGAACCCTTTGCGGCATTGTAATTTATTATTTTCTTTCTTTCTTTTATTTGATTTTATTCAGAACCCCCTAAAATTAAAAAAAATAAATAATATATCAGAATGATTTTTGGAGTCGGTTCCTTTTTTATGTTAAAAATTATTTTATTTCGTACTTTTTAGTGAATCTTGCGTACCATAACTGATTTATTGTAAGTGAATATGGGTAGACCCACTCAACGCGCTGTCCGTATGGGTAGAGGCCATTTAATTGAGACAAGCAAAGAAGGGGAGAAACGCCTATATCAAAGTAAGAAATCTAGATCTGAGGCTATTTCAAAAGAGAGTAATGAACTGCGTAAAACAAGATGAAATTAATTAAAAAATTAAATTAAAATCTGATTAGCATATGTTACTCACGGGACAGTGTAAGGATTCTAACGATACCCCATATATCGAAATCAGTTCAGGTATTTAGAAGTTATGGTGGAATAGGTAAAGAAACTCACAAACATACTTACATACATACATACTTATACATATACACTCCGTATTTTGGGCACTCGTGTAAAAAGAGATGTTTGAGAATGCGGTCTTACACTAAAAAGTATTAAATAGCAAAAAAAATATGACGGATTTCCGGTGCTTATCTTCCGGTTTCATCATCATCATCATCATCTGATGATGAAGCTGGAAAATAGGCAGTTCATTAGAACTGTTCTAGAGACCGTAAACACCACTGCAAAGTCACAAGAAAGCGAAATACACCATTTTGTTTACTTGGAAGACGTATTTATTTTGAGTTATTTTGATTTAAATACCAAACTACCAAACCAAATTTCATGAAATTAAAATGGGACCAATCTGAAAGTAAATCCTTTCAAATAAAAAAAAAAAAACCGAATCGGTTCATAAATGACGGAGTTCTGAGGTAACAAACATAAAAAAAAAAATACAACCGAATTGATAACCTCCTCCTTTTTGGAAGTCGGTGAAAAATAAACTTTTATTGGACTACTAATAAAAGAAAATAAAAACATGTTACCGATTACCGGACGTCAATGGTAACACCAGCAACACTTGAACTATAAAACCGTAAAAAAAAGACATCCAGAACTATAACATAAACATGCAGTTCTTTGACTGTACCAATACCTACTACATTTTAACGAACACCTATTATAACGTCTAAGTGTAGGTGAAACCGTCGTAATCCAAATATCATGCAAAACTTCTAGATGTAACTTTTTAGGCTTATCGAAAAATCGATTCAAATTTGTTAGAATTTCAACGAAAAGATGAACTGGCTATAACACCTACAACTAGGTGAACCTGACGTGGTCCAGCCATTCAGGTGTAACAACGGGTGGCCACTTTCCTTGTAATAGTTCAGTGTTTAGTGAGGTTGCAATTATTTGATGAATATGTACCAAATAAATACAGAAACTTGTATTACACAAAATTCCAAATCTCTCTTGGTCCACTCATCATGACGCAGATACATTTCTTTCTGGGTCTGGTCATGATGAGTGGAACAACTACTGTAACTAATTATATCACCTGTTTTCGAGTTCCAATCTATGAGAGAACTTTGATAAATCAGTGATTTCTTGAAAAAAAATCTTTTCTCTGTGAAAAAGCGTTTTATTTCCCAAAATTCATATCATATAAATCTTTATGTCAATAAATTTAGTCCACCGTTTTATTTTTATTCCTTCCATATATTAGGTTTTTTCAAGGCCATAAAAATAGACGTTTGTTTCAGGCTTTTTCGATTTTGGCCTTCTTTGGTGCACATTCACCCGTAGCAACCAGACTGTTCCTTGGTATCTGATGTGTTGTGATATATCTATGATCCAAAACTCGTTCGGATTTCGGCTAAACATCACCAAACACTCCTTTGAACACGGTTGCGCTTTTGGTAGAGTGTTAGTAATCGCGGCACCCATCACGCTGATAGCTTTTTCATGTCCAAATGTTGTGTGTGTGAGTGGCATTGCATGCCTAAAGCCTCATTCACCTCACGCACTTTTATACTCCTGTCGTTTATCGTCGATTTCTGGCGTGGCGACCTCTTTTGGGCGGCCTGAACGGTCGGCGTCATTTGAGCTGGTACGACCACAACGGAATCTGTTAACCAGTTAACCAATGAAATTGGTCGTGCAGAGTCCCAATAATATTTTTAAGCCTTCCTTGGTTTCGGTGTTGGATTTTTTTACGCAAGAAATAACGCTTAATCAGCAAACTAAATAAATGCACTTTTTCCAATTTCGTTCCAACTCACGAGGCTTTCAATGGCTGTCAAGCTTGTCATACGCAATCGTAATTACTCAGATTGCTTAAATTTGCCAGTAGTCTATTATTAGATGGCGGCAGTTGACGGGATCAGAGTTGCCTTAAAGTTACTTCACGGGAAATTCAAAAATTTACCGACTTATCAAACTGCCCTCGCATAAAGGATTTAATTCGAAATCATGATGAAGATGATGAATATTTCCTATCTTATGATTGTAGCTCTTAGAGTGTGGATCTGCAAATGATATGGGCACGGGAGTGCCCCCGCCAAGACGAGTTAAAGAAAAGCGTGCCCGCTTCCTTTGGCTCGTCTTGGCTACCTACCTTTTCTGGAAGCGGTTCGTCGTAGTTTCGAATTCGCCGGGTTTGACTCTACTAGATATCTCGTAAATTCTTATTCATTAAGAGTCTTGACAATCAAGTTCAAATGAAATGTTTTTGGTGTGATAGTCTTCAAAATTTGATGTTGGCTTTTTTCCATACAGAATACATATTTGTATTGCCTTGATAGATGATTGGATCCATTTACTAGTAAAGATATTCTACGTATGTCATGAAGGCGGGTGAATCCTTACAATTTCAAAACTTATGGAAAGACTTTAGCAACATAAGAGACTTTTTTATTTGAAAGGGACATGTGTTTGAACTTTTAACACTACCTTGCCTGATGTTAATCGATGCGGTCGACGATACACACTTGCTTTGTCAAGCACCCAGACGGAACCCAAGTATACAATGTATATAATATACGTGTTATTATAGAACTGTTTTTTTTTTTCTTCTAGCCAAAAGATATGAAATTTGAATATCCCAATATATTTGGTGACAAAAAAGATGAGGAGGAGGAGCAAGAAAAAGCTTTAAGTGAAGCTAAAAAATCCTTTAAAAACTATATTGATCGTAACAAGAATAGATCAGATGTCCCCAGTTGGTTCACAATTTAAGTGGTTTGTAACTAATAGGATTAAAGTAGCCAACGTTAGTATTGTTATGTACATTTAATTTAATTTGTAATAAAGAAATGTTGAGGAGCGTATATTGTCTTATTCTGCAGGACTTATAGAAATATGACTGTGCCCTAACTAAGAACAGTGCCTAACTAGTGAAAATACAGATTTTAATATATTTTCTTGATCTCTTTCCACCACAGAACAGATAAAAGAGAGGTTAGAGCTTTGTTAGCGAGGTAGGCGCGCCGCTTTTATGAGCAAACGCTAATAAGTCGAAAACTGCACCAGCCTACAATCGTGTACAAAACTCCACAAAAAAAAAAGAGCTATTATAACGTCGGAAAAGAAGCCAGTTTGTATTGTAGCCTGAAAAGGGGTTTCTTTTCCATGGTAAGTCCAAAAACCATAAAACAAGTGATATTTGTAATAATTACAATACTAGATAGATACTACTAATACATGGTATGTAAGTGTTTCAAGCACAGTATTTGCGTTTAGTATAACAACCAATAGAAAACTCGAGATCCGAGTACGTATGGTCTCTTGCTTATCCACTACAAGCAACAAGTAGGATACCAATACGTGGTGGTGGTAGTTAAAGTGGGAGACAAGCAGCGACACGCGTTCTTATACAAATTAGGAAAAGTAATCATATTCAGTCATTAATTATAGATATTAATGCCATGAGGCATTCTCAACCAGCCAACAAATTTAGAATAAAACGAAAGAGAGCGTTTTAAAAAAAATTGATAACCCTACGTTAGAAAGAAAAATACGGTCGTAAGCTGGATTCGAACCTGCGCCGCTCGGAAACGCCTTAACGTAAATATTTCGGGCGCTCTGACAACTAAGCTAGTACTTCGGATTATTCTTCTTCCACATTTTAATACGTGTTCTGTTAACGTCATCGCTATCTATTCAGTTACTTATTACAGGTGACTGAATAAGTAACGACTAACTTTGAAAGAAAAATGACAATGTTTGGGCCTTTTGCTTGACAAGTAACGGATATATAAAAAGTACTCTGTAGGCTACGACTTGCCGTGGCCTAATTTAATTGTTGGGGTCCATTTTTCTTACATACATCTGTCAGGCGTTATCTCGGTAGTGGCTTCTTTTCCAACATCTGTCATCTTTCACACAATCCATCCATCGTTTCCTCGGTCTTCCTTTACTCGTGTCCACAGGCCGTTTCTTGAGCATACCTATCACTGCATTCCGTATTCGATCTGTTTGTAGGTAATAAATACAGCTTTCCTTTGGTGGGTTCAAATTATAGAATAAGTTGTATAGGCATTTATATATTACAAACATTCATTCCACCATATGAAATCATAGATACTGTCTAGAAACTACTTAAAGTATTTTGATGGATGCAAATAAATACAATATCTAGCTACTTCCACAATATTGAAATTCCGAGTACCACCAACTACTGAGTAGTTCGATAGTACTCAGTAGTTGGCGGTAGTCGGAATTTTCACGGCTTGCGTATGTGCATATATTTGCAGGCGGGCGGGCGGTGCATAGGTAATGCATGACTACCCTCAATGTTGTGGAAGTAGCTAGATATTGTATTTATTTGCATCCATTTTAATGGACTTCTGCAAAGTGACGTTTGAATCTGTTCAATACTTAAAGTATTTTGTACTTGCTTGTACCAATGTATGGAGAAATTAAATTCTTTAATATCTTTATTCTTACACACCGACTAAATCTACGACTTGGTAGTAAATTTCAACTAATTAGCGACTAAATTCGGTAGAAAACAGATGTTCGCTAGGTGCCCTAGTTTTTGAGATTCAACTTAGGCCAAGCTGGTGAGATCCCCAGAGCGGCCACGTATAAACCCTTATAACTTTGGAACCAGTGACCGAATACTTCTGATATTTGGCGACAATTTTTTTATATCACACACCGTTTTATCAACAACTTATGTCAAATCTGCGGTTCGAGCATGGTTCTTTTTGTCGATTTTAAACGTCAAATTTGACATAAACTGTTGATAAAACGATAAAATTCAATACATAAAAACTTTTATCGAGTCGACAAATGTGTCTGCAAAAAGAACCATGCTCTCTCGCCACCTTGCTGACCCTGCGCCTTTAGCAGACTATCAATAAGATAACGAATGTTGATGGATGAAACTGGTTTTTAATTATTTAGCTGTACTTGGCTATTTACCAACAGAATTACAAGTAAACATGATTATTTTCAATCTAATTATCGCCAAACGCGGCTCTATTAAAGGGTTGTTTAGAGCACTAACAACTGTCGCCTTCTACCAAGGCAATCGACGCGCCTGATCTGTTGTACTGATCTTTAGTCGTTTATTAAAATGTTTTTCGATATTTTTTATCACTTGTTCCGATTATTTTTAATGCTTATTAAATATGTTGAATATACTTGTATTAAACCTAATTAACACACCACCAACAGTTAACAGTACCTATAATAGTCACCAACATAACTAAAAAATAGTTCTGGAGCATGGGTAAAAAATTTACTTGGAACAAATGGGTACAAAAGAATAAATGATACAGAAGAGTTACTTTTCTTAAGGGGGTGAAAAGAAACAAATAAGTACTTCTTTAAACTTGTTTAATTAAATGTGCATAACAGTAGAACTAAACCAAGCTTATTATGAAGAGTGTAACAGTAGAACCAAAACCAAGCTTAATGCAAAAACAAAGTGATTTTACTAAAAAAATCATCTAGTTTCATAGTTAGTTGTTCCATAATAAAGAAAGTTTTTTTTTACTCAATTACTCTTCCAAATTGGTAATCATTACCACTATCAACTAAATAACACATTTTTATTCATCTAAATTTAATATTCAAATGTTTAAAAATAACATACTTAATACTCTGTACAATACTGCAAGCAAGCAATAAGTTACACTAATTTGAAGTGCATATATTAATAGTCATTAAATCAATAATGATATACCTATTAATAAAACAAATTTAATAACTTATTATTTTGTTGCAATTTTGCAAATTACTTAAAATATTAATTAAATCGTAGTTAGCAAATAAGATATTTTTTGTCATGTTTATTAATTACCAAAATACTCATCCATAAATACAGCAGAATGGCAGCGAGGACATTCAGCTATATCCAATAGGAAGGTTACCTGCAAATGAAAAACTCAAAAATAAAAATATAAACGAAACCAATTTTGACTCCCACTCAAAACTACTTGGTTAAACATAACCACATAAGGTAACAAGGCTCAAAGTGATGTTTCGCAGTGATGGGTAATACTTATAATGCAATGGGGGTGACTCCCGAGATGACGGCTGATGTACAGGAAAGAAAGTAAGGAACTCCAAACAAATTGGAATAAAGGAAGGAGAATGACGACGATGAATAATTTTCATAGAGGGTAGGTTTTTATCTGACAATGATATCGACTGTAGTCCTTATTCCTGAATAAAAGACTATGATGCGTACTTGTAAATTTAAACTTACTCGTGGATGTATTTCACATTTCAAACGGATTCTCCCATTACAATAGTAGCCGCATGCCCGACAGAAAACTATGGTTTTGTCTCTGTTGCAAGAACATTTCTTATTGTAAACGTCTGTTACTTCGGGAACACCACGTCCTAAGCGGTTTGGCACTTTGTAAACTTTGCCTGCGGCAGAAGCTACTACAGGCGTAGCCTGAGATTTTGTTTCCATTGTAGTACGTCTGACTTCACGTTTAAAATTATTCACTCTGGATTGCTTGATATAATCGCTTACAACTTTTTATTGCGGTCGTCGGTAGTTTTGAATATTTTGGCGGGCTGAATTGAATGGAAAAAATGACTTGTGAAATGTCAATGTCATTAGTAAACAAAAGAAACTGATGGAATCGAGTCTTTTGTCATATCCTGTCATTGTTTTCTGGTTTATATTGCCAATCTATGGTTAAGGTATGTTCGGTCAACGACAAAAGTACAAATCCATATAAAAATTGTTGGTGCCCGCGGCTTCGTCTGCGTGACAAAAGGTAGCCTATGTCCTTCTCCAAGGTCCAATCTATCTCCTTGCCAAATTTAATTACGATCCGTTCAGCCGTTTAGTCGTGATAAGGTAAAAAGCAGAGTTACTTTCGCATTTATAATATTAGTATGCATGTCTGTGCTCAACAACCATCCATCAAACCAACTGGAGTATACCTAAAACATTACAAACTCCGTCATAGATACAGTACTTAAAGTTATTTCATCTTAACATATTAATCAGTAGAGTGTGTAGTCGGTGCAGCGTTGCGGTGCGAGCATGGTTCTTTTTGTCGACACCGTCGACACATTAGTTGATTTTAAACGTCAAATCTGACATATTTTGAAGATTATTCGATACAATTTATTACATTTTTATCATAGCATCTCGCCTGTATTTCACCAATGCTGTTATTAAGTCCCATGTATTAAGGTAGTCAGCCTATTGCCATCTACCGGGCACAATTCCTAACACCGGCCTGCTTTCGAGAATTTACTAATAGAAAAACCCAATAACTCTTTGCCCAAACCGGAAACGAACCCAGGACCCGAAGGCTCAGCAGTAGCGCTTGGGACCACTAGACCAACGAGGTGGTTACAGTACCTACATTTTTATCGATTACTTTTATCGATATATACGCTTTTGTCGATTCGATAAGTTTTTATGTAGTGTATTTTATCAACACACACAATTTTGACATTTAAAATCAACAAACTTGTCGTTATAAAGAAATATGCTCGCACCGCAGTTTTGATGCGCGATAAGCGACTTCTGTATTCACAAGGCGTAGTCCCAAAAATCTAGGCAATGCGACATGTTATCCTAACTTCTATGGCTTTGTAAATACCGGTAAATTAAAAATTACGCTTATGACATTTTAGACCAGTGGAGATTAATATTATTGAATACTTACTATTAATCTATTATTAATGATTAAATCTTCTTCTTAACGCGTCGATGGTTTAAGGACTGAAAAATTTTTGGCTCAGTATTTCAGTTCAGGAACCATCATTAGTTCCTGCTGGGTACAATTGCCAGGGCATGCAGCGCAGGATGTACGGTGAGCTGTTGATGCCCACTTATGGATGTTTTCTTTGCTGCCGGCGATTTGTGTGCGAAGCCTATCTAAGGATTTCCAACTCGGCCATTGCTGCGCGTGGCCTGGTGGAAGGGTCACTGATGGCTCAGCAAACAAAACAGGTGGATAAATTATTAAATTTTGTGGAATGAATAGGTTTGAGATGTAAAAGGAATCGAAATTGAAATCGTTATACTAGTAGGCACGGTTTTATGGAAGTAGCAGACTTTATTTCCATCATTTCCAGTTGTCTCAATGGTCTAGTGGTCGCATATGTGACTGCACTGTGTGAGGTCATGGGTTAGATTCCCAGGTCGGGTAAAATGTTTCAATAATAGCCTGGAGTTTGGAATTGCCCCCTTTTGATGGCAATAGGCTACTAGGCCCCATCTATTAATTGACACTTATAGAATTGCTCTTTTGCCTAACCCTTAGGGGATACATGTTATGGTACGTATTTAATTAATACTGAAATAAACTTTAATTAAAGCATGCGTTTTTAAAATTATTTGAAACTGTTATGTTAAAAATGTGTTTGCACTCTAGATTCCATTAAGTTTAAATAAATACAATATTCAATCGCTACCCGTCTTTTATTATAACAGACAAGCGGTAGATTCTATTTTCACGATGAGGATTACAGTATCTGTAATCTTGACTACAGAGATATGAATCTTCAAAAACAATGCCTTACGAATACTTGTTTCAGCTAATTACTATGGCTTACTTAACTTTTTTATAATAACACAGTAATTAGCTAAAGTACTCCAGGATTGACATCTGCAATGTGGCCTAACATGTTAGAGAAGCACAATTAACTTTATCACTGCAATAACAAACACCATATTTAACTTTTATCTCATTCGAATATCGCGCAGGAAGTTGTTGCATTGTTTGTCAAAGGTTTCCGTTAACTGGGAAACATGCAATCTGAAGGCTATAAAAATGTGTCTAACGTAAGAGATCTCAATAGTAGTGATCAGTCAAGATGAAAGGCTCGTTTTATTTAATGGTCTTTGCTATTTGTCTTGTTGCAAACTATGGGTTAGTAACGATTGCACACGCTGCATCTTCATCAGTGGCATCAAGAATGATCCAGAGTAATTACAACTCTCTTCATTCATTAAATCGGGTGAATATCTTCAGAAATCTTATATTTTTAACCGACTTCCAAAAAGGAGTTTCTTATTAATTATAGTTTAACGGTTATTACTCACGCGCATACTTCGGGATTGCCCGACTAGTTTTGAACTCGAACAGAGCTCTTATTCATGAGCTGAGCCCGCGGCAATGTCGCGAGTCAAACTCTAAATCGTTAAACTATAATTAATATGAATGTGTCTCACGAAAGTTATTATACAAAAAGGAGTATCTTTTTTACTTTTTTATGTTTCTTACCTGAGAACTCCGTTATTTATCAACCGATTTTTTAAATTTATTTAATTTGAATGTATATACTTTCAAATTAGCCCCTTTGGAATTTTATTAAAATCGGTTTGGTAGTTTGGTTTTTAAATCAAAATAACTGAAAAATAATATGTCATCCAAGAAAACGAAATGGTTTATTTTGCTTTCTTGTTACTTTTCAGTGGTGACTACGGTCTCTAGAATAGTTCTAATAAACTGGCTATTTTCATGCTTCATCATTAGATGAATAAACCAGAAGATAAGCACCGGAACTCCATAATATATTTTTTTGTTATTTAATACCTTTTTGTGTAATTTTCATTCTCAAACGAAATTCTCTTTTTACACGATTGCCCAATAGTTTCTATATTCCACCGTAACTTCTAAATGCCTGAACTGATTTCGATGTATGGGGTATCGTTAGAATCCCTACATTGCCCCGAGTAACAAAGGCTAGTCAGATTAAAAATAATGGCAGGTGTTCTTTTAATTTTTTAAATTAATTTCATCGTGTGTTACGCAGTTCACTACTCTCTTTGAAATAGCCTTAGATCTAGATTTCCTACTTTGATATAGGCGTTCCTCCTCTTCTTCGTTCATCTTTAATGATTATTATATTAAGCGGCCCTGAATTATTTTTGTGTTGGATAGTCCATTTATCGACAAAGGCTATAGGCTATTTAACATCGCGCTACGACTAACAGGAGCGGAGCATCAATGAAAAACGGGAAAAAATACTCCTATTGAGAGTTTTCGTTGCGTGCTCTGCGTAAACGGATAAAGTTATGCAAAAATCATGAATGACGGTAATGTTTCCTTTTAAAAATTCAAAAAAATAGTTCCCGATAGCATGTCTATCTTTTAAGGTTGACTCAATATAACCTTTTTTATGGTTTTCAAATTAGTTTAATGTTAAGGCGACAAAGTTCTGGGCCCCTGCTGTGCCAAATAAAATCTTTTTCTTTCTTTCTTTAGTTCTAAAATAATGCATTATTTGCGTAAGTATTTAAAGCACGCATTTATGATGTCGGAGGTCATGATGGAGGAGCGCGCTGGTGGAATATATTTTAACCGATCTTGTTTGCCGTTACAATTACAATAGGCGAAGAACTATATTCCGACCAGTCTCCGCTGACTTTCCAGAACACAACGATATACCATGGCTCACAGAAGAAGATCTAACGTAGTTTAGTCTTGGCTCCTATCAATAAACCCATTACTACTACTAGCAAGCAAGGAGTTATTACGCTGAGTTATTTTGCTTTTTTATAATTAGTCATGGCAAAAAGTTGAGAAAGACCCACTAAATAAGTCCATGTACATAGGTACTTAGACGATATTTTTACATTTATTTCGAACTTAAGTAGTTGCTAATATGATGGTTTTACCGCTTTGGTATCATAGTACCAAATGCTTAAGATGACGTTCCAAACGTATTATAAACATCTTTTTCCGTTGGCCAATCGTCGGCACTTTCGATTTTGGGCCCAACTTTGTATGAAACCTGAATGATCTCCTTTGAATTTTAAATAGCTATTAATTATTCAATAGTTACACCAGTATATGCAAAATATTGTTTTTTGGTTTCCGAACCTCAAAAGTAAAAATCGGAACCCCTATAGGATCTTGTTGTCTGTCTGTCCATCTGTCTGTCAAGACCCTATTTCGGGAACCCGTGGAGGTATCGAGTTGAAAATAAAATATCGATGGTTGAAAGGCTAATTGATCTAAGCGACATTTTTGTGTAATATGAACTTTCATATTACACAAAAATTTCGCTAATAAAATATAAACCTTAAAATAACATAGACCTTTAGAGCCTTCTCTAAAGGTCTATGTTATTTTAAGGTTTATTTTTTTAAACCAAAGTAAATAACTTGAACAAAAAATTGCCTTTCAACCGTGGATATACTTAGGTCTACATTCCCTTGAAGCTGTGAAAAATCAAACTTCTAAGTTAACGTAAAAAAATATACGGCCGTTTATGCCGCAAAAAACGTATATTTCGACACTCTCAAGGAAATCAAAATTTATAGGGTAATTTCCGTTGACCTAGAACTATGAAATTTGGCAAGTAATATCGTCATAATCTTTAAGTACAGGGAAAAATCTGTAAACTATACATTTGTAACTAAATCATAAAAAATATAGTCTTTATTATGTTGTATGTAATCAAATTTGTACAGAACCCTCGGTGGGCGGGTCTGACTCGCACTCCGGATTTTTTATGTAATGTAGGCGTTATTCTTTAAATTAATACCATGTGTTGTCGATAACCCTATTGTTGTTTATTTGCAAACACACGAACTTTATTTTTTTTTAATGATTTATAGATCGTAAGACAAGCTCCTCCTGAAAACCCGCCGCCACCTCCACCACCTCCGCAAGAAATGAGCGAGGACAACTTTTCACGGAAAAGAAGAGAAGCTAAAGGAGGAGGTTCTATGCCAACGAGAAAAGGATAATTTTATTTTATCAACGAAATCAAACCATTTTAATATCTGATTATGGCGAATACAATAATTATAATCTCACAGTTTGTGATTAGATAATAAATTCATGGTAACAGAATATCGAAGTACTAATTGCATTATCACACCAGCGTTACTATTGGCTATCTCGGTTAATGGACTTAATGGTCAGGTGACTTTGCAGTACATTACATCGCTTGTCGATAATGAGCAAAAATATTAAAAACATATGGCGTAATGTAATACAATGTAGGATTGTTGGTAACCGAGATATCCAATAGGCATGCCAAATCCAAATGCCAATCCTCACGAACGAAAGTTATTTTGTCATCAAGCCAATTTTATGAAGATAGAATAGATAGAACTTTGCTCTTTATAGCATATTATTTGGCACATATTTTAGGAGATAATGAAAAATGAAAATATTTCAACACCCGCGTGAATGAGCCGTGTGACGCATAACGGCGTAAGTCTAGCCGCGCGATGAGGACTGAGCATTCGCGAGAAGAGACAAAATGTGAATTATTTTCTATTTGTTGGTTAGTACTAAGTAGGTAATCAGCGTGGAATTATAGTATAATAATACGCTAGTAAAAACCACGGGGCACAGCTGGTATTTAATAGTTACAAAGGTTGCAGTTGTAATATAACAAGGAATATGTATAATTACATATTATATAAATCACAAAATTAAATTCGGATTGCCATCCCGTCTGTCATCTGTCCCTCATTCTCTTTTGTATTCTGTGAAGAATAAGCCTTAGCCAACTAACTACAATTGTATTATTCTGTTCCCCACATTTCACCATTTACTTTTATGTAATAAAATAGAAAGATAAATAATGTATGATTAATTCGATTGGGTTGAGTAGATTTTGAGTCCTGATCGTAACCCTTTAAAGGTATGTATTAAAGTTTTCAACTGTGTTTTGAAGTCTTTCTTTACTTATCTTACTTCCTTAACTATTGTTTTTTGGAGTATGGAGGGAAGAGGTAAGGAGGACAATCTCAGTGTATTATATGGTGACCATTGAAAAATTTCCAATTAAGGTGGCGCTACGGTAGCAAGTGGGTGGATTTTACAAATAACGCCAAAAGTTATTACTGTAGGATAGTAAAAAGGAAAGAAAACTTCCGCTCTGATAAAGCTCATTATTACTCATTGAATATCTTATAATAAAACTACTTTTAACCGGATCTTCTTAGCGTACCGCTGGCAATTAAAATTATATCAGCCCAAAACCCTGCTACAATAACCGCATTATCAGTAGCGTCCATGAGATCATTTAACGTGCAGGTATCAGGGCACACAGGGCACGATGTCAAGTGTTCCATCGTTTGCGGAACAGTAACACACTTGCACTCCAAGTTGGAATCTTTTATATATCCCCACCTGAGCAGTTTTTTCGGCCAACCTGGGTCCGAAGTCTATTTAAAGACTTCCAGATCAGTCAAGGCAACTTATGTCCAAGTGGGAGATTTTCTGATTGTGGGACGAATGGGGTCGGCAACGAAGCATTGTCACGCCGCAGCTCTAGTCTTGCGTGTGACTTTTCAATAGTTAGTGGAAGGACACGTTTGACAAAACTTTTGCGACTTTTCAGTCTCTGTGTCACCGGGGGGTGGTCGTGAAGTGGGTGGGAGTGCCTATCGTCTTCCATTTTTGCTCTCTCACTAGAACTTGCCACCGCTCTACGGACCACTGGTGGCGCTATTACTGCCATTGGATACAGCAGTTGGTTTGGGGCAACCAGTAATGATCCGTCACGTTTCATTTAAGGCTGTATCCACTAACTTTGCATGGGCTGAGCGGCTCCAAACAGGGCACGCATATTCAACGGTAGCCAAAGATAATGCTAAACCAGCTGCCCGCATAACGCCAGGCAAAGCACCCCACTTTGAGGAGACAAGCTTCCGTAGAAGACTGATGGGTCTGTGCACCTTTTGCCGAATGTTTTCGCAGTTTTTTCGGTTCTTTGAACTATAATTTAATGCTTACAGCTAAGACGGTTCTCCTTACCATCAGATTAAGTATAGTATAAACTTCATCCGACTTGGATGAAGTTTATACTATACTTAATCTGATGGTAGGGAGAACCGTCTAAACTACCGTCTATCCATAAACGTAGGATAGATAAAGACCTACAAAGCCTACTTTGGGTATGGAATCTCTTACGGAAATATCACATGTTAGAAAGAGAAAGCATATTTAGGTTCGGTCAGCACTATTGGCAGATGTTGTTTTCTCCAGTGTCACTGTCAAAAATCACGCTAACTTATATTTGCTGTATTGTCTGTGAATCCTGTATATTTTATAAAGTTTTAAAATTTATAGGCGATGCCTAGTTGTTGTGTTGGTGACTGCGATGTTTCTCATAAAAATAATCCAGAAAAACATTCATTTCTCAGGTAAATTGTCAACAACAGCATATATTTTCATGGCCATATTTTGGAAAAAACTATCTAACAAAATTTATTTGGAAAACCAAATCCTATCTAGAATATAGTGAATTTTCTCTGTAGTAAAAAACAATGATGATAAAAGCAATATTGAGTACGTTGTTCTAATGTACACAAAATAGTGATTCAAGATAAATCTTTGAAAAGCATTAACGCATGCTTAGCGAACTCTAAAGTTATTATATTAAATGGAAAAAGAATACAGTCGCGAACAGGATTCGAACCTGCGCCTCCTGGATGAATACTCCAGGCGCTCTGACCACTAAGCCATCTCGACCTCTGCTCACCACCGCGAATTCTTCTTCCATATTTTAACACGTCTTATGGCGACGTCATTGCTATCAATTCAGTCCTTAAACAAGTGACCGAACCGACACGACTAACTTTGCAGTTAATACAATGTCGTAAAGAATGCAATTACCTTAATAATTCAAGATAAATCTTTGAAAAGCATTAACGCATGCTTAGCGAACTCTAAAGTTATTATATTAAATGGAAAAAGAATACGGTCGCGAACAGGATTCGAACCTGCGCCTCCCGGATGAATACTCCAGGCGCTCTGACCACTAAGCCATCTCGACCTCTGCTCACCACCGCGAATTCTTCTTCCATATTTTAACACGTCTTATGGCGACGTCATTGCTATCAATTCAGTCCTTAAACAAGTGACCGAGCCGACACGACTAACTTTGCAGTTAATACAATGTCGTAAAGAATGCAATTACCTTAATAATTCAAGATAAATCTTTGAAAAGCATTAACGCATGCTAAGCGAACTCTAAAGTTATTATATTAAATGGAAAAAGAATACGGTCGCGAACAGGATTCGAACCTGCGCCTCCCGGATGAATACTCCAGGCGCTCTGACCACTAAGCCATCTCGACCTCTGCTCACCACCGCGAATTCTTCTTCCATATTTTAACACGTCTTATGGTCTTATGATCTACTAAATCAACATTTCTCTACTTCGTCTAATTTTGAAAAGACCACTAAATTAAATACACTGAAACACATTTCAATGCTTCCAGCCCCGGATTACTCGCCTTTCGTCTTTAATCAATTCACTGCTTGTGATGTTAAGAAGAGCATTTTATCAATATCATCCAACGCTATTGGAAGTGACTGTATCAGCCGTTATATGATCCTTCCTATCCTCGACCAAATTCTTCCAGTCATATGTCATATCCTAAATTATTCCGTATCCAGTGGTATATTTCCATCTGCGTGGAAAGACGCCCAAATAACCCCACTACCTAAAAAATTGAATCCATGCTCTTTTTCTGATTATCGTCCTATATCTATACTCCCATTCCTCTCCAAAGTCCTTGAACGTCTCATACATAACCAACTCAACATGTTTCTCTCTAAAAATAATCTCCTTAATCCTTTCCAATCCGGTTTCCGTCCTGGCCATAGTACCACTACAGCCCTGGTTCATATAACGGATGATATGCGGTCAGGAATGGAAGACGGTAAGCTCTCAGTTCTAGCTTTGTTGGATTTCAGTAATGCCTTTAACACCGTCGATTTTGACATCCTACTGGCAATACTCAACTCTCTTAACATATCTCCAACAGGAATTGATTGGTTTCGTACTTACCTGTATGGCCGCCGGCAGCGTATTCAAATTGAACACACTTTTTCCCCTTGGTGTAATACATCTGCTGGTGTGCCTCAGGGCGGCGTATTATCTCCGTTACTCTTCACAATTTTTATAAATTCATTATCCAAGTCTCTTACTTCTAACTACCACCTTTACGCAGATGATTTACAGATTTACTCACAAGCCCCCCTCGAACGGCTGGCGGAAGGTATTCTTGCTATCAATGGTGACCTTGAGCGCATATGCGAATGGAGTAAAGCCCATGGACTTAAGGTAAATCCTACAAAGAGTCAAATAATTATAATTGGCAGTTCTAGGATGATCTCCAAAATTAATTGGTCACATCTCCCCCAGGTCACTTGTGATGGCTACATCATTCCTTTCAGTGATAAAGTCAAGGACTTGGGGATATATATAGATAAAAACTTTTCCTGGGGACCGCAACTGCAGGAGGTTAGCCGGATAATGTTTGCCTCGGTAGGGTCTTTGCGTCGGCTCCGCAACTTCCTTCCTATTGCCACGAAGACTGCGCTTGCAAAATTCCTCCTATTTCCAATCCTTGATTACGCCGATGTCAGCTATTTAGATCTCACCGAAGACCAACTTGACAAACTTGAGCGTCTTCAGAATGTTTGTATTAGATTCATATTTGGTTTGCGCAAATATGATCATGTTTCGTAATTTCGTACAAAGCTCAAGTGGTTACCAATACGCCTTCGCCGGAATGCTCATATTTTTTCACTACTATACAATGTACTTTTCAATCCTGCCACACCACCTTATCTTAAAGAACGTTTTGAGTTCCTACATGATACACATTCGAGGTTCTTGAGATCATCGGAAAACCTTAAACTAAAAATGCCAATGCATTCCACGAAATTTCTCGACAAATCCTTTTATATCCAAGCTGTGCGACTGTGGAATGCATTGCCGGTGTCAATAAGACGGGCACAGACATTACCTAGTTTTAAGAATCTTGTATATAAACACTATTTATCCCTTTAATTCTTTCCTCCCCTTTTTGTTCATATTTCCTCCTTTTGATATAAATATATATATTTATTTATTTATTTATTGACTTATACACATTTATGTATCTATGTGTCTATTTATTACGTATTTATTATATTGTGTATCTATTTTATATGTTTATTTATCTCAGTTTTTATGTTCCTTTCCTTTATTTTTCTGTATCTGTACACCGTATGTTGCCCCTTGTGTGTTTCTAAGCTCAAACTACTACTACCTGGTTGTCTGGAAGAGATCGCTATTCGCGATAAGACCGCCGATTGTACTTTTGTTTTATATTTATGTTTTTTTCGTATTCTGTTTTTTGGTGTACAATAAAGTGGATTTATTATTATTATTATTATGGCGACGTAATTGCTATCAATTCAGTTCTTAAACAAGTGACCGAACCGACACGACTAACTTTGCAGTTAATACAATGTCTTAATCTACTTATCTTGAATTATTAAGGTAATTGCATTCTTTACGACATTGTATTAACTGCAAAGTTAGTCGTGTCGGTTCGGTCACTTGTTTAAGGACTGAATTGATAGCAATGACGTCGCCATAAGACGTGTTAAAATATGGAAGAAGAATTCGCGGTGGTGAGCAGAGGTCGAGATGGCTTAGTGGTCAGAGCGCCTGGAGTATTCATCCGGGAGGCGCAGGTTCGAATCCTGTTCGCGACCGTATTCTTTTTCCATTTAATACGAAATAGTGACTTGTCAGTGTCGACTATAGTGTCGATGAAATTTTAGAACAAAAACTTCCGATATCAGAATTTATTTAGTGTTGATGTATCTCTGCACATTGGAAATTTTTCCAAAATTTTAATTGGGGTACCTAATACTATCGACACAGAAGATGAAACCAAAATGTTTGGAAACGTTTCTGTCTGTTTGTCGGTGTGTCTGCCCGAACGCTTATAACATATAAGAAGCTAAGCGTAGCTTAGTGGCCCAGGTTACGTAATCACGCTATTACAGTAGTCCCCAAATGTGGCTCGAATCCGGACCGCTAACCTACTTCGTGCGGACCTCGGTTGTTAATAATGATCTAACGAACTGCGCTAGTAATATTAATTTTAAAAACAGACCCCGAATGAAACTAGTTGTTGATTCCTGCGCTATCACCTTTAGGCGGTGAGCACTGAGCCTATATGTGATAGCGTAATGAGTATGTTGTATATATATTTTTTAGTACAAATTCAAGAGATTATCACAATTTTATGATATATTTTTTTTATACTGAAAGGTTTCCTATCGATGCTAAGGAAAAGGAATAATAGATGAGACTAATTGATAAAGAAAAGAATAAAGATAAAGGAGAAAAAAAATAAAGAAAAAGAAGAAATAAGAAGAGATAATAGGATATACAAATGTTTTTTTTTCGGGGGCAAACGTTCAAAAATGCGCCCGGCCTTTTTGGATAAGACCGGGGTGTACAGGATTCGTACCTCACTAAAACCACTTCGGTGGTCACCATCAGCATATGGAGCGAGGCACGTAATAGACCAGCTCCAGCACGCCCGCTATGCAGCGCCTATTAAGGCACATCTCTAGAGAGACTGTACAGGGGTCTCCCCTAAGCCTGGCAGTGCACGATAGCACGTGACCACTATGCCACCGCCTTCTCTGGGATCACGATGGGTAAACGAAGTCCCCTCTCTAAGCATCTGTGACCCCAAAGGGCCGCCTGCCTTAAATCATACAGGAGGGGTTTCGGCTGTTAGGCGCCGAGGCGGTTTCGTCCTAGACGCTTTCTTCTCCGAGTGGGATCGGCCCTCTCACAATCCTGCTCGGCGGCCTCTTTCTAGACGACAACAGGACAAAAAGAAGCCAAGTCTCTCCAGTTCACTGAATCTGCAAGCTCTCACTACTACCGGCAGAGACAGGTCTCGCCCGATACTGGCTCTTAGTACCCGCCGCTCAATTAGAATATTTTTGCTACCCCATAGGACATAGAGCTCAAAAAAGTGCAACCGTTTTTGAATTGTCAATGTGTGCGTGCAAAAGTGATATACAACGTGGAAATATTGACACATATCGATTATCGATAAATAGTATTTCTGATGTAAAGACTTGGTATACAAAATGAAAATATTTTCAATCAAATTATGTTAATAAAACTAAAATCACAAGCGTAGGTATTATTTAATGCACTTCATTAATTAATTACATTATTATAATAAAAACATTTCATGCGCTCATACTATAATTATATTTCATTGGTAATAGGTACTTTGTTAAGAAAGCAGCTCTTAAGGACCTTGAGCAGTGTATAGAGTATGACTGATTGAGATGATTATTGACTGAATGATTTTTACCTACCTATCCTATATATAATTGTGTAGGTGGTCTGGACTTAGCCCAGCACCCGCTTGAAGTGTGCCCTCCCTAGACCGCTGAGCGGCGGATACTAAGAGCCAGTATCGGGCGAGATCTATTTCTGCCGGCAGTAGTGAGGTCTACGCTGGCAGATTTAGGGAACTGGAGTGAAATGGCTTCCTTTTGTGATACTGCTATCTTATCTTATCTTTGGGGTCACGGGTGCTTAGAGAGGGGACGCTATTTACCCATCGTGATCCCAGAGAAGACGGTGGCATAGTGGTCACGTGCTATCGTGCACAGCGAGGCTTAGGGGAGCCCCTTTACAGTCTCTCCAGGGATGTGTCTTAATAGGCGCTGCATAGCGGGGGTGCTGGAGCTGGTCTATTAAGTGCCTCCCTCCATATGCTGGCGGTGACCGCCGAGGTGGTTTAGAGTGAGGTAAGAATCTCACACACCCCGGTCTTATCCATAAAGGCCGGGCGCGTTTTTGAAGGTTTCCCCCCGAAAAAAAAGTTATATCCTATTATCTTTTCTTATTACTTCTTTTTCTTCTTTATCTTTATTCTATTCTTTATCAATTAGTCTCATCCATTTTTCTTTTTTCTTAGCATCGACAGGAAATCTTTTAGTATATTTTATTTTATCATAATTTAATAAAATTCTCTTGAATTTGTAGTAAAAATTATGGAAACAACATATTCATTACGCTATCACATATAGGCTCAGTGCTCACCGCCTAAAGGTGATAGCGCAGGAATCACCAACTAGTTTCATTCGGGGTCTGTTTTTAAAATTAATATTAGTAGCGCAGTTCGTTAGATCATTATTAAACTAAGGTCCGCACAAAGTAGATTGGCGGTCCGGATTCGAACCGCATTTGGGGACTACTGTAATAGCGTGATGAAATATATTTATAACGTGACCTAGGCCACTAAGCTACGCTAAGCTTCTTATATGTTATAAACGTTCGAACAGACACACCGACAAACAGACAGAAACATTTTGATTCATCGTATTAGGTATCCGAATTAAAATTTTGGAAAAATTATCAATGTGCAGAGCTAGTTGGTAGATCTACAATAATAATAAATTCTGATATCGGAACTTTTTGTTCTAAAATTTCATCGACACAATAGTCGACACTGACAAGTCACTATTTTGTATGTTACATGAAATGAAAATTTATATTAGAACAACGTTCTCAATATTGCTTTTATGACCATTGTTTTTTACTATAGAGAAAATTCACTATTTTCTTGATAGGATTTGGTTTTCAAAATAAATTTTATAAAAACAGATTTTTCCAAAATATGGCCATGAAAATATATGCTGTTGTTGACAATTTACCTGTGAAATGAATATTTTTCTGGATAATTTTTATAAGAAACATCGCAGTCACCAACACAACACGTAGGCATTGCTTATAAATTTTAAAACTGTTTAAAATATACAGGATTCACTGACAATACAGCAAATATAAGTTAGTGTGATTTTTGACAGTGACACTGGAGAAAACAAACATCTGCCAATAGTGCTGACTGAAGCTAAATATGCTTTCTCTTTCCAACATGTGATATTTCCGTAAGAGATTCCATTCCCATAGTAGGCTTTGTAGGTCTTGTTCTATCCTACGTTTATGTTGTAATCTAACATTCTGTGTTGCCAATATTTTAAATAAAATTAGCTAAACTGGTTAAAATATTGCCAAAATTATAATAATTGCTCAAAAATTATGCTCTCATTTTTTAAAACGTCATTTAATTCTAAACGGTTAATAATCAATAAAATGTACTAAAATACCTGAATTCTGTTGAAGACAATGTTAAAAATAACGTAAAATACTTATGGAGCTATGTCAATAATCGCAAAGGTAGTGTCGCTATTCCTTCCACTATGTTTTTCAAAAATCGGACATCTAGTGATCCGGATCAGATTTGCAATATGTTCATGGACTTTTTTCAATCAGTTTATGAACCCTCAAACCTAAGCTTTAAGGAATGGCTACCTCCTGAAGACAATAATGAAAAATGCACTCATATTACCAGCATTACGTTTAGCGAACATCAGGTCTTGAATTCATTACAAGCTTTAGATTACACTAAAGGTCCTGGTCAGGATCAATTACTTAGTGTATACAGACCCCTGCAAATTATAGTTAGTAAATTTATATCAGAGGGCACCTTACCTGAACAACTTAAAAGGGCTAATATACTCGTAACTCCTGTATATAAATCAGGGTCCAAACAGAAGGTCGAAAACTATCGCCCTATATCTATTCTGCCTGCTTTCTCGAAGCTTTTTGAAAGGCTCGTTTATCAGGAAATTCATTATATAATTTACAAAATTATAATAGAACAACAGCACGGATTTGTAAAAAGTAAATCTACAATTACTTCGCTAAGCATGCGTTAATGCTTTTCAAAGATTTATCTTGAAATACAATTACTTATCTATATCTATATTTTCTGACTTTCTTTTTAACAATATGGATCAACAAGTACAAGTAGACGCAGTGTACACACACTTTCAAAAAGCGTTTGACAAAGTAGACCACAACTTGCTTCTTACCAAAATTGTATATACTCGTAATACGAGGAGACTTGCTTCGCTGATTTGCATCATATGTTACTAATAGATCACAAAGGGTTGTTATCAAAGGATATCACTCGGCAAATACTGTCGTAACATCTGGTGTTACACCAGGGGCCTAATTCTGCTAATTTACCAATGCTTCAGTTGAGTGTCGATAGTGTGTCGATGGAATGATTTTAGTGAGACCGGTGGTCTTATTAAGCTAGCAGACTACCAATTAACTTGAACTTTGATTTAAAATCAATCATTATGTCATGAACTTCAGTACATGTTACTCTGTCGGCTTCCAGTAATGCTGTCGGCTTTAATGGAGTTTTGAAAAATTTGCATTATATTTTGCATAAATTAAAGAACACATAATACTGCGTTTGTTTCTGAATCACTTGCACAGAAATTAATCCAGATAAACGAAATAAATAGTAAATATTAAAATTAAAAACGGTAATTTGATCTTTTATTGCTTCGCTGTTTTCTTGGTAATCTTCGTAAAAGTCTAATAATCCAGTTTGAATGCCAATCTCAAATGACAAATACTTTACCAATAATGGATAAATTTTGAAATTCCCTTTGTTTGACGAGTCACTCGCTACTGAAAAATATTTACTTGTTTTCAAATTATTAATTAGGCTTTCTTGACTTGCCGGCCCTAAATCATTTTCAGCAATACTGCTCGCATTCGTTCTGCCGCATGATATTTTTTTAGCAAGCGCGGAATCAGAAAACATTGCAGCATTTAATTTGTGTGCACAATCTTGGCTGTCGTAACTATGATGGTGTTTGATACCAATTCATGGGAAGTTGAAGTAACTTCAATAGCAGTAATTAAGTCTTCTTCTTTACTGTTTTGAGATAAAAAAAATACGTGATTTTTCGACTTCCTTCAGCATTCTTGATAAACGTTTGATGCCTCGAAGATGCTGCATGATTTTTACTGCTCCAAAACCGTCAAACTTGACCGAAAATAAATGTTACTGGCGCGACGCTCGTCGAGTCGATGAGACGAACGGGTTTAAACCGGCAAACCAGCAGGGTGCGACTGACGACGCGGGTCTGCAGAGAGCGGCAGCTAGCCGGCGCAGCGCGATCTATTTTATTTATGAAAAATAATTTTATATTAGAAAAAACCGGAGGAATTACTGCGGGCCGGGAGCTCGGGAGGTTGAACATTATTCCCGGAGTCTCCCGGGCATTCCGGGAGGGTTGGGAACCCTTGGTGTACCCCAGGGCTCAATTTTACGGCTCTTTTACTCATTTTGTATATGAATGACATTGGAAATTGTTTTAGACACTCAAAATTTTTGCTTCATGCTGACTACCTAAAAATCTTTAATGCTATAAGAAAACCTGCAGACTATTATCAGTTACAAAAAGATTTAAATCGTTTCTCTGAATATTGCATTCAAAACAAACTTTACGATAATATTTCTAAATGTTTAACAATATCATTCACTAAAAATAAAACGTTTTAAATCATTATTATAATTTTAATAATGTAACTCTATTAAAAGCTCCTTCCGTGCGAGACTTAGGGGTAATGTTAGATAACAAACTTCACCTTGATCAACATATTGATAACATCACCAAAAAGGCTTATCGTATGTACCGTTATGAGTATGGGTTCGTTATGAGATCAGCTACTGAATTTAAGAGCGCAAGTACTTATTCTCATCTCTATAAAGCACTAGTTAGATCTCAACTCGAATATGCAGTAGTGGTGTGGAACCCTTTTTTTAATAAATATGTGGAGATGCTAGAAAAGGTGCAGCGCAAATTCCTCAGATCGATGCACTACAGGTGCTGCCGCATTTTCCTAACCTATAAAGATCTACTTAATAATTACAATTTAATGAGCCTGAAATCTAGACGTTTATATCTAGAAATTATGTCTCTTTTTGACGTATATGTTGTAACAGGTATAAGTGCTCTGAGATTACTAATAAAATATGCTACTATGTCCCAAGAACTGTTATTAGACGAGAGGTTCGCGCACGTCCACTTTTTGCTGTGTCACATTGCCGCACCAATGCTGGTTTTTTGGTTTGCCTCTGCGTCGCTTGTGTAAAGAATATAACTTTTTGTCTTCAGAAACTATAGAATTACATTTACTCTCAGTGTCAGCAAATAGATTAGCAAGAAACAGAAATTCGTTCTGCCTTGTTAAAGAAACCTAAGCATTCCGATTTGTTAGTTATTTTAACAGTTTTGTAGTCTCACTTGCGTAGATTGTTCATTAGTAAAATTATATAAATTGTATATGCTATGGATAACAGTGTGAGTTCACATTTATGTAATTATTTTAGTTATATTATTTACGCAGATATAATGGGTTTGTTTGTCCCAAATAAATAAATAAAATATATGCCTAATGACATAATTAAATGCCAAATCAAGCATAAAATATGCACTATTGGCAACACTGCTACCATTGACAAATTATGAATGGACAAATGACATCCCTATATTATTTGACAGTGACAGACGGCTTAAGACACATCATAGGTTATAATTTACTAAACATTCTAAACAAGATTCGAGAATTTTTTGATCTTCGTATTTTTGGTGTGTAATATACACAGAATACTTTTTAATAATATTCTCAAAATGATTAAAAGCCTCACAAAAGCTCCAAACATTATTTCTAACCTCAAAAAGAAACTAAAGTTTCCTGAAAAACTTAAAGGAACTGTACTAGATAAGTGGGCAGGTTATTGGAAAAATATTTATATAGATTACCGTCAAATGCTGTATGATCTTAGAACCGATATTCAGGATGACCCAAAGAAAGCAATTAAGTGGACTGCGGGGATTGCGGCGTTATATGCTCTATCACTCAAAAACCCGAACGAAATTGATTTTAAGGACTCATTGAAACGAATCAACAATGAGACTGTCATGGTTAGTCCAGACTGTCTGAACCCAGAGTCAGCGGATCATATATGGTATTTGGACACATGTTATAACCAAGGATTACTTCATTACAAAAGTTTTGGAGTTTTTTCCATCATGTATACAACTGAACTAAATGACTCGTGTGACTTATATAAGGCAAACTGCTCTTATTTAAAACCTACCTACACTAGCATGCTTACAAGGATTATTGATGTAGGAATTATGGGCCAGTGGTGGAACCTTTATATAAAGACTCATAATTATGATGTTAATTGTTAGATGCTGTTGTGTACTGTATTTGTTAATAGAATACTGTTGTATATAATTATTATAATGTACACCTTGTTTTAGATTGTTAATATAATATAAATTATTATTCTGTAACTTGTTTTATTGCCCATCAAAGCCAGCTGTCCGAATGATACAAAACTTTTAACTGGAGAGAATAAGGGTGTGTTCCCATTATGTAGTTACAATGAATTTATTGTTGAACGACTGTAGTATTTAGCTGCTCTCATTGGAATGTGACAACATTTTTACTGTTCATGGCAGTTGTTTATCGTTTGCATATCAGTCGCCTCTACATACTTTTGAATATCAGTAGGCAGTCTGTATGGTTCCCAAGTACAATGGATGAAGATGAAATTATAATAATGTATTACATTTTAAAAATCCAGAAGATGAAGCAATCAACAAAAATAAAGTTTTGGGTTTATCCTATGTTAAAGAAAAGAATTTCAATAACATTCATTTTACCGTGGCTACAATAGATAGTCGCATTAACGACACATGATGAGATGGAGGGGCTCGTGGCTAAGTAACAGCCGCACAGATCGATCGATCAAGGTTAAGCTGTGCTTGCCGCGGTCGGTCTGTGGATGGGTGACCATCATTTCATACCGAGACCCTTCCGTGCCTCGGACAGCACGTTAAGCCGTCGGTCCCGGTTGTCAAATTAAGGTCTATGACAGCTGTTACGGGTAATCAGAGGCCTGAAAGTCTGACAACCAGTCATACCACGAGATATCGTGTTACCCAGTGACTGGGTTGTGGAGGTCAGACAGGCAGTCGCTCCATGTAAAATGCTGGTATTAAGCTGCATCCGGTTTGACCCCAATGTAATTGGGAAAAGGCTATCTGCCTAGCCTTTACCTTTATAATAACGACACATGATGTGCGTTTTTTGTCATTATACAACTGTCGTGACAGCCGTTCTCATTGAATTGACAATCCGTCGTCACTGCAAAAAAGTCGTGGACGACCGTTATAAACAACACGATAATCTGTCAGTGGGAACAAGGCCTTATTGTCACCATTTTAAGTTTAACTGCGTATCTGAGAGTTCTTGTGGAAAGGTAAATGTGGTTGTGAGCAAGATTTGGACATGCGCCTCCTGTGTAAATACCTCACGTGCTCTCTATTTACAACTTAAAACATTTTAAAGGTTTACCTGTATTCATTTTGAGCTTTAATATAGAAAATCTGCAAAAATATCAGAGACTAGTCAAATGCGACCCTAAAAATAATATGCCAACTAACGCATACCTTATAATTAAATAGGTTTGTACACCAACCCGAGTCCCCTAGCTATGGCCATGGAGTAAGGCTTACTATAATTCTATTACTAAACCTCGTTACTCACTTTAACTGCTTTTTGCCTTTGAAAATAAGCTCACTGTTTATTACCAAGGGGCGCTGATTACTACAGCATCAGTAAAATGTGTATGTGCAACAGTAGGTAAATACAGTCAGTGTCCGATAGATCTGAGCTTTCAAAGTAATCAAAATGATGTGTGAACATAAATTCAATTGTATGTTAGCAGACATATATAAAAGGTCCTAATTTATTATGTAATTTCTTTTGCAAGGATTAATATAAAGTCAAATAAACAGCTAAGAATTAAACGGTAATAATAAATGATTTGTAATTAACATAGTAGTAGCAAGACGAAAATTGCTCCTTGAAAGGCAAACATAAAAAAATATATGTAAAAATTTGAATTATGGCTTAAATGAATACTTAACACTTAGAAATTGACCCCTTAAAAGGAAATTACCTAAATAATTAGGACCTTACATAGGTAGTGTTCAAATTGTTGTAAGGATTCAGAATGGTCAAAACATCAATTGCTGTTAAATAAGTATAGATAAAACTTAGATAAGCAGTCTAAACGCATAGCGACCTGGAAAGTTATAAATTTTTGTGGAAAGAAATATAAGATCATGAGCAGGATTCGAACCTTCAACTGCCGGATAAATACTCCGGGTGCTATGAATGCTACCCCGAATTCTTCCACATTTTAATACGTCTTTTGGTAATGTCATTGTCATCTATCCGGGCCCGTTACAGATGCAATTACCTTAACAAATACAGATAAATCTTAAAAAAGTATTAACGCATCCACAGCGAACTCTAAAGTTATCATTTTAGTTATGGAAAGAAAAATACGGTCATTAGCAGGATTCAAACTTGCGATCTGACCGCTTAGCCATCTCGAACTCTGCTCACAATCTGTAAAGGGACTGACGGCCGCTCAGTATAGTTATCCGGCGCGCACAGACTTATTTCCTTTAAAATCCCTCGGTTTGTAATTTTACCGCGCAATAATTTAAAAATGTACGTGACAAGAGATCATAGCCATAATGAAGCGGTGATTTCATTCGACTAATAGTTATGATGGAACAGTTCGAAATATTAAAACCAAATTTAATTTCTCCTGCTCCATTCGAAAACTCCCTCAATATCGTGCTGAAAGCGTATACAACAATCATGCATATCTTTAACGACGCGCGGAGAAGTTTTAAATTGTCCGCGATTAACAGACATGTAGCGTCCCTGACAATACCAGGTATGAGGTAGGTCATTTAACATAATGATTAATTGTAGAGGTTCCAAATTACTACCCTGATCTTGTATAGTAAGGCTCTGAACTATATCCACTTACCCAGCATACTCAACATACTGCTGCCCGGTTTCGCATAATTATGTTCTGCAAAGAACTCTAGCAACTTATTATATTAGTTATTTAATGAATGTATTCATGAGCATACTAATGATTTGTGAGTGTTTATGTTCAAACTTACAATAAATTTTTCTTTTATTTTTTTTTAACTTGAGAGTACATCCATTTGTTAGAATTACAAGATATACTCTAGTAGCGGGTAATATTGATATTTTGAAGAATTTATGTTCTTCACATCATATTGAGTACTTTGAAAGCTATCTGACGCATAATAGCAGTCTAGTTTGATGTGCACTCGGATACGGACGTGTTTCCATAGTACGAATATATTAGTTATTCGCGTATTGCAGGGCCATACCTGCTGCACGTCACTATCGTTATAAGTTCCCAGCAACTTAAAGCCAACGAGCTGTTGGGCGTTGGCAATCATACAACATGCTATCGGAACCATGGACGAGGTCACATTTTGCAGATCTGCAAGTCTAACTTCAACAGGAGGAGATAAGCAGAGGCAGGATGCTGCTCATCCAAACGCTCAGAATGGTCGACCAGCAGGTGTATTGGCTATCTCGGTTACCAATCAAATTGATGGTTACTTTTAGTTTATTGCGTTGTAAGTTTTTAATATTTTTGTTCATCATAGATAAGACAAACACGACGCAAAGTACTACAAAGTGATCATCAATTTGGGTGGTAACCGAGATAACCAATATGTATGCAGATAGATCCCGTAGGAGAGATGGAACCGAGAACAGCATACAAGACATCATTACCTTGTTGAAGGTGACCGATGCAGATGCCCGCGTTCGTGGCGAAGGACCTGCATGAGCTGCCCACCGTCACATTCGACCACATTGATGTCACCAGGTTATTGAAGGACACCCTATTCCTGAAAACAAGCCTGGCCGAGGTGCAGTGCAAGTTAGAGGTATCATATAACACCGTAGGCGAACTGCGTGCCGAGGTAGTGTTGTTACGCAATGCTGTTACTGTAACTAGGTCACCTGACGCTTCTAAGGTGAACACACGATGTGGGGCGCAAAATGCTTCAATCAGCAGTTTTGGGTCGGCCGATGTAATGTTGCTACCAACTGTAAAAATCGCCGGTGATGCAATGTGATTCACCACCGACCGTCCCTAGACTCCAGTAGAGGTGACAACATGCATTGGTAGGTACGTCGACCCGGAAACGTGCTTACGCTGCTCCTAAGAAACACGCTGCGTTACAATCCAAGCAGCAAGGAGAGGAACAGTAAAACCACTGTGAACCCATTCACAGGGATCTGCCACAGTGCGACAAGGACTGCTTCATAAAGGTTGAAAAGAAAGCCCACTTGTAGGAATCAATGGTACCGCACTGACTGTACCAAACCATCTGCTGCGACCGGCTGTGCCCGTGACGCCGCTGTACATGTCCCGGCTGTTTTACTCTACAAAGGCCGAGCAGATTATAGAGTAGGTATATTCGGATCAAGACAAAGTTCACATTGAGGTTCGAGAGGTTGGAGTCCCATCACAATGCAAACTTCAGTTCATTTGTGGTGAAAGCACCGACCGAACATCTGTCAACCTTTATGAGCCAAGAATTTTGGCCGAGTGGTGTCGTGTTCCGGCTATTCCGAGGCCGGATACCTGATACCGCGCGACAAACGACGCCGACTCTTCGTGTAAATTTGTGTTTTAATGTTTATGTATAGTATTTTATACTAGTTACTTAAGCTTTATATTGTATTATAGTATAGTATTGGTCTTTTTATATGGGCTTGTAGCCCGAGTCAAATGAATTAACAAAATAAAAAGTAGTCCGTTAGGATGGGATGGTAATACACGACTGGGGAGAGATAACGCACAGGACTGGCTTTACTTGCTCACTAAAGCACACTATTCTTTACACAAAATGTATAACTTTGAAATGAACATATTTTGCCTGCAAAATACAAATACCGATATCATATGTTAGATCAAACCTTTGCATGTAGAAAAATATTTGCGAGAATATCGGAGTAGTAATATACAAATTAACTCTGTTTTTTGTTGAAGAAAATCTTTTGTATTTCGGTTCTTACTAATATGTTAAAACAATTAATGTATAAAAACTATTAAGTTTCACAAATCATCTCATGCTTGGTTTTTGACCAAAATGCAACTCTAAAAACATAAATCACACTTAGTGAAACCTGCAAATATACATAATATATATCCTTCTATAAACATTACAACATTGAACACATTCAGAAATGAGTGATGATGGTGATATATAAATTAAAAACAAACAAAACCTTTTCACATTCTAGTTATCGGCGGTTGAATAATGTAAAATCTAATTAACATCACTGTTACTAGTAAAATAAATAAAAATTATAGCTCACATGTTTTTATATAACACAGATTAGAAAAATAATATTAGTTTAATATAAATAAAAACGTATAAAATATACGCATAGAACATAGTGACAGCTCTCTGATATGGAATAAAAACATGTAAGCTTTGACAAAATAAATAAGGGACAGAAATCTTCCGCTCCACAAACAAAATTGAGTGAATTTTTGTTTTTGACTTATAGTATCCATCATAACAAAATCTCTCCTCTAATGCCCAAAAAATTAAAAGCGTTATAGGCTAGGCTTTAATAAAGTCTTAAAAAATATAAATAGTAATTGATTTTCCAACTGTGATTAAAACAAAAATCATTCTTTAATAAAAACAAATAAAAATCACCACTTTGATTAGGTTATTAAGTTCTTATAAAGTGAAAATGTCATAAAGGTACAGTAATGTAATAAAAACACCTGAAAAAAGACTCTAAACTTAAAACTTCCTGTCTAAATTAAGAGCAAAAAGCAACTCGCAACACCTCTATAGTTCTCGGCTTCCATACTTGAATTAACAACTTATCTATAACTTAGAACCAGCTCAATATGATCATTTATGAGATTAACTTCACTGAAGCACCTAAATTAAGAAACTCAACAAAAATAAGTACATACATTGCACAACTTATAATAATTATGCCATAAAATATATTAGGCCCATACTCTGAAATCATATTAAGCTGGTAAAGAAATATGGACACATAAATTTTTATAAATCACAATATCACATTTCAATTAGTTGATTGTCAAATGTAATTCTCTCATTATTAGCGATAAATCAATGTTTCTGAATTTATTACTTCATTTAATTCCTATGAGGTAAGAACAATAGGGATTTTGTTGCTATTTTACATCACTATTATTATACTTCTAACAATAAATGGAAGTATGTTTTTCTAACCAATAATAAGCTTTACTATTTATTCCCCTCTATGTAGTTATGTATATGTTTTACACCAACAAACAAGGACAATCATTTTATTAACAAATACTTCAAGCTGTAGTTAGTAAGCAACAAACTCTCCGACAGTTACTATTTTAACTTGATTTTATCACTGCAGATTTATAAAAATCAGAAATGAGGTTGAATAATTTATTTTTATCACAATATTTCAGACTTTGCTTATAGTTATAATACGATACATCAAAACGTTTTATACATAAATAAAAATAATGGCTACAGCTAGATGAGGTGTGGGACTTCGTGTTGCGAAAATAATGTTTCATCACAGATAATTATAACAATTAAAGTCTTACAATAATAGATTTCAGTTTCAACAGCCTAATCACGTATGTATGTATATTGACTTATTGAGTACTATAACCAGCGATTTTATAGCACATAAATATCTTGGTAAATATATATCATAATTTCAAGGGGCGACTGGCATCACATCTAGGTATATAAGTATTTCTAATTTTCTACACTATAACAGATATCTGATAAAATTGTTGTTATTGGATCAATTGGCTATTTAAATATAAATATGCTATCTAAGTCAACAAGATTATATGTTTGTCATTACAGTATTGCTTGAAAGGCACAAAATTCTTTAAACCATTATTTAAGTTATGTAGCATAACGGACAATTTTTTTATGGAATTGCCAGCACCAACGTAAATTAATTTAGAATGAAAGATCGAACTTAATATATATTTTTGAATTAACACCATAATGTTAAATTAAAATATATGTTATAGACCGCATCAAAACTAGGTCGCCTTAAACTTACGTGGTGTGATTTTCTGCAGAAAAAAATATATACACGAAATAAATAACACAAACACACAATGCTTACAATGGAAGCTGTTGTATTAAGCGTTCGTAACGGCCGGCAGGATGGAAAGCACTATACAGTACCTTTCTGATCTCAAGCAGACCTCAACGTAGCTACTATTTAAGAAATTTGATTTCACTAAAATTTACTTAAAATAATATCGTTGACTAACTAATCAGTGTAAGTTGTAGCGATGATGATGTGTGATGGTGATATAAAAGAGGTATTTTTATGGCCGTCCATTGCAAACCGTTCCATAAAGGTGGTTAGTCCCAAAATTTGTTGGTTTAACGCCATTCATCACTGCTTATATTACGTTACCATGACTACAAAACAGAGCCATATACTATTTACTAAAAGTGCTTGATTATAGACAAAATTACATTCAGGTCCAGATAAGCATACTCGTGATCCACCTCTTAAAATTACAACCATATTTTAAAACAATAAAGCCAAAAAATAGCAGTTCAAATAAAAAAAATATGCTCTCATTCACATAACATATAACTTTTACAATAAGGTACATACAAACATGCAAAATTAGAAATGAAAAATAAAATCGGCCTTAAATAAAACCTTGATTTACTTTTTACAAGAAATATAAACAAATCACTGGAACAAAACAACTAATTCTAAAATATTTCCTTCAATAAAATGTATGTTGTAACATAAATCATGTTGGATAGCATTGCAAGTTCTGTTTGTTGCAATGCTTTAGGTTGTAAATGTTGCAATATGGCGTTGAGTACAGCGACGAAGGCCGGGAAGGTCTTCTAAAGCAGGATAATGTCGGGCGCGTGGAGGCCAAACTGGTACAGACCATTGAAGTCGTCCAAGTCGTCATCCAGGAACAGTTCGTCATCTATAAATAATTAATTATTTTTTTGAGTATTCTGTGTTGTTACCTTTAGTTAAGTATTCAACACTAACGAATAATAAACTCATTATAACACTATCAGTATTTCTCAGTATCTTTAATTGGTTTACCCCGTAACCACTTCACTGGTGACCCCGACAAGATAAACTGTCAGTACACTAAAACAACTCCCCATTCGTACTGTAGGACGGACGACATGGACGGGGCAAAACATATTTTCAATTCAAGCCAATATCAGGTGGTTCACTAACAATCTCCTGACTGACAAGAGTTGTCTCGAATGAAGGTTCATTTTTATTTTATTTCAGACTAGCTGTGCCCTTGACTTAGTTCGCCTGGGGTTTGGAAAAACTGGCTTTGGCGCGTTCATGATACCTGCTAGATGACAACAGTAATAGCTTTACAAACAATATTTAAATTCACAATTTCTGAACCCTACAAGATATCGAAAAACTCGCGGAATATACACGAAAATCTAAGTTAAAATTTCTGTTTAAGCCGTTTCGGAGCATACTCGAGACAAACTTTCAGATAGAGAGAAAAAATAAATCAAAAACGTTAATTTATGATTAGGCATAAATCACTTTTAAATTTTCCATAAACTTTTGGCACAAAAAACCTTATTGTGGCTTATGTATAAGAGATGGTATTGCGGATTTGTAGAACGTTATATTTACGTGTCACTATCACTATTTGTCATGAATATGACTATCACATACAATTTTTTTTTTAATCCGAGCGCGTTTATACTTACAAACTCTTCCGCTTAATAATATTAATACAAAAATATATGTATATATTAAAAAAACTAAATGAGCGTATTTGACTCATATTGTGTTCAGAGATTTCATTCGTAGTGAAAGAAGCAAGAAAATTCAAGATATCTTGTTGAAAAGTGATTAAATATAGGTGTATTTTTTTTAGTCTGTTGTAGGAGTAATTTTCTCTACATGATCTACACATCCGTGCAAAAAATCGGCCCACCTCCTTCATATCTATTCAAATGCATTTATCTCCAGTCAGTATCTGATCGACACAAGTATAATGTTGTATAAAGTAACAAGTTCAACCCTTAAAAGTCACATAATATCAGAAAAACAATTTTTAATGAAAACATTGTAATTTTGGTAACTTGTCAATACAAGTACCTGAGATACAATTATCTCAGGTACTGATAGTACACGATTTTGATCGTGTGTGACATCATTTTATGTTTAGTTATATTTATGTGTGTTAATTTAATGACGAGAGCTATCGTTGCCTTAATGTAAGTCTTTGTGTCCGTGAATTATCTCAACACCCCTCCCCCCACCAATAGTGGCTAACAACTTTATTCGATATTTAGTCAGCAGCCGGCTCCGCTACTTCAAAAGCGCCGATATCTATAAATTAAATAGTAGTAATCTTCCATTGTTATCCTTGAACGGGCAAAGCGAGCTAAAACACTGCAAAAGACGACTGGTAAATCACATTGACAGTGCCACGAAATCATCGACTAACCGCAGTTAAATTGCAGAGACAGCTTTGGGATGTACGAGGAGTGGCTGAGAGCGATTTAAATCCCGGAGCTATCCCGAAATCCCCGTATTGCACAAAATGGCTGAGATAGAATTCTCTAGGTAAAATAAAAGTCCTATGTTATTAAAATTAAGATTCCATATTGTTTGTCTGTTTGCAATTAAAAAATATTTGCTTGTTAGTGACTTTTTTGTTTAAAAGTAGCTAGAAACGAAATGTGGATAATAAAGGCCATTCAAATGACACTATATTTATGTCGATCATATTACTATAACCGGAGATTTATGCATGCGTTTGAATATTGGTGTAAGTCGGCCGATTTTTTGCACGCATTTATACAGTTGTATAATAATTTTGCCAATAATACCTGGTCCAAAGAAATCATCGAAGTCATCGTGGTCGTAGAGATCTCCGAGGGAGTCGTCGGAACTGTCGTCGAATATACGATCTACGAAGTCGGGCCGGAGATGTGGGTTGCTCCGGTCGTCATGAACGTCCACCGTAAGCAGCTTGTGAGTCGGGTATTCTTGTTGCACCTGCATAAAAATTATAAGGGCTGGCTTTGGAAGGAATTGCTATGTATAAAATTGTAAGCAATGTGTCTGACGGAATCCAGCACGTTTCCAATGTTTCATGTTTTATAACGGTCCATTTATACTGCACGCAGAATGTCACATGTAAGTAGCATGTCCCATCTGTATACAACGTGTAACAGAAGTCTTTATTCATACTTTGAGAGGTCAAGGTTTAGAAGATGGTTCCATAATAATAGTTGTTCGTATACAGTCAAAGTATGAATACAGACTTCCGTTACACGTTGTATATTGCTTTTCAAAACATTTCCTCGTAAAGTGGTTCTTATTGCACCACTTTTAACTGCATAATGCAGTTAATTACAAACGTGTAATAAGCTGCATTATGTATGGCACCTTTACTAATTTTAAACGCGGAAAATAATCTTGATGTTCGAACAGCGGTACCGGCCACAGCTCCAGCGCGCGCACACCACCTCCTGCAGTAGATACTGACCTCCTGCGGCTGCGCGGCGGTGCCGGCCAGGCGCAGTGTGAGTGCGCGCGGGTGTAGCTCCAGCGCGCGCACACCACCTCCTGCAGTAGATACTGACCTCCTGCGGCTGCGCGGCGGTGCCGGCCAGGCGCAGTGTGAGTGCGCGCGGGTGTAGCTCCAGCGCGCGCACACCACCTCCTGCAGTAGATACTGACCTCCTGCGGCTGCGCGGCGGTGCCGGCCAGGCGCAGTGTGAGTGCGCGCGGGTGTAGCTCCAGCGCGCGCACACCACCTCCTGCAGTAGATACTGACCTCCTGCGGCTGCGCGGCGGTGCCGGCCAGGCGCAGTGTGAGTGCGCGCGGATTCAGCTCCAGCGCCCGTACGGCTGCGCACACCACCTCCTCCGACACGCCGTCGCACCCGCACACGTCCAACTCCTGGGAAAAGCGTACACTATCAGTAAGAATAGATTTACATCATCGATCATTAAAGTCAGTAGCAGTGTTTTTCATTGGCCGAGCCTTTCTAGGTGAGTTGTTTTAAATTAAAGTAGTGTAGCAATTCTCAGCAAATAGTATTATTATAGAAGCGTCTATCCACTGATTGTTACAAAATCATGGTGATTTAAGAAAGTTTTTTGTATTAGGCGAATCACTGGCACGTCTTTTATAAGAAGTGTCCGAGCGCGGCGAGCGAGTGCAGCGTGCAGCGTGCAGCGTACCTGCAGCAGCGGACACGCCGCCAGGCAGGCGGCCAGCGAGGCGGCGGACAGCGCGGGGTTGCCGCGCGCCGTGAGCCGGCGCAGGCGCGGCAGGCCGGCGGCGGCGCGCAGCCCCGCGTCGCCCAGCGCGCCCAGGTACGACACGTCCAGGCTGGCCAGCGCGCGGCAGCCGCGGCACAGCGCCGCCAGCCCCTCGTCGCCCACGCCTGAAGAGACACGCGACTTACAACCTGCCTCTTCGGGCGTCTGCGGCTCTGCTGAGTCACACGACACGAGTATCAATACACCGTTATGTGTACGACTGCTGTATGCTCCGGGGAGAAAATATCGTTAGTGACCTATAGTAGCGAAGGCTGCGCTAAGCTAAATCGGGTGATCCTGCGCTTGTACCCACTACGAGTCTACGACCAATCAAAACATTAAAGGCAAAAAAGTTTTAACCATTGCAACAAAGAGTAAAAGCGCTATCACAAACCGATTAAGTATGTTATGTAAGCAACTTAGCGTATCAGTAAATTATAAACTTTAAAAATATATTAAGTAGTAATAGAAGTTCTTTGCCTCTTGGCCAAGTTTTAGTCTTTAAAACAGTAATCTAAATAATCGATTGCAAATTATTGTGATGAAAGTTTGATGCAGAATGTACACTTCGAAAAATATAAACTTTTTTTTGCCTTTATCTTTACTAACAATAACGTGTTTATTACTTTATGTATTCATTTTATTCCAGAAAGTTATTATGTTTGAAAAATAGGAAACACTTTTGTGAATGAATAAACTGTGTTATACCACGAGTCCGGAAAATAGGACACCTACTCAAATGGGTGATAGAACATAATACAATGAAGCCAATAAAAAAATATTTTTTAATCACTACCACAGGGTAGGTAGTGATAAAAGTTTGGGGTTATATTTAAGACCAAGACGAAGCTTTATACAAGTGAAGGAGAAAGTAGGAGTCGAGTCGTATCTAAAGGTCAAAATAAAAGCAGAGGGTAGAGAGCAATGGCGGTTGCTCCACCGACAAGAGTGAGGCTCTTATATTGAAGAAAAAGAAAAGATTTTAATTAACACGTTTTTTTTTTCATTTCGTCTGTCTTTAATTAAAATAAATCACCAAACCATTTAAATTGTGACAAAATAATGATAAGCTTCCCCTTAGCAATGTTTACTAATTGCTAAGGTCATTCACAATCAGCTGTACACTCTATCCTTCTCTAGCACAAAAAAGAATAATTTCTTGTTTCAATCATAAAAGTATGGGTGTGGATCAGGAAGGTACTCGGACAAATAGTGATATTTACTCACAATAAATACGATCTCCGTTTAAGCCGCTTCAGCTTATAGGCATGTGCAAACACACATAACTACACTAAAGCTAGTATGAATTGATTACTTTATTACTAACATAGTAATAAAGTATATAATTCATACTAGCTTTACTGTGCGATTGATCTACTATAAACCATATCCGTCATAGACCAAGTTACCTAATTTTTTAATCTTTTTTAAAATTAATTCTATTAAACTTATTCATGATTAATTAGATTGTGGGCTATCATACATAGGGCAAACAAAGCGTAGCATTGGCACCGAGTTGAAAGAACATACAGCTGACGTCAAGAACGTCAAGACGCTCAACAACATCTGCAGACTGCAGTGTGTGAACATACAATAGATAAACCCAACCATTTTCTTTGATAAACCCCAAATCCTCGCGAAAGAAAAACTATATGTAGGTACCTAGAATGCTCCGCGAGGCTATTGAAATTCAAAAACATCCCAATTTCATTATAGAAGATGGTTGGCAATTACTACCTGTTGGAACTCTGTACTCAAACAAGTCCGAAACTACGTATCATACAAAAAATCAAAATACCGTGAACGATTACTGCGTGCATCGGAAAACTTAATTTGATAATAGGTTAATAATTCCATAACATTTAAAAATGATATCTCTAAATTTAAAACGACTGTGACCTTGTGTGAGTTTGTTTCGGTACACTGAAATCATTTTAAATAAACTGTTAGACGGCCCGCATACGCGTTTATGACCGGGCTGATCGCAATGGTAACAAAGAATCGAGATGCACTGTGACGAAGTTGTCTTAGCGACTGGAGCATTAATCCCAGGGGCACAGGTTCAAATACTGCTTACGACCGTATTTCTCTTTCAATAAATATTTATGTGTATTTATAGAGTAAGCAATAAGATAAATGCAAATAGCATTACAAACTTACGTGCTGACCTCAACGAAGTTCAAATGATTGCCAGAACCGACGAAGTAAACAAATTTATAAAAATTATGGAAACTAATTAGAAGCCCAAATTTTTGTGTCAAGGCGATGCTTTAAAATTAGAAAATTGAATTTCACGTTAGCTATTTTTGATATTCTGAATTTTACAAACTTATATAACAAATCGATAGAGGTAACGAAATTTATTTAAACTGTCTATTGCTATCTATTTCACCAATTTTTTTTCTTTCTTGGATTAAGGGCAATACTTATAAACACCTAAAGATTTTTACTTTAAATCATTTCGGAGAAACATTTCCAGAATTTAATGTGCACAACTTGCGTAGTACATTATGAGAAATACAAATTTTGCAGTGCAGATTCTGCGTCAAACGTAAGCCAATTAACAACATTAATAGTACATTACAAACATTAATACAAAATATGACTGATGATGATAACTCACCTGGGTGGGGGAAGATCCTTCGCGAGTTACAGCTAGAAATGTTCAATGTCTCAAGTTTGGGGCAAGACTGTGCAACGCGTTTCAGGACGGCGTTAGTGATGTAGATATTACGACTTAGGTTCAAGGTTTTCAGTTCAGTAAGATTAGCTATAGCATCACAGAAAGCATCGTTGCATTGCGGAGAGAAGCACATCTCTACAGAGATGTACTCGCTCAACGAAAGCTCTTCTAGCAACGGTAGTTTGCTCAAGATCAAAGGTATAATTTTCCACATTGTATGAGGACATACATCCAATTTAAGAGTTGTCAATCCAGGTAACGTGTCGATAGCAGCGCTAAGTACTGTGCCTTGAAGACTGTAGCAGTTGTAAAACGCGAGAGAGTTAAGCTTTTGGGGATTCGATCCAGTGAGGAACAACCCGGTAACGTGCGTATTATTTGCGACTGTTAAACTCTCTATGCACGATTCACTTTTGACTAGATGAACTAAACTCGAATCTGTCAGCTGGAATATAAAAAAAATACATTTCAGTATCTTGAAATCAGTAATCAAGCTGTATAAAATTACATAATAATAAAATTAGAAAAAAATAAAAGAGGAATACCTTATTGCACGACACAAAAGCCAAACTTTTAAGTTGTTTACATCCATAAATAAGTGGATTCCAGTTTCGTGTGTGCATGCCAACAATCTGAAAAAGAAAAGATATTATAAACAGAAACATAAAATACACATTCAGCTAGATATATATTTTAATAAAACAAATTTTAAAATATATTCTATTCAATTCAGACCCAATACGGGTGACCAAACCGACACGACAAACTTTGCAGTTAATACAATATCGTAAAGAATGCAATTACCTTAATAATTCAAGTTAAATCTTTGAAATGCATTAACGCATGCTTAGCGAACTCTAAAGTTATTTTATTAAATGGAAAAAGAATACGGTCGGAATTAAGTTAGTAAGTTTAGGTTCGAACAGGTTCCTCTTCGTGTTTAGGTTTTTTCCAACCTCACAGACACAAAAATAGGAGTCGACCCAGCCACGGAAAGTCAAATCAGAATACAGTATTTTTTTTTTACTAGAGTGGTGACTGTGGTCCCACAGTAGATATGTCATTCTGCATTACGTCTAAAGGCGGGTAGCTGTTTTGTTAAACGTATCGCAATGGCAATCCAGCTGAACGTCGTTCAGCTATTTTATAAAACAGTACTGTTTTGTAAATCAGCTACCAGTTTTGTAAAACAGCGGATTCTATAATCCATCTGCGACATATACGTAACCCAATACATATATGAAAATTTTATGTATGCATGTAAAAATATTTCAGAATTTATTAAATTATCTGATGTCCATACTGTGAATACTAGAAATAAGCACAACATTGCTGTTCATAGTACTGGTCTCCACAGAATTGGCAACTCGTCCATGTGTCAATGTATACGCTTTTACATTAAATTACCTATCGATATTCAAAATTTAAGAAAGTCATCAAAATGAAACTTTATAGAAAAGGGTACAACTCAGTTTCGGAATATCTGAACTATAAAAATGCATGGGATTGGTGGTGGGATTGATGGCGGTCTCTCCAGTCACGTGCCTATAACTCTAGACGGAGTGCCTTTACCAGTCTGTTCCGACTTCCGGTACCTTGGGTCACTCATCCAAGGTGATGGTGAAATAGACCGAGATATTACGAACCGGATCAACTCAGGGTGGATGAAATGGCGACAGGTAACAGGAACAACGTGTGACCCACGGATGCCACTCAAGTTAAAGGGCAAAATCTACAAATCCGTTATAAGACCTGTCGTCCTGTATGGATCGGAATGCTGTGCCATGAAGAAGACGGATGAAAGAAGACTACATGTAGCGGAGATGAGAATGTTGAGATGGATGTGTGGAGTGACAAGAATGGATAAGGTAAGAAATGAGTATATTAGAGGAAGTTTGAAAATAGCGCCAGTGACAGAAAAGTTAAGAGGAAACCGTTTATCTTGGTACGGACACGTGATGAGGAGGGATGAGACACATGTGGCTAAGAGAGTAATGAATATGAATGTTGATGGATGGAGGGGTAGAGGTAGACCAAAGAAAAGATGGATGGATTGTGTGATCGATGACATGAATGAAAAGGGGGTGAACGATATAGGGACGGCTAACAGGGCAGAATGGAAGAGACAAACATATTGCGCCGACCCCAAATAGCTTGGGACCAGGGCAGGAAGAAGAAGAAGAAAAATGCATGGGATTGGTCCGCTATAAGTAATAGACATGATGACAGATTTTGAAATCTGTTTATATAATGTAGGTACACGTCTCCTTTATCCGAAAAACATATTATTTCAGCAATAAACTAAGTTTCAACGCAAATTATAGCATTATAATTTATCTAAGTTGATTTAACCGCGAAAATGCTGCTGGGTGTCATGGCACCGTTTTGTCGTCATGCCTCAGCATATTTGACATAAGTTGAAGTCATATTGTACAACGATGATTGACATTTGACTGAGGCGTGACGTCATTCGCAGTGATTGACGTTTCAGTTAACATGGCCGTTTGCAGCATTTTATACATTTATTTTATTAAAAATCTTATTAAATTTAATGTTTTTAATAAAATTAGGTAATTTTTTAGAATCCTTTGTGTCTATATTTAACTCTAAAACCATTTATTATTTGGTTCTTTAATACTGTCATCATGCCTATTATATAATAATATAAATTGTGAATGTGCGGAGCATGTGTGTGGAGCATCATGTAGGTAAATTATATCTATTTTCACCTAAATTTGTATCACTCTGGCAGTTTTGAGTGCTGCCGATGTGGTATAAATACGAAATGGCAATAAAAGAAAATGTTTACTTGAAGGCATTTCGGCAATATCCAGTGACAGACACTAATAATTTAATTGTTACACATAATACTAGGTAGGATAATAATAGGCTACCAATAATAATATCACTACTTGAGAAGCGTGAATGTTTTAAGTTTTTCTTTTATAATGTTACCAAAAACAAAATCTAGTGAGTACGAGATTACGTAATTTAAAATGTATATATGTATTTTTTTTTCATTTTCGATATCCTTAAACTTAAATAATTTTTTTCGACCCAAACACGTTATTACGCGACAGCACCTGCGCGGGCATTCGGAAAGCCTAACTTCAGAGAAGCCCACTTATATGAGGCGACCTGTACCCTCCGAGAGGTGGCCTGGGTGTGTTCAGGCAAGCTAAAGATATCACTTATCATACTAACATTCAAAAATCGAACAGATTTAGTGCATCTTGTTCCAAATACAAATGCCAGCAGACTACAAAAAACAGCTATTTTATGTGCAAAACAAACCTGAACCGATTTTTTTTTATGGGCACTTTTGCCTCTTACAATAACATATTGACACTATATGAAATGCTAAAGGACATGGCTAAATAGAAGTATGGGCGACTGCCCTAGCAATGTATAAACAATACACCTATATAGGTATAATGCTTAATAGCTGGATATTAGTATTTCGTATCTAAAAAGTTTCAGGAACTCTTCATATCGTTTCAATCATGAAGATAAATCGTAGAAATTCATACGGTAAATAGGTATGCAAATTTCAATTAAGTACAATAAAACGGTTTTGCTATTAACTTTGCATAGGCGTTCGTGTGTGTTACCGACAAAGCATATAATTCAGATATTTTTACCCGCAAGCGCGGGGGAGAACAGCCTCCGCCAGCCGAGACAAGAGAAGCTCTACTTTGTTACACAATGGCGTTGACGCTGTACTTTCCGTTGTGCTTGAGACGTCAAAACCATAAAGCGAACTCCCAAATTGTTTATTTTTTCATGTAAATGTCATGTCAAGGTTAGTTTTTATCAAAATTCAAATAAGTTCCTTTCAATACATAAATATCTCCCCCATCAGAGAATGGTACCGCGAAGGGCCGGTAGGAACCTGCTTTTTCCTTCGAACCCCGATTAGAGGAGCCCGACTCTAATGCAACTTCGCACACCCATTGTCAGCTGAACATCCGGTAACGTATAGAATACCTAGCCTAAGTATAAACGTAACGGAAACGTATGGATTGTCGTTGATTATATACATAACATATATATAACATAACATAATCCATTGTTTATGTCATTCCCATAAGACATCAATCTTTATGCCAAGGATTTCTATAGAATACCGGATTACACAGATTTCCAATAACATCTATAATAATAATTTCTATTTTTCAAAGAAACATTTCTATTTATCTTATTTTTTCAATGTTTCTTTGAAAAATAGAAATTAATATAGGCATTACATGGCCTCAACATGTATTAAAAATATAATTATATATGATTTATAAAGGATTGGGATGTTGTTCGGCGATTTACAACTGTAAAGTGGTAACGCTGAGTTTAGTAAATCTGTAATGATTACTAGATAAATATCACCAGGCGTCTCCTTAAGACGTATACAAAGAGGATTGAAAATTCAATAGGTTTGAACACGACAAGGTAGCTCAGTTGGTAGAGTGATGACACGGAACGTCAAAGGTCGCGGGTTCAAGCCCCGTTCTTGTCTATTATTTTTTCAATGTTTCTTTGAAAAATAGAAATTAATATAGGCATTACATGGCCTCAACATGTATTAAAAATATAATTATATATGATCTATAATAATATTAAAAAGCTGAAGAGTTTGTTTGTTTAGTTGTACGCGCTAATCTCAGGAACTACTGGTTGGAATTGAAAAAAATATTTTTGTTTTGGGTAGTCCATTTATCGAGGAAGGCTAGAGACGATAACATCACGCTACAACCAATAGGAGTCAATGAAAAAGTTGTAATAAAGAAAAAAAAACATTTAAGTTACGCAACAATCATGTGGCACAGAATTGTTCCTCTTTAAAAGTTCTAAAAAAAGTCCGCGACAGCGCTTTAAAGGTTGACTCACTATAACCTTTTTTATGGATATAAAATTGGTTCTAAAATAATGCATTATTTGCGAAGGTGTTTTTATATATCCTTGGAAGTAAAAATACTTCCATAGGAAATTAATCCGTATATTAATACAATTAAGGAGAATAATCGCGATTGCAAAAAAACTGTTTTAAGAATTTGTCCTTTTTTACTTTCAAGTTGGACGTTAAAATACTTGCATAAGAATTTGATTGGCTCATTTAAATAAGGAGCACAATTGCAATTACAAAAAAAAATACTTTCAAGCCTTGTAAGTACAAATACTTGCATAAGAAATTGATCCGTGCAATCATTTAGATAAGGGCTACTATCGCATTCGCTCATGGATGGGATGAGGTTGGCGTGGAAGAGAATCGATTATGTAATCAAAAAGAGTAATGCAAAAATATATTAGGTAGTTCTTGTCGATTATTATTCAGTCAACATTCTTCAACAAAAAGTAGTTACTTATATTATGTTATTTATGAAATCATTTAATTGATTTTAAAAAGTTTTTAACGTATATTTCGAAGGATTCGGCTATTATTTATTTGGTTTTAATCGAATCAAGTGGAATCGAGAAGAATCGGTGGTCACTTTTAGTTGCGGGACTATTTATGTGCCGTTCCTTTCCAGAATTTGCCAATTTCTAGAAATCATATGAAGCCAATCCAAGAAATGAACATTTTGAGTACATATATTAATAAAATAATAATTAAATACGTGTTTGTTCAGCTTACGCAAATATCTTTAAAAATGGGTTCAACGTTCTAATCTTTCGTAAAAAGGAAGTTCTTATTCTTACGTTTTCCCTGTCAAGCAAAAACACATGAAAAATTATTTTAATTATTTGATTAATTCACGAAAGTTCTAAGTGAATAATAAAGACGTACATATTAAGGGCAGTAGCTTTACCATGTCCTTTAATCGATGAATTTTGAAATGTAATTGTAATTATAATTGTAAATCTAAGAATTTTGATTAAATAGGTCTGAACTTTATTGTTTTAAAAAACACCCATTTATAGCAAATAAATTATTTGTATTTGTGTGTGAGTTAGGAAGCTTGAAGAACTCTGATAAAATATTTATGATAATATAGTTGTTTTCCATAGAAATATATACATTATAACGTGGAACTAGCATGTGACGATCCGAGTGTCTGCAAATGGTCTTATTGAAATAAACGCTTCGAGTTTGGCTACCTTGAGCTCCTCGAGGTTGGGGCAGAACTTGCCGACGGTGTGCGCGGTGCGGTCGTTGAGCGCGGACCAGTGGTGGTCGATGTGCAGCCGCGACAGGGACGCGCCCACGCGCTGCAGGATGCGCCGGAGCACCGCCGTCGTCAGCATCACCGGCACGTGCTGCCACCACGACGTCTTGAAGATGCGGATCCCTGGGGAACAACTCGTATACATACATATACATACAATAAGCTATTTCTATAATACATCTTGCTATTTTAGTTTCGGTCACATATTTTACTCTTTGTCTCCTTCGTTCCATATGTATAAGAAATGCGATCACATCCGCAAAATTTATGATTAGTTTTTTCACATTTCATATTTCCATATTCGTCATAAACCAAACAAGGAGAGATGAGAGTACAACTTAGCTTAATTATGACAAATGGCGTTTATGACAAAGCGTATCGCACACAGCGTATTAGACGAATCGCCAATGTGACTTAATTAAAATCATAATTAATCAGTTCGCTGACGACGAATTGCTTATGTGACGAATAGCGTTTGTCTGATTGTTTTGATTATTAAAAAAGAGATTTTGAAACATATTAATAGCCCAATTCACTTTAAATAATTAAAGCAAATTTTATAAAAAAAAAAACGACTTCTACAATTTATCAAAGGTAATTAAGTAACTAATATAATATAGATCTAAGCTCTTAAATTGGACAAGAAGAAGAATATGTAGTATAATAAAACCGTTTATTTCCGAAAAGGCCAGTAGATATTATAAGATGTCCCGCACTCTAGCTTGTTTTTCTTTTTGTGTATAGTTACGAGCAGCTACTCTTCTTCATTCGTCTAAATCAATTTTATGATTGCATGAAATTCCAAAGATAAAATTAAAAGTAAAATGGCAGTTGCAATCATTATAAGAACAGAACAAGCATTTGAGAATTAGTCTAACTAACAGTGACTTAAAAAGCAGGACGAAATAAATATGATAAGTAAAATTTCCTTGCAATTTTATTTTACATCTCAAATTTTTGAGCTTACTAAAAATGATTAATTTGACGTGCCTAAATTCGTATTTAACATCTCTTATTTCATCCTGTCTTGCTCATAAGTAACTGGATAGCAATGCTCAAAATTTCGTTTAGACATCAGAATTGATGCCAATGACTCAGTTTCTAAATGCTTTTAGACCAGAAGTGGGACACTGAACACCCTTGACTGTTTATTACATTAAGATACTCCTGAGATGTTCCCAGCAGTAGCAGTAGGACATAAATGTAGTTTGCATTGGAGCTCTGCAACTTACATTTATTATTATTCAAATAAAATGTGGTATTACGACAACAATTGTAATTATTAACAAATAGCCTCTGCCAACGTCTGGAATACAGGCAATATTGTATGTATGAATATATAATTTTAAACTAACTTGTAAAAAAGTGTTCTTAGAAGAATGCAGAGACACCATTTTATTGACATTATATGTAAATACTAATAATGATTATCAATGTTATTTACCTTGCAAATATTCACGGACCATATTTTGCCAGGTTTTACTGACTCTTTCTGATCTGATAAGGTCTCTGATAGGCACGTAAGCCAAAATGTGTGTTAAACAATCCCTGTTCAATACATCCAGTATGGTATAACAAGACTCCATCTCTATATCCTTTTCTTCTTGTGCTTCGTCATTTCCCTTTTAACCAAATTGAAATTGTAAGTCACAGAATATACATCATAATATTAATAAATATGCTTTATTGGTAACTGACTTACCATTGGCACTTCTGTTGCACTTGTTGTTGCCTCAGCGATGTCTACATTGTTATCGGAAACCCAATCAAAGTTATTGACTTCTGCAAAAGTAATGACTTATGTGTAAATACACTGAAAACTGCCTCGTTGGTCTAGTAGTCCCAAGCGCGACTGCTGAGCGTGAGGTCTCGGGTTCGACTCCCGGGTCGGGCAAAGTGTTATTGAATTTTTCTGTTAGGAAATTCTCAGTTGTAGCTCGGAGCTTGGAATTGTGCTTGGTTGATGGCAATAGACTCACCAACTATTACATGCGACCTAATAACAGCATTGGTGAAATGTGGGTGTACAATTGTGTATACTTCTGCCTACCCCTTCGGGGAATACAGGCGTGATGCTATGTTATGTTATGAATACTGTGCAAATTCAACCAATTTAATTACATCTCAGAAACTAAAAACTTTTAGCAAAGTCAGCAAATATGATTCCTACCCAGTTCTGGAACTTCATTTTCAGTGGTAGCAGTGTTTCCATCGGGCCGACGCTGACCGCGTGGCTTCCAGCGTCCCCTGCCGTCAGCGTCTTCGGCAGGCTGGTGCCAGCTATCAGCAGGCGATATCCTCAAGTTGCGACCCCTAAGGGTCTTTTCATGTACTGGAGCTTGCAGGGCTCTGTAATTTAAGTTTTCACTTTTGGCTATATTCACGTTATTAAAACAGGAAACCTGATGAAATTGTCTACTTTTCAGAAGTAAATTACAAAATTGCGAAAAATAGCTGAAATTCATTGTGGTTGACAGAAAATTGCTAATATTTTCATAAATTAACATATGTACTTAAGTAACATATACAATTAAAGAAATTTGAAAAACACATTGAGATCAAGATCATGTAACCTTATTTGTAAAACCAAACTCATTATAATAAAACAACTTTTAACCAAATTATTTATATATATTACTGGTTTTTTAGCCTGTAATAAAAGGCTATTGGAATTTGAATTACTGGTTTTAGTTTTTCCTGACATTTCAAACATATAGCAGCATTTGGGGTCGCAGGACGACTAAAGTGGCAATGGATATGTGATAATGGTAAAATTCTAAAGCTTTTGATGGATAGCAGCACTTACTTCTGAAATAAATACCAGAATACTTCAACACATTAGTAGTTTACTCTGAGGGCTGAGAGGAATGTGAATTTCAATTCTTTTGTGGTGTGTGAGTCTACTGAGCATCTTTCAACCTTCACAAACAAACAATTTTAGCCATGAGGTGTACTAGCTATTTCGAGGACAGCAACTCTTCATGTGAAGTAATATTTAAGTTTTTATTTATATTGTTTATAGTATTTTTATGTTTTTATTATCTTATAAAGCTTTTTGAGTAGTGGAAGGAATTATTGCTATTCCTGATGACGCTGCCCTTTTTGCTTTTACTTCTTAGTCTACTTGTATTTTGGTAACATGCATGCATAAACATCATTGGTAAATGTATATTTTAATGGGTAATACAAACAGGTATGCAAAAATACTTTGATTACTGTGAGTTAAAAATTCCAAATATTGCAAATTTGTATAAAAATAAACTTTTAAGAATAGAAGTTATAAGGGGCTATTCAAGTATTACGTAAGCACTACAGGGGGGCGGGGGGTCTTTGCTTTGCTTATTTTTGATAACATGGTGGACGGGGGGATCTGGATGGTGATTACGTCAGCAGTATATTTTTTTACTTTTTTGAATTTTCTACAAAATTTTATCGATTTTGGTTTGAACATATATACTACTTGTCTATGCTTGAAAGCGAAACACATTTTCAACCATTCCCGAAAATAATGGATATGTTTACTTGCTTAGAACCGAGACACCAGACCACATAAAAATGCATGTACCAATGTTTACATAAGCATGGCAAGGGGTAGGTGGGGTTAGTAATAGCAAATAATCTGCTTAAGTAAAACTTGAACGGACCCTAAGTATAAACGGCAAAAAACACAAAGTTAACAATACTGAAAACACAACAAATATGTCTGTGAAAACATTAAACTATGGACAATTTTAAAAGTAATGCTCACACTTCATGACAGAAGTTCACAGAAGTCTGTGCTGGTAAGCCATAATTGTAGAAAAATATTGGTAGTGTTTATAAATATAAATATTGGTAGTGGCAAGAAACTCTATGGTTACTTTTTATCAAATAGATTTATAATAGTAGGTAATGGTCACACTAAGATTTTATCATTTGAAAGACTAATCTTTACAATGTTGTGTAACCATTTTTGTGACAGTTTTAATCAATTTTTTAAATTTAAGGTTTTTAACCTTTTGACTGCCAATGACATCTGTAGTAGAGAAATCTTTTACATAAATAACTTACTTATGTGCATCTGCTGGATTGCTGTAGGTCACAAAGGCATATGTAGGTGTTGGTGTTCTGTTTGGACCTTTGTCTCCCATTCGCAGCCAACAGCTCTTGATAAAGCCATACTGAGCAAACACACCAAACAGTTCCGACCTGGTTGTCTGAAACAAACAATTATGAATGTGTAGAGAATATTTAGAACCAGAAAACACAAGTCCTTTTTTTACTTTCTTGTGGATGTCACATTGAGTCATTATACATAGTTTATGTTTAGCACTTAATTAAGTGGTGAACTACAGAACAAAGGAATTTTATTCTGTAACTTCATCATATGAATACAAATAAATAACATCAAATGGAACCTCACAATTACACAAAGATTCTTTTTATTTTTTTATTAAATCTTACCTTTGGGGGTAAATTTGACACATACAACTTTCTGATAGGTATTCCATCTTCAGTATGTGTGGGCACATATTTCAAGCCATACGGCGTGACTTCGAGGTTCGAATTTATGGCATCTGAAAGATATATTTAAATATTGTAGTGCTGCATACAGTAATAACAGCTGTCACTATGTAACCCCATTATATCATACATGTGCTAAAATATATTTAAGGGCTACCTTTACCATTAAGCAATTCCACGATACATTAAAATACCCAACAAGTAAACTACAGAATTAAAATATTTTAATATATATCACGAAAAAGTTCCACGCATAAAAAATTAACAAACATTCCATGGGCCACCACAGCTGCTGGTATATAAATACAATGATGAAATACTGACCACTGCCCGCAAACATTGTTTTTGTAGATACAAATAAATACATACACAGTTCACGACGAACAACGTGAAGTAAATCCGGATTGAGAAATCTCTCCTCCTCTTCGTAATACATGGTGTTAATCTTACTATTTTGAACAGCAGCTGGAACTTGTATGATAACAACAATTAATAATCGAACATGATATCATCAAAATATAAAGAAACACAGAAAATTTAGAGTAAATACTCAAAATAAAATTGATAATTGCAAACGCAGTCAACATACAACGGCCGTGTTATTTTTTAACATTCGTAGTAAAATGTTGCCATATTATTTTTATTTTATCTATTTAATGGAAAAGAAAAAAATTGTGAAGCATTTATTAGGATTAATTATAAAAATTAAAACAAAATGAAACAATAATGTTAAAGTTTGTGTCATAAAAAATAACTCTAGATATGAAAAAAGTACGGGACTGAAGTTGCGCTTGCTTCGCTCGGGGGGCGGCAGGTGGGCCTGGCAAATCCGTCGTAGATGTTGTGCCGCCGGACTCCTACCGACTAAAAACCACACGGTCCTACTGTAACCTTTACCGAGGTCCTGCAATCACCGCGGCGCTGCTTAGGTACCTACTGTTGTCCATAAAAGTTATGTTAAAATCACGTTACAACTTGCTTTACAATCAATCATCAATACATCAATACTCAATACTTAAGCATTTATCATATACAAATAAATAAAATTGTAGTGTCTGTTTGTAATGTCAAAATAATAGATATTCCTGAGTTATTTACACGATATCTATAGCTAAAAAAGATTTTTTAAATATTTGTCTGTTTGTTTGTTCCGGCTAATCTTTGAAACGGCTGGACCGATTCTGGTAAAATGTTACTGCCCACTTTAAAGTAATACCCCAATCATCCTCTTCGAACCAAACCTGTCCGTGTCTGGATACACGAAACTCCCATGCTCGCTCGCTCATGGATCAATTTCATTTATTTTCTTTCATAATCCCGATATATTGTCGACTATTATAGTGGTTTAGTATTTACGTCAAAACGGTGAACGGTGGTAGCTGACTATATAAGGAATAACGTAGGGTAATCTTATATATAAAAATCTCGTGTCACAATGTTTGTTATCAAACTTCTCCGAAACTTCTCTCTTTTTTGTGTATATTTGGTCTGAGAATTGGTCGTAAGCAATTTTCCTAAGTGATAAAGGTGGTCTTATCCAGGAAATTTATATGGCAGAACAACGTTTGCGGGGCACAACTAGTTATAATACAATTAATACAATATATCACGCATTGACTTTTGAAAAAAATTCGCTACGCGGTGTGTCATATTATTTTTATGCAATATACTAGCGCAGCAAGGCTGAGATCACCAATGATCGAAGACAGGTTAACGTTAAATAGGACCAGTGTATATAATAAAGTTGTAAACAGTACAGGCGATTCTTTCACAGAAGACGTTATAAGCCATATTGCTGAATGTCCTCGAAAATTACTCGTAAAATAGATGCTTAATTAAACAATTTCAATTAAATAAATGTATATTAGAAAGGTATAGGTTTCCTGTGGGTGTTTCCCCTACACATTATAAACACCTAATGTTAAGAATAATAATAATATATTATTCTTCATACTACACCTTCGTACCCTGTGCCTCCCTCTATATGCTGATGGTGACCATCAGGGTGGTTTAAGTGAGGTAAGAATCCCACACTTCCCGGTCTTATCCCCAACGGCCGGGCACCCATTTGAAAGATTTCGTCAGAAAACAAAAAGAAGTGTCTTCGTGTAGTGTGTAAGGCAAAACAAGCGCGGACCCAGCATAAGAATTTTAATTGCCCCGCCGCCCACTTCGGGGGATCCAGCTAAAGAAATTCTGAGTTGTGCCCCTAGGCCCTGAACTTCGTTAATTAAGGGATTTAATCAGGAAATAGGCAAAACCTTTTACACGTAGATCAACCGGCATTCGAGTTGTTTCTTTGTTTCATATTCGTGTCATTTGTTAAGCACTTAAATCGAAATCAATTATTATTTTCTTGCATCAGTTATAACTCCTGAATATAAATATCAAACGATTGTTTTTTAAATACTCATGGTTCACTCATTTTGTTATTTTATAATTTGCACTCACGTTAAACAGGAAAAGGAAAGAATGAAAAGAAAATGAAATACAAAGGTACTGTTTATTTCTTCAAGAACTTGCTTATATTGACTTGCTTATATACCTACGAAGAAATGGTGATTAAAAGCGGAAGATAGACCATGACACCTTCAGTGTAGGAATTAGGACAAAAAAAATATAACACTTTGGTGAAAAGATTATTTAAGGCATCTTTTAAAATAGAGACACTATTTGAATTAATAAATGTTTACGAGTCCAAAATAAATATTTTCTTTCTTTCTTTCTTTCTTTAAATTAGGTATGTTGGGCGGAAGTTAGTGCCGCAATCTCACTGCATGAATAAAGAAACAAGGCGTAGAAATAAAAATCTGTTAAAACGCTTTTGCAGGTAGAAAGAAGGATTATGTAGGATGTTGAAGAGGAGACACAATGCTTCTACAAAAACAGGTTTTACAAGCGCTCAATCCTCGAGGGCATGCAGATGTCAGCATAATCGATGATAGGTTGAATGAGAGATAGGGTAAGGTAAATCTTAGTATTCAGGCCAATACATTCTGGAGGCATTGTAGCGAGTGAAAGGAGTAGTGTACTTTTCGACTGACCTCACTTAACCGCCAAGAGAGGTTTGAACTACTCATGAGCATGAACTAGCACCTAGAATCTAGAATCTTGAAGGAATTAGTACTGGAGTAGGCTTAGCGGACGTAGCCCTCTCGCCACTCGCATATGATTCTCAAATTAACTGCCTCGTTGGTCTAGCGGTCGCAAGCGCGGCTGCTGAGCGAGAGGTACTGGGTTCGATTCTCGGGTCGGGCAAGGTATTATTGGGTTTTTCTGTTAGTTGTGTTCTGTTAGTGTTTTTAAATTATGTGATTCTACTTGTGTAAAAAGAGAAAACCTTAATTTGTCAGTTTTCTGAATTTACAAATGTGATATATGACGTCACATATGACAAGCCCATCGGCGGCTGGGTCGCCATGTTAGTTTCTCGTTCAGAGTACTTTTGACAGTGTGCAAAGATTGTCAATTGGCGATATCATGCTCTCTTCAAAGCATAGAATTAGAATATTTTTGCTACCCCATAGAAGGACATAGAGCTCAAAAAAGTGCAACCGTTTTAAAATTGTCAATGTGTGCGTGCAATAGTGATGTACAACATGGAAATATTGACACATATCGATTATCGATAAACAGTATTTCAGATGTAAAGACTTGGTATAGAAAATGAAAATATTTTCAATCAAATTATGTTAATAAAACTAAAATCACAAGCGTAGGTATTATTTAATGGACTTCATTAATGATTTTACATTATTTTAATAAAAACATTTCATGCGCTCATACTATAATTATATTTCATTGGTAATAGGTACTTTGTTAAGAAAGCAGCTTTTAAAGACCCTGAGCAGTGTATAGAGTATGACTGATTGAGATGATGATTGACTGAATGATTTTTACCTACCTATCCTAATACCATTGCGAAGGTGGTCTCGACTCAGCGCAGCACACGTTTGAGGTGTGCCCTACCTAGACCGCTGAGCGGTGGATACTAAGAGCCAGTATCGGGCGAGATCTATTTCTGCCGGCAATAGTGAGGTCTACGCTGGCAGATTTAGGGAACTGGAGAGAAATGGCTTCCTTTTGTGATACTGCTGTCGTCCAGAAAGAGGCAAGCGGGATTGTGAGATGGCCAATCCCTCTCGGAGAAAAAGGCGTCTAGGAGGCAACCGCCTCGGCGCCTAACAGCCGAAACCCCGCCTGTATGATTTAAGACAGACGGCCCTTTGGGGTCACGGGTGCTTAGAGAGGGGACTCTATTTACCCATCGTGATCCCAGAGAAGACGGTGGCATAGCGGTCACGTGCTATCGTGCACAGCGAGGCTTACGGAAGACCCCTTTACAGTCCTTCCAGGGATGTGTCTTAATAAGCGCTGTATAGCGGGGGTGCTGGAGCTGGTCTATTAAGTGCCTCCCTCCATATGCTGATGGTGACCGCCGAGGTGGTTTTAGTGAGGTAAGAATCCCACAGACCCCGGTCTTATCCATAAAAGCCAGGCACGTTTTTGAAGATTTCTCCCCGAAAAAAAAGGTATATCCTATTATCTTTTCTTATTTCTTCTTTTTCTTTATTATTTTTTCTTCTTAATTTTATTCTTTTCGTTATCAATTAGTCTCATCCATTTTTCCTTTTCCTTAGCATCGACAGGAAACCTTTTAGTATAAAAAAATATATCATAAAAATGTGAAATTCTCTTGAATTTGTAGTAAAAATTAAGTAAACAACATATTTATTACGCTATCACATATAGGCTCAAAGCTCACCGCCTAAAGGTGATAGCGCAGGAATCACCAACTAGTTTCATTCGGGGTCTAATCAAATTCAAATCAAATAGCGAAGAATAATAGTAGCGCAGTTCGTTAGATCATTATTAAACTAAGGTCCGCACAAAGTAGGTTGGCGGTCCGGATTCGAACCGCATTTGGGGACTCCTGTAATAGCGTGATGAAATATATTTATAACGTAACCTGGGCCACTAAGCTACGCTAAACTTCTTATATGTTATAAACGTTCGGACAGACACACCGACAAACAGACAGAAACGTTTCCAAACATTTTGGTTTCATCGTATTAGGTACCCCAATTAAAATTTTGGAAAAATTATTACTGTTTAGAGATAGTTGGTAGGTCTACACTTTAAATAAATTCTGATATCGGAACTTTTTGTTCTAAAATTTCATCGACACAATAGTCGACACTGACAAGTCACTATTTTGTATACATGAAATGAAAATTTATATTAGAACAACGTACTCAATATTGCTTTTATGACCATTGTTTTTTACTATAGAGAAAATTCACTATTTTCTTGATAGGATTTGGTTTTCAAAATAAATTTTCTAAAGACAATTTTTTCCAAAATATGGCCATGAAAATATATGCTGTTTTTGACAATTTACCTGTGAAATGAATCATTTTCTGGATTATTTTTATAAGAAACATCGCAGTCACCAACACAACACGTAGGCATTGCTTATAAATTTTAAAACTGTATAAAATATACAGGATTCACCGACAATACAGCAAATATAAGTTAGCGTGATTTTTGACAGTGACACTGGTGAAAACAACATTTGCCAATAGTGCTGACTGAACCTAAATATGCTTTCTCTTTCTAACATGTGATATTTCCGTAAGAGATTCCATTCCCATAGTAGGCTTTGTTGGTCTTTTTCTATCCTACGTTTATGCTTCAAAGATATCGTGCAACTTATTAATACGATTTTCTTTGCATATTATATATCATCAAACTTTCTTCATATATTACTATTTTTTGATTACTTAGTACAGATCACAAAGAACATTATACTATAAGGCACTGGTATAGACATTGGGGCCCTTGTGGCTCGGGAGTCCCGATCATTAATACTAATACTAGTAGTGAGTAGCTAATATTAGTACTGACTGAACCAAAGAATCGGTTCCAGAGTCGGAGACGTTAAACTTATTTTTCCGTACATTATATCTCGATGATATTTATCTCTCGCAAATGGATGTTAGAATTCGCTATTTTACAAAACTGCTAGATGATTTACAAAACAGTACTGTTTTATAAAACAGCTGAACAACGTTACGCTGGCTTGCCATTGCGATACGTTTAACAAAACTGCTACCCACCTTTAGACGTAATGCAGAATGACATATCTACAGTGGGATATGTTTGTTTATTGTATAGGTATATTAAATGGATAGTCACCACACAAATAAAAAAAAAGATACTGTATTCTGATTTTACTTTCCGTTGCTGGGTCAACTATTTTTGTGTCTGTAAGGTTAGAAAAGACCTAAACACGAAGAGGATGACGGGGGTAAGTGAGCGAGCGTAGCGAGCAAACTACCCCCGTCATCCTCTTCGAACCAAACCTGTCCGTGTAGGGATACACGAAACTCCCATGCTCGCTTCGCTCGCTCATGGATCAATTTCATATTCATATCATATTTACCATGATTTCGATGTCGCACCTCTTCTCACACACTACAATACCTAATATTCATGAGCTGAGCCCTCGGCGATGTCGCTAGTCAAACTGGTCAACAGTTTCGCCGCGGGCTCAGCTCATGAATAAGAGCTCCGTTCGAGTTCGAAACTAGTCGGGCAATCCCGAAGAATGCGCGTGAGTAATAACCGTAACTATAATTAATATGAATGTGTCACACGAAAGTTACATTTATTAAGAGCGTTCGTAATGACAATACAATGCGTTAGGTGTCAAAATGGCGTTCAACTAGTTTTTATAAACACATACGAAAGGGTTTCGTATAATAGTGGCGAGAGGGATCCTTTCGGCTTAGCCACGTACAGAATTATACGTTGTAACAATAAAAATCTATTGTGTCTGCTAATGAGCGAGGCTACAGCTACTGAATCTTAATTTAGTCGATATGTCGCAGATGGATTGTAGAATCATTTGTTTTACAAAACTGCTAGCTGATTTACAAAACAGTACTGTTATGAAAAACTGCTGAACGACGTTTAGCGGTTTTACATAATTACAGAACTATAACACGCAGAATTGTAATAACGTTTTGCGTTTATCAATGCAGTGGGTCAACGATCAGAGAATATGTAAAACAGTGTGAAATGAACTGTCAGATTGTTGATTATAGTTCGAAATTTTGTCGCGTATGGCTCTGTATGTCCTAACAATAATAACCTAACTTTATTTTACTTGTCAATAGCAAAAAAAGATGAAAATTTTGAATGACGTAAATACTAAACCACTATAATACTCGACAATAGATCGGGATTATGAAAGAAAATAAATATGGAAGAAGAATTCGCGGTGGTGAGCAGAGGTCGAGATGGCTTAGTGGTCAGAGCGCCTGGAGTATTCATCCGGGAGGCGCAGGTTCGAATCCTGTTGGCGACTGTATTCTCTTTTTCCATTTAATATAATAACTTTAAAATAAACGAAATTGATCCATGAGCGAGCGAAGCGAGCATGGGAGTTTCGTGTATCCCTACACGGACAGGTTTGGTTCGAAGAGGATGACGGGGGTAGTTCGCTCGCTACGCTCGCTCACTGACCCCCGTCATCCTCTTCGTGTATAGGTCTTTTCTAACCTTACAGACACAAAAATAGTTGACCCAGCAACGGAAAGTAAAATCAGAATACAGTATCTTTTTTTTTATTTGTGTGGTGACTATCCATTTAATATACCTATACAATAAACAAACATATCCCACTGTAGATATGTCATTCTGCATTAAGTCTAAAGGTGGGTAGCAGTTTTGTTAAACGTATCGCAATGGCAAGCCAGCGTAACGTTGTTCAGCTGTTTTATAAAACAGTACTGTTTTGTAAATCATCTAGCAGTTTTGTAAAATAGCGAATTCTAACATCCATTTGCGAGAGATAAATATCATCGAGATATAATGTACGGAAAAATAAGTTTAACGTCTCCGACTCTGGAACCGATTCTTTGGTTCAGTCAGTACTAATATTAGCTACTCACTACTAGTATTAGTATTAATGATCGGGACTCCCGAGCCACAAGGGCCCCAATGTCTATACCAGTGCCTTATAGTGTAATGTTCTTTGTGATCTGTACTAAGTAATCAAAAAATAGTAATATATGAAGAAAGTTTGATGATATATAATATGCAAAGAAAATCGTATTAATAAGTTGCACGATATCTTTGAAGAGAGCATGATATCGCCAATTGACAATCTTTGCACACTGTCAAAAGTACTCTGAACTTAAAGTTATAAATTTTTATGGAAAAAGAATACGGTCGTGAGCAGGATTCGAAGCTGCGCCTTCTGGATAAATACTCCTTTGTTAAAAATTATAACTTTAAGTTCGCTCAGCATTCGTTAATGCTTTTCAAAGATTTAACTGTGGAAGTATTTCGAAGATTTATAAAAAAATATATATATAATATTTATAACTTTTATATTTATAAAATTATATTTATATCTTTGTGAGCATTGCATCGACATCCTCACCGAGCGGACCTCAGCCACGACTGCGGCGGCTCGCGCGCAGAACACGCGTTATATTTACGTTCATGCCATCTCGCTTGCGCAGCCACTCGTCCCGCTCGCACACTGATGTTCGCGGTCGCTAGGCTCTGATTGGCTATTGTAATTGGTTCTCTCGCTAAACCACCCAAGAGTGGGTCACATAATTTTATCAATATAATTAGGCTAAGTTTGCAAATAAAATCATCATTCGTCTTACACTTGACTACTGGTTTTATTCTCAAGAACCCAAGACGCTACATTTGGTGACCCCTGCAAAGAAAACCGCAACCATGGGAAACGAGACAGATGCCAAGCTTGAAGCTACTACCAGTACGCCTGCGGACCTCGCTGCTATCTCCGTCCAGTCGCGACTACTTCCCTTTTGGCGCGAATATCCTCGAATGTGGTTCATCCAATTTGAAGCTATTGTGGACCCACAGAAAACTAGCGACGATAACAAATACCGCTATGTTCTAGGCCAGTTGCAACCTACAGATTTGCAACACCTAACGGACATTCTAATCAAGCCACCAGAAACCGGAAAATATGCAGCCATCAAACAACGCCTAATCTCCGTGTATGAACAATCCGAGGTCAAGAATTTCAAGAATCTCATCAGCGGTCTAGAACTTGGAAACCAGAGACCATCTCAACTCCTACGACGTATGCGTGAACTTGGCGGCAGCATGATAACTGAAGAAGGAATCAAAATTGAATGGATGAACCAACTCCCGACACAAGTGCGAGTTGTGCTGTCAGTCAATACTGACTCATCGCTCGATATGCTCGCGGCCATGGCTGACAAGATGATAGAATATTCGGAATCCAGTACCATCGCAGCAGTTTCCACATCACAACCAGAGACTACGGCAATCAATCAGCAAGTCATGTCGGCACAGATTCAAGTTTTATCGAAGCAACTTGAAAAACTTACCCTCGAAATAGATGAAATCCGTAGCCGAGGAAGACAACGATATCGCCGTCCTTATCATTCACGCTCAAGATCGAAGTCCGCGAAATATTCGAACGATGCCAATCGACTCTGCGTGTATCACTACAGATTCGGTGATAAAGCAAGACGCTGCATGTCACCATGTGCGAGACGAAACCAGCAAGAGAAAACAGCGGGAAACTAGAAAAAACACCGACCGTGGCGGACGTCGGTGTTACAACGGCAAGCCATCGCCTGTGTGTCTATGATCGCAACACGTCACATTGTTTCCTCGTAGACACCGGAGCCGATATCTCCGTTTTGGCCGCCACTTCAATACATAAAAAGAAATTTACACCCAGCGCCTACAAACTATACGCGGCAAACAGTTCACCAATTAAGACTTATGGAGAAAAATATTTACAAATGGATTTCGGTCTCAGAAGACGCTTTCAATGGAAATTCGTAGTCGCTGACGTGAAGACTTCAATCCTGGATGCAGACTTCCTCCAACACTATAAATTGCTTGTCGACTTGCATCACAAGAAGCTCATCGACAAAGTTACCGATCTAACGGTGAACGCCGTCGAAGTCGCAACAACACAGGGAACTGTTTATGTGCTCGGTAACAATCAAACCTATCAAGATATCCTCAAGCAGTACCCAGATCTCCTACGTCCAATGTCACTGAAGACGCCAGCCAAGCATGACGTCGTACACAACATAGAAACGACGGGACCACCTCTCTCTGCACGGGCCCGTCCCTTGCCCCCTGATAAATATAAAGCGGCTAAGGAAGAGTTCGAGCGCATGATGGAGAAGGGAATCTGCCAGCCTTCCAAGAGCCCATGGGCTAGCCCACTCCATGTGGTGAAGAAAAAAGACGGCAGTCTACGTGTCTGCGGTGACTACAGACGTCTTAATTCTGTAACACTACCAGACAAATACCCGATTCCACGTATACAAGATTTCACATATCAACTGCATGGTAAGAAGATCTTCTCAAAACTGGATATGAAAATGGCCTACTACAAGATACCCATCAGTAAAGAAGACGCTAAGAAGACTGCAATTATTACGCCTTTCGGGCTGTTCGAATTTAACTGCATGACCTTTGGACTACGAAACGCTAGTCAGACGTTCCAGCGATTTATGCATGAAGTACTGCGCGGCATTGAGGGCTGCTATTCTTTTGTTGATGATATCCTGCTTTACTCGGAACACGAAGCAAGTCATAAGATTCTCCTACACGAAGTTCTCGAGCGCCTGAATAAATATGGTGTTACACTCAACGTCGAAAAATGTGAATTTGCAAAGGCGAAAATCAACTTTCTCGGCTATGAAGTCACAGCAGACGGAATAAAACCTCCAGAAGAACGAATACATACGATTTCAAACTTTCCTAAGCCGAAGAATATAATGGAGCTGCGCCGCTTCCTTGGGATGCTGAATTTCTACCGTGATTGCTTACCACGACAAGCCGATATGCAGAACGAACTCAACAAATATCTGCATAATACGAAAAAGAATGACAAAACGCCGATCATATGGACACCGGCAGCTGAACAAGCATTTCATAAATGCCGCCAAAGCATTGTTGAATCAACGATTCTAACGCATCCTATCGCCGGTGCTCCTCTCTGCATCATGACCGACGCTTCAGACCATAGTATCGGCGCGGTTCTACAACAGCGAGGTAAAGAAGTTTGGAAACCTCTAGCTTTTTTCTCCAAAGCTATGAGCACCACACAACGTCGATACAGCGTGTACGATCGCGAGCTACTAGCGATCTACATGGCTGTTAAACATTTTCGTCGACTCATCGAAGGCTGTGACGTCACGGTCTACACAGACCACAAGCCATTATCCTACGCACTCTCAAGATCTCCAAATAGCAGCGACACACCGAAACGAGAACGGCAGCTACATTTTATCAGCCAATTCTGCACCAACATCGTGTACATAAAAGGAGAAGACAATTCAGTTGCGGACGCACTATCCCGTATAGAAGAAATAGACTGCCCATCAAACATCGATTACGACAAGTTAGCACGGGACCAACAAGAAGACGCCGAGTTGAAACAACTAAAGTTACAATCAAATTTGAAGTTCGTTGACGTCACTCTGCCTGGCACGCAACGACCAATCACGTGCGAATATTCAACCTCAACGCTCCGTCCATACCTACCGCCGGCACATCGGTATGCAGCATTCAAAGCGCAGCACGATTTATGCCATTCCGGTATAAAAGCGACAAGGAAGCAGATAACAGTAAAATTCTTCTGGCCATCCATGAATAAAGACGTATCAACCTGGGCCAAGAACTGCATCAGCTGTCAACGAGCAAAAATTCATCGCCATGTCGTCACGCCGCTAGGAAGATTTCCACCGTCTAAACGTTTCGAACACGTACATATCGATATAGTCGGCCCGCTCCGGCTATCATATGACTATCGGTATTGTGTAACCATCATGGACAGATTCACAAAATGGCCGGAAGCTGTACCAGTACGTGAAATAACAGCTGAAATTATCGCCAAGGCGCTGTATGAAAACTGGATTGCAAGATTTGGCTGCCCACTACGCATATCAACTGATCAAGGCAGGCAGTTTGAGTCATCTCTGTTCAACGCGCTTATGAAAAGGTTCGGCATTACAAGAATACGGACGACTGCTTACCACCCACAGTCAAACGGGCAAATTGAGCGTTGGCATCGAACGCTAAAAGCCGCACTAATGGCTCGAGGCGCATCCACTAACTGGAGCGACGAGCTACCTACCGTACTGTTGGGACTCCGAACAGCGCTGCGTGAAGATAACAACTTAAGTCCAGCACTGATGACATACGGATCTACAGTACGAGTGCCATCAGACTTTTTCGTACCGACTCCTTCAACAAATATGAACGACGAAGATTTCGTACGCCGACTCAGTCAGACAATGTCATCACTGGTATCCAACAGAACGCGAGGCTAGGACGTCAACTCACCCTTTTGTCTACAAGGACCTGGCTACCTGCACACACGTCTTCGTGAGGAACGATACCGTACGGGCGCCGCTAACGCCACCGTACGATGGACCGTATCCGGTGGTGCAGAGATACGACAAATCGTTCAAAATTCAACTGCCGCAACGAGTTACAGTGGTATCGTTGGATAGACTCAAGCCCGCATACATCTGTACTGAAATGCAAGATCACACAGTAACCAGTTCGTCGAGCATAGCAAGTGCACCGAGCATCAGTCCGTCGAACGCAGATAGCCCCACGCAGACTCCACACCAACCGTATATCACGCGAACCGGCAGAGTCTGCAAGCCAAATGTACGCTTCGCTAAGGGGGGAGTACTGTGAGCATTGCATCGACATCCTCACCGAGCGGACCTCAGCCACGACTGCGGCGGCGGCGGCTCGCGCGCAGAACACGCGTTATATTTACGTTCATGCCATCTCGCTTGCGCAGCCACTCGTCCCGCTCGCACACTGATGTTCGCGGTCGCTAGGCTCTGATTGGCTAATTGGTTCTCTCGCTAAACCACCCAAGAGTGGGTCACATAATTTTATCAATATAATTAGGCTAAGTTTGCAAATAAAATCATCATTCGTCTTACACTTGACTACTGGTTTTATTCTCAAGAACCCAAGACGCTACAACTTTATTTATATGATTATATTATGTAACGTTTTACCTGGGGTTTTACTTTTTTTTTGTAATATTTTATATATTTTTCAACAAAATCAAAATTTCACGTTTACTGTGAATGCGCTTAGGTAAACTTGTCATATTGTAACTGTTCATGTCTGAAGCTAGGTTTCCAAAAAAAAATGCACTGTTAGCGGTCTCTGACCGAGCAAAACAGATATATTAAAAAAATGCAAAGAGAGGGTGACACCATGCTGTTACGTTCTCCAGATTAGACGTACAATTTCAGACATGCACAGTTATAACAAGTGTATTTAGCTTGTAAATTTTAAATTTTCATGATATTTTTTGTATGGTATTAAAAACCAAATAAAAATACGTATAAACAGAATAAAAATCATTAAATTTATCTATAATATTATATTTTTTCTTACCATAACACTACTACCTCCTTATATACTTTAACTTTATATGTACGGATGTATTGTATTATAGTCCAGTAGCTTTAACAAAGCGTAAAATTAATAACAAGATTAAAAATATCGTGAATAGTAAGTAATCAGTTATTAACTATAGCTTTATTTCCAAAAACAAGTGTTTGTAATATATACTAATTATTATGATTATAAGTTAAGTTTTCATTCATTCAACTTATTAAAAATGATATCGATATCGACATTTATTTTCTACCATACTGTATTCTCTAAGGGACTCCGATCGGCACTACCTTTCATTTCCTTAGCTAGTTCATTCATAATTACATAAATTAACTGGTCTCGTAAGGAGTGTCAGATTCTCAATATATATAGTCGTCTATGTGTCAGATGTAGCGAGGCAACGCCGCCATGTTTGTAGTCTCGATACCGCTGCTATCCATATTAAGGCGCCAAATTCAAATTTCTTGATTTGAAAATCATAGATTATTCATAAACCTTGACTATTAGCCACGTTATTTTACTCTCATGTGAAAGGAAATACCATCTTTTTGCAAATTCGAAGTATTGGAAATTTTAGGTCAACCGAAAACAGCGCTATTAGGCATTTATTGGGAGAATCGTTCGTAATGACAATATAATGTGTTATGTGACAAAATGGCGTTCAACTAGTTTTTATAAACACATATGATGGGGTTTCCTATAATAGTAGCGAGAGGGGTATGCCCGCTATAACTACTCCTGTACTGATTCCTTCAAACAAGCCAATCAGAGATCAGAGGAACTGTCACGTTCGATAATTGACCCGTAGACAATTCCATAGACTCAAGGCAAGGATTTGTTGTATGAAGATTACCAGCCGTGGGTTAGGGCAAGTACATAGATATAGATCAATGATACAAACACGGCGAATTTCGCTTACCTAACACGGCAATTCAAAATTATGTGATTGCAACACTACTCTGTCTGTGGACCAGTTTCGTAAGATACACTGATACATATATCATAGACGACTATGACATATATTACAAAGAGTATATAATCACTACGTATATTACTAATCTGTTGACCAGTTTAGAATACTGAATACGCTTGTGGGCAATTATATATTATTTGATCATTAGACATAAAATTTTACGTAAACAGAAATATACTACTTAGATCCGAAGAGTTGGAAAATACAAATAGAAAAAAGCTTAAGAAATCTTTATTGAGATATAAGACATGCAAGATGTCAGGAAGAGAGCAAAAAGCACTGACGCTAATAAGCCCGAAAAAGACAATATAAAAGATACAGGAAATAATGTAGATAATAAAGAACAGTGAGTGTTCAGATTTACTATCATTTACCATGTGAATTAAATAGACAAAACTTTGTGTGTAGTTAAATACAATACATTAAATTATATCTATTATGTTTTCAGGACATGTAAGAGAAATATACCACTAAGAGTCATTTCACGCATCGTTGTTATATTTTCTCTCCTAATTGTTGTCTACTTTTCATCTAAAAATGACAATTTCAAAACATTTGCTAAACAAACTGAATTATTGCCAGGGAAAGGCTTAGTTGTTGAATGTTCTCGAGCATACAAAGATGAAGTAGACAAATATGACGGTTGCTTCCCTAAGGAATGTAAAAGATTTGTCACTGATAAAGTGATATCAGTAAGAGAAGCAGATGAATTGTTGAATATAGCAAAGAAAGGACTGAAGTTAGGCGGCTCATCTGGTGGTGCGTCCATTTTAGACTTACACAGTGGTGCACTGTCCATGGGACAACATTTTGTTAATATTTATAGACGTGAAGATTCTAAAGATGTATTTGATGACAGTGATTTCAATACCTATAGAGTAAGGATAATATTTTTATGTAATAATAATTATAGAAAACAGTTATAATAGTTTAGTAGAGTAGTTAAAGCTTTCGGCTCGGCCATCTACAGAATTATATGTTGTAACAATAAAAATCTATTGTGTCTGCTAATGAGTGAGGCAACAGCTTAAAGTGCTTTGATTTGCAGGTGGTTAAAGAAAAAATTAAATATGCTGTGGCTCATCACTTTGGTGTTAATCCAAATAAAATATATTTGACACATCCCACATTTTTCTCAGAGATCACTTCCAAGAAAGCGGTCACTGTACATGATGAGTACTGGCATCCTCATGTTGATAAGGTATGTAGAAATTTTCATCACTTTAGAGAACCTTATTTACTATGTTTCTTTTCTCTACTAAATGCCCCTTCTCCTCCTTCATATCTATTCTACCAATTTCAACCCTTATGGTCTTCACACCCTTCTCATAGTTCTGACATCATTAATTCATCCTTTCAAGTCATTAATTAAATCATAATAATTTAAGGAATGACATACCTCATTTTCAATTGAAAGCAAGAGCTTAAAAAAATACCAGACAGCATTGCGTACAACATGTCAAGAGCATGCCTAGTCATCCAATTTCGCTTGTTATACACAAGCTAAATGCATACTTACACTTAAAACTTATCCACTTGGCCAGTATGCTGCATGTGTGTGCTTGCTTATGACAAGACAAGGCCCAGTTCAGAGAAAGTATTATTTAGTTTTTCTGTTAAGAAATTCTCAGTAGCAGCCTGGAGTCAGGAAGTTGGTGTTTGTGCTTCGGAGAGCACGTAAATCTGTCGGTCTTTCGCGTAATCTCTCTCCGGTCGTGTGGGATTGGCGTCCAATCGGATTATGAGTCTCGAGAAATTGATGACATGTAATATTTTTCTAAATAAAGGTTTTTGAGTTTTTTTAAGGGTTTTATTAATTACTTCTATTCAAAAAATAATTATCATTCAAAGAGGATCTAAGATCGTAGCTATTTCTGCAAGATCGTTTTTATATTTGAAGGCTAATCATTTAATATAGTAATCATTGCTTTTGCAGAATTCTGTAGCAATATATATATATATTTTTTAATTTCTGCACCATGGCAATCTGTCCTTGAACAATAATCCACTGGGTTGATCAACTTCGAGTCTGTTTGTGTTTAATTAATATAATGTAAGAGCTTCCATTCGTTAAGGATACCTCATCTCATCATCTCTCTATGTGAATGTGCCGCTGAGGCTGGGGATGTCATGTCTCTTCAGTCTCATGTACTGTTGTCCTCCTATTCCACTCAGTGCTAGTGCTAGCTCATTTGTGTGTTGTGCAAGTCTTTTCTGATATCTTAGGCTATGTTGACTTAATTCTTGCTTTACTCTCCGCAGGTTGAGGTTTAGGGACATGTATCTGTTGCTTATACTTTAGGGTATATTGAATATATTTCGTAGTGCTTTGCTCTGAAATCTTTCTAAGATGTCGATGTTGCTATTACTTGCTGTGCCCCATAATTGATTTTGAATGCCACAGGTCCAGATTGGCTAGATGATGGCTTTATAAATAATCATTTTGCTCTCGTTGCTTAGGTGGGAGTGGCATTCTGTTAGCCAATATATACTGCGGAGTTTACTGTCAAGTTGGTTACGCTTGGTCCAGATGTGCTTCTGCCAACTTAATCTCCGATCCAACTACAGACCCAAGTATTTTGCGTGTTCTTCTTGTGATGTCTTCGTTGTATAATTTTACTGGCGGGCAAGTTTCTTTTCTGAGTGTGAAAGTTATGTGAGTGAACTTGGTTTGCTTTTATTCTCCATTGTTTGACAGGACAGCAGTGTCATCGGCGTAGGTCGCGGTTATTGTATCCCCATTAGTTGGAAGGTCCGCGGTGTAAATCAGGTATAGAACCGGTCCCAGTACACTGCCCTGAAGGTCACCTGAGCGTATCTGATATAAGGCAGAATATTCACTATTACATTTAACTTGAAAGCTTCTTCGGTTAAGGTAGGATAGGAGTAAGTGGTAATATGAATGTGGAAGTGACTTTTTTAGTTTGTAAGCCAGCCCATCCTTCCAGACCTTGTCAAAAGCTTGACTTATGTCCAGAAAGGCAGCAGAGCACTACAATCGATTTTCTAAGCATCTTGTTCAATTGTACCATGTTCTTCTCGGAATTTTGGTGTCTGGGGATTATGTTTTTTAGGTGCTCTTTCATTCATTCAAAGTATTTGTTCCATTAATTTACCAATTACAGGTTAATACGCGTGACCGAACCGACACGACTAACTTTGCAGTTAATACAATGTAAAGAATGCAATTACCTTAACAATTCAAGATAAATCTTTGAAACGCATGCTTACTTTTTATCCGGGAGGCGCAGGTTCGAATCCTGTTCGCGACCGTATTCTTTTTCCATTTAATACAATAACTTTAGAGTTCCAAGTTAATACTCGGAGGTTGCGACGAATCATTTTTTGGAAAGACTGCTGACTAGCTGAACAATGCTATTTAGCATTTTATCCATCATCTTTTCTATTACTGCCATCATTGTTTGCTGGACGTTTCCAATTATAGTTTCTAGTAGCTGGGCAATGTTGTGGTTGTCTGTGGAGCTTTCCGACTGTTTGCTGGTTTAGTTTGTGTCTTATTTACTTCTGCATATGTCTTATTTATGTTATTCTCTCTTGTAGTGTTGTGAGTGTTAATATTTTCGACTTTGTCAGCCGAGTCTGAGACCTGTTGGTTTTCTTTGGCCTTAGGTGTAATTTTTAATATTTTTTCTTTGTATTGTTTGTATGTTTTACAACCTTTGTAGCTGGCAGGGTGTTTGTCCAGGCAGTTAGCACAAGCGGCATCTGTATCTGGTCTTTTTTTGCAGGTCGTGGTAGGATGTTCTTTCCCGCACTTAACGCATCTAAAGGGCCTGTAGCATTGATTTCTGGTATGTCCAAATCTCTGGCACCATTTGCATTGCAAAATTTCCTTCCTCTTTTTTTTTGTATGGAGCTTCAAATGTGACTTTCAAGTTAGTTATATGCTTCACACTAAATATAAGGTCCTAATTTATTAGGTAATTTCCTTTTAAGGGGTTGATGTATAAGTCATAAGTATTCAAATGCACAAGAAAATAAATTGCCAAAGCACACTTTAAATTATTAATAATAAAAAATTATAATGTTCGGGGATTGCTCTTTACTGAATGATGTCCCCGAGCCGCGCGGAGGTGAATTACCGCGACAAGCGTACCTACTTATGCTCTACGTAGGTACTTGCATTAATGTTATGGTTATAACAATAACTTGCCGTGTTTAAGTTTGAATCATAAACACATAAGTACAACATACCTAGCATCACGTGTATTCCCCGAAGGGGTAGGCAGAGGTGTGCACATTTGTGCACCCACATTTCACCGATGCTGTTATTAAGTCCCATAAGCCTATTGCCATCTACCGCGCACAATTCCAAACTCCAAGAATGTTCTAATAGAAAAACCAAATAACACTGCCCGACCTGGGAATCGAACCCGAGACCTCAGCAGTTGCGCTTGGGACCACTAGACCAACGAGGCTGTATAAGTACAACGATTTTAATAAATTTATTACCTACTTACCAATAAATTAAATTAAGTATTCACAAAAATTTGTAAATAACCCGGTCAGAGGGTCGTCTTCCCATGTCCTTGAGATCACATCACTTACGTATTTACTTGAATGTACCTCAATACGAGACACATAATTACACAAACTCAGTAATAACAACGCTGTTTGGTTGAAGACTTTAATGGGAATTACTTAGGTATTTTACAACTGTTACGAGATTATTATTTAGTTATCACAAGATTGTTGCAACATACTGATTGTTCACGATATTCATCACAGAAGTATTCTCCAAATAGCGCAATTATTAGATTTTTGAACTTACGAATTTTTATCGATTGTACAAAAGCACCGCCATTGAATCATCAAACGCCAGGGTGTACAATCTTCGAACAAATGAGTAGGAAACTGGACAATTATAAATCGACAAAATAAAGTAGCTCATTTAAACATCCATTGTCGTATGGCAATCATTCTGTTGCAATTTGGTAGGGTTATATTAATATTTTTTACCTTCGTAAAACAATAGATGGCGCTTAATGCTATTTTGCAACAGATATGTAAGGAAGACTTATTTGTAAAAGTGAACTTGAATTTATTAAATATCGGGAGTATGCTGGTCGGAACTGGCTTCGCAGTCCCAGTTACTCATTAATAAAATGCATATCCGAATGACAAGACATTTATGATGACATATTAAAAACAAATATAACATTAAATAATTTAACTCAATTTATAAAAGTAATAATATTTGTACATATTAGTTTCGACTTCCTGCATTGCCATATCCATAAAGAAAACTTGATAGATTTAAGATTACTTTGTCATCCCGATTTTTTATTCACCATTATGGAAAAAATAATAATAAAATATTATGCGGGAAGACGGATAAGGACAGCAATAAATTAAAGGCAATAAAAATATGTAATTAAGTGATTAAAGAGAAATCTTTGAAAACCATTAATTTTATTTCATTATATTCTTCCACATTATTCATAACATGTATGAGCAATAAAAAATATTGGAATCGGTTGAATCACGTATTTTATACCTTTGTTGGTTGGACCCTAAGTAGATACCTAAACAAATGTATATGCATGTCGGGGTCCTATCGTTTACAGCAATAGCAAAAGAGCGGACTGTATAAATAAAGAGATCGTACTACGTGACCGCCGCGGAAAATCGTCGTAGAGAAGTATTGCGCGCCAAAATGGGGAAAAGAGCGGCAGCGGCCGCGTCACTTCCCGCCCCCACGCACCCTTCAGGCTGCGCGGTTGTCAGCGCGGCCGTCATCGGTTCCTCGTACCGCGCGCCCTCGCGCTGCCCAGCGCCGTGGCATTAGTAGTGCATTCGTAATACTATAGATGGCGTTTGTGTGCCCTGTTTCCTAAATTGAACGAGAGAGAGGTATATATTTCCTATATTATAAAGTACTCGTTTGATGACTCAATGGCGGTGCTTTTGTACAATCGATAAAAATTCGTAAGTTCAAAAATCTAATAATTGCGCTATTTGGAGAATACTTCTGTGATGATTATGGGGCTCTGGTAAGTCACCACGAGCTAGGTGGAAAACAACAAATACGCCGCAACAGATCTAGGTACCTACATATCTTGTGAATCTAAATGTTAATCTCTAAACAGTTGTAAAATACCTAAGTAATTCCGTTTTAAAGTGTCCAACCAAACAGTGTTGTTTATACTGATTTCGTGTAAATAAGTGTATCGTAAAGCAGTAACTTCAAGTGAATACGTAAGGGACATGAGTTATTTACAGATGATTGTCAATGCTTATTCTAATTTATTGGTAAGTACCTATTCAATTAATTTTAAGTCATTGTAGGTACTTAAGTGTGGTTCAAACTTTTAAACACGCCAAGTTTTTGTAATCACCTTTACATTAATGCAAACCTATACCTACGTAGTACCTACATACTATCAATTTAACATAATTATTGACCATAGCGTAAGTACAATAATTTGTCAGTTCAAAGCCTGGTTATGTGTGATGAAAATTTCGAATCACAGATATTTTCGTGTAAAATTATCTTGCCGCGTTAATTCACCTCCGCGCGGCTCGGGGACATCATTCAGTAAAGAGCAATCACCGAACATTATAATTTTTTATTATTTTTAATGTAAAGTGTGCTTTGGCAATTTATATTGAATACTTATGACTTACACATCAACCCCTTAAAAGGAAATTACCTAATAAATTAGGACCTTATATATCCTTGTTATCATGTTTTGGCTCTAAATCTACATAAAAACATTGATAGAGGATCTTTTGAAGTTCGGTGTCCCATTTCAGTTAGTTCCTTTGCAATCTGCCTGGTGTCTTCTGAAAAATGGAGACCACGTAGTATGACTCTGTAAGCTCTTTCGCTTTTTAGTTGATACGTGTAATGTGATATATTACTGGAATGAAATTTTCTCTAATGCACTTGTAGGTTTGTATGTTATTGGGCATTATTTTGATTACATGACCTGATCTAAGAGTAGTCATGGTATATAATGAAGTTTCAACGAACTTATTCAACGCATCTTTCAGTGATATTACATTTAATGCTCCTGTCACAAAGATAGGTTCTGGCTTAGGTACGTACCCTTTTTTGTTTTGTTTAGGTCTAGCATTTGCTCGTCTTCTAGTATTTCAAAACTATTTTGTGCTGGTATTGTTATCTCCGACTTATTTTTCTTCTTCTTAATGGTGTCACTGTGTATTGGGCTTTCTTTTCTTTCGTATCTCCTGAAAGGAGTTCTGTCTTTTTGCCAGTTGTCGTTCTCATTATTTTTGTGTTCGATTATATTAGTTGGTTTATCTGTTACAATAGTTTTATCTCCTTCAGTTGTCTTGCTGATATTTTGTTCGTCGCACATTGTTGAAGGAATTTATGGTGTGGACATAGTTCTTTGTCTTGAGAACATACTTTTATGTAAAGTTTGCTTTATCATGTTTAGGTTAGGTTTTGTTTTTGTTTGTATTTCATTCATCATTTTAGTCCTACGAGTGAGGTCGATAACTAAAGTCGCCTGAAGGGTGACGCCTATTCCCTCAGGAAGGCTCCATACAACAACGTTTGCCAGGTCCGTCGAGGTTGGCGCTAGTGACTTGGCCATCCGCAAGCCATTCATCCTATCGGCGCGTGTCCCACCTTAGGATTAGAGACTTTTTATAGAGGGTTACTACCTCTTGGCCCAGGAGATTAAGCCAAGGCCCCCGATTCTGTGGTACCTATCTTCAGAGTTGCGGGTTGTGTTAGGGCATTTCCTACCTACACTGTGACCGGCTTGTTAGGCCATTGGTCGTTAGGATCGGTTTAATTGACCGTCGCCCGATACTCGACGTTGACCTTTTGAGGCTGGTTAGGTCTCCTCTCAGCCAACCCTCCTTCTTTCTCAAACGGGCTTGGGACCGTCTATGGCGGAGTTCTATAGCATATTAACGTCGTAAATTTTTCAAAGTATCTGATAGTGATATTCTTTGAAGTATTTATATTGTTGCAAAAAAGCGATACACCCGTGCGTTCATGAGCGCATCTGACCGCAGAGTGCAAGCTTGAGCCTCGTGCGGCCGCTACTTTAGCTAGAAAATGTATAAAGAAATTTTTGTTCGTTCTTTATTTTATAACAATTAAATCTTTAGTTTGAAAATAAATATTGTAGATAAATGTTAGAGGACTAAAGTTTGAACCACAATTTGTCTTTATATACACCTTACAATTTAAAATTTTCGTCGTATTTAGCAATTCTTGCGACTGTACAACCGTGTTTATGTGAAAGTATCGTATGGGACCATTTTATAGTTAAATGTATTTTTATGAGATTATACGTATTTTATGGGGCTATATTGGGCTAAATCTAGAGATTAACATGTTGTCCATAATTGATACGTTCCTGAAAAGCGTAAATTTTTGTGAATATGTTCATAAATAGTTTTTGTGTTCGATCAAAAAATACATACCCATACTACAAAAAACATATTAAGTCAATTCGCCGTATGCTATAGCAATACAGTTGCGGCCTCGCTACTGTTTTGTAGTAAAGGATGAATTTTGTAATTGGCGCCTGAAGCCCGCTTTTGCAGTCAAAATGCTAATGAAAACAATTTCTTTCAGGAGACATACAAATCATTCCACTACACGACTTTATTGTATCTTGGTGATTACAACGTTGACTTCAAAGGTGGAAGATTTGTATTTGTTGATGAGAAGTTCAACAGAACTGTAGAACCACGGAAGGCCCGTCTAAGTATGTTCACTAGTGGCCGTGAAAACTATCACTATGTTGAAAAAGTAACATCGGGCACCAGATATGCTATGACAATTTCATTCACGTGTGATTATCAGTATGCTATTGAAGACCCTAGAACAAAACAGATATAAAGTAACATTCCAGTCTTATTATTATGCTGTTTCTTTTAAAGTAGACCTTTTGCCCACCTAAGCGATTAGTGCCACGATTTATTCTCTTCTAATTTAGACTTGGATAAGAGAACTTAAAAAATAAAGTTTTTTTTTTGCTTGTATACCTGAATACTAATAACTTTGAAAGCTATATCTCAGGACCTTACTCGACAGTGACGCCAACTGGTGAGCACAAAAACGGTAGTCCTGGTTTTAGTTCAAATTTCTCACTTGGCGTTGGTGTCCATTTAGATAGCGAAATGGTTGCGTTTAATGAAATTTTAAACTAATAGATGCGTTACCCGCGCTCAAAAATGTCAGTACACAAGTAAGGCAATTGCCCGACTTGCACTCAGTCATATCCGAACCAGTGTCGCGGTTACGTGTCACGATCACCTGCAATTCTCAATGAAATATGAGGAGAAAACGCCTTGCCGTGATAATAGTGTCCAAATTCCACTTTATTATTAGAATAGTCACTTCATTTTTTTCCCTAATCGTTATCTTATTATTTGTTCCTTTATTTAAAATGTGTTCGTTTATAAAATTGAAATACCTACTTATTTAGTGAAATATTTACACGTGGAAGCTCGTTTTTAGCTAATGTACATAAATATCAAAACCTATACATATTTCATTATTAGTCTATAAGCTTTCTATAAAACTAAATAAATAATAAAATATATTTATTCTGAAATATTAAGATATCATTTTTATGAATAAAAACTTCGTAATGTTTGCTTTGTCGGGAATATTCCTCTGACGTAGCTGGCGTCACACGCGCTCGCGCCAGTGACCGTCCAACAGTTATGTGCCGAACTAAACGATGTATGTTTATCTCTTTCTGACAAACCGGTATGCTGAACGGTTCTTTCCTTTTCTGCGTGGATGCGCAGCGCGCTGTATGATTGTATATGTATATATGTATGCAGCTATATGAAAGTTGCAGATTGCAAGATTTTTAATGCACTAAGGTATGACGCCTCTATATATAAACTATCATTATCATTGGTTTCGTTACCGTGATTTAGTTATAAGAGCAGAGACTGATGTTAAAGGTTCTTAGTTCTAAAGAGATGTATGGGTTGCTGTGTTTTATGTGATCGGATGGATCTGGATTGCCCAATAATGCGGTACTGGACCAGGCTGTAAATTGAGCACGCCGGATTCAAACCTAAATTTAGACCAAGATAATTTGCATGTTTTTTACTCAATCAATCGAAATCCGTTGAACGGATTTGGATAAAATTTCATGTTGGGAAAGTTACTTTTTACGCGGGCAGAAGCTAGTACATAATAATACAGTCGTGAATTGTTAAATTTTTAAACTTCTCGTAGAAACGAAACATTAATCTCTGATGGAGGTTACATGCTAAGTTCATCATCGGTGACATTGATCATGATCTGCCTTGAACTTAGAGAACCGGACGGGAGACGGCTTCTGACTAAATATCTAATAAATTTGCTCGCCACTTTTGATGGGGGGTGAAGGACAAGAAGCACAATAGAATTTTCACTAAAGCAACGATAGCTCTCGTCGTTACATTAACAGTATTAACACACATAAAAAAACTAAATACAAACTTAAAATTGAGTCACACGATTAAAGTGTGTATCATCAATGTAACCATACAGGTAAAAGGTATTTAAAGGTTTGATTGGGAATCATATGCCAGTGGCGAGAGTACTAATAGCTTCAAAGCCTCGAAGGAGTCAGTACTACACCGGCACAGGACCGCGGCACAGCTAGTGTGACGAAGTGTAGACTTTGGACGCAGAGTTTCCATTAAGTTGTTTTAATTTAGTTGGGCGCAGTAAATAAAATCAAATATATAACAAACGAAGTTTTATATTCCTCGTCAGATTACAACAACCATCTTGGCGGGCAAAATTCGAAAAACCATCATAGAAAATTTCCATAGATATTATTATATAAACATACCGACACAGATAAAATATAATAAGCTTAAATAACAAAATAGGTTGTAGTTCGCAGTCGCCGCTTGTCAGTGATGTGGTAGTGAAGCTGAAGGCAATCAATTCTAACACTAGTTAGAAACACAGGACACTCGTTAGAAATAAACCTGCGTAGCACACCCACAAACAGTGACATTTGACATTTCGGAGACCTCACACTACACCAGCGCCTCTAGCAGCGAATTGTAAAACTATCATCCCACGGGAACGCATTACCAGGATTATAGTGCGCTCTATGGGTAAGGTAGTGCCATTTATTGTTAAAGTTCAGAACTAAAGTTTTGTTAAAATAACATTAATGTTGAACTATTATCCCAAGGGAACACATTACCGGGATAGGAAGTGTCCTTTGTGTTAATCCAGGAAATGTTGTATTTATTTGCCAATTTTCATCCAAATCTGTTCAACGGTTTACGCGCGTCATTGAGTAACATACATCTAAACATCTTCACAAACTTCCACATTTTTAATATTAGTAGGATTTACGAAGGGTATTGAGTTTCTCGCCAGCTCTTCCAAAACTAGGACTTATGAGTCCCAGTTTTGGAATCAACCAATTAGAATCATTTGACAATTGTTATGTTGTGCTTGCTTCTAAGGTCAAAAAATAAAATACATTCGTATAATAAAATGCGAATTAAGTTAAATTAGCGTCACTAGAAAAATGCCAGAAAAAATTTCCTTTTACGAAGTCTGGCATCACTAAAAATGTCAACGTACTTCTCTCCTCTTCTATAAATCATAGAAATTTAACTAATATCTTAGCATCTTTAATACACTCAGTCCACAATAAATAAAATGTGAACTGGTGACGTCAATTCAGGTGTCGTCAGGTCAAATGAAGGTTTAGGGAAGTTATTTTTGCTACCTATTCTGAAATCTCTTGCCTTTATGAGTGAAATTAACAAAATATAGCATAATCAAAAATCTCCAAATGGTTTCTCCGCTAACACGTCTTACGAAAAATCAGGCATGCCCAATTACTTTAATGTCTGAAATCGGGATAATTTACGTTTGTAGTTGGCAACTCTACTGACAAACTTCAGAAAATTGTGATTCCGTCGGTACCTACTGTGGTTTGTGGCTTACTTCGTCGTACCGGTTGAAATCAAAACAAAACATACTCGCTTTAGTGACGTTGACGTATTTTTATCTAAAAACAAAATATAAAACATGTCACTTAATTCATAGTTTTTTGAAAAAGCTAAATTTCAGTGTAACTGGACCGTTCCAAGCATATTAGGTACACAAAATTTTTGTTTGGTGTGTTGCACTAAGGTATGTTAAAATTCTGATGCGCAAATTATTATCTAGGTAAAAATTAGGTACATTTCGGTGAAAACCGTTTTGTTTGCATAACATAAAAATGTGTACGACTTTGATGTGCTACACTGATGATATTTTGTTATTAAATAGATTATTTAAATGGACGGGTGTACTGTGGACCACAGCGATTCAGACTCTGGAGAGAGTTGGATCCTTTTGGATCACAGTCCTGCATATGGAGAAGATGCTCCAGAGCTGGCAAAAATTAATTTAACATCGGAACAGTAAGTAACACAAGGTCCAACCATTTGATAGCCTTGACCTATATGGTCAGCAAATTTCTTTCTCCTCAAGATATTTGCAATTGCTTAGTAGACAGGTAACAAATTACACAAATATTGTATTTGTTTAATTGTCAGTTATACTGATATTTATTGAAAGATTTTTGTTAAGTGTTCACATCTGAACAAAATGTTTAACAAGGTATGATTTCATTACAGGGTAACAACTGAGTCACATATTGAAAAAGATGAAGACACTGATGGTATATCTGTTATCAGTGACAGTGAACCTGAATCAGCAACTCCTTGTGAAGTTAACTATGAGAATATAGAAGATAGCCGTCCAACAGAACTATTGAATCCCCAATTTATTTCGGTAAATCCTCTCCCTCCCAATAGTGATAATCACCATGAATCTGTAAGGGTTGAGGATGACTTTCTATTAGAAAATACTGGAAAACACAAAACCTATGTTCACAGACGAAATAAGAGGCTCAGTACAGTACTCAACATTATAATGTTGGGTAGTGTCATTACAGCTGCAGGTGTAGCTATTGGCCATATGTGGGGCGCTAGAAATGAGTGCTCAGTGCACACCACACCTTCAATTAACAAAATATTGTCAAACTTATACAAACTACAAGAAGAAAACGCTTTTCTTCGAAACAAATTAAAAGAACTCACATTAGTGAGCAGTATACAAACGCAACAAAGAAAAATCAATGCAGAAAAAATACCATTTAAACAACAGAGGTGCAAAAAGATATATGAAGAGCCACTTGACAGTAAAAATACAGAAAGAATCACCAAGTGTATAGATAATGAAAATTTTGAACAAGTTATTAATAGCAAGGTAATACAACCAGAGTATGAAAAAGAGTTTTTAAATGATATTGAGAAATTAAAGAATATTTATCAACAAAACAAAAGCTGGCTTGATGATGAAGTTGCAAAAAGAATGAAGAATGAGGAACAATCTTTAAAGAAAATGGTTAACCATATGAAAACACCTTTAACTAGTATAATTGAAGAACAAAAAGTATTACAAGATGATAATATGAAAGAACAGGCAGATCATAATAGTAATTTGAATAAATTGAAATCAGTAGCTGAAGCAGAACCACATGTTCAATTAAATTTCAATCCCATTAATAAAAATGCTGTAAATGAATTACCAGCTATTAAGAAAATAACTTATGCAGATTCTCTGAAATCTATTCACAAAATCCAAAAGAGAGATACAAATTTCAATTCTGGTACTGAAAAGGAAAACAGGAATCATATTAATAAAAGAAAAATTAAAAAAGACAATGATGCAACATATGACATTTTAAGTGAAGAGGAACTAAAGAAAGATGATAGATATGCTGGACCAAACATAAAACAGGACAAGAAAAAACGTGACAGACAAAAATTACACAAGAAACAGAAGAGGAGAAATAAGTATGAACAATGGGAAATGAAGGGTGGTTACTTGAAAGACTATGATGAATTTTCTATAACATCATCACAAGAAAATGAGTACATGTTAAAAAAACCTGATAGAAATATATTGAGTCGAGATTTTGAAAAGAAAAACTATATTAATCAGTTTTCAGACACTAATGACACTCAAAATAACAGTTCTAGAAATAATGGTGAGAAGATTAAAGAAAAACAAGTTTCTAAGGGTGATAAAGCCGGTGGAAAGAATATAAGAAATGAAGAATTTAACTGGTATGACAAGAGAGCCATCCTCAGAACAGAAGCTAGAAAGAAACTTGAACATGAACTATTTGGGGAGACAAGCCCTAATAATGCTGGATGGTACTTTAGACGTATGCAGAGACGAGAGCAGTGTCGTGCTAAGGGAGACAATAGCACTTACAAGAAGCTTTCTAGAAGGAATATGAACTTCAAAATGAAACATTAAATAGTTAATAATTTGATATCTATAATTAATGTTGTGCAAACATCTAGGAAATTTTAACAGTTATCATTAGCTATTTAGAATAGCAAGTGTGCCCCTTTGCACCTCTATATGGTTACGGGTGTCAGTCCCGAAACTGTATCTCCATGACTTATCATGTTTCAATTATTGCTGGCATATGATCAAATATGTCTGCATAGAAGAAAAAAAAACTAGTATATTGAATTTTTGATCACATAGCACTGATAACTAGGCTATTTGTAGGCTACTTTCACACAAACAGTATTTTTGTTGCAATCCTAATAAAAGCTTTATTTGGTGCTTGAAACCAAACTTTGAGACTTCTGTCAATTTATTATTTTATATACACTATATCAAAGGTTATACTGACTATAGAACTCTTCTTTATATCATATCTACTTACATATATTGTAGGATATTTTATTATGAAACATGCATTTGCTTAATAATCTGCATTCTGGAATTCAGAAGTTAAATGTTCGTGCATTGTTTACATAAGTACATATTTTAATTACACTCACCCTTATGGATTTTGCATCCCGTGATAATATATAGCAGTACTTTAAAAATTAGCAGGTATTCAATAAATAAATAAAAAATGAATTGTTTGTCTTTATTTCAGTGATCATGTACATATAACAATAAGGACATCTAATTATATTATTATTTTTTCGAAGAGAACATTCTTGATTTCTCAGTCTTTACAAACTAGTTACATAATACAATCATCTTTAGATAAATGTGTTCTATCATTAAGAGTGACGCGTACATTACTCTTCGTTATGATGGGCCAAATATATCAAAATGTCTAATCACCGATTGCTCCACTAAAAACCAAGTTTATAGCCGCATTTACATCACCTGAAACAAAATGATGAAATTTGTTTACAAGACATGGTTACTGGTGATGACGATGTGGAGAGTAATACGGGAAATTAAGTTAATAGTGGTACTAGATATAAACTCTACTAAAAATAAACTATCTCTGGGTTAATCATTTTTATTTAGGAATTTGTTAAGATTTTCTTGAATATTTTAAGAAATTCCCCAAATCTGTACAATATGACATAACAGGTTTATGACGGTATATCTAGGTTCCTCAATTCATTAATGTCTTTACTGAGGAATCTGCAAAACATGAATTTATCTGGAGAAATGCATGAATAAGACTAACATATTTTACTTAGAACTAACTTAACTCTGTGAATTAGTTAAAAAGAAATAATGACAGTAAGTTAATTGTTAAAAAGTAAATGAAAGTCGAATTTTACTAAAACGTCCAATAGTAGGGGTATGCTAAATTTTCAGTTACTAAAGCGTCATGGGGATCTATTGGATTATGAAGATTAGTTACTTAAACGAAAAAAAGTCTGTCAAGTTTTCCATTTTAGTAGGGGTCCCCCAAATTTTTACACTCCCGAGCGAGTAAAATTTTTCAAAAATGTAAAAAAACAGTCACATGGCAATATTCGAGCGCATCAGACATTCCTAGTGTATACGCGCTTTGTCCAAAACTCAAAACTAGTGAACTCTAAAAAGTGTCCTATTTAAATAACAGAAGATTTGGACGTGCCCAAAAGTCATCTGATTTTTGAAAATAATAAAAAAAAATAACCTTGAGGTAATAGGGGTAACTTAGTTAACAATTCAAACTTTCTTGGTTCGTGCCCAACTCTCGATCTACCAATCAAAGCCATTTGCTCTGGAACGAGATCGTGATTCTAACAATATTACAATAGCTTTCATCTATACAGCTTATTGATTCGAAAGATTCACGTTTTAATACTAAAATTTACAATAATAAAAACTTATAGCTAATGATCTATGACTAACTATTATTTACATTTAATTGTTCATGATTGATCTATATACATGTGAATAGACTGTTGTATTTGCTAATCACTATTTATCAGTAGTTGTGCGTGGGCGTCCTGCGCATATTTATTGCTTGAACTGTTGGAAGCGATTGTGTTTTGTTTGGTACAATAGCATATGCAGTAATAGTACATTATGATACAAGTGCCCTAAGTTGGTCATTACAGTCGAAGTCGAATTGCGAACCGAGCCTTTAGGCGAGGGTAGCAATGACCGAGACTTTATTGGCCATAAGGGTACGCGGCTCATACGACATTTTTCAACAGACTTGTGAGAATAAAATACATAATATTACATTTTGCAACGCCGAATCTACGGTCTATTCGCGCGCAGGTCGAAGGGGGCTCACTAACGAAGTTCCAAATAGCCTAAATTATAATAATATTTATTTTTATTGATAACCCAAAATTAATGCTAATTCAGCTACAGAAACAAAATTTTTATATAATTGAAACATCATATGTTATCTGACACTGTATCAAATTTCAAAAATTGAATATTCCAACGCAGGGTTAGTAGACACCAAATTTCTTTGCTTTAAATATTTATAAATTTCATCAAATAGTTTTTATGTCTAAAACAGGCAGATCCGAGAGTATAAAAAATATTCACGAGATATTTATGAGAATGTAACAAACTTATTTTGTTAAAATGGCATGTGGATTTCTTTTTCGTGCGCCGGGTCTATGATTTATGCGCGCGCAAGTAGGGGCAGAGGCTTGACGAAGTCGTTTGAATTTTAGTTTGACATCTAAGCATATTTTATATTAAATTAAAATAAATTAAATATTCTTCCATTTATAACATAAATTAATGTTAATTTGTTGACAAAAATAACTAATATAAGAATCGAAATATTTATTTGTCATATTTTAAATTAGCACGTCGTTATAGATCAACATCACCGTCGTCATTATTATGATGATAGTGATGTTGAACTATAACGACGAATAAAAAATTGGGTAAATTATGAGTACTCTGCGACAAATGTAAAAAACGGAGCAAAATTATTGTAAACATGCTTTTAGCTTCAAATATATGACTTTCTGTCCAAAAAAGTAACAAAATCATAGCAACCCTACAAAATATTCTGCATTTTTTTTTTTTTTATCTATTTTCTCTTAGCCAAGTCTCGAGCAAAGCAGGCACGGCCGTACCATCCTTTTCTCGAAGCCATTCGCGGCAGGTTAACCCCCCCCCCCTCCCCATATCTTCGCTGTGGACAAAGCTATCAGTTTGAACTTTCGGTAACCAAAAATAACTAGCTAAACTTCCAAATGACATGATATTTTAACTTATAGTTTACGAGTTATCGTCGATCAAAGTTACATAATTTTGTCACTCACTGACTGACCGACCATCAAAAATCTAAGACACTTCTAGCAACCTAGAACTTTGAAATTTGGCATCAAGATAGATTATTAGGCACATACAAAGGAAAAATAATAAAAACACTAATAAATAGTTAATTATAGAAAAACAATTTTATATTTGCGGTTATTCAGAAACATGGTGTATGAATTTCGACTGCATTGTTAACTTTATTTGTTTGTTGACGTACAATTATTTTTTTATTATTGATTTTTGATTGAAAATAAATTTAATACATAGAGTTAATAATTCATAATTAATTAAATTAATCTAAAAAACTTAATTAAAATATCAATGTAATGCAATAAAAACTGTGCTCGCCCGATATGGCGTTGTACCTGGTTTCCAAATCGCACTGTGGTTTCGTTACAGGGCGTGGTATAAATAGAACTCAAAAAAATATGTAGGTATGTGTTTTTAAATTTGATTCAGTTTATTGAAAATTTTGTCTGTAATAAATTATTTAAAAAACAATGGATGTAAAGAAATATGTAATGAATGCGTAAGTGCATATATTTGCGGGCGGACGGGCGGTGCACAGGTAATGCATGACTACCCTCAATTTTGTGGAAGTAGCTAGATATTGTATTTATTCATAACAGTTTTAATTCACGTTTAAGAAATTCATGGCCTGTTGCTTTGTTTTTACTATTTTTTACTAATTTTCCTCTAAGTCTTATTTCGCAGGTATTTAAATAATGAGCCCTCGATCCAGATGCACATATATTTTGGTGGATGGGTGAAAAAACATTGAACACTCTATGTATATACTATGACGCCGATAGCGACTTTGCTTCCTGCCCCAGCCGATTATCTAACCTAAATATTAAGATCTAAATAATAATTATGTGGTGCGGGACGCACTAAAAATGGCTAATTTGACGTTTAGTCTACCCTCATGTATCTGCCCCTTCGGGTGAGCATCACAGAGTACATTATACATACGGAAAATGTTGAGCACTTCGTAAACGCGTACGTTCCCGGTTCCTTTTTGTATATGATACTAGCTGACCCGGCAAACGTTGTTTTGCCATATAAATAAAAAATGTAGGGGTGGACTACCCCTAACATTTAGGGGGATGAAAAATAGATGTTGGCCGATTCTCATAGATACCGGATAAGCACAAAAAATTTCATCAAAATCGGTCAAGCCGTTTCGGAGGAGTATGGCAACGAAAACTGTGACACGAGAATTTTATATATTAGATTATTACTTTTCCTTCTTTTTTCTTTCTCAGCTAGGCTTAAATATTGATTTATGTTAAGAAGTCGGAAGAAAAAGCACTGCCGAACTGCTTTCTCCGCATGCGCTGGCGTAATGGTTAGTGATACGTAAATATAATGTTCTACAAAAATAACGATCATTAGTACATCTAAAAAAAGTCCACAGTACCATAGGCCTATCTATCTGTTATACGTAAGGTATTTTATGGCAAGTTTTGATTGAAAACTAGCTGTGTACCGCGGTTTCATCCGCGTATAGTTATATTTTAATTACCTATTTAGTACTAACCAATAACTAGAAAATAAGTCACAGTTCATCTCTTCTCGGCAATAGGCATGATGACCGTATTAAAGAAGCAAAGAATAAACGGTTTTAGAGGTAAATATAGGCACTAAGGATTCTAAATAAATACCTAGTTTTATTAAAAACATTAAGATTAATAAAATTTTCAATAAAATAAAAGTATAAAATGGTGCAATCGGCCATGTTAACTGAAACGTCAATCATAGCGAATGACGTCACACCTCAGTCAAATGTCAATCATCGCCGTACGGCACGGCGGCTTCAACTTATGTCAAATATATAATATATATAGGCATGACGTCACGGCGCCACGACACCCAGCAGCGTTTTCGAGGTTAAATCAAATTAGATATATTAAAATGCAATCATTTGCGTTGAAACGTAGTTTATTGCTGAAATAATGTGTTTTTCGGATATAGTAGACGTGTACCTACATTTTTGAGATTTCAAAATCTGTCATCATGCCTATTCTCGGTACTAGTTCGAGAACCGAGTTTTATACGTTACACATATCGTTCGCGCGAGTGTTGAATTATTTTCATTTTACATTATCGCATACGCATAGTGTAGGCTATGCGTCTAAATAAGATGCTATAAAGAGCAAAATTACTAGTAAGGCGGCGGCGCGGGGCCAGCGCGGGTTGACTGCACGCTGCGGCCGCGCCGATATGGCACTAGGTACTGCTAGGTACTCGATCAGCTGGTCTGCGTACCTACTGTGTCCAACTCATAGGTTTTTTTTTTTCAAAATATAACATAATGCTAAAGCTATTACAATCAATTTTATTACTGATTCTGAACAAACGAGTTTCATGTTTCGTATATAGTATGCATAACCCTGTAGAGACGGTAAGTGAATTATGTATGTTAGTTTAGGTTAGTAGGAAGTAAGTATCATAAATATTCAGGGATATGTGTTTTTTTTATGGTTTTGCAACGACGCGATACCATATTTACGATACCGTGGCACTGTGGCGCGAGCGTGACAGAACGATATGTTCTCACCGCGCCGACGAACACCGATAAGTCCCGATAACACAACGAACCTCGATAAAAGAGAAAAGTATCTACACTGTCACTAGATCCAAAAGTAAACTTTATCTTTATAACTTTATTTAGAATGAAATAGTTAATAAAAATAAATTAACGTGTTGACACATAAGTTATCGAAACATCGGTTCTGCGCAGACTGACTAATTAGGGGCCTTAGCAAACATTGCAAGTTATACAATACGCGAATATCTTTTTAAAAACGGTATGAAGCGACTGGTCACTGCTGTTAACAGTATGCGGGGTTTAGCTGAAAGACTAAGTTTTTTGTATTATACAATGACTGCTCTAAACCACGCATGCAGTCACCGAATCGAATGTAACAGCATTGATGAATATTTGTATAATAACTTTCGTGAAGCATAATCTTATTAATAATTGTTCACCGGTTATACTCACGTGCGTTTTTCGGGTTTGCCCGACTAGTTTCAAGCTCGAACGGCGGAGCCCTTAGTCATGAGCCCACGGGAATTTCGCGAGTAATGCACGTGAGTAGTAACCGGTGAACAAAATTTATAAGCATTGATAAGTCTCAGAAATGCCTATTGTCAGTTGATGTCGGAAAATAACACCAAGTTAGCGCCTGAAGTATTCATCCGTGGAGTGCAGGTTTAAATCCTGCACACGACCGTATTTATCATAAATTCTTGTTGGATTCGAACTCCATACCTGTGAATCACGGTCCGATTATATTATCATACGTATGATATACTTGGTGTCCAGTAAATAGGACAACATACTGCGGGGTGTGATAGCTTGGATCAATACCTACCTACAAAATAGCACATAATATGTTCCGCAATTTACGGTTTTCAAGTACCCTATGTACCGTCGCGGTCTAAAAATATTTATCAGTTAAAGATAAATTTTTGGAAATCATTAACGCATGCTTAGCGAACTCTAAAGTTATTATATTAAATAAAAAAAAATACGGTCACGAGCAGGATTCGAACCTGTGCCTCCCGGCGTAGACTATTTACTCCAGGCGCTCTGACCACTAAGCCATTTCGACCTCTGCTCGCTTAGCGACCTCTAAAGTTATTATATTAAATGGTGAAATATTTATCAGATTTCAAATTAAATGATCACACTTTGAGCAGTAAAATCTAAAATGCTATATCTAGTACCTACTTATTAGTTGCGCCTCTCGGATAAATTCTCCAGGCGCTCTGCAAACTAAGCCATCCCGACCTCTGCTCACTACTCCGAATTATTTTCCACATTATAATAAGTCTTTTCGTAACGTAATCGCTATATATTCAGTCCCACATAGCGACCACATGACTAACATTTTGAAAACGTATATTTCCGACACTATTAGACGCAGACCTATCATGCCAGTGGTGCTCAAACTTCATGTTTTGATGATGTCTATTTAAACACGTCAGCAGTGGCGTATTTACCCATGCCAAAAGCCAGCCTGCTGAAATGGTCTTTTGATGGACCATAGCCTGCCGGGGTTCCGGAAAATGCAGCTGCGACTCCGGGACCCCGGTAAAGGTTAGTAGAGGACAGTCTATTTTCTAGGAACTGAAAAAGCAGTACCCATGGAGGATTTAGCATGGAATGAGCGAACTACCCCCGTCATCTTCCCTTCATGCTCAGGTTTTTTCTGACCTTGCAGATACAAGAATGGGACGCTTGACGGTTATTATCATAACCTTGACCTCGACTTACGTGATACTTTCATTTCTATACGACTTTTGTTATTCTTATGAAGCATACACCGTGTGAAGTTTTCTAATCGCTTCGATGGGCTCACTCGCTCACTCCATATTTGTTTCAGCTAGCAGGGGTACAAAGTGACAAGGAGACGATTAATACGCCACCTTACCTTAGAGTTGAAAATACTTTGTGTGTGACCTAGAAAGCGATTAGGTAGCGATTGTACAAACAGTACGGTGCACTTTTACTTCCATAGATTTAGAGTTCAATATTGAATTGAGACTCACTCGGTCACTACGTGGTTTGGTTCAGTTTTCGCTCGACTATACTAAATGAATCAAACGAGCTAGTGAAGCAAAGGAATAAAATGTTCTAGTAGATCAAATTAGTAATTGAGCCGAATGAGCTGAAGGAGCCGAAGGAATATAATTTAGGTGAATCAGTTCTGGCGCCGGAGTCGGAATGAGTGAATCAATTCACTTTGAGAAATAAAGATACCCCCACCCACCCACCGCTAATCAATTATGGTCTAATTTTGGTTATAAACAATAGAGCTTGTTCTCACCTGAACAAATAAGCAACGCACGAATATTAAGAGCATCGTCCAATAACCCCATTTCGTGCATGTGATTCAGTTGGGTTGAGAAGTCTTCGTTCCCCTCTCTCGCTACTGGACTTTGAGACGATGAAGCTGAAATATTTAATTTAAATAGTTTTAGTTTTTTCATCAATAAATCGCGGGATAAATCTTAGCATATTTATTAAATATAATGTAAATTATTATAAACACAAATTATTCTGGAACTTGATGTTCCAGAATATTATAGTTCACAAACATTTTCAATTGTTGAAAGTATAGTATAATATTAAGAATGGTTAAGTACATAATAGTCATAGGACATTAGTAAGGTGACAATGGTATAAATTCTAATGTAGCAAAGTAAACTAAATTTAAAACATTTCTGTGTTTTACTTATAGTTACTATATGAGCAAGATAGAACGAATCAGGAGAAGTCAAATTCAAATTTGGGCACGTCAAATTAACATCTCCGAACGTTTTTAGCAGGCACAGTTTTAGGTGGCCACTAAAATAAGACCAAAAATTGAATGGAAATTTTAGGTAGACATAATTAAATTTGGATTTAATGACATCCTGTCTTGCTCTTGTAGTAAAGACAGCGATGCTCTAAATTTAGTTAGCTACATTACCAGCCGTGCTCTGTTCCATCGGGGTGCCTGCGGTGTTGCTGGCCCCTCCGGCTCTGTTCATGGCTTCTGATATAGCCTCGCTGAACATCTCCGGCGTTATCAGGGAACGTGATGGACCTGTGTGCATTCCAATTATATTTAAGATGCATATATTCATAATTATTTTTACACTTATAATACAGTTTTAACTGCCTCGTTGGTCTAGTGGTCGCAAGCGCGGCTGCTGAGCCTGCGGTCCTAGGATCGATTCCCAGGTCGGGCAAAGCGTTATTGGGTTTTTTCAGTTTGGAAATTTTCATTTTTTTTTTCATCATTATAATGTGGTGTGACACCCCCGTGCTTCGGAGAGCACGTAAAGCCGTCGGTCCTACGCCTCATCCCTCTCCGGTTGTGTCGTGTTGCCGTCCCATCAGACTATGAGAGTGAAGGAAGAGGGAGTGCACCTGTGTTTGCGCACACGCTTGTGCGCTATAATATCTCCTGCGTACTTGGCTAATCTCCATGGAGATAGGCCACCGTAACCGAAACACGGTCTGGAGGAGTATTATTAACAGTTTGAAAGTTTGATGCCCGAAATACCACTTACAACTAACCATTAAGGAATATAAGTACAAATTATACCTCAACACCAGCGATAGCGATCACGGCTTTTTGAAATTCATTCATTTATTGTTGAGTCGTCAGTATTTCAGCACCTGTCCCTTATGTGACGTCAACAGTATTAAAAAACATGAAATTCTGCTGTCATCAATTATGAAAGTTTCTTACAAGAGTGAATTATTATTAACCCATCTAATGTGTGCTTTTCCTGAGAGACGATCTGATATGAATTTATAAGGCAAATATTAAGTTCAACGTTCAATAGTAACTGACCAATGCCAGTGGGTGTGCCGGACTCAGTGGCGGACGACGTGGTCCGGCTGGACTCGCCGGCCGACTGCAGCAGTCGCAGCAAGCTGTCGTTACTGCCGGCGCCGCGGCTGCTCGAAGACGACACGGCTTCTGTTGCTGCCTGAAACAACAGATGCTTATTAGTCTGGAAGAACTATTTGATACCAGTCATCGGCATGTCTCGGCACAGCTAATCTAGAAAACACTTGTAGAAAATAAATAATAGCGCTGCCCTGTCTCTATGAACGATAGCGTGATGATATATATTTACTTTAAAAGATTCACCCTAAAGTATACTTCAGCGAAAGCCGTTACTTTAACTGTTAATTAATTAAATTCCACAACATGATGAAATATTATGTTACCACTAAGTTACACTCATCAGAATCGTTCCGCTGGACTGGTTCTTAAGTTATTGGTTTTCGGAAAGGATCACAGACAACATTTCTAAATTTGTGTTCGGCTTCTGTATGAATAGTATAATATACCCGAAATACAATTCGTTCAGGTTCAGAACATTCAATTGCCAAAATGGGAGTGTGAGCAAGAGCGTCATGGCCTTATCCCACCGTCTCTCTTTTACTAGAAATTGCTGTTTCGGCTCCTGTATCGATAGTATACGATTTTGTATCATATACTATCGAGCCGAGACATATCTTTTTAGAAACATTTTTCTGCGTACACTTATAACTTACAAACCAGCGTCTGTCCGAACACTTATAACTTACAAACCAGTGGACCGATTTTCTACGGTAGCGTAGCTTAGTATATTGAGTTTGAGTAGTACATTGTAATAATTAGTGTATACCGACCACCTTGTGTACTATATGATACATTTGAAAAGATTTTGGAGGATGCTCACCACCATCTTCTTCCATTTAATATTATAACTTTAGAGTTCGCTAAGCATGTGTTAATGCTTTTCGAAGATTTATCAATAAGAATTTTTCAATTCGAACTGGTAGTTCCTGGGATTAGCGCGTTCAACCAAAAAACAAACAAACTCAACAGCTTTATAATATTAAGTATAGAAGTATAGATATGGAAGAAACGATATAAAATGGCAACAATAAAATAAATACAAATAATTTGATGAAAGATAATGAAAGTTATCAAGTAAGTTCTTAATTAAATTTAATTTTTTACTCCACTTACCCTAACCATACTTCGAAAAATCTCGGATTATTTTTAGAATTAATTACGTATTTAAGTCACTTCAAGACGCTAAAGATTAAGACAAATAAGGTTTCGCCAATACACTTTATAACAAAAAAAAAACTTAGCAAAGGTTTCTAAATATCAAAACCTACGCTTCGCTTTTGAACAACTTGCATAATGAACCTTAAAGAGGTGCAACAACTGTCGAAAAAGCCTCATCCCGATTCAATGCCAACTAGTTGATGCTTAGTTCTTAAAACTTTTCCAACTAACCTGTAAAGCAGCAGCAAACTGTTCGTGCGTGATGGGGTTTCGTTCGCCATCCTCATTCTCTTCTTCATCAGCATCTTCATCTTCTGACAATGCTTCTAACGAATACGCGAATCCTGAAGTTGGGACTAAAAGCACAATATGTTAGTACAATTGAGGTGTTTTCTTCATAGTAGACACATTTTACAATGACTGTTGACATTTAGGACCTGTAGCACGTTTACACTTTACCACAGCACTATCCAGGAGATAAGGCGATTGGTAAACGAAAACACTAGTAATTATTTACATACTCTTAAATCGTAGCTTCAACAAGCAGATGCTAAATTGTATAATAAATACTTACCACTCTCAGTAGACGACGTAGTATTAGATCGAGAGCGTACAAGCCGCGTGAGATGTCGCAAGGCCGCCGGCAGTTCTGGGTGGGCGTTAGCACCGCGCCTCATTGTGTGTGTATTGGCACCCAGTGCCGCTAACAACTCCACCTCATGTAGGATCGACAGGGCCACACAGTCCTCTCCAATACAAGGTGCTTGCTCAACAATCTCAGCCATCGCAGATTCGTCATTTAATAACTGTAAATAAATATGACCCGTGTTTCTTATGATTGATACAGGACTAGAATAACTTTATGATTTACATATAACCCTGTATTAAAGATAAATCTTTGAAAATCATTAACGCATGCTTAGCGAAAGTTATTATATTAAATGGAAAAAGAATACTGTCGCGAACAGGATTCCAACCTGCGCCTCCCGGATAAATACTCCAGGTGCTCCGACCACTAAGCCATCTAATATACATTTAATATAATAACTTTATTTACAATCTATTAGGAACTTATCAAATGAATAGTTAGACCAATTTATAAGGAAAAACCTATTCTATTCCGATTTAATTCTAATTTGTACCTTATTATAGATAGATTGTTAACTGAGTATTATTTACATACTTTAAATTCCAAATTCAATTAATTATGTGTTAAATAACCTTATAATCCTTTGCTTTATCAATAAAATAAATAAATCCAGTCTAAAGAGGGGAGATGTTATGAATAAGTAAATATATTATTATAATACAACTTAAAAGCGATGAACCCCGCCGCGAAAGACACGTAGCGCCATCTATTATCATAAGAACGTTATTGTTGTTTTTCTACTCTCTCGGAACAGTACTTTTTTTCGAGATGAAAGGTACCTTGTGTCCGTAACTGTACACATGACAACGTATATGCCAAATTTCAGGATGATCGGTTCAGTGGTTTAGGCGTGAAAAGGTAACAAACAAAAAAATTTACTTTAACATTTATAATATTAGTTAGGATTAGGATATTGCAGTCCTCAAAAGTGTAATAAAAAAATTTGCAGTAATAAAAGTGTTTATTTAAAAGGAACCCACTGAGTGCCATCCTGACAATCCGCAACATCCCTAATTCAGACTAGTAACCCTAGGGTTACCACACATTTCCCTGAACCATATCGATGGTTCAAAGGCTAATTGATCTAAGCGACATTTTTGTGTAATATGAAAATGTCTCTATAAGCAGTTATTTGAATTTGAATTTTTTTAAACATCATTATAAACATCAATTACACTTGAACCAAATAACCTTTCAACCGTCGATATGTCTGTGACAAATAAGAAAGTACATATAATATTGACACCATGACACCTAGATAAAATAATACAGGGTACAACGAAAATGTTGTACCGGCCAAAACTAAATTAGTATAAGCCGATTTTTGATGACGTATCAATAACACTTTCCGGTTACGCAGACAAAACCCCTCTGGGTTTCTGCAAGAGGCCATTTTCAAAAAAAAAAAAAAAAAGTATCAATAACAAATAAATGAGTCTTTATCTTTATAGTTAAACCATACATTTAAGTAATAAAAAATATTTTCAATAATTAAGAATAAGTTACACGACGTCTTTGTTTTTCAACAAGGATCGCTATCAAGTTCAAGTTGTTCTCTGAGGCACAAAGTTAAATAAACATAGTTTTAGTAGAAATATTTATTACCTGCATGGCTCTAGTCCAGCCCGGAGCATTAGGAGTGCACCCTAATGTCCTGAGTGAGTTATTCAGTTGCTGAAGCTCAGCATCAGCGTAGGTTGGTGCTGGTATAGGGGTTGTATGCACTTTCTTTTTCACCACATGGACCATTTCCCCGCTCTTCACACCACTATCCTGAAGAGTGAGGTCACCCTTCAAAATCTTCCCATGATGTATTAGTTCTGTAATAATTCATTAAGTTATATTATTTTTAATTTCTTTCTAAGGACATAGCTGGATTTGAATTCTCTAATATAAAGTTATAAATTTTTGTCGAAACGAAAATAGGTTTTTTTTTCTAACAAAACGGTGTGTGACCAGGATTCAGATGTCTAGATGGCTTGGGTTGTCAGAGCGCCTGGAGTATTTATCGGGGAGGCGCAGGTTCGAGTCCTGGTTACGACCGTATTTTTCTTTCCACAAAATTTATTGCGCTATAGTTCGCTACGCATGCGTTTATGCGTTTGAAAGATTTATTTGTATTCTATCATCTATCTTACTTTCTGTAGGATAATGCTTCAGTACATTGAACATTTTTGTAGTTAGGGTGTACTATGTGTGTATACAGATGTTCATTAATCCAATTCTGTTGCTGATGTGGTGCTGCAGGGTATGGAGCTTTTCATTCCATCCTTTGTTGGCCCCATTAGTGACAAATTTCGGCTTTGGTTTGGTCCATCTTCCAAAAAGGCATTTTGCAGGAGCAGGGAGCTTACAAAGCCTGGGCTGATACGGTGGCGGCACGGGATGAAAATACCAACGCATTAAAAAGGTGTATAACTATGCCTACAAGTCCTTCAAAAGAGACATAGCAAGGGCAAAGTCGAAACACGTCGGTAGAATTGTTTTGGGCAAACTCTTTGCGTCCAACTCGACCTTGGATAACGGGGGACAAAAGCCTACCATACCGCAGTTCGAGAACCGTATGCTGGATATCCGGTTCCACCAATGCGCAATGTGCATCTATATTTGTGTGTGTACTTAATGATAGTTATTTGTTGTGTTTTGTATTTTAGTTTTGTTTATTTCTTGGTTTTTTGAAAATTCTTGTTTGTATGTTCTTTGGTATTGTGGTTTAATAAACTTATTTTCTTTCTTTCTTTTCTTTCAGTGTGTTTAGCACTTCTATCCCTCGATATCCATAAGTCGAATGGACCTGATGGAGTCCCTCCTATTGTGTTGAAAATGTGCGCTCCAGAGTTGGCACCAGTTTTAACAAGCCTTTTTCGGCTCTTTTACTCTTCTGGCTTAGTCCCGACATTATGGAAGACAGCATTGGTCCACCCGATCCCTAAAAAAGGCGTACGCTCAAATCCGTCCAACTATAGATCGATAGCCATAACCTCCCTTTTCTCGAAGATAATGGAGTCCATTATCAAATGCCAGCTTCGATTCTTAGACAGATTCTTAGGCAAACAGTTAACTTTGACACTGCAATGGCTGCTTATCATGCGTAAATATCTTTAGTTCTTAGAAACGGTATTATAATTATGGGGTAACTCCAGTGCCGGATTTAAAGGTATGGAAGCCTCGGGCAACCAGCGTTACTTTGCGGAAATATAGACCGATGGTTTCTGTTAATATTTAATATAATCATGTTTGTACAAAGTACTGTAGGTAAAGGTAAAAGCTCAGAAAAAATGCATTCGAGCAATATGAGGGGCACATTTTTTTAATAACTGAAAGTCGCTATTCAAAAATGTTAAAGTGTTACCGTTACCCTGCCAATAAATCTTGGAAACGTGTATATTGGTGTCCGTATACCCCTATCTAAATATCCCTATCTTTTCGAAAGACTCAGCGATAATGTAAACAGCCGAAGCAGACACAAAAATAGATTACGTTTACCCCAAATAAAATTAGAAATATTTAAGTGAAATGTCAACTGTATGTACATTAAAATATTTAATAATCTACTCCAAAACCTTACTCAATTACCCTTGACATTGTTTAAAAACCGATTATTTAATATATTACAGAATAAAAACTATTACAATGTTAATAACTTCCTAGACGATAGTTAATAAAATGTTGTAATTAAACTGTCTAAAAAGGTGTTGACTAATGTAGTAAGTAATAATTCTAATAATTATTATATTTGCACGCCATACGTGGCAGAATATGCGAACCATAGAATCTAAGACCAATTATACCATATTCTAGCAAATAAATTATTTGATTTGATTTGATTCAGAGGATCATCAGCTGCTTAATGACCAGCAGTACGGTTTTCGTAAAGATCAATGGGCTGGTGATCTTCTACTATACCTGACACATAGTTGGGCACAGGCGATCGAGACTAAGAGGGAAGCCTTGGCGGTCAGTTTGGACATAGCGAAGGCCTTCGATCGGGTCTGGCAAAAAGCGCTTCTTTCAAAGCTCCCTTACTATGGGCTTCCCGAAAAAAAAAACAACGGGTCGACGGTGAATGTTCCGACGTGTAAATGCTGGTGTCTCTCAAGGCTGTATGCTATCGCCTACTCTATTCCTCCTCCATATCAATGACATGTTGCAAATCAGCGGCACTCATTGTTATGCGGATGGCAGCACAGGTGATGCTTTCTATACCGGCCGCGCTAACATCTCTCGAGAAAACGTCATCGAGTCGAAACAAACTTGTGTCTCAAATTGAGACCTCTTTGGAGAAAGTCTCAGAATGGGGTAGACTTAATCTGGTCCAATTTAACGCCACAACGACAGAAGTTTGCGTATTCACCGCAAAAAGAGTGCCGTTTGTTGTCTTTTCTCGTTTTGAGAGCACTTCTCAACTGCCTCAGCTTAATAATACTTGGGTGTCGATATATCGAGCGAAGTCCAGTTCCGCGGTCATTTAGACGGTTAGGCTAAATTAGCCTCGAAGAAAGCTTACTCAATAGATCGAGACGGTATTTCACTCCGGCCCACCGCCTACTACTTTATAAGTCGCAGGTCCGGCCTCATATGGAATACTGCTCTCATCTTTGGGCAGGGGCACCCCAGTGCCAGCTTCACCCTCTGGACCGCATCCAACGGAAAACAATTCGAATCGTCATGCCAAGATATTTCAAACCGGCTAGACCCCTTGGCGCTGCGTAGAGATGTGACCTCGCTATGCATCTTCTATCAACTACACTTTGGGGAGTGCTCCGAGGAATTGTTCGGACTGATCCCTGCCGCCTCTTTCCGCCTTCGGTCTACGCGACAGCAGTTCCATCCCCATCATTTAGATGGTTGGCAGGCTACAATTGTGCGTTTCTCTAGAAACTTACTACCTCGCACAAAAAAACTGTGGAATGAACTGTCGCCTGCGGTATTTCTGGACCAATACGACCTTCAAACCTTTAAGAAAAGAGCGTGCTCCTTTTTAATAGGCCGGCAACGCACTTGTGACTCGTCTGGTGCTACGGTTGTCCATGGGCAGCGGTAATCGCTTACCATCAGACGATCCGTCCGCTCGTTTGCCCCTACCACATATAAAAGAAAAAATTTTTTTTTTTTTCTTTTATATGTTAAAATATGTTATAAATTATAAATATTTCAATTTTAATACTACATTTATGGTTTTCAATTAGCATGTCTTAATGAGACTCAGAGACCAACACTAGGTGAAAATTAAATTGTTCAATATAAATTTTACCCAATGATGCTGAAGGTACATTTATCTTTTTCTCTGCTTCAGACTTAAGACTATCCACAGTATTGTCTAGAGCAAAATTTTCTATTTTGTACCGCTCTATAGGGCCAGGTTTTATTTTAATTCCCAAAAATATGCAAGGCTCACTCTCCATGACTGAACGTTGAAAATTTGGATCTGAAAATAATAATTAAATGTTACACAGCCTTAATGTATAATAACAATAATAATATGACTAAATAAAAATGCATCATAAGTTATTAATATCCAAGCTGTGCCCCACAAACATTGTTCTGCCATTAAATGGAAAAAGAATATGATCGCGAACAGGATTCAAACCGGTGATAGACAGAATTCGCAGTGGTGAGCAGAGGTCGAGATGGGTTAGTGGTCAGAGCGCCTGGAGTATTTATTTTTTCTCGCGATCATATTCTTTTTCCATCTAGTATAATAACTTTAGAGTTCGCTAAGAATTTCTGGATAGGGACACCCTAATCACCAAGGGGTATACAAAATAACCTACCATTCTCAGACCTACCAAATATACACAAAAAAAAAATCATAAAAAATTGGTCAACCCGTTTCGGAGGAGTTCAATAACATACACTGTGACATGAGATTTTTATATATTAGATAAAATAATACATGTTTTGTGAAAAGTATAACATGGTCATGAGCAAGACAAGTCAAAAAAAATACGAGTTCAGTATGCATGTGTTTTCATAATAATAACTTCGCCCCTCATACTACCCACTGACCAAATAGGTATTATCGCAGATAAAACAAGTTAGTAATACTTACTAACACATTGTATCTGCCAATTTGTAAATTTTGCAAATTCTTGCAATTACTAAGGTGGTTGAGAAAGAAAAACAATGAATAAGACTGCCTTATTGGTCTAGTGGTCCCAAGCACCACTGCGGAGCATGAGGTAATAGGTTTGATTCTCAGGTTGGGCTAACTTTTATGGGTTTATCTGTTAGAAATTCAAGCAGAAGTAGCAGCCCGATGTTTGGAATTGTGCATTGTACATGGTACTCAATAACAGCATTGGTACCAAACCCTTCAAGGAAGACAAGTGTGATGCTAATATATGATGATAAAGTCCGAAAACCCTCAGCAAACCCAAAACCGAACTCTTATGCCAACCCGAAGATTTGGCCTCGATTGTCTAGAGTCCAGAGAGTGCTTTTAAATAAATTAAATAATATAATGAAGTGACTAGTCTTCTTTGACGTAAAAAAATATATGGTGTAATTTACAAATGAGTCTATTCATTCATTGCCATATACCTTTTCTGTGATTAAATAAAAAAATGTACCTAACTATCTTTAATGATAAAATATGAACACCAAAAACATCCCTTAATTAAAGCTTGAATATTATGAACTACAAACCTTGGAAACGTATTAGTAAAAACAATTTTTTTCTTGTGATTTAAAGACCCTTGCTTTTCCTGAAATATGTATTCCACTCAAACAGTTTTTCAACTAGCTTTGTATTTTCTTGAGCATTTTTGATTTTAAGCCCGTCATGCAAGGTTGCCAATGCCACGTATATAATTCCCCAAAAAACCAAGTAAGACTCCCCAAATTTGGGGACAAAGATCTGCTGATTGCCCACAAATTCACCTCAATATTATTTTAAACAATGAAACAAATTTCAACTATTTAAATATATTTGTTTTTTTAGTTTTGGTACCGTTACACCTTTTACACATATTTATTGCAAGCATTTTGCCTGAACACTGCCACCCAATTTTTTAATCTCTTCTCTTGTTACCATCTATTATAAATATACTAGATAATATTATAAAGCGGAAGTAGGAGCTCATGGCTAAGTAACAGCCGCATAGATCGATCGATCGAGGTTAAGCTGCGCTTGCCGCGGTCGGTCTGTGGATGGGTGACCATCATTTCATACCGACACCCCTCCGTGTCTCGGAGAGCACGTTAAGCTGTCGGTCCCGGTCACAGAGTACATTTTAATTGGTCACGGTTGTGAAATTAAGATCTATGACAGCCGTTACGGGTAGTCAGAGGCGTGAAAGTCTGACAACCAATCATACCACGAGATATACCAGTAACTGGGAGGTCAAATAGGCAGTCGCTCCATGTAAAATACTGGTATTAAGCTGCATCCGGTTTGCAGCAGGCTAGGCAGATATATATATTATAAAGCGGAAGGCATTTTTTTATTTGTTTGTTTATACGCGCTGATATCTGGAACTACCAGTCAGATTAGAAGTTATAGCCAGGTTCGTAAGGAATAGTATAGGCTATCTAATATTAGGCTAAACCTCTCAACAAAAACTTAAATATTGATTTTTGTTAAGTATTTCGGAAGAAAAAGCGCTACCGTACTACTTTCTCCGCGTGCGCTGGCGTAATGGTTAGTGATACGTAATTTAATGCTCTACAAAAATATCGGTCTTTAGTACATCTAAAAAAAGTCCACCATGCCATATGCCTATCACATATATACATAAGCCACAATAGGTATATTATACCAAAAATTTATGACAATTTTGAAGCAATTTATGAGCTTTATTATTGGGCATTGCATATTAATCCATACGAACGAAAGTTATCAAGAAAATTTTATGGAGATAAACTTTACCTTTTTGAGTAATATGTAAAATGAAAATATTTCAACACTTGCGTGAACTACTTGTGTGACGGACAACGGCATAACCTTGGTCGCCCGATGAGAACTTGTCATGTGTGAAAGAGACAAAATGTGAATTATTTTCTATTTGTTGGTTAGTACTAATTAGGTAATCTTATTATAATTATACGCAGGTGAAACCGCGGGACACAACTAGTTACAGATACTACAGTTTCTTTAATTAGCCGATTGTGGTTTTCTATTTATAATTTTTTAAGCATAAAAAAATTATAAAGGGCAAGAAATCGGTTCAGTACAAGCGGCAGTGATTTAATTTGAAATTGTTGAGCTTACAGTGGATATAATAGACGATAAAGGATCCCCGAAATCAAATCGCTTGGTAATGTCTGACGTCAATGCGATATAAAATTCCAGGCTGGTTCTATAGAAATATATAATATAGGAGCACGAGGTACATTTCAATCATTTTTTAAATTTTCTCCCGCCTTTTATCCAATATATATTTCGTTTAGTCCTATAAAATGCCGAAATTTTAATTTGGTGCAATGAAGAGTATTGAGCCGTTTGTTATCTATATGTACCTAAGCTAAAAACATATTAAAATATTTGGAATTCTCGAAGAAGTACATAAATCAACGAAGATGGCAAAATCCCCGCCTTTTCTAAACTGCGGGGAATCTCAAGTTGATTAGGGATTGGCATTATACAGGTATAATGCCAATCCCAAAATAAATCAACTTGAGATTCCCCGCAGTTTGAGGAATTCCCCACAAATCGGCAACGGTGCCTTCATGATTATATTATTAGATAATCTGTAGCGTCTTGGGTTCTTGAGAATAAAACCAGTAGTCAAGTGTAAGACGAATGATGATTTTATTTGCAAACTTAGCCTAATTATATTGATAAAATTAGGTGACCCACTCTTGGGTGGTTTAGCGAGAGAACCAATTACAATAGCCAATCAGAGCCTAGCGACCGCGAACATCAGTGTGCGAGCGGGACGAGTGGCTGCGCAAGCGAGATGGCATGAACGTAAATATATCGCGTGTTCTGCGCGCGAGCCGCCGCAGTCGTGGCACAGAGTACATTATAATATAGGAAATAGAGACCTCTCTCGCTTTCAATTTAGGAAACAGGGCACACAGACGCCATCTATAGTTTTACGAATGCACTACTGCATTGTCTACGCTCGGATCATGCCAAGGCGCGGGACAACGCGGGCCGCGCTGACCACCGCGCAGCCTGAAGGGTGCGCGGGGGTGGGAAGTGACGCGGCGGCTGCGGCTCTTTTCCCCGTTTTGGCGCGCAACCTCTCTACGACGATTATCCGCGACGGTCACGTAGCGCGATCGGGCGCCGTTTGATCTATCTTTGTTTTTTATTATACCTACTCTATATTTATACAGTCCGCTCTTTAGGAGTAGGACTCTCACATGCATAAACATATGTTTATATAGAAACGGGTGTATTGATATGGTAGACATAGGTATCTACTTAGGAAAGCAACTTCAAACAACAAAGATAAAAAAATAAGTGATTTAACCGATTCTAATAAAAATAAAATAAAGTTCATTTTTTTATTACTCATATCTTATGAATAATTTGGAATATAATGAAATGAAATTAATGCTTTGCTAATCGCTTTATCTTTTTAACCTTTCGGCTCAACAATGTACAGAATTATACGTTGTAACAATAAAAATCGATTGTCTCTGCTAATGCAGCTTCACATAATACATTTGTTTGCCTTTAATTGATTGCTGTCCTTATCATCGTCACAGTTCTTCTTTCCGCATAATATTTTATTTAAATTTTGCAATAATGGCGAATAAAAAATCGGGATACAAATTAATCTTAAATCTATCAAGTTTTCTTTATTGATTTGGCACTGCAGGAAGTCGAAACTAATATGTACAAATATTATTACTTTTATAAATTGTTTTAAATTATTTAATGATATATTTGCTTTTAATATGTCATCATAAATGTCTTGTAATTCAGATGTGCATTTTATGAATGAGTAACTGGGACTGTAAAACCAGTTCCGACCAGCATATTCCCGATATTTAATAAATTCAAGTTCACTTTTACAAAATACTTCCTTACTTATTTGAGATATTTGTTGCAAAATAGCATTAAACGCCATCTATTGATTTACGAAGGCAAAAAATATTGATATAACCCTACCAAATTGCAAAAGGATGATTGCCATACGACAATAGTATATTTAAATGACCTACTTTATTTTGTCGATTTATAATTGTCCAGTTTCCTACTCACTTGTTCCAAGATTGTACACCCTGAGTCGTGGCTGAGGTCAGGGTGTACAATCTTCGAACAAATGAGTAGGAAACTGGACAATTATAAATCGACAAAATAAAGTAGCTCATTTAAATATACCATTGTCGTATAGCAATAATTCTTTTGCAATTTGGTAGGGTTATATCAATAGTTTTTTGCCTTCGTGAATCAATAGATGGCGCTTAATGCTATTTTGCAACAGCTATCTCGGATATGTAAGGAAGACTTAATTGTAAAAGTAAACTTGAATTTATTATATATCGGGAGTATGCTGGTCGGAACTGGCTTCGCAGTCCCAGTTACTCATTAATAAATTGCATATCCGAATTACAAGACATTTATGATGACATATTAAAAACAAATATAACATTATATAATTTAAAACAATTTATAAAAGTAATAATATTTGTACATATTAGTTTCGACTTCCTGCATTGCCAAATCCATAAAGAAAACTTGATAGATTTAAGATTACTTTGTCATCCCGATTTTTTATTCACCATTATGGGAAAAAAATTAATAAAATATTATGCGGGAAGACGGATAAGGACAGCAATAAATTAAAGGCAATAAAAATATGTATTAAGTGATTAAAGATAAATCTTTCAAAACCATTAATTTAAATTTCATTATATTCTTCTAAATTATTCATAAGACGTATGAGCAATAAAAAATGAATGGAAGAATATATTGGAATCGGTTGAATCACGTATTTTATATCTTTGTTGGTTGGACCCTAAGTAGATACCTAATAATATCTAAACAAATGTATAAGCATGTCAGGGTCCTATCGTTTACAGCAGTAGCAATAGAGCGGACTGTATAAATAAAGAGTATAATAAAAAAAAACAAAGATAGATCAAACGGCGCCTGATCGTACTACGTGACCGCCGCGGAAAATCGTCGTAGAGAAGTATTGCGCGCCAAAATGGGGAAAAGAGCGGCAGCCGCCGCGTCACTTCCCGCCCCCGCGCACCCTTCAGGCTGCGCGGTTGTCAGCGCGGCCGTCATCGTTTCTTCGTACTGCGCGCCCTCGCGCTGCCCCGCGCCGTGGCATTAGTAGTGCATTCGTAATACTCTAGATGGCGTCTGTGTGCCCTGTTTCCTAAATTGAACAAGAGAGAGGTCTCTATTTCCTATATTATAAAGTACTCTGTGGCTGAGGTCCGCTCGGTGAGGATGTCGATGCAATGCTCACAAATCCAATTCACAGACTACCTTTGAGTACCTATATAAACCATTTCAATCATGATTTCAATGCAGACTACATACAAGTGGTGCCATCAGATGAATCAAAAATAGCCGAAACCTCAGCACGAACAGCCGATATAGAAAAAAAAACTTGATTTTACTTATTTTATTTGTTCAATTTCAGCTCAGCTCAAAACAGCTATGGCTCTTTCTTCAAAAGGCCATCCCAGACCTATCCCTACAGAATTACACTCATATGTTGAATAAAATGATGTATGGACTTTAAAAGAGACGTTGACCTCTGAGTTTGTTTCGGCATTTCTTCTCAGAGCTAGTCAAATAGGAAATGCCGACGCCATCTAGCTTAATTTTTTTTATGACTTGTAAAAGTGTCTATAACAGATGTATTTACAGAAATAAATATCATTTATCATTATCATTTATCAGTATATTTCAGGTAAGTTCTCTATTATGATACATGTGCTGGCTATAAAATAATGGACGATAGGATTATTCCAAATTTGTCAACCAAAAACATTTTTTGAATGGTTTCGCTGTAATTTATAGGATAAAGGCTTAAAGGCCGAAGGCAGCCAAAGGCCGACACATAACCAGAAAGGCTGAAAGGCAACACTGCTGAGTTTACACAAAGATATTAAGCTGTTTATCCAAGTCATTGTAAATAGCGATGGCAATAACGTCTAGATCTTATTAATACATTATCGTGTTATGTTATGGAATGATAACTGTTAATGTAAACTGTTATCGTTATCCTGTTATACAGCCGCTCGGCAATGAACTTTACATGAGTAGGTTCTAAAAGAGTCAAGGTGAGATTTATACAAAACAAAAATTTTGATTTAGAAAAAGTTGGAATAGTTGTAATTTCTATCGTTGATATGTAATTGCACGGATGGCGCAGTGGTCTAACTGGTCACCTTTCCCAAATGTAATCATGCGGCGTAATGCGGGTTCGATCCCCGTACCAAACAAAAGTAAATTCATGTGACCTACAAATAGTACGAAGTCTGGGTATACTGATACCTAATTAGTACACCCAGATACGCTTGATTTCACACATTCATTTTTGCGCTTATTGCTTTTAGAAATGGGACAAAATGTAGCGTGTACCACTGCGTTAAAACGAAACATAACTGCCAAGTACTAAAAAAAAGTAAATGAAGAAAGGTATTATATTATATATATTATTACAATTACAACCTGAACCATATTCATTTTAATCCGTGATGTTTATAAAGCGCAAATTTGACGTTTTTTTCTGTTTTTTGATTCCGTATTTCGCGCACTATAAATTATTAATAAATAATTTATATATTTAGAAATTTGCAAATCGGCAAATAGTCGAGATTATTTGTTCCTTGATTCGTTTACATGTGTGCGTGGTGTACTTGACTTGGTGCACACGCGCGAATTTTGCGCACGCCGTCTAATTTACCTAAAACTGAGCGCTTCCATTTTCTAATAGCCCTTATAAACTGTTCTATCGGAATATATTAAATAAATAATGTCTAAAGTAATGTATAAAAAAAGAAGCATAGTAAAGCCGGTATGGCTTTACTATGCTTCTTTTTAGGATGGAATAAAAAGTGTTCTAGTTATATATTTTTCATATTATATTAGCTGGATAAATGATGATGTTAACTCTTTTAATTAAATTCAGATAATCTTTCAAACGCAGTAAGTCGTATGCGTTTGTCTGTCTGCAAAGATAGTCCTGTATAGGGATTGAATAGATAGAAATGACGACACCAAAAGACTTATTAAATGTGGAAGAAGATTCGGAGTAGAGACCAGAGGTCGAGATAGCTTAGTGGTCAGAGCGCCTGGATCCGGAAGGCACCGGTTTGAATACTGCTCACGACCGTATTTTTCTAACCATTCCAATTAGTATTGCCTGTATTGTATCTGTACCAAAATAAAATCGGTTGTGAAATGACGTTGTTGGTTGCCGGAAGCTTAGCAATATGCCAAACGCAAAATCTTAGAATAAGTATAGTAACTATACTACATCTGTGCGCTAAATTAAAACGACAATGATTGTAAATTAAAATTCTTAAACAAAGACATTTTTCATTCAATTCATGACACTGTTGCCAGCTCGGTCCCTGGGGGTCGAAATGGCCTTTCTGAACCTGTCCGTTTTGAGCCTTTTGTTGACAGTGAAGTCATTAATTGGGTGAGAATAGCATCATATCTTTATTCTTTAGTCCGACATGGATAAAAATTATTCTGGCAAAATAGAAAACTAACATGAATTTTTTTTTTCTCGGCCTTTCTTGCCCAAAATTGGCCCTTTATAACACAGGTATCGGCCATTTTTGATTCATTCGCTGGCAGCAGCTGGCAGTTCGGCCATTTTTGATTCATTCGCTGGCAGCAGCTGGCAGTAGACATTATATACAAATGTACTCTGTGGTAGACATGGGCGTTTTTGGTATTTTCTGTAAACGGTTACATATCCGATATGAAATTTTCATATCGATGTGAAAAGCCGTTTTTAGATATCGATATGGAGAGTTTTTAGACATCAACAGCAAACGATAAACGATATTCGCTCCATCTCGTTTTCACACCCGGTAACGTCATCAGTTGGACAGAGAGACGGCGAATATCTAACCACGAGATAGATATGAATATGAGAAGTTGAGTAAGCTACGTCAACGGATATGGATATTGGATATGGATAGTTCGTTTTTCGTTTAGTTCGATATGATTTGATCGATATTGTAAAAACAGTTTTCTGTGTGTTGCATATCGATACGATATGATATATGTGTTTATCCGTTTTTAGTTACGATATGATATATCGGACTCATGTCTAGCTGGCAGCACTGACCACCAGTGTTGCCAGAAGGTTACATTTCTTACATGTTTCGTAATTTTTGACCCCCTCGCGTAACATGTAAGTAATTTTTATATTTAAGGCAATTTTCGTAACTTTTGAAAACAACGATATTTGTAATACTAGATTTTTGACGTTTCCTACATCGCGAGTTCGCGCGGTTTTGTAGGTACTTAGCTCGAAAAAGAAAATTTACATGGCTGATTGTGATTAATTTTGTTGAATGATTAAATTTAATTATTTTTTTGATTAGATTAATAGCATTCGCCCTTCTTCTTGTTCTTCCCATCTCTAACGCTTGTGTGAAAAGACTTTTCAGTCAGCTGAAACTCATTAAAACTGACCATCGCAACAGGCTAAATACAGACACAATAGCAGCATTAGCTGCTTTAATGATAGTCAATCAAAATGTTAAAGTCAATGATTTCAAAAGAAAGGATACGCCCATCTAAACATTTTACAGAAACCTTCTTCATACAAGCAAAAGTAGCGCCATCTGTCATAACTCATGCAAACTACGTGAGCCGTAGGTTTCATAGCTCGAAGACTAAACCTTGTACGTGCGTACATGAATTTTTTATCACATTTTAATAATGGTCAATATTTTTATACACACATCAGTCATAAACTGAACTGAGTTTTTACCCGACTGCGCTAGCTATCATTTTTTCGGGTGTATGTATGTATATTTCTTTAGCACGCTCTATAGCCTAAACGGGTTGATGAATGTTAGCTTGAGAGGTGTCGTTAGATTATATTAGTTTCTTAAACTATAATTTATTGCGATAATAATACATGTCACAAAAAAACGTATGTAAAACAAATTAATATCAATCAGCTTTATTTGAAATTGTAAACAATATTGTTATAATAATTAAGTATTAACATATTAGGTACTTACTAAAATTACTAACACTAAGTTCTTAAGACAAAAATAAAACAAATTAAAAATGACGTTCTTTCAACGTTACTTCGCGCGCGGCCGGCCACACAATGGCCGCCATTACGGACTTCCGTAGTAAAATAATTATACCTTTAAAATGTGATAATTTAATAATTTAATTGGAACAGAAGTAATCTAGGGTTATTTATCGATGATACGATATCCCATGTTCCTTTTTAATCTTTGTATCGTAATTTTTGCAGCCTTTTACCACGCAACTAGGCATATTTATGACAAACAAACGCTCGTTCTCTCCTGCGAGCGGTCCACTGTCGACTGAGTTGCGTAGGCCCTAAAATGTCATTTTAGGGCCAACGCGTTGGTGCCATTTAGTTTCGCGGTCGGCCGGGTCCTTACGCTAGTAATATATATGTCAATGGTTAAAGTTCTATTGTTTATGCACCTTCTAAATCACTTCTAACAAGTCATATTAAGCTATGTTAATAACTTAACTTTCAAAATTATTTCTGTTAACATAAAAGTTTATGGAACCCTGTTTTTCGCATTAATTTGCTTTGCTAACATTTTATTTCGTTGATAAACTGCATGTCTAAGTTTGCAACTCAAACTAATAAAAATAAAAATATCTTAATCATAAATATTTTATTGTAGGTGCAAGCAAGTAAAATTTCTGTAGAGAGTGTGGAAACAAATCAACGATTTTTAGTTAATGTGATTTATAACTCTACGATTATTACATAACGATATTATATAAAACTAATGCTAGGTTGGTGGATTTAGTGGGTTTTTTGTCTCCAATTCACTATACAAAACAATTTTTTTTTAGGTTTCGTCTTAATAATCAAGTGGTGGATTTGAAAAAAAAAGAAAATTTAAAAGTATAGAACAAAACTTAATGAAAGCGATTCATTATTACTCAATTTAACACTCATTACAAAATAAAGAGAGATGACAAATCATCGCCGATAATGTAAGTTTTTTTCGCATTGTGGCGATTTTGCTCTATATTAACAGTCAACTTAAGAACATATGGTAAAAAAGTACGTTAAGAGGGTTCTATACATATCGAATATTATTAGTTCGTTCAGTGTAAAACTAACAGATTCACCACTTCTCGTGGATTTGGTTCAAACTAATAGAAAAAGTTAGGTGCAAGACTAGATAGTAACAACTGTGAAGATCGCGCTGCGAACAAATTAAACTAGAGTCTCTTTTATCATAAGATTAAATACACCATTAGAAATCATAGATTCCTTTATATTCTGCCATTTTGCTGACATAAATTTGCCTCCGAACTCAAAAAGACGAAATAAAAGAAAATGTAACTTTTGCAGCAAAAAAGTAACATTTCAGGAAAGTTAAAAAGTTACGTTTCAACTTTTGACATAAGGGCCCTGGCAACACTGCTGACCACTGTTCATGAAATCATGACCCACTTCAAGTCACTGTCTCTGTCTGTCACAAATGCGTAGATATCTGCAAAAATTACTATACCAATGTGAAAAATGGTGTTATCGTAATGATTTCCGTGAGTACTGGTAACGTGGGAAAAGCAAAAGTAGTATTTTTGCAATCAACATCTTGACAAGTTGATAAAATGACTTGAAAATGAGGGACGGATCTAATGAAATTTTGGAGGCTAAAGTAGCCGAGCGCACTGAACGTGCCAAAAAACTTTATCGGTGAGCATTGGACATATACTTTTACCGTTTCATTGTAATTATACTTTACTGACGACTTTAAGCAATGGTAATCAGAAACTAAGGTCAAAGGTGAATTAGAAATCATAACTAGTAGTTACCTTAACTGTACCATTTCTATGCATTAGGTTTTTATTATTTAGCGCCATACATATATTGTATTTGCCCTAATCAATTATTATATATCACTATTTAATTTAATATACTATATCATTATTAAATTAAATAAGACTTAATTGTACACCATGATTAGATACAGCTACTCAATGAAATAAACATAATGTGTGATTTCTAAAAATTCCAGCTATGTTAGCGATGTTGCAAGACGTGTTGGAGAAATGACTACTGCAAGTCGGTCCATCATTGACCTATTCTCTACCCACCTTGAGGTTCAACGGCAAAAACTGAGAGACAATTGTGAAAAACTTATGTTTCTAGATCCTATTAATTATGGCAAAAAGTCACTTGAACTACTCTGGAGGAAAGTGTACTATGAAACTGTATCTGCGGCTAAGAAGTTAAGAGAAACAGACAATGAGAATGAGAGCTATTTATTTACACATATTGTTTGTGGAATTGGTCACTTTCACCATTTTATTTCAAGGATGGAATCAGAAATGAAGATACAGATCAAAGAATTAGATTATACAACTTTCCAACTAGATGGGGAATACCTTGACAATGACCAGGTGCCAACTGAAGAGGAAATACAATTCAGTCGAGCAGCCTTGCATTCATGTCTTATTTACCTTGGTGACTTGAGTCGTTATCAAGTAGAAATATTTCATGCCTTTGAACCATCTATTGCAGCTCGATATTACCTACAAGCTGCACATGTTGATATGTCATCTGGAATGCCCTACAATCAACTGGGTAATCTATACAATGATAAAAATTACAACTTAGATTCAGTTTGCTACTATATTCACTGCCTAAGCTGCACAGCTCCATTTGAAGGAGCTATAGGAAACTTAACAAAGATATTTGAAAAAAATGTGCAATATTTCGATTCCCTTAATAATCCAGAACTAACACAAACAGAACACATACAAAATGCAGTGACCAATTTTCTCTCATTAATAGAAATTTGGTATCTCAGTAAGAATGATACTAATATTCCACAAAGATGCAGCACCATTGCTCATGAATTGAAAGTAGCAATGGACTTTACCAAACCTAAATTACCTGATGCAGATAAAAATTATAATGAATATATTCAAGCAGTTGATGAGGAAAGCTCAAATCCATCCTGTTTAAATGCAAATCTTGTGCATAAAATTGTACTAATTTGTTTATTTACAATAACTAAAGTATCTGAAACTGATGAAGTGAAAGCTTTTGCTTGTAAGGCTTTTACATTAGCCCTGCTTTCACAACTACTACAGAAATTCTTGAAGCAACTGGAGTCACTAGGACTAAAGAATCCAGCTTACAAATATAAATCAAAACGTTTGACACTGGAAATTCAAAAAACTGATAATATTTTAGAAGCTGTTGAAGTTGAAACTATTAATTCTATCTCGGAACTGTCACCTCAAGCTCTCAATACAAATGAACAGCATGAGAACAGCCATGAGGATCTCAATAGTACATCAATAGATACAGTTGAAGAGAAGAAAGATTTAATTATAAATGGTGATGCTAAAAATACCATTAAGAAACCATTAACAAAACGTCGGCGACGAAGGCGTCTGGCTTCATCAGATAGCTCTGATATGAGTGATGTTGATACAGAAAGTAGTGATATAGAAGCTTACGAATCATGCTCAGAGGAAGAAGACTTATCAGATTCTACTGGTCATTCAGATGGCTCTGCCACTGAAGATTCTTATGATGGTTCTGATGCAGAAGAAATTATAGTGATTCAGGCAGGTAAAAGTAATGGAGAAACTGAAAACAATAATGAACAATTAGTTTCCAAAGAAACTTCTCTAAATGGTGACTTGGGAAAGCAAAACAGCAGTGAAAGTGAATTACATCACAATAGCTACAACAACAACATCTTAGATGTTCAAGGATTGCAAAACTTTTTGCTTGGTGACAATTTTTTGCCAAGTATAAAGTTACTTCAGGATTGGGCTCTAAATGAGAAAGATTTAATTTTATCTTGTGGTGATAGTGGAGAGTCACTTTTCCAATGTGTTGTTGATTTACTTAATATTTTAACATTTTATTTCAATCCGAAAACGAATGTAAAAAACCAAGAATGTCATATTTTGGAATATGCCCAAAATGTTACCAAAAAATTAAAACTTGAATATAAAACCATTCCTTTACCAGAAGATATTAATTTACGAGGAACCAACATTTGTAAATATGACAAAGATGCTGCTGAGTGGCAAATGTTAGAAAGATATAAATTGTCATTTTATGAGGAAAATATTGTCAGAATTTTGAATTTTGTAGATTTTGGTAACCATATTGCCAAGATTATACCACGGATAAGATTTAACAGATCATTGAAAATATTTTACTTAAAGAAAGTTGCCCCACCTAAAGTGACCACCAAAATTAACCATAAACGAAGCAGAGAGTGGCATAACTCGAAAAAACCCCATGTAAGTTGATACTAAATAACGTATTTCCGTAACATATCATGATTATGAATACATTCTAATTTGTGGTTTTTATACAGGTTGAATCAAGTGAAGGAGGTTTATTACGACGACTGGGACGGCTTTGGCTGGCATCCCAGGTACGGGAATTGGAACGTAGTGGCCAGTCACCTGTACCTGCACTCCTAGCTCTTGACACTGATGCCCTACATAAACACTTACGTCGCGTCAAGCAACTGCTTCGCGCTCGAACCTTTATACTCCTCATCCCTAGTGTTGGTAAGAATTTTAACATTGAATCTATTAATTTTCATATATTTATGGTACTTTATTCCTGTTACTGTTTTTGTCTTATTTCTTGTAACTTTCAGTGTTACAAGAATTGGATAACTTAAAACGTGAACAAAGCACTGCTCGCGATGCGATTCGTTGGCTTGAAGTTCAATTACGCAGTGGATCTCGTTTCTTACGAGCACAACGCCCAGGCCAATCGAAGCCTTTACCACTCCTGAAATACCCTCGCAAAGCTCCCCCACATATTCACAACTTTATACAAATTATGGAGTTTTGTAACCACTTTATAGCAGATGAAAAACAAATTCAAGGTGGAAACGGAGACCCCGACAGTTCTTTACAAGGAAAATCGGCACCATTATTGATATTGCTTGTTGGAAATGAACCTGGCAGTGAAGAAGAACAGTATAAAGAATTCAGTGTAACAGGAGCTGCTCACGCTGCCGGAATTTCTGTTGAATACATCGGAGACTTTTACACGAAGTGGCGCCAAACGGTCCACAAAAATGGCAAAAAGAGATGAACAAGTTGTCATTGAATTCGGGACTCGACTACAGCGAAAGGATGGACATAGACGTTCTTCGGTTTCGGTAAAAGAATTGAAACATCTCTTTGAGAAAGATAGATTGATATGTTATGCGCGTTTCAAACACAGCGCTAAAATCAATGTTATGTCCCAAGGATATCATCATTGATAAACTATGAAAGGGATAGGCTCACACTTCATGGTGGGCAATTATTTATCTTTGATATATGGCTGTCTTTACTACAATGTTAAGATAATAACATTTTTCACATTTTCATTATTCATAATATTTTTACTCCATCATACATTTGGGAATATGTATTCATTATTCATAGACTTTCTTTTACTTTACTTATTTCAGATGTTATTAATTATTATGTTATAAATCTCATTTATCGCTAGTTACTGTTCACTAAATTTCTTTTACCTATGTGCAAATTATAATGTTCTGAATTATGATTTTCATTTTTTTCATTGGAATAAAAGTGTTATCATTGCAAAACATCGTATTAACTTTTAATCCCATTCATGCGCATAACAAGTGTAATACAAAGTAAATAATAAAATATTCATTGTTTTTGAGATAATCATCTCATAAGACTTTAACATTCAGAGAGTACATAATTATGATAATGAATTTACTTTTTTACTGTGGAAGTTGTATTGGTTAACTACTGTTAACAGAAGAAATGCTTTAGTAGTTATTAAATGCAGGCTTCTGTTATACATAGTTTCATACAACTTTAAATCCAATTAAAAACCTTTGTTTAAATTGTTATATCACAAACTAGGCGCGGCTTACTGATGATTTTAAGGAACGAAACAATGTATATTAGTGTACACTCTATTTATTATTCTTTATAATATTCCTAAAATACGATAAATAAAAAAATAAGTTATGTAACAAATATAATGTACAAGATCAAACCAAGCCAAAATGAGCACTAAAATACTTTTATAGAATTTTTAGGAAACCCTCAAATTCTTGACATTTTGCATCAAAACTGATAGCAAAATCTATATCATCTAAAACAGTGATGCATACCTTAAAATTTAAATTATGCATATTGCAATGCCAATTTTTACCAAAATGGTAAACTGAATGTGTGTTATAACTTAGTGTTAAAAGTGCACAAAATAATATTCTTATAAATAAAATTCAAAACATTAGACTTGACATTATAACTATTATTACAATTATTAACATAGCCTCTCTGATCCCTTCCTGGGTCAATGGAGGTTAATCAAAAACTTTAAGTATTAACTTACTTAATAATGAATCAATACAATAATGTACAAAATATACATTATTTTTAACAATCTTTCAACAGTCTTATAACTTTATATATCTATACAGTATTGCACTTAAACCTCAAGTGTCGAGTAATGTGAAGATATCAATAGATAAAACTTTATGAGATTATTTCTACTTTAACTTCTGCAACGTCGTAAATAAAAGCAGTCCTTGTCTGCTACGCTGCCAACTTTGTCACAACAGACACAACGAGTTTCTGTACAAATGCCATAAGTGCATATATATCTGTTGTGGCATTATTTACACTCTATCTACATTATGTTTAAACAACACCACCTATTAACAACCCACTAATTGTATAAGCTGTTGTACTGTCGAGCGGTCTAACAAACATAGGTCAAAATCAAATGTCTGTGTTGTTACTTCATAGCGACCAGTTTCAGCAATAAGATTGACAACCCTCTCCAATTCTTCATTATTTTTAATCTTCATGATGCGTTGCTGTAATTCCCGAAGTTGTACCATGTAATCAGGAGAAAGGTCACCAGGTTCAGCATCCTCACCAAGACTACTAGAGACTCCATTATCTTGGACCTTAGTCTCGGCAGATGTGGAACCACTGCTTTCACCACGTTCTATATCATTAAAGGAAGGTGCAGTTTCTGCAGTCTTTGCTATTTTCCTATGTTCAATACTTTCTATACTTTCTCTTTCTTCTTCTGCAGCTTTCCGTTTACGCCTTTTTTCTTCTCTTTTGGCAGATTTATCTTTATGTTTTTGTTTCCTTTCCTTGTGTGGTGGTGGGGGCTCCACTATTGGCTCTGGCTCTGGCTCTACCTCTGGTTCAGGTTCTACCTCTGGTTCTGGTTCAGGGGATGGTTCATGTTTGATAGGTTCTGGTGATGGATTTTCAATTTTAACTTTGGTATCTTCTTCATCTGCTATTACAGAACTTTCAGAATCTGAATGACTACTGTTAGCATCTTCATTTCCAACATGAGATGATTTGGCCAGACCACTTTTCGAACTACATTGGGATGCTGTGTCTATTGAAATAGGAGATGCTGGTTCAGGTAGAGCACGTTCCTTTGGTATGGGAGTTTCTCTATGTTCGATGATGTCAATCTTTTCTGGAGGTATTTCACGAATTTTCTCATGTTTATGTTTCTTTTCTTTATTTGAATCTTTATGTTTTTCTCTGGACTCATCTCGTTTTTTATCCTTTTTCTTGTGTTTGTGTTTTCTTTCAGGGTCAGGCTTTTCTTTAGATTTGTGATTTTCTGGCCGCTCCTCATTATCAGGGGGTGGTGTTTTTCTGAGATTTTCCAAGGAAAATTTATTAATAGCCTTATCAGGCTTAATTGATTTTTCTTTGATTGTGGGTGAATCTTTAGTTGTCTCTTTTTCTTTTAAAATTTTAGGTAATTCCTTAGGAATTTCTTTAGGAGGCTCTTTTGGTGACTCTTTTATTTTATGGCTTTCTTTTTTATGTTCTTTCCTCTCCTTCCTTTCTTTATCCCTGTCATGACTTTTCTTTTCCTTTTTTTTCTTTTCTTTCAAATCTTTTTCGGTTTTTATATCTAGACTTTTTTCTTCGATTTTGAGTTTCTTTTGCTCTAAATTATCAGAATTGTGTTTTGGAGGTTTATACTCATCTTTAATACTTAAAGCACTATTAGAGCGTGGTGGTGTTGGCACTCTCCTGATTGGGCTTAAACAACGTTTTTTAGCAACATCTGGAGATAATGGTCTTTCAATTGGCCTTTTATTTGATTTATCCTTAGATTTTTCATGTTCTTTGTTGTGATTTTTTACTTTCTCTGGTCTACCTTTATCTTTTTCTTCCTTCACTTTTACTTTATCTAATTTAATTTCTTTGTGATCATGTTTTTGCTTTTTGTCAGAACTAGACCTTTCCTTTTCTTTTTTATCTGACTTAACAGGAGGTGCACTTTTATCAACTTTTTTAGGATCAGGGGAAACTTTTGGTGGTTTAAGCAATGGAGGTCCAAACAAATTTTCAAAATTACTAGTTTTAGGTGGTGCTTCCTCTTTATGTTCCTTAGACTTGTGTTTTTTTATATTATCTGACGAAAGTTTAGGCTTACTAACAAGTTGTTGTTTTTCTTCTGTAAATGAATCTCTACTTCTACTTTCTTGATCTGGATTAGTATAAAATGCATTATTGCTAATAGGTATGCCACCACCTTTTAAAAGCTTTTTTCTGAACTCTTCATTTGGATTTTGGAATATATAGCGATCTTTCAGAAATCCACTTTGTTGTAAAGTAAAATCATAAGAGAATTTTATTTTCTTCGGCTCATCCTTATTTTTCAAATATATTTCTATGGGAAAGATGAAACCAGCATAACCCGATTCTTTGATTGCAAAGGGTGGTTCTTTAACAACTGCAAAAATAAAAATAAATCTATTACTTATGGATCAGATAAAAATTCTAAAAAGACTTTAACAGTATGTTAATGCATTAAAACAATATGAAGTACATACAATTGATTGTCAAAATGTTTATGATGATATACATAAACAAAACTATGTATGGATGATTAACTTAGTTGACTATGTTACTAATATAATTATTAAGAACTTGGCTACCATAAGAACTTGCTTTATTTTAAGTGCATATATATTTACCTCTTCTAGGTTTTTTAAAAGTTTCGTGAAGAAGAAAAACCACTTTTTCTACGAAGTGACTTATATCAGCCCCTTCCTGGCCGCGCACAAACACTTCCCAGTCATGAGTAAAGCCTTCTGGAGTCTTTTTCGATCTCAATGATGCTTCATGTCCAATTTCAAAATTTACTTTTATTGCTGACATACTGAATCTGAAACAGCAACGCACAATCATTCGTAATGATTTTATATATTCACGGTACGAAAAATAACATCTTCTAATATCATAACTGTCTTGTCATTTATACTTACGTTCATGAGAAATTTTACATATAAAATATGGTTCAAACATAACAAGTGCAATTCAAAGTTTTAACCAGTCACTGATTTGATAGAAATCACAATTATCCAAAATAATCTTTTAGCGCCCTTGTTATTTTGGTCCGCCATATTACTCTCTATACTGTATAGACTAGATAGATATAGAAATAAGTCATAGAGTTGCGTACCTAGTGAAATTTTTATCGTTAGTGAATAACACTACTAAACTCGGCTTCAAAATCGACTAAAATATACTCTTAGCAGTGCTGCCAACATGTTTATCAAAATTGGCCGAAATCTGTGCTGAAAAAGACCAATTTTTCGACATATGGGCCGAATAGTAATTTTTTTTTTATTCAATTTCAGTATATTTCGTGTTAGTTTTCTATTTCGCCAGATTCATTGAGATCCATGTCGGACCAATGAATACAATTGAAATGATTTATATACATGTATGGCATTTACAGAAGCCATTGTCACCCAAATTAATGCCTTGAATAGCTTCACTGTCAACTAAAGGCCGAGTAATGCCAAAGGCCGAAGCCCAAAAAACAGGTTCAGAAAGGCCGATAAACGGCCCCGCACGGTGTTTGCTGGCAATACTGACACTTATATTCCGAAAACAGATACCTACAAAAATAACTTATAAATTCTGAACTCTTATTAATGCTATTCAGAGAGCTCAGTATTCATAATGAAGAAAACATGGCGTTGCAATAAAATTACTATTTAACTTATGTATGTGTAAATAAAATAAAAACAAAGCTGGTTATATCGATATCGACATTATATGGCATAGCTTCAATAATATCTATTCATGGGCGTTTTATCAGGAAGCTATACTATTACATATTAGGGCTTCTCAAAAGTCGTCAGCACTGGAGTTATAATTCGGTAGAATGTTTTCAAAGCGTAACAACGTATAACGGTAAATTGTAAACCTGTCGTACTGACTTCAAAAAGCCCGTTGACTAAAATTCATACAAACTATACAAGTTTTAACAAAAAGAAAATAACGTTAATCTGGAAATAATTCAAAGCTTCCCCAACGAACAGCTTTTGAGTCATGTCAATGTCACGATCAAGAATAGTCGTGATATAAATCTAACTTTGTACTCACTCAGAGATCAACATTATTCAATAATAATAACCATTTATCTACCACAGTGAAAAAACATAGAAGATTTTAAAGGTAATTTATAAAAGCAGTCTTTATCCGTTGAGTTCATTGCTAGTAGTTTCAATGTTTCTCCAGGATCTCAACTCTTCATACATACTAAAATTCCTTAGGTTTTATCAGTATGAATACTATTTAGATTTAAATAGTAATCATACTGATAAAACATCTAAGCACATCATAATCATAATACAATTGATACAATTACTGTGTTATTGACCGTTTGTGATACAATTTTAAGTTATGTTCAGTTTTGTTTATGAAATACTATACTATTTATAATAGTATAGTATACTTGCGTGTGATGGTCATGACTTAAATTTTGAGTTGATTAACAATAATAACTACCGTCATAATATGTTTTTTTTTTGGACTCCGCACCAAGTCACCGTATAAAGCTGGATATAAGTATAAAACTGTTCTTCTTCTGAGGTATAAAGTGATTTTCGTATTAATTTATTTTCTGTGCATTTTATAATATTTATCATAACTAAGAAGTTAAAAAAAAAGCATGAATAACTGTATTGCCATACAAAACTAGCCTTCAAAGTTAATGAGACTGATTTGATTTGATTCTTAGGCGGCTGCTTATGCGTGAATATCGGTTGCTTTGGATAAATATTCGATAACATCAGCTCTTTTAAAACTGTATTCATGATACGTATAGCCCATGAATACTCCACGTTTCACTTTCCTTGTTTCCTGAGAAATACAATTTAGGCATATTCAAGACAGTAAATAATTTGTTCTGGATCTACGTGCTCCATCCTCGGCCACTCCTCCGCCGTTTGCCATAAAGTGAGTTAGTAACCCATTTCGATAAATGGGTTCGCACCTACGCCTACGTGTTCACCTCCCGCCAAAAGTGACTGTAATAGCCAAGATAATAGCTAATTTGTTCGTGATTTATTCAGTAGCCGAAGTGCGTCGTCTTCTTAGGTCCCGGATATCGATAAATCTATTATAAATCTGTCTGTGCTCAGAAGTATGGAGGGTAAAGGTAAGAAAAACCGTCTCTATGTATGTAAAAGTATCCGTTAAAATGTGTTAAATACACCCTTACCTTTCGAGTTCATGTCGGCCTTTCATCGGGCTTTGAGCCATTATTTGACAGCGAAGCCATTCAAAACATTTTTGGTTGAAAAATTCTAAATAATCCTATCAGTACTATTCTAATAGCCCGACATTGATCTAATTTATGGCGAAACAGAGAACTAGCATGAAATATACTTTAAATGAACAAATACAATGGATAAAAAAAATATTCTATATTGGCCTTTCCTGCAACAAATCTGCACTTTTCAGCAAAGGTTTCGGCAATTTTTCATTTATTAGTTGACAACATTGGTTGATATTCGATATTTATTTGTCAAAATCTTAGACTTTAAACAAAGTCTTTGATTAGAGAAGAGAGCTTAAAGTCCTTAGAATATAGCTTGATTCATAAACGTAGGTAGCAAAAATATTCTAATTCTATGGCTTGATTAGAATGAAAGCTGTCAAACCAATGTGACTAGTGCTGAAAAAATCTGATTAAATCGATACCTATAAATAAAGAAAGTACTGATCAAATCGATATATGTAAATAAAAAATAAATATATACCTATTCAGTCAATATTGAACAGTATGTAAATATTGGTTTTAATTCGGGCAAATAAAATTAAACAATTGGGTGATATGGTCGTTACGCGACAAAATCCATTAAAAAAAACTGTGTCCGCGGCTCGGTTGGTGCAATGGTCTAGAGTCAGTCTTTCCCAACGTGGGCGATAACGCCCCCTTGTGGGCGCTGCAGGCCTAAAGGGGGGCGGTAAGAGACCCAGAAAAAAAAGGGGGCATTGTGTAGGGCTTTGGGGTCGATTTATAATTTCATCTACCTAGCTAGGAAGACTTAGACACCGACTGAGCTCTCGACTCTCGACTACATCTTGTGAACATCAACTAATATTAATTAAGATATAGCTCAAATTCGGTTCGATATAAAAGACCGCGGCCAATCATGTTTTAACAAGTTTTTGTTAAATAATCCGAATTGTACATTCTTATACCAATCGGCTGGTTCTATAATACTTGTTCTTGCTTGTCGAGTACGATTGGGCGTCGAATGAGATAAACGAGTTTATGCACGTTTGTCTTATTCCTGTTGGTGCGTGCTGCTTATGCAATCCTATATAAACGACGTAAATTTATTTTATTTTCATTTGCGGCAGGGTGTACAATCTTCAAACAAGTGAGTAGGAAACTGGACAATTATAAATCGACAAAATAAAGTAGGTCATTTAAATATACCATTGTCGTATGGCAATCATTCTTTTGCAATTTGGTAGGGTTATATCAATATTTTTTTGCCTTCGTAAATCAATAGATGGCGCTTAATGCTATTTTGCAACAGATATTTCAATTAAGTAAGGAAGTATTTTGTAAAAGTGAACTTGAATTTATTAAATATCGGGAATATGCTGGTCGGAACTGGTTACTCAGTTACTCATTCATAAAATGCACATCTGAATTACAAGACATTTATGATGACATATTGAAAGAAAATATATCATTAAATAATTTAAAACAATTTTTATAAAAGTAATAATATTTGTACATATTAGTTTCGACTTCCTGCATTGCCAAATTTATAAAGAAAACTTGATAGATTTAAGATTAATCTGTATCCCGATTTTTTATTTGCCATTATTGCAAAAGAAGCGGAAGAAGGACTGTGACGATGATAAGGACAGCAATCAATTAAAGGCAAAAAAATGTATTATGTGATTAAAGATAAATCTTTGAAAAGCATTAATTTCATTTCATTATATTCCAAATTATTCATAAGATATGAGCAAAAAAGAAATGAACGGAACAATATATTAGAATCAGTTGAATCACGTATTTTTAAATCTTTGTGGTTTGAAGTTGCTTTCCTAAGTAGATACCTATATCTACCATATCAATGCACTCGTTTCTATAGAAACATGTATACGCATGTCGGAGTCCTATCGTTTACAGCAATAAAAGAGCGGATTGCATAAATATAGAGTAGTTATAATAAAAAACAAAGATAGATCAAACGGCGTCCGATCGGGCTACGTGACCGTCGCGGAAAATCGTCGTAGAGAGGTTGCGCGCCAAAACGGGGAAAAGAGCCGCAGCCGCCGCGTCACTTCCCGCCCCCGCGCACCCTTCAGGCTGCGCGGTAGTCAGCGCGGCCTGCGTTGTCCCGCGCCGTGGCATGATCCGAGCGTAGACAATGCAGTAGTGCATTCGTAAAACTATAGATGGCGTCTGTGTGCCCTGTGTATGTTAATAAAACTAAAATCACAAGAGTAGGTATTATTTAATGCACTTAATTAATTAATTACATTATAATAATTATATTTTATTGGTAATAGGTGCTTTGTAAAGAAAGCAGCTTTTAAGGACCATGAGCAGTGCATAGAGTATGACTGATTGAGATGATGATTGACTGAATAATTTTTACCTACCTATCCTAATACCATTGCAGAGGTGGTCTGGATTCAGCGCAGCACACGCTTGAGGTGTGCCTTGCCTAGACCGCTGAGCGGCGGGTACTAAGAGCCAGTATCGGGCGAGACCTGTCTCTGCCGGCAGTAGTGAGGGCTACGCTGGCAGATAAAGTGACCTGGAGAGGAATGGCTTCCTTTTGTGAGACTGTTGTCGTCCACGAAGAGGCTGCCAAGCGGGATTGTGAAAGGGCCGATCCCACTCTGAGAAGAAGGCGTCTAGAAGGCAACCGCCTCGGCGTCTAACAGCCGAAACCCCGCCTGTATGATTTAAGACAGGCAGCCCTTTGGGGTCACAGATGCTTTTAGAGGGGACTATATTTACCTATCGTGATCCCAGAGAAGACGGTGGCATAGTGGTCACGTGCTGTCGTGCACAGCGAGGCTTAGGGGAGACCCCTGTACAGTCTCTCCAGGGATGTGCCTTAATAGGCGCTGCATAGCGGGGGTGCTGGAGCTGGTCTATTACGTGCCTCCCTCCATATGCTGATGTTGACGACCGAGGTGGTTTGAGTGAGGTAAAAATCCCACACACCCCGGTCTAATCCATAAAGGCCGCGCGTGTTTTTGAAGGCTACCCACCGAAAAAAGAGTTGGTATATCTTTTCTTATTTCTTCTTTTTATTTATTTTTATTCTTCATTATCTTTATTCTTTTCTTTTTAACTAGTTTCATCCATTATTATTTTTCCTTAGCATGGACAGGAAACTTTATGTATAAAAAAATAATCATAAAATTGTGATATTCTCTTGAATTTGTAGTAAAAAATATGTAAACAACATATTCATTACGCTATCACATATAGGCTCAGTGCTCACCGCCTAAAGGTGATAGTGCAGGAATCACCAACTAGTTTCATTCGGGATCTGTTTTTAAAATTAATATTAGTAGCGCTTTTCGTTAGATGATAATAACAACCAAGATCTGCACAAAGTAGGTTGGCGGTCCAGATTCGAACCAATAAACACCAAAAAATATATTTATTACGTTACCTGGGCTACTAAGCTATGTTAAGTTTCTTATATGTTATAAGCATTCGGATAGACACACCGACAAACAGACAGAAACGTTTCCAAACATTTTGGTTTCATCTTATGTATCGATAGAAAAAGTCCTACAAAGCCTACTACGCGAATGGAATCTCTTACAGAAATATCACATGTTAGAAAGAGAAAGCATATTTAGGTTCAGTCAGCACTATTGGCAGATGTTGTTTTCTCCAGTGTCACTGTCAAAAATCACGCTAACTTATTAATTTGCTGTATTGTCAGTGAATCCTGTATATTTTATACAGTTTTAAAATTTATAAGCAATGCCTAAGTGTTGTGTTGGTGACTGCGATGTTTCTTATAAAAATAATCCAGAAAAAGATTCATCTCACAGGTAAATTGACAACAACAGCATATATTTTCATGGCCATATTTTGGAAAATTCTGTCTTTAAAATATATTTTTTGAAAACCAAATCCTATCAAGAAAATAGTGAATTTTCTCCGTAGTAAAAAACAATGGTCATAAAAGTAATTTTGAGTACTACAAAATAGTGACTTGTTAGTGTCGACTATTGTATCAGAATTTATTTAAAGTGTAGATCTATCAACTATCTTTGCATATTGAAAATTTTTCAATTTTTTTATTGTGTTACCTAATACGATGAAGCCAAAATGTTTGGATACGTTTCTGTCTGTTTGTCGGTGTGTCTGTCCGAACGTTTATAACATATAAGAAGCTTAGCGTAGCTTAGTTGCCCATGTTACGTAATAAATATATTTCATCACGCTATCACAGTAGGCCCCAATAGGGTATTTGACACTGATGGAAATAAAATATGAAACTTAGCTATAATGATAGAATGTATTTTATTTGACTCTTTGGTATTTTTGAAAATAATAATAATAACTCGTAAATACATTTAATTCGATAAACAAATTCATAATTTTTAATCTATGTGTCACGTGAGTCGAAACACCAATGACTGCGTGACGTCACTACTCAGACGATTGACACATGACACAAAATAAATCGATGAATCTGTTGATATTTGGGAAGCAAGATGCAACCACTTTCTTCGTATTTCAGTTCAATTTTCGAAGTATTGGTATACTACGCACTAATGTTATGATTTACAAAATATTTTCCTTTGTTTACAATCGTTCTGTTGCGTAATGACGTCACAAAATGGCGATCGTCATTATCGCGCCTTTTGAAATTTGAATTTTAAATAGCTGTTATTTAATCATTAGGTACACAAAAAATTGCTAAATATTTTTTTAGGTAATGTATATATATTCTTTAAATTTAGGCTCTTTGTGAAATTTCGTCAATAACCCTATTGCGGTTCGAATCCGGACCGCCAACCTACTTTGTTTAATAATCATCTAACGAACTGTGCTACTAATATTAATTTTAAAATCAGACCCCGATGAAACTAGTTGGTGATTCCTGTGCTATCACCTTTAGGCGGTGAGTACTGAGCCTATATGTGATAGCGTAATGAATATGTTGTTTACATATTTTTTACTACAAATTCAAGAGTATGTCACTATTTTATGATAATTTTTTTTTTACTAAAATCCTGTCGATGCTAAGGAAAAAGAAAAATGGATGAGACTAATTGATAAAGAAAAGAATAAAGATAATGAAGAAATATGCAAAGATAATAGGATATACCTTTTGTTTTTGGGAGGGAAACCTTCAAAAACGCGCCCGGCCTTTATGGATAAGACCGGGGTTTGTGAAATCCTTACCTCACTCAAATCACCTATGCCTTCACCAGCAGCATATGGAGGGAAGCACTTAATAGACCAGCTCTAGCACCCCCGCTATGCAGCGCCTATTAATACACATCCCTGGAGAGACTGTAAAGGGGTCTCCCCTAAGCTTCGCTGTGCACGATAGCACGTGACCAGTATGCCACCGTCTTCTCTGGGATCACAATGGGTAAATAGAGTCCCCTTTCTAAGCACCCGTGACCCCAAAGGGCCGCCTGTCTTAAATCATACAGGCGGGGTTTCGGCTGTTTGTTTAGGCACCGAGGCGGTTGCCTCCTAGACGCCTTCTTCTCCGAGAGGGATCGGCCCTCTCACAATCCCGCTGCGCGGCCTCTTTCTGGCCGACAGCAATATCATAAAAGGAAGCCATTTCTCTCCAGTTCCCTAAATCTGCCAGCGTAGACCTCACTACTGCTGGCAGAAATAGATCTAGCCCGATACTGGCTCTTAGTATCCGCCGCTCAGCGGTCTGGGCAGGGCACACCTCAAGCGTGTCCTGCACTGAGTCCAGATCACCTCCGCAATGGTATTAGGATAGGTAGGTAAAAATCATTCAGTCATACTCTTTACACTGCTCAGGGTCTTTAAAAGCTGCTTTCTTAACAAAGTACTTATTGCCAATGAAATATAATTATAGTATGAGCGCATGAAATGTTTTTATTATAATAATGTAATTAATTAATGAAGTGCATTAAATAATACCAACGCTTGTGATTTTAGTTTTATTAACATAATTTGATTGAAAATATTTTCATTTTGTATACCAATTCTTTACATCTAAAATACTGTTTATCGATAATCGATGTGACAATATTTCCACGTTGTACATCACTATTGCACGCAAACATTATTTGACAATTGAAAATTTCAAAGACGGTTAGATAAATGTTATATGTTATAATATGTTACGGGATATTTTGTTAAATTGCCAAGAAAAAAGTCTTCAAGGGGTGTGATCAATGTAATAAAAATTTGATGTCCGACCATGAGCCTGAATATTTAAGATACAGGGAATATGCAAATAAAAATGGCTTTGCAGTCCCAGTGACTCTCTTAAATTGTATATCGAATCTGCAGGATATAAATCATACAATATTTAAAATAGTTGATTAAAACTGTAATTTTAATTCATGTAGATTTTAGCTATATTATAGGATTATAGCATAGAATGCGCAATTCACAAAGAAAACCTAATAGATTTTTTAATTAAAATATTCTGCTGATTCTTCATATCTAATTACTGTAAAGAAATAAATAAAATATTATTCAATAATAGACAGTGTGATGATGATACCGATTTGCATAAAATAGAATCAAAGAAACTGTATATTAAGTGTTTTAAAGGAAAAAAATAATAATTATAACATAGATTAACATTGTTTTATTAGAAATTTTCGTTTTTTTGTATATACAAACTAAACAAAACTAAAGTTACAATATTAAATGGAAAAAGAATACGGTCGCGAACAGGATTCGAACCTGCGCCTCCCGGATAGATACTCCAGGCGCTCTGACCAACTAAGCCATCTCGACCTCTGCTCACCACCGCGAATTCTTCTTCCATATTTTAACACGTCTTATGGCGACGTCATTGCAATCAATTCAGTACTTACAAGTGACCGAACCGACACGACTAACTTTGCAGTTAATACAATGTCGTAAAGAATGCAATTACCTTAATAATTCAAGATATGTCTTTGAAAAAGCATTAACGCATGCTTAGCGAACTCTAAAGTTACAATATTAAATGGAAAAAGAATACGGTCGCGAACAGGATTCGAACCTGCGCCTCCCGGATAGATACTCCAGGCGCTCTGACCAACTAAGCCATCTCGACCTCTGCTCACCACCGCGAATTCTTCTTCCATATTTTAACACGTCTTATGGCGACGTCATTGCAATCAATTCAGTACTTACAAGTGACCGAACCGACACGACTAACTTTGCAGTTAATACAATGTCGTAAAGAATGCAATTACCTTAATAATTCAAGATATGTCTTTGAAAAAGCATTAACGCATGCTTAGCGAACTCTAAAGTTACAATATTAAATGGAAAAAGAATACGGTCGCGAACAGGATTCGAACCTGCGCCTCCCGGATAGATACTCCAGGCGCTCTGACCAACTAAGCCATCTCGACCTCTGCTCACCACCGCGAACAAAACGTAAACAAAACTATGTAGCTATAATCTAGCTCGGTAGGTATATGCGTACACATATTGCTATATATATGATTGGCATTAGTTCCAAAACCCGTGTCTAGAGGGCGCCACTTTGCATTACTCAATTTGACCGCTAAGATAGACCTCTATTTCAGTATATAAAAAAGTACTCTGTGGTTAGTCGGTTACACTTTTTTGAGCTCTATGTCCTTCTATGGGGTAGCAAAAATATTCTAATTCTATGCATTATTTTGATAAAGATTAGGGAAGAATAATGTATTACGTAATTTGTTATTGCAATAACGACCATTACTAGTAGTATCTCTTAGTAGTCTGTGGTCTGTGCAGACTACATCTTGATGTTATGTATCACAAACATAACCTAACCTTGCTAGTTGCGATTGATACTTGAGTTTTCTTTTGTAGGTACTTATAAATATTTACTACCATGTCAGGAGTAATGGCAGCAATACTTCACCCACTTAAGTAAGTTAAATGTGTACTACATATATTGAAGCCGTTTTTTTAGTAATAATAAATACATAGTAAAATTTTATCTTATAGACTCGTCAGGCAGACTTTGCAAATTACTTCAACGATTACTCCTACTGGTTTAGTGAAGCCCGACTATATTTCGTTAATATCAATAAGAACCAAAGTACGCTGTTACTTTCCACGACCAAACGAAGTTAAGAGAGTACGTCGCCATGGTTGGAATACTAGAATATCCACAGCTGACGGTCGCAAAGTAATTATGAGAAGATTACTCAAAGGAAGATTTGTATTAACACATTAAAATTTTAACGATGACTGTGTATTTAGTAAATTAAATGACAGGATTCCAATGTATGCCACTACACAATAATCACTAAAATTTTGTCTATGTAGTTTAAATGATTAAAATAAATAAAGTAGGTATGCTATAAATCAAAACTTTATTAAAAACAGCAGATTTTTGTCAACACAATTTTTTTTTCTAATCTTTACATTTCACTTAACATCTAGTTCAACTTATCAAAACGTAAAAAAAAAAAACAATTATATACCTATTAGTTTTGCCATAATGTAGGTATTGTAGTTCAGTTGTTTAATTTACTTTTACTAAATAACCATAAATATGAGTAAAAAGAGATCCTTCATTAACAAGACCTGACTGGGGATATTTACATAATTATCTAGCTATAATATAACAGTGTATAATGAAACCCATATTTTGTATTTATTTTAATATTATCTCAAAACCCTAACAGGACAACACTCATAAATTACACTTACAGTAAAATTTTATAAATATTTACCATGGACTAGTTGAATAAATATTTTTGTTGCGAGTGAATTGAATCTTCAGAGGTTGGTGATTTAGCTGGTTTTAAAAGGTTGGATATTTCAGACACAACCAAAGTGGTTAGTTTTATGATTGCCAAGTGGGCAGCCAGCTGTAAAACTAGAGCACCAAAGCCCTTATACAACCCAGAAACACCCTCCTTGGCTATGGTGGAGCTGTAGCAATCCATGAATCCTTCATACCCAGTCAGTATTGGTATAACTGATGTGCCTGTGTCTAAGTTATCAACGATTGTTCTCGTCCCCTGAAATGAATATTTTTTAAGCATGACAGATGCAATTAGTACTCTATTATTACAGGTTAATGACATACAGTTATGAATTCAATATACCTATGCAGAGTAACGGCGGTGGCCTTAGGGGGCGGCGCGGGTCGCGCACAGAGACCAGCAAAACGAATAAAAAAAGGTTCGAATCCTGTTCGCGACCGTATTCTTTTTCCATTCAATAAAATAACTTTAGAGTTCGCTAAGCATGCGTTAATGCTTTTCAAATATTTATCTTGAATTATAAAATAGTCGTTGTGTTTTTGTTGAAAGATTCGTTGTTATTTGTCTTTGTTGAAGTAGTAGTTGTTTGTTATTATTGTTTTGTTTTTCATTTTGGTAATTGTGTTCAGTTAATGATAATACGAAGAAAGCTAAAAGATGGTATACATTTTAATGGGTCTCAACCTTCGATCACTTATAAAAAACTGATCGAAGGTCTCAACCAATGATATTAAAAAACTATTAGATACGTTACCCGCGCTCAAAAATTACGATACAAAAGTAAGGCAATTGCCCGACTTGCATTCAGTCATGTCTAAATCATTGTCGCGGTTACGTGTCACTATCACCCACAATTATTCCCAATGAAATACGAGAAAAAAAAAACGCCTTTCTATGTTAATAGTGTCCACATTCTACTTTATTATTAGAATAGTCACTACATAATAAAATATATTTATACTAGCGACCCGCCCCGGCTTCGCACGGGTGCAATGCTGATACTAAATACACTACAGAAAAACTGTGAACGTTGTATATAAAAACATAGCGGCCCGCTCCGGCTTCGCAAGGGTATAAAATATATAGCCTATGTGATTAAAATCGATCCAGTAGTTTTGATTTATTCATTACTGCCCGTGGCCCGCACGCGTTAAATTTGGAGTAAAACAATCCCCCTTTCCCTATACCATGAAGATTTCTGACTTTTCTGTAGACCTTTTTTATAACAAACGCTACGTCCCGCAATTTTTAAATCTGTAATATCTTCGAAAATATTCACTTAAATCATATGGTGTAAAGGGCCATATAGATCTATATTAAATGAACAATGTATTTAAGGTATTTAATTGGTTAAGGATTAATGCTGTATTGGTTAAAATCGCTTCGAAAATTAGCCATTATTTGTCGTAAAAAGTAAATGACGTAAAAAAGTTATTGTGGGTTATCCATAAGAGATAGACATACACCATCACGGACTTTTCTGTAGACGTTTTCAATGTGTACAATACTTAGTACATTATTTTGATAAAACTCGTAGGGTTCAGCCTGCGTTTGCAATGTAAGCGGAAAAAATTAAATTATTTACGACATCACATTAGAAACCTCAAAAATAACAGTACTTCTCCACTATTTAATGGATGTTATTATACATATAAACCTTCCTCTTGAATCACTCTATCTATTAAAAAAAACCGCATCAAAATCCGTTGCGTAGTTTCAAAGATTTAAGCATACAAAGGGACATAGGGACAGAGAAAGCGACTTTGTTTTATACTATGTAGTGATTTATTCCGAAATAATATGATATAATATAGTTATATCTTAGGTTTTCGCGATCACTACACGTTATAATAAAACAACTTTTAACAGGATTATTCGGTCAGGAAAAACAAAAACCCGGTTAAAAGGTGTTTTAATATAATATGATATAATTTTTATGAATCACAACATAATGTTTACTTTGTCGCGAAAATTCCGCTGACAGCTGCGTCATGCGTGCTCGCGTCAATGATCGTGCAGCAGGTATGTGCCGAAACTAAACGATGTATGTTTACCTCTCTCTAACAACAGGTATGCTGTACGGTTCTTTCCTTTTCTTCGTGGATGCGTAACGCGTTGTATGATTGTTTGTGTAGCGACATTTATCTCGCTACATGGAAACTACGCGCACAACACGCTGCATCGCGCAATCAAAGTTCTATAAGTATATGTCGCAGATGGATTGTAGAATCCGCTGTTTTACAAAACTGCTAGCTGATTTACAAAACAGTACTGTTTTATAAAACAGCTGAACGACGTCAACTGGATTGCCATTGCGATAAGTTTAACAAAACAGCTACCCACCTTTAGACGTTATGTATTATGTCATTCATATATCTACTGTGGGACAGGTTTGTTTATTGTATAGGTATATTAACCCTTAAATGGGCACACTGTGATTCTCATGTTGTTTTTTTTTGTTAAGTTCTGATGCAAATAAGGATTAGGAAAATATTTTGTAAAATATTAATAATATATTTATTTAAAGGGGTTTTTCATGTCACTTATAAATGACATTGCCCATTATTTTTTAAACTATGGGTGATTGCTACCAGTCACACAGGACGGACATTGCTAATTTAACGTAAAAGAATATTCTTAGAAAACAAAATGATTAAATTATCAAAAACTTTACCTACTTAATCACTAGTTCTGAGAACGTGTTATCATTTAGTAACCATTAACTTAAGTGGTACCCATAAATGCAAAAACCTTAAAAAAAAAGAAAGTAAAATCGTTTGTATATAAAAGTACTAAACATTATGTGGATGTGGATTTTATATACTTTTATAACATTTGGAAAAGGCACAGAAACTCTCGTCTTCTCTCCTTTATTATATCTCTCTATTGTAGTGACCAGATCTTGTGCACAGAATGAGCTGATTAACTGATTGCTGATATGTGAATGCATTGACATACTCATTTAGTAACTGCTAATCTTCTGTTATTATCACACACTACTTCGTATGCTCCTCGGACATTCGTCATAACTTTATCTCTGCTCAGACAATAATATTCACCATTCATTCCGCAGATATAAGCAACTGCAATGAATTAAGTAAACCAGGTTTACACAATCTGACAACTGTTTTACCCCCAACACCAAGATAATCTTCTTCACATTCTGAGCATTGTATATTCTCAAACGTATTTGAACGCTGTTTTCTTTCGCCGTTTTAGGCAAGCGATAATTAATTTATAATACCTACGCACATGACTTTGAAAAGACAGTGGTGTATGCCTTGGATTTCTACTTGAGACCTTTGACTTGTCAGTCCAACGGTTATCACTGCTTTCAGCAAATAAAATGGACGATTTATTTATTTATTTATATTTAACCTTAATACGAACGGCCGCAGGCCACTTACACTAATCAAGACAAACTTAATACATATATTAAAAAGACACAACTAGCACACAGACTTCTCACAGTACTCCAAACATACAGACACAATCGTCTTCCATTCATCCGCAAACGATGAAAGCATTGGAGACAACTCAACATTTACTGTTTGTCTGGTACGACGTGTCCTTACTCTTGTTGTAAATGGTGGCCCTACAGAACTTTTAACGATGTTTCCGGTACACCGGTATAGCATGGTGATAGTAAGTAGTAGTGTAAAGGAACAGCTACAAGCGGCAACGCTTCCGTAGTTAGTGACTGCGGCCGTGCGGTGTGAATTACATAGGTATCATTGATATCTTCAATCGGCCTAGAATTACTTAATTCTTGATCAAGATAGTCACAGTTGCTAAGATCTTCAAATTAGTTCAAATAATTCGTACATGCCAGGAGAAACATGACTTTAGGGTGACAAGGTTGGTAATGAGTCACTATAAGCATTGAGAAAAAACTCGTTTGTTCCTATGCTACTTTCCTAATCCTCATTAGATTCCAAATTTTGAATCTTCAGAATCTAAAGGCGGTACAAAAGAATAGAAGGTGTCACTAAAAATAATAAAAAAGGTTTATTATGTAATAAATATAACGATTTGAATGATGGGTATTGTCCGTTATAAATGACAAACATTAGGAACACAACTTCTAAGAGACTATAGGCAATGTGTGCGTTTGGCGCAGTGGTCGAGAGATCGACGGCTGCGCTGCGTGTCGCAGGTTCGATTCCTGCACGGAGCAAATATTTGTACGATCTATAGATAATTGCTCCAGGTCTGGGTGTGTGTGTATGTCTGTAAACGCACCCACGATACAGGAAGAAATTCATAGTGTGGGGGCAACGTTTAAAAAAAAATGTTCGCTAAGCATGCTTTAATGCTTTTTAAAGATTTATCTTGAATTGTTAAGATAATTGCATTCTTTACGACATTGTATTACCTGCAAAGTTAGTCGTGTCGGTTTTCGGTCACTTGTATAGGGACTGAATTGATAGCAATGACGTCGCCATAAGACGTGTTAAAATATGGAAGAAGAATTCGCGGTGGTGAGGAGAGGTCGACATGGCTTACTGGTCTGGAGTATTTATCCAGGAGGCGCAGGTTCGAATCCTGTTCGCGACCGTATTCTTTTTTCCATTTAATATAATAACTTATAGAGTTCGCTAAGCATGCGTTAAAGCTTTTCAAAGATTTATCTTGAAGTACCTAAAGAGTATCACAAAAAAACTAATATCGAACATATTGACTGATCACAATCACTCCGTACTCCGCCTGCCTCCGTACCTCCCCGACACACGAAACTCACAGGCTTTGTCAGCTGGAACTTTCACAAAGTAATAGAACTTATGTAATAGAATGGTATAAAATATGTTAGAAAGTCATCACGTCGTAGATTTAGGGCGAATTTCACCGGTCGCATTGAAAACCGAGTTCAACAAAACTCGGTTCTGCGTAAACGAGTTCAAATGATAAATTTGATCTTGGTTTACGTCATACCGATATCACCAGCTACAAATTGATGAACATAGAATATAAATGTCGTAATAATCATAGAAATAAATGGGATACGTTTAGATTTTGCATCACGTGACAGCCACCTACTGCGGTTTTTACGCACTACTACTACTTTGACGCACTTTTGACTCGTTAACAGTGTTGCAAGTTTTGTAACTGTTCTTCCAAAAATGGATAATCTAAAAATAATAATAAATTAGAATTACTATAAACTCCAATCATACGGTTGTCATTATATTTTATTAGTATTTTTTTTTTCGTAAGGAATAATGTTTTTGCATTCTTTCTCATCAATGGTGTCGAAATGTTCTTCTATCTCACGTGTATCGTGTTCGTATCCATCTTGGGCGACGAATAATAAACTGATCCTCGGTTTCATCAAAAGCTAATTACAACGATCTTTTCATTTTTAATATCACAACTAAAATGATATTAACAATGATAGTAACATTGGTTCTACTTGAACGCGTTTAAGTAAGTTTAAAATCGAGCGTTCAGAACTTAAACTAGGTTCAGCTTTAACTGGGATCAGTTTACGTCAGTGAAATGCAAACTAGAGCTCTGAACCCAGTTAAACGATTGAACCGAGTTTAGCTTGACCTTATCGCGTTTAGCGTCATTGGTGAAATCGGTTCTTTGTCGCCGAAAAATTTATTATTTTTGCTGATGAAGACAGTGGAAAGTCTGACAATGATAGTCGGATAATGATGATGACGACGATGATATTAATGATGAACCAACTCCCAGCACCAGGTCTGCTTCTGTCTGTTTCGATCAAATGGAAGGAGTATCGTTTTAACCTCAGGATGAAATGTAAATAAATACCAATAAATAAAAGATACTTCAAGTGTCTGTTTGTAATGTCAAAATAATAGTATTTTTTTAAGCTCATACAATTATTTACACGATATCTATGCCTAAAAATCAGTTTTTAAAATGTTTTTCTGTATGTCTGTTTGTTCCGGCTAATCTTCGAAACGGCGGGACCGATATAACTATCGTAAATCTGTAATCTTAATCGTTACATTTTGCCAAGGTCTGTTCGGCACATACTTGCGATAAACTGTTGCATACTCATTGGCGCGAGCGCGTGTGACTCAGCTATCAGATCAATGTCGGGAACAAAGTAAACATTACGAAGTTTTTATTCATAAAAATGATATATTTCGGAATAAATATATTTTATTATGCCAATAACTATCCCAATAATAAAGTGGAATTTAGACACTCTCTATTAACACAGGAAAGCGTTTTTCCCCCGTACATATTTCATTGAGAATTGCGGGTGATAGTGTCTTGTGACCGCGGCATTGGTTCGAGCATGACTGAGTACAAGTCGGGCAATTGCCTTACTTTTTAACCATTTTTGAGCGCGGATTACGCATGTATTAGTTTATTATATCATTGGATAGATAATATTATAGATACATTACTTCTTGTTTCGATTTAGCTCATAGTATTAAATGTTTTGACTTGAATATAAGCCTTGCAAAAGGAAGTTAATGTATAACACAAACTGAACACGAATTCAAAGAAGAACGGGGATCTAAAACTTTATAACACGCTTTTATTAGTTTGGTATGTATCTATTATGTAACGGAATCTTTGAACGTGATTTTCACCCACTTTAAAACGTTGGATTGAATTGAAACTTCGCACACTTAAGAAGGACCAATGACAATACAATAATTAAATTTTCAACAGTCTTGCTCGTAAAGTGGCTCTTATGGCACCGCCTTTAGGCTCATAATGAAGCGTATTAATCACGCCTGCTTTTTCTTAATCTTTACCGCTTTAGTGCGGTAATAAAAAGCAACGTGACAGCTTTATATTTACTTTTAAACCTCAGCCAAGAGTTTTGATGTTTGAAAACTCCTTGATGAGATTTAACATTTTTGTGACTGCTAATTTAAATACGACAAATAAACATCTCGATTCTTGAAATTATTTATTTTTATCAACAAATTAACATTAATTTGTGTTATAAATGCTCTCTTTATTTTATCAATGTAGAATGTTAGATAAAATATGACGTCACAGTTAATAAAAAAAAACTGTAGCTAAATTACAATTAGGTAATTTTTGTTATTAATTAAAAAAACCTATTAATTTTATTTTATTATAATATAAGGCTGTTTGGCTACTTCGTCAGTGAGCTTACTTCCACCGGCGCGCAAATAGTAACTCGGCGTACGAAAAAAGAAATACGCTCGCCATCTTAATTACACAACGTATATAGTTGAATGTGAATTTATATTATTTTATTCCGTTTTTCCTTACAAGTGTTATTAAAAAAGAACGTCGTATGAGTCGCGAGCCCTAATGGGCAATACAAGTCTCGGTCGGTCTTGTTATCCTCACCAATTCTCGGTTAGCAATTCAACCTCAACTGTAATGACCAACTTAGGCCACTTGTACATATTGTATTAAAATTTGTCTGATTATCCTGATCAGGATCATCCGGAAAACGATTTCAGGTATTAAAAATCAAAAATTGTTTAAAATAACTAAAAACATTTTGTAACTAGCCTTAAAAATTTGGTTATGAAAAAATTACATTTTATCGTAAGAAGCGTGTGGTACTTCATATGATATTTTATAATGACTTTACTTTTACCATTAACTGTCAATAAAATATTTACATTAATTGACATCTAGCAACCCACGTTAAACTATTATTTTCCCCATGATGCCCGTTAATACCTATATTTTATCCAAATAAGTAGGTACGAATGTTAGCATTCATTCTTATTGTAGGTGTAAAAAAACTATGTAAGTATGTATTGAATAAACCGGCCAAATGACTGGTCGTTTGTTTTGTCATTAAAACTAATAATTCCGTTCGACGTGCCATTAGCAACGGTAAAGAAAAGACAGAGGTTGGCAGGAAGTCGGGGGTGTCCAAGTTGGCATGTGATGAATGTGATTCGGTATACGTGGGTCTAACTGGCCGCAGGGTTGAGACGCGTTATAAAGAACACATTTCGGCTTGTAGGAATGCCCGACCAGAGAGATCACATTTCGCGAAACATTTATTAAACACTGGTCACAGATTGTCGGAAGGGCATTCCTATAATGAATACTTGTAGTAAAGGCTGAGCGTGTTGGAACGGTTAGAAATTATCAAACATAGCGTTGATGGGACCATACTAAATGAACAGCTTAATGCTTCCTCCTTTGTCTGTTGCGTATTTTTACATCAACACCCAATTACTTTAATTTAACATATTTCTTTTTTTTAATAATTTATTACAAATAAATTTTTCAATAAACTGAATCAAGTTTAAAACCATTTCGTAGTTTTCCGTTACAACAGGTGGGGAGGAGTAAGCATAAATAGAGGTGTGGGGTGCAGTTTAGCTCACTCCAACTCCTGCTACGACACCTCGCCCGCACTTCTTCCCACGTCCGGAACAATTCGGCAAGAAGGAGCATTCGGTCGTAGTATTCCTCGACATGGAAAAGGCATACGACCGCGTTCTACACGCTGGCCTACTATTTAAATTTACGCACACGACAGCGCCCCGTCGCGTAATTATAGTGATCTTTCGGGTGATCGTCGACGGGGTACCATCGGGTAGCCGCGCGACAGCGGCGGGCATACCGAATAGCTGTATCTCGCCGCTATGCTACTCGTGCTACACCGACGACATCCCCACAACACTGGACTCGACGCTCGCGCTGTACGCCGACAATGCCGCGTGCATAACTATCTCTAGCGCGCACTGGATCTTCCCAAGTAGATGCGAAGTGGCGGCTGTCGGTCAACGTAGGCAAGAATCATGCCATGTTGACCGGCTGCGTCCCGCTCCCACCACCACTGAAACTGCACGGAGCCGACATCGCGTGGTCGCCCCAGGTAACATACCTAGGGTTCACCATAGATCGTCAGCTCTCCATGAGGCATCACGTCACGTCCTTAAAATCGCCAGCAGAGGTAGGTTAGCCCGCGCCTTACTCCACTCAGTGCTGTCGTCCTGCCTCCCGGTGCGCGCCAAGCTGGGTGTATAAAACTTATGTACGCCGCCCCAGCGTGGCTCGCCCTCACGAGCGAGCCGCAAACTCTCCGTGTGCAACAAAATCATACACTGCGGAAGATAGTCGCCACCCCTCGCTTTGTGAGGAGCGACATTATACACCGAGACCTCGGGATTGAGAGACTAGAGGACTTTGTAAGGCGCCTCTCTAAAAACATGTTCACGCGTGCCGACGTGTCAGCCTGAAATGTGACCGCACCCTCAACAGGGAGCACCTTAAGACGGCGCCTCTGTCGCTGGTTACTCTTCGCCGGGCCTCCACCGGGTAACCGGTGTTCCCACCTGGCAGTATCAGACCGTCGAGGCGCCGTGAAGTATAGCGGAAAATTATCGCGGCGCTCCTGTTGAAAACATTATAACAACTACACGTAAAGAAAGTTGCGCAGGCGCTTGCTTGTTTCTGGTTAGCCCACAAAGTTCAATAGTTCGACGCGATGCCTGGCGGGGGCGCAGTGAATTCTACAAGAGGGTTAAGCTCACTCGGTGGCAGACACTGCACGGTCTAACAGCTTCTGATGATGCCCCGCGGGGGGGGGGGGGGGACATGTGTAGTGGTGGTAGTTGCAATTTTTGACCGCTTGCGTATGTGAATATATTTGCAGTCGAGAAGTTTATTGTCCCACCAAAAACATTTCCTGTAAAATTGGTTGCCAAGATTGCCAAGTTTATAATGCTTTCACTGTTAAAAAGTTATGAGATCTCTAGTAGAGACAAACTCAAAGCTGAGCTCGGATTTGTATTACGCGTTATAGTCTACGGGGCCTATCCAAAGTCCAAAGTATATAGCTCTACAAGCTCTGGACTGTACCTCATGTATAACAATGAATAACAAATAACTCTACTAATAAGTCATGACTCTAAAGACTCTAAGGTGTAGAGCACCTTGGCTTGGCCGTTTAATGTTCGTGGAACTATTACACGACGTAACATTTAAGTCGATTAGGGACAGTTTGTCCGACATTGACGAAACATCCAGACAACGAAAACAATCAGCTAACATCAAAGGCGATATTTAACTGTATGTCATTAAACTGTGCTATTATTCTGTAGATCAAAAGACAAAAGTTATAATTACCTGTATGTGAAGCCTATGTATTATAGTCTCCACTGGAAAGAATATGATTTCCATTGCAATAAAGGAGAAGATATTGGCTTTTAGACTGATGTCCTCAATTAGAGGATTTGCTGAGTTTTTGTTGTAGTTCACATTGTACGAGTCACTCAGCTCGTGTCGATGTCTTTGTTGGAAACGGAGCACTTTTTCAGTTAGATTTTTCAAGGTTATGCTGTAATTAATAATAATGTAGTTAGTTCTGATAAAAATGAGTTTTATATCTCAGAGATGTAATTTGTTAAGAAAATGTAATTGAATAGGTCAGGTGCCCAGTAGTCAAAACTGGTGCGCATGTATGACCATGCTCATAATGGTCGAAGCAAAAGGACTATTGTAAGGATCGTAGCACGCAGGTGGCATTCGAGTGTCTGCCTACCCCCATGAGAAAAAGGCATGAGTATATGTCGCAGATGGATAGTAAAATCCGCTGTTTTACAAAATTGCTAGCTGATTTACAAAACAGTACTGTTTTATAAAACAGCATCATAAAAAAAAGATGCTGTATTCTGATTTGTCTTTCCGTGGCTGAGTCTCCTATTTTTGTGTCTGTAAGGTTAGAAAGAACCTAAACACTTCGAACGTAACCCGCCCGTGTCGGGAAACTCCCGAGATCGCTTCGCTCGCTCATGGATCAATTTAATTTATTTTCTTTCATAATCCCGATATATTGTCGACTATTATAGTGATTTAGTATTTACGTAATTCTAAATTTACATCTTTTTTATTTTGCTACTTCAGAGCCATATGTGACAAAATTTAGAACTAAAATCAACAATCTGACAGTTCATTTCACACTACTTTCACAATTACATGCAAACACAATTCTGCGTGTTATAGTTCAGTGATGACCACAGAGTACTTTATAATATAGGAAATAGAGACCTCTCTCGCTTTCAATTTAGGAAACAGGGCACACAGACGCCATCTATAGTTTTACGAATGCACTACTGCATTGTTTACGTTCGGATCATGCCACGGCGCGGGACGACGCGGGCCGCGCTGACTACCGCGCAGCCTGAATGGTGCGCGGGGGTGGGAAGCGACGCGGTGGCTGCGGCTCTTTTCCCCGTTTTGGCGCGCAACCTCTCTACGACGATTTTCCGCGACGGTCACGTAGCACGATCGGGCGCCGTTTGATCTATCTTTGTTTTTTATTATAACTACTCTATATTTATACAGTCCGCTCTTTTATTGCTGTAAACGATAGGATTCCGACATGCGTATACATATGTTTCTATAGAAATGGGTGCATTGATATAGTATATATAGGTATCTACTTAGGAAAGCAACTTCAAACAACAAAGATCAAAAATACGTGATTCAACCGATTCTAATATATTGTTCCGTTCATTTTTTTATTATCATATCTTATGAATAATTTGGAATATAATGAAATGAAATTAATGCTTTTCAAAGATTTATCTTTAATCACATAATATATTTTTTTGCCTTTAATTGATTGCTGTCCTTATCATCGTCACAGTCCTTCTTTCCGCATATTTTATTAAAATTTTGCAATAATGGCGAATTAAAAATCGGTATACAAATTAATCTTAAATCTATCAAGTTTTCTTTATGGATTTGGCAATGCAGGAAGTCGAAACTAATATGTACAAATACTATTACTTTTATAAATTGTTTTATATTATTTAATGATAATTATATTTGCTTTTAATAAGTCATCATAAATGTCTTGTAATTCAGATGTGCATTTTATGAATGAGTAACTGAGTAACCAGTTCCGACCAGCATATTCCCGATATTTAATAAATTCAAGTTCACTTTTACAAAATACTTCCTTACTTATTTGAGATATCTGTTGCAAAATAGCATTAAGCGCCATCTATTGATTTACGAAGGCAAAAAAATATTGATATAACCCTACCAAATTTCAAAAGAATGATTGCCATACGACAATGGTATATTTAAATGACCTACTTTATTTTGTTCCAATTATAATTGTCCAGTTTCCTACTCACTTGTTCGAAGATTGTACACCCTGGTGATGACATAAAACCGCTAAACGTCGTTCAGCTGTTTTTCATAACAGTACTGTTTTGTAAATCAGATAGCAGTTTTGTAAAACAGGTGATACTACAATCCACCTGCGACTTATATATGTATGTATATCAATGTGGATTAAATTTGAAATATATAAGGAACTAGCTGTGCCCGGCAGTTTCACTCGCGTATTATTATACTAAAAATACCTACATAGTACGAAACAAAACAAAAATAAATTAAAAAATTCACAGTTTGTCTCTTTTTGCCAATGCTTGGTCCTCATCAGTGGGCTAGGCTTATGCCGTTACACGTCATACGGCTCGTTCGGGTGGGTGTGGAAAAATTTTCATTTTACATTATCTCCTACTATGCGTCCAAATAACATGCTATAAATGGCAAAGTTTATCTCCATAAAATTGTCTTGATGATAAAATAACTTTCGTTCGTAAGGATTAATATGGCATGCATAACAATAATGCTCATATATCACTTCTTAATTTTTCATTTTATTGGCACAATTTACATATTGTGGCGTAAATAAATTAAAAAACAAAATATGAGATACTCACTGAGCAAGATACTTAGTAATGCCAAGTGCAACAGTTGGAAATACGATAGCCCATATGGGTAGCATTCGGCCTCTGCTGGGAGTGCCCCACTCAAGTATGCGCATGAAACCTTCCCTGAACACATCCAGTAATGCTGGCTTATCACTTGCAATGTCACTTTGCACTGTTTCCACTAAACTTGCAGAGTAGAATGGAGTTATGACTGCTAAACTCATACTGAAAAAAGGGAAGTGTAAATATAATACATACTATCACTGAAAAAGTTAGTGTGAATCTTTGGCTGATGGTTTACCATTTCAATGTTACATGTTGAAGGAACTGCAAAACTGAATCACATTTTCCTATTTCCCTAAAACAATAGAAAAATTATTATGCATCACATTTGGCAGTAACAAGTGATTTACAGAAATTCAGTTGTTTATTTAAATGAAGCTGTTTATTGTTAAACTAAAGTATACATTTTTGTGCACATTTGCTTATATTCTGAGAGTCACAGCACATACATAAACAAAATTTACTATTTATAAAATGCAAGGAGACTCAGTTTGAACTAAGTAAATTGATTGAAAACTGTTCCTATTTTAAACTCACTTAGGCCAACCAGTGCCCTTGGAGACCACATCCTCTACAGCCAAGTTAAGCCCTTTCACTATACAAGTCGAGCCAATGCCTTTCCATAGAGTAGTGATATCTTGCCGGCGGTGCAGCCTAGCAACTACAGGTAGTAGGGTGTATGGTACTATGTGGTAGTTCTTCAATCCATTGTGGACCTAAAATACAAAACTAAATTAACTCCAAATTAACTCAAACTGCCTCACTGGTCTTGTGGTCCTAAGGGCGACTGCTGAGCGTGAGGCTCTGGGTTCGATTCCCGTGTTAGGTAGTGTTACTAAGTTTTCTGTTAGGAAATTCTCAGGTTCAGCACAGAGTTTGGAATTGTGCCTGGAAAGAAAAAGGCTCACCACCTATTACATCGGATTTAATAACAGCAATGGTGAAATGGGGATGTACAGTGTACACCTCTGACTACCTCCTCGGGGTATCCATAAAATGGTTAAATAAATATCAGTTTTTCATTAAAAGCATAATCACATATAATATGTAAACAAGAAAAATCGCCTAGTGTGCACCGAGCGAAAGCATAGCATAGCATAGCATCACGCCTGTATACCCCAAAGGGATAGGCAGAGGTGTACACAGTTGTACACCCACATTTCACCAATTTCACGAAAGCAAAAACCAGTGCAAAATATTAAAAAAAATGAATTTGTTATCTTTTGACAATACCAACAATTTATTCTCGAGCCGTTTGGGATACTTCGGGTTTAATTGTAAAAAAACTGCAATTGTCTTGAAGTGAAAACTTGGCTTTTAAATAACACAGTAGATTTTTTAAATAAATTTTTGATAATTATATTATTATTATTTTTTATAATTTTCTCTATATGTATATGTACATAAAGATATATAAGTATAGTTAGTCAAATAGAAGTAATTAATGTCATGTAATATCAACTTATTTTATTTCAATATATAAATATTTAATTAATCTAATGTTTACTTTAAAAGTAATTAAAGACATACCAAAAAATATAGGCCATGTACGGCTGACAGCATTTTTAAATACCATTTATTTTGAAAAAGATCACTGAAATTGTCTCAGGTCTTTGGTATTTGGCGATTATCTACAATGTAATGTAAAACCATGAAAGAAGATTATTTCAATAATTTTTTCACTGATTATTATCTACATATGTATAGAATATGTTTGTACAAATGTAACAAAAATACTAATGCCTAAGACATTGAAAAAACCTAGAAGTTCTGAGAAAAGGAAGTTTTACAAATTGGAAAAAAGGCGAACCTGACAATCTGACCTTCCTTCAGAGAATATGACATTCTGCGAATCAGACATTTAGCTGATAGGAAATTTTGCAAATACCAAAAGACCTTTTCTTGATCTGACATTGTGCAAACCTGATATTCTTCATCAAAACTAATTACTTTCGGTGAACATACCTGACATTGCCTCCTCAATACAATAAATGGGTGACTTAATAAGTTTTCTGTGATAAGACTTGCAACACTTATAGCTGTGGTAACATAAGCATTATTATCTGAAACAATATTTACACAATTACAAAAAGTGATAAAATATTTGTTTTGAGAATATGTTATTTTTAATGTGTAAAGACTCTAAGAAAATAGTACTAGAGTAGTTTTAGCAGGCATACCCCTCTCGCCACAGGCATATGATTCTCAATCAAATACCTTTACACCTTTTACCTATATGGGTACAATGATAGTACACAATTTTATTTGTGTGTGACACAATTTATGTTTGTGTTTAGCTTTTTAAGTGTGTTATTGTTAATGTAATGACAAGGGCTATGGTTGCTCTTGTGCAAGTTCTTTTGTGCTTGTGTGTTACCTCACCCCCTGCCAATAGTGGCAAGCAAATTTATCCAATATTTAGTCAGAAGCTGTCTCCCATCTGGTCCTTTAAGTGTAAAAATATGAATATAAATCATTGATGGTGTGCAATCATATTGCAGAATTTGATATTCTGATTACATTTATAAATAAGTTCCAAATTAGTACAATGGATGAAGGCATGTGGTCAAGCACTAAATTCTTATGACATTTAATTCTTTATTTAGATAGGTATATGGTCCTGGCTATATTACCAATTATTAAAAACCCGTACGTAAATATTTTATCGCATGTACAGCTACATTACGTTTTCTTAAATATTATAATGTTGGATATGTCATGTATAATACATACCATCTTCTGAAACATCATCCATAACCAGAGGTGGGCCCTGAAACTCTTCAGTTACAGGAGTATGATAACCATATATCTGCTGATAGCGAGTGTCGTACAAATCATTGGTTTCTCTGTTGGGATCCAGGCCATACGGTCTATTATAGCCAGAAAAATCACCAAAACCAGCCATCTTAATCTTCTCAGAACATACTTTTCAGCAAAATTAATATATTTTGTCCTGTAAAATAAAATATAAAAAATCTTGGGAAAGTAGGAAACTGTCGATCACCAGCACCACTGTTTTCTGTTACTAATTACTTTTACGTTGTCAATGACGTTTTAATACATCAAAAAAAACCTTAAGAAAACCCAATGATACATACTCAACTCAAAATCATTAACCGACGCACCAATCACAATGCTGTGAGATTGTAATGTAAATTTTATTTGATTATTTCTGCAGATTTATGCAGAAAGTATTTCCATCGTTGTCAAAAAAAAAAAAAAAACGGAAACCTAAACCAGTCGGTATTCTCTACTGTCGGAAGTTTCCATAAACTAAAAATATAATTATGACATGGCAGGCGTGCTTTTTATTATTTTGTTATTAAATTTCATCTTGTGTACTCTCGGATTCGGATGCGAGAACTTCCGACAGTCATGAGGGTGACAGTCCAGTATGTATGCTTAATATACTCAGTACTTTTGGTTTGATCGCAGTCGGAGACCCAAAGAGTAAAGTAATCTAAGTATTATTATACGGAGATCTATGAAAATTTTTCACAGTGCGACTTCAATGAAGATTCTTCTGTAACTTCCTATTAGTTCACACATGGCAATATATAATATAAATAACTGTTTTTCTATCATAATTTTTTGTTTACTACAACTTAAGATTTTAATCTTGCCGTTCTTCTCAATGATTCTTGAACGTCTGATCCACACTCAACTAAACAATTTCCTATCCCACAAAAAATTTCTCAATCCTTTCCAATCCGGCTTCCGTCTTGGACACAGTACTACCACAGCCCTAGTTCATATTACAGATGATATCAGGTCAGGCATGGAAATCGGTAATCTTACGGTACTTGATTTTAGTAATGCCTTTAATGGCGTAGATTTTGATATTTTGCGTAGTATCGGCGATTCACTGGTTTTTTAGTTACTTGTCTGGTCGTCGGCAGCGTATTTGCATTGAGGATACTTTGTCTTCTTGGTGCAATACTACTGTCGGTGTCCCACAAGGTGGCGTTCTATCTCCTTTACTATTCGTAATTTTAATCAATTCCATTTCTGACTAACTACTTTCTTCCTACCACCTTTACGCAGATGCTCTACAAATTTATAGTAAAGCACCTCCTGCAAAACTCTCCGAGGCTGTTGCCACTATTAACATGGACCTGACTCGAATTTCCCGGTGGAACAAAAACTACGGGCTGTTAGTCAACCGTCAACCCTACAAAGACGCAGGTAATTGTGGTGGGCAGTTCCAGGATATCTGAAATTGATTGGAACACACTTCCTCAAGTTTTTTTTGATAAAACTTTTATACCATTCAGTGAAAATGTTAAGAACTTGGGGATTATAATTGATAGAACCTTATCCTGAATGGATCATCTACAAAAAATCAGCCGTAAGCTATTTGCCTCCGCTGGAGCTTTAAGAAGGTTACGCAACTTTCTTCCAATTACCAATAAAATTGCGCTAGCACAATCATTCTTCTTCTTATCCTTGATAATGCTGATGCCAGCTATCTTGATCTTACTGAGGACCAATTAAATAAGCTTCAGTGACTCCAAAATGTTTGTATTCGATTTATATTTGGTTAACAAAAATATGATCATGTTTCAGAATTTTGTACTAAGCTCAGGTTAGGTTACCGATTCACCTTCGCCGAAATACTCATATCCTTTCGCTTCTATCGTGTGTCTTTCCTTCCAATTACTCCTTATCTAAAAAGCCGCTTCGAGTTCCTAAGTGACATTCATACAAGAGTTCTGAGATCATCGGAGAACTTAAGACTTAAAATGCCAGTACATTTAATTAAATTTTAATTCATTGATAAATCCTTTGCGATTCAAGCAGCGCGTTTATGAAATGCACTTCTGGTTTCCATACGACGTGCTCGGTCTATTCCACTGTTTAAGAAACTTGTAAGAGAACACTACTTGTCATCGTAATTACGCTATTACTGTGCTCCACTTATCTGTCATTGATGTATAATATTGCATTTTTTCTCTCCTTTCTTTGTATTTATGTATGAAAGTATGTATCTATTTTAATTTTATATGTAGGTACACCTCCTGTTGATCCAAAAAAACAACCAAAAACTACCTCTCTGTATATTAGAAATGCCATTCAATGCATTTAAATTAACAGTTAAATACAATCTTTCCCAAAGGGCATACTATACAATTAATGACTATTTAAATGATAAGAGTAGTTGGTCGCTGTGTTGAATGCAAGACAATCATATAATTTTTTAATTTTCCAATGTTTATTTTGGTTTTATATTGACAACATTATTTTTGAGTTGTTTAACTTCATGACATAATCGATGATAATAATTTTATTGTAATATCTCTAATGACAATGATATGTTAAAAACACATTGCCGTTAACTGGTGACCTCGGCTATTTAGTAATGGTTTTATTTTTGTTCATCTGAGAGGCAGCGAGTTCGTCATGCTCCCCTTGACGTCATTGCTTGCGGTAGCGTCATGGATCGGGTCGCCACCTTCCCTCTAAAATGGCGAGGGAGGCGATGGCTGATCTTTGCGTTATGCTCGTGAACGGGTGCTGCTTGTGGTGACTGGTCGTCTTGCTGATCGTAGTTCCTAATTTATTAAAATGCATTTATTGAATTAGCCAAGCTGGTCCTATTTAATGTGCAGTTTCTATCTCTTGGCATGTGTAAGTGGGTACGACCTTCATCCGAAATAGTTTTAGACTGGACGCTTTCGGTAATTTTACATTGTTTCTCGATTCATTTAATATTTTTATGCATTGGCATGCATATTACATAGGCTCGTGCTAGCTAACTGTGCCCAAGATATTTTATCTCACTAGATATAATTATTTCTATATAAATTCAATTTTAGATTTGTATAGAATCTATAAATAATTTTGATACAGACAGACGTGTTGCTGGGAAGTTTGTTGCGCCGCTTCTTCTTTCCAGCTAAAACACTAGGAAGCGGTGAAGGGTGGGCTTTTTTGGGGGCTGTCTTAATGTTTGACGTTCAAAAAGCGCTAATTTTTAGCCTAATTTGAATAAAGAAATTTTGATTTGGTTTTGATTTTGAAATATATTTTATCCAGGACCCATTTTTCCATCCCAAGGTTGCCTGGAAGAAATTGCCGCGTGCGATAAGGCATGTACTTTGACATATTTTAAATTTTTTGTGTACCTCCATTATAGAATAAAATAAATTAAAAATACTACTTTCTATACTTAAATAAGGTCCTAATTTATTAGGTAATTTCCTTTGAAATGGTTACTATATAAGTCAAATACATTCACTTAATGTAATGACGAGCGCTATTTTCGCTTTAGTACCAGTTCTTTTGTGCTTGTGTGTTACCTCACCCCCCGCCAAAAATGGCGAGCAAATTTGTTCGATATTTAGTCAGAAGGCGTCTCCCGTCTGGTCCTCTAAGTGCGGAACCACTGTAGGAGCATTTTAGGCGTTGTGAACGTGTGAACGCACCCAAAGATGGGTGGTAATATTGATGGGACAGAAAAAAAAGCAAATCTTTTGAAATTTTTTGAGTTTGACTTTAATGACATTCTGGATTTGACATTGACAGAGTAATGCAAACGCAAAGCAGATCGAGCTAAACGGCCAAGACGCATGATCAAAAGATTTTCTGAGGTTACGAGTGAATATCGATTATAAATGAAGACAAAAGTACTCCAACAAAAATGTCTGTTAATATATATGCCATTTGAATAAAATAATCATAATGCTGAGCAAAGCTATGCTAGGCAAGGCTGTGCTGTGTTTATCGACTTTACAGATTTACAGTAAATTATTTATTTATTTTTAATTGAGTGTGGTGAACTATGGCATTTATATAAGTGAAGACAGTGGCTGGGATGTATTGTGTGATGTTAATTACAGGTATAGCGGCACAGGAGCAATGCACAGATTTGCGCGGTCGGTTGATTTCCCACGGCCTTCATTATGTGCCTGGCCCAGATACTTGTACGCTTTGCGTTTGTGACAATGGATTACCTAAAGTTTGTAAGGCGGTACTATGTTCTCCGCCCCAGGTGAGCCTAAATATGTGTTAAAAATTAATTAAAAATTATAAACAAATATCATTATATTTTAGTCAATGTATACAAAAACTTTACAAATGATATACTTAAACCTTCCTTGAGAATATTAATATATTAAAATCAATATTAATAGTGATTAATTGGTGAAAACAGCATGAAAATTGGTGCAGTAGTTTTTGAGTTTATCATGAACAGACTGACAGATGCGGCAGAGGACTTTGTTTTATAATATGTAGTGATTTTTTATATAATTGCAATCATATAAACTAGCCAAGGATGAATGTTGTTAAGTGTTACACAGTTAAGGGTTTACAAATAGCAATGAATCAACCAAGCTAGTTAATATAAAGCCCAAATTTTTTTTTGTGAACTATTGACGGAAAACATTGTGAGGAAACCTGGACTTGGTAGTCTGAAATCGCCAACCTGCAGTGAGCTAGCGTGGTTATTAAGCTTGTTGTGCCTTCTTTGTATGAAAAGAGGCCCTTGCCCTGTAGTGGTACAATTACGGGCTGCTTATTTATTTTTTATTTATAGTTTATATGAGACACTTAGCACAGGTATTTCCTGAAAACTCTTTAGCAAGCCATTTTTTTTTTGTGATAAATTTAGAAAAGTATTATTTAACTATATTTTTGAACAACAGTGTTGGCAGAATACTGTTATAATAATTACTAGCAACTGTTAGAATAAACGAAAATAGGTAGCTGTGTTTAGTCGGTTCTAAGAGCTCTCTCCCTGAATTATTCTGTATTTAGTCTGTTGCATAATGTCATAGTGTCTTTCACATTCCTATTTTATGTGAAATAAAGTAATTATATTTCCAAAGACGAGTAGTCTTAATGAAATTACTTTATTTATTAGTAAATATGTTTTTATTTTGTTAAGAATGTATTCATAGAGCTGTTGCTCTAGATCTGAGCTGTGCTTGCCGCCGAGCATCGCGACCTCGACGCTCAACTGCAGTTGACGGCCGCCATCGAGATGTTGATGACAACTTGTCGCTCGTATGTAAGAGCCCTTATGTAGCTTTTCTTTAATATACAGGATTGCCGTTCCTTCCGCGTTGGGAACACGTGCTGCGAGTTTATATGCCTAGACGATGTGGTGAAGCCGGCGGAGGGTGCCGAGGCCAACGTTCGAATGGCTGCGGGCGGCGCGGCTGCCGTGGTGCTGCTGACGGTGGCGCTCGTCGTCTACCGCGTTCGGAAGCAGAAGCGACGCCGACCTCCGCACGCTGATGATCAGAGGAGCTTGACTAGTATTGGGTATGATTTTCATGCATGAAAAGATGCTCATGACATCGAAACATTAGTATAATACTTAATTTCAAGCTTAATCCAGTTCAAACTGATATTTGTAAAGTGGGCCGCTTTCGGTAACTTTCGACTTTTGGTTAGTGATTTGCGTCCGGGGTGTCAATGGATTGCCCACCCCAACTCCTTAAGAGATGCCAGCAGGAATTATATTTGGCTGGCGAACTCTCGAAATCTAGCTCCTAATTCAATATCTAGAAATCTAAAATAACATGCTTGTCTGGAAGATACATATTCGTTTAACTAATTTATCAACAAAAGAAGGCCAAAAGAAGGAAGGCTATATAACATCAGGCTACAACCAATAGGAGCGAAGCATCAATTTAAAATGTTTCAAAAACGGGTAGAAAAAAACATTTTGAGAGCGTCCTTTGCGCTGCGTAAACAGTTAAAGTTACACAAAATTATGTATGACGGAATTGTTGCCCTTTAAATGTTCTAAAAAAATGTCCGCGACAACAATGTCTATCATTTAAGGTTGACTCTCTATAACCTTTTTTATGGTTATCAAATTGGTTCTAAAATAATGCATTATTTGCGAAGGTGTTTTTATTAACACGATATTAATCCTTATCCAAATAAATACGTTGATCATCACAAGTATTTAATTTTGAACAAAATTGTCCTTGACATCATTTGATTTCAATGAATATTCAAAATTAAAAACTCAGGGCTGCTACTGAGAATTTTCTAACAGAAAAACTCAATAATACTGCCCGACCCGGGAATCGAACCCGAGACCTCATACTTGGCAGTCGCGTTTGGGACCACCAGACCAACGAGGTAAGCGCATTTCTGATGTGCTAGGCACTGTCAGGAGGGGGGAGGGCGCTGGTGGAATATATTTTAGTAGGTTTTTTCCTCAAATTAACGCGGGTGAAACCGCGGAGCACAGCTAGTAACTATATCAATTAGGATAATGAGCACCTCGTAAAGTAAGAAATCTGAAAACAATTTGCAAATAGATCTCTTTATGCTAGACTTGGGCATTTTTGGTATTTTCTGTAAACGGTTACATATCTGATATGAAGTTTTCATATCGATATGAAAACCGTTTTTAGATATCGATATGTAGAGTTTTTATATATCTACAGCAAACGCTGAACGATATACGCTTCGTCTCGTTTTCACACCCGGTACCGTCATCAGTTGGCCAGAAAGACGGCGAGTATCTAACCACGAGATAAATATGAATATGAGAAGTTGAGTAAGCTACGTCAACGGATATGGATAGTTCGTTTTTCGTTTAGTTCGATATGCTTTGATCGATATTGTAAAAACGGTTGTCTGTATGGCATATCGATACGATATGATATATGTGTATATCCGTTTTTAGTTACGATATGATATATCGGACTCATGTCTACTTACTACTAACAGTACTGTTTTGTAAATCAGCTAGCAGTTTTGTAATACAGCTGATTCTACAATCCATCTGCGACATAGATAAAACCTAACACTCAATATAAATATCACTCCGAAAAATACTATGTGAAAAAAGATTATATTTGTCGAGCGAGCCATTTCCAAGTCAGGTGTCCTGAGTATAGTGACTTTTTACATCTACACAAACATGTTGGCACTATGTATGTACATGTACTGAACGGGTCCATAAACCATTTCGAGGGTATCAAGAAAAATATAATAATGTTATGTGCTGATTAAAAGTTAAGACGACATCAATTATTGCTTTATGTTAATGTAGGTATGTCATACATTTGATTGCCACTTAAACCGGATGTCGCAAATTACTGTGCAGTTGTAATACATCGCTTGGTGGCCTTATTATTAACTAGCTGATGCCCACGGCTTCGCCCGCGTGGATGTCGGTTATCGCGATCAAAAGCAATCATGAAATTTTGAACACGTTCCCGCTTTCCAATTATCGCTTTATAATTACCCATTTTTTTAAGTATTAAAATGGATAGAGTTTGTTATCCTTAAGAGATAGACAATGTCATCGCGGACTTTTCTGTAGACCTATATAAGATACACAATTCTACCGTACATCATTTTGTTATATCCCAAAGGGTTTAGGCAGCGTTTTCGTTGAAAGCTCCCAGACGACTTATTTTTTTCCGACTATCCAACAAATATCATTATATTTTAGCCAATCTATCCAAAAATTTTACAAATTATGTAGTAAAACCTTCGTCTTGAATCATTCAATCTATTAAAAAAAACAAATCAAAATCCGCTGCGTACTTTTAAAGATCTATGCATATGTCGCAGATGGATAGAAGTAGTAGAATCCGCTGTATAACAAAATCTCTAGGTCTCGCTGGATTGCCATTGCGATACGTTTAACAAAACTGCTACCCACCTTTAGACGTAATGCAGAATGACATATCTACAGTGGGACAGGTTTGTTTATTGTATAGGTATATTAAATGGATAGTCACCATTCAAGTAAAAAAGCGATACTGTATTCTGATTTGACTTTCCGTGGCTGGGTCGACGGAGCCCTCGACGGCTCCTATTTATGTGTCTGTAAGGTTAGAAAAAACCTAAACACGAAGAGGATGACGGTTGTCATCCTCTTCGATCCTAACCTGTCCGTGTCGGGATACACGAAACTCACGAGCTCGCTTCGCTCGCTCATGGATCAATTTCGTTTATTTTCTTTCATAATCCCAATATATTGTAAAACCGCTAAACGTCGTTCAGCTGTTTTTCATAACAGTACTGTTTTGTAAATCAGCTAGCAGTTTTGTAAAACAGCTGATTCTACAATCCATCTGCGACACATACATAGGGACAGACAGACAGCGGGAAGCGACTTTGTTTTATACTATGTAGTGATACGCCAACTGCGTATGTTACAAGTACCGCTTGAATAAGCATAAACTGTAGCACTTAATTATGTAGTAAATGACGAAGTAATAAGCGAATGGAGCGAGCGTATGTTCGCTATAACTAATTACTGCGCCGAGTGATGCGACGCTAATAATCGTTCGATATGCAGGAGGAAGGTCTATGTATTATAATAATAACAATAATTGACTGCCTCTTTGGTCTAGTGGCTGCTGAGCGTGAGGTCCTGGGTTCGATTCCCAGCTGGGGCAAAGTGTTATTGAGTTTTTCAGTTAAAAAATTCTTAGTAGCATGCCGGAGTTAGGACGTTGGTGGTGTGACACCCCCGCGCTTCGGAGAGCACGTAAATCCGGCGGCCCTGCGCCTGATCTCTCTCCGGTCGTGTCGGATTGTCGTCCCAAACATACATACCGTCTCACATGAACCTTAAAGGCATAACACTCCATTTTTTGGGCAAACGTGTAAATACTGGTATTAATTTAGCCTGGAAGCCGATCCAAACGTAGTTGGAAAAGGCCAGGCAAATTTTGATATGTATCAGTATGGCCAACACATACATGTTCCTGTTCTGGTTGTGTGTGTTTCCATCCGAGTTGAGGTTCATTTAGTAAGCAAAAAAAAAGTAAAATCTTTGTCCAGGTATATAAGCGGGAGTATGGGCTACATGGGGGGTACGTGCGAGACGGCTCTAGCCGCGTGGAAGCCGCCCAGCAACTATCTGCCGCGCGGGGAGGCGCCACCGCCGTACGACGAGGCGGTGGCGCAGTGCCGCCAAGATAACATGAGGTATAATATTAAACTCTATTTTACATACTAACATTAACAATTTTGCAGTCTCTTGTCGTACACAAAAAATAAATTGTAATTCGATGTTTGTCGTCATCCTTCATTAATACCAAAAAAAAGTGTTAACATTTGATATTCGTAGAGTTTCGACTGAGACCTCATACCACCGTACATATCCCGCCAATATGGACGCCATGACACGACCGGACGATCCTGTGCAGTGCAGCGGACACGGCTACGTGAACATACCGCGTCCTGTCACACAGGTCACATATTATGTATGAATTTGTTTAACTTAGTCCATAAGATTTGTAATAACATGCAATATTTTTTGTAGTTCACTTACAATACGATATTCTTTATTGCACACACATATTAATAACAAGGAAGATACAAGAAAAAAAAAGAAAAACGTACAATGGGCGGTTTTATCGCTAAAAGCGATCTCTTCCAGACAACCTTTGGATGGACAACTGCACTTGTAACTGTTTTTTTTGTTAGCCCATTTGGGAATTACGGTGTGGAGTATAGATAGAACTATTTCGGGCTTAGTTATACTAGGTATATCTATGTCTTATCTATATTTTATGATTTCGGCGAACTTAATGTCATTGCAATGTGTCACAGATCGCGAACACACAGAACTGTTACAACGCGCCGCTGCTGCAGCCGGTGCACCAGCAGGACAGCCGCGAGCCCGCGTCCATGCCGCACCATCCTCTTGCACCCAACAGTAAGTAATGTTAGTGTAATGTGCCACAGATCGCGAACACACAGAACTGTTACAACGCGCCGCTGCTGCAGCCGGTGCACCAGCAGGACAGCCGCGAGCCCGCGTCCATGCCGCACCATCCTCTTGCACCCAACAGTAAGTAATGTTAGTGTAATGTGCCACAGATCGCGAACACACAGAACTGTTACAACGCGCCGCTGCTGCAGCCGGTGCACCAGCAGGACAGCCGCGAGCCCGCGTCCATGCCGCACCATCCTCTTGCACCCAACAGTAAGTAATGTTAGTGTAATGTGCCACAGATCGCGAACACACAGAACTGTTACAACGCGCCGCTGCTGCAGCCGGTGCACCAGCAGGACAGCCGCGAGCCCGCGTCCATGCCGCACCATCCTCTTGCACCCAACAGTAAGTAATGTTAGTGTAATGTGCCACAGATCGCGAACACACAGAACTGTTACAACGCGCCGCTGCTGCAGCCGGTGCACCAGCAGGACAGCCGCGAGCCCGCGTCCATGCCGCACCATCCTCTTGCACCCAACAGTAAGTAATGTTAGTGTAATGTGCCACAGATCGCGAACACACAGAACTGTTACAACGCGCCGCTGCTGCAGCCGGTGCACCAGCAGGACAGCCGCGAGCCCGCGTCCATGCCGCACCATCCTCTTGCACCCAACAGTAAGTAATGTTAGTGTAATGTGCCACAGATCGCTAACACACAGAACTGTTACAAGGCGCCGCTAAAGTAAGAGCATAATGTCAATTTTTTTTTTTGTAATATTGTTGGTAATGTAACTACCTACTCGACTTAAACTTGTATTTGTTTTTTTTTCTAACTATTCTTTCCGTATGGACTCGGACTGTTTTATAATAAAAATTTACTAAAAGATTTCCGTACATGACAAATTAATACAAAGTCTCGTACTTATATCATCTTCACATTGTTTTAATCTTTAAAGAAACATTGAAGTTTACTCAATAGTTTTATGGCCTGGAATGTCCTTAGACAGTAGCCATATTTGAATACAACCACAGGCCAGTTTAAATGTAAAAACATCGTGGATGAGTGATATTATTATTCTAATTACGTAAGTCGTAAGCGGTTTGTTCGTACCCTGTCATAATGATGTGTGCTATTGTTTTCATTTATTTATGTTTTGAGTGCGCTTTAACATAACACCAATACGGTGTATTATGACATTATCACGTGCAGGTATCGATGATAAGGATAAACTATGGAAACTTAGATTACTTATTCGTTTTCCCGTTACCTAGGTTGATGAAAGCAATGTGCGCCGTGTATTGTAGCTCCCAAGGGTGTATAAATATATCGACAGAGAGCCCCCCCCCACCCCCTTTCAACTCTACTCAGATATCAAAATTGAAAATGTTATTGTAAATGTTATACATCATCATCAATACGTATAAATTGAACTGTCTGTTTGTAATGTCAAAATAATACTTTTTTTAAGCTTATAGATATACACGATATATGTCTAAAAAACAGTTTTTAAAAGTTGGCCTGTCTGTCTGTTTGTTCGGTTAATCTTCGAAAGTGGCAGGTGGCTAATTATAATAATAATTATACGTGGGGCTCAGCAAGTTTACAAATAAAATTAAGTCCGACATCTAAGATAGCGTTTCAGTGCTTTCCGATTTACATTTAGTATCTTTTTTTTTGTAATGAATACGATTGATTTATTATTAACCATGCTAATTTACCAGTCTATCTATACTTAATATTATAAAGCGGAAGAGATTTTTTGTTTGTTTAAACGCACTAATCTCTGGAACTACCCGTCGGATTGGAAAAAATATTGATGTAGATGATAGCCATGTTCGTGATGAATAGTATAGGCTATCTAACATTCGGCTACCTCTCTCAGCTAGCCTTAAATATTTTATGATGACAAACTTGCCCCTTAATAGCATGTTATTTGGACGCATAGTTGTAGATAAAGTAAAATGAAAATATTTCAACACCCGCGCTTCACACGGCACGTTCCGTGTGACGCGTAACGGCATAAGCCTACCCGCCCGATGAGGACCCAGCATTGGCGAGAAGAGACATACTGTGAATTATTTTCTATTTGTTGGTTAGTACTAAGTAGGTAATTATAGTATAATTATACGCGAGTGAAAGCGCGGGGCACAGTTGGTTCTGAAAAAAAAAAACGTTATTTTCGAAGTATAACAAAATATATTATTTTTGTATAGTGGTGGGATTCCCGAGCGCTATCCGTTTGACGGGTTCCCTAGGAGCCATCAGTAACCGCGGGCTGCTGTCTGTACTGCAGCGCGAGCCTGATCACGAGCGACCCCACAACGTGCCCGGCTTCTACACCAACACTGCCAACGTACACACCTCACTGTTAGTAATGTATAACGTAACTTAGTGATCAGCCACCGCGGCTTCTGCCATACTGTAATCCGACCACGAATTGAATATTATTAGGCAAAAAAAATGTTATACTTATGTAATTGTTTTCTCGAACTTCAGTTTCGCCAGAGCCTTAGTCATTCTGTTACAGCTAGGCTTACAGAGATCAATTTGATAACTTTGAAAAATCCTAAATCTTTGCCTGACCCGGGAATCAAAATCGTGACTTCATGCTCAGCAGCCGCGTTTGTGGCCGGCGGTCGAATAAAACAATAGTATTAACTAAACTAACTGCATTAACGCACGCGTTTCTAAAGTTATAAATCTGTTATAATTACTTCCCGTTGATAAGGCGACAGAGACAAGTATATCTTACTAAATATTACCTTTATAAATTCTTTGTGTCTATAAAATAAGGTGTCCAAGCTGTCGTTGCATATAAATAGCGAAACATAGGTAATTGTGTGCTCAATTCATGTAGTATTTACTATTAGCGATGTCCGTGGCATGTTATAATAACACTCGGTACGTGTCGGCACGCGATAGACACGTTTGGTTTGCTTGGTATTGTTATCAAACACTTGTTCCGCCTGGTATGTTACAATAAAATAAATATAGAACTATTTTATATTAGAACTGTTCTAAAGAATTGAAAAACGTTTCTTTCGTGTATTTTTGTGAACTTACTAGCGGATCAGATAGCCAGATGTTGTCCTGCCAAAGGTTTTGGATCTCAACAAGTTTCACCGACCGGGTTTAACTATATCTAAGAAACATACAGGTGAAACCATAAGTCAAAAAAATTATAACTAAGTTGGTGAAGGCGCTTAGTAGGAGAATTACCGGGATTTTATATAATAAACATTATTATTATAATTATACTAAGCCTGGTATTGGTTGCTTGTTACTATAAACAGCTTTTCTATGGAAATTCTGTTAAAATGACACAGTAACATATCGATTACGGTTAAAGTTAAATTGGTGCAACTGTCTTAAAGTTTTGTTTAATCTGCTGACTCGCTAATTAGCAGGCACAATAGTAATATTATTACAATATTAAATGGAAAAAGAATACGGTCGCGAACAGGATTCGAACCTGCGCCTCCCGGATAGATACTCCAGGCGCTCTGACCACTAAGACACAGAGGTCGAGATGGCTTTTTCCATTTAATATTGTAACTTTAGAGTTCGCTAAGCATGCGTTAATGCTTTTTCAAAGACATATCTTGGAGTAATATTATTGTTATCAATTAGAATTGTGTACTTTCGCAAGCCTGCAGATTAAAAATTGGGTTATCAAAATAAGTTTTACTTTCCACAAAAAAATATAACTTTAGGAGTTCGGTACGCATGCGTTAATGCGTAATGATAATAGGAAAAATAGGGACATATAATTTTTTTAGAAAAGTAAAAAATAACTGAGTGTATTTTGAGCCGACGCCGACACAAACAATAAAGGTCATTAAATTAAAGTTATAATCAAATGCAACATGGAATTGAGCCATCTCATAACAAACATAAAAAAAAAATACAAACGAATTGATAACCTCCTCCTTTTTGGAAGTCTGTTAAAAATTAGTTACACTCGGGTATTTTTCACTTTTCATTTTCCTTTTTCTACGGTTTTTTTTGTGTTTTTTTTAATCCCACAATTAGTCATTAACAAAAGGATTGTTGGCGTACTTCGCCTAACTATCAGGCCACGCGGGAGTCAGCGGACGCGCGCCTCTACACAGCTCATTGACAGCTTTCGAGTCAGACCTCGGGCATTTCTCTGTACAATCTTTATTCAATTTAATATGGCAAAGACATTAAATTATTTTATTATACAGTTCACTATTTATTTGAAGTCCCCTTAAGGCCTAATAAATCTGGGTCTAATAGATAATAATAGATCTGGGTCATTGATTAGGCCTTAAAAGGACTTCACTAGCTAGGCGAGGTGCGCCGACAAGGATTCTCAACTGATGAAAATTGCCGTTTATTTTGTACAAAATTCATTCGTATAAAAGAGCGTGTAATTATATCGTGTTTCAATTCCAGTCACCGTACAATCCCGCGAATTTCTACGGCGATCGACACCACACTCCTTGACACTCCTATCTCGGGCTTCAACCGCACGGACCGTTCTCTCCACAACGAGATCCGGCGCTCGTTCCACAAGCCCAGCGAGACTGCGCGGCACAACGCCGACACGGGCCGCAGCATGCCCAGGAACCTTAACCTCGCGTCCGCTAACGATATCACCAGGAACATCGAGCCCGCGCTCGACGCCGACACGTGAGTGTGGAACGCATTGTAGTTCTGAATTATGCGGTGTAGATATCATTGGGTGTCTTCTTAGTTGTGGTACCATGTTTAAATAGTGTTGCAACCTCTTTATTTTAGTTAAAACTGTATTTAATTTGTAGTCGGTAGGTTAGTTGAGACTAGCAGCACGATACGGTTCAGTCAGGAGTTACTTTTACGCTTTTTATTTTCCTTTGTTCTTCTCGTAATTTCATTATCACATTAACTTGTTAATGATGATGTTCATCAATGATTTAAGCCGGAGATTTTAAAATTGTATCTTAGGAGCCAAGCGCGCCTTAACGGAGGTAGCGGCTGGCGGGGGCGCACTCACAGCGAAGAGCAGAACGTGGGCGTCGAGCGGCCCGCAGAGACAGCTGCCAGCGCGCCACTCGTGCCGCCACACGCGCAACATGCGCCACACACTCCGCACGCACCACACGCGCCACACGCGCCACACGCGCCACACGCGCCACATGCGCCACACACTCCACACGCGCCACACGTGCCGCCGCACGCCGTGCCCGCGCCGCCCGCTTCGCAGCCCACGCTGCCGCTAACAGTCGACCAGGTAAATATATCTAATTTTACTGACCTTGCCAGGGTTTAGGGTTCTTTCAATTTATGCGTTTGTTGCCGGATTGCGGCGCCGAAGCCTTGCAGGTGTCGTACTAGGTACGGATGGTAGTTTTTTCCGTACAGTTTATGCGTCGCGAGTGCAGTGCGACACGGGACTTCGCGTGCATAAAACCAGAACGGCAGTTATAGAAATTGGTAGGATCTTTCTTTACCCTTGGATAAAGTTTATAAATATTACCCGCATTTAATGTTGAAGTAAACAACGGTAGTGATCTCGGACGGCGGCGTCGTTTATGTTTCATTTTATTTAAGAGAAGCACTAACAGTAACGTTTTTTCATCTGAATCGGTTCGACTGATGAAGACAAAATACGATCGACGGTTGATGTGGGACTGATGTCGTCCTGCAGCGATTCTACTGCAGAACTAAGCAAGCGGCACTACAACCGTGCGGCACTAGTCAACAAAAAACGCATAAATTGAATGAGCCCTTATTGCCACGTGACATAGAGTACTAACTTAATGGAGTTTTAAACAGTGCAATATAAAAGTATAACCATTTAATACAGATGTGTCTTAGCCTACACGAATACACTGAAAATTTTAAGAATTTTATTGCTGTTCCTAAAATTTTCTACAGATTTATGATTTTATCAACGAAGATTCGATTTAGGACTTCATTGAATTGCAAGAAATTAGTACTTCAATACAATTGCTTTAAAGACTCTAGCGTAATTTATATTATGTAATTTACACTCCGTTTGCAATTATTGAATTGCTATAAACAGCCACGCTCGACTTCCAATTGTTAATACGCTCAGAGCGTATCGCCAGTAGTTTTGACCCGAGACCGTTTTCAGCCGTCATGCGTGTGTAGTTACGAGGGCACGGCGCCGGGCGCGGAGGACGCCGACGACTATCGCAGCGAGTGCGAGAATTGCAAGTCTGCCAGCAGCTCTAGGTAAGCAAAACTCAACTTAAATGTTGTTATGAGAGTTTTATTTTAATTTAACTTTACTCATTTACACAAAATATTTGTTTGAAATACTTTGACAACTTTTATTTTTACAAGTTACATTGGAAAGAGTAGAAAGGACTCTTGAAACCGCGACACTTTCTTTACCGTGGCAAAGCTCTACCAACTCAGCTATTGTGACACTTGTTTGCATCTATCAAATGTCTAATTCCCTTCACCGTCTTATAAAAGACGCCTGGCGACACTTATAAGCAAACTTACCATTCCCTAACTCAACGTTACTATTATTCAATGGGAAAGACGCTGAACGACATCACATAACATAACATAACATAGCATCACGCCTGTATTCCCCGAAGGGGTAGGCAGAGATGTACACATTCGTACACCCACATTTCACCAACGCTGTTATTAAGTCCCATGTAATAGGTGGTGAGCCTATTTTCATCTACCGGGCACAATTCCAAACTCCGGGCTGCTACCGAGAATTTTCTAACAGAAAAACTCAATAACACTTTGCCCGACCCGGGAATCGAACCCGAGACCTCATGCTCAGCAGTCTGAACGACATCTTTAATTTTATACATTGCTCTACATGTCCATTTACATATATTCAAAATGGGAACCGTACATGGTTTTCTGCATATTCAGTTCATAAAGTACAGTGTGCACGCAAACATTCTTAAGTAAATGAATACGTTTGGATCGAGACAATTGTGCTTGATGTTAGTCGCCACAGCAGCGTGTCTAGAGTGTAATTTTTATATTTTATGCTTGCATACGACTACCCCAGTTAATTATAGTTATTTGTTTCGCATTTTATTTTGTGTAATATCAGAGATCGGAATAAACTCTTTATATACGTAAAGAGGATAATACCTATCTCCCTCTGAAATCTTGAAATCTAACACAGTTTTAATACGGAAATCCATAACCGTAATTTGTTTCGAATGTATACAAACTGCAATAAATATTACGTATTTTTTAATCCCACGATGTCGTCATGTCATCTGGAATTTTAAAAGCTAGTAATATGCTCTCTTTATGATTTTTTCTGCTCAGATCTCTGGCATTCTCTCTGGAAATAGCAATGTTTTCCAGGGAGAGCATTTTGGCTTTTATGATAAGACAGTATAACTAGAAGGTTTATATTAACGATCGGGCGGTTAAATTTGAAAGACAAACAATTTGCCACTCGAGGGAAACTGCGGGAGTACTAGAAGAATTTTCCACAATAGTGTTTTGCCATTGGGAGTGTGGAGTAATTAAGAGCTGTCGTGTGTTCAGATGGGTGCTGGAGGAGGAGGGGTGGTCGGGCGAGGCCAGCGACGGCACGCAGACCCTCCAGCGGCGCGCGCCGCCGCCCGCGCAGCCGCCGCCTGCCACCGCCACGCTGCCGCAACCCGTCACCAAGCAGAGGTACGTCGACACCATTTTATTGGAAATTCACACGACTTGCTTGACATATTGTTAGGAGAACATTTATCTGCCACCAGATTCGAAATCGCAAATCAGGTCGTGTCCTCTGTACTGTTATTACAGTGTGTACGCTGATGCAGAAACTTCACTCTCTTTATTGACTACTGTCCAAAGACCACAAAGTATTGATATTATCGTTAGACATCATCTTAAGGTTGCTTTTATGTTCTTCAGTGTCTTCAATACATGCTCATTTGGAAATCGCAAATAAAATATTAGTATATAAAAATAAAAGTGTAGTTATTGGCAGAAATCGCATTTGTTTTGCAGTCGAACTGTGATGGGTCCGCCGTCGAACTGGGAAAACTGGTTCAATACGATCCCCGACTCTGACTCCGAGTCCGAGGAGGAGTAGCCGCACAATAACGAACGCTCAACAACGCACATCGACGTCATCACGTGACGAATGAGGCCCACTGCAACAAAGTAGTAAGCAAGTGGAGCAGAAACATTAATCTTAATATTGCACAATTTATAAAGTACCTGACGGTAAGTAACGACGGGAGGCAGTGACAACGATTGACTGTCGCGGTGACAGTATCATAGTATGTTCACATGTCCATCGTTTCGTTCATTTGCACATGTTCACTCCATTTGTTGACTACTCTGTGTTCCAAGCACACGAGATACTTCTAACGTAGTATAGATAGACAAATTTCCAAGTGTACCCGCTTCCAATTTTCATTAATAACATCGAAGATGTATCAAGAAGCCGGAATAACATTGAATTTAATATACTAAAGTTGAGTATTCAAATTCTACTTCTAGGTATTACAATAGTCATTGATTGCAGGTGTTAAGTTTCGCGTGTGCTATGGGTCTTTAATGTAACACTTTTGTTTTAATTGTAAGTTTAAAGCGTATTATAGATTTTTATTAAATTCGTCACTTTCGTCCTTTTAGTTTGAAATGAAATAAATGTATTATGCCAATATTTTTTTAAACGTGGCTAATCAATTAATTCTATAGATAGTGCTAGATAAACTATTTAGACTTGTCTTTTACTAGTTTGCTTATGAAGCAAATATTATTTGTCTAATTCTCTAGATATGACTTGACCGTACCTTATTATATTTATTGACATTCCGTTGGTAATATTAAGATTTGTTTTTTTAAAACATACACTGCCAATCAGTGTAAATTGCTTTACTTTTGCACATTTGATGTGTTTTTATGTTGATTTTATTTTGTTGTATTTTGCACTTTGCCTATTTATTGAATACCAAAGATTTGTTACGTTTTATGTATATTGTGTTAAATTATCATTTATATGAACTATCTTGGCCGTGGCGTTTAGGGAACAATGAGTGATGACGAGTTACGAACGGTGATTATAAATTTGGCTTACTATATTGATGGCTTAATGCTGTTCTGCCTGTTTCTATAATAACACGTCATGATACTACATATGTGCAATGCACTATAAAAGCATTTTCATCACCAAGTCGTGGTATCGGACACATATTTTTTTAATTCGGTCAGTCGTTGATATTACGTTCTAATTTCAAGTAACTCTTTTTTTAACAATCTTTTTTTCTTAACAGCATTTTTTTCCAAATACAGCAAGTTTTGGTACTTACTATAATTTTATCGTTACACATTATAACTGAATATGAAAGGATATGAATTATCTGAGATTGAAAAGCCAGGCGTCACGGCGAAGACAAATAACTTAATCTATTTTTATTTCTGTTAATATATGATAAGGTTTATGTGAAGATAGAACATAATTTTATATTAGTATTAAGTATCTATATTATAATGACAGTATTTTAATAATAGTGTTGTCACAAATTCATGTCGATATTTCCAGTTCAAATATAAATTGAAGCTCTCTAGTTTTGAATATTTTCATAGATTACATAGTGCCAAAAAAGAACTGACATGGGATCTGAATATGTTAGTACCATCGAAAGTTGAATGTTACAAGTGTATTATCACTGTTTACTCAATACAGAGTTTCTATCGGTTTTGATATTTAAGCAGCGCAGGCGGTGCGGAAGTTGCGTCGGTCCATAAATCCGGCTGCATGTATCACAACAGATACACCTTATTATATTTGCCTCTATATTTTAACAAATGAATAGAGCATAGTTTTAATTCTGCGGTGCTTGATTTCAATAAAATTCGAATTTCCAGGCATAAATCCTTTTTATGCAGCTTGACGCATCCGTTTTGCTAGGAAAACTGTTTTTTTTTGTGAATATACCCGCAATAGAAAACTGTACGGAGTAAAACTGTGATAGTAAGTGCTGAATAAATTATCCTCATAATCAAATGCCAGCGGTGCAATACACTCGGAGATTGATGTTAAAATACCAATATATATACTTAAGGGTTGTTGCGTTATGTTTGTAATACATAGAAATAAATCTACTACAACGTTTTTATTGTCATCGAATATTCATACTTACATTACAAGATAGGTTCCCTGGAACTCGAATCAGTTGATACTTTTAAGAAATGCTGTCGTGACTTCTATAAACCTGAAGTCCACCTGATGATTAAAATGTAAGTCCAACCAAAGATTGTTATAAAAAAATGAGATTTATATATCATTTTAGTCATATAGAATTCGCATTATAGTTGTTCAGGCTCAATAATATAATTAATAGAAACAGTTGACTTACAACATTCGGATACTGAAGATTATTTATAGGTAAGAAGATATAAAAAAATTAATACAAAAATATGTAGCTATATATTTTTGTCTAATAAGATATGGAGAAATAAGATTATTCATAATAATAATGACTCTTTAGAGATTCATAAGTAATTAATAATAATTTCTCCTTTTGTCTGACATCGATGTGTTATATTTTGTGTTCCGTCAATAAAGTCTGTAGGCAGTTCGAAATGAAAGAAAATAGAACATATAATAGTCTGACTTTCAGGGTTGTAAGTAATAAATACGCACGTGTATAAATATTTAGTGATAAAATTACGAAAACATAAACTACAGCATAATTTGATCAATAACTGTGTTCACGCTATAAGTAGGAAGGAGAGCAGAATACATATGATGGATGCTCTTGTTGCTAATATTTTCAAATTACATAAATATGTACATAATGATTTATCTAATAATATGTGAAAGTTGCATTACGGGTCATGATCTGAAAAAATAGGGGAAAATTACCTTAATAATGTCGACTGTAACTAAACGAAACGTCATCTCACAATAAATAATAAGTTTACTATTTTAGTCTGCAGCTTAGGAATAGTCGGTTCTTCTTCTTTGATGCCCATATGAATGAATGAACAAAGAGTAATTGGATTTATGTTCAATACTAATATTGATATTATTAAGACGTAACTAATATTGTTTTAAAATTCCAATTAATGTTTTCGAACAGGGTTCGATGCTGATAAACGTTTTCACCCATCTAAGGAGAGATCTGTTTGGAACAGTGCATGTGAACTTATAGTTAAAAATAATTTAGAACAATTTAATATGTCCCACACTCAAAGATGTATAGGTTTGCTAAACGCGCAAGATTATAATTTATGATTTCAGAGTGAGATGTATTCTCGAGGCCAAATTGAGATTTAAAAGTGTTTAGTAAACACTGTTCATTCAAAAATGTTCACTGTTCATCATTAATAACGTAGGTATGTATGAAAGAAAATCTATTTACTTAATTAAGTAATATGTTTATTTTTAAATTGATAGTTCAGTAGTATTTTTTCTCTTATACATCTTATGTGATAATGTTTATCTTATTGTGTATTATTGTATACAAATATCTGCTCATTGATGCGTTGTGTTTGTGTCGATATTTTGAATCATATTTCTTTGAATATTATTCACGATACATTTGATAGGAATAATTTCTTTAGTATGACTTCAATTATCTTTCGTAGTCGACACCAACACTACGCCTCAGGGTGCAATGAAACACCGATTTACGTACATTCCACTCACTCCAAGATTTAAAATGTATTAAATTTATTCTAAATTTTAACTTAATTTCAAAAAGTTTTTCGACTTTAGCTAGTCGCTAATGTTTGCGGGTAGCAGTGATCAGTATTACAATAATTTCCAAACCAAATATCTTTGTTCAGATATTATTAAATTAAACAAGTTAATGGAAATGTGACATATTGTTTTATTTAACCAGTGATACAATTGAAGCTTTATAAGTCGGTTATGACATGTACTGTTTAATTAAAAACATGATAATGATAACAGGAAGCAGTGTGTTTGAAACTGCCATGCTTGAAGGTGCCATATTTGAAGCGCCATCTTTTTTCTCTTCGTCGGGAAGCCAGGGACCACACTGTCTGTAACCTTTCTCCTGAAAATAATATTTCATTTCAATTTATGAGATTCATTATTGCAAAATATTGAATGCCTTGTTGGTCAATTGATCCCAAATACGTCTGCGGAGCATGAGGTCCTGGGTTCGATTCCCCGGTCGGGTAGTTGTACCCGGTAGATGACAATAGGCTTACCACCTATCACATGGGACTTAATAACAGCATTGGTGAAATGTTGCTGTACAACTGTCTACACCTCTGCCTACCCCTTCGGGTAATACATGCGTGATGCATTTTTTTTTGTTAAAATGTTGAATGGTATGCCAACACGTTACCTGTAATTATTAACAGGGATGTGCTAAAAGAAAATGTACCACACACGCACTGATAAATCTTTATAAAAATATAATAAGTCGCTATGCGGACGATTCTTCGCTTTACTAATACAGAATAGATAATAGTATAGGGTATAAATTCTATGTTAGTGCCCTACTATTACCCAAGCTTTTAGGAATAGGAAAATTTCCCGCTATATCGATGAACTGTCACTCTAGGCATTATTTAACTCTTTAATGAGTCCACAATTATATTCATTGGTCTAGTGGTTGCAAGTGCTGCGTCTGAGGTCCGGGGTTCGATTCCCGGGAAAATTGTTATTGCGAGTTTCTGTTAGGAAACCATGATCAATCGGGAGTGTGACAATACTATAGTTACTTATTATATGGGACTCAACAAGTAAATGGAATTCGCCTTCGAGGTATATAGGCGTAATGCTACTAGGTACTAGGCTCTTTAGGTACTTGGGTGACATACCTGTGCATAATTGTGTGGGAAACATTTGACGTGCGGTGGTCGCGTCGGCAGTATCTCTCGATTGCGCCAACACGCCAGCTTGCTCGCTGAGCTCCGGCGAAAGCCTTTTTGCACGTTCAGCTCGTCTTCAACATACTGCAAATTTAATTTTTAATTTTACACACCTATCTCGTATCAATAAACGAGGCCGTCACACTGGGTTCGAGTATTAGTCTATATCTTGAAAACTACTCGCAACTCAAACGCTGAACTTGCAACGTTTCCTAAGTTGGATTTTTTTATTGACTTACATATACCTACCTATACATATTAAAAGCAATACTACTATACCTGCATGTCAATAAAAAAATAATGGTCACAATCCGATTAATAGTTTCCGAAAAATGCGTGCACATGTATGTATACATACAAACATACCTACACATATAAAGAGCTATATATGTGTCTAGAATTTCCAATAGATTATCATATGTGAATATATTGCAGTTCCAGTAATATTACATACATACGTGTCGAATTGATAACCTACTTTTTTTGAAGTCGGTTAAATATACCTAATACATATTTAGGAATAAAAGTAGTTGTGCAGGTACTCAAAGGAAAAAAAAACAACATCGTTCAGGAATAAGGTCGTGGTCACCTCCATAGAAAAGGGAGGATTCTCTAACCAGGCAGGTCGCGGCCCGACTGTTATAGTCGAGTGAGCATTCGTATATTTATATGCAAGTTGCGCGATGCACGATTCGTGATGCGATCTGTTATGTGTGTAGCATCATGTAGCTTCATATAACATGACTGCCTCGTTGGTCTAGTGGTAGAGCGTGAGGTCCTGGGTTCGTTAACCAGGTCGGGGGTGTTTTTTAATTATTTATAGGCTTGCGTTTGACCGCCATCTCCCCTGATGTTAAGCGATGATGCGGTCTACGATGGAGCACGCTTGCCAAGAAGAAAACGATTTACTCGCGTCTTGAAGACACCCAGATTGTAATTCTCGGGGAAGACCCACTCTAGTAGCGCAAAGTAAAATTTTGTTGGGTTTTTCTGTTAGGAAATTTTCAGTAGCAGCCCGGGGTTAGGAAGTTGGTGGTGTGCCACCCCCGTGCTTTGGAGAGCACGTAAAGCCGTCGGTCCTGCGCCTGATCTCTCTTCGGCCGTGACGGATTGCCGTCCATCGGACTATAAGAGTGAACGATGAGGGAGTGCACCTGTGTTTGCGCAAACACTTGTGCACTATAATAACTCCTGAGTACTTGGTTAATCTCCGTGGATAGCCGCCGTGACTGAAATAGGGTTGGGAGGAGCATTTTTTTATCATGTAGCGTGGTGTAAGTCGCCATACAATCTTAATGTTTTTTGTCAAGTTACGCGTTTAAAATGCTCAGCGATATATTGAAATTACCTGTTGGTTGATGAGAGGATCTGGCGCAGGTGGTCCCTTGTATGGGCAGGGGTTGTAAACCGCCACCAGCAGCAAGTTGGTGTCCGGCACTCGCGCCGCCACCAGCGGCCACGTGCATGGCTTTGGTGGTCGCTTCAGAGCTTCCTGGGATTTTGGCGTGTCCTACAATGATAGGATTCAGAAAAACCAATTAGGTGTAGTTCTAAAATTGGAATATGACTAAGGCTAACCTTACAGATTTCAAATTTAATAACTGGTAAAATTTTTGTGATTGCAAAAGGTTGACCTTTCAAAATCGCTGCAATTATAACATTATCTATTAAAATACACTAAGATATACCTATTGCTCTGCTACGCCCTTATAAGTAAATAGCATGGTTTTATACCAATACTTATGTTTATCATGTTTCCTGGACGACTACGCTATGCTATAGTGAAAACCCTATCAAAATCGGGTCTTAAGTTAGCAAAGGACATACATATCCAAAAATTGTGGTATTGGCTTATGTATCGAGAAAAGGTATAGTATAACACGATTAAAATTTTGGAAAAATATTTAAGGTACAGAAATAGGTATATTTTCTCTAGAATTTTATTTTTGTAAGTGTAAGATATACCTATAGCATTCTTGTTCTGGTGCACACTATGAATCGTGTTCTGTTGATGAGTACGCCGCGCCGTCGTCGAACTTCACCGTGCTAACAGTTCCTTATATTAATATTACCTGTAGGGTATAGACCCGCCCTTATTCTGACAAAAGCTACGAATCGTGTTCATTTGAAGAGTACTTACGCCGTCATCGTGCAACGCATCGTACTTCACCAGGCTAAAAAATAATTAAATTAATATTACCCGTAAGAATTCCTACCTAAAGCACTCTTGTTCCGTCACACGCTACGAATAGTGTTCTCTTGATGAGTACGCGTCATACAACGCGTCGTACTTCAACAAGCTAACGTAACAAATATTATATTTTATTAATAATACCTGTAAGATATAGAGCACTCTTGTTCTATCGCATGCTGCGAAGCGTGTTCTGTTGACGAGTACGCGGTCGTCGTACAACGCGTCGTACTTCTCTCTCTCGTAGTCATGCCACAGACGCTTCTTACGCTTTTGTTTTTCCTTCTCTGTATCACCATATACGATTGTGAAACAACCTGTACGAAAGTAAAATTTTTCATATTAAATAAAAATATCCTTTAATTTTTAATAAAAACTAGGCATATATCCATAATATCTAATGCTAGTGAGTCTTATAATGACGAGTAACTACGTTTAAAATATAAGTATGAAATAAAGCCCTTCGCGTTACTGAGTAAAGAGCAGCTTTCTTCACCTATCCTAACCAGCAAAGCCATATGTCATATTCATTTGTCTTATTCAAAATAATTTAACTCTGACAATATTTGTTAGCAAATACTTTCGGGATGCTATTAGTGTTATTCATATGGCGACTACGTACTGAGCCTCAGTACTTTGTCTCTAATAAAAGAGTGGAAATGTAGCAATCGACCTGGAAGAGCTAGGTATAAATATCTTAAAAGCTGCATGGCGTCCTGCATGTTCAGACACGAAGGACATTATAAACTCGTTGCGTAATGTTCTATAATTATTGTTATTTTATTAATTCATGTGAAAGTTTGTTCAATAAGTTAGAATATTGTAGAAGTTGTGTTGAGATACGAATCGAACTACTAAATAAAACGGAACGCTACCACTCTTAAGTTGAATAGGTAAAGAATTACGTAATAAAAATGATGTGCTATAACTTACTAGAGCTGAGAATTGTGATGAGTAGTACCATTTCATGTGTAATTCGAAGTATTAGTCTTGCAGATCGCCATAGCGATGTAAGAATTGACGGCACGATCTGGAAAATAGAAAACAAGGTTAGACTGAAGAGTTACACTAAGATGTATCTATATCTACATGTAATAAATCTGTAGAGACGGAGTTTCTATACATTAAAGATTGTTGGGTTGGTAAATGGAAGCCAACAGAACCCATTTCCACCATATTTGAAATTTTTGTCGGTTTGTCTGTATGTCTGTTTGTCGTTTACTTGTGCGAGCATCACGTAAAAGATACAAAACCAGTGTGGATAACTTTGACACAAACATATTGTGCGTAATTCGGAGTTATTATATGTATAACTAACAGGAATTAACGCGCAATAAATAACTTTGAATCGCTTGACGTTTCGACCAGGTTGCACTGATCGTGGTCACAAGCAGACTGATGCAGCGAGTTTACTCCGTCATGGGTGCGGTAGATTTTTCTTCATCTACCTCCATGTTTTCACAATTGTTATTAAGGCCGCGACACACTACACTCACTGTGTCCGTATTTTTAACCGACTTAAAATAACGAGGTTTAGATATTTTAATCACTGGATTCCACGTTGCTGATAATTTAAAACCGTCCTCCCGATTGAAAGTCTTGTGTTTTTGGATTTCAATAGCTTCACGCACTGCTCTTGAATAAAAGTGGCGATCAGTTGAGAGGACTTTTGTGTGCTGAAATTCAACGTCAAGCAATTCAAAGGTATTTATTGCGCGTTAACTCCTGTTAGTTATACATATAATAATATCATGCAATGCGATAGTTTAAAAGTTCGTAATTCGGAGTATTATTAAATTTTTATTTCATCATAACCGGTTTATTCTGTCCAAAGATTTTTGAATTTGAAGTGTTCAAGATAAACGTATCATAACAATCATAATGAAGATACACGTAACGACCACTGTTGACAAAAAATTGTACTAACGAATATGTGGCTTATGTATCGTTACAGGTAACTAATTATGATAGATATAATAAATTATATTATATTGTATGGGTAACAAATTTGGGTTTGAGAACTGATAATAAATATAATATGCCTACTACTTACTTCATCGTGCTTTCCTTCAAAGGAGCAGCGCTTGCAGAGCATTTTTTTGTATAATAACTTTCGTGAGACAATTAATCATATCAATTATTGTTCACCGGTTACTACTCACGTGCATTTTTCACGGATTGCCCAACCAGTTTCGGAGCCCTTAGTCATGAGCTGAGCCCGCGGCGATGTCGCACGAAAAATGCACGATAATAATATAAATGACTCACAGTCGCAGCAGCGTTCTCCTCGTCCTCGGGTGGGAAACACACTCCCTGATAATCATGAATCCAGTTTAGTTCGAACACGCTGGCATTAACCAGCGCTCTCATGGCGGCGGGGTAGACGGTCGCGAAGTGTTCTCTGAGTGGTTCGTCGGGTTCCTCAGTGAGGATGCGACCTTCCCGCGCTACAATCCAGCCGTTCTCGTCGATCAACACGCAAGACCAAACTTTACCGTCGCAGCTGGCACTGCATTCTTCGCCTTCAGGACACTACATTTTTGTGAACATATAGATAAATAAGTGCATAGTAGTCGGTAGTGATAGCTTTCAGCATAAATTACATCTTTTATTTAGTTGAGTTGAGATGGTAATAATTCAATTTACGAGTAGCATCTTTCGTAGGCATCGTAGCAGCGTAGCATGCTACGCATCTTATAAAACAAAAATAACGAGTTTTTCTGGGAAGATACATTCCTCCGGGAACAAAGAAATCGGGCCTTGATTGATCTGTGTATCGAGTGTAGTGATCGCTGTGCGTAAGAGAGTTTAACGGCATTGCTTTAAAAATATATTTTTTTATATATGTTATAGCTAGTATGCAATATTACTGTTATAATTTATTTACCTAATATCAATGTGATAAATATTAAAATCAATACTGTACTGTATACTGTGACTAACAAGGCATGTGAATGAACATGAGTATGAACTCAGCCGATTGCAAAGATTAGATTGACGATCTAGCAAAACATATCGTATCTTAGTTGTAGACATAGTTAATATTTTAAATACACCCGGAAATTATGTAAAACTTTAACTATATCAGAATGTTCTTTAATGTTACTTATTGCTGAAATCAGATCTTTAGAAAAATATGTTATAAAATACATAAAAAAGACTAATATCACAATTTTTTGTTTTACTAACCTAGAAACTATTATAAAGAAGATTGAAACAAACAAATTTTAAATTTCTATGGTCCAAATTAAGCCACTTTACCAGAAGGTTACAATTTCAATGAATACTCTTGTTCATATTAAATATATATATATAAAAATCTTTAGGGTTTATATATCAACGACTTACATGCATTAGTGCTAATTAAAAAAACATTTACGTACAGGGAAATTCGTGATGGATTCGAGTAGGTCCACCAGATGTCGTGGGTGGAAGTGATAGCCCGCCACGCCGACGATGCCGTGCTCAGCAGAGCCCAGCGTACGCGCTGCTGTCAGCCATTCCGAGCGTATGGTGTACTGTAACATGGTTAAAAAGAAATAGCTAGGAAATACTGGCCGAAAATAGAAGCAGATATTATGTGAAAGGTTATTACGAAGAATCATTAAGCATTGGGACAACAAAGGTAAAACTAATTGATAAACCTAAGTAAATAAGTAACTAGCATGGCATCGTATTAGGTAAAAATTAAGAAGATTAAATTTTATATGTCACTAATATCCCGTTACGTATAAAGCTTGCATAATACAAGCCTATAATATATACCTTAAACATAAACGTAGGATAGAGCAAAAAGGTAGCAAAAATATTCTAATTCTATGACCTTAAATAATCTTAATATTCCAAAATTAAACTTAATGAGTATTCTCTATTCTATCAAAGTTCATAACGTAACATAGCATCACGCTTGTATTCCCCGAAGGGGTAGGCAGTCGTGTACACAGTTGTACACCCATATTTCATCTTTGCTGTTATTAAATCCCATGTAATCGGTGGTGAGCCAATTGCCATGTACTGGGTACAATTCCAATCTCCGGGTTTGCTACTGAGAATTTCCTTACCCATAAACTCAATAACACTTTGTCTAACTCAGGAATCGAACCCGTGACCTGTTGCTCAGCAGTCGCGCTTAGGAACACTAGACCAACGAGGCAGACGGATCTTCACGAAAAAATTATAATTAGAAAGTTTTCATTCATCATGTAGGTAGCTACTCTCTCTCATTTTTAAAAGTGTTAATTTAGAAAAGTTTAAACGTAAACCTAATTTATGTCTATTGACTAATATTAGATGATACTACAGAGATATCATTTTATTAATATGTTAAGTAAAAACGCTGTACCCCTTTTTTATTAAAATTAGGCTGACGGAAAACTATGTTTCGTACAGTTAAAGTTCATATGGAGGAGTGCAGAAAGCTAATATTTTTATATAATATGTATTAGAAATACATGCAACTATTTAAAAAAATTACACATACTACGATGTTAACATCTTAGGTTTTCGCAACACTACACATTATAATAAAACAACTTTTAACCGGATTAATCGCGTGTATTATATATATATATATAGTTTTTGTTTTTCCTGTCGTTTCGAACACTTTGCAGCGTTCGTGGTCGTAGGAGGACCGAGGGGTACACGTGATTAAATCCGGTTCAAAGTTGTTTCGACCATATCCGGTTAAATGTGTAGTGATCGCGAAAACCTAAGATATTACTAAATATGGTCAAATTGCGGCCAGCGGGCGATCACTAGTCAACCTAAATACTCAAGACCATAGCAGATTGTCCTAAGCGCGATGATCGTAATCTTGAAAACTCCTTGATTGATAATTATGATTCGGAGTTGTACTCGAGCTATTTTTGACTGCATGTAAGTCATAAGCAGAATCGGATTTTCTATTTAAGAATAAAAGTAAAAAGTAAATCAAATTTATGGTATGGCACACGGACCTTAAAAAAATACGGACGGAGCGTTGCGTACGATATGTGAGAAGCGTGCCTAGTCATTCAATTTCGCTTGTCATACACGAGCTAAACGCTTCCATCCGTATTTTTTTCAAATCCGTTGTATGGCTCTACCATAAATGTTATCATGTGAAATTCGAAGAATTGTGATTTTGATCATAAAATAATCAATTTGCAAATCTGATCACAACGATACCATCTTCATCATCGGCGATGATACCAATCTAGGATTAAATTATTTTGAGATATCTGCTGCGCCATAATCCTGTCTATAATGTAAATATTTAGCGTAATTGAGAGATAATAATGAATGCTCAAGGATCTAAGCTAAGGCCTATTTTTGTACAAACAAGAACCAAAATCTTTAATCAAAAAATCAAAATCTTTTGTTCAAATCCCTTAAGGTACTCACATTCCCGTCATTCTATATTTAAGATATTGCACTTTACGTTAACATAAACTTTTTTTTTTTACCACAGTGGCACAACTAGAAAAGGACCTATAAGAAGTCAATATAAAAACCTACTGTGTGTTGAAACTCGTAATACAGCTTCACTGAGTAAAAGTGTCGTTAATTTGGGCCCTATCATATACAATAAAATTCCTGGTATAATAAAGAATAGCATTCACCAACATTTTAAAAATTAGATTATCAGCTATGTTGCTCGAAAAATGTTATTACTCAATTAAAGATTTATTAAATGATAAATTTTAAGCTATATAGCAAGATTATGTCATCTTGTCATTTTTTATAACATTTTAATTCCCAATTTGTTGCAATATTTCTGTATAAAATTGTAACATACATATAATGAAACTTTTTATTTGTTATTGACTTTATAATGACTATTGAAAACGACACTGCATTGTTTAATTATAATGATTGAAATGAAAAAATTAGACCTATGACTCTCTGATCTCGACATTTTTTATAACTTTTAGATTCCAAATTTGTTGCAATATTTCTGTATATAAAATAATTTTTAACAAAAAAAAGAACCGACTCCAAAAATCTTTCTGTGTAAAATTGCACTAAAAAGTTATAAAATAATTGCATTATTTACTTACTACAATTTATATAAAAATATTTTTTTAATTTTAGAGTATTCTGAATAAAGTCAATTTATTAGGACAATAATATACAATTATTATTATTTTTGGAGTCAGTGCCAGACAAACTTTAAAAATATTGAGGAAGTTTCCTAAAATTTGCAAAGTATATTTAAAGGTACATTAACCATCACTATTTTTACGATAATGTATTAACCGAATTGAACCTATTTACAAATGAACACAACAACTGCCTAAAGCGAACGTAATACGCTACTTCATGAATGTACTTACACGTTTATTATCCTTTACTGGCACCGACTCCAAAAATAATAATAATTGTATATTATTGTCCTAATAAATTGACTTTATTCAGAATACTCTAAAATTAAAAAAATATTTTTATATAAATTGTAGTAAGTAAATAATGCAATTATTTTATAACTTTTTAGTGCAATTTTACACAGAAAGATTTTTGGAGTCGGTTCTTTTTTTTGTTAAAAATTATTTTATTTCTTACTTTTTAGTGAATCTTGCGTACCATAACTGATTTATCGGAAGTGAATATGGGTAGACCTACTCAAAACACAAAACAGTACTGTTTTATAAAACAGCTTAACAACGTTCAGCTGGATTGCCATTGCGATACGTTTAACAAAACTGCTACCAACCTTTAGACGTAATGCAGAATGACATATCTACAGTGGGACAGGTTTGTTTATTGTATAGGTATATTAAATGGATAGTCACCATTCAAGTAAAAAAGCGTACTCTGATTTACTTTACTGTATTCTGGTTTGAGTTTCCGTGGGTGGGTCGACGGAGCCCCGCATAGCGGGGCTCCTATTTTTGTGTCCGTAAGGTTAGAAAAAACCTAAACACGAAGAGGATGACGGGGGCTGTTCGCTCGCTATGCTCGCTCACGGGCCCCCGTCATCCTCTTCGAACCTAACCTGTCCGTGTCGGGATACACGAAACTCCCGAGCTCGCTTCGCTCGCTCATGGATCAATTTAATTTATTTTCTTTCATAATCCCGATATATTGTCGATTATTATAGTGGTTTAGTATTTACGTCATAAAAAAATTTCATAATTTTTTTGCTATTGACAAGTAAAATAAAGTTAGGTTATTATTGTTAGGACATACAGAGCCGACCAAATTTCGAACTAAAATCAACAATCTGACAGTTAGGCAGTTCATTAGAACTATTCTAGAGACCGTAAACACCACCGGAAAGTCACAAGAAAGCAAAATACACCATTTCGTTTACTTCGACGACGTATTATTTTTCAGTTATTTTAATTTAAATACCAAACTACTAAACCAATTTTCATAAAATTTAAATGGGACCAATCTGAAACTAAATCCTTTCAAATAAAAAAATAATTTTCCAAATCGGTTCATAAATGACGGAGTTCTGAGGTAACAAACATTAAAAAAAAAAAAAAAAAAAAAAAAAAAAAATACAACCGAATTGATAACCTCCTCCTTTTTGGAAGTCGGTTAAAAATACAATTTTACAATACATAAAATAGCTTTTAAAATAAAATAAATGGTCCAGCATATTTTACCATACGTGGCGTGCAAATGCAGTCTCATTTATATAAACTGGTCCAAAATTATTAGATGAATTAATTAAACTTATTAAAATACTTTTAAATATCTATTACAAATTATAATTTCAATTCCCAGTATGTCAGTTAAATAATGATGTCACAATAGTTTAAAAATTACAATATAATTACATTCATCATATGAGATATCGGCAATTTGATTACATAAGAAATGCAGATCACCAGCTATCATTCAAAATATTTTAAGAAAGATTAAAGCTTTTAGATCAATAAGTCTCAGAAAGTCCAGAGTTTTTCAGGACCAGAGTACCACATACTCAGGTCCTGAAAAAAATATCCGACAAGGCACAGTATTGGATCTTCTTCTTCGTGTCGATGATTCTACATAAAGGTTGGTTTTAGATTTATTAACTAAATCAACTTCGACCAGGGGCTTACTCTTGAAAATAATTCCGCTCGATTGACATTAGAAATATGTCAGATCGTACTTCTAAATGCCAAAATTTCTAAAAAATAATTATAGATTTGGAATAATGTGAAGACAACATGCTTTAAAATTGAGGCAACTGTAATGTAGGTAAATTTATTTTAAAATTACGCGTTGTTTTAAGTCGTCTATTTAATATTGGAATTGGATTAGAATTGGTATTAACTTCAAGAGTAACCCCACAGAACTCCGCCAGTCCTTAAGCAAGGTCGTTGGCTTGTTTTAAGTCACTGTCAGTTCAGGTTAGCAGGTGGGACATCGTCTGTGTGGCACCGCAATCACATTGCGGCACATCTGAATAACCCCATTTAATTAAATTGGCCCTGCTGCGGCCCACCTGGCTACGAAGCCTGTTTAGGGACTTCCAGGTGGACCATTTTAGTTTATGTAACGCTGAAAGCTCCTCGGTGGGATCAGAACACTCTTGCGGCGCAGGATATTTATGCAACCACAGTTAATTTTTTTGAATATCGGATAGAGATATTATATTAGAATGGTAGTAGTTACTTCATACATTAATTAAAAGTTGTAACTATAACTAGCAAATTGTAATTATATAACTAATAGCGCTGAATACAAAGATGTAGTTAGATGGGTAAGGAATAGATTATGAACGAGATGATACTTACAGGAGGTGGTCGATTCTTACTGATGCGCATCTTAGCGATAGGCGCGACGGGTGCGTGCACGACGAGTGTGTTGGGGGCGGCGGCGGCGCGGTGGTACCACGGTTCGGAAGGTCCGCGCGGCCACCACGACCCAGCTGGCGGGTCCGCGTGCGCGCTCGTTGCATGGTACTGCTGCCAGCGAGTTAGACCGCTCTCTGTATTAAAAAAAAATCCTCTCTTCCACGCTTTCCATGAAAAATGTTTCGTCTACCGCGAAGTGCTGAAATCAACAACAGATTCAACACTCTGGTACGACAAATATAGCTAAAATTTTTGCGTATAATTGCGCTTCCGCAAACCAGTGAGAGGCTCTTTCTAGAGTTGTGTTACTTAGGTATTTAAGTTCATTTCATTTGTATAGATAATTTAATAATAATCTTGATCTTCCTAGTGTGCTCTATAATTCTAAATATCACATACCTAGGTACTACGGCTATGTATAAGGCTATTTAATAAAAGTGAGATAGTGAAAGTGAAACAAATTATTCATTTGGGAGTGTTAGTATATTTTGAATCAAGTTAGCAGCTTTCATATCGAAAGAAAGAAAGTTCGTATAATATGTGTTGTCTTTGATGTTGCGAATATTATTTTGAAGCCAACCTTGTTTTGATAAAGTCTATATTTTCAGTATTTGCATCAAATCTAATTCTTAACAAACACTAATAGGTCAAGGGCTAGTTTTAATCATGAAAAATCTCAGCTGGGACGAGGCCATTGGAGTTGTTATCAGGTTTTGTAAGCGGAACTACCATGACGGACGGTTTTATCGCGATATAAATCGCACATTGTATCGTATGAAATAGTTTGATTTATTTACAAAATACTTATACTACTCTATTGTGTTCACTATAAATGAAATTAGAGTTTCAGAAAAACTATTATTTTAAGGTAAACAATTTTTACCTTTATGTAATAGTTTATTAATTTTACAATCTTGCTGGCGCCGGCGCCGGCGGCGCTTCCTTGATAAGTATCTTTGATAAGAAACGCTGAAACTAACTTAGAGTTCGAGGTCTTTTTAAAGTTTAAACTTTGAGTATAACCATGAACGATGACGTCAAATCGCAAGTATATCGCTTATTCCGTTTCTTAAATTTTTTGTATTATTCAATTCTTTTGTATTATTAAATCATGTTAGTTTGGATCTGGGAGTCAAATACTAAATAATGTGTAGAGAAAATATATACAGACCACTAGCAAAGAACGCAGTAGTAGAGCCTAGCTTGCAGGAGGAACAGTCCCGGTCGGTGCCGATCTCCTCATGCTCTCGCGCCCACTGGTCCGTCGCGACGGCCTCCTTACAGAACTTTGCCATTAGGTCTTCGTTACCTGCACGAGGCAAAGATATCTTTAGGTACATTATGCTAGCCATTGTGTACAGATGTAATGCCACTGGAACTTCAATTTATAAGTTATGGTATTTTTATTGAGAATTTGAGTATCTAATGTTTTTTTTTGAATTGAACATTTAGCAATTAGTACTTATGAGTCAGACATCTCACTTTTTGTTAATTAAAGATAGCAGAGAAGGATGCAATTTCTAAATCACTATGAAGTTACAGTACAGTAATTTATAAATTACATCTCCCTCTCTAAGGTATAGAAGAAAAAGCTTGATATTGTAAAAAAAAACAAGTGCAAACAATTGGGTTTGTCTGAGCTGGCTAAAGTATATTGTTTACATGGGTGTAGGTACTAATTGGAAAAGTGATTTATCGCACTGTCCAGCCGTAGGTAAAGATAAATGTTGATAGCAAGATAACACAATCCTCGCGCTATGCAGGGATCAATAATGTCATGTATTTAATTGATATTTGGTGTTCGGTAGTTACTTAGGCTTTCAATGAAGTCATAGTTAAGATACACATAGAACAGGGTATATACAAAGCCATTGAGATATGCCGGAGTGAAAGAAAAACTCTGTTCTGCTTTAAAGACAGTTTTTACTTATTTTCTTATAATATAACTTTTTACACGATTGTTCAAAAAAGGAGTGTTATGTTTTCAGGGTACGTATGTATGTTTGTGAGTTTCGTTATTCCACCATTACTTATAAACGTCTGAACCGAAGTATCTCAAGTAAAAGACTGACGTCGAGCATTAGAATTTTTACACAAATTATTTATCATGAATCGTTTGCGCGATACATTCGTCGTCTGTCATAAAGCGTGCCTCGCTTTATGACAGACGACGTTGGTAAAAGATAAGATTTCGGTACAAAATCAAATACGTAAGTATCTGATAACTATAAATAGACGTGATTTATCAGAAGAAGGATTTTGCATACGCAGGATTTAGAAAGAGGTAATTATCATTGACTAATTAGCTATTTACGTCCTACAACATTAACTGAAAGGCCAATATTCGGCCAAAGCAACGGCTTTGCCATAACGATGAGGTTGATAATTATAATGATGAAACATCATAGCTATTGATCTGACTAAAAACCATTAGTAAAAGGATAATCAACTAACACAGATAAGTTTTCTCAAATAAGGATGGTGGGATTGGACTGAAGAGATATTTGAGTTTCTGCATCGGGAAGTTAGCTTCATCACTGCGACGTTTGGCGAAATGTCGCACTTCTGCCTCGCGAGACTCGAAGTGAGGCTCGATGTGTCGACAATACAACCTGCAAACAGTAAAATGTTTCTTAACTTTGAGAAACGGGGTAATAAATACATTCTGACGTTTTAAGGTAGAAAGAAGTAATTTCAAGAATCTTGGACTACTTTAGTAGATTTATGTATCTTTTGTCTTTAAAGCAATATTTATTTTTGCAATGCCACAGTGTTAAATTATGTATTATTGGTAAGTGTATCTTTAAAATCTTTAACTTAAGTAGATAATGTAGTAAAACAAGATGAAAAGTGTACCAATCAGGGTGGACAGCGAATTCTGTTCTGGACAGTGACTTCCACGCTTCTCCGGCTATTTCTCTGGTGAAGGTTGCTTCAGGAACAGCATGAACTCTATTATTTAAAGGCAGCACTACCACGGCCGTGTAATGGTTCATCACTCTCCTCCAAAAGTACTGACGCATATCGAGGATAGCTCTCATTCCATTGTCATATATATTTTTTCCGTAAATAGTAAAGTTACCTCTCTCATTGTCTATGATCAGAAGTTTGCGAAACTAAAAATGAGTGATTGGTGTTTATTATGTGTTTTGCAAAGATATATAGGTCTGTTAGAGTAAGACATCAAAATGCCACCGTATATAAAATGCCACATACCTTCAACCATTCCTTGGGGTAATATCGCGGCTTATGGGATTCTGCAGGTTGTTCCAAATCAAGGAAGTCGACTGTCCGATATCCTGGTTTAAGAATGTCGCCGTCGAACTGACAACATTAATTGTAACAATACTATTCATGAATGTTATGTATGTATGAACCTACTTTATAATTGCGCATTTATAATAAGGCAATATAACAATAATTAAAGAAATCAAAAGTACATATTTAGATGATAACAGTGATTCACCTGAATCGTGCATTATCTTTTCGTTCTACCTATATGATAAGATTAATAGTAATGGGTTTGCATTAAGAATGATTAGTCTTATAGTAGTTACGAGTAGGGAACCTTATAAGGAATTGATGCTTACCGTGTGTTTTATGTTGTCATGTATAACAATATTGCCTCGATGGTCGATAAGAAATAATGATCCACCTGCACCTATCTAAAACAAGTAAACATCTTACACTCATAAGAAAAATCATAAAGTTGAAAATTTGACAGATGATGAGATTGTGAAAACCAGTGTATGAGGAGAAAGATGGAATGAGAATCTTGTATAACATTTTTAATATAAAGTAGATGAAGGAATTATTTATAAATAACGGCTTCTAAAGCAACATTTTAAGCTTTGCTTTTGCGTTACGTCATTAAAAATTATCTTAGAGTCAAAGTGCTGATAACAAAACTATAATAAAGATATGGAATTATAACAATAAACAGCTAATAAAACTAATCCCAGATTAACCAATATCGTTGATCCCTGGATTGGAGCTAATAATGAAATCAGTTTATTAACTGTTATATGTCGCATTTCGACACACAATTCAAATTCCATGATTTCTCATTTTTCATACATGAGGTTAATAAAAACCAAGACTTCGCAATGCCAAATAAGCTATAGCTTAAAATAAAGAATAATCTCAACATGTGTTGTGTGCTAGACTTTGATGGTACTTCGAGATCGTAAAGTTTGAAATAAACTAATAAAGATATCGACTTCCATAGTGTTTCGCAAAAAATTAGATATTCAGTATCTAATGTTTGGAAAGCAGTCGCTAGCTCACATATGTTTGTATAAACTTGCACCGGCTTATACTAATAATATTATTTATGTTTCTTTCTTCTGTAAATACTTATCTAATCGTTCTGAGGATTATTAGGTACCTGATGATAAGGCAGGATCAACTTCAAGTGATCGATTGGGATGTCCACGCCGGCCACGCCTAACAGCCTATTCACAGGATACTGTGGAAAATATTAATAGTCAATAGGGATAAACCTTACTAATATTTATTTATTACCAATAAATATTATACAAATTACAGTTACGACAAATTAGAAAGTTGTATCAAAGCATTTAGACATTCCATTTTGTACATTTTCGTAAGTAAGTTATATTATATATGCTGTTTTCAGTTAATCCATCAAACTGACTGAGGCATTCCACCCATGCTGGTTTCGTTGTCGCCATCGGAATGACCCTGATACGCATATTACACATATACAAAATAATATAATTATGTATTACCGTCCGGGTAGAATTCCTTTGTTTTTCCTGTCAACAAATAATTACGATTATGAGAATCGTGATAAGTAATCAATGTAATCACGAGCATTATTAGAATTCATTTTATTTGTTATCATAAATTTAAGCGGAGTCTTTATCCTGTGCAGTGAAAGAAAACAAAAACTTACCTCATTCAGCTTTATAGTGATATTCTGAAAATAAACAAGTAATTGATTATTTTAATCATTACGTAAAATTAAAGACCACTTTCTTGGCCAACCGTACCTACTCAAACACAAAATCAGACATACACATCACAATCATTTATTTTTTATTTTTTGATATAATTATTTTTGTTTGTTTTAGAATTAGAACTTTGTATCCAAAGTATTTTTACGCTAATACAAATTTATATTAAAAAACATATGTCATCTCTGGCCTCCAAGATACAGGCTCCGCCTAGTTTGGGGACCGCTGAATTCAAACTATGAATGTAGATTTAAATTTTTACTGATGTTCTGTCATAAACTCTTCTCTAATTTTATGGTAACATTATGTTTTTGTAAATCTGGACCAATAAATGTTTTACTTTACTAGTCAAATAAGCACTAGACAGACTAAAAGAAAGTATAAGATTCGGTGAAGATGTAACTCTCTAGTCTTCTGCGTGATTTATTAAATAATCCATACTTCAGTAGTTTCATGGTCGAAAACCGGCACTGAAACGCTTATTTGCAATCTGTAATTTAAGTCCTCTCCCTCGTAATAATGTCCGTATCTGTCCTGAAATACGAAACGATTAGTTAAATATAATAATAGCTTCAATCAACATTAAGTTTTTACATTTTTCATTTAAGTTATTGATAACACCATAAAATAGCTAATAATAATTAACGACTATGATTCATGCAGAGGCTTCATAAAGTCTATTGTGTAAATATTATTATACTTAAAGAAGGGTTATTAATTGAATATAGATAATAATGAAATAACGACATACGTAATTAACTTGATACATCCAGTCTTTATAAAGCTGTGAGCTGTTGAGTAACTTCTTCTTGTTGGCTCTCAGATCCATGTATCTATTGTACTGCTCCGTGTTCTCTTTACCTTTTTTCCAATATAACTCACCTCTTCTAGGATCCTAAAAAATATAATAGTTATTGAGGTCGAATAGTGCTGTTGTACAGGCTGGATGTTGGCGTCAGTCAAATGAGACGTTGATTGATTTTAGAGGAAGTTTAATGAAAATATTAGCCCTTCAACAGAAACCAAATATTTGCTAATACATTTTAAATTCAACGAATTAATTATTTGTACTAATCTTTGTTGATTTTGCGATATTTTGCATTTACATTAGGCGATAAAATTATCGATTAATCTACAACATAAGAACAATTTCTGTGAAAATTACGATTAACATGTTAAAATCACAGTAAATATTAAAATGATAGGGTAAATGGCGATATTTTTAATACTCAATACTATGCATTGATGAACCGCCTGACCTTACTTTTTCCTAATGACGAAATAGTAGGCAAAATTTTACAGGATTAAGTGGAGAAATCTTTGAAGAGTGAACAGCCTCTGAGTCAAGAAGGTGCCAAATGACTAACAGTCAAGAAATGGTAGCATTTAGCTATAAGAAGAAGATTATAATAATTATGTACCTCGACATGAGCATAAATATCACTGAAAACGGTTATTCGTTGGTTTCTCTGTGACACAAGCGGACGCTCCATGACTTGCAGTATCTTTAACACCTGCTGCGTGACGTCATAGGGCGTGATCAGCTCCGCGAAGTATCCGTCACGGCCGCAGCTGAGGGCCTCGCCGAGCGTACGCGTGTGGTCCCGGAGACCAAACAGATCGTGGAGCCACATCACGAATACTCTGCAGACACAGGTATCATTACAGATTAAGTGATCTTAACAACGTTACCTAGAGAACTGCATTGACCTGCTTGAAATATCTCATAGACAGAAGGGATTCCTCTTGAAATTTTTAATCCCTCATATAATTCGTGCCTGACGCCTGTCTAATACCACTCCGTCCTACATTAACTTTTAACGGAGTTTCGATGTCGCAGCTGTATTCGCCGCTTCTTCAAGTTTTTCTTAGCATAACCTTATATTGATATTACATTTCTTAGAAAATTTGCTTACTTCGATAAAAATCAACCAGAATTAATAATTATGCATAATAATATGACGCTAAGATTTGCTATCAGCTCATTACAACTTTTTCGTTTAATTAACAACGGCTCTAGCATGTTGTATTGCTTGTTTGTCCTCATATTATTATGTTATTTTTATCATAGAGCTAATATTAGTTCTCAATTTGTAAACAAACCAGACGATGCACTTATTTATCAGTGTCTTAATTTGTTCAAGTAACTTGTTGTAGGCAGTCTCCTGTAATGTGTTTATCGTCAGTCTGAGATAGGTATCTCCAAAGAAAACCAGCTTATTATAAACTTTTTGAAATACCTTTAAAAATATACCTGATACCTCCGTCAGGGTCGAGGTGCCGCATCAGGTGTGTATAATTGTCGTAAAGACTATCGGTAAGCAGCACGATGGCTTGCTGGCAAGCGCGGGGCCGTTCAGGTAAGCGGCGCTGACGCTTTAATAACTGTACTGCATACGTCAAAACGTCACCCATCCACGTCTCGTTCGTCATCTTGTAGTTCTTCATAGCCGCCATCATTGCTGCGGTGTTCACGTGGTTTGCCTTTAACATGAGGAGGATTTCTAAGACTATTCTAATTATTTTAAAGAATGACCTATAGATATATGTAAATAATTATAGTTAGATAATTATTATACGAATTCAGTACTTACAGAAACCATCATGTCGTTAAAACAACTAATAGGAGATTGTATTTCAACGTTAAACCGCAACACATTGACTCTATCGTCATCCGTGAGTGCACTGAGCAGTGCCAGCGTGAACTGTTCAGCGATTACTTGGTTGGACGAGTTGTCCATAGATCCTGATGCGTCGATAAGAATGAGCACATCACGAGGAGCACCACCAGCACTCACGTACCAAGGCCGAAGACGGCAATCATATACTTTCTCTGAATCCTCATCTTCATATTTCAGTTTATACATGCTGTACCATAAAGCCGCTGTGAAAACATAGTAATCTGTTGACTCGCTAATTAGCAGACAAAATTGACTTTTATTGTTATGAAGTATTATTTTATACTTCTCCCATTCGAAGAGTTAAAGGATAATAATAATATTGGTACATATTAATATACTGAAAGTCATTTAGATACAGACCAATTTATGCAGTTTTGATTTTGCTACCAAGGCTCACCACCTCATAAAAATATCGGTGATATATGGATGTATCGACAACAGTACTCATCTGTTGAATCCTTAAGGATATACAGGCTATGAAGGATTTGAAACTTAATCAACTGCGTATGAGACTGGGACTTAATATCTGCAGTGCAGTGATATAATTGGCCTCAGTTATTATTATTATAAATGTACTACTTGCCCGGATAATGCCTTAGAAATCCTTGAGCACTACAAAAGTATTGAAAGTCCAACGATGAATCTTGAGCGTAGTTTTTTTGGAAGGTACTAAATAAACCCTCTGACCAGTAGAGATGCTCTTTTACTTTGGGGGCTGCAACAAACATATATTTTTTTAATTCCGGATAATATTTATCTCTAATAAAATAAATTTTAAATACCTAAAACCAATTTAGACATTTTGGAATTTGACGTCCGACTGGTTTTTTAATATTGGGGGTAGATTAATAGTTAGGTACTAACGTATTGCATTTTCTCAAAACGAATGTATCTATGACAATGCATGTATTCAGTTTGAATGAGTAATGATGGAGTTTCTAGCGACTGGATTATTTGTATCCATAGTAAATAAGGAATTCGCCTCTTAGACATTTTTTCCTGAAAATAATATTATTTCACCCTTCTTCAAAATTAGGTTCGGTTTGTTTCCTCGCATTTATGTCACGTTCACATTTTTATAAATAAACTTCATGTCTAATTTTATGGTCTAGTGCTCCCAAGCGCAACTGCTGAGCCTGAAGTTGAGGAGGTCTAGGGTTCGATTGTGTGTAACGCATAGAATTAGATTATTTTGACCTAAATATGCTTTCTCTTTCTAACATGTGATATTTCCGTAAGAGATTCCATCCCCATGATAGGCTTTGTAAGTCTTTTTCTATCCTACGTTTATGGTATAACGCGCTAGGGTATCTCTGCCATACACAAGTTAAAGAGGTTATACTTGCCATATTTAAATACAAACATTTGGGTAGCCAGATGAAGGTTTTGAAGTCAGTGCTACAACATATGATATAAAATAATAATTACTCAACCTCAAAGCTTGATTTTACATTATATGAAATATTTATTTATAACACAAATTCGCTTACCGCAATCAAAAACTTCAGCAGAAACATGGACGCTGGTATAATCTAGAGACACCTCGGCGTCAAAATGCTTGCTTTTCTTTAACTTAATCTTTCTCGAACTTCTGCAGCTCAATGGTAATTGATTCGCTGTGATGAGATCATATAAATCTTTATCGCTTAGTTGCTTCTTCATTTGGTTTAATTCCTGGCAATTAATATTATATTACAAATTGTTATGAAGTAGCTGTGCCCGCGTCTCAGTCCGCTTGGATGCTCCGGCATCCACGGAAACTGACATGATCGTGAACTAGCATCGTGTCATCTATAAGCACAGTCATAATAATTCAAAATGTTAATGCAGATCAGTTGTTGAAGTCTAAGCTAAGGAGTTGTTTAGTAAGCAGAAAATTTTGAAACAGTTTTTTCCGATTATTATACCGCTAGGCTATCCATTGATAGTGTTGAAAAATTATAGCGCTGTTGGACTCCTGTGAGCGATATCGCAATGAAGTATATTTATTATCATGTCTCGAGCCCTAAGTTACCCTATCGCTACAGTTACAGTTCAATTAAAAATTGTCTTATTGATAATTGTCTTATAGTAATACTGGGTTTTACCGTTAGGAGATTATAAGTTAGGAAGCAATAAGCTTACCACATAATGATAACAGTATTGGTTAAATGTGGAAGTACAACTGTATACACCTCTGCTTTCCCTTCTCCTTCAGAAAGATCTCTGTAAAATCTATCCACTGATCTCTGATTAAAAAATATACACTGTTCCGTTCCAATAAGCCTTAGGGTGATAATACCTATTTAAAATGTTAATAAGATTTTTTTTTGAGAAATATATATGGATCGATTCTTCTCTTTCATATTATTTAATAACATACACATAATACCTACCTGAACTCAGACAAAAATAAATATTATCTTTCCTTTTTCGCTCATAAAATATGCTTACCGCTCAGCGCCTATCAGCGATACCACCTAGTGGTATTCAATTTTTTTGATTTCACGTGGGCTAGAATGACTAGAATGACCTGCATTCTAGCCTATGTGAAATCAAAAAAATAATAATTTGAATTTGAACGTGATGAAGTATCTAAATTATTATGTTCCCTCGACACCTAACCTGTAGTGAAAAACCCATCAAAATTCACGAAATACGATCGGATTATTTTATATTTTGTTCAATGTAGGTATACCACCCCACCAATAAGGCGCCCAAAAACCTCAATCAAAATAATAAATTACATATATCTAATCAAAAACCTTTCACTAATTATCTATCATCACAATGAATTAAAAAAAAGATACATCATTTTGCATTGACCAATAGAGGCCATGTACTTGTAGACAACCTCCTCGTAAATGCCGATAGGTGTGCCGAATTTAATAAGATATTTTTATGTATGACGAACTATATATATACCGAATAATTAATAGAAAGAAGGAAAAATGCCTATTAAAAACAGAAAAGAAAAGCAACTATTCCTTTACAAACATTTTTCTATGTTAGGTATACTCTTAGTATGTCGAGGAGTTGACGCAACAACACACACGAATTAAGTTTGTAACACTTTTTGTCTACAGCTTAGCACTGTTATTGATCAGATATGATACCTACTGTTTGTAAGATGTAACAGAGAATACTCACAATACTGTAATCAAACGTGTAACTTTCATCAGGTTCCGTTGCCGTAGCGGCCAGTTCCTCCGCTCGCCGCATGATCTCTTCGGCGGCACGAGCTCGCCTCGTCAGTAACTCCTCTAGATCATCCGCCATCTTGTTAACAACCGCCGTCCCGTTTCGAATTTCTATTTTGATGTCTGAGAAACTTTTCAGTAGCACTTTTCTTCGTACCACGATTTCCTCGATCTCTTGTAAACTATGCGAGATTCGTCGGGCCCACTCTTGTATTCTGTTAAATGTAGGTTGGTAAATTTTCTTTTTGGCAATTTAAGAAACGATTATGTTTAGTAAACGGGAAAATTATAATAATTGTCATATATTTTAAAAATGCGTAGCAAACTCTAAAGTTTTATATAATTATATATGGAGTATTCCGGGGGGCACAGGTGCAAATCCTGCTCACGACAGTATTTTTCATTCCACAAAAACGTATAACTTTAAAATAGTTAAACGTGTTTGTATAATTGTGGTGCTGTTCTTCAGACCACCTCTCAATACCAGTTCATCACGGAAACTCCCTTCTTGCAAATCTGTAACTTGCTACTTACATGTCCGGTGGTATCATTTTCGGAGGAGCTTTAATTTTTTTAGCAACAACTGGCACAATTTTAGTGTCGACGACATTGGTTATCGTAACTGGTTTAACGTCACTTTTATTCTTTGTAACTTCCAACAGAACCTCCTCGTGTTTTTCTAGATTCTTTTTTATTGCATCGTCAGATTTATTTATTGTCACGTTTTTTGGTTTCATTTTCACACAGTACGATAATTGTATTAAGGTGATGAGAATTAATGATGCTATTTTCATTTTTGTTGAAGTCATTTGGATGTTAAATTGTATCAATTGGTGGAAATATTATCGCTTGTTTAGGAACGGTGGTGCTGATATTCGCGGTGTACGGGCGGGCGGGCCGCGGCGCGTGGACTGTGCAGCCTCCGGCGGCGGCGCGGCGACGCGATGGCTCCCGACATCCTGGCGCCACGCACCCTATTTGGCGCGGTTCCCTCATAAAATCCCAAGCTTTTCCATCGATGTCGACAACTGACCTTATTAATCAGACAAATTTTTTATTTCGAGATTTTTAATTTTACTAGTAGATATTTGTGATTAAGGTAGTACGTATAGGCCTTGAAGTATAGCTAGAGATATACACTTTTTTACACTCATATTTCACTAATACTGTTATTAAGTCCCATGGTATAGGTGGTGAGCCTATTGCCATCTACAGCAAATAGTTTGCTGCTATCGAGAATTTCCTAGTGGTCAAATCCAATAACACTTTGCACGACTCGGGAATCGACCTCAAGACCTCTCGCTCGGCAGTTGCGGTTGTGACCACTGGACAAACGAGGCACTTCTATAAATGTAAAATGTGAGGCGACATGCCGTTCCCAATTGCACTGTAGGTCACGGGTTCTGATTCCACACGGAACAGTTATTACTTGTTATATAACTATAAATGTTCCAGGTCTTAGTGTTTGTACATGTGAGATTTTTTATCTGTAGACGCATCTATAATATAGGAAAACAATCTTGTGTTCAGTAATCTATACTTCTATACAAATATTATAAAACAGAAGAGTTTGTTTTTTTGGTTGAACGCGCTAAACTCAGGAACTACTGAATCGAATTGAAAATTTATTTTTGTGTTCAATAGTCCATTTATCGAGGAAGCTATATAATATCACGCTACGGCTAATAGGAGTGGAGCATCAATGAAAAATATCTTTTAAGGTTGACTGCGTCGTTGGTCTAGCGGTCGTAAGCGCGACTGTCGAGCGTGAGGTCCTGGGTCCGATTCCCAGGTCGGGCAAAGTGTTATTGGATTTTTCTGGTAGAAAATTCTCAGTAGCAGCCCGGAGTCAGGAAGAGGGTGCTGTGACACCCCCGTGCTTCGGCGACCACGTAAAGCCGTCAGTCCTATTCCTGATTTCTCTACGATCGTGTCGGTTTGCCGTCCCATCGGAATATGAGAGTGAAGGAAGAGGGAGTGCACCTGTGTTTGCCCATTCACTTGTGCACTATAATATCTCCTGCGTACTTGGCTAATCTCTGTGGAGATAGGCCGCCGTTACCGAAATACGGTTGGAGGAGTATTATTATTATCTTTTAAGGTTGGCTCACTATAGTCTTTTTATGGTTATCAAATTTGTTCTAAAATAATGCAATAATTGAGAAGGTGTCTTTATAAACATGATATTAAATCCTTATCCACCAAATACGTTATTCATCACAAATATTTAATTTTGAACAAAATTGCTTTCAATATCTTAGGAGATATCATAGTTTTGAAATAACTCCGCAACAAAATAATTATCAAGTACCACGCACGCATTTATGACGTGCAAGGCGGTCATGAAGGGGGCTGGTGGTTTTAGTAGGTATTTTCCTCAAATTAACGCGGGTGACACCGCGGGGCACAGCAGTTGTTGGAGAAGTATAATGAAATATCTACGTGATGCAGGTAGCTGCTTTGTGGACGCGGTGCAGCACGCGCTGAAGGTTTTCCCAGCTTCGGCCGAGCAGCGACTTTTCCTTATCAGGTTAGTACGGTCGGGTGATATATCGCTTCCGGCTGTGATAAGATACACAATTCGGGGTGATAGCGCTTTTCCTTTCTGTTTCATTTTTTTCATGCTATGGTTTTTCCTTATTAAATAACTGAATAATTGAATTTTATATCGAATCGACATCGGCTGAACTGATTTCTAGAGTTGAGATTCCAAATACGCTGCGTTGGCGCAACAACAGTTACAGCTCAATGATACAAGAATATAGATTATTATTGCATCTGTTTTCGCCTATTTACCTCCTTTTATTTATTTAGTTTATATTTATAGGTAAATATAAATATATAGTGTGTGTCTGTATATTATATGTTATTTGAATATTTTGTATATACAAATAACATAACATATATACAATGTATATATATCCATCCATACTAATATTATAAATGCGAAAGTAACTGTGTTTGTTTTGTTTTACCTTTTCACGACAAAACGGCTGAACGGATCGTAATGAAATTTTGCAAGTAGATAGATTGTATCTTGGAGATGGACATAGGGACTTTAGTCGTGCAGACGAAGTCGCGGCCATCAGTTAGTATATATATATAATTTATTGAGCGTAACTAGGCCTCTGGAGGCCGATAACAATATGGGTAATACTTGTGCTTATTGCAAAATGCTTATTTTCAAATCAAATCAAATCAAATCGTTTATTTGTGATTCACAGGTATTGTAGGTCTTAATTAAAATGAGTTCATGCCGTGATCCGCCACACAGGGCATACAAATTGGAAAATATACAAAATACTTATTGCCTATTAAATACAAACAAATATTATAATACTTAAAATCTATTATTGTTTTGATAGGAAGTCACTAAGACAGTAATAACAATTTTCTATCAAGAAATTACATAATTTATGCTTAAAAATATTTGTATTACTGATATCTTTTATATCCTTTGGAATGTTATTATAAATTTTAGTGGCCATATTAAATACACTTTTTTCATACAGAGTGGTTTTAAATCTTCTGCTAACGTTATTATACAATCTACTTCTATTGCGAGATCCAGATTCTAATGTAAATAATATTGGATTTTGTTTTATAAATAGAGCCGATTCTAGTATATAAATTGATGGAACTGTAAGTAGACCAAATTTTTTGAAATACTCTTTGCAACTATCAGTCTTTCTTAGACCACACATAGCACGAATACATTTCTTTTGACATTTAAAAACCCGGTCCCAATTAGTATCATTTCCCCAAAAGATTATTGCATATCTTAGCCTGGAAACTACATAACCATGGTATGCGACAAGTAGTGATGGGAGGCTTACTTTTTTGGAGAGGAGATAAAGGCTGTAAGATGACTGGGATATTTTTTTGCATAAGAATTCTATGTGTGTTTGCCATTTCAAGTTATTATCTATGTGAACTCCGAGAAATTTTGTTGTTGTGGTTAATTTTACTTCTTTTCCTAAATATTCTACTTTTGTATCTAATGTGTAATTTGTTTTTTGTTTGAAATGCATAAGTTTAGTTTTATCTAGATTTATTAATAAGTTGTTATTTTTTAACCATTCTATTATTGAACATAGGCTCCTGTTGATGTCAGTTTCATTATTATAAACGACTGTACAATCATCTGCAAATAGCACCATTCTATCATTAGTTGACTTGGGAAGGTCATTAATATATATAAGGAAGAGCAGTGGACCCAAAACACTGCCCTGAGGAACACCGAACTTAACTGTTCTAGGGCTTGATCTATACATAGTTTCATTTTTAGTTTTAGGACAAATTTTGCTTATGCTTGTGACTTGAGTTCTGTTAGTGAGATACGATTTGATTAAATTAAGAGCATTGTCTCTTATGTCATATATCTCCAGTTTATTTAATAAAATTGAATGGTCTACAAAGTCAAAGGCTTTTGACATATCCATAAACAAAGCGAATGATGGCTGTCTAGCATCTACTCTAGGATAGATCATACTCAAAAAATCATATATAGCACAATTTATGGACATATTCTTCCTAAAGCCTTTTTGGTTATCTGAAAAAATGCGATTCTTATCAAAATAGTTATAAAGGTTGTTATAAACAGCCTTTTCAAATATTTTTGAAAATATAGGGATAAGAGCAATCGGCCTATAATTTTTCATATCCGATTTGGTGTCTTTTTTATGAATTGGCTTAATTATAGTAGTTTTTAGGGATGACGGAAAGGAACCTTGTTCAAAGCAGAGATTTATAATATAACTCAGTATAGGTGAAATAATATGACTAACTTGTTTTAAGATTGATACGCAAATATCATCATAACCAGTACTTTTTGTATTCTTTAAATTATTTATTATTGTAAAAATTTCGGTTTGGTCGACTGGGCCAAGAAAAAATGAAAATGGGGAATTGTATGTGCAAGTTTGTTTTTTCGGGATATAATTAGTGTTCTTTAGTTGAACTAAGTCAGCATAGTAGTTATTAAATGATTCTGAAATATTAATAGGATGAGTGATTTTAAGCGTGTCTATTATCAGTTCTTTGATGTGTTCAGTTGGGAATTTTGGTTTATTGCTGTTAATTACTGACCAAGTCGCTTTAGACTTATTAGTAGAACGAAGAATAAAATAATTATTTTGCGATTTTTGGGTTAGATTGATAATTTTTTTATACTTTGAAGAGTATATTTTAAATTTATGTTTGTCCGTCGGGCTCTTGGACAGTCGATATTTTCATAGCAGGGAGCGTTTATTCTTACTACATCTTTTAATACCATTGGAAAGCCATTTTGGTCGCGTTTTAGTCTTACATTTTATTCTTATTAAGGGAAAGCAAAGGTCATAGAATAGTTTAAATTCGTTATGGAATAAAGTAAACGCCTGTTCAGCACTGTTTGTTTCGAATACTTCTGTAAACTTAATCCCCTTCATGCATTTTTTAAATTTTAATAAGTTATCGCTTGAATAGTCACGTTTGAATGTATACCAGTAGTCAGATAAACAGGTTTTTTTTAATGGACAACATAAGTACTGAGCTTTGTGATCAGATAAACAAAATTCAAAGAGATCCGATTGAGCGCCACGTATATTGTGAAAAATGTTATCAATGCAAGAGCCACTACTAGGCCGCGTAGGTTCTTTAATTGCCTGTTTTAAGTTGAAACCATAGATCAAGTTCTCAAATTCGGACGTATTTTTGTTCTTTTTTAACATATCAATGTTGAAATCGCCACAGACTACTACTTTTTTATTAATATTTTTTGTTAAGATAGTTAGAATATCATTTAAGTTATTAAGAAATATTTCAAGATATTTGTTACAGTTTTGACTCTTTGGTACTCTATACAGACATAAAATAATTATATTATGGTCTAATAATTCTATAGCACAACTTTCAATTACATTTAGGATGTTGTACTTTTCAATTGCCTTCATTACTGTGAACTTAAGATTATGTTTAACGAGAATACAGGTTCCACCTCTACGGTTATCACGACAAAAATAAGAAGCCAATACATAATTAGGAATATTAAGAAAGTTTACATCATCTTCTATCATATTGTGTTCAGAGAAACATAAAACATCAATATTTGTGCCTTGATCAATCAGGTTACATAAGGAAACGGTAAATAGATCTGACTTAGAAATAAGTCCACTGATGTTTTGGTGGATTATGTTGATGCGGTTATAGACGAAAAAAACAGTTATCTTCGGTTTCTGTAGGTTGGCATCGATTACTTTCATCTGGTGAATGTTGACAATGGCTGCTCATTGCATCGTCTATTATTTGTGCTTCATATTGCAATATTTCTATGGTATATTGCTTAATGTCCTTGAAAATCACACTCATGCCATAATTATTCACAGTGCTTTTTTGTCTGTTAAACATATCATAACTGCATTCCAGATTTTTATTAGAGTCAAGAAAGAATGCATATTCATGTTCTAAAATGTCTAGGTATAGTAAATTGTTGAAGTACTCTACTCTCAAATTATGTAGATTTGAGTTGTACCCATATTTAAAAGTTGGAGAGCAGATAATTATATTGGTATGTTTCGCAGTCTTCAGTGTCTCTCTTAGATTTAATACTATAGTTAAGTAGTCATTTGTACTTCTAAAATCTTCTTCACCAATCATAATAATGCAAAAGTCACGCATTGTAAGGTCTTGTATTTTTGTTTCTATGTTAGAGAGTAGTCGCGCAGTGTTACAATATGGCATCAAGTAATGGCATATTTTATAGTTTTCAGACAGAGTTTTCTCAGATATGGACAGTATTTTATTATTTGTATTACTGCTTACTATATTAATTTTATGTTTGGCAGGCTGTATCTTGCTATTCGTACACTGTGTATTGTTATGCAATATTTTTGGTTGCTTTATATTACTTTCTTCATAATGTAGATCTTCAATATTTGGTTCAATATTCGAAGTGGGTGTTTCTTTAGTCAGTGTAGTTTTTTCCGGCGTAGTCTTTAGTTTTGCTTTTGTACCATTTTTCTTATTTAGTTCCTTATTCTCCTGCTTCAAAGTCGAGTAAGTTAAGTGTACCTATGTATTATTTTACTACCTAATTAAAGTTCCATCGATATATCATGTTTTATTATTTACTATACATAATTACTTTAGAGGATATAAATATTTAAACATTTGGTTAGCATGCGATTTCTTTTTTGTGTGAATTTTGAGTGGCCATGCGTAATTAGGTACGATATTGTATCTGAACACTCAATACGTAATGAATTTAATCAGATTGTAGGTGATTAATTAATCACAGCTTTGATAGTTAGCTACCGCTAAACGTTGATAATACATTAATTGATCATCTACTCATCTCATAGATTAAAAGAACACGGTTTCCTACTTTAGTTATGCTATATAACTTATTGGGACTGGTCCTCCAGTGTGCATTCTGATCTAAAATTCATTATGAAAGGTTAGTAGAGAAATTATAATCTCATTAATTAATACCCTGTGACCAACATTAATCTATGTTCCGTTATCTTCATTAAAGTGCATTCAATTGTGTTGTCTGATAAAAAAAAAACTATGATCATAAAGTGAATTTATAATGAAACAGAATATATTTCGTTATTTTCAGGTATTGTAATATTATTAGTGGTTGTGTTCGCGGCGCTGGTGCATGGTCAGGCAGACCAGTGCCCTCCGGAGCAGGAAACAAACTGGGAAATTGAAATGTTGCTCAGGCACGAGGATTGTGACAAATTCTACAAATGCACCTTAGGCAAGCCCGTCACACTTCAGTGCCCTGCAGACCTCTACTTTAATCTTGAAACATGGCAATGTGATTGGAGGTACAACGTCGACTGTTCAGACAGACATGTACCTAGTGAGACTACCACCGAGCCTCCCACTACGACGACTACGACTCCTGAACCCACAACAACGACTACAACGACTCCTGCACCTACAACCACAACAACTACAACTCCTGCACCTACAACAACGACCACTACCACGCCGGTACCTACAACAACAACTACTACGACACCTGTACCGACGACAACATCCACAACAACAACTACTACCACTCCTGCACCCACAACAACAACAACTACTACGACACCTGCACCCACAACGACGACAACTACTACGACACCTGCACCCACAACAACCACTACTACGACACCTGCACCCACAACAACCACTACTACAACTCCTGTACCGACCACAACCACTACTACGACACCTGTACCGACCACAACCACTACTACGACACCTGTACCGACCACAACCACTACTACGACACCTGTACCGACCACAACCACTACTACGACACCTGTACCGACCACAACTACTACAACCACCACCACTCCTCCCCCTACTACTGAAGCAGATATTCAGTTCTTACCCAACGGGTGCCCTGTGAATCCCCACGTTCACTGGTTGCTACCTCACGAGGAAGATTGCAACTTATTCTATTACTGTGTTTGGGGAGAGAAAGTCTTGAGACAGTGTCCCAGTGGTCTGCATTTCAACACAGTGCTTCAGGTGAGTTCGTAACTAATGATTTTTAAATTAGTTTTTTTAGGTGGTAGTAGGTTCAGTTTAAGTTGAAACAATATCATTGCATATATCATAGTTATTGCCGTTGAGTAAGAATAGTAATGCATGAACGAATAATAACATTAATTTATGGGGTATTATAATAAATAATCTTCTAGGTTTACTTTACAGTACCGTGATATGATCAATTACTACGTCTGCCTTGTTGGTCTAGCGGTCGTAAGCGCGGCTGCTGAGCGTGAGGTCCTGGTTCGATTCCCACGTCGGGCAAAGTTTTATTGGGTTTTTACAGTTAGAAAATTTCAGTAGTAGCCCAGAGTCATGAAGTTGGTGGTGTGACATTCCCGTGCTTCGGAGAGCACGTAAAGCCGTCGGTCCTCCGCCTGATCTCTCTCCGGGCGTGTCGGATTGCCGTCCCATCAGAATATGAGAGTGAAGGAAGAGGGAGTGCGCCTGTGTTTGCGCATGCACTTGTGCACTATAATATCTCCTGCGTACCCGGCTAATCTCCGTGGAGATAGGCTGCCGTGTCCGGAATACGGTCGGGAGGAGTATTATTTGTAATAAATTATGTTTTTTTTTTTTTAACAAATTAGGCTTATTTTGAACGAACATTTATTTCAATAGATAGTACTGAATGATACTCCCTTTAGTTATATGAAATGTGTATCACAACATTAGTAAATTTATACAAAAAATATATTGTTATTATTAAATTTTCACTTACCCATTCGGTCGTATTCAATGGTGGTCTTTAGATAATCTAATTTTAATAAAAACTTAATCAAGCATGTCCTTTATTTAAAGAACAAAATGCTTCAGACTTTAGAATACCCACTTATGAAATATTAATATGTTTTTGACTGTTCTATGTAAAAAAAATATGTATTCTTGACTAAAAAGGCCATAATGCTCTGTAATATTTTATTACCTACCTTTTATCCTAATTTAATATATGTTAATTTGTTGTACAGGTATGCGACTGGACTTGGGATGCAGGATGCACGCTCTCATTGAAAAAACACCGCGAGTCCAGACAACCGCTGAGATTACTATAAGACTGTTATAAATTGAAGGAATTTTTACAACGGCAAATTATAATTTAAAAAATGGAAATGAGCAAATGTATTCTACTTTAAATTGCTTTAGTTTGATTTATTTATTTTATACTAGCGTGCCCGGCTGATCTTGTCCTGCCCTGAACCCAATTACAGCGCCACCTACCGGATCCAATTGTGTATTTAAACTAACCCAGTATTGACGCGAACAAAACAAAATATATTTAAGTCGGTCGAGCAATTTTCGAGGTTTTCCAGGAGTAACGCATGGCATTTGATTTTTACAGGACTGCCTAAAAATAGGAGTGTTATGATTTTATTTATGCACCATAACTTCCAAATTCCTTAACCGATTAAGATGAATGGGGTATCGTTAGGATCAGAAATTCTACGGAAGACGCAGATCCACCCTAATCAAAACAGTATTGGGAGCTTGGGAAGATTCACGGGATGCTGGGGGCGTGTTCTGTTATCTTTCTAAGGCATTTGTGAGGATCACTAAACGCTTTTACTGAGTTAAAATATTATGCAATTCAATCTAGATCTATTGACTTTTAAGGTCATACCTGTCAAATCGTGAACAAAAGATGGCCATTGCCAATGTAACTTCTACAGGTTCCCTTGTTAAAATGGGTGTAACACATCAATTTTAGTCCCATTTCTATTTCTCACGTACACGGTACACGTACACGGCGGATATTGTTACTTAATATAAATTAGAATAATAAGCAAATCGGAGACATAGATTTACGTATCTTATCTTAAATTTTCTAAAAACTCATTAATAATTGACTTTATCTAATAAGAGCTTTGCGAGACTTTTCTTAAGACTACCTGTGCTGTCTAGGCTTTTTTTTACTGTGGGTATCGGCGGTTAGTGTGTAGGAAATGGGGAACTAAAGAGTTGGAACTTATAGCTGTATACAGTAAAAGGTTCGATTCCCAGAAACATCCTTTAATTGACGCCATCTTATAGTTGAGATATAGGGAAGCATTCGGTTTATTTGTTTCTCTGACCACTCCACACCCTGCTAAGTGCTAGGGGAGGAAAACCGAACTCCATTATAAAAACATCAGGGACTTTTCAACTTGAAATTACACCAACAGATGTAGGGTACAGCCTGCCGATGACCTTGACCTTCACATTAACATTAGATATCCTTGGGTCATATTGGTGACAATGTGTGGTCAGGTAATCGGGGGTCAGGCAAGCTGAATTTTAAATTGGTTCATGGTTTAGAGGTTACAACGGTCATTGTCACGTGTGTCCTATTAGAAGTAGTCATAATTTCTAATAAGCGGTGCGAGGAATGAAATTTGAGGGGGGCAGCGCGCGTGCAAAGGGGTTCGGGGGGCGAAGGCGTCAGATAAAAAACAAAGATCATTAAAAGACACGCTACCATAATATAGGTTAGGTTATGTTAGAACTGGAGATGCCGCGAATAGTTGCCATAGCGAATAGTCGAATACCGATCAATCGCCATTATTACTCGACATAAAAAAGGCATAATAAACTAATTTATAATAGTTTATTTATTCTCAAATAATAATATTAGACTTGTAGTAGTCTCCTGAATTTACTAATCATTACAGTGATTTAAAAAAATCTAAGATTATGAGAAAAGAAAATAATGAAGTTAAAGAAACCAATCTCATATTTTACTGATTTTTAAGGCATCTGAATGGTGGTGTTTGTATACCAATAAGAATTAATTTCCCATTTTAAGTATGCTTGTTAAACTATACTTACTCACTCCAGCAAGCTCTGCTTATTCAGAAATACTATTTCCTGAGGCAAGTTTGATTTATGAAAAAATGCGCAACCGACTTGCTCCCAATCACAATCTGCTCCTTTTGGGCTTTAAATATTAACGTCTTATTAACTTCAACATGACTGACTTTTGGAAAACTTTTTATATTAATGTTAATAATACTGTAGCGACATCTACACTAACGTTTTTAAAGTTAGTAGTTAAAGTCAATAGTTTTCCTGTTAACAAAAAAGTTTATTTTTATTAAGACAACTATTAACCGAATGTCGAATAATAGACAATATTATTCGGTAATCGGCGAATAACAAAAAAATAATGATCTAATTGATCATTATTTTTTTGTGCGGCATCTCTAGTTAGCACTGTGACCAAACAAGGCACCAGCCGAGCGAACGTAACCAGCGGTGCCACGGCAGTGGCTGGCCAGTGCCAGAACCGATCTGTTACAAAATCCTAGTTTCCTTACATATACATCCACACTAACCCCAACCACACCACATCCAAACTATGAATTTGCGTAAATTATGATTTTCAAATTTTCTACAAGAAGCAAAATAGCTACTAGACTGCCCTGCAAAACAAAGTAACTTTTAAAATTTAAATATTTTCTATAATGTAGAAGTTAAAACGTTTTATATTAAATGTTATCAGGTTTATTTGAAACCAGTAAACTATACATTAATAACATATTTAACTTAAAAAAATATATAAAACTATAAAAATAGTCATTTTAGCTTAGTGTCAAAAAACTCCATTACATCTTATTCAATTTTTAATAAGTGGTGTTGCCTCGTCGGGCTCTGACAACAGCAACCTCTTTCACCTGAAGAATCTGCTAGGATCATGACTTTTCTGGTACTAGGCATCAGTATGCGGCGTACTGCAAGAATGATGGGTGTTACGTTACGAACGGTCTAGATTCTAGAAGGTGAAGCGAAGGTACAAAGAGACTGGAAACTAAAATTTACTATAAAACGTTTTTTTATTTTAAATCTCTGACTTAAAAAATAGATAAAGATGTAGTACTTAGTTTTGCAGGCCAGTGTATATAAAATCAGCAGGGTATAGAGTCACACTAATAAAGGCAATTTATTACTTAATCGTCTCCAGTCGACGACACAATTAATACCGTGCCTCTTAGTTGGAAAACAATCTCGACAGTTATAGAAAATAATTAAATAGGAAAGTTTAACTACAGCAACACTGAAAAATATTCACATTAATATTCGTGCAGTTCGTTAAATAACAATAATAACAGTAATGGTTTCCTAGTTTGAAAGTGCTTACTCATGGTCACCTGAGGTCAAAGTCACCAAAGTTCGTCAATGGTCAAGGTCATCTGAGTCAAAGGTCACCGACTCCCAAGGTCATCTGATGTCAATGTCATTCGTGTAGTTTCCCCCATCCGAATAACTCCCACTTCCCACCCTGTCCCAAATGCATCTTTTGGCGTTATTTTGGTTTAAACATTTGTTAAGTCTTTTGTTCTATATTGCTCCGTTTCCTACACAATGACCTGCGACTCGCTCCGTGAACTATTCATGGAAATAAATATACTTACCTTGCCATCTATTTAGCAATATTATTTATGTTCGTAAAAATACGTGGTAGACGGTTCTTGGCAGTTGCATCAACTCCCCAACTATCATTCTCCCCAAATCTATCGACTCTACTTATCTAGTGAATAGGTTTATTCTGGATCTACATGTTCCATACTCGGCCACACCGTCACTTACCATCAGGCGAGCTGGTGGCCAAACGTAGATCCATTTTTGATAAAAAATTCAACTAAGAAAATATTGCCTAATTTCATAAGAAGAATGACAGCCACAATCTAAACACCCGTTACAAAGATAAGCTATAATAACAGTAATAGGTTCTACGATAAGATTCCTCATCATATTGCCTTGCCGGATATAAAGTTTCAAAAAATCCTAAATTATTAAGCGCATTTTAATGTCCAGCCTATTTGTGTGACCCACCCGGCACTATTTAATTTAATTATGAAAACGTAACAGCGTAACCGTTTACGTAGCATGAAGAATTCTTCTTCTTATCGTGTCGATCAATGGCATCTTATATTTTGTCAGACCAATAGTTAGCCATACAAACGGCATTGTCTGTGGCGTTATATAGATCCTCGCGTGTACAGGTGGTAGGGCACGCTGGGCAAGTCAGTAGATGTGCCATTGTTTGCGGAGAGTAACCACACTCGCATGTGTTATCCGAGCTGAAACCCCATCTGAACATATTTTCTTTGCATCGACCGACTTGGGTCCGGAGTCTATTTATAGACTTCCACGTCGGCCATGGTAAGTCGTGTCCAGGGGAGAGTCTTTCGGCTAGCGGTATAGGCGATAATATTTGATATCGGTCCCTCCAAAGGTCAAGCCTAGTTTGTGGAGCGTCACCATTTAATGGGACCACGTCTTTAATAAAACTATGCCGACTTTTTAACCTTTGGGGCACAGGAAGATGTTGGTACATTGGGTGTCGTGGATCTGTTTCCATCCTGTTCCTCTCTTGAGCTAGCTACTTGCCTACGGATTTCTGGTGGCGCAACACCTGCTAGTGGGTACAGCTTTCCAACAGGAGTTGGTTTTAGGCAGCCTGTTATAATTCGGCACGTGTCGTTTAGAGCTTTATCCACCAAATTAGTGTGCGCAGAACGGCTCCAAACTGGGCTGGCGTATTCACCAGCTGAATAACAGAGAGCCATTCCAGTCATCCGCAGCACTTGAGGTGATGCTCCCCACTTGGTGGAGGTAAGTCGCTGCAATAAGTTGTTTCGTGCGTGAACCCATGAAGAATTAAAGCTTAAATCTTGCGTACACGAAAATCAATTCATGGTGACAAAAGGCTTCATAATTTATTTCTGATTGTACCCTTTCCTTAGGCTTTGTGTGTAGTCTTAACGAAATTACTTACGATTTATATAGTCGGTTTTTGATGTTTACATCCGTAAATTATTTTGACTACGTAATTTTGCTAGGATGCTACGCCGTAGCGTCAGCTGCGTTGTGTAAATTCAAATTCGCGTATACCTTCACTAAACATATTTCATTTTAAGGGTAAAGTTTGAGACAAGTTATGAAATTGTTTATGTGTTTAAAGGCCCGGGGAGCGCAGGTTCAAATTCTGGTCAGGATTTTTATTTTATGGACACAACAATACTTAATTTGATGAAGCACCATCTTCCTTGCATGTATTGTACATTACAAATGTTTATTTAAGTCAAAGTTTTGCGAGGATACTTGAATTGATAGGCTACTTAATTAAGATTAAAATAAGCATACGACAACTTTTACTGGCTTTTAACTTTTTATAGACTTTTATATGATGATAATGATAATAATAATTTGCGGGCTTAGCGGTTATTAAACTAGAGATATTCAGCATCAGTAGGCTCCAATAATACAAACTTAATTGTTTCTCTTTTTAACCTACTTCTAAAAAAGAGGAGGACGACTCCAAAAATAATAATAATTGTATATTATTGTCCTAATAAATCGATTTAATTCTAATCGTCTAAATTTCTTCAAGTTTTTTCAGTAAATTGTACTAAGTAAATAACTCAATATTTTATACTGTTTAGTGCATTTTTACACAGCAGAAAGTTTTTTGAGTCGGTTTTTATATTTTATATAAAGATGGAATGGGTCCATTACCACTGAGTGTTATGAATATTGTATTGTATTATAATTTTCTCGGAGTAAATCGTGTTTTAAAAACATCTGAAGTTTTACGATGGATATATCCGATAACCTTATGAATTGCAACTATATGCATTTTCTAGGTTAGCCGCTGGCATAGCATTACATAACATCACGCCTGTATTGTGCGAAAAGGCAGGCAGAGGTCCACATTTCACCAATACCGTTATTAAGTCTCATGTAATAGATTTGCCTATTGGCTTCTTCGGGTACTAATACAAATTTTAGGCTGCTATTAAGAATTTCCTAACAGTAAAACTAAATAACACTTTGCTTGACCCAAGAAAGGAACCCAGAATCTCATGCTCAGTAATCGTATTTGGGACCACTAGACCACTAAGGCAGTCTAGCCGATGGTCACCCAAATAATACGTGGTTAAGTATAAAATGTATTCTTACATGAAACCATTCAGTTTGTTTGTTACGTGTTGACCCATGGTTTATTCCAAAAAATGATTATTTTTTAGGGTGAGTTTTTATGTAACGTCGGTAAAACAAAGACTAAAGGTGTGAACCCACGCGCGGAAACTATGTAGTTTATTATATTTCATAATAAACCGTTATAAGGTCCTGCGACCACGAACGTTGTTGCAAGAGTTCCAAACGCCAGAAAGAAACAAAATACAATAATACACGCGATTAAAAGTTATTTTATTATAATTTTAATATATTTTTCCAAATATAATACAAAAAAGTTGTTTTGTGTCACCCGTGGTTTACATTTCCTGGTACTGGCCCGGTTAAATAAATCAAACTATATATCTATATCAGATTTGAAGTGATAATTTGTCATCACTACACGTTGATTATATTAACATTAATTGATCAGATGATTAATTAAAATATTATCAAGTTTTGTGGTGTTCTTTTAATCTAAAAGATGAGTACATACTCATCTCATAGATTAAAAGAACACGATTTCCGACTTTGGTTAAGGTATAAAACGTTGTAAGTCGATACTTTGGTGTGCATTCTGATCTGAAACTCATAATGAAAGGTTAGTTTAACAGTAATGATTTTGAAACTTCGCCTTTATAATAAGAAGCATGGAAGAAACAGTTTCTGGTTTTATCTTTTATCATTTATGTGCTTAGAATTGAGATTATTACCATTAGTAAAAAATATACCCTGGCAATGTTGTGTTTTAATGAAAAGAAATAGAAAATGTTTACTTGTATAAAGCACTAAAATATATTATTTATTTTCAGGTATTGTAATATTATTTGTGGTTGTGTGCGCGGCGCTGGTGCGTGGTCAGGCAGACCAGTGCCCTCCGGAGCAGGAAACAGACTGGGAAATTGAAATGTTGCTCAGGCACGAGGACTGTGACAAATTCTACAAATGCACCTTCGGCCAGCCCGTCGCACTTCAGTGCCCCGCTGACCTTTACTTTAATCTTGAAACTTGGCAGTGCGACTGGAGGCATAACGTTGACTGTACAGACAGATATGTACCCGGTGAGACTACCATAGTACGTCCCACTACGACTCCTCAGCCCACAACAACAACAATTACAACTCGTGCACCTACAACAACGATCACTAGCACTCCAGTACCGACAACGACGACGACTACGACACCTGTACCTACTACAACCACTACTACGACACCTGTACCGACCACAACCACTACTACGACACCTGTACCGACCACAACCACTACTACTACAACACCTGTACCGACCACAACCACTACTACGACACCTGTACCGACCACAACCACTACTACGACACCTGTACCTACTACAACCACTACAACGACACCTGTACCGACGACCACCACTACTACGACACCTGTACCGACGACCACCACTACAACTACCACCACTCCTCCCCCTACTACTGAAGCAGATATTCAGTTCTTACCCAACGGATGCCCCGTGGACCCTCACATTCACTGGCTGCTACCTCACGAGGAAGATTGCAACTTGTTCTATTACTGTGTGTGGGGACAGAAGGTCTTGAGACAGTGTCCCAGTAAATTGCATTTCAACACAGTACTTCAGGTGAGTGCTAATTAAACTCAAAAACATAATGACAACGTTTTTATGATCCAGTCGATGGGAACAATCATAAAGATTTATAAAAAAAAAAAAATCTTATTTTAGAGGAAGTCATGAAATAATATTTATAAAGTGAACTAGATAATGTTTGAAGGTCCGACGCAATCAAATTTAAAATTTTCTTGTCTTCTCTTAATTAAGGTTACAAAGTGTACAACGCGATCATGTTTATTAAATATACTATTAATTGGATCTATGTACATAGACTATATATTTTTTTACACTAAGGCCAACTGCTGACTAGTGAGGCCTAGGCATAATATTTTAATTTACGTTAGCTGGTTTTTGGAATTAAATTTGCTGGCGTATTTTTTTTCCACAAAAGTTTTTAACTTCTGTAAGAAATTCCTAGGGTGGGGCAATGTTTTTACTAAAAAAAAAAATAGTTGAAATGTTTGCCTTGTCTGTACTTCCAACAAATATGTCGTACCATTAAATTCTTAGAGAAAATAAACATATTTTTAAGGCTCTATATTTATCCTTTACTGTGATCATTAATGCCTTTTTCTCTCGGTTTAGGTCTGTGACTGGACTTGGGATGCAGGCTGCACGCTCTGATGAGACCTCTATAAACCTATCAAAACAAAAGGAACAATCGTTATTAAGGCAAAGCGACAATGTTTTTATACTTATATTTTGTAATAAACAATATTTTTTATAAATAAATACTATTTGAATCATAGATTTAATACTTTTATTTTCTTTCCAATTAGATGAACTGTGACCTTATTTTTAAGTATATAATAATTTAATTATAAGAAAAATACAATGCAATGGTTTAAAAGGCTTTTACATCTATTAAAATATTCCAAAAAAGGGTATTTATATTTTAGATAGATAGTACAGACAAATATTTATAATTAAACACTATACACAATACAACTATAAAATAAATACTATTCTAAGTTTAAAATAAAATAAGAAAATTTACTCAGGCGTCAAAGTATTCCTCCGCGTCGCTGTCTTCTGGAAAAGTGCCCAGAAGACTGGCAGCATTGCTCCGTTGTATGGCAATGCTTATTCTCTGACCGAGATATAAGCCAGCCCTCTGGTCACGCGAAGTGTCGACCAGTCTCCGCGAAAGTTCTTTGTGCAGTAGTCGTGCACTCGGACCCCACGACCCCAGCGTCTGGACCCCAAACGGCTCTAAGTCATAACAGCCGACAACATTACTGTATTTGCGCCGTTTGAGGGTCTCTGCGGCTGAGGCAGCGGCGCCCGCACAGCCAGTAGAGCTTGGAAGGTGAGATGGAGCAAGGGTGTCGACACATGTTGCGTCCCACACCAAAGGCCTACCCATCTTCCACGGCACTAACGACATACCATCTGGTCTCTTACTATCGTCCCGTGCCAAGCCATTGGGTTCTAGTACAGCTGGCACGCCGGCGGTGGCGAGGGCACGGCGGATGATGTCGTTTAAGTTAGCGTGCTGCGCTATGCGACCTGCGCTTCTACAGCAGGAAAGACCGAGGCTGTCGACAGCTTCGCCACAGTGACAACGATGCGGAGCAACACAAGGAGCGCCTAAGCGTAAACATGTAGCGAGCCGAAAGGTCGTATCCTCCAACATTGTGCCTATGTTGGGCGACGGAAGTGCCTGAAGCCAAAGCCCTGACTCCCATTCTCCCACAGCCAGAAGGCGGGCGCGCTCAGCAGCATTGGTAGACGTATTAATTAAATTATTCCGTACCAACCTGCAGAGCGGCTCATCCCACTGCCTCTGGGAGGATGGGTGGACAGGCAAAACTGTATCCGGGCAAGCTATTTTCCAGGCATTCACGGCATCGGACAGACACGGCACCTCGAAGTCAATCAGTGAGGAAGCTAAAACTTTCCTGGTTAACTTCTCAGTGCTGGGTTAAAAGGGTTGTTAAAGGGTCTTATGCACCATAGTGGAACAGAAGTGTGATCGTCCCATTCTTATATCTGTGGCATCTATGTTCTTTCACAAATACTCGGCAACCCTAGGTAATTGAGAAGTTGCTTCGTGAGTTAAGCACTTGGCAGTGTGGTAAAGGCCATTTATCTGGAATATGTAGGCCTGCACAACCTTCAAATCCAGCTTAGTTTAGTCGATAGCACTTAAATGAAGTACATTTAAAGGTAGCTCTCAGTCACTTTTAACCTACCGGCATTGCAACGTCCAAGAAGAAGATGTTATGAAAAGAGAAAGTCGTTTGCTGCTACGATGCTACGCCGTAGGCTATGACCTACGTGTCGTAACGCCGTGTCAGGCGGGGCGGCCTGACAAAAGTAACTTACATATAAATAAATGAATAATAAAATAAAAGCAAAAGACCTTTTTACAAAAAACCTTTTATTTATTATAATAAAACAACTTTTAACCGGATTAATCGCGTGTATTATCGGTTTTTTGTTTTTCCTGACATTTCGAACACTTTGCAGCGTTCGTGGTCGCAGGAGGACATTTAAATGCTTTTATTTAAATGCTCTAAAAAGAAGAAAATAATATTTTCTTTTAAAATTTTGACTATCAACTTATAACTTCATTAAACAAAATTTATATGATCATAAAAGCTTATCGCGAGGTTTGCGTAAGTACCCATATTGCATAAGTGTATAAAAAATAACTATTTCGCCATCTTGAATATACTGCCATATTGGATTAAGAATGACGTCACATTATTTTTCGAGTTACTCTCAACAAGCCTTTTCATTTGATACCCATATTGTAGAAATGCATTAAAAATAACTATTCCGCCATGTTGGATGGTCCGCCATATTAGATTTAGAATGACGCCGCTCAGCTTAACGTGTATCTATCATAATATATATATATTGTCATCTAAATTAAACGTGTATACAAAATTTCAGCTCAATCGGTTAAAAATATCTGCTTCAAAATTGAGTAGCAAGATTCCACCAGAACAAGCATACCTACATACAATGCAAGTTAAATAAAAGCTTTTAAAAAAAACAACCGAATTGAGAATCTCCTCCTATTTGAAGTCGGTATTTTGAATGATAAAAGATTTAACTACATATTTGGATGATGGATATTATGAGTTTTTGAAAGGTTGCTTTATAAAGATGAAAGCATTTCAAATTCAAAACTCACTAATAACAACGTAATAAGATCTTGATAATGACAATCAAAATTGTACTATATATTGTCCTTTGAGATTTAAAGCATAACGAGCCTTCGCTACACTTTGAACTACTTACACAATTTATTTTACTTAAATTAAATCAGGGGTTCCCAACCTTTTTTTGTCTACTGCCCACTTTAAGAATAAATTATTTTTTAACGCCCCCCTTTTTAAACATACCTACTTAAAAACCGCTAAGTACTTATAACTGATTATTGAAACGCAAATTTATAGTATTCGGACAGAGTATCTTTTATTGAAAATAAAACAAACATAATCAATTTTTATATAAAAACTAATGTGAAGGTTGACTCTGATGCTGTTCAATAAGTTTGTTGATATCAGGTTCCAATTTACTCAAAAACAGCCGCAAGTCGCCACGTTCGGTAACACGCAAACGATTTCTCTTTTTAGTAAGCAGCGTTGCCACAGCACTAAATCCACGTTCACACAAATATGACGATGGGAATGCTATCAAAAATCGTTGAACAATTGACCACAATCCAGGGTACAATTGCGGGATCGGTTTTTGTAGCCAAAATTCTTGATATCCATTTTTGAACTTGATTTTTATTTCTTCGTTTGTTGTCAATTCTATAAGTTCTTCTTCCAGCTGAGGTGACATTGCTGTGTTGACATTTGAAAACGAATCCAACACCCAGTCTGGTATTTCCAAGTTTAAAATGTCCTGGTATCGTTCGGTGAAGTCAATGTGGAGGTTTTCCAAATGTTGGCAGTAGGCAAACAAGTCGTCGTTACTGCAGTATACTGATAAATTCGGAAAATTGTGAAACTCACGTCTGCCCATATTCTTTTTGTGCAGAAGCAGTTTGTCTGCGAAAGCAGCAACGACATTTTTTGTTTTAATTAAATTTAGTTCATCGCCTTGCAGTTGGAGGTTCATGTCGTTGAACATTTTATACAGGTCTGTCATGTAAGCTATATCATTCTTTGATGTTATGAGATTGTTGCGCAGTTCTGTATCTTTAGTTTCCAAGAACTCTATCATAGAGTCAAACAGGTTGTAAAATCGAATCAGACAATTGCCTCTTGACAGCCAACGAACTTCAGTATGAAGCAACAAACGGTTGAAATCCTCGTCATTAGTAACACAAAGCTGATGAAATAATCTATCATTCAAAGAGCTGCTACGGATTTTATTGACTGCTTTGATGACATATTGCAGTGATTGAAATAGTCGTTCACTTAAGTTTCTAGCAACCAAATGTTGTCTATGAATAACGCAATGTATAGCAAGGACATCTGGAATTTTATTCTTTAAGTATGCTATGAAGCCTTTAAGGCGCCCTGTCATAGCCGGAGCGCCATCCGTAGCAACTGATATAATATTTTTCAAAGGAATCTCTTTCTTAACACAAAACTTTTCCAATGTATTGAATATGGTTTCGCCTTTTGTATCTGTCTCCAAATTTCTGGCAAACAATAGTTGTTCACGTATTTTCTCATCTTTAATAAACCTCACGTAAGATAGCAACAACGCTTCATTAGTTGGTAAAGTGGACTCATCGAGCTGAATTGAGAATTGACTAGTCCTCAGATGATTGCACAATGATTCTTCAATGTTTTCAGCCATTTCATCAATTCGTCTTTGCACAGAATTATTACTCAAAGGAATTTTTCGGATAATATCTGCGGCCGGTTTATGAAGCACAGTAGTTATTACTTATTTTATTACGCTAAGCCTGAAGATTATTTTTTTATAATTTAATTTTTACATTTTTATTTATAATATTGAGGCTATAGTTCTAAGTTATTACTTCCTTTATTGCTGGCAAAATTAACTCTTCTCCGATGTTGTGTGGTTTGCCTTTTTGAGCAATTAACAAAGAGATATTGTACGAAGCTCGAAGTCCGTCGTCATCTTGCTTAGCAGCCGCCGAAAATAGTTTTGATACACTTGGCTGAGTATTATGCTTCTTCTCTAGGTCTTGAAAATATGCTACATTCTTTTCTGTCTTATCTGGATGCATTTTATTCAAATGATCTTGCAGTCTTGAAGGCTTCATTGCTTTTCGAAAATGTTTTTAGACATAGAAGACACAAAGGCGGCGACGGGTTTGTGGGATTTTCAATAAATCCGAATTTAATATATTCCGCAGAGTATTGCCGTCTCTTCTTTTTTACTTCCGACATTGTTTTGTTTTAAGAAATACGTAAGTGTTGGAATCAAGTACTGCTTATCTATTATGAGCGAAACCGCAAATGAAAATAAAATAAATTTACGTCGTTTATATAGGATTGCATAAGCAGCACGCACCAACAGGAATAAGACAAACGTGCATAAACTCGTTTATCTCATTCGACGCCCAATCGTAGTCGACAAGCAAGAACAAGTATTATAGAACCAGCCGATTGGTATAGGAATGTACAATTCGGATTATTTAACAAAAACTTGTTAAAACATGATTGCCCGCGGTCTTTTATATCGAACCGAGTTTGAGCTATATCTTAATTAATATTAGTTGATGTTCACAAGATGTAGTCGAGAGTCGAGAGCTCAGTCGGTGTCTAAGAGTCTTCCTAGCTAGGTAGATGAAATTATAAATCGACCCCAAAGCCCTACACAATGCCCCCTTTTTTTTCTGGGTCTCTTACCGCCCCCCTTTTGGCCTGCAGCGCCCACAAGGGGGCGTTATCGCCCACGTTGGGAAAGACTGAATTAAATACTCCCAAATTTTCAATCACGGCGGCCTATCTCCACGGAAATTTGCCAAGTACGAAGGAGATATAATGCACTAGCAAGCGCAAGATAGACTGTGTTACGTGCTCTCCGAAGTACGGGGGTGTCATACCACCAACTTTTTTACTCCGAGCTGCTATTGAAGATTTCCTTAAAGAAAACCGAATAACACTTTGCTCGACCCAGGAATCGACCCCAAGACTTCACTCTCAGCAGCTGCGCTTGCGGCCAGTAACCCAATGAGGCAGTTCGCACATATATATTATTCACACATACACATATACACTATGAGAAAGTATATAGGAAACGTAATGCAGTTCTTCAGTTCTTATATAATAAACCTACAACAATATCACTTGTTTTCGTGTTTACTTTAATAGAGTAATGATCGCTTCCAATAGTAGTAGCTTTTATTTTGACACATGAATAATGTACATTGTGTAGATCTTTGAAGTCAGTAGTAAAGTTGGTAAAGGATATTGACTTGTAAGAGCATTCCATGCCATTCAAAGTGAATTGCGGAGTTACCCCGCAGGATCAAATGGCATGCCGCCTACAATACAAATCTTACGCTTGAAGGCTGAAGGCAACATATTATAACTATTAAGCAAATAAATAAATTGTTTATTCATAAAAAATACAATTTACAATTTTCTTATAATTAAAATAAAGCAGACATTGCATATTTGCCTGAACTAGGTTGAACCTGTGCCTCAGGCTATGAAGTGCATAAAGTTTTATAAATTAACAATAAAATATACTTTAATTAGAGAAAATTAACAGATAATATACAAAAAAATATATATAGTAGTAAACATTACATTATGACAGCAGTTTATTTGCATACGACGAGTAAATTTTCTGTCTGTTCGTAGGAAATGTTTTGCAAATATTGTCCTATAACTTTTCTAAAACTAAAATAATCTAAAATATATATAAGGTCCTAATTTATTAGGTAATTTCCTTTTAAGGGGTTAATGTGTAAGTGATATGGATTCATTTAAGCCATAATTCAAATTTTTACAGCATTATTATTTTTTTCTTAATTTTCGCCGTTCAAAGAGCAGTTTTCGTCTTGCTAGTACTATGTTAAATACAAATAATTTGTTATATCCATTTAATTCTTAGCTTAAGTGAATGTATTGGACTTATATATTACCCCTTTTAAAGGAAAATACCTATTAAATTAGGACCCTATATACTTAGTACAAAAATGGGCCTAGGAAGGTAAAGAACTGTGTTTAACATAGGCCGTTGAAATGGTTAAATCTATATCACGAGAGACTATGTAATTACAAGTAATTCTTGTTGTTGTTGAACATAACACAAACACATACACAACATAACATAGTTGAGTTTTAGTGTCATACGAGGAAAATTTCCAAAGTAGACTTGATAAATAAATGAATAACTGCTTATTGGTCTAGTGGCCGCAGGTACGGTTACTGAGCATAAGGCCCTGGATTCAATTCCTGGTTCAGGCAGTGTTATTGCCACTTTCTTTAGGAAATTGTCGGTAGCAGGCCTGAGTTTGTTTTTTATAGAATGTAGAATAGTACTTGCCTGACATACCGCTCGGGGAGTGCAGGTGTGGTGCAATGTTTTGTTATAATATATATACCTATACATATGAAATAATTGGCCGTATTCATAACAAACTGATGTTGTTTATCTTAATCTACCCCTGATCCACGCTTCCTTAGACCAAAATAAACGGATGTATCATTTTTGCAAGCGCTTAAGCTTATTGACAATCTCTTCTGCGTTACTGGTTTCCAAGTAGCATGAGGATTCGGCAAGAAAAAATAGTTTTAAAGAGCATCTGGAGGAGGTATTTAGCAAATTAAAGAAAAAATACTATATAACTTGAAGACGCCACGAAAGATCAATTAATAATTAATATAGAATAAATATGATAGGGGGAAAACCTGCTGACGGATCGCCTGATGGGTAGCGATTACCGCCGCCCATGGACACCCGCAACACCAGAGAAATCACAAGGGCGTTGCCGGCTTTTTGAAAAGGAGTACGCTCTTTTCTTGAAGGTTTTATGGTCCGGAAATATCGCAGGCGCCAGTTAATTCCACAGTTTTGTTGTGGGAGGTAGAAAGTTTCTAGAGAAACGCACAGTTGCGGACTGCCAACCATCTAAATGATGGGGATGGAATTGCTGTCGCGTAGAACGATGGCGAAAAGAGGCGGCAAGGATCGGTCCGAACAATTCCTCGGAGCACTCCTCATAGTATAGGGCCTATACTATGAGGAGTGCTCCGAGGAATTGTACCTATACTATAGACGATAGAAGATGCATAGCGAGTTCACATCTCTACGCAGCGCAAAGGGGTCTAGCCGGTTTGAAATATCTTGGCAGTCGGCGATTCGGAACGCTCTCCTTTGGATGCGGTCCAGAGAGAGAAGCTGGTACTAAGGTACCCCTGCCCAAAGATTAGAGCAGTATTCCATATGAGGCCGGACCTGCGCGTTATAAAGTAGTAGGCGGTGGGCCAGAGTGAAATACCGTCTCGATCTATTGAGTACACTAAGCTTCTTGGAGGCTAACTTAGCCTTACCCTCTAAATGGCGGAACTGGACTTCGCTCGATATGTCGACACCAAGTATTCCAATATTGGCTGTGGCAGTTAAGGGGGTGCTCTCAAAACGAGGAAAAACAACTAATAGTGTAACGTAGGTGACTGGGGAACTATTTAGACATAAAAGCGGTAGGAATTATATAATAAAGAGATGTGCGATGAAATGGCCAAATGGAACTTCATGTCATCTGGCGTGTTTCCTGAGGAATATTGAAGCCTAGAGTAAATAGATTTCTTCTGGATCCAAGTGCTCCATCGTCAACACCGTAGCTTACTGGACGTACCGTGGCCAAACTTAGAACGACTTTTGATTAAAAATAATAATACTGTAGCGCTTTTCAATTTTAAGTAGCCTTCTCAGTAAACCTGGTGCCCTATAACTGTCTTTTCGCCTTGATATTACAGAAGTAGCTCGAGACTTGCAGACGTGGAAGTTAGTCAGTGAGTCCGTAAGTCTAATATTATACAGATAAAACTGTCAAAATTTGTAAGAAAAAATATTATTATTTATTTATTCATTAAGTAGAACGGCCGAAGATAATAACACTATTTAGACAGAAATATAAGGTTTAAGTAAAGTATATAACTAAAGCCTCGCCCCCTTATTATTTACATTCATGTATTTTTCGCACAATACTTCAAAAATTCTCGGTTATATAATGGTAGGTCGTTTCAAAAAACCTAACCAACTAGATGAAAATATTATACATGCTAATGGTATAGATGAAGGAAGGCACCTGATACTCCATGTCAATAAAAAGGTTAGCTTCGAAAACACCAAGATTTTACACCAGACGCCAACTACAATATAAAAATTTCGAAATGTTCTTCAATTGATCAGAGATTCTAGAAATGGGATTTGGAAAAATTAGAGCATTTATTATATACCTAGTATTAGAACCTTTAGTACATATGTATAGTATTTTATCAGATTCTAAGTGATATTTAATCACAGAATTGATTGTTTGTCATTGTAAATCGTTGATAATACTCGTACATTAATTGATCATCTACTCATCTCATAGATTAAAACAACACGGTTTCTTACTTAAGTTAAGGTATAAAAACTAATTATGCCAATATTCGAGGATGCATTCTGATCCGAAACTCATAATGAAAGGTTAGTCGAAGAGTATATTGATTTAAAAAGTTGAAATCTACCCGTGAAATCTAACGGCATTTATTTTTTCCTTTCTGTGCATTGTATTCCATCTGTACTTATAGTAAATTGGAAATGAATGTAAACTAAGTTGTTAACAACTTTTTTTTCAGGTATTGGTGTAATATTCTTGGTTGTGTGCGCAGCTGTGGTGCGTGGTCAGGTAGACCAGTGCCCTCCGGAGCAGGAAACAGATTGGGAAATTGAAATGTTGCTCAGGCACGAGGACTGTGACAAATTCTACAAGTGTACGTTCGGCCAACCCGTCGCACTTCAATGCCCCGCAGACCTCTATTTTAATCTTGAAACTTGGCAGTGCGACTGGAGGCACAACGTTGACTGTACAGACAGATATGTACCTGGTGAGACTACCATAGTACCTCCCACTACGACTACTACGACTCCTGAACCCACGACAACAACCACAACAACAACAACAACTACAACTCCTGCACCTACAACAACGACCACTACCACGCCGGTACCTACAACGACGACGACTACGACACCTGTACCGACCACAACCACTACTACGACACCTGTACCGACCACAACCACTACTACGACACCTGTACCGACGACCACCACTACTACGACACCTGTACCTACTACGACACCTGTACCGACGACCACCACTACTACGACACCTGTACCGACGACCACCACTACTACGACACCTGTACCGACGACCACCACTACTACGACACCTGTACCGACGACCACCACTACTACGACACCTGTACCGACGACCACCACTACAACTACCACGACTCCTCCCCCTACTACTGAAGCAGATATTCAGTTCTTACCCAACGGATGCCCCGTGGACCCTCACATTCACTGGCTGCTACCTCACGAGGAAGATTGCAACTTGTTCTATTACTGTGTGTGGGGACAGAAGGTCTTGAGACAGTGTCCCAGTAAATTGCATTTCAACACAGTACTTCAGGTGAGTGCTTATAAATTATTTGATTGAGGAACACCAACTGTTAGTTTTTTTAAATTTAATTCACCTCTTGTCTCTGAGACGGTTAACCGTTAAATACACCATCAAGAAAAGCTCTCTGATTTATGCTCGTTCCTCACGATGTTTTTCTTAACCGTTTAAATTAAGGTATAATGAGTTCATAAAAAAATCATAGTACCGAAAAGTCTAAAAAAAAGTCGACGTTTGATTTGTATTAGATTTATAAGTGATGTATGGTAAGAGACATTTTCTCTTCAATACCTAAACAATGATCAATAAGTAGAAATAGTCACCCCAATTTCCAACTTACTTTTTACCGTGGGAGAGCCATGGTTCGGCACGAATGGGCTGGGTCGACCACGGCCTCAGAGAAACTCGGCGTGAAACAACGCTTGCGTTGTGTTTCGCTGAGTGAGTGAGGGAACCGGAGCTCCAACCCCTTTAAAAGGCCTGCAACGCACTTGCGATTCCTCTGGGGGGTGTCCATGGGCGGCGGTAATCACTTACCATCAGGCGATCCGTCAGCTCGGTTGCCCCAATCCCATAAAAAAAACTAGGTACCAATTAATAATGGCCTCCACTTTGAGTGCGATTGCTTACAAGGGTCATGCTGTATCTCAGAATCTTTTCAACTGATTGAGTCAATTACGTACTTCAGATTTTTAGTTACGCTTAAACGTATACTTCTGATAAGTTTAGTTGACGGTCGGTATGGATGTTTTACTTGATAACCTTACCTTTTAATAAACAGACAGGCAAATTCCAAAAATGTATGAGATGTGTTCTCCTTAGATGCTGATACAATGAAGGCACGAGTATTGATCACCTCGCTAGCTTACTGTGGGTTGGTGATTTCAGACCATTACATCCAGCTTTCCTTACGATGTTTTCCTTCACCATATATCGTGATGTCTTAGTACTAAGTACATATTGAATAGATTCAGGCGTTACTTTGCGGAAGTCCATTACAATGGATGCAAATAAATACAATATCTAGCTACTTCCACAATATTGAGGGTAGTCATGCATTACCTGTGCACCGCCCACCCGCCCGCAAATATATGCACTTATGCAAGCGGTGAAACCAACTACTCTACACATGTTTCGCCCCCCCACGGGGTATCATCAGGAGCTGTTAGGCCGTGCAGTGTCCGCCACCTATGAAATGACATTAAAAAAGTTCCATGTTGAACCCCACGTGGCTCAAGAGGCGGATTCGTAACCACACCACGACTGGGTCATTATGCTTCAAGTTGAATTCCTTGCGTCATTTTCCTTGCGCAAATATTTTTATGAAAATAACTTCAAAATGTTATTATTTAAGTTCATGGATATACAATCAGCTTGTATTAATGAAAATTTTATTATTTCGAAGTTAGTTTCATAAAAATATTAAAGCGAGGAAAATGACGCAAAGGATCCAACTCGAAGAATGATCCGACTATGTATTGCTAGATTTGAATATATTTGGGTATTTGTTTTATTCAGGTCTGCGACTGGAGTTGGGATGCAGGATGCACGCTTTGATTGAACAAACACCGCGGGTCTAGATAACTGATGAGATCATCAAAGCATCCACACTAGAAAAAAAACCATCTTAGACGGATTCATAATGTTTTTTTAATTTATATTTTGTACCTAACGAACAGTATTTTATAAATAAAATCTATCAAATTCTATTTCATATGAATTTTAATTATTTTCATTACACACCTACCTTATAAAAACAGAAATTTGAACATATCCAATCAGGTGCAGAAGGGTTCCATAGTCATTTATTACACTTATTTGTTATAAGGAATAATGTTGAACTATTTTAATTGCCAATTTGGTTGAACTTTATCCTGTTCAAGAAGGTCCACTTAGTGGTCTTAGAACACAGTCACACTTGTTTTCCTGAAGATTTAATTCATTTTGTCCCAACGTTGTAACATCCGGTGAGCCTACATAACTCTAGGCTGTTACTCAGAGCGCCTTAACAAGAAAAAGCCCAGTACCATTTTTTGGATCTAGCAGGTACCTACTTACGCTCAGCAGACACGCTTATACCAGGCCCATGGAGTGGCTTTCAGGAGAAAACATCGTCATACATATATTGATTCTTTTAGAAGGGTTCCAAGGTTTTGTACTAGAAACTATATCTATATTAATAACAACCTACTAAAAGACTTTCGTGAGACACATTCATATTAATTATTGTTCAACGGTTATTACTCACTTGCATTTTTCGGGATTGCCCGACTAGTTTCGAACTCGAACGGAGCCCTTAGTCATGAGCTGAGGCCGCGGCGATTTGACTCGCGACATCACCACGGCCTCAGCTCATGACTAAGGGCTCCGTTCGAGTTCGAAACTAGTCGGGCAATCCCGAAAAATGCAAGTGAGTAATAACCGTTGAACAATAATTAATACTAAAAGACTTTTAATGTTTTTTTCTTCAATCAATTATTTATTCATTCGTGTATGTATATCCATGTAGTATCCATCTTGATACTCATGTTACTAAAATTGTGAACAATGCTTTCCGTATGTATGGTTTTGTGATGAGATCGGCTTAGGAATTTAAACGCCCTGGTACTTACCTTTACAAAACTTTGGTCAGGTCTCAGTTGGAGTACGCGGTCCCGGTGTGGAATCCTTTTTATGAAAAGTATTCTAATATTATAGAAAAAGTACAACGCAAATTTTTAAAGGCCATGAATTTCCGTTGTTTTCGTACGTAGGCATCTTACAGCGACTTACTGAATTACTATAAACTTCAAAACCTTAAGACAAGACGTTTAATGTTAGAATCGATGTTCCTGTTTGATTTACGTAATAATTTATATGATTGTATAGATATAAGCAATAGAATAAGTGATGTAGTGCCCAGAAAAACTATATGTCGAGGAGTGCGCGCACGACCGCTGTTTGCTTTAACATCGTGTCGATCAAACGCAGGCTCGCGAGCACCCCTGCGGCGTCTTACTACACAGTTCAATAAGATTTTCCAAAACATAGAGTTCTTTCCTGTTTCTGCTGGAAAATTTAGAAGTATTGCTCTTAAAATTATAACAGAATTAAGTGCATAACAACCCAACAATACTAAAATCATAATTTCTATATTAATGCAAGATAAATCTTTGAAAAGCAATAATGCACGCTTAGCGAACTCTAAAGTTACAATATTAAATGGAAAAAGAATACGGTCTTACGGTCTACGGTTTACGACATTGTATTAACTGCAAAGTTGGTCGTGTCGGTTCGGTCACCTGTATCTGCCTAGCCTTTTCCCAAGTACATTGGGGTCGGCTTCCAGTCAAACCGAATGCAGCTTAATACCAGTATTTTACATGGAGCGACTGCCTATCTCACCTCCACAACCCAGTTACTGGGAAAAACGATATAGCGTGGTATGACTGGTTGTTAGTCTTTCAGGCCTCTGACTACCCGTAACGGCTCTCATTGATCTTAATTTGACAACCGGGACCGACGGTTTAACGTGCTCTCCGAGGCACGGAGGGGTCGCGGTATGAAATGATGGTCACCCATCCACAGACCGACCACGGCAAGCGCAGCTTAACCTCGATCGGTCGATCTGTACGGCTGTTACTTAGCCACGAGCCCCTCGGTTCGGTCACCTGTATAGGCGACGTCATTGCTATCAATTGATAGCAATGACGTCGCCAAAAAGACGTGTTAAGGTATGGATGAGGAATTCGCGTTGGTGAGCAGAGGTCGAGATGGCTTGGTGGTTGGAGCGCTTGGAGTATTCATCCGGGAGGCGCGGGTTCGAATCCTGTTCGCGACCGTATTCTTTTTCCATTTAATATTGTAATTCTATATTAATGCTTTATTATATATTCTTTCTCTTTTTGTTATTTTTTGTAGTTTAAGTTTAGTTTTATTTAATCATAGTCTATATTCAATGTAATTTATATAGCAAGTCGTTCATGTTTGTTTAACTTTTTTATATTATGTGGAAAATGGTGTTGGTTATACATTTATACTGCTTTTTTAGTTTTAAGTTCTATACCATAACATGTAATGTGTAACCGTTTATTTTCCCAAATAAAATAACATATTTGCGTAATCCAAACATGAATCTTATACACAAAATTAGTCCTGTGTGAGATATATAGCTAGCGACAGCATAATCGAGGATTGAAAGAAAGATGGAAAAGACAGATGGGCATGAAAAAGCTATAAAGGTTCCTATTTTGACTACGGATCTTTAAGCATGGAAAGAAAGAAAGAAGAAAGAAAGAAATTAAATTTATTAAACCACAATACAAATACACCACATAAATAACAAATTTCAAATGGGTTTTTTGAGACAGCACCCGTAGCATTATTATTTCTTACCTTAGTATCTTCATGGCTACTATGACATCCAGTAGGCTACCCTCGGTTCCGCTGAAAAAAATATGAGACATTAATCAGAAATTTATATTTATATGACACCATTAGTTAAGAAACACATAGAGAAAATTACTAGGAACCTCGTTTTTCGTAGCAGAAACAGAATTTGGTTGTCTATGAAAAGCGTTTGTTTTGCTGCATCTCAGAGTCGCAGAGATCTTTACCTACTGGTCATTGAGTTAGCGAACAGATCATCCACAACCGACTCTATATAAAGATGGACAACAGTCCAGAATGCGCGATGTACGTCTTAAATCGACCACGGCTCAGGCTCAATGATACGAAGTTGTACCAGGACGAAATACGTTATTTAACAGTTTAACTATACATATAATTACGTAAAAGCCCCTGCAGGTCGATTCTTAGCCAAAATGTAACAAAGAAAAATCACACTTTCGAATTAGTAGGCACCAACTACTTACTGGACCTCTTAATAAATTATGATTACAATAAAAGCCTCGTTGGTCTAGTGGTCTCAAGCGCGACTGCTGAACAGGAGGTCTCGGGTTCGATTCCCGGGTCGGGCAAAGTGTTATTGAGTTTTTCTGTTAGAAAATTCTGAGTAGCAGCCCGGAGGTTGGAATTGTGTCCGGTTGATGGCAATAGGCTCAACACCTATTACATGGGACTTAATAATAGCATTAATGAAATGTGGGTGTACAATTGTGTACACCTCTGCCTACCCCTTTGGGGAACACAGGCGTGATGCTATGTTTATGTTATGCAATAAAAGGTCCTTTTCAGAGGTCCAATCTACCTCTTTACCAAAATTGGTTTAGCAGTGTAGGCGTGAAAACGTAACAAACAGACAGAGTTACTTTTGCATTTATGACATTTATGACATTTTAGTTTGGATTTATTGGGCACTACCTTTTTGTCAGCAAACTGTCAAGGGGCTTTGTTATACTTGCTTATCTTTTAAATAATATTAAAAAACATGAAATTTGAAAAGAATTAGTAAATTAGTGTTATTTCTGTTATATATTTTTTTAAAGCGTCATACGTGTAGTAAATTTTGAAGCTTTATATTTTGAACGCGAGATTTGAAGAGATTCTGTTTCATGTTCAGTCTAGAGACTGAATATGGCGATGACGTGGCCATACGGCGTATAAGGTAGATATACAAAGGTGGAGGAAAGATTCGACTCAACTAGCGGTGGTCGCGATTAGCTTAGAAGGCAGAGCACTTGGAGGACTGATCCAAGGTGTGTAGATTCAATTCACTCATGTGTTGATATTCTTCTATCCACAAAAATATATGACTTTGAATAAGTGGTGTAATGGTATAATATTTATATAAGTCACTAGAATTAAACAAATGAGATATAATTTTTGCACAGGTCATGTTATCTTAGGTATGCCGACCGAAAAAAAAAAAAAGTTACGTTTGTGGCAAAAATAAGTAAAAGTGTATTAGTTCAATACAAGTCTCAAGGATGTAGGATAGTTAAGGATATTTAAGGATAGTTATAAGAAAATATGGTTATACCTAGCTGTGCCCGCGACTCCATCCGCGTGATATCGACAATTAACATTATGTCATGTATGAACACAAGTTCTTATAATTAAAAATGTTTACACTCAGCCCAATGCAGAGCAGCTGCTGAAGTCGGAGCTAGTAAGTAATTTTTTGTAAACAAAAGATTTCGAAACTATTATTTCCGATTATTATACTGCTAGGCTACGTATCATGGCCGTAGTGTTATGAGGGTTACCCCCCTTCCCCGTTGGGGTTAACCTCCCCTACAATCTTTGGGCCTGTTGCTGGTACGTTACTTACGTTGTTGGTTAACGGACTACTCAAGTCCGTCACCCGCAGGCGATTTGTTTAATGGTGGTTGGAGGTCGTAATATTTTTTAATATTATCGATAAATTATTATATTTCCTTGATAACTTAGATTATGAACTTTAAATAATATGAATATTTAAGTATGACCAATTAATCATGACCTTTACGGTGTACGGGATTGCATACGATGGACATTTCAGGCTATATCTCTGTATTTACTTGACCGATTCTAATAACGAGATTTTAAGTTGGACCAATACCTACCCACCTGTAAAATTAAAAAATAATAATATATATATTTATAAATATAGATACATACAAACTTTCATCCCCTATTTCAACCTCTTCAAGTAATTTTTTCGCGAGAAAAGGTATCTCTATACCAAATTTCATCAAAATCGGTTCAGCGATGTATGGGTAAAAGCTCTAGAAGTGTTACAGACAGACAGACACAGTTACTTCCACATTTATAATATTTGTAGGGATTATCGTAGGAGTCCGTCACATGCACAGTCAAGTAGCCAGGATCGTAGACTTAGTCTAATACAAACTTGTAGGTACCGTACTACGGAGTGTGCCTGACCCTTAATAATAGATCGTTAGCTTGTTATTTTGAACAAAGTAACTATCACAAAATGTTTTTTTTACTTATTGCCTTTGAAGATAGATCAGGCGCAATTAACTTTCTAGGGAAAATGGATATTAGGTTTTTGTAGTTCTTATTTTTGTCTGTATTATGTACAAGTGACTTATTCTAATATTATATAAAACGGTCGGTAAATTATTTTTAAATTAACACAAATTAAACTTTGGTTTATGTCTTGGCACATCAATCAAGATAAATAAATATGGGCAATCAATGGTGTCAATTATAGCCAAGGCCGACTAAACGAATGTGGAAATAATAAACAATTTACTGCACATAAGTTTTCCAGAGGTTACAAAATAAGTTTACATTAAACTTATTTTGTAACCTCTGGAAAACTTCTCACCGGTTAATTTCATTCTTTGACCTTGACATTGGTAGAATTATTGTTCACACGATACCCCATAGTCTACAAACAATTGAACTTTTATTAACTCACGTTCGATGATCTTAAATTTAAGAAACAGACATATGTATTATGGTAGCAATGGCTTGTTGCTTTTGGCTACGGCGTAGCATCGTAGCAGCATACTACGACTAAATAAAGTTGTTGGCTAAAGTTTACCTCAAATGCTGGATTTTATACTTTTTTCACATTTATGCTACAGTATAAAGTACCAGTTAATTAACTGTTAGATGATGCTCGATCATTTGAGATGCAACCATAAGATTGTTAAATCTTAAACTAACTTGAAATATAACTTCAATAAATTATCATAAATCTTTTAAACGCATTAACGCATGCGGAGTGCACTCCAAAGTTATAAATTTTTGTGGAATGAAATATATGGTCGTGAGCAGAATTCGAACCTATGCCTCCCGGATAAATACTACAGGTACTCTGACCAATAAGCCATCTTCACCTTTTGGTGACGTCATTGTTATCTATTCAGTCCCTTTACAGATGACGACTATCTTTGCGGATACTACATTATGACATTGTATTTAATTTCAAATCTTTTATTACACGTCACGTTCCTCGAAGGTTTAGTTTACTTTCATTGGTCTAGTGGTAGCAAGTGTAGCTGCTGAGCGTGAGGTCCGTTTTCGATTCCCGGGTCGCACTATGTTATAGAATTTATTCTTTTAGGAAAATACTCAGTAGCAGCTTGGAGTTTGGATTTGTGCCCGTTTGATAGCAATAGGGTACTGTATGGGACTTAATAACTAACATAATAACAGCATCATTGGTGAAATGTGGTTTACAGTTTACTGCCTTTTCCTTCGGGGATACAAGCGTATAAGTATGTTCAATAAAAAAAATATGAATAGGGTGATCTTAAATTCACTAAAAAGCCAAAAATAATGTACATAAAAAAATATTTTACATTTCGTTATGCAGCTAAGACCAATAATGAACTTAAATTACCACAACCTGTTATTTTTGTTTTTGTCTCATTTCTTTTGTCTATGTTAGTGTAATACTAACGTGTGCGATATGGTGGTAAGGGTACTTTGTAAATAAATAAGACTGTTTTATAATTTAATATTTTATTATATATTTTTTTATATATCCAAATCCAAAATTGAGATAAAAAGAATAGAAAAAATACTGTTTAATTTAATAGTGTAAAGTTATCATACAAAATTTATTCCCTAAGATTTTGACGTGATTTCAAATGTTTGTTGAGAGAGGCAAACGGTAGCATTCTGCCGTCACACTTGACGTTTTGCGGCCAATCGCACACTTCCTTGTCCACATTGTAGTACAAGTTGGCTGGACAGTCGCGGGCAACTGGAACTGTGTCGGCACATACATAAAATTGGTTACAATTTTCGTGGGCTATCAGCTTTCCGTTAGAATCTGGTCTTCCGCATAGAGCAGGTGCATTTCTGAAATTGCATGCGCAATCGTTGTCACCAGGGATAATTCTATTGCCACATTCAACATTACTAGGCCAGTCGCACTGTCCATTCAGGGGATTAAAGAGCAGCTCTCCGGAGCATGTAAGTGCTACAGGCGAACCCCCAGCGCAAACGTAAAACTGAGTGCAGTTTTCATGTGCTACCAATACTCCTTCAGAGCTACTATTGGCACAAATTGAGGGAGCTTGGCTAGGATCGTCATGAACAACGTTATTGCCAGTGTCATTATCATCATTGTCATCTTCACTGTCGTTACTATCATTATCTTCATCAGGTTCCGGGATCACTCTGTCACCACATTCAACATTTGCGGGCCAGTCACACCTTTCTATGTAGGGGTTGTATAGCAGATTTGGAGGACATGTCATCGCCACCGGCTTACCGAAGGAGCACTGGTAGAACTGATTACAATTTTTGTGGGCGATCAGCACACCATTAGAGCCACCAACTGCACAAATTGCGGGAGCTTCTTCAGGGTTGCAGTTGCAAGTACCGACGTTGTCATCGTCGCTGTCACTATCGTCAACCTCCTCACTTTCACTTGCATCGTTATCTTCTTCTGATTCTGGAATTACTCTATCACCACAGTCGACATTAAATGGCCAGTCACAGATTTCCAATAGAGGATTATACAAAAGATTGGAAGGGCATTTAATTGCGACGGGTTTATAATTGGCACATTTGTAGAAGTGATTACAGTACTCATGTGCTATCAGAACACCGTCTGAGTTGTTATCTGCGCAGATAGAAGGAGCTTCATCAGGCTTGCAGTGGCATTCCTCCCCATTGTCATTACAATCGCTGTCATCCGGGTCGTTGCCATCGTCATTGCCATCGCTATCATTGCCCAAGTTGTCATCTGGGTCGTTGCCATCGTCATTGCCATCGCTATCATTGCCCAAGTTGTCATCCGGGTCGTTGTTATCATCATTGCCATCGCTATCATTACCCAAGTTGTCATCCGGGTCCTTGCCATCATCATTACCAGAATCATCACCACCAGGTGGCAAGTCGATATCTCCACTGTCATTTTCATGGCTATCGCCTTCAGAGTCAGGGATGGTTCTATCTCCACAATCAACATTCTCTGGCCAGTCACATCTGTCAGTGTTAGGATTGAATAGAAGATTTCCTGGACATTTTAATGCTACTGGTTTACCGTGTGTACAAACATAGTACTGGTTACAGTTTTCATGTGCTACCAAAATGTTATCTGAATCTTCCGCAGCACAGATGGCAGGGGCTTCGCTAGGATCACAGTTACCAGCACCAATGTTGTCACTGTCGTTGTCATTATCACCGCTGTCATTGCCATCGTTGTCATTACCATCATTGTCATTATCGTCGTTGTCGTTACCACCGCTATCATTATCACTGTCATCTTCAGGGTCAGGGATAACTCTATTTCCACAGTCAACATTCTCTGGCCAGTCACAAATTTCTTTTACTGGGTCGTATAACAAATTACCAGGACAAGTTAAAGTAACAGGTTTGCCTTGGCTGCACATGTAGAACTGATTGCAATTTTCATGAGCGATAAGTACTCCATCAGATTCTTCGCTGGCACAGATAGAAGGTGCTTCTTCGGGATTACAGTTACAATTACCGTCATTATCATTACCAGAATCATCACCACCCGGTGGCAATTCGACGCCGCCACTGTCATTACCACCGTTGTCGTTATCATCACCATCGTTGCTACCACCATCATTATCACTGTCATCTTCAGGGTCAGGGATAACTCTATTTCCACAGTCAACATTCTCTGGCCAGTCACAAATTTCTTTTACTGGGTCGTATAACAAATTACCAGGACAAGTTAAAGTAACAGGTTTGCCTTGGCTGCACATGTAGAACTGATTGCAATTTTCATGAGCGATAAGTACTCCATCAGATTCTTCGCTGGCACAGATAGAAGGTGCTTCTTCGGGATTACAGTTACAATTACCGTCATTATCATTACCAGAATCATCACCACCCGGTGGCAATTCGACGTCACCACTGTCATTACCACCGTTGTCGTTATCATCACCATCGTTGCCACCACCATCATTATCACTGTCATCTTCAGGGTCGGGGATAACTCTATTTCCACAGTCAACATTCTCTGGCCAGTCACAAATTTCTTTTATTGGGTCGTATAACAAATTACCAGGACAAATTAGAGTAACAGGTTTGCCATGGTCGCACTTGTAGAACTGATTGCAATTTTCATGAGCGATAAGTACTCCATCAGAGTCTTCGCTGGCACAGATAGAAGGTGCTTCTTCGGGATTACAGTTACAATTACCGTCATTATCATTACCAGAATCATCACCACCCGGTGGCAATTCGACGTCACCACTGTCATTACCACCGTTGTCGTTATCACCACCATCGTTGCCACCACCATCATTATCACTGTCATCTTCAGGGTCGGGTATAACTCTATTTCCACAGTCAACATTCTCTGGCCAGTCACAAATTTCTTTTATTGGGTCGTATAACAAATTACCAGGACAAGTTAAAGTAACAGGTTTGCCTTGGCTGCACATGTAGAACTGATTGCAATTTTCATGAGCGATAAGTACTCCATCAGATTCTTCGCTGGCACAGATAGAAGGTGCTTCTTCGGGATTACAGTTACAATTACCGTCATTATCATTACCAGAATCATCACCACCTGGTGGCAATTCGACGTCACCACTGTCATTACCACCGTTGTCGTTATCATCACCATCGTTGCTACCACCATCATTATCACTGTCATCTTCAGGGTCAGGGATAACTCTATTTCCACAGTCAACATTCTCTGGCCAGTCACAAATTTCTTTTATTGGGTCGTATAACAAATTACCAGGACAAATTAAAGTAACAGGTTTGCCATGGTCGCACTTGTAGAACTGATTGCAATTTTCATGAGCGATAAGTACTCCATCAGAGTCTTCGCTGGCACAGATAGAAGGTGCTTCTTCGGGATTACAGTTACAATTACCGTCATTATCATTACCAGAATCATCACCACCCGGTGGCAATTCGACATCACTACTGTCATTATCGCCCGGTGGCAATTCGACATTACCACTGTCATTACCGGAGTCATTATCGCCTGGTGGCAGGTCAATATCACCGCTGTCGTTGTCAGCGCCATCATCTTCCGGGTCAGGAATAATTCTGTCTCCACAGTCCACATTCTCTGGCCAGTCACATTTTTCTGTGTATGGGTTGTATAGCAAATTATCGGGGCAAGTAAGCGTAATCGGTTCGTTATGGTCACATATGTAGAACTGGTTGCAATTTTCATGAGCGACCAGTATACCACTAGAATTCTTGTCTGCGCAGATGGAAGCTGCCTCTTCGGGATTACAGTTGCAGGTACCGTTATTTCCGGCATCATCTCCTGGTGGTGGTAGGTCATCAATATCGGCGCTATCGTTGCCAGCGTCGTCACCAGGTGGTGGCAGATCATCAATATCAGCACTATCATTATCAGCGTCATCCCCGGGTGGTGGTAGGTCATCGATATCAGCACTGTCATTATCAGCGTCGTCACCAGGTGGTGGCACGTCATCAATATCAGCACTGTCGTTATCAGTGTCGTCACCAGGTGGTGGCACGTCATCAATATCGGCACTGTCATTATCAGCGTCGTCACCAGGTGGTGGCACATCATCAATATCAGCACTGTCATTATCATCGTCGTCACCAGGTGGTGGCACATCGTCAATATCAGCACTGTCATTATCAGCGTCATCACCAGGTGGTGGCACGTCATCAATATCAGCACTGTCATTGCCATCGTCATCGTCACAAGGAGGTGACTCATCACCCTCACCGCTCTCATTGCAAGATGTACACTCAAATTCAGGAAGATATCTTTCCCCACATTCAACATTTCTTGGCCAGTCACAGGCATTTGTGTAAGGATTAAACAGAAGGTTTCCGGAGCAATTAGCCGCAATTGGTCTGCCATTATCACATATATAGTACTGGTTACAGTTTTCATGTGCTACCAGTACACCACCTGAATCAGGAGCAGCGCAAATAATTGGGGCTTCTTCGGGATTGCAATTGCATGTGCCATCGCTGTCATTTTCATCATCGTCATCATTACCACTGTCGTTCTCCGCGTCATTATCGGGCTCCGGAATGACTCTGTCACCGCATTCAACATTTTGTGACCAATCGCACTGTTCAGTGTAAGGATTGTATAAAAGAGTCGGCCCGCAACTAAAGGCTACTGGTCTACCACTGGCACACATATAATATTGATTACATTTTTCATGTGCAACGAGGACTCCGTCAGAGCCATCAGCTGAACATATAGACGGTGCTTCACTAGGGTCACAGTTACAAGTGCCTACGTTATCACCCTCGTCGCCTCCACTATCCTCATCACTACCAGCATCATCGTCTTGGTCTTCTGAAATAGGCCTGTCACCGCAATCAACGTTAGCGGGCCAATCACAATCTTCAATGAGTGGGTTATACAGAAGGTTAGCTGGGCATCGTAATGCTACTGGTTTGCCATTTGAACATTGGTAAAACTTGTTGCAATATTCGTGTGATATTATTACATTGTCGTTACCGAAGTTAGCTTCGCAGATCTTTTCTGCTTCACTCGGGTCACAGTTGCAGGTGCGTGCTCTTTCGTGAAGCTCGAAACTATGTGCTAGTGCAGCTGCACATAGCAATAATATTATTTTATCTGAAAAGAGAAAAATATATTATTTTACCAATCTAATCGCCAGTATCTTCATCTTCAAACTCTAATCAGTAATTATCAATAATAATTAGTGACTACCATGTGTGATGGATAAGGAAACCAATTTGAGTAGCGATACATAGTACGTATCGTATCTCAAAGTAATTAAAAGATACATGATTTTTATAATTCAAATACTTATTTGCGAAAAAATACATTTTCGGAGTCCTATTGATATCGATCGATGAATTATCAGTTAAAAATGTTTTATCAAAGTTCCTTCAATTATTAATATGATAAGATCTTGAATTGATTAAACCGTTAATTTTATTATTACATGACTGCCCAAAAAAGGAGTCTTATGTTTTTTAAGGTTCATGTATGCCTGTATGTAAGTAATTATGTATGATTGTGAGTTTTGTTTTCCCACCATAACGTTTAAAAGCCTGTACCGATTTTGATGTAAAGGGTATCGTTATACCCCTATACATCTAAATCGGGACAGGCGGACAATGTTAGGATTCTAACGAGAATCCTTACATTGTCCCGGGTAACATAGGCTAGTAATTTATATTATGGTGTATGTTTATGTATGGTGTACAAAAAGGTGTTAAAAATAATATATAGTTGACACATAATAGGCCTGCTTTTAAATTTTCTAATTAATTATGTTTTGTTAAATATGTAATAATGCTTAGAAACTTTATACATTTTAGTGTAACTGTTTATACACATTAATTATTTAATACATATTAGTGTATAATAAGCCTACACCTTAACCGTCATAAGTTACTACTTGGAAATAACACAGAAGATGTTATAATTATAGTTTTTACCAAAAATAAAGAAAATTTCTAATTACTCCATTTTCGAGTCAGACTCAGGCATTTTTATATCATTGATCTCTTTTTGGTATATTAATGACCTACGTGAGACATAATAAAGATTTCATTATTTTTTACTGTTGTTGTCGAGTTTTCTGGGACTTTATTCTATTTACATAATTCGATGTCGCGAGTTAAACATTGACAACAAAGAGTTTGAATCGGTGCGGGTTAAGATAAGGGATCAATTCGAGATCGAAAGTAGTCACTTTCGATCTCGAATTGATCCCTTATTTTATTTTTTTACAGAAATACGTGAGTAACAACCGTTTAATAAACATATACTAACATATCTCTTATATTATTCGCGTAAAAGTGCAAACTTGTTAACCAAATGTCATAGTCATTCATGATAGAGATTTAAGATAAATTAGTACCATACTTTGAAATTTTAAAATGTTTTTTATTATATATTTAACAAATTTTGTGACATTGGATGATTTTGGAGGAACTCGAGGATAATATCGACCTTAGAATTGTTCCAAATTTAAACAACGATGTTTCAAAACAATATGACAAATAATTAACCATTGAAAATTATATTGGTATAGAAAAAAAAAACGTAAAGCGATACTGAAACTTTAACCTTTCATCCTCTTAGATTCATATAAGAAGTCCAAAAAATTAACTAGACTGTATTGAACACAATAATTAAACTTAATAGACCTATGATTAAAAGTTAAACGGGTCTACATTCCTTATATAAAATTGAAAGATATGAAAATCGTTTCCCACAACATGGTAAAATATATAAAAAAAAAACTAATTGGAATGGCATGCGATTAATATATGTAGGTATATGCAACACTTACCTTTCATTTAATAGATCCAATGTGACTCTGATTTTTTATGAGCGGTGCACTACATAAAACCTGATATGTAGTAAATGATTGCACATTATTTATACGCGTCGTCTGTTTTTAATATTATTCACAGTTGATTATCAGTAAGATAAACGTAAAACAGTGATTTAAATCGATTAGCTAGAATATTTTTTTGACAAATAGGGTAAAGGCACCAGCTGTTCACCCAAGAATACGTTATATTTTATCATTCAAATAATTTCCGTTTATTGATTTGGTACATGTGTATATCAGAGATGCAGATGGTGAGGTAGAGTAAAATTTTACAAGCTTTTACTTTACTTCACCTGTTAGTTGGTTTTGTTTTGGGAAATGTTGCAACTCGTTTAATTTTTGTAACAGTGCACGATAATAATTAACAAATATATAAATAATAACTTGGTTTAAGAAAGATTTTTCTGTAATTAGTAAATTATGTTTACGCAAACACCAAAGTAGGTAAAACTTTTGATGAACTCTCCATTTTATTGCACATACGTTTTATGCATTCCTATTTCGTAATTCAGCCAGCTCAGAGTTGTAAACTGCATTACAAAGTTAAATTTAAATTTGCTTTATTGGAACTCCACTTACTTCCTTTCACGCTGTTTCGTTAAGTAGGTCAACTGTCACCTCTAACATGAACACTCGTCGCGGGGCTTAAAATGCTTCCGTTTTCAGTTTTGCCTCTACACCGGCCTACGCTGCTATTGTTGCCTGCAGCAAACCAACTGTGCTACAATCTAAGTGGCAGGAGGAAAAAAGGTGTTAGCAGAGCTGTTGTGAAGCGAGCCATAAGGATTCACCACAGCATTGTCCAACGAAGGACAAGTGCAACAAGAAGCCATCAAGGTGGAGAAGAAGAAGAGAAAGCCTCCTTGTCGGAACCAGTGCGGCAACACACCGACCGGACCGAACCATCTGCTGCGTCCGGCTGTAACATTACTCTACGAACGAAGAATTTTGGCCGAGAGATGTAGTGTTCCGGCGTTTTCGGGCTGGATACCGGACACGCCGCGACACACGACGCCGACTCTACGTGTGAATTAGTATTTAAGTTTTTATTGTTAAGTATAGTATATTATATTTTTATTTTAGTATTTTATGTATTTCGTTATGGGCCTTGCTCCCTGAAATAAATGCTAAGTAAATAAATTTATTTTTAATAGCGGTTACCAGGCGTCTTCTACTACGTTTTTTATTATTGTAGTGGCATAAAACCATCTTTGCATTATTGCCGGTTGGATGGTTTCAAAGTCTATAACGGACATAGGTTGAAATAATTTATGTGTTTTATATATAAGGATAATTATGATTCGAAAACTAACCAAGATTCTTTCAGGCAATAAAACTTATGTGCAACTACTATAGTTGTTAAAAATTGTAGTAATAGTTGTAGACGTTTGTTTTCTTTGCAGGAGGTACAGGACTCATATTCTGAGTATAGGCTAACAGTGTTGCCATCGGTACGGGAAAGATGTTGGTGAAGATTCTCACTACCGGTATAGTTCGGCACTTAGACTAGGTCCGTTCAAATTAGTCGCGCGCCTAACACGGTTTTAGGGCCGCGCAGTTCACCATTGAAGCAATCGTCCGCCTCAAAACTGAAACGAATAGCGGAGTTGCACAGAGGTGATCTATTAGCGGTGTCGCTAGATATCGCAAACGCATTTAACACCTTGTTAGCTGACTGCTTCGTTGCGTTGGTCCAGTGCGACTGCTAACCGTGAGGGTCTTGGGTTCGATTCCCAGGTCGGCCAAAGCGTTATTGGGTTTTTCTGTTAGGGAATTTTCGGTAGCAGCCCAGACCTTTTAATTGTGCTCGGTAGACCTCACCACCACTTCATGGGACTTAATAAGAGCACTGGTGAAATGTGGGTGCACAATTGTGTACACCTCTGCCTACCCCTTCGGGGAATACAGGCATGTTATGTTATGATGAGACTATGTCCATTTAGCTGTGGAACGTCAGGTATATCCTTGGACATAGCACAATTTGACTGGACTTCTTGGTTAATCTAGTGGTCCCAAGCGCGACTGCTGAGCATTAGGTCCTGGGTTCGATTAGCGGGTCGGGCAAAGTGTTATTGGGTTTTTCTATTAGGAAATTATCAACAGCAGTCCTGAGTTTAGTATTGTGTTTGGTCGAGTGTAATAGGCTCATTACTCACATGGGACCTAATAACTGCTAGGTGAAATGTGGGTGTACATCTGTGTTCATCTCTGCCATCCACTTCATGGAACAGGCGTGATATTATGTTATAGCACATTTTGGCAGAGAGGCGGCGAATACTTTAGTCGGATCACTTAGAGGACTAGGTGCTCGCCCACGTTCACTTACGAAGGATAATGTTGCCGTGTTTCCCCGCCGGAGATCATTTTAAGATAGGAGAAGCACAGGGAAGTATATAACTAAAGAGAGTAGAGAAATATAAAATATTTTTTATTAAATTGTTATGACGCCTGCCACTGTAAGAATCCTGAATAATACAATAAATACAAACAATACCACGTGTATTATTCATTATTATATCTGACTTAATCCTTTAAAAAGGGGGCTCGTGGTTAAGTAACAGCCGCACAGATTGATCGATCGAGGTTAAGCTGCGATTGCCGCGGTCGGTCTGGAGATGGATGACCATCATTCCATACCGAGACCCCTCCGTGGCTCGGGCACGTCAAACCGTCGGGCCCGGTTGTCAAATTTAGATCTATGACAACCGTTACGGGTAGTCAATGGCCTGAAAGTGACAACCAGTCAGTGTTTCTGGGTAATACGATATCTCGTGGTATGCCACGAGATATCGTATTACCCAGAAACAACTGGGTTGTGGAGTTCAAATAGGGAGTCGCTCCGTGTAAAATACTGGTATTAAACTGCATCCGGTTTGACTGTAAGCCGACACCAATGTTAATGTAATTGGGAAAAGGCTAGGCAGATTGAATCCGGCTAAAAGTTCATTGTGTTTTCTTCTTATCGTGTGGCTGATGAGCAATCTAGTGTAACAGTTTAAACCACCTGGAGGTGTCTAACATGGCTTTACACATAATCGAGAACATCCTTCAGGCGGTTCCTCACGATGTTTTCCTTCAACGTTCTATGCAAGTCATAATTGATTTCTTACGTACATGACATCAAAAAGTCATTGGTGCGAGCCTTGGGTTCGAATTTGTGACTTCTGCATTGGCAGTCGAACGATATACCATTAGGTAACCGTTATAACTGCTAACATTGATAATCCGCAAATTGCATTGTTTTAACAATTTGTATTTATTTTCCACATTTTAATACGTCTTATAGTGACGTCATCGCTATCTATTCATTCTGAAATTTGTATTTTATTCTATTTGAAACAGATTTTCATAATTCTGCTAAAAGGCTGACTATTGGTACTTTCACCTTTATAGTAGCAATGACAAAAGAATCAGTTAAGTGTGTTGATTTTGTGAATTGCACATGAAGGGTGCAATAACTTGGGTAAATTACTTAGTTCCCCGAATTGGTAGGATTAATAGGAATTAGGTTTTGTTATCAATATAGCGTATTATTATTTTCCCATGTTTTATAGGAATTACACGAATTCGGTTATACTCTGTATATCCAAGGGCCTGCCAACGTTTCTATATCATTAAGAAGTTTCAGTTAATCAGTTATTGAAATCTAGTATACAAAATACATGAAAATTTGCTTTTTTACCTTATATTATCACGTCTGTATTCCCCGAAGGCTTAGACAGAGGTGTAGTATTCTACACCCACATTTCACATTGCCATCAACCGAGCACAATACCAATGTCACATGTCATAATCACATGTCCATACTATGACAGACAATTTCCACACCACTTCTCGATTACTAGCGCCACTTTCAGCTTTCCTCACACATATTCATTCTATCCATCCGCCTCACAGCACACATCCCTGTTAACATTTTATTTTCTTAACAAAATATGATTAAATAGTTTCCCTTATAATAAAAGCGGCCATAGGCTCTCGGTAATAACCCCTACTGCCATCCATCTTGTTAGAGCCAGAGAAATTGAATGATACGATCCGCTTCTATGCCGCATAATACTGGTGCGTATACTTAATTTATGCCACAGATATTTTTGAGCCACAGAAAGGGATGAATATAGAGAAATTAAAGGCAGATGAAGTTTGAACCTTAACACTCGGACTCTCTCTCTATCTTTCTCATAATCAACACATACTGGAGAGCTAGGTGGTTACTAGGATCCTAATAAAAAATCTATATCGAGAGTTGTTCATGCCACCGGTTGGTATATGCGCCTGCGATGCGTGTCCTTTTGACGATACATTTTTATTAACTTTTAAACTATCACGTTGCATGATATTACTATATACTAACAGGAGTTAACGCGCAAAATGCGCGTTAACTGTTAGTATATAGTGACGATACATTTGTCGAACTTAAACGCCAAAGTTGTTAATAAAACAAGAAAATTCAATAAAATTGATATAATTTTATTGACTCGACCAGTTCGTCGAAGATACGTGCTTGGATACTTGTCATAAATCTACCAGGTCGGTAGTTCCCCTGTGATACTGATTGTAGAGTGTATGCACACAAATTTTTAAAAAATATGTTTTAATTGGTTTTAATCCTACCCTCAAGGATTAAGATAATTATTTAATCAAAATAAAAACATTCACCCAAAAAGAGTTCAATTAATCAATAATAATGATATGTGACGCCTAATTTTTGTGTCCTATTTTATCCATATTTAAATCAAATAACAATGTTGTTATATTTTTATGGCGACACGTTATTGTTCTAAAAATAGGGATGACTTGTTAGCAGTATGTGTAATGTAGGACAGAGACTTACTCATGAAATATATTGGTTGAATATCTTATAAGATTTTAAAACATCAAATAATAACAGATTACATAAATAACTAATTTATATTTAGGATACCTTTTGAGATATCATGGTTATACCCTAACTAAAGTTATGTGATGTTTTTATATTAACGCACAAAAGGGCTCACAACTGGACAGCATTCGTGCTAATCAGACCATCTGACGTTAACCAGCTCTGGAACAGTCGCCTTTGTCTCTTCGTACTGAGATAAAACTGTCGGTCTTGATGACGGAGGTCATTAGGTAGTAGTTACTTAGCGCTCCGTGCAAAAATGTTTTGATATTGAGTTTATATGTAGATAGTTGAATTAAAAAGGGAGAAAAATAACCAGTGTTAAACAGACTTTTCACATAATTTTTGCCCAAGTTTTTACCATTATATCTTAGTCGGGCTACACTAGGGCCTACGCGTGTCTACTCGGTAGATGGTTTGCTACGAAATTCTGTCACATTCAATTGTAACCTTCTTAATATTCCTGTTTGCTCTGCCACTGTTAAAAGACTTTTAAATTTAATAATGGCGCACAGCCTATCCTAAGCTATGGTTAATAACCGATGGGTTAAGGTTAAGTGACGCTAAGCGCGATCAGTCCGTAGGGGGTGACCGCTAGGAGCATTGCTATGAGAGGTAAAAGAAAAAAGAAACACAAAAGAAGAAGATATAATTAATAAACGGTAAAGTTTTTAGAGTTCATGTACGTATCTGTGTGTATTTCTAAATTTCACCATAACTTCTAAGCACGTGTACCACCGTGTTCGTGGTGTTGCTAGACTTAGAATCCTTGCATTACCCCGGTTAGGTTAAGTTTTAAAAATCGTAAGATGAATAGTATTTTAAATAAATAGTTACAAGTTTACCAGAGTACCAAATTAATTATTAATAAAAGTCGAAATATAACCTAAATAATATTAAAAATACACGACCGCTGCAACAATACTTTACAAAAAAATCGAAAACATGTTGGACGTTTTCGTTCTGATTTTGACTTCAATCTCAAAGCAGTCGACAGACCTGTAATAACATATTCTATAAAGAAAAATGTGTGTTTTTTTACTGGTATAGTATCTCTTACGCGTGTGGTACCTTCTACGTTTTATTAATTACGCGGAAATATATTCACGTGTGTATCTGCTATCTGCTATCAGGCGAGTTTTTCACCCAACGTGGGCAACGTTGCGTCGTGTTCTTTTAAAGATAAGTTTCGAGTAAGGGATTAGATACTAACGTACCTAATTCATCAAATACTACCAACAGTTCAGTAAAGGTAAAAATTACTTGATTGCAAAAACAATATTATAATTTTGAGCTTCTTTCCTTGTCAGAAAATATTATAGCACACTCGTCATTGAAAGAGAACCTAATCAAATCAACAATTCATTTTGATTTGATTAGATACTCCTTGAATTCTAACAAGGTGTCTAGGTATCATGTATTTTTGTTGTAATTAACTTTCTGTCTCCGCATTCGTCGGTAAAAATCAAAGTTTGATAATGTCTGATTACCCCAAAATTTACGTTAATAAAGATTGTTATCGATTTATTGTTAATCAGCAAAAAAGTGCAACGTGCCAAGGTCATGTTTAACACTGGCTTCTAATCATCGTAGGTACAGTCCAGCAAACGGAATGGATTCCCACCTTAATTCTATTTTCGGATTGGTATTCTAATGTACAAAACATAAGAGGAGAGGAGGTAGACAGTTTGAAGTTTACGTATCGCCTTTGACACGCTTAATGAATAACTTTATATAAATTGTGCACACAATTAAAATATTATGCGGAATACCTTTAATGTAGTATTATCAAGAAAATGTTGATATAATTTATTAAATGTACGATATGATCTTGGAGTGCCGCCATGGCTAACAAAAAAAATCGTTTCTGGAACGGCGTATTTTGCATCATTGTAGGTAAATAGGTAATCTTAATTAACTTTTCTTTTCTATAACGAATGCAAGTTTGTGTATGGACTTCATTTCATCGTATATTTAATCTCCACTGAACAATGCTTGACCTCCGATGTATTTTTAACTCTTATTGAATGACAACGCTATTTAATATTTTATTTTATTAGATTCTTCAACCAAATTTGGCGAATAACTTTAAAAATAAAAGTATACATATATATATATATTAGTTGAGGGAAATTTCCATTATTTTCAATTTATAATGGTTCAACAGAATAGAGATTAAATTCAAAGATAAAAATCAATCAAAAATAAATATTTATTCATAAAAATGACGAATTAATTTGTGGAAATTAGTAACAAGATAAGATAATTATCACAGATTTACTATTAAAAGCGGTATTTGATTAAGATAACCTCTAGTTATTTGATCTATGATAATTCCGCTTCCTTTGAACGATAACTTTTGGGCGACCGTGAAAATAACATGCCTAGAACAATAAATTTAAAAAAAATGAAAATACTTCCTTATTTTAAAATATGGGTACAATCGTGTGAAGTTTTGTAGTGGTGGCCTAGTTGTTACGGACCCGCCTGGCGAGCCCCATGTGACTTATTCAATGTCATAAGACATAATGTACTTTCTTAATTAATCTAAGACATGATAGACATACCGGAAAACATTGTGAGGAATTTGATCCGAAATCACCAACTCACAATGAGCGAGCGTGGTAATCAATGCTCGTGCTTTCTCTGTACTCCTTGCCCTGCAGTGGGACAGTTATCGGGTGGTTATGTTATGCTATATGTTTTATTTATCATTTATATTTTTAACTTCATTGGTTTATAATTATTCTAAGTTATATATTTAATTTATATATGAACTGCCTCGTTGGTCTAGTGGTCTCAAGCGCGACTGCTGAACAGGAGGTCTCGGGTTCGATTCCCGGGTCGGGCAAAGTGTTATTGAGTTTTTCTGTTAGAAAATTCTCAATAGTAGCCCGGAGTTTGGAATTGTGCCCGGTTGATGGCAATAGGCTCACCCCCTATTACATGGGACTTAATAACAGCATTGGTGAAATGTGGGTGTACAATTGTGTACACCTCTGCCTACCCCTTCGGGGAATACAGGCGTGATGCTATGTTATGTTATGTTATATATTTACAATCAAGTAATTGCACAATGAGTAAAATGCATCATGGACGTTGATCCGGACTCCTACAAATTAAAGACTTTTGGGAGGGGTAATCTAAACAGGCATTTTGTGACCTGAATTTCGATAATCTGTGGGTTTATTACAGCAGCGAGGCTGCGATCTACTAATTGACAGGCTCATTGGTCGTTAGTACACAAATATGCTTTAAAAAAAAGTCCACTTGAGGATCAACTTGGGGATTAATATCATTGGAGTATATATGAAATGCCATGAATGTTGGGGAGAAAAAAGGAGAGGGTTTTTAACGGTAAAGGTCAGTAGATTTCAATCGAGAATCCTAGCCGCTGTCGGTAGTGCCTTGTATAGTTGTTCACTGGGTCCCAAGTTTTACCATAAAATAAGTTTGTATCATCTGGGTAGGGTGCCGGTAATATTTCATGATTGATAAAATTTATATAAAGTGTGATTAGAGCTGGACCGATTGTACTTCCCTGCGGGATTCCAAAATGGAAGTGCTTGAAAGATCATCAAGCTTGACATATTGTTTTTAATTTCTGTTAGACGTGTAACCTCGAATCAGTCCAAAGAATGCGTGTAGACCTGCTCCTTCCAGCTTCTTTGGTAGTAGAGATAATTTCAAAGGTTTTAGTCAAATCTAAAAAAACTCCCTACTTCAGTTTTAGCATATATTTGTTACGTTCATATGTTACAAAATTGTTTATAATATTTTCTACGATCTGGGATAGTATGGCTATGTAATCATTATGTATGGCCTTTAATCACCCCGAAATTTTGTTGCGCCATTCCTATGAATCGGGTTGACAGCTGCGACTTTTCAAATCTATAAAACAAAGCAAGATATATTATTATACTCAATGCGATCCAAATAAATCTGCATCTGTAGATAAAAGAGGTACTGGACTCGTATGCATACCGGCGCAGCGAGTCCAGTGCATTGATTCTGTTAAATTCAATTCAAGTTAAATTTCATTACAATATCAAGCTAATTGTCAATATCTGAGATAAACAATGTCAGAGATGCAGTGTCGGAAATAAACTATGTCAAAAATAAACATATCTTTATTGTTTATTTCTGTCTAACTGACAACATATTTAAAAATGTTAATATATGTAATTATTAATAGCAAATCAATCTCATGCATTTTTGTCGTTCAGATATTCCTAAATTGTTGTATATCTACTCTTTTTTACAAAGTCTGGTATTAATAAAAATTTTGAATTATCTAAGGGTAAAGTTATTATATTAAATGGAAAAAGAATACGGTCGCGAACAGGATTCGAACCTGCGCCTCCCGGATGAATACTCCAGGCGCTCTGACCACTAAGACATCTTACTTTGACTTAGTCGAGATGGCTAAGTGGTCAGCGTATTCTTTTTCCATTTAATATAATAACTTTAGAGTTCGCTAAGCATGCGTTAATGCTTTTCAAAGATTTATCTTGAATTATCTAAGGGTAATTTATTATAAAAGCGTATATATTGACTGGGGAGACAAGTACTAGTAACAGCAAGGTTGTGCTTATTTCCAATATTCACAGTATGGGCATCTGATAATTTGACAAATTTTGTTATGTTTTACATGCATACATTAAATTACCATATATGTACTGGGCAGTAACAGTTAGAATATTAATTTCTTTGAATTTTTCCTTGAGAGAAACTCTTGGGCCTAAGTTGTAAAACGAGCGGTGTGCTCTATTTTGTAAGACGAAGATGTTATTTAATGTCAGCCGAGTTTCCCCAGAGAAGAATTTCATATGACATGATGCTATGAAATAAACAAACCTGGCCGTATCCAAATAAGTTAAACGACAGTTTTTTTTGACAGCATAATCGTCTGAGTCTAGTTGATCGTTTTTCTTTGTACGGGCCCGAATTAATTTCCTGTCAATAGTGATTCCAACAAACACAGTAGACACAACAAGGCCCAATTCTAATCTATTACGTTAGATCGTACCTGTTTAAATTTGTTTTTTTTTTTCTCATTAAGGAGAAGATTGTTAAGATTAAACCAGTGAATAACTTTGGAGAGTGCATTGTTTACTTCGTCATAAATGAGAACGTACATTTAATTTAAAAAATGAAAAGCGTGTCATCTGCAAACTATACAAATTCGTGATTTTCTTTATGTTACACTAAAGAAAGCAAGTGGGCAAGTCGTTAATATAGATGAGCAACAAAAACGGATCCAAAATAGAACCCTGTGGAACGCCCATGGTGACCGCAGATCCTGAAGATTTTGTGCCATTAACATCAACCCTCTGAATTCTATTATTTAAATATGAAGTCAGAAGGTTGAGAGCTTTGTGGATTATTCAATAGTTGTGCAATTTCCTGACAAGTGTACAATGATGGACGCAGTCGAAGGCCTTTGACTATACGCAAAATATGCCAACAACATCCCGAACATCTCCTAGGCCTCGAAAATATTCTTCAGCAAGTAGCCAAATTACTAATTAACTACTTACTCATAACATTCTATAAGTGAGATTTGCTCAGACACAATAGTTTATACGGAAGCTATAATAAGTACGAACACTGAATTAAATAGAGCTAAAAGCCTGTCTTATCTCTTATATCTGCAAAGAAGTTAATTTGTCAATGCTGACGAAATTCCGATTAGGTAAACAATTAAAGATATTTAAATGATTATCATTTAATTCTTAAAATTGATTGCAATCAATAGCCGGGTTCTTCGTCATATCAAAACAAAAAAGTGCACCCAACTTATTATGATCATGATATTGATCATGATAGAGAATATTGTTTTAATACAGGAAAAAGCTTAGCGATCAATTGATCATGTATATGTGCGCAATTATATCCCCTGGTAGTGAAAGGTTCAATGTTCAACAAAATGAAATTTATAGAATACTTAATAGAATAGATTGAATTTGTCTTTGATTGCGATGCTAGTATAAAAGTTCCTCAGTATGTATCTATATCAATATTTTCACACAGGTCTTCATTTATAATTGAGATTTACTTTGTGATAGGAGTACCTACTTAACAACAACTACTACTACAGCTTTTTGGAATTATAAATAATACGAATGCAACCATATTTATCAAGCCAATTCAATTATTGCAGTTAGTACTGTAGCATTTATTGATCAGTCAACGTCTTTCAGTGAATCTTGTAAAATATGGTGTTCACCAAGGTACACATTTAAGACCTGCGAATTTTAATTGAACACGCAACTTTTGAATGCGGTACAAGTACCATTTAACCATCATAAGCCATCTATAGTGATGCACAATAAATTAACCTGGAGTCCAGAATACCACTTATACGGTAAACTTGTAAAATCAGTTTCAATTAATTACGAATCATTTCGCCATTTTGTATGAAAGATAAAATAAATTACTGATGATGTCCATATTGCTAAATTCATATCGTAGATTGGAATCATTTCTTAGAATTACAGTATTAATATTTTTTAAAGCTCTAAAGATAATTGTATCTTTTTGTATCTGATATTAGATAGGTGTTTTGGTCGTCATGAACACTGAATCAGCTGCGTGTTTAAATTTCTACGATATATACATATATATATATATTATTTTAAATAGGGATATAGCTTTGTGTTTTTAGATTTCTCGACATGAACAACCAACAACGGCTCCCATAATATTACGCCTGATATTTTCTCATGAGCAATACTTTTGCTTAAGAGTATTGTAAATTTGTAACAATATAAAGTACTATAATTTCCCTATGTCTTGAAAGATTAATCATTTATAGAGACTAATAATAAACGTTTAATGTTGATGACTTTATTAAAAGCTTGGTTTTCAACTAAACAATTAAAGATGGTTTACCCAATCGACATCAATTAGTAGGTTATCTTATTATATATTAATTCCATATTTAATTATTCAGGTTAAGATTATGTATTTACATATTAACTGATGTCCATTAAATATATAGTCGAGATTATGACATTTTCTTTTGAATCAAAATTTCATAATTATCGTGGTCCAACCACTACTTGCTGGATATAGGGCTCTTTTTGTTGTTTTCCGTAGTCTTATGCCCCTCTCACCCAGGTGCGATTTCCAATGCTAATATGTTGAGGACCTATCTTGCCGCTGGACGTCCAGATTACTTAAAATCAAGTTATAATATTAAATGGAAAAAGAATACGGTCGTGAGCAGGATTCGAACCTGCGCCTCCCAGAAAAATACTCCAGGCGCTCTGACCACTAAGCCATCTCGACCATTTAACATTATAACTTTAGCGTTCGCTAAGCATGCGTTAATGCTTTTCAAAGATTTATCTTTACTTACTTAAGGTTTATTAATTTTACTTACATTTAAGTTCAATCGGTACAAACTCCTTACCGTACGTCTAAGTTTGGTTCAGGTTTGAGGATTGAACACTGTCGTAACTTACTACTCGTAAGGAATAATGATTGTGATGAAATTAGTTGTTAAGTGATTGTGTTGTATACTGGGGATCTGTGCTTATGGATGATATTTTTATTTTCATATAAAAACAAAACTATGTAATTAATGTTTTGTGGAAACCGAATACGGTCGGGAGCAGGATTAGAACCTGCGCCCCCCGGATAAATACCTACTCCAGGCGCTCTGACCACTAATCCATCTCGACCTGTGCTCACCACCGCGAATCCTGCTCGCGACCGTATTCTTTTTCCACATTCATGCGTTAATGCTTTTTAAAGAAGTATCTGTGTATGTAAAAGCATGAAAGTAAATCGACTAATTAGTGGTTTATGGTTCAAATTGGCGTATTTCCTATCAGACAGACATTTCATTTTCTTTAGTCGATATACTGTTTCGTAATTAATTAATTGTATGCTCTACATGTATATAATGTACTGAATAGTTAATGTTCTGTGAAATGGAACGTTATTCGATACACGTCAAGAAAATTAATATGGAGATGTATATGCGCGCGCGAAACCGTGCGCGCAGGCGCGCGCGCTCACGTCACGACATCACCGTCACCACACCGCGCCGCCCGCCGCGCCCCCCACACACCCGCAGCCGCGCGCGCTCGCTGATTCAGTGATAAACAAACCTTACCGGTGCCTCCTTGTCAGACATGCTGCGAGTTTGACTTCCCGCCCGGGAACCTAGAGCTGTCTTCATGCATTTTTGTTTATGTACAACACAGCACAAGTGAGCCTTAGTGTTTTAGTTACGTGTGTGCCGTCGCCTGGCTGAGTGAGATCCAATCATATGACCTCGATGGCCTCTTGTTGCAGATGTCAGCCGCCGCCGCACGGACTACGGCGGTTTTATCACATTTTAGAAAATGACTGAAGGCCTCCTATTACATCATGACAAGCCGGTGAGTGTTCGGATAACAGTAACTGCACGATGACCCGCAGGACAGTCAATGCACGCTGCATCTGTACCACTGTCAAAAGGGAACGCGTTTTGAATGATTATAAACGTTGTTGCTTAGACGCTAAGTCGATAATCGCTTGAGCTATACAAAACAAATCTTCTACGGAATTAGAATTAGTATCGTTCGTATATAAGCGTTTATTGACCGTGAATTCGCCGATTGCCATGAAAATCGCAAAATCACCTTGTATGTCACTGATGGTACGAAACTGGTCTCTGACAGTTACTGCGTGTATCATGAATCATGCACACACGCACGTTGGTCATTTCAAACTTGTTTTTCCTCACCAAAACATGACATAGTTTTAAACGAATAATTTCATGGCTCTTTATGTTCCCTCATAGTAGCAGATTTGTATTTATTATACTTACTCAAATACAGCGTGTATTTTTACTTCACAGTAGTTACTTATCATAGATCATTAGAAAATCATTAGCATCTACAACATGACGTTTATTTATGTTCCAAGACGTTTGTTCGTAGGAGCCACATATTGGTATTTTCTTATCTTGCTTATCATTCTAAGTACGTACAATAATTTATTGTAATCTGTGTCCACATGCGCAACAAATATGGATTTAAGAAATATATTTACGATAGTCGCGGGCTGCGAGAGTGCGGGGTATAGGTATTGTGTACAATCAGAACACACCAACGAATGAAATGATTTTAGCCCAATGCAATCTTTGCAAGTTTATATTTTTTTATTTATTGTGTGTTGTGACCTAATTTATATGCGTGTCAGTTGTGTGATAGAGGTAAATAGTTATGTTTATGAATCTGTTTCTACCAAAATGCACGTAAATCATAGTTATTATGATAAATTGATAATTTAAATAAATTTTGTTAAACAAAAACTAGAAGTCTAACTATGAAGAGAAGAATAAATTAAGACTGAGTATCTTATTTATGGAACTACAGGCTACAATGCAAATGTGGAAACACATTCACGATATGTCCAAAAAGTAAATAAAAGGTTCTTGACACCGTCACATGCACTATCTATGTTATTCGACTGAACAAATGTGACAAATAAAAAGACCAAACTTATCGTAAACGAGGGCACGGACCTAAAGGGCAGACGTCATCATAAAAATCACTATATATCAATGTTAATCAACTGATCAAACCAGAGAAACCGCTGCGCCGTCGCGTACCAAAAACGAACAGGTTTTTTATATGGCCGTACCTTCCTCGATGCTTGACCTCGGCTCTTGCGATCATTTCAGCCATATACACGTAACAAAGGTACTTTTGTGTTTTTGTAATTAGTTAATAGTTGTCGTATTTATAATACGTGTGACAAGCACGAGGATAAGACAACATAACATTTTATACAGCATTTAAGATGGAATCAAATATCGTATTTTATGAAGCCGTCACTAATTTCATGGTGCTTGATGAGACATAGTTCATATTATAGTGCTGCTTGCACCACGATACGTTCTGGAATATAGGAATGTTAGGAAAACATCACATGAATATGAATTAAGGACGGAACCACAAGCCCACTACTCTCTCCCACCTACTTTTTATGATAATTCTGTAATTAAAAATAATAAATCTCCTTTACGTGGTCCTAAAACATCATAGAACTGTCTAAACACCATCATCGGCAAATATAATAATAAGTATATGAGATATCAATGGTAGTCTATAGGGGCTCTTGGATTCAAGTCGTCCTTTCTTGTGTCTTATGTTTACGCTGCCACACAACAAAAATTGCATGCGGGCCTTTATATATATGTATACAAGTTCTCTCTAGGCAATGAAAAATATTAAAACTACATTTATTGAGCATCTCGTTGCTTACAGTATTTGCGATATACCTATGTCTTATCTTGAATATTAATATATTTACATTAATTACATTGCCATTATTATATGTATGTAGGTAAGTGAATTTCAAATCGACAGACGCCTGAGAAGAGCTGAGGGCATAAAAATGTATAATATTTGCCGTGTCATCTGAGCCACATACTACGAACGATTACTTTATTATTAACTCAGGTGTTATTAAAAGTTGAGTCGAACAGCATGTAATGGTTATTTACATTATAAGAAGATGGAGCATTTTGAGCATTACTTGTCGATAATTTCTACGAGACATTAGGCAGTTTTGACTATTTATCAATTCTATAATGTCCAGTGTTTAGTTTGCGTCCGATGAATATGTAAAAATAGTTGAACATTTTAAGATGCAGTTGTTTAGAAGGCACGTTGGCAGAAACGTGACCCGTCGTTAGTCTAAGGAAAATTGGTACCAAAAACAAAAATAAAAACTCAAATGAAGCCAAGAAATATTGAAAGTTAGATTTTATCGCTTCGCTCACAAATATCATCGTTTAAAATATTTATAAAGTGTGGAAGTTACCCGTCGCGCGTCGTTGTTAGGTTTACCATGGACTAAAGCGTAGCCTTATCTAAAGATTATATCACTGATATTATTCCTACCCTACCGGAACTTCGTACTGCCAGACAGTACAGTCTTCTTGTCACAAATGTATTCGTCAAAACTTGACACATTAGTAGTATTCAAGCTTACTACGTAACAATTTTTTTTTCCTATAAGACGTGATAAGCCCACTACTATGAATAACACAAAAGGAATTTAACAATTCTAAGTATTAAAATCAATGTTGTCAAATGCTGCGTGTTAAGAACCATGCGTGGGTTCTGAGGTCACTTATGTCACAGATAACCTTATCCGAATCACTATTCTAAAACCGGATACACTCTTTACCTACCCATCTGGGGAGATAACTTACCTTATATAAAGAGGAATTTGAAACTAAGTTCTTATTGATTGTACTTATATTGTCTGTCGCCTTTAGTAAAATATAAAAAATCGAATTTATAGACCTTGCTTTTTTTATATAATATACCCCATATATTCAGCCTGAGTGACGAAGTGTCTATTCACATTAATATACTTTCGCTACTTGTCTTATTTTCATTGGTAAACTAATAGAAATTAATTGTTGATTACATTCGATGCGTCACGTACTAACAATGATTAATGATCCTTTTCATTCTCAAAGATACAGTTCTTACAAGCAAGGGTCTTTATTTTATTTTTTAATCTTTTAATTCTTTTTACATACCTATAACACTATTATGAAATGAATTTTTTTTTAATAAAAATGAAATGTAAGAACAAAATAAATACTTAATCCCACTAATATTATAAACGCGAAAGTTTGTAAGTATGAATGTTTGTTACTCTTTCACGCAATAACTACTGTACGGATTTGGATGAAATTTGGTACACAGACAGTTTTAACCTAGATTAACACATAGGGCTTTTTATCCCGGCTGGACCTAATTCTGAAGTCCACGTACACGAAGTCGCGGGCAGAAACTAGTAAATAATATAACGGGAAGGCAAAAATATTTCAGACGCCTTACATGATGAGAACTTATATGATGTCTTAATCACGAGGACATGATCAAGATATCAAATAAAATTTATTGTATCATTAATATTGTATTCAAGCTTATTTTGTTCAGGAGAAATAAATGATTTATATATTAACTATTATTTATTTTGTAGCGCAGTAAAAGTAATCTTAGACGAGTGAGTCTGCTATGACATCCAATTATTATAGGAATTTCAGTTGGGTTTTCCGTACCATATGTGTTTTGGGTAACTACTAACGAACCATACAAATACCAAAACTGAACACATAGTATTATCACAGCTATGTTGTTTTCAAATTTAGTCTAATCTTACCAGCTAGCCAAGGTATTGACTAACATGCTGTCATACAATGTATTAAAACACTCGTAACAGTTACATCACCACTCTAAGTTCCGTACCTTAGAGTCGATTGCATTGGTCGCATATAGGTACTAACAGCATAATTCGAAAGAGAGAAAGGTCTTGACTTCAACGAGTAAAGCCCGGTGAACAGTTTTTTTTTATAAGTCCTTGCTCGTTCCAGGAATTAATCTTGCGCCGTGAGTGCATTTACAGACAGATCTTATATACACACAGCTAGATTTGGAACAGTACATCATACAAATATTTGTTCTGTGCGGGAATCGAACCTACAACACGCGGTGCAGCACCCGATCATTCAAAATGTGTCTTCGACCACGTAATCCCACTCCGATTACGCGTACCTACGTGTTTAGATAAATTGGACTGAATTTTAAACTATTATCTACTACATTGGTGCCTCTAAGAAAATACTTGAACTTTATTAATAAGACACCATTGGTCGATCGAACTTTATCTCATTATGTTTCCTGCTATAGCGGTAAAGCTTGTGGGGAATGCAGCTGCGATACCGGAACCACAGCGGTTTTAGTCGCTATTGTCTTCTTAGCGAGTTGATGGCTGGAATTTTGTTGGCCCAGTATTTTGCAACACCCACTGCCCCTCAGAAGGGACACCGAAGTGATACCCTCAAAGTGTCTACGGTGAGACACCGCAACGGTGTATGTCTAAATCGTCTATGATAATATAGAATGGGTGGTCATAATGGTGGTGGTCGTAATGGGTGTTTTTTTTTTGGCGGAGGCCGACTTATTTATGTCTTGTGTGTGCTTGTGCTCACTACGAGTCCGACACAAAGTCTTTGAAGAATTCCATTCTCCAAAAAATAAATTGCCAATAAATGCAATACCGGAAACATTATGGTACCTATGCAATTTGCACGGGCCACTCCCGCACACAACCTATAAAAATGAATTTACTTATATTTTATAAGGTTTAGATTAGATAAACAGGACAACAACACACTAATTTAAGTATACAGTCAAAATTAATATCGCTTTTAACCGCTTATATTTTTGTTTTTCCTGTCCTGTCGAACATTTTGCAGCGTTGATGGTCGCAGAGAGACTAAAATAAGAAACTTAAAGTATTATACGCGATTAATCCGGTCAGTTATGAGTTGTTTTATTTAAAAACAGTAAACAAAAATATTCCACATGTTTAATAAATATACGACCCAACGGGAATACCCACTTTGGTTTCCAAAATAATTCAATCAGCCTGATATCTGAATAAAAAATAACTGGGAAGTGTATATTTACCATAGGTAATGTTGTAGTTATCTTTGGTTCCTCCATGTGATATATTTATTTATACTAGAACTAGGTTTCTCCCGGTCAATGTACCGGTTGGTTAAATTCGGTTTGGTTATGTAAGAATTGTTAACATGCCAAGACCAAATTGCATCTGTTTAGGATGACATCTAAATAGGATAGACAAATAAAAATCAATTGCTGCATGTATGAAGGTCATCGCTTGAGAACAATTTGGATGAATCTTTTATTGTTGTGTTTGTAATAGCCAGGGCTAGGTCTTTATGAAAGAAAAAATTGGGAATATCCAGCGCATATGTCAAAATTTGGTTGATATTTATGTATAAATTGCACCGGTTCGAAGCCGGAGAGAGTCGCTAGTTTATGAGAAAGATACGAAAATCAAAAACATTTCTAATTAGTACCACGATTTTGTTTGTTTCCTATTAGTTATGACCTACGGTCAGCGACAGAAAAAGCTGAACAATTTATAACTGTCCATCTAACTAATTGATGTAGAAAATATTTTAATCATGTCGTCATATAAATATAAAAAAACTACTGACCACAGTTTGTGCTTAACAGTATATCTGCCTAGCCTTTTTCCCAATTACATTGGGGTCGGCTTCCAGTCAAACCGAATGCAGCTTAATACCAGTATTTTACATGGAGCGAGTGCCTATCTGACCTCCACAACCCAGTTAATGGGTAACACGATATCTCGTGCTATGACTGGTTGTCAGACTTTCAGGCCTCTGACTACCCGTAAAGGCTGTCATAGATCTTAATTTTACAACTAGGACCGACGGTTTAACGTGTTCTCCGAGGCACGGAGGGGTCGCGGTATGAAATGGTGGTCACCCATCTTCATACCGACCGCGGCAAGCGCGCTTAAACTCGACCGATCAATCTGTGCAGCTGTTACTTAGCCACGAGCCCCTGTGCTTAACAGTAGGACCACTAATTTTATGAAGCTGAAGAGCTTGTATGTTTTATTTTTCACGCTAGAAGCGGGTGAATCCGCGGTGCAAAGCTATTAATTTTAATAAAAGGAAACGTGTCACAATTATGTTTAACATTACTGTTATTAACGAAATACAAGAAATAATTATGTAATCTTTATTGTACAATCAATGGTACAATCCGTCATTGCTTATGAAATTGTGCCATGTCGTATTTTTAATACCTATATTTAGTAGTGTGTCATCGAGTTTGAAACAATATGGTGAAAAATAAATTAAAAGGAACACAGTGTTCACAGTTTTATATATATATATACGTTTATTTATTTATTAATATTATCGCTTTCTCAGATAATATAATCGATGAAAATTGATGTAAGTATATTATTAATTTGTATTTTACGTATCAAGGTTATTGTTATTTGTTGAATTCTTTCGGCTTGTGACATACTGGGAGGACTTATAGATTATACCGCGATTCTCATTCTTAATTTTTATTATGCCGTCATTGTATGCCAGCCTAGACCGCACGATCCATGGCACCATCACACCCAATTTTTTTGTATGGCCTGTTTGTCCCAGGAGGGTCAAAAAGGTTTTTAGGCCAAGAATCGCTTTTCTTACCCTAGGTAGGTTAAATATACCTATGGCTCATAAACATATAGGAACCACCTTCAGCCGCTGCTCTGTCGGGATGGTTGCTCGGGAATATTCTGTCAGTATGACACGCTACCTACCTACTTTGATAATCAAAATGTTGTAAGATACACCATTCGGTGTAAATGCTTCATGGACGCTGTCCCGTACTCCTGTCGACTTAATAGACAAAGTCCTCCACTAACCTTTAACGGGGCTGCGGGATGGCAGCTGCATTCACCGTAAGTGAGGATATCCTTAACACGTTAACTCACGCACGTATAACTATGTACGTCATAACAATTAAAATCTATTGTGTCTGCTAATTAGTGAGTCAAAGGATTAAGATGCACTGTCCATAACATTCTTAAAAAATTATATACAGACCTTACCAAATATATTTTTTACCGTGGGAGAGCCATGCTTCGACACGAATAGGCCGGCTCGACCGGAGTGATACCACGGCCTCACAGAAAACCAGAGTGAAACAACGCTTGCGTTGTGTTTCCGAGTGAGGGTACCGGAGGTCCAAACCCTTTAAAAGGCCGGCAACGCACTTGCGACTCCTCTGGGGCTGCGGTTGTCCATGGGCGGCGGTAATCGCTTGCCATCAGGCGATCCGTCTGCTCGGCAGAACACGAACCCATAAAAAAGAAAAAAAAAGAAAACGGTTTTATTGGTAAAGAAATTTCACGTTAATAAAACTTTCTAAAACCGTCAAACAATAGTGGATTCCTTAGATATACCGTGAAAGAAATATGGGTGTAGATACTGTAAATAAGTACCTAACAATTGTTAATAAGTACCTATCTACTTATTATAAATACAGATAAATCTTTCAGACGCATTTACGCATGCGTAGCGAACTCAACTCGAAAGTTATAAAGTTTTGTGGAAAGAAAAAAATACTTATTTCCCGTGAATGACTTTATTGTGAAATTTTGAATTAAATTATGCAAAACATATCCGTAATGTTTGATTTGTAATTTTGTAATCTGCAGTCGTGCAACAAATACATTGAATATACTTTCGCAATGAGTATATAAATACTAAGAAGCGATAAAAAGTTGTCAAAAATACTATTTCACTTAGGCAAACGTTGTCCTGTCACATTTTCTAGATCTCGACAGCGCCTCCCCGGGAAATTATAGATAAGTACCATCTACAGGTACTCTAAAGTATAAAAAGAACATCAAAATCGGTCTAGCCCTTTAAGAGAAGAAGAATCACGAACACACGCACATCGGAATATAAGTATATATAATCTATACTAATATTATACAGGTTTCCACCTAGTTCGACTGCAGATGCTCCCTTTTATGTATCACGACTAATATTAGCATTATAGTTCTAAGCCTTATTATGTTGTGTAATGATATAAGTCAATAAATACACTTTTTATTTATTTATTTATTAAAGCTAAAGAGTTTGTTTGTTTATTTGGGTGATCGCGCTAATCTCGGGAACAACCGGTACGAATGGAAAAAATATTTTTGTCTATTTATCGAGGAAGGCTATATATAAAATCAAGCTACACGGGCTCAGCTAGTATTGTATAAAGATACACCAAAACTAGGTGTAGCTATATAGTTATAAATATCGGTGAATCATAATAATTAAGGATAACTATACTTGTTTTTTGGGTTCTATATTTGTATGCCATAGGATAGCGAAGTATTAAAACCGGGGTTTTCCTCAAACTAAACTCAATCGCTCTTGAAAGAGGAAATCGATAGCTCTCGCTTGACGCTTTTAACACTTGGAATGGGAGAAGTACAGAATTATACTTTATAACAATAAAAATCAATACCCAAGAGCCTCGAAAAACATCTCAGGAGGCTCTCGTTAGGTAGCTGGGTCATGAGCTTGATGCAGAAAGCAGTACTCCTCGACACGACACGAATTATCAGAAGGTTTCTCTCCCTGGAGCCCTAACCATCGGTGGCTTGGACCCTGTTTCCGACGCTGGTGGCCTACAGATTTTATATTTTTCAATATATATTGTTCCTTTATTATTGATATGTATTTAAAATTATAATAAATATGTATATTTTGAACGAATAAAGAAAATCTATTGTGTCTGGTAATTAGCGAGCCAACAGATTAATTACACTGATCTACATATTTATATATATATGACGATAGACGTATTCAGTGATACGTCGATTAAGAGTAGTTAGTACATATATACTCACAATCAAATTGTTGATATCATCGCAATAGAGTCTCTGTGAAAGTTCAACTAGGTATGTTGATTACCATTTACAATTAATGTTTTTTATCTTCTTACAAGCCAAATCAGTACAATGAAGTATTGATGAACTAAATTGAAAGCTATTACGATTCTGTTATAGCCTCTGGTTCAAGCATAGTATATGCTACGCACACTAAGCACACTCATAAATGTTTTATCAAATTCAGACCACTCCCAGATTGCCTGACTCAAATCAAATCAAACCAAACGTCTTTATTGTGAGACAGTGGTAAACAGGATGTTAATTTTTGATAAGCATAGTGTGAGCTCACTGCTCAGCCGAATATTTTGAAGTACCTTTACTTGTTTTGAATATATTAAAAACATACCCATGATAAAATCGTAAATGAACGTAGATACATAATCAAAATGAAACCGACCAAAACAATATAAAAAAATACCAAGGTCAACATCCGATTGGACGGACAGGTGCTTAGTAACTCCGAGTTGATCCAGTGATTGGCCAAGTAGGTAAGTAAGTTGCAGGTACCTACATAAACAACAAAAATATTGTTTACTATCGATAAATGTTGTTAACTGTATTTTATTTGTAAACATCAATTGCTTCATAGAAAATCTCTTTGAAACCGTATCACTTTCGTTTTTGGTAACATCAGCATCACAGTTACATTCCCCAAAGGGTAGGCAGAGGTGTACACAATTGTACATCCATATTTCACCAAATGCTGTTATTAAGTCCAATGTAATAGTTGGTGAGCCTATTTCTATCTACCGGGCACAATTCCAGACTCCAGACTACTATTGATAATTTCCTAATAGAAAAACTCAACAACACTTTGCCAGACCGAACCCGGGACCTCATGCTCAGCAGTCGCGCTTGGGACCATTTGACGAACGAGGCAGTTATTGGTCACCTACGTCTTATATGCTTCCTGATGAGGTCTTGGGTTCGGCTGTCACATTGTAAATAATGAAAAATTCATGGCACTAATTAAAAAACTAAGCGTTTTCTCCCTTTACGGTGAACTCGCCACGTCATTCAGACCGGCCCCACGCCTACGCCTACGGCGCTCGGAGAACGTCGCCATGAATATACTTATAATTTTTCACATGATAACTTTCAATTTTAGTTAACAAGTCCATAACCTTGACCAACGATACAATAATTATTTAGAACCATTTCATTATTATGTTCTTTAATTTTTCATTTCATGATGTATCTGTTAACTAATGATGGTACGAGATAATACTGCCTTGACGAAAATAACTTTTATCAATAATTTTTTACGGTAACTCAAACTATCCATATTCCTAATTATTGATATTATTGATTTGTAAAATAAAAGTACATATATTGTAATAAAAGTACTCATATAATTATTGAATTCAAACGGGACTTAATCGTGAGTCTACTTGTGGTCACGATCAATGCAACTTAATCGAAACGTCGAGGTAAATAAATATTATACTTTTAGCGCCATTAAGTCCCGTTTGAATTCAATAATTATGTGTTCGAATCGCGAATGTTTAAAAAGTACAAAAGTACTCATAGTAAGCTATCGAATAGCAGAAAAACACAAAATCGTATAAAATTAATTATTTTGAAATTGCTTGAAAATACATAGATGTTTGAATTATTTAGAATTTCATTTTTTTCCTTCGAGAGACAATCAACTTTTCGTGTCTGTATCATTACCATCGCCATCTATACCATACCCTCTACACTGCATTTGTAACAATCATACCACTAGGCTGTCACGTCTACAAATGCAGTGCTAGCCTAGTGTTAAGACTTTTGGATTGGCCAGTCAAAGGTTCGAACCTAAGGCAAGCGTCAATACATCACTTGCTCAAAACGGTGAACGAAAACATCGTAAGGAAACCTGCACATCCGAGAGATGTTTCCCGTGGTATTTAAAGCTATCACCGAGGCTTACGAGTGGCTGATTCTGACATACGTGGTTCTCTCCCATACGATAAGTAGAAGAATCGTCATCTAGTAGCAAATCAGCGTTGATTGACCGTGCACTGCCAACATTTGCTGAGTCCGCTCCTATTGCCAAGCCGCACTTTAGATTTGATTTTATTGTGTTTTGTTGTTTTGTTTTATAGTTCTGTATAAGAGATATTAGTACCTACAATATGGTGTGGTAATAAATGCGAGTACTTGATGGTAGTTGTAATTTGTCACCGCTTGCGTATGTGCATATATTTGTGGGCGGGCGGGCGGTGCATAGATATTGCATGACTCCCCCAATATTGTGGAAGTAGCTAGATATGGTATTTATTTGCATCCAAATGTATTCTTTCTTTCTTTATTCTTATAGCAGTTTACAGCTGGACATGAATCCTCCAAGTTCTTGCGCCCTGTATAACTGATTAAAAAGTGGTTTGACCACTTACATTATATTGCCGTCAGTAAAATATTACGCTTATCAAATTTCCCATCTGCTACAGAAACGTACGAATACCTAAATATTCGTTGAAAAATAAATATTGTATGTTATATTTTGTTAAATTACTTTCGTAACAATAACTCCTAACTATCGTGAACATGGAATGGTTTGAATATTCAGTTTGTCTAGGATAGTCATTGAATGTAGTAGGTATCTACTATTAAATAACTATGTTACTTAATTATATTTGTAGGTTCCATTCATATAATTTTTAATAGCTTTTGGGTACCTGCAAACTTTGCAAGATGCAATGTGATTTATTAATGTCATGTAATTTTATTTTTTTAATGAGATCTAAGGTTCACAAAAACACAAAGATAATGAATACATAGTGATTTGCGTGTATATCTAGGCTTAAGGCGTAGGAAATTAATTAAGGAGTAGTATGTATACGTGAATCATGGATATCTTTGGATTTTTTTTATTCAGTAAAAATAAATAAAAGCAAAAAAAAACTTGGAATTTATAGTTTAATATTTAAATCACCTCTATTTTGTTTTTCATTATCATTTGGATCATCCGTTTAGCTTTAGAACAAGTAAGAATTCAAAGAAATAAGAATAAAACATTGATGTACAGTTTGGGGTATCCGAATTACCTTAATTGGTGAAATGGACAACCGTGGTGATCAATGTTTGTGCCTCCTCTGTATGAAGTACGTGCTTTACTGTGGAACAGTTAGGGGCTGTTCCGAACCAGGGACCTCGGTAAAGGTTACAGTAGAATCGTGTGGTTTTTACCCGGCACAGCGTCCATGACAGATTTACCACACTCTAAAAAAAGGTTAAAGTTATTATATGACACTGATATTTACTTTAAGAACAGTCCGTGGAGTGGATCACTGGTGACCTGTAACTACAGGTTTTATGAAACCTATCTCAGGCACCGGTCTCGTACAAAACAGGTTACACTCGCTAACTAAGTTGCAAGCACTTATCAAACCTATGTAACCTATTGTGAAGAGAAAATAAACAAAGTTATTATTATTATTATATCGAGGCAAAGTTAGGCTGCAGTGCTGTTATTTTAACAGCAGCTTTTACAAATGAATAATTATTCCGGCTGAACACACGCTGGCTACTAGACTACTACAGGCAAATAAACAACACAGTATCTACGTATATTTATTAATGTATATCTACACGGAGGAAACTGCTTACTAATCTGAATGAGGTTTGAAATGTATCCTATTGCATGTCAACTCAAATATCTGTGATGTACCTACAATTCTTTAGTTAAAGGTTACTTAAGCAAGTCTTATTCATATATATAAGTTGTCGTTTTTATATAAATGGAGACAGCCTGTGTTAATAATACCTAAACGATTACAATTCATTATACTCATACGTTTTAAAAAGACACCTGTTAATACGGCCAAAGAAACTATCCCCATAATGGTGTTTAAGTCCTATGTCATAGCATGTGAGCCGAGTGCCATCGCCACCTACTGAGAATTTCCGAACAAAAAACTTAATTACACATTACCCAACCCGGGAATCGAACCCTAGACCACACGCTCAGCACCCATAGTACTTTTACTCACACTTTTACCATCTTAAAACTAAAATTTGTCTAGGTATATGGAAGGTTTAATGGCATCTCCACGGACCTTCAAAAATACGGACGGAGCGTTGCTTACGACATGTGTGAAGCATGCCTCGTCATCCAATTTCACTTGTCATACACGAGCTAAACGCTACGTGTGTGTGCGTAATCTATGCTTCGACTTATGACAAGGTAAGGTTACATCCGTAATTTCTTCAGATCCGTGGGCATCTCATCCTCAGTCACCATCCATTGACCTAAATGCATAGTTAATTATAACTAATTTACGTGACAGGAACATGTAACGTCAGTTTTTCATACTCGCTTTTCCATTCCCAGACAAAGCGAAACTTCTTTTAGGTAATGTTAATAGTAAGGTATTTATCTATTTATATTAGGTCCTAATTTATTAGGTAATTTCCTATGAAAGGGGTAATATATAAGTCAAATACATTCACATAAGCTAAGAATTAAATGGGTATAACAAACTATTTGTAATTCATAGTACTAGCAAGACGAAAACTCCTCCTTGAACGGCGAACATTAAGAAAAAAATAAAGTTGTTGTAAAAAATTGAATTATGTCTTAAATGAATCCTTATCACTTACACATTGACCCCTTAAAAGGAAATTACCTAATAAATTAGGACCTTATATAAACGTATGTGTACATATATAGGTAAGATATTTCATATCCGGGTAATATGGTCGCTAAGCAACAAAGTCTTTGAAATAAAAAATTATAAGATTAATTAAAGAACAAGACCACGCCTGCCATGTTTAATTTTTATTTACAACTTTTTTGACCATAGCCACTATATTACTATCTTACTAGCCTATGTTACCCGGGTTAATGTTATGATTCTAACGATACGTCTAAACTAAAACTAAAATAATGAATATTAAAATACGAACTCGACGTAAGGGTACTTTAAAAATCCATTACGTAGATAGCGACATTGAAGAAACGGAAATAACAAAATTTATAGGGTTACATATTGACAACAAACTTAATTGGAATCATATTAACCATGTATGCAAAAAGCTGGGACAGTTTTCTTATGCACTACACAGATTGTTAGCAAATCAGACTACTTTAATAACTGCCTACCACAGTCACGTTAGCTCTATCCTCAGATACAGTGTAATATTATGGGGCAATAGCACAGACAAGGAGCGCGCTTTCATTGCTCAAAAACGTTGCATCAGGGCTATATTTAATATATGAAACTGACTCCTGTAAGCCATTTTTTTAAAGATGAATGTATTAACACTGCCGTGCCATATTTGAGGCCGCAGTTTTTGTCAGAAATAATATTGACATGTATAATTACTACACGCGTATACGGCGTACGGAAAAATTGCGCACAGTAGCTAGCAAGATTCATCTAATGCACGAAAGTATTTTTTGTACAACTTCACGCATCTTTAATGGTATTCCGGGGCCTATTAGAATAATTAGGAAAAAAAATATTAAAAGAATCTCCATGATTTGTTAGTAAACACGTGTTACTACTCTATAAAAGACTTTCTATTAGAAAAAACACAGCTCCAACATAGTCCTCCTCAGTCATGATACGTTCAGTGGTCCACTGATGTGTACCTTAATTAGTTTTATATTCTATATTTAAACACTCGTAATAAGCACCAGCTTATAGTCCCGGGGACTATAAGCTGGTGCTTATTACGAGTGGTTACTTTTAGGCTTAGGAAGACTAGCAAATCATTTATGGGTAACAGTATTCGATTCTACAATAAGATCCCATCTAATATTACAGATCTTCCAGATGATAAGTTTAAGGTAGTGATCAAACGCATTTTAATATCTAAAGCATATTATAGTATTAAACATTACATTGAGGATAAGGATGTTTGGCGCACGATCCCCTCCTGCACACAGCGACCCACTGGCACTGTCTAATTTATTTCATGTATGAATGTAACCTCAACAGATTACTTTTGTAATTACTAGTTTTTATTTTTATACAATTAATTTTATTGACGTAGTACAATTATTCCAATTGTATTTTTTTTTTGACACTTGTTTGTTTATGTAATTTTACATATCCATTATCTAACCGCTAGTATTCCTACTAGTTTTAAATTTATATTAACATTTCTTGGTAAAATGTGAGCATTATGTGGACATTAATGTTATTTTTAATCTCATGTTACGTACATATTGCCCATTGTCAGGCATTATGAGTTTGTCATGCTCACTAAAATGTCCTGCTGATGGTGGCGTTGTACATCAGGTCGTCGAGTTCCCTACAAAATGGTTGAGCTAAGCGAGGCTGATGTGCGCGTCATGCTCGTGAACGGGTGCTGTCTGTCGGGACTGGTCAGCTCTTAACTGCTTTGGCAATCATTTTAAAAGGCTATATAAGTTATTGCTTCTAGCGCTTTCCTTTATTATTTTGCTCATTAACCTGCATTATTCTCACATTACCTTATTTATTGTTATACCAATTTATTTTAAAAGAGTGTCTATGGAGTTTCTTGCCGGCTCTTCTCCATAAGATCAACGCCTTGGAACCGTGCACCTAGCTTTGACTTTTCATAAGTGCTTGTAATATGGCCTATTTGAAATAAAAATCTTTTGACTTTGACTTTGACTTTGACTATATCTTCTCTCTTTTTTTATATTCTATGTGAAATCTTAATAATTTGTAACAATAATATAAATTTAATATCTATGTTGCTATTGTATGCCCTAAGGGCGGGACGTAGCTGATCACATTTTAATACAGGTCTTAAATAGACCTGTATTATGTACCTACCTATGATCCACAATAAAGATATTGAATTGATCTGAATCGGTTCAGGCTTTTAGAAGTTATGGTGAAATAAAGGAGCTCACAAACATACGTACTTACATACATACTTACATACATACCTACACACATCAACCATAAAAACAAAACACTAATTTTTTAGGCAGTCGTGTCATAAGTCAATTTTATAAATACCTACGACGGCCTTATGTATTGACATGCAAGAATGTGGTACAAACGTATTAATTATGTACGAATCTCCTGTTTACATTTTGATATTATCAAGCAATAATGTTGATTATATACGAGTCTAATCACCTAATGCTTTTGTGGGTACTTATTTGATGTGTAGTTCATTACGCATGCTAATGTGAGTCTTGGTGTGATATGTAAAAGTCCTGCATTGTGAATAATAAGTACGTAGATTGTGTACACCCTTTTTTCAAGTTTTCTGCAGCAAGCAAGGACGAGTAGAACGAGGTCCTACGATATTAAAATGTATGTTATTCAATTATATGTTAGAATTTGATCGATGTATGCGTCTGTTACCTACTTCCTTTCTGTGTATTAAACAAGGCAACAGTTATACCTACGTTGTTTTTGTTTACTAGGGGAAATACGTCTGCGGTAATTTCATAAGTATTATAATGAATTACCTACTTACTTATGGGATAAGCAACATTATTTTTAGTATATAAAAAAAGTAGTTTGTTCAGAATCAGTAACAAAATCGATTTTAATATTTTTTACACCGTGCTATATTTTGTGGAAATAATATTTGAAATTAATACACTTCGCGTTGCACACTGTATGCGGGCTTCCAGCTGCGCGTGCGTAAGCTTTGTGAGTTTTCATTAGAAAATTAGAAAAAAAAAATTATCTGGTTATTTAAATGAAAATATTTGACCCGTGTCTCGGGTTTCGTATATAATGTTGTAAATATGGACTTATATTTTTATCAGGGTTCCTATTTAACAGGTTTTTATTAAACATTAATGTACGATATACCTACGATAAACGAAAAAAAGGACAAGTGCAAGTCTGACTCGTGCACCGAGGGTTCCGTATTAACATTACTGTTCTTAAACTATAAGAGCAAAAGTCAAACTTAACTTTGCAGTTGAAAAAACATTGTCCCATACATCGATATACGTCACGGTTAATTCTCAGCAAATTAATTTGTAATCGCATTTTTTTTTATGTGGGAGATCTACAAATTAACAATTTTCGGATTTATTTCTTAGCTTATGTTGTGAAGAAAATTTCATGATTCCAGATCAACGTGAACTAAAGAAGTAGTCTCAAACTATGCCGGTAAAAATACATAATTGGCCCTTTTTGTTAATGTGTTGACTGAGAAGTTTGATTTTTTGCAACTTCAGGGAACCATAGACTTTTGATATTGATTACGTCTTGATTCCTTCACGGGTTCTTGATAAAAAGGTCTCCACAGACAGATGGATACCGAAGTGATATTATAAGGGTTTCGTTCTTTCTTTTCCGTACTTGAAAACCTAAAAATATAAACGGAACACGGTGGACAAAAAAAAACTTGTTTTTCACTGCTATAGTAGAAATGTAACTAAAAATACTGAGAAAATGTATGGAAATAATAACTTATCTAACAAAATAACCTGTGCTGTCGTGGCATTGATAACTATTTTAATTAAAGTTATATTTTTTGTGAAATACGGTCGCGAGCAGAATTCGAATCTGCGCCTTCCGGATAAATACCACTAAGGCGCTACTAAGTACTAACACACAGTACTACTAAGGCGTCTCGACCTCTGCTCACCACCGCCAATTCTTCGTCCACATTTCTCATTGCTAGCGACCGTTCCTATTCTTTTTCCACAAAAATTTATAACTTTAAGTTTCGCTAAGCATGCTTTAATGCTTTTCAAAGATTTATCTGTATTTTAATTAAATTTGTTTGTAACAACACAGTACGTTAACTACTTGATTAGATACGTCTTAAATAATACCTTGCTGTACACTAACCGCTAATAACGATATAACGTAGGTACACTTATGTTTTATACTGTAAAAACCTATCCACCTACCCTCTAAACGCAGTATAAGAGGTGAAAATACGATCCATAATAAAACATGTAACTACGTACTTACGTAGGTAACAACTGAAAAGAAAATTGCAACAGCATTTTTATTTACTCGTCGTGTTGGATGTTTGATTAGCGATTTAGATTGGCTAATGAAATTAATTGAAAAATTAAATAGCACGCCCGGCATGTATTATATTTTTTATTTCAAACCTCTTTGAGTACAATAGCCACTATACTTATGTGACCCGGGACAATGTAAGAATTCTAACTATATCCCATAAATCAAAATCGGTTCAGGCGTTAAGAAGTTATGGTGGAATAAAGTAACTTATAAACATAGATACATGAACCCTAAAAACATAACACTCTTTTTTTGGACAGTCGTGTAAAAATAAAAGGAACCTTTTTGAAGAGATTATGGTGTCGGCCCGTGTTTAATAACTAATAGATAAATACAAAATCATATTGGCCCTTTTATATTTCATCTTTATTTTCTAACAATCTTATAGGTGTTAGCAAATATTAAATAATAACTAGCGATAATTATTCGTCAAAGTACCTATGTTCACTCACATTAAACTTCAACTTCACATGTAGACACATAAATCATGATTACTACCCAATCTTTTATATTAAGTATCTGATAATTATATTAGTTACGCTACGTTCGAGGGGGGACTGGTAATCTGCGTGACAGGGTTTCCTAGTGCGGATACCAGTCTCTCATAAAGGACTAGTGTGACAATTTGTTATGAACTTAATTTTAAGAACCTTTGTGGAAGAAAAAATAAAGAGTTTATTTATTATATTAATATTTATTATATGATGTGGCACCAATCTTACGAAGCGAAACTCGCACTTGACTAATTCATTGATATAAGAATATGAGAACACTGTATATTAAGCAGCTCATTATGAACTCAATACTTTTTGCTGATGCCATATGTTTTCGTTATTCATCGACTGGTCATTGAACTGAGACTTGCAAAATATGTACCTAAACATTCTAACTATATCGCGGAATCATAAATAAATTCAATTTCATTTGGATTCCTTTACGGTCACCATAAATATGTTTATTTTATTTTTCTAAAAGAGTTGCAGTTGTGTAGTCTTATTGTAAAGTACTTAGATATAACTTATTTTGTCGTTCTTTTTGACTTTCTTGACATATGCTTGACATCGTGAATAAAGTGACAAGTTTACTTCAAGTTACGCTGGAAAAATAGTCGTCTGAATTATATTTCCTAAGGTATGTTAAATATCATATTTATGACGACTCATGCATACGTGCCGTCAGACAGGACAGGTCACCTCGAAGCTGCTATGGCTCTTTCCTCAAAAGGCCATTCCAGACGATCCCTGCAGCGTTTCACTCACATAGATATGTACATACTATTAAGTCTGGACTTTAAAAGAGTTGTTGACCTCTGAGTTTGTTTCGGCGTTTCTTCTCAGAGACAGTCAGATAGGAAACGCCGGCGCCATCTTTTCTTTCTTAATATATATAAATCTCGTGTCACAATGTTTGTCCTCAATGGACTCCTAAACCACTTAACCGATTATAATAAAATTCGCACACCATGTGCAGTTCGATCCAACTTGAGAGATAGGATAGTTTAAATCTCAAATTATAGTCGCGTGCGAAGCCGGGACGGACCGCTAGTAGTTTATAAAAATGACTTGTTAAAGTGTCTTCAACAGATCTATTTACAGAAATAAAATCATTTATCATTTATTATCGGTGCCTCGGAGAACACGTTAAGCCTTCAGTCCCTGTTGTCAAATGAAGATCTATGACCCCTGTTTCAGCCTCAGTTTAAGCCGCCGTTAAAGCTTTCGGGCCTCTGACTACCCGTGTAGTCAGAGGCCTGAAAGCTTCACAACCAGTCTTACTACGAGATATCGTGATTCCCAGTCACTAGGTTGTGTAAGTCAGATAGTCAGTCGCGTCTTTTAAAATACTGGTATGAAGATGCATCTAGTTTGACTGAAAGCCGACCTGAACGCAGTTGGAATCAGGCTAGGCAGATATATATATAGTAGGAAGTTCCAACCAATTTCCCTGTGAGGGTTTACCTCACAGGGAAATTGGTTGGAAGATTAGTTATTCCGCTAACACTGTTACTTTTAGGGTGAAGTTTTCCGACGTGGTCACATTTCAACTTCATAAACACAATAGCTGTCGACAAGATTTCTATCAAAATTTATGAACTGGATAATGACTGCGCTGCTCAAACGACGAAGTTTTTGGTTATTATAACGACGTGCTGTACCAAAAAAAAAATTGCTTCTGTACTGTCGTCATGTATTGTGGACTAAGTGGTATATAATACATACAGAACCGAAACTAAATTCAAGCTTGGTCTAGGTATAATATGTAAACGTTCGTTTATTCGTTTATGTAACAACAAAAACATTCAATATACCAAAACAGAAACACAGTAAAAGAGTAATTGGACTTTTAAATTGGTCAAATTTCACCGGATAAAATCTAGAACAAAACATTGACGTTTGAATTACGTGTAGTATAATTAGTACACTCAATCTGTTCAGGTTCAGCCATATGAGACGCAATTATTTAGCGTATATTGCTATTTTATATGATTCACGATCTACTCACAAATTAATTTTCTACCAGTAGTTAATGTGTTGTGTATACGAAACGTTACTAGTTAGTGTGATACGGTGTCGACCTGAACCTGTCTCTATTCATGGCCAAGGCCGCCTCAGTGCTTACTTGACGTAATCTTCGCTGTTTTTGGCACAATTCACACGCCGTACTTGGGTTTTTTGTCGCTAATGAAAGACACGGTTGGTTTCACTTTATTTTATACAATATATACTGTCTTATTTTTTAAGAAACAGTGCCTCTCGTTATTATATGGCTAGCGAAATAGTGATTGCCGCCTGACGGCTGATAGAGATGTATGGAAAAAGAATATATGCTCGCCGATCCCAAATAAATTGGGATAAGGCAGGGAGATGATGATGATGTTGCCTCTCACTATGATTTTCTATAGTATCGTGGGTTGAAAACACAAATCTCACATGGGCAATCACATTAGAAACGGAATATCTGTAGGTCGCAGCCGTGTTAATAATTCCGTGCGGTAATCAACCCGTGATCTGCGACGCAGAAGCTGATCCCTGGATCACTGTGCCAACCGCTAATCGTTATTGTTATTTACGGTAGTATGCAATATATTAAAATATAAATCTACTCCTTTTTCTGTTTGTTCCTAAATACTCGTATACCTACTGTATTCGTAGGCTTACGCTCGTTAGTTAAATTAAAAATTTACTTTATACAACATACTATATGACAACATAATCCGGTTTCTCGGCGAATAAAACATGTTTAATAAAAAAACTTATTATTTCTCCGTAGATACGCTGTACGGGTTAAAAGGCTGGGTGTTTGCCGCCACATCGGCGCTATTTTTTTAATAGAAATTTATGGTTCCTGTTTTTTTTTTTACGTTCTAAAACGGCAATAATATTTTTGACTTTGATGAAATACTTTTACTTTTAAATGAAGATAAATAACTTACAAAATAATGATTAACTATTATAATTAAAATAACTTAAAACTAAACTGTTAGAAGAATTAGAGAGCATTAAAATAATCATCCGAAAGCTGGCAGCATTGCCACGTTGGGTAGCGATACAAATTTTTGTGCGAAATGATAAATTGTTTTCAGTTTAAAAATATATTTTGCATGCCAAATGCTATATTTATATATTATCTTATGACATCTATGCATATTTGCGAATAAATGATTATGTTAACTTCCTCAATTTGTTTCAATCCCTGTTCGCTATTATTATATTTCACATTTTCTTGGGAACACCCGGAAAGGTTTTCCGGTCATTGACCTGTCCGTCTGTTACCCTGTACGCCACCCCTTCTATCATCAAAATTCGTCGTAACTTTCTGTGCAACAGCAGCTTTAGGGTACTTTCTTGGTCTTTACTGATATTATTATTACTAATAGTATTATTCATCTAATATACTTATAAGATAGATTTTATTTCTTTTTAAATACATGGTACAAGATTTAAGAGTTCTTCTAGAGTAGGTAAGGTGCAGTGAAAGCTATAACAGCCAGTGTTTCGTGATCTACGCATGAGTTAGCATCATACACATCTCACTAGCTAATTGAACCAACTTATTAGCTATAATTTTTACTTTCCAATCAATTTGGCCCCGGTCCAGTTTATTATCTATCACTCTGGAGATTATCTGGAATTTGTAGGTTAAACTAATTAATTGTATGTTATTAAGATTTTATATAATCACACGGTTTAACGATGGGCCTGCTTCAAGGCGCGGAACGTATTTCTTGCGACTTACGTAGGTGCTTTCGCAGCCTTTAGACTAAACTATCGCATGGTAGCTCGTATTATAATAATATCTATATGTCTACATTATCGTAAATACTACATAATATATATTTAAAAGCCACAGAGTTCCCAAGGGTAAATAACGTCATTAGTACAGCAACGTTTCTCTTTACTTCGGGTTCCGGGAACGCAACTACATTCACCGCAACCGACATTACAAAGAGACGTCCGTACCGAAGCGCACCGCGTTACCGCCTCGGGTCTATTGCTGTTTGGGCGAGGAACTATCCAAGTCCGTCGCCTCCAGGCTACGGATGACGGTGGCCAGAGATCGTTGAGCGCCTTTACAGCGAACCTCTTCGTAAAAGCTCACCAAGCGCTTTCGCTCCCGATCATATATCTGATCACAGCCGGGAGCAACAGATCGCCCGTCCCTACTACCACAATGAGGTCATGGCGTTACTTGGGCCAGGCCGGGCACACTTCCAACGTGTATCATTGCAGTGATTGGCACCCAGCCTATACGACACATATACTTCTTAAAACACCCGTGGTCCTAGACCATCTGCGTTTTCCAGCATTTTAAAACACCATGTTGCCTCTGCAGCCACTGGTCAATCACGGATCTTACCGTCGTCGCTATTACAGTGTGCCACCCCAGCCTGCCACTATTAACTACCCAAGATAACTTCTAAAAAGTGGACTTAATATTTATCTGTTTTTGTATAATAACTTTCGTGAGATATATTCATATCAATTATTGTACTAGTCGGTTAATCACGAAAAATGCACACGAGTAGTAACCGGTGGACAATAATTGATATCAATATTTCCTAACTACTTTGGGATCGGCTTCCAGTTTAACTGGATACAGCTTAATACTAGTATTTTACATGCTACTTTGGAGAAAAAGTGTACTCAATGTGTAAATATAGGGCATCGAACTGGATGAAAAGCGATAACAGCATAGGTACTTGATATATTATTTTCAAATTGATCGATTTACGTGCCGATTCGATATATCTACTTCGCTATTTGCGTCATAAGTGACTACTAGACAACTACTGCGTCTCTTAAAAATCAATGCAAAATCAATAAAAATTGCTCTTATTACAATTGCAATCTTCACAAGTACTTGAAACATTCGGTGCCTAATAGAGTTAATAGAAACTCATTGTGAATGTGGCTGATGATAACGAATGTCGCGTCTGCTTCTTGACCGTTTATCTATCTATAAAGGACAAGGGCAAAGTAATAAACTTGTCCTATATTTGTAATAATTACTGTTTGATATTTGCATCTCATCAGCGCTATACTTTCTCTTACAAGAAACGTTCTTCGTACAACAATTCAAATCATCATTTTAGGGGATTAACATCAGTCAAACACATTCTTTTATACCTACTATTAATTAATACATTTTTCTTTTCTAAATATAACATCAGTAGAACAATCAAAAATAGAAAAAAAACAGGGGTTTATTTAGGGGTCTAGTCTGAATTCGGTGCCCTTAATTGGTTTGATTTCAATACTATATTACAATTTTACTAACACCAACTTCGGAACCTGTAAGTTTACCCTATTCTCGCGAATGTTTTTCTGTTAGCCGTTGAAGATTTTCTCTTCCTCATTTCGTCCTGCACGAATAATATAATTTAATCCAAAACCATTTTATGATACCATACCTATTAAGCAAGACAAACCCAGTTCGAAATAATAATTAAAGAATCTTTTAAATTCTATTTAGAATTGCCGGTCCGGAATATTGATGACATAAGTGTACATTTATACATAGATTTATCTTTATACATAAGAATGATAACCTTTTATATTTAAAATTTTAAACCTTTCTAAGAGTATGTAGATTACGTTATTGAAATAATCTACTAAAACTGTGAAACTCTAAAGGGCTTAAATAATTTCTTCTTAAATCGCGGTCACATATATCTCGAATACAGAACCTCTTTTTCTTAACTCTGGTTACAAGCAGAACACGGGATGCTTATATTTTTTTTTTACATCGTCTCAGCATGATCCAACATGTAGCTGTCTGGTTGACAATATGAATGATTAAGAGCCTATTACTTAAAATTTAATTACGTAGCACCTATAGAAACCTAACGCTTAAAGCCATTCATGTGTGTGTTCATGTATGTTGCTACGCGCAATGTGTGTGTTCATATAGGTAATATGCTTTGTCCGATATTCACGAAATTCATTATTTATTTCAACCCTTGCTTCGGCTCGGGCTATAATCCAGCCTCGAATGTAGTAATGTAAATATCAAACATATTTAGCACGTAAAGCCGTCGGTCCTGCGCATCATCTCTCTCCGGTCGTGTCGGATTGCCGTCCCATCGGACTATGAGAGCGAAGGAAGAAGGAGTGCACCTGTGTTTGCGCATACACTTGTGCACTATGGCTCGGCATATCTCCGTGGAGATAGGCCGCCGTGACCGAAATAAGGTCAGGGGGAGTATTCATGTAAATATCTAATATAATAATATATAACATAATATACTACATATTATAATTTCAATTGCTATTTTCTTATGAAATAATTTAAACGTGTCTGCATTCTGCACCTTCATATGTTTATGTTGTAGCTATTTATAAGTCTCGTTAATATTCCGATAAAACTCGTATATCGGAAACAAAATCGGAATTATGATTAGCCAATTATATTACGATTACCTAAACACGTGGCCGGGTATTCTTAAGATGTATAATTATTGATTGTTGCCAATACAGTAGCTAATAATTTTACGTTATCGATATAATAAGCTATCTTTTTTTTAAGTTATTATATTGGAAAAGGCTAAGCATGCGTTAATGCTTTTCAAAGATTTATCTGTAATTTAATAAGTAGTTACGTATAATGATATTAACTAATATTATAAAGATTGACTTGACTGCCAGCTCACAAACGTACCTATATACTAAGACAAAGTCTAAACAACTGAAGCTAAAGACACAAAATAATAATACTTATTAGTAACTAGGTACTACGCCAGAGACACGAAATATGAACAGTATGTTTATTTTGTGGCGTATGCAGTATTAGAAAAACGATTTTAAAAATTCATCCCCTTACAATGTCCTTCCCCAAGTGTTGTCCATACACATAAACACTACGATATTTCCAGCCATTACCAATTTAATTGTATTATAATTTTATAAAGTTGCATGCAATCCTACATAGGTACCTACTGCTGCATTGCAATTTTGTATTGAATGCGCATCGCACTGTCGCGTCGTCGTGCCACAATGTCGCGTACCTAATCGTGTCGCACCTGTTTTAGAAGCCTTTAGTACCTATTTCTCAGAAACCAATAAAGAGTTCGGTAAAAGAAGAGAATCCACATCGTTTAGCATTTAAATAGTACCTATTTAATCTTTTCTATACCTACCGTATTGGTTGTTAAATATAATAACGTGTCAATATTTTCTGTGTCAGATGTGCGTGCGCATATGGCTAGAGGTGGGACACGCTTGCGAGCCGCGCCGCACTGCATCCGGCCGCGCTCTGGCGCTCGACTGGAGGGTCTGGGTCCGCGGCGTCAGCGGCCATGACATCAGCACCTTCGTACACAAAGTTGTCTTCCATTTACACCCAGCTACTGCCTTCGTATATCCCAAGAGAGGCAAGAACAACATTTTACGTTTTTTTGATAAAATGGATCATTTAGATAACTGCTCAAAAGCCGTTCAAAATAAACCAGTCTAACCAATATTTTATAGTATTAATTCACCGTCACATATACACTCATAATGAAGTGCCTATAATGTTTTAACTCTCTACATCTTACTTGTTCATAATTATCAATCCCGCTGATAGCCCGTTGTCTACCTATAGTTTTATCTCTTTGACTTTGCCCTCTATTATATTTACATATCTACTTTTTACGGAGCAATAACATATGCTTTATTTTTTACAGTGCTCCAGGAGCCGCCATACGAAATCCAAGAGTCTGGCTGCGCCTCCATTGATATACCAATACATGTGTACCTGAAATACAGCACTAGGCCAAAGAAAATACGTCTGAGATATAGTCTTCAGATCGAGAACAACAGCAAGAGCAGTTCAGAGTCCCGGTGCATCTACTACGACTTCGAGAACCCGTCGGAGCAGTTGTGCGAGGCACTTATGAGTGGCGGCGGTGAAATAGTGCCGCGCACCGGCGCGTCCGACACCGGCAAGAAGCTGGTGGTTGTGCTGTCCGACAGCGGCGACGATCGCCCCGCCAAACTGATGAAGGCTAAGAAGTACAAGTTCGTTGAACCTATACATTGCAAGCACGGCCCGAAAAGACGGACCAAGTCCTACATATTTGAAGAGATTTGCTCAAAATGTGGTAATTCCATTTACGTTGACTTCAGGAAACAGTTGAGGTCTGTGGCCATGACCGAGGATGAGATAAACTGTGTGTCGCAGTTGTACTTGTCGTACACTAGTTATGAGAAGTCTGTGGATGCTTTAATTTTGCCTCCGATAACGGACCCCATATTTAGAGTTCCCGAACTTCCAATATCGTTGAGACGAGCCCTCAAAGAAGTTGAAGAAGACTACACGATGCTATGATCATGAGCCAAGACGTGCCTTCAGTGTTGTGTTGTGATATTATTACCTGGTGCCATGAGAGACTTCTTGCATACAATGCAAACATCATAGTTAGACTAGGCGAAACTGTTAAGTGAACATATTATTATTTTAAATGAATCTATACCATGAAGACTATTTACTTTGGTTGTTCGGATGTTGGTCATAAATTAATTAGAGTAAGGTAAAGCTACATTACCATAATCTAGTAATACTAATACGAAATACGTGTGCTGTGAGTAAGATCTCAATAACGTAAGAGAGGTATCTATTTTAACTAGAATATTTTGAAATATATTTTTGTAATTATTAAGTATGAGATAATTTTACAGTGCGGGTTGTGAGTTCTGTTATGGGGTAAGCTGTGTAAATTTTATTAATCGAAGCGTTGAGTTGATTAGTGTTATGTTATCAATAAGGAGGTGCCTCTATCGTCAGATGATTGTTGAGTGACAGGGTATTAGACATAACTAGTTATTTAATAGAAATAAATATACACAGCAACGTTTCCACTGTTTGTCGAAACCATTTATGGTATTGTTAAAATTTAATAAAAAATATTGTTCTCGTAGCTTCGGAAACAACAATCGTGTAAAATTAAACTTTAAACGAGTTATTGTTAATGTCCCTAGTTTGGTACGTAAAAAATATTTTAATATAATGACCGAAAAATGTCTTTGTTACATAAATAAAATTATCCATGTTCGTTTTAAATTTGAATTGTTTGATAAATCTTCTTTTTATTTTCACTGCCCAATTTATTTTGTATCTACTTCTTCATTTTTTACGGGTTACAATACCCCTTTCTGCCTGTATCACCGAACAAAGTACCTAGTCAGTGATAATATTTATTACTAGCTGTGCCTGCGACTCCGTCCGCGTGGATGTCGTAAATTAACACCATGTCGTGTACTCGTATGAACACAAATTCATAATTAACAAATGTTCGATGAGATCCTTTAAATTGGCATAACTCTTTATTTATAAACCGATTGACATGAAACAAACACTAAATTTTAAGTGAAGCTTACCAAAATATATTAGTGAAAACCACATCTAAATCGGATAAGCCGTTTCTGAGATCAGTGTGCACAAACACACAGACAAGCAGACAAAAATTCTAACAATCATTGTTTTGGGTGCTATTTGCGTTGATGAGGACCCAATAATATTTTTTCTCATATATTTTCCATGTACAGACAGTGAGCCGTTACATTTTTATTATATGTATTGATGATGATTGATGATACGGCGATACAGTATGAACAAGCTACTTCATCATACCTACCGGGATAGCCCAATTATTTCAGCAACGTGACTGCATGGATTTTATCACGCCCACGCTGCACGAACTGCATCGATACAGTCATATTGTATCGAAACTGCATCGGTGTGAACCTGTGACTGGATAATTCGGGGTAGTGGAAGGAACCGGGGTTGCGGTGAATAGAGTCGCGGTATCGGGACCCCGGTATAGGTTAAAGTAGGACCGGTGTGGTTTTTAGTTGGTAGGAGGATTTCCACACTAGAAAAAAAGGGGGGGGGGTAGTGGAAGGAAGCGAAGCGGTACTTCCGATTATTTTAGCACCAAAAGTTAACGTTGCCAGTATTGTCATTTCAATAATTTTATTTATTTACCTATTCAATTAATATCAAGCTTACAGTGTTCACCAAATCACTTAAGTAGGTATTATTATAGGAACAGCTTAGCTTAAAAACAGTGATAATGAGGTAACAATTGTACTCATCTTTTCATTGAAGATGTGAACATATTGGAACTTGTAGACATATGCATTAAAATAAAAAATAAAATGTCCGTGGGGAAGCGAAACACGTGTAGAGTAGTTGGTGGTAGTCGGAATTTTCACCGCTTGCGTATGTGCATATATCTGCGGGCGGGCGGGCGGTGCACGGCTAATGCATGACTACCCTCAATATTGTGGAAGTAGCTAGATATTGTATTTAGTTGCATCCATTGTAATGGACTTCCGCAAAGTAACGTCTGAATCCATTCAATTTAAGCATTAAAAACTAAGCGCTCTCAATGTTGGCACATTGTTGATTTCATCAAAGGCTTCTTCTTAAATGAGGGTACTGAACTACTTTAATGCGCCTACAAAATGATGTCAGATGGCAACTGTACCCATATTCGACCGCGTTTTATTGGATGGTGCAACACATCTGTATCGCTGCTGCATCACCTGCGACTGCATCACGAATACGATATGAGTGATATGACCAATACAAGGTCGTGACTGTGTGTGCTATATGGAATCCGCTTTACATACGCTTTTTATTTTGTAGTAATAGTTTAATAGACCTTCAAATGTAAAACAGTACCTAGACATAATAGTATACAATACAGTGGCGTAGGTATATAATGTTTAAGGGACCTGAGTCAAAATTTATTCAGGGCCCTTATTACCCGACCGTTCACATATTGATATAAAAGGGTAAAGATTAACCTAAAACAATAATGGGACTTCCCTATTGGCAGAGCCATCATTTCAAAGTTTTGCATTTTATATGAATGGTGAAGTATATAAGTTTGCGTAATACGGCCATAGTTTTAATTCCTAACACCCGGAGATAATTTTGGTTTTCGTTTTTTTCCAAAACTGATTTACTTTCGGGAAAGTCTTGTCTCGTAAACGATAAATTTTTACCAGTTGCCATAAAGTAAAAACAATAAATATTTACATATTTTCACTCTTAATTAATTACGGAGCTCTTAATAACAAGAAGTTGAGGTTATGGCCATTGTGGCTTGAGGGCTCCCTATCATTGATACGGCGGTAGCTACGCCCATGATACATTAACACACATTAATTGTTATTTCCATAAACTGTAGGCTTACTCTTGAAAATAATTCCACTCGATTGACATGGGAAATATGTCAGCTCGTACATTTAAATGCAAAAATGTTTAAAAAATAATTATAGAATCGGAATAGGATAATGCAACATGCTATAAAATTGCGGAAACTACAATTTCGTTTTTTTTTATATTACTCCCATTTTTAAGGCATCTATATAATATTGGAATTGGTATTAATTTCAACAGTAACTGGTTGTTGCGACAGACGAAAAATTATACTACGAAGATGTTCATTGAAGCTTTGCAATTTTTTTCTGTAGATCTCTCGTCCTTATTAAAACTTCGACCTTGGCCTAGCGTAGTAGAGACTTGAAGGAATTAGTACTCTAAGAGTAGATAGTTTCAATAATATGCGAGGCAAGCTTATATCGGTTTTATTACCACTGACCAGCAGGCCTGCTGTACCTATGTATTGTGACGTCAATAAAATACTTACAAACCTTCTTCAGGAGAGGACTGGGAATTCATGTGATTAATTAATTAAAATAGAATATTCATACACTGTTATTTACTTTTTCAAAATAAGTTGTTTGACATTGATTCCTAATATAAGTACATTCAAATAATTCTTATTATACGAATACATAGAATTATTTTTTATAAGATAGATAGATACTCACTCATAATGTTTAAATTTTTTTATGATTATACCTGTAAGTTTATTTATAGGGCCAGGTCGCAAGTCATAGAGGGCGAGTCGGTTGGGTTATACCCGAGTATCTGGAACAGTTCCAGCCTCCAGGACGCGATTAAGATACGACTGACAGAAAACCTCAATTAAATATAACACTAGCTAGCCAGACCCGTGAATTGAATCCGAGACCTGTCGTCCAGAAGTCGTGTCAATTGTCAAAATGTTCAAAATGTCTTTAAAATATTTTTTTTAACCGTAGGACGAGGCCTCTGATTCAACCTTTGGTTACAAAAATATTGTCGCTTACAGAAATAAATTAGCCACTTCAAATAATTTTATATACATTTATACAATTAAAAATATTGTTTCCTAACAGGTATAATAAAAAATAAAAATCGAAGTAAATAATTTAATTGAGTTTTCAACACATTTGTATTATTTTAGAAATTTTTATTTCCACAAGAAGGTATTACTTTAGAGTTCGCATCGCGTGCGTTAATGTATTTGTAAGATTTCTCTGTATTTGTTAAGGTAGTCGCATCTGTACGATATTGCATTAACTGCAAATTTAGGTAATGGATAGCGTACTCAGTAGATACAGCGATGACGTCAACAAAATATACATTAAAATGTGGAAGAAGAATTCGAGATAGCGAGCAGGTCGAGATGGAGCAGTGGTCAGAGCGCTTAGAGTTGATCCGGAAGGCGCATGTTTGAATCCTGCTCATGATCGTATTTTTCATACCACAAAAAAACTACACGTTTAGAGTTCGCTACGCATGCGCTAATGTGTTTGAGAGATTTATCGCAAATAAAAGAATATGTAACCTTGAATTACAATTTTGTCTATAGTTTTGATGTAGGTATTCAGTAAAAGTTCCTTTTGTTTATGCTCCTAAATATAATTTAATTATATTATAACTACAATGATTATGTTTATGGCGTAAATAACAAAATGATGATTTACAGTTTAATTATAACATATATTATTTGTGTATGATTTTGGGTAAGATACATGAGATGGACTAAGTGTTATTTTGAGGTTCCTTGCAAAATCTGCTTACAACTAAGCGTACAAATATTAGGTAGTAGCAACAGAAAATATTTAATTACTAACATGCATGTAGTGACATTTTCTGATTAACTATTTATGGAGTTTAGTTTTAAAAGACAGTTAAGGCCCGAATGTCAGCAGGAAGAGCGTTGTAAACTTTTACAGGCATATAATTTGAATTATTTTTTAAAATAATTTCTTATCACTTAATTACACCAAGTATGTTCATCAGTTTTATTAAAATAGTACTGATAATCTGTGTCATATAACTTCCTTAAAGTTTTAACAAACTGAACCAGTATAGAAGATAGGATCCTGCTGACCGATCAGCTAAATCAAGTGAGACTTGAGAGGTTCAAGCGCTAAGTCCTATCATCTGCTTAATTTGTGCTTTCAAGCTTGCATGCAGTCCATGACGAGCAGAGGGCCCTGAATTGCCAAGGAGTACAGGTTCAAATCCTGCTCGCAATCAGAGACCTTTAATATAAGCAGACCTAGCATGCCTTAATGCGTAATAAAAAACACTTTATTTTACAAGAAGGTTATACGTATCAGACAATGTATATTGTAGGTACAGTCAGCATCAAAATGATTTGTCTGCTGACGTCAATTACGTCATACAAGAAATGAAAGGGATGAATACTCATCGAAAAAGGGAAAGCAAAATATAATTAAAGAATAAAATAAAATATTTTAAAGTTATTATATTTTGCTCACGACCGTATTCTTTTACCATTTAATATATGAACTTTAGAGTTCTAGCATGCTAAGCTAAGCATGCGTTAATGCTTTTCAAAGATTTTCTGATGATCTTTAAAATATTTTACGTAGTCAAAAATATACTCTAGTTGCAGGTATTAACGTTGTCTTTTCCTAGCTGACAAGATACTTTTAACCACTCTGAATGCATAGATACTTTTGAAGGAACTATTCGCAAATATAAATATTTACACTCTGACAGCTTACAAAATATTGAAAACTGATAGCTATCATTCAAGATAAATCTTTGAAAAGCATTAACGCATGCTTAGCGAACTCTAAAGTTATTATATTAAATGGAAAAAGAATACGGTCGCGAACAGGATTCGATCCTGCGCCTCCCGGATGAATACTCCAGGCGCTCTGACCACTAAGCCATCTCGACCTCTAAATCTTAATATAATAATATCTTAATATAATAACTTTTGATAGCTATCATGTTTTGACCACTCTGGATGATTACTTACAACAATTTGTACACATTGTCTGTTAACATAAAATTGAATTTATATCCTTCACATCATTTTGACTACTTTAAAAGCTCAGATCAATTTGATGCTGACTGTACTGCACGATATCGAATTAACTGCAGAGTTAGTCGTTTCGATTTACTCACTACCTACTACACTACTTAGTTTTATTGGTCATTTCTCCCTAGAAGAGATCAAATCCTCCAACCCTAGGAGTGTAGGCGACTTTTACGGCGGAACATCCAAGATGGCTGAATAATTATTTTTTATGCACTTCTGCAATATGGGTATCAAATGAAAAGGCTTGTTGAGAGCAACTCGAAAAATAATGTGACGTCATTCTAAATCCAATATGGTGGAACATCCAAGATTCCGGAATAGTTATTTTTGATGCACTTCTGCAATGGGTATCAAATGAAAGGGCTTGCCGAGAATAATTAGAAAATAACTAAAAAGTTAAAAATAAATTTAAATCAAAAATACTTTTCTTTTTAGAGCATTTAAATAAAAGCTTTTTTTTTAAGGTTTTTTTACGTTTAATTCATTAGTGACTTAGGACTAGGGGAATTGCTGTAGGAAAACGTAGAGAGGTGTCACAATAGATCTATTTATTACCTATTTAGTTGCATTTACCGCTACAGTTAATAAAATTGCTTAAAGTATTAAGGATTGATTTTATCAGACCCACGAATATCGCTAACCTTCCAATTTGAAATATGACTGAGGACGGGATTTTTTAATATATTTAGTTAAGATTGAAATTATCCATATATTTACATCTAGATACATATTAAGTCTAGGTATCTATCTTATCTACCTATAATAAAACGGGAAGCATATGACGACACACAAAAAAAAAGTTTATTTTTTAATACATAGGTATGGTCCAGGATCCAGAGTACATCTTTAAAATTGATTACTAGCTAATTTTCCGGTAAGTAGCTGTGCTCATTTTGATGAGACGCCCAACTTTTTCTCGATTGTGGTACTTAGCTAACAAAGGGAGCAGGTATAAAATATGTCACTGTGACAATTCTCAAAAATATATTACTAACTGTTGGGGTTTAGGTTAGGTTTAATTCTTAAAATAATTATGTAAGTTATTCGAAAAAATATATGTCGTACAAAATGTATGGTTTGATCAAAGATTCGCCTCCTCCCAACATGTATCAATATTACAAACTCGATTTCTGCGAGACAAAATGTTCAATTACTCATTCACTACGTACGAGTGTTAGGTATACCAAAAGTGATGAAGTTTTGTGATATTAAATCAACACACGATGTTACGAAATATTTAAAGAAGTCGACAATGAGTAAATCTGGTGAAAAAATAAGGTAGTTCAAATTATTGAGAGTATGTATGTAGAGAAAGTGTACTCAATAAAAACAAATACTACTCATCAAAAAGACTGATACACTCCCAAGGGTGTGCGGAAAATCCAGTGATTACACTGAACGGCACCCCGCTTGAAGTAGTCGAATGTTCTGCTGCCTAGGCTCAAGCTCAACCGTGACGCTCAATCTGTCGCTTGATGCGGTGGTCCACGCACGCATCGGGAAAGCAGTTACCATTTTTTGGAAATCTCCTCACAAGGGGATGGGAAAATAACGACCTTACTACTAGAACCAAGATTTTGGTGTACCGGGCATCTATACTCAGCATACTCTTGTATGGTGCTTAAAGTGCTTAAAGACTGCGTGACTTGGCCTCTTTTGGCATCCAGCACAGGGAATGAGGGAAGCTCGCGGGAGATAGGGACCAGTGGAGGAACCGTATCAAGGAGGGACAAAAACTTCATGATAGAGCCTGTTTCGTTAAGCTTGCCGGCAAGAGAGCTAAACGGATTGAAAATGACATGAATCCCTCTGTCACAACACAAATCTGCACAAGATGCGGACGTTCTTACCGCTCCAGAATGTGTCTATTCAGACACAAAAAAGATGTCTTTCACAGACCACTGTTTGAATCGTCTGTAACAGACGCTAAGCCCAATGATGATGTATCCATAGAGAACATGCATGTGATTTAAATATATGTTAAACATTTTTATTTGTAATGTCTACCCTACAGGTTTTTATTTAGTTAATTCAGTTAGGTATATTAAAAGTAAATGATAAAAAGTGGAAAAAATGCAAGGGGGAATTTAAAACCTCATAACGGAACTAACCTAACACTGCAACAAAACGTGACATCAGACGCCTTGAATAAATGTTGTGAATCGAGTACAATTGTAGTCATTCATTTTATAATTTTGCTCGAATACCACTCGAGTGATTCTCGCGTTACTCTATCACTCGGCTCGTTTACGTCACCTGTTACAATATCCTTGAATATGTTAATTGTTGTAGGTACCGTAAAATACCGTAAAAAAATAAAAATATTAAATAATACAATAATATTAATTAGTTTCCACGGTTAGTTTCTATATAAAAATATTATTAATGAGTATCTACTCAATGTAAAAAATTACACCTGTCTAAACTGCAATCAGTTTCGGCCGTTTAAAACGGCGCAATTCTGGCACATTTTATGACATGGAGAACGAGACATAAGAAATTTTTTTTTGAGATAATAATCTGGAGTGCGTATATAATCTTTAAAATAATTTACGATAATACTTGAAAAGAACCACAAAACATGAAAAACACCCAACGACAACCTTGTAGACAATGTCATCGCGGTCGATGACGTAACATTTCGTTCCAACCAATAGCGTGCCTTTTGTTATAGTATGCTAACTACGTAATTATGTGACAGGTTTGAGCAGGCTTAACGGACAGCAGTCCTATATTGTATTATCAATGAACACAAAACCTAAAGTAACTTGTCTTATTTAGACTTCTTGTTGCAAGCGATATCTAGACTACTCACGACGAAAAAACCTTTTCTACAAACTCATAATAATATAATCTAAATCACTACTTTTCTTCTGAATACTACACCAATAATCACTGGTCAATTATGGTTCATGAAGTTTTCTATCTGATGTTAAATCTATTTACATTGCTGATTTTAAGTAATTTTCCAGCAACAACTCTTGTTTTTGAGATTTTATTAAAAACCAATAATTATACGATATACCTATCAGATTTCAAGCTTTTATGACACAAAACTAATTTTGAAAACTTTCTTTCATATGCTTGTTCTGTGATTCGGATCTCTTATTTGAGAGAGATCTTACAGTATTGTATTCAGGAGTACTACTCTGAATTCAGCTATCTTGGTATCACTCTTCTATCGTGTGAATGTTGGGATTGAAGCAATTTCCTTGCTCACCACTTATATCACCCAGAAACGATCAAAATGGCTAGAGATGTAGCCTAAGCTCATGTGACGTATATATAATGTAGATAAACAATATATATACCTACATACAACACAAAAATAATATGTCCTTATATGATTTTAAAACTCTGATGTTATAATTGAAAATCCTAATTATCTTCACATCCATTATGTAAACTCAACGTCTGAAACTCTGGCAATAAAAACCTTATCCGTATTGTTTTATTTGCCTATAAACTGCTCTAAATACAAAGATTTTACACAGCATTTGCACCTTAAATTTGGGATGCAGTACCTATTTAATAATAATTTATATTGGCATGACCGACATATTCAAGCGACATTTTATAAACATGTAACTTGTTAGAAATTACACAAAAATTTTACAAATTCACCGTACGTACAAAAAAATACAAATTGGTACTACCAATTTGTATTTTTTAACAATTTGTAACTCGAACTACTACATAAATATTGGGGATAGATTTGGATTCAACAACATCAGAGTAATAAACAAAAAGTTAAAAGACTTCATGCACGAGAAAAAAGTGTTTGATTTTGTTGATATAAAGATTTTCTAGCCGAACCGCATACGTCGTAAACGTAAAGCAAACACGTAGTGATTAAATACTCTTTGAAGCAAACATAGAAAACGGGACGAAAGCTCACATTTACGGAATCATTCACGATCATCCATCTTAGTAGACTTATCTTCCAAATATTTTGCCAGTCTTTTAAGTATATTTGGTTGGAACACAGACTTTAATAATAAAAGATCTTTATTTAACTTATCTAATCTTAAATTATATTTGTATGTTAATTGTTCTTGTAAAAGGTCCAATTTTTGCATTTTCTGTTGATACAGTTTCCTTTCATATTTCCATTTCCAACAGTTTTTACAGACAAAAGATTTTGAAATTATCGGTTCCTTGGCTGAGCTCTGGCAACCCTTGGGTAACTTCGTACCTTGATAAGCACTAATAAAACGAGTTACATTATTTTGAGGTTTACCAGATCGGTAACACTTTGGAATGTTAATGGCTGGAGCTAAGAAAGGTGCAGGTGTCGAATTCGTTATCAGGTATGAACGTAACGGATGCGGTGGTGTAGTTGACAGCGCTTGTAAGTTTCGTAAAGCAGCAATGTTCATTGGTGTCCGCGGTAGTAGTGGTCGTGCTAAGTGCGAGACCGGTGGCGTTTGAGATATTGGCGATGCAGGCGGTGCAGGTGGTGCAGGTGATGCAGGCAGTGCAGGAGGAGCAGGCGGTGGAGGCGGTAGAAATGACGGCGGTGGTGGTGGTGGAACCTTAATCATTCTTCTGGAAATTGACGGCACTGGCACATTTTGCAACGGCGGCGGCGGTAGCGTTAACAGTGCTTGAAAATCTGGTTGAAGAGGGCGCTTCACATTCGGTGACAAAGGCGTTTGCGACGACATTGGTAAAGAAGTTCTTAGGGGGTGTGATGTTCTTAGTGGCAGCATAGACGGCGCTAGTGGGGTTCCCAGGGCAGGTGGAGGCACAGCCATGTTTTTCGACGTTGACAGACGTAGAATGATGGTGCTAGAAGGGGTGACTTTTGAGGTGGAGGAGAAATTTGTTTGTATCGCTAATGATTGTGTACGTAGCAGCGCTCGAAAGGTTCATAGAGTTTTCTGCAGCGGCCACAGCAATGGTTCTGGGACATAGGAACTTATTCCCGGAAAACAGCTTTTCAGCCAAGACTCTAGATATCAGGCTACTAGTCTAGTCTAGAATAAGGCTTCATCTATCGTCGTATGTCGGTAAATATGTTGTCCATCGTGCATAAAATATTTACAAAGTTCAAAATTATACGGCATATCACTCTACTATTTCGATCGGCCTCCGGCACCTTGACCTTCAGGTGTACACGATTCCTCAAGTTGATTGGAACTTGAAATCAGAATTGCTAATTCCAACATTTTACTCGCTCAGTGCTTACATCGAATCGCCACATCGCCACGTAATATTGATTTTGGCCAGTGCCGCCAAATGCAGCAGACAATGTAGTGGTTATTGCATCTAGAATACACGTCAAATAAGACTACGCGCGGCTGAAATCTGTACTAACAATCTTCTCGGTTTATTACTTTTGTCTATGGCTTTGCTTGATTTTAGAAAGTATTTTTAGGTATCTACTATCTATGCTTATTATTTTAAATTAAGTCTATTTTATTATTATTTCGAGGTCAGCATGAGCTAGCGCTAGAATCTATAGTGCCCTTCGATCATAGAAATAAAAATATACAGCAAATTAATCAAAAATGTCCCAGCAAAACTTCACGAAATTCAGGTAACTACTCTGTGTATCGTCCGCTTCTTAGAGTCCGCTTTGCGACCAATCACATACATTAAAACTACGATATAAAATTGACGGTTGCATTCCAATTATACAACACTTTATAAGAGTTCGTTTATTTTTGTAATGGTGTCAATGTCTAAGTATTGCAGGAAACAAATTACTAGACTTTTAAGAAAGAGCGAACTCTAAAGTCATATTTTTTTGTGGGAAAACCGATGTCCGAATCCTGCTCACAACTGCATCTCTTTCCACAAAAATGTATAACAAAAAATATTTAAAATTGTTGGACACAAAAAATACAGGCATCGAAATATAAAGTCTTGAATAATTAAACGCGATAAAAGTTAAGTAGTAATCGTATAAAAAAGTCCTGTGATATACTGTCGAAATATTCTGCTTTTGGCTTTCTATATATATATTATCTAAAAATAACTTACGGGATTCTGAAACAGGAACTCAAATATCATATTCCTGAAGTAACCTACAGCTCAGACATATCTAGGCGGAGCGTGGTATGGATAATCGCATACCAAACCACTGTCTTTACGTAGTTATTTTTTCGTTTAATAATTTAAACTGATAGACACAGATGACGAGCGCACGTCAAGCCTTATCATATATTGTTTCCCACTGCTGAGCAGAAAGCTTCCCTTTTCCTTTTAGACCTCTCTGTAACTTGCAATATCTGGCTACGTCTGCCCTGCAAACTTATCCACCAATTCGCTATCTTGGTTACCTACATTGCGTTGTATGTTACAGATTGGCTATGATAAGCAAACATAATTTTAATTATAAGTAATAGCCAGGAGTTTGGAAGTTGGTGGTGTGACACCGCCGTACTTTGGAAAGCACATAAAGCCGTCGGTCCTACACCTGATCTCTTTCAGATCGTGTCTGATTGCTGTCCCATGAGACTGAAGGAAGTGGGAGTGCACCTGAGTTGGCCCATACAGTTGTGCACTATAATATCTCCTGCGTACTTGGCTGATCTCAGTGGAGATAGGCCGCCGTGACTGGAATACGGTCAGGAGTATTATTATATCTATTCATTTAAATCTTATCTTATGTTACCCGGGATGGCAAGGATTCTAACGTTACCCCACACATCTAAATCGGTTCAGGTGTTTAGAAGTTAAGGTGGAATAAAGAAGCTCATAAACCCTGAAAACATGAACCTCTTTTTTTGGGCAGTTGTGTATGACACAACTGCGTTAAGTTGGTCATTACTGTTGTGGTTGAATTCGAGAACTAAAGTTTTTGAATTGCTAGCCGAGCCTTAGCCGAGGGTAGCAATGTAACCGAGACGTGTAATGGCCATAGCTCCCGCGTCTCATACGACGTTTTTCAACACACTTGTGAGGAAAAAGAGAATAGCATTACATTTTTCTTTGCATATCTTTTTTTCCTCGCATTCAATATTCAGCTATAAACATTAGGTAAACTGGCGATGGAGTGCCAATTTATTTTTCTGTACGCCGATGTCCGTCATCAAATCTACAAAAGGCTAGAAACCTCTCTTCTCTTATCAATGCTAGAAACACATCCCAATGACATTGCAAGACTGATACTATGTTCTTACCTCAAACGACTCAAAAGAAAGACATCCTGTTAATCCCATCCTGAGTGACAAATAAAAGAAACTTATAAGTGGCACTAGAGGAAGCACATGTAATCAATCAATAAATTACCTCAGACCACATCTGCTTAAAGTGATAAATCTGATTGCAAGAAAAAAAATCGGCCTTTCCTGCTAAAATTCGGCCCTTTGCTGCACAGGTTTTGGACATTTTTAATTGATCCGCTGGCAACACTGACCCAGATAGCAGACCATTTTTTTGTTAATTTCCCGCTGCGTTAAGGCCGGCAACGCACTTGTGACCCGTCTGGTGTTGCGGGCGTCCATGGGCGGCGGTAATCGCTTACCATCAGGCGACCCGTCAGCTCGATTGCCACCAATCACATCAAAAAAAAAAAAAACGCTCACTTCCGAAATATTTTAATGAAAATAATTGTGTTAAGGAATGTTATGAGTTGTCAAGATCTCAGAAAACTTTTGTATACGTCATGTCATGATGCCTTAATTCCGCCAGAAAAAATGATAAAATAGCAAGCAAAACACAGCATTTTTTTTTAAATCATCGATACTTATTACGGCGATTTTAAAAATGCAGGTACAACACTGACTGAATTGACAATTTTTCAATTTGTCACTGTCATCTTGTCCCTCCCGAAGTCAAAGTTAATTTTACTTCCGCAGTTCCAAAAAAGAAAATTATCAAAAAATACAGTGACATTTAATCCATAATCCTGTGCGAATAACTTTAGTTTATTATTTGTTGTTCCTATTAATTCCACTCGGCCAATATGGTTTGTGTTCCATGCTTCGTTATCCCAGTGTTGTTATTTCTTTGGCACAAGTTCATCCAGCCCTATGTTCTTCGCTTCTGGAACCCTTGGGCCGTTAAGGACGCTGATGGCAATGTGAAAACTGAATTCCCATTTAAATGTGAGGGTGGAGTATGCGCTTTTAGCAAGAAGAATGACGACAAAAAAGCCACCACAAATAAAGAACAAAAAGATCTAACTAATACTTCAGACCCAAATAGAATCAAGGGAGATTAGATAACCACTTCCATTACAAACATTCCATGTTGTTAAAATTATTTTATTTTTGTTTATCAAATGGTACACAGATTAATCTATTATATTGATTAAAATATATTTTAATTTTCTAATTCTGTTTATCTAACATATTTAGCTTTTTAATGATGGACTCAATTAGTAATTATATTCAGCTTGTCTGGCAAGTGACTTGTCTTAAGTGGTGGTGTATAAATTAGCTACATCCCATGCTTCAATATTTTGTTACCAAATTATATTTTGCCTATATTGAATTCTAAGATATTGTGATACCAACAATGCATGTTATATTAATATATTAGTCATAAAATTTAAAGATACCAAAATAAAACATTTACTGAACTTTCAACTTTTATTTCAAATATTTTGATGAAGCTGCTTAACTGTATGTACCAGTAGATTTAGCATACATGCAATAGGAATGAAATGATATATGTATGCATGGATTCTTGGAATTTTAAATATAGAATGATTTATATTTTTTTAGTTTCACTTTTTTCTATTCAAGTAAAAACATATTTTTTTTCAACTAATTATTGAGTAATAAATGTCTTAAAACTGTTTGAAGAAAGCTAAATCTGTAAAATGTTCAACTAGCAGTATATCAAATAAAAATTAGACTCACTGGTTATGTGTGGCATAGAAAACTTAGAAAATAATATATATTCTTAACAATAATAGTCGGAATAAAAATATAGTGTGTATTTAAGTATATTTAGGAATAGAAACTAAAATGGTACTCATTTTATTATAATATGTATTATTATACATATTTAGCTAGTTTTGCCACAAAACAAATTCCTTCAGTCATCACATGTATGACTACACATTTTTTCTTATGGTCTCCGAGCTGTGCAAGATCGTTCGGTAAAAGTGGACATAATCAAAAAACTAATCAGAGGATCATTCAACACAGCGATAATTTATTTTAGGTTTTATCCATTTCTGTTCCTGTGTCATTATGTCCAGTTCAATCCTTACCTACTAACTTATTTAACAAACTTACACTAAACCACTAATATGATGTACCTGCAATAAGATTAATAAAGAGCTTTTATGATTAGTTGCCAACCATTCATACAATAAACAAAATGAGATGTAGATTAAAATGTTGGCTGTCTAATTAGCAGACACAATAGATTTTTATTGTAATGAAGTATGTATTTGTATGTGGCTGACCAGAAGGGATAAAAATAACAAAATGTGCAGACCCAATATTTATAAACAGCATTTACTTTGATGCATCATACTGTAAAAGCTCCTATTTATGTCATAAATATTGCAGATATTTCATTTATTGGTGTAGTAATATATAACATAGACAAACATGCTGTACTGCAACTTCCATTCAATGTCAATCTTTCAAAATACATTCAATTTAAAGTAAATCAACAGTGTCCTTGACACATTGGCACATTCCAAATTTTTTTGACTTATTTAACATTCTTCAGTTCAACTTCAAATACTAAGGTTGAATTCGGTGGGATAACTGGGGGTGAGCCTTTAGCTCCATACCTGCAACAGAAGATAATTGTATTAAGTCTCCCTACATCATCAATGTAGGGTTGATACACACATAAGCGGGCCGGCATTGTCGGTTCGGCAGTATTTGTCGAACAACAAAACCAACCTAAAGCAATTACTGTACTTTTAAGGTTTCAATCGGCTTGTGCCGATCGGGTAGTTCATTCGATTCGGCAGTCCCACATTCTTAGCACTAGTGAACTAAAATTATTGCTAAAAACCGACCGGCATAAGTCAGCAGTTGCTAAGCCAAGTGATTATGTGCAGCAGCCGAGCAGTTTGAGATTCCCGAACATTTATCTACATATATACGATTTTACCGTCCGGCTGTGCCGATTAATACCGGCGCGCTCATGTGTAGCAACCCTTAAACGATACAGTTGACTACTGCCGATCCAGTGGTTGCAACTGCTGACGTTGATTCCTGGGTGTTGTTGACTTCAGCCATTCAGCGAGCCAATAGAATATGGTCGATTTATATTCTCGGATTTAATTTCAGTGTTATTTTTTACTTAAAAAAATAATTTTACTTGTAAATACTTGATGCTTATAAAACTTATATTTTGACTTACGCCATCGCGGGTGGGCACACAATCCTCCTCTTGCCTCCAACTTTCATGCCAGCAATACCGACATCCCAGCCAGAGATCACCTCCTTCGACCCTAGACGGAACTTGAACCCAGGCCCTTTCACACAGTTATCAAACATCTTGTTGTTCTGCTTCAGGCGACCCTCGTAGTAAACCTGTATGTGTAAAATATATTAGTATTAAACTGATCATATTTTGCGATAAGTTTTATTATTATTATTATGAAACAACTCACCATTACAACTTTGCCAGCCTTTGCAAGAGGTCCACTTCCGACCTTCAAGTCTTCAATTGCGACACCTCCGCTTAATTGCTTCTTTTCCTTTTTCTCTGCTGGTGCCTCTGGAGACTCTTTTTTTGCTTCTGGTTTCTTCTTTTCAGCTTTTTGCTGGGCTTCTTCTTTCTATAAAATTACATAATAGATAGTTTAACATTGCTGTTCTTACTTATACCCCTGTCATAAACGTCTAAAGACTAATATGCTTAGGTTCTCTGTAGGAGTATTAACTATATTTTTTTACGTTGATATATATTTATATGATAGCATTACAATTGCCTCAATTTTTCAAAGTTGATGTTTTCACTTGATAAAAATTTTAGGAGTGCAATGGAAAACCTGACCTTAGGCTTGTCAACTCCATTCACTTGGGGCTGTGCTTTCGCTTGTTGCTGAAGTTTTTTCTTTAGCCTTCTCTTCTGTGACTTGGACAGTTTGGAAACGTCGACGGCCGCATCCTCCTTGCTGGTGTCAAGTGTGGAGTCGGCTTGCTCGGACGACGACCCTTTCTTACCCTTCTTTTTGGGAGTTTCTTCCTCTTCCTCATCATCGTCATCATCATCTTCTTCTTCTTCTTCGTCATCATCGTCTTCTTCCTCATCACTAAAATAAAGATTGTCTTTACATTTCAAAAGCAATGTTTCCTGATTGTGTTTAATTTTTGTACACAATGCCTTTTTTTTTTCAAATTTCAAAAGACCTTGAGTTACAGCATATTTATCATAAGTTTTAACCAATACATGCAAGAAGATTTCGTTGGTGTATTTGTTCTAGGGAAATGCCAATAGTAGGGATTTCATACAGCAAAAAATTAATATTTATTAGGTGGACCTATCAAAATTGGTTCAACAGCTTAGGCGAGAAAATGTAACAGATAGTTATATTTCTAATTATAGTCTGTTATGAAATTAAAAATAAATAGTAATTTAGATAAAAAACATCACATACAATAACACTTAATGTTGCATTCCCAAACTTATTGCAGACAAACGGAATCAAATCACCGATTTGATTGATTAGGTTCGCCTAGTTTAAGAATTAGGGGTTGATTTTTTGTTATGTAATTTGGTTGAACTTTTTTGTGAAATATGTATTCATATGTAAAGTGAATAATCTAGTATTGTATAAAATGAATAGAATGTTACAATTATATATTTACCTGTCATCTCCTTCACCAGATGTGTTAATTTTGAATGAATCATCATTATCATCAGTGTCAATGTCCTCTCCATCAAGGAACTTCTGGAGTTGGTCCTCATCATCATCATCTTCATCGGAGTCTGAACTTTCAGCAGGGGCAACACCTTTCTTACCAGCTTTCTTTTCAGGCTGAGAAATATTATTATGTTGTATATATGCATAATAGACAGGCATTTCGAATCACTATTAATCTTAAAGACTCAAGACAAATGAAGTTATTATTATTAATTTCAACTAAAAAAAGCAAATAAAAAAATACAACACTATTGCATGTTTACTAGATATTTTTAGACACTTTCTATAGAGCCATGTAATAATATGTTGTTATGTTCTTTGGAAATGTGGTTGTTATATACCAAGTCATACTTATATATCAGTAAAGTTTCAATAAGATGCTATTGTAATTGGTTTAATTCAAAATTGTTTTTAATGTTTTCCTTACCTTGGCCTTTTTATTAGCTGTGGCATCATTGGCATTTTCCAGTTTCCTCTTGTTCTTGGCAGGCACGAGGGCTGGCACCTCCTCATCCTCCTCCTCTTCATTATCTTCTTCCTCCTCAAGGTCTTCTTCAAACTCAGGGTCCAGGTAACCAGTTAAGTGGACGTTACATTTACCTAGTGTGCAAATATAAGATGGATGAGACAGGAGCAGAGTTATTTTCCCAACATTGTTCATCAGTAAGAACTGATACAATACAAGATATGTCTTTGAAAAAGCATTAACGCATGCTTGGCGAACTCTAAAGTTCACGAACAGGATTCGAACCTGCGCCTCTCTATCCGGGAGGTGCAGGTTCGAATCCTGTTCGCGACCGTATTCTTTTTCCATTTTAATATTGATACAATACACTCAAGCTTAATGTCAATAATTTCAGTACAAAGAGAAGTATAAGAAGAGCATTATCTTTGGATTCTGATAAAGGTGTTAGCAACTTAACAAATCATAGAGCTGTAAGGTATTGTCACTTACCATTTGTTAAAAATGAAATAGAGTCTCCAGTCTTGAAGTACAGGTCCAGAGGTACTTGAATGATCTTGCCTTTCTGTAATGTGCACACAAGGAAGTTCTTGCCATCAACTACGACCATGACCTGGCAGGGCTCATTGTCTCCTGTAGAGATGTCCATAGCTGCCTGTGAGATGTGAAACGGCTTCTCCACCACTTGGGTGTACCGCTTGTTGGGTTCCATGATGAGTCCTGATTGGAATTGAATAGAATTGTTAATATTGTAGTACTACAAATAACGTCGCCCAATACCCTTGTATTGATACACCTAGATGTCATAAGCCTGCTTGCAGTGTGATCAGGTTTTTAAACCTAGGTTTGGGTTAGCTAGTCACCAGAGAAATCATGATAAAAAAAAACAGAAGACTATAGTACAAATAAAATCAGATGCATCTTTGAACATAATTTGGCATGGTGAATGAGCAACCGGCTTAGATTTTATATGTACCAGATATTTAGCTATAAAATTGTCTGTAAAAAATATTACAATAACTAGTCAGATATTATGTAAATAGGTTATGTAAAAAATGCATGCTTCACGTTGATAACAGCTGGAAACCAATGTAAGGTCTCCCACAAGGTTTTAATAGATAGCTACTTGGGAGTTGATTCCACATTGCCACAAAAGTAGTACAGTCTCTTCTACTCATTATTTGTAATAAGTACACGATAACAAGGTAAAACACATGATTTTCTTAATTATTTTGATCTGTCGGCAAGTGCCTACAAATTAACCGACACAGGTAGTTTTATTTATAAAAATCGTATTAGGAATACTTTGTAGCCGATTTTGACAATAAATATAATCCGCTTCTATTAAATTTCCAAACATATTAGTATTTACTGCATGTCTCATCTCAAGCATTAGAATGAGTAATTAAATGTTGGTTTATGCTGTGGTTCAAGTTACGAACACGTGGTGCTAATCCAACCGGCTATTTTACTTACCCCAAAACATTTTGACGTTTGTATTTCAGAGCGAAGCAAATGAAAATATGGCTTTAGTATTTCCTCAACGGAATAGCACAAGACTAGATTTACCGGCTTCGTTTAGTGCTATCTTAAAAATTCAACATGTGCACCAATATTAAGAACGCGGCAAAATCAACCAACACACTTACTCAATGAATTGAATGAAAATTATATCATAATGTCAAACGGCATTAGAGTGGGCCAGTAAGTAGTCAGTCTTATGTACTCTGTTCCGTTGAATGAACTACTCCCATTGCTCTCTTTGGTCAAATGAGCTTGTTCACCTCTGTGTGAACTAACTCAAAATCATACAATTCTTACATCTACAGATTCCGATGAATGTCAGTAATATGATAAGATTTTTTCGGCTCATGCATTTTATTAATACCTGCATAGAAGGATCTTTTCCAACTCCCATGAAGTGCAGTAAGCTTTCTCCTTTGTTCAAAGGGTAAGAGAAACGAGATTGCATCGATACCTATAGGCCAGTCTCGATTATTCCAGCAATAGTGAAAATATTCGAGAATGGCCTGATAATCGACTGTTACAGTTTTTATCAACCACAGGCGCTCTTTCTGACCGGCAATACGCATAATACTAAGCTGAAGGCGGATCAACAACATCACAACGGGAGACGGGAGAGCAAGCAACAAGTAGCGCATATCTGTTATGACCTGTCAAAGGCAAGCGATGTTGCCGACCGGGCTATACTTGCTGATAAATTACGGCATTAAGGCGTGGACGGCCCATCGCATACTTCATACACAGAACTTATGCAAGATAGGTAACAAATCGTTGTCGGATGCAGAAGTACTGAGCGGTCAGACCCAGTGGCGTAGCTACCTGAGGGTTAGACGGGCAGTGTCCGGGGTACCTCGAAGTAGTGAAATTTCTCCCACAATCGGAATATAAATAAACCAGATTCCAGGAACGAGACTTTAATCATGGCATATTTGAAAAATACAAGGGAATTCCCAACAAATCTCGAACATCTTTGTTTCATGAACTGATGTTACAGCAGCTGTACAACTTTAAAGTATTTAAATGTAACTACATATTTATATTTTGACTGGTATAACATTTTAAAGATTTGTTCCGTATTCATTGTGTTTCGAGCTCGACGTACTCCAGATTTGTCGTAACCCAGATTTGTCGTACTCCAGATTCATCGTAAAACGTATAGTCGATCAAGAAAGTGGTTTAATTGGTTTAAAATCTCTACTTAATTAGGATCCCAAAGGGTGCTCAACGGCATTAACGTGCCTCCGCTGTCTGTGTGTCTAACACAGGCAGTGTTGCCAAGATTACCCAAGCAAAAAGCAGCAGATTAGACATAAAAAAAAAACCGAAAAAAGCAAAATGGTAACTTTAAAAAACAAATGAATGTATATAATCATTATTATTTATTTATTATTTTAAAATTAAGATTATTCTTACAAATTATGATATCTATTATTAACCATGAATCATAATAATTTCTTAAGTTTTAAGATGACTCCACATTATAACAAAACAACTTTTAACCGGATTAATCGCGTGTATTATTGGTTTTTGTTTTTCCTGACGTTTCAAACACTTTGCAGCGTTAGCCTAAAATGTTTTTGGAGGTCAGTGCCAGCAAAGCCATTGAATATAAAACTCAATTGATCAAAACCACCGAACTCAAAACACATTGTAGGCCCCTACATTCTTTTATTTCATAATTTTGAGTTCATTTCTTTTATTGAAGTCGATAATTTTTTTTTATCAACTTGAGCAGAGACTAAATACCGCTGTGAACCAATTTTCTTGGTGGTTTAAAGTGAATTGTGCTTAATCTACAAAACACACAGTTAAGCTAAGCAGTTTAAGCAGGTATGTATTATCACATGAAACCTATGTATTCCATACTTGTTTATTTTTGAGCATAAATGTAATAAAGTACCAATGTTATAATAATACAAGGTAAACTACCTTTCTTGGCTTCGAAATCGATAGTTGCATAAAATTTAAGAGGCACATAGATAAAGTTTGTAGGAAACTGAGTAGTGCGTGCTTTAGTCTTCGCCGAATTGCTCAAGTTGTGCACAGGAACAAGGTGAAAGCTTGTTATTTCGTGACTGTACATTCAAAGCTTCAATACGCACCGAATTGTGGGGGCACGGTACAGACTGGGAGCGTGCGTTCCGAATGCAGAAACGTGCAGTACGAGCCATGGTACAAATACCGCAAGATGAATCTGCCAGACCACATTTTTCAAAATTAGGCATGCTTACTTTACCTGGTCACGGTGTACGTAACAATGAATCTAGAATTATACACGAAGCATGGAGTTGTGCACTCGTACTGTACTCAGCATAAAGATAAAGTGTGGGTTGAGCCTATGATGTTAACAAAAACTTCCAAATTAACTCATGTTATGGGCCCGGCAGTGTCCAACAAGCTCGCCCGATAGTATGGCGAGCTTAATTTCGAGCTTCAAGACTCGGTTAAGACGTTGGCTAGTCGAGCAAGCGTTTTATACGTATGACGAACTTATGAAATTAAAATTATAAGTCACTACTTGTGTAGTTAATTGTTCATGTCAATGTGTATTGTTTCAATTTTTTTGTTATTGATTAATGATATTGACATTTCCATATCATATATTTTTTATATCATTGAATTTGATTTGCATGCTTCATTTAAGTATTTTATTGACATGTATAATTTTTAATTACTAATTTATTTTTACATTTTATTTAATATCTATAGTTATTTAATATATATTATTATTGTTATTATATATTGCCAGTACTTGAATTATTTCGTAAGTAAATTATGTAAACTTGACAAATATCGTGTTACAAAAATTACCAATAAATAACTATTGACTATTGCAATAAAATTAATGTTTACAACCAGCCCATAACAGTACCACTGTAGGGCAAGGGCCTCTTCTCATACTGAGAATGCACGAGTACCACGCTCGTTAGATCACTGATTCACTGCGGTAGGCAATTGGCAATTTCAGTCCAGTGAGTCTAGGTTTCCGTACGTTGTTTGTTGAGGAGGTCGTCGTTACGGATCATCTATAGGTGGGTGACCATCATTTCATAGCGAGATTTGTAAGCTTAACAAGCATCGGAGAGTACATTAATCATCGTTCCCGGTAATTAATTAAAGACCCAGGATATCATTTATGGGTAGTAAAATATCTAAAGTCTAAAGTCTGGCAACCAGTCTTACTAACTATATATAACTGTGATTTGTGTATTAATCAGTAATTGAGTTGTGGAGGTCAGATAGATAGTCACTCCATGTAAAAGACTGATATTATTTGCAATCTCATATTAATTGAGACGGAGGGAAATGGACTACTGAACTATTTTGAGGAACGGAATAACATTTAATGAACAAGTTCATTATGGTGAAAATGAAGAGTGAACAACTTAAAATTGACATATGATTTCAGTGTGACAATAGCACATTAAAAAAAAAATTTATCACCATAAGCATCTGTGTTACTAAGCTAGAATATCAGTGAAAATATGCCCATAGATATAGTATACATGGATCGACTAATTACATTATTATATTTAAAACATTTCATGCGCTCACATTATAATTATATTTCATTGGTAATAGGTACCTATTACCAATGAAATATAGTATAAGAATAGTGTTTTGTAAAGAAAGCAGCTTTTAAGGACCCTGAGCAGTGTATAGAGTATGACTGATTGAGATGATGATTGACTGAATGATTTTTACCTACCTATCCCAATACCATTGCAGAGGTGGTTACACACGCTTGAGGTGTGCCCTGCCTAGACCGCTGAGCAGTGGGTACTATGAGCCAGTATCAGGCGAGACCTGTCTCTGCCGGCAGTAGTGAGGGCTACGCTGGCAGATAAAGTGAACTGGAGAGGAATGGCTTCCTTTTGTGAGACTGTTGTCGTCCAGGAAGAGGCCGCCGAGTGGGATTGTGAGAGGGCCGATCCCTCTCGGAGAAGAAAGCGTCTAGGAGGCAACCACCTCGGCGGCCCTTTGGGGTCACAGATGCTTAGAGAGGGGACTCTGTTTACCCATCGTGATCACAGAGAAGATGGTAGCATAGTGGTCACGTGCTATCGTGCACAGCGAGGCTTAGCGGAGACCCCTGTATAGTCTGGAGCTGGTCTATTACGTGCCTCCGACGACAAGTTTTTGCAGGTTATCCCCCCGAATAAAAAAAAATCGTATATCCTATTATCTTCTCTTATTTCTTAATTCTTTTTCTTCTTTATCAATTAGTCTCATCCATTATTCTTTTTCCTTAGCATACACAGGAAACATTTTAGTATAAAACAAAATTATCATGAAATATGATATTCTCTTGAATTTGTAGTAAAAAATATGTAAACAACATATTCATTACGCTATCACATATCGGCTCAGTACTCACCGTTAGATCATTATTAACAACCAAGGTCCGCCCAAAGTAGGTTGGTGGTCCGGATTCGAACCTCATTTGGGGACTACTGTAATAGCGTGATGAAGTATATTTATTACGTAACCTTATAAGCGTTCGGGCAGACACATCGACAAACAGACAGAAACGTTTCCAAACATGTTGGTTTTATCTTCTGTATCGATAGTATTAGGTACCCAATTAAAATTTTGGAAAAATAATAATGTGCAGAAATAGATAGAGTAAATACATCTACACTTTAAATAAATTCTGATATCTGAACTTTTTGTCCTAAAACTTCATCGACACAATAGTCGACACTGGTAAGTCACTATTTTGTGTACATGAAATGAAAATATATATCAGAACTACGTCCTCAATATTGCTTTTATGACCATTGTTTTTTACTATAGAGAAAATTCACAATTTTCTTCATAGGATTTGGTTTTCCAAATAAATTTTCTAAAGATAGTTTTTCCAAAATATGGCCATGAAAATATATGCTGTTGTTGACAATTTACATGTGAAATAAATGTTTTACTGTTTTTTTTTTTGTGAAACGTCACAGTCACCAGCAGAACACGTAAGCATCCCTTATAAATTGTAAAATTGTATAAAATATATAGAATTAACTGACAATACACAAATATAAGTTAGCGTGATTTTTGACTGTGACACTGGAGAAAACAACATCTGACAATAGTGCTAACCGAACCTAAATATGCTTTCTCTTTCTAACAAGTGATATTTCCGTAAGAGATTCCATCCCCATAGTAGGCGTTGTAGGTCTTTTTCTATCCTATGTTTATGATGTGAACCATAATGTGAACCCTAAAATACATAGATATAGTATACATTAAATTAGTACTGAGAGTAAAAGAGAGCTATCGAAGCTTGTTGCTCTCGTGAGTTAGAAAAGATCTCATGAGAGAAGAAAAGTTATCAACATCGAAAACGTGCATTTGTATTTTTATGTTATACTAGCTGTGCCCGCGACTCGTAAATTAATACCATGTCGTGTATGAACACAAATTAGACACAAGAGTATCGAGTTAAGTCTTAATTACATGCTACTCTTTAATTATACCTATAAGATATAATGTCTAAATTAGAAGAGTGTGAGGTAATTAGTAAAAGTGTAATATTTAAAAAGCAACTTCTAAAATGAAGCTCTGAACATATAAAAATAGGTACTTAATTTTCCATGGCACTACATGGTATTTAGATTATTAGATTTTATTTTCGTGCAATGGCTAAACTTGCCTGTTATTGAAACTTTTTACCGTACATTCTCATGTTGTATGAAATAAAAATATCTATAACATTAATTAATTAACCATTAATCAGATTAGACCATTACAGTTATTACAGATAGTAAAAAGAGTAAAGTAAGCGAGAATATCATCTATTTTAACTTTTTCGAGTAGATTGTGGGAAGACCACAGACAAAATAAACTTTGAAAATTGAGGTTACAGAATAGAGAAAAAAACAACTTTTGGTCTTTCAAATCTGACAGTGAAGATTATTGCAGTGTTTCAGCCATGGTAATTTTTAGATATTACTTTAAATCTTGAAAAATCTGCGTAATCTTGTTAAAATATTGCTTATTAGCTCCAGTTTTCACTTGTTAAATGGTGAATGCTGAGTTTAGAAACGTATTCACTAAATAACCTCTGCCATTTCAGGGTCGTGTCAGGACTAAGACCGTCAAAAAGGCGGCTAAGATTATCATTGAAAAATACTACACTAGACTGACTCTTGACTTTGATACAAACAAGAGAATATGTGAGGAAATCGCCATCATTCCTACCAAGCCCCTTCGTAACAAAATCGCTGGGTAAGTTTATTTATGTTGAATTCTGTAACCTATAAGTAAATAAGTTTGGTTTTTTGGGAATAATTAAACATCTTTATTTATTTTGAATGTATTCTTAGGGTGCATTAATATCTGGGATTTTAAGCATATAACTAAAAGTAGGTTTGTACTTCACAATTATTATCAATTTTGTACTACTATATCCTGAAGGAGGCATGTTGATCTTAAATCGATATTGTAGATCGATCTGATATAGTGGATCGATTCACTAGATCGATCCTCGAACCCTGAGAATCGGACCAATTCAGGTTGTTGAGATCAAGCCACTGGATCGAAATATTGAACAGATAGTGTATTCGACACTGCAAAAATTTCTGCATTGTCCGGAGGGCCGTCCTTTATGAACGTCTTTTATCTGTGGCGTCTTTTGTTTGTGGGCAATATAGCAATCAATGAAAGGAGCTGGTTGAATCTGTTGGCGAACAGGAAACATTGTTTATCTTTCTGTCGGAACGCACAAAACGTGAGAACAAGTTAAGTGATTTTGATTGGGTTTTCACTGTAGCATAGCTAAGTGGTCCAGGAAACATAATAAACGCATTTCATCATGCTTACACAAATATGCACTGAAAAAGGCAATGTATCTTTGTGTATTTTAATACAGTTGAAGAATCAACCTAAAAGAGATTGAACTTTAACTTTCACACTTTTGATTGAATGGAGATTTAAAAGTCAGTCAATCTACATTATATAGGATAGATTGTCGAGTATCCTTCTTTAGGTTGTGATTACGATTCTATGAAAAATGGGTGTTTTTTTTTGTAAAGTTGAATCTATTATTCGAGTATCGACTTTCTATAGTCTGATTAAAATGAGAATTGATTCAAACTGTTTCGATTTGAATACCTGAAGTTTTACATTTTGCTCTGTTTTAATGCAAACAACTTAAATTTAAAAGTGTGCCTATCATGTGTTTTTTTTATTTTATTTCACACTGTGTACCATTCCACTATTTTATACACTATACTATACTCAGGATAAAATAAGCATTGTTTCTAATGATACCCCATACATCTAATACGGTTTGGGCCTTTTCTAAGTTGTGGTGGAATAAAGAAACGCACAAACATACATACATGAACCCTAAAAACATAACACTCGTTCTTATGGGCAGTTTTACCGTGTTACAATACTTAATTATTTTTGCCAAACTAGCTAACTTGAAATTACAATATTAAATGGAAAAAGAATACGGTCGCAAACAGGATTCGAACCTGCGCCTCCCGGATGAATACTCCAGGCGCTCTGACCACTAAGCCATCTCGACCTCTGCTCACCACTGCGAATTCTTCTTCCATATTTTAACACGTCTTATGGCGACGTTATTGCAATCAATTCAGTACCTATACAGGAGACTGAACCGACACAACCAACTTTGCAGCTAATAATACAATTTCAAGAATGTCACATGTAAAGAATGCAATTACCTTAATAATTCAAGATAATTCTTTGAAAAGCATTAATGCATGCTTAGCAAACTCTAAAGTTACGCTAAGCATGCGTTAATGGTTTTCAAAGATTTATCTTGAATTAGCTAACTTGAATTGAGGACCTGTAAATCAAAACTGATTGATACATTTGAAAATGTATTCAGATACTTTCAATATTTAGTTGGGCCCTATTTTAATTAATTCTCTATGATAAAAAGTAGCAGCAATCCATAAATTGTACTGGAAATAATAACCATAATAATTTTGAATATTATGTTTTAGGTTTGCAACCCATCTGATGAGGCGTCTCAGGCACTCCCAGGTCAGAGGAATCTCTATCAAGCTTCAAGAGGAGGAACGTGAGAGGCGTGACAACTACGTCCCTGAGGTGTCTGCTCTTGAACATGACATCATTGAGGTTGATCCTGACACCAAGGACATGTTGAAAATGCTTGACTTTAACAACATCAATGGTCTGCAATTGACACAGCCTGCCACACAAGGCGGCTATGGTGGCAGACGTAATTAAGGATAATAAATAATTAATATCAGCTATTCCTATCTTTCATTACATCCCATAGAAAATATCCGCATGTTATGGTGGTTGTACTACCCCCCCCTGGATTTTGTATGCTTTAGTACCTACTGTTATCATTAAATGTTAGTCACGTTACGACTTTACGCATTAACTTGAAAAAATACGTCGGCCGGTGATGATGTATTCATGAAATGCCCAGCGCATTTGCAGCTACAAGATCATCAATGATCGAAGATAGGTTAACGTTCAGTGTACATAGAAAAGTTGTAAGCAGTAAGGGCGATTCTTTCACAGCAGACAACGCTTTACTGAATATCCTCTAAGTAATTTTAAATTAAATTCATACATTTGACTACCTATAAAGCGGGATTTCCTACGAGTAAGGTCGTTGGGGGGGTCTTGAGGTGGCGTTTTATAAATACAAGGCCATTGGCTTCCACGGGCCCTTCCCAGGATCCAACATTGTCGTGGGAGGTGACACCATCGGCCTCGATTTGATGAAGTACCTAGGACTTATCAGTACGTCGCCAAAACACGTCATTAAAATATCGATGAAGAATTTGCGGTGGTGACCAGAGGTCGAGATGGCTTAGTGGTCAGAGCGCCTAGAGATTTTTTTCGGGAGGCACAGGTTCGAATCCTGCCTGATGACCGTATTCTTTTTCCATTTAAAATAACTTCAGAGTTCGCTAAGCATGCGTTAATGCTTTTCAAAAATTTATCTTTAATATTAATAACTCACAAAGCCATATATGGCTTCGTATGCAATCTAGGATAAATGTATATGGACATAATTATATGGCTTCGTAGGGACAGCGAGAAGGGCAAATATTTAAAAAATTACACATTTTGTGAAATTATTTGATACAATTACGTTCACATTTTGTGAAAGAACGCTGCTTCGAACAATTTTGACATAGTTGTCGAAACTTCGTCCCAATTGGAAAGTGACTGAAGCAGTCGGTACCTAAGTTTAACTGCAGCAGCATGACTTGATACCTGGCTGTGGCTTTTCTTGGTTTTTTGACGAAATCTGCATGCTAGCATATAGATTCAACATAACGGAGTTCTTATCCAAGTTCTTGATGATGTTGGTGTTCCAAGAAGACTGGTAGGATGACCACGTTTTTTATGTTACTGTCGAACTTGGAAACTATTGGAGTCAGAGTTTGGTATGATAACATGCTTATTTTTAGGTGAACGTAATTTTCATAATCTAGGTCAGAATAGGAAACAAGCTCATCTTCACACAAAAAGTCATCCCCAGATATAGGATTTATAAATGCTTAGAAATAATTAATAAACCTTAGTGCATACGAAGCCATATATGACACAGTAAATTGACGGGAACACATACCCAGCCATATATGGATTTCAAAAAAAGTGGGTCTAAAATAAAATAAAAGTATAAACAAAAATAGCCACACAGAGCTTGCGCGGCTGCTGTCTCACCTGGACGGGCTTGACATCTGCCGAAGGCTGTACATGGGTGTCCCGTGTCGTACAGTCCAAGGCCCTAAAACCCAGTTTGGGTGGACGGCTGCCTGCAAAATCGCAATGCCGCGAAAACCGCAGCGAGCGATTACCGCCCTGGGATTTTGAGGCGAGAGCAATCGCGTTTTTGTATCAGAGGTACCGCGAGGCGCTAAATCTGGGCGTTCGACAGTTATCACGGGAATTTGTGGCTAAGTGGTTAGAGCTCCTACAGATCGTAGTCGAGGAAGAGACTTGCGCGACTGCGGGCGGGGCACGCTGTAATATCGGTGGCGATAAGGCCCGTAATATGAAAGTGAGTGCGGAGGCCACATGGCGCCCTCGGCTTCCAGATGACGCAGATGCTCTCGGAGTTGAGTGCTTCGGGATGTATTTGTGTCGCAATTGGCAGGAGCCGTCCCCAAGGTACCACCACTGCAGTGACTGCTCTGAGGACGCGGCGCAGCACACGCTGGAGGTGTGCCCAGGCTAGGCCGAGCAGCGCCATGACTTCGTTAAGGTGGGTCTCGGGATCTCTCGCTGCCGGCCGTGTTTAGATACGTGGTGGAGAGTGAGAGCGCATGGAGTGTCGTCGGCATTTTGCGAAGAGATAAGAGCGCGTCACGTTTTTTGTTTATGTAGGGCATCTCGCAGTTCAACCTAGGATGTTATCGACTGCTTAACTGGGCTTTCCTACGGTTGCCTTATGAAAACTAAGGCCCCTAGCCAGGCCATTCAATTTATAAACTTGTTGCTAAGTTTATAAGCGTCCAGCGTGCTACACGCGGACAGGGTACGGACGTTGGCTTAAGGCGACTGGCCTGGTGGTGGGCGGACAGCACGGGGCTGGCTGGATCGGATTCAGATCATTATTATTTAGGGATTAATTTAAAGCTACTACAGCGGCGCGGGCTGGCACGAGCAAGGGCCAGGGTGGACAATTAACTACAGAGACGTGACGACTGGCCTCGACGATGGAGCCGGAATGACGACGGTCTGTGTTTGTGTAGGTACTGTGCTGGTGGCCCTGCTGCTCTCTTTCAGGGTTATAACATCACTGCATCATCGGGATAGGTGAAAATTCTACTGATCTGTGAGGGGCGCGTCACGTTGATTTCATTGAGATTTTTATACAAAAATACCATCTAAGTTTACTAACACATTATTCAGAAATGATAATAAAATTTAAGGACAATTGTTTTTTTTTGGCTTTTTGTTTTTTTTCAAAGGCTACTTGTTACTAGATGTGCCCGCAACTTCGTCCGCGTGGTTGTCGGAAACTAACACTCAGCCTGTGGAACCGTAATTTGGAGTAACTTAGGCTAATTATAATATAATACCTGTGCCCCGCGGTGTTAACCCCGTTAATTTGAGAAAACAACGTACTTAAATATATTCCAGCTGCACCCCGCGCCCCTCTACATGTCTGCGCCTACGATATCATAAATGCGCCTGCCTCATTGGTCTAGTGCTCCCAAGCGCGACTGCTGAGTATGAGGTCTCGGGTACGATTCCCGGGTCGAGCAGTGTTATTGAGTTTTTCTGTTAGAAAATTCTCAGTAGCAGCCCGGATTTTGAATTGTGCCTGGTAGATGGCAATAGGCTCACCACCCTATTACATTGGACTTAATAACTGCATTGGTGAAATGTGGGAGTACGACGTTATGTTATAAATACACGCGTGGCACTTTATCATTATTTTGTTGCCGAGTTATTTTAAAACTACGATATCTCCGAAGTTAATTATTGAAATCAAATGATGTAAAGGGCAATTTTGTCCAAAATTAAATACTTGTGATGAATAACGTATTATTTATTTGGATAAGGATAAATATCATGTTTATAAAAACTCTTGACTGCCTCGTTGGTCTAGTGGTCCCAAGCGCGACTGCTGAACAGGAGGTCTCGGGTTCGATCCCTGGGTCGGGCAAAGTGTTATCGAGTTTTTCTGTTAGGAAATTCTCAGTAGCAGCCCGAAATTTGGAACTGTGCCCGGTTGATGGCAATAGGCTCACCACCTATTACATGGGACTTAATAACAGCATTGGTGAAATGTGGGTGTACAATTGTGTACACCTCTGCCTACCCCTTCGGGGAATACAGGCGTGATGCTATGTTTATATGTTTTTGTATAAAAACTCTTTCTTCGCAATTAATTAGAACATTATTTTAGAACCAATTTGATAACCATAAAAAAGGTTATAGTGAGTCAACGTTAAAAGATAGACATAATTAGGCTCAATTCTGTCATACATGATTTTTGCGTAACTTTAACCGTTTACGCAACGTTCGCAACCGCAAGCTCTTGAAAGGAATATATTTTTCCCGTTTTTGCAACATTTTTCATTGATGTTTCGCTCCTATTGGTTGTAGCGTGATGTTACATACCTTATAGCCTTCCACGATAAATGGACTATCCAACACAAAAATATTTTTTCAATTCGAACCAGTAGCTCCTGAGATTCAGAGATCAACCAAACAAAGAAACAAACTCCTCAGCTTTATAATATTAGCTATTATTATAAGTATAGTATTTCTGTGGTATAGTATTAGTATAGATTAGTAGCTACCCAAATTACCTAATAGACCCTCGCTTTTGGGTTGGCACGGACTGGTAATAAATCTTTTGTTTTGTTTGAAAAATTTGTCTAATGCTAGAAATATAGTCCAATAAAATTTTTCATTATGCGTAAATTAATTTGTTAATAAACAAAAACTCTTTTACATAAATGGATCCTATTTATATTTTTTATAGCTGTTAAAACTTAAAAGACATACATTTCTATCTCGTATAGTGGTTGTATGTATCCGAACGAAGCGTAATTGTTATGTTTTTCAATCGAACTTGCCGGAAAAAAAGCGCGGGAAATTCGTAACGATAGGGCGCCGTTTTTTAAAACAAATTTTCAAATAATTATTTTATTTATTCTAAAGTTCATTTGCTTGCTCTTCTCAAGATGGGGAAGAAAGGGAATCCAAAGAAAAGAAAAAAAGAAGATAGTTCATCTTCTGCTCTACCATTGGTGTCCTCTGAAGATGACGGTGGAGCCTCAAGCTGTTCGGAGGAATCTGTCGCAGTAGTTGATAAGTATCGGGAATTCAGGATTCCTGACTACATTAGGTCATATCCTGAAAACGGAGGCAATTTTGAATATGTTGTATTTTTAGAAAGTATCGATTTACTCCCGATCGGTGATAGAGACATGATGTCCCTTTCAACCAGCATAAAAAAATACAATAAGGGCGTAAAACAATTATTACGCATGAATCGTTACAAAATTGGTGTTATTTTTGAACGCCCTGGTTTAGCCAATACAGCGTTAATGAATCGTAAATTTTTGGATAGTTATAAATTGAAAGCCAGTATTCCTGCAACAGCTACGGAAACTACAGGTGTTATTATGCATGTTCCAACTGACTTGAGCAACGAACACATTTATAACGCAATAACTAGCACAAAGAATATTATTTCTATCAGAAGATTTATGCGTCGCACTATTTCAGAAGGAGGGGGGGTGTCCTTTCAGCCTACGAAGACAGTGTCCATCACATTCTCGTGTGCAACAATACCCGATAGTGTAGACCTGAATAGCTGGCGATTTGAAGTACGTCCGTACATTCCGCCGGTGAAACAATGCCTGAAGTGTCTAAGGTATGGTCATATAGCCAAATTCTGTAAGAACTCCCAAAGATGTTCCATATGTACAAAGGACCATAATTATAAAGAATGTCAAATACCATCAACTGAGGCTACATGTTGTCACTGTCAAGGTAAGCATATAGCTATTTCGGCACAGTGCCCAGTCAAACAACAAAAAGTGGAAGAAAACAAAAACAAAATTAATAAAAAATCATATGTAGATTTATTCAATGAAAAGTCATTTCCATCTCTTTCAAAATCCAGTCCTGCTAAACAATTACAATCATTAATTGAAACAGAACCAATTTTAAATATTTTAATACAGACAATAGTAACATTAATTTCTCAAAATAAAAATAACGAAAAGAGTATTTCCACTCAAAGCATAAAAGATGTTCTATTATCAAAAATTCAGAATAATATAAATAAACCTTAATTTTATGGATCAGCTGAATATTGTACAGTGGAATGCTCAGAGCATCAATAGTAACAAACATGCTTTTTCGTATTTTTTACATGAGTATAATATACATGTAGCTTTATTGTGTGAGACTTGGCTCAAGCCTCACATGAGATTTAGTATTAAAGGATATAATATAGTAAGATTAGACTCAGGTAATACACACAATGGTGTAGCTATTTTAATACATAACCGTTTACAATTTAATAAAATAGATACTTTATATGATGATTCCATACAAAATATAGCGATTCGTTTAAAATATGGCAATAATAAAGAAATTTCATTAGTTAGTTTTTATAGTCCCGGAAATGCTTCATTTACTAAGTATCAGTTTGATAATTTAATTCGCAATATTCCTGGTCCTCTTTTGGTGGGTGGAGATTTCAATGCACATCATTCGGCTTGGGGATGTAACAGTGTGAACATCCGCGGCCGAGAGGTGCTTGAAATCATTAATGACTATAATTTGACTTTATTGAATGACGGAGAAATGACTACTGTAGGCTCTGATAGGTGGCAAAGAAATGCACTTGATTTAACTATAGTATCGCCTTCAATTTCATTGTCTTGTAACTGGTCTGTTCATGATGATCCTTTAGGTAGTTACCATTTACCTGTAATCACAAGGTTACTTATTAATAAAAATTATAATATCCCACATGATATGGAAACTTCAAATTTGCCAAAACATTTTAATTTTAACCTGGTTGACTGGGAAATATACAAGAAGAGTGTTGATAGTTTGTTAATGGACTTTAAAATTAATCACGATAACCCATTACAATCATATAATGAGTTGATAAAATTATTAAATTTAGCTGTTATTAAGTCATTACCATCAACTATAAGACCTGCTACATCTTTAGATACAACATCAGTAAATAATAATCGTAAAAAACGCATTCTATTACCATGGTGGAATTTAAATTGCACTAAAGCAGTAGAAGACTCTAGGAATGCCTATAAAGTATTCAAGCACAATCCCACATTGGAAAATTATATTGAGTTTAAAAAATTACAAGCTCTTAAAAAGTTAGTGTTAAAAAGAGAAAGATATTTAAGTTGGTTTTCTCTATGTGAATCATTTAATAGAACTACTCCATTATCTAGAGTTTGGCAAATTTCAAAGAGATTTAATAAAACATTTACACCTCCAAGTAATAATATTTCTCCTTGGGTATTTGATTTTCTTAAAAAATATACTCCAGATACAGTTGAGGGGCCATTTCAATCAATTCCTCATGAGGTAAAAACTTCAGGACATTATGAATATCTAATTTATCCATTTTCTCTTCAGGAATTAAAATCTGCAATATCTTCTAGACGTGATTCAGCTTTTGGCCTTGATGGAATACCTTATAAAATGTTGAAAAATGTAACAATTAGGGCACTTTCGGATATACTAAGCGTTTTTAATTTACTCTGGCAGGAAATGGTCATCCCAAATGAATGGAAAATAGATTGTCTTATCCCAGTACTTAAACCTAACAAAGTAAGACACAAAGCAGAATCATATAGGCCAGTAGCATTAACATCATGCATGGGAAAAACCTTTGAACAATTAATTAAACAAAGGCTAGAATTTTATATAGAAAGTAATAGTCTATTACCATCCAATCAATTTGGCTTTCGACGTGGTTTCTCCACTCGTGATAGCATTTCTCATTTGCAATTAGATATATACAATTCTAATAAAATGGGTAATCATTTTGTTGGTGTCTTCTTTGATGTAGTGGGTGCTTTCAATAACATCAATCTGCACATTTTATGTGGGGAACTTCGTGCCCTTGGAATTCCTGAAAAAATTATAATTTGGATCTTTAACTTTTTACATAGTAGAGAAGTATACGTGAAAGTGAATAAACGTTTAATAGGGCCACGTTTTTCATACAAAGGGGTATGTCAAGGTGGCATTCTCAGTCCATTGATTTATCTTCTTTATTTACACAGACTAAACATTGTACTTGGTCTTGAAGTGGCAAATTTGCAGTTTGCAGATGATTTGGTTATCTATACTTCAGGTTCAGATATAAGTTCTGTTGTAACTATTTTAAACACAGCTTTAACTCGGCTAAAGAACTATTTTCATTATCTAAACTTGGATATTAGTCCAGAAAAATCTAAAGTTATAGTGTTTGGAGAGTGTGAAACAGACCTACATATTTATTACAATAATAGTGTTCTTCCAATAGTGAATGAAGTAAAGTTTCTGGGTATAATTTTAACAAGCAACCTGTCATGGACTAAGTATGTTGATTATTTGTTAGGTAGAGCTAATAAAGCATTTAATTTTGTAAAGTCATTGTCAATTGCAGCTGATCCTAAAATTTTGCTTATGCTATATAAATCTTTAGTCCGTAGTCATTTTGAATATGGATTTTTATGCTTTGGGTCTGATCAGAGATTGGTTCACAAATTGGAGATTCTTCAAAATCATAATCTTAGATGTGTAACTGGTGCAATGAAGACAACTCCAATTAATTCACTTCAAATTGAGTGTAACACTCCTCCTATGAATATAAGATTTCAGTTTTTAAAATCCAAATACATTCTCAAGCTTTTATCTTTCGAAAATCATCCTTTATTAAAGAAAATATTATTTTATTATAGATTATACAGTCCCTCTAATTCCGTAAATGTCCCCTATATATTTCATGACTTTTGTAACCTAATCAGTATTGATGATCAATTTCAAATTGAGAAATGTAAAGGCAGATGGCCATGTTATTCTGGTAATTATATCAGCAAATTCTGGCCAATGGACATTCACATTAATCGTGACCTTCGGAGTAAAGAAGATGTCTATCAGTTAATTGCAGAGTTCCCTGGGTACAGGCATATATTTACCGATGGATCCAAAAACAATAGAAATGTTTCGCTAGCTATATACCTACCTCATCTTACTGTTGGACATGGAGTTCGGTTACCTGGAGCCATGTCTATATTTACAGCAGAATCTCTAGCCATTTTATCAGCTCTGCAGTACATAAATGAAAAGAATCTTGGGCACACAACTTGGCTTATAGCGACCGACTGCATGAGTGTTCTCATGTCCTTACAAAACCCGAAACTGGACGCTAATATCGGAAATATTTTATATGAGATTCGCACTTTATACGCTGATCTTTGTTCTAGAGGATTTACAATAAGTTTAATATGGACACCTTCCCACATAGGAGTAACAGGAAACGAAAACGCAGATTATCTTGCAAGAGTAAGTTGTTGACGTTGACATCTTAGAAACAAAAAATGTTGCCATACCAAGTTCTGATCTGCTCACTAAATTACACGAACAAAACACCTTTATTTGGCATGAGAACTGGCAAGAAACACTGAGAACTAAAGGAAATTGGTATGCGAAAATAAATCAAACCATTGGTTCTGCGCCCTGGTTCACCAGTTCTGTTCTTCCTAAGAGCAGAAAATTTTATATTACCTTAAATCGTCTTAGATTTGGACATGGAAGATTCAATGCACATTTATTCAGAATGAAAATTATAACATCGCCTGTTTGTACAAATTGTGACTTAGGAAGTGATCAGACCCTAGATCATATAATTTTTGAATGCCCTGCATATGGTTTACAAAGAATTCTTCTAACTGATAAATTATTAGAAATATATAAAATGCCAGCAAGCATCCCGCGCGACACTCAAGGTTTGCTGGAAAATTACACTACATATACAGCACTGTATAATTTTATTGACAGTACTGAATGGGCAATTTGACCGTTCGGGGGACTAATAGAAGGATATGACCCGGATATGACCTTACTTTACAACACGTTTATGACGAATACACGGATAAGACACCATATTATTATGATTTTGACTAACGAACACTGAAGAAGTGGCTGTGGCCTTATTAATTTTTGGACAAGAAAGATAAAACTGAAGACGTGGCTTCGGCCTTACTTACTTTAAACAAGAAGGATGTAACTGAAGACGAGGCTTTGGCCTTACTTTTATTCAAGAACACTGAAGACGAGGCGGTATGGTCCAAGACCTTAGCCTGCCCGATTAGGGCGAAGGGAAAAAAAAAAAAAAAAAAAAAAAAAAAATCGAACTTGCCGTCTTGCTCTCTCTAAAGAGTCTGTACGTGCCTGTCCAATCAAGTACGGGATACAAATATGTCGCTCTCGTTCATTCGTTTTGGGCTTGCTTGCTTGTTACGAGTAATTATTGAGCTTGAGGCGCATAGCTGATAAAAATCAATTTTTATTAAATTTTCTATGAATTAAATTGATGTGTTACTATTTCGATTCTATCGTATTATGAAGAATGGAATGTACACATTTATTAGATAACGTCAAGGTGGATAATTTCAACGTTGAGGACGCGACGATCACAAAGAACTTCAATTGTTCAGGTAAATAGATTCATTTTCTTGAAGACAATTTACTTTACCCAGTTACTTAGAATGGGTGTATGTGAAAAGTTACCGCATTGTACACATAACGGGAGGTTAGCGTAGAAAAATCAATACAACGAACTTTAATAATCAGCTGTTCGAGGGGTACGGGTGGGGGGCGCGGCATGGGTGACCGTGACTGACGATGTCTCGTTTTTGACGTGATGGTTAAAATATTCCTAACCACATTGGGCCTTTACGCTATTTGAGACTCGAAGCTATTAGGCCTTTTTAGACGTCGTACCCATATTATGATAATATTGCTTTCGTCATCGCTTCTATTATGCTGGACAACTGGAGATACTCCATCCTCAGACTCATTACTGTAAAGATGAAACCATAAAAGTACATTGAACACAGATTGCTATCTATTTGTGCTGTTTCGCATTAGCATAGCATGTTTGTTTGATTTTCAAGTTCTCCAACCTACTTTTTAGAAGTATATATTTACATACTACTATCTACACTTTTTAATATTGCCAAAATAAACAGATAGGTACTATACTACATAACACCATCTAATCAGTTTGTTTTGCACACTTAAAGTAGGAAATGAGTAATGCAATCAAGCAGTATTTTGAAAGAAATGGAATTGCAAAGGCACAGTTAAGTATGTAACTGTTACATATACAAATTGACAAAACTGTGCTTAAATTACTTGCAACTCCATCTGGGTGTAAATTGGTAATTGTTATAAAATATAACAAATGTCTATATAAATATTCTGAAAACCAATAATGCTTGGAAATGTTATAATATCAGTAGAATGTTTTTGTAAAGTTGTTCTTACCTTGAATTTTGTAATCAAAATCTGTTACACATGGTTGAGGTTGTTTGATAGAGGTAGTTTTAAAGAAAGAATATTTAATTGAATAGAATGTGCTGTGGAGGATCAAAACTGGTTGTGCCTGCAATGTGGAGCAGTCAACTGTGGTCGCTACATCAATGGACATGCAAAGCTTCATGCAGAGACATTGGATCACCAGCTGTGTATGAGCTGTGACATCTATTCCGTTTACTGGTAAAATAACCAAACTCTTTGTCTGAAACTTCATATTCAATTTTAATATTTAGTTTATGATAACGTAACTATTCTCTAGGACAGCAGGTATTATTAGACCTACATCATTAACATCATTATTATTCCATTCTTGCGTGTGTATGATTTTGAATATAGTAATTACTTATTTCATTGCTTACTAGTCATTAATGAATCATTATTTGCTTACTGTTTTCAGTTACAAATGTGATGACTATGTATCAAATGATTTGGAATTTAACCCAATAGACAAAATAAGACAAAGTATTAAGCAACATAGGAGACAACATGACATAGAAACTAATGGTAACATAGAACAAAGTGAGGATAACAGCAAGGATGGTAGTGAAGGAGGCAACAGTTCTGTGTCCAATTCTTCTGTATCTGATAAAGCACCCTCCTCAAATGGTAGTGGTGATGACTCTAGAACTGCTGAAATTATATCTACAGTATCTTTTGGTGATATACCTAATCTTACTCCAGAAACCAGTGAAAGCAAACCATCAAAAAGTATTAAGGTAATTTTTTTTTTTTTTTAGTATAAAATAATCATATATACATGAAGGGTTGGCCCATTTTGTTACACTGTTAGGGTGCAACAAGATCAGCATAGTATTAAACTAGTTGAATTAGAAATTTTTGTCTATCTGAAAGTTTTTCTCAATAGGTGCTGAAATTACATAAGGGCTTAAATAAAAATGTAAGGTGTTAAAACAGGTATTTTGACAAACATTTCTGTATATATTCCATTTCCATATCATGTCAGGTTCAGAAGATATGATTATAACATGCTATTTGTCCAAGTCCAGCGCAAACAGGATATTGGGTACAGCTGGTCCATCGTAAAATCATTGTGTGAATGAAACTTTAGTTGTTTTTACACCAAATATTATCACACTTCAGAATTCCGAGGAACCAGTGCGAAGCCTAAGGCCACGTTCACGCAAAAGAACTCACTCAGGTGATAGCAGTTCTACAGAGAACAGTACAACGCAAACACCTAGAAGTAAAGAAAAGAAAACATCACCATGCAATGGAAAGAGTCAACGAGAGAAGAAAGTTGTAGGATTAAAGAACTTAGGCAATACTTGTTTTATGAATGCGGTACTACAAAGTCTTAACAATATACAGGAGTTTAGTTGCTATTTTAGTCAACTTCCGTCATTAGAAACGAAGACGAATGGACGTAAAGTTTATCACTCAAGGAGTTATACACGGCAAGATATGCATGATGTGGTCATGGCTGAGGAACTTAGAAAGGTAATTGTTAATTTTTTAAACAGACCATAATACGTCATAGGGGTGTTGTATGTGATATTGAGGGTGTTAATATTTGTGCGAACTATATCTTTTGGTAAATAGAGTTAATTTTGTTTTACTACAATTTGTATATCTATAGCTACATTTACACTATTTTATTTGAGCTGTATGAAATGTTACCCTGTAATATTCCAGGTGTTAATAAATTTGAACAGTGGTTGTGGGTCGAAGGGCGCGATTTCGCCCGAGTGCCTGTTCCTGGTGATTTGGAAGGTGGTGCCGCGGTTCAGGGGTTACCAGCAGCAGGACGCGCACGAGTTCCTGCGCTACATGCTCGATAGGTGCGATAACGGTTTTTGGTTTAAGATAATCATTACTTATATAATGTATGTATATAATATTCATTATGCCGGGTTATATTTTGTGTCTAAAGTGATCTTTAGTGTCTAAAAACAGCCTTTGGTATCCTACTAATATTATAAACCCAAAAGTTTGTATGTATGGATGTTTGTTACTCTTTCAATAACTACTGTACGGATTTGGATGAAATTTGGCACACAGATAGTTTATAACCTGGATTACACATAGGGCTGGCTGGACCTAATTCTGAAGTCCACGTAGACGAAGTCGCGGGCAGAAGCTAGTTTAAAATATTTACAAACTCCGCAATAAAAATATAATTTATTTTATGTTACCTAACTTTTCATTGGGCTAATATCCGATCGCGACAACATAGACAGTAACTCTAATTTCAATGATTTTCTTTGGAATATTATATCTTTAAATAATAGTTTCGCATCTAGGTGTTAGTGTGAGATAATGTCTTGGTATGGTATGGTATGGTGTAGCGAGCTAGTTTCCGCAACTCCCCGCTCTTGGCGATTATTTTGCGTCCGGGGTGGGAAAGGGTTATTCGATCCACCCCAACTCCTCAAGAAAGGCCAGCAGGAACCTGATCTTGCCGGCGACCTCTCGGAGAGTACTTGGGTTACCAAAGTACTTAGCCCTGTAAGTGGCGACCCCAGGGCAGTGAAGCACCACGTGAGCCGCTGTTTCATCTTCCTCCATGCAGGCTCTGCAGAGAGGGCTGTCAGTAACACCTATAACATAAAGGTGTTTATTAAAAGACCCATGGCCCGTGAGAGCTGCTATAACTGTACGCAGCTGTTGCTTTGACAGCCGAAGAAGCTGCCTTGTGATCCGGCCGTCGATGGTCGGGAGAGCCTCTTTGGCTTGTCTGCACTCACCATGGTTCGTCCAGTAGTTGCTATGTTGGTCCCTAGTGCGTTGTCTTACCAGGGTCCGTAGGTGTCCAAAGGGGAGTGGTACTATGGGTTCTGGACCCATAGCGGCCATACTGGAGCCTCTTCTTGCGAGCTCATCCGCTGCATCATTGCCTCGGGAGCCGCTATGTCCTTTTATCCATTGTATGGTTATATTATTAAAAGTGCCTACCTGATTTAGTTTCTGATGGCATTCGTAAATTAGCCCGGAATTGACCGTTTGGCTGTTCAGGGCTTGTAGAACTGCCATACTGTCTGAAAGTATGCGGACTGGGTACTGTGTGACTTCTCTGGTCACGACCGCAGTCGCTGCCAGAAGGATACCCATGCATTCAGCCTGGAAGACAGTATTGTAGGCTCCTAGTGGTATAGAAATGTGAATATTAAGGTCCTCCGAGAAAATCCCGGATCCAGTGCCTGTACCTGTTTTGGACCCATCCGTAAATATCCAGAGTTCCGTAGGGTTATGACCCTCACGATGTGGCTCCTCATGCAGTTGGATCTTATATTTCTTATCAAAGATGAACTGTTTCGGTATTCTGTCGTTGGTAGCTTGCGCAATCGGGAAGTCCTCGAACAGTTCATCCAGAATTCCTGTGTGTTTTGTTTTGTTGTTGTTCCAGAGTGCTAGAGTTTTTAGGCGTGCAGCCGCCATAGCTGCTTCTTGCCTTATGAAAAGGTCTAGTGGCGGCAGATCTAGCATGGCTTCCAGGGCTGCAGTTGGAGTAGTTTTCATGCAGCCTGTTATAGCCAGACATGCAAGTCTCTGGATGCGTTGCAATTTGTTAGTTGCTGTGGCTAGTTTGGTCCTAGGCCACCATACCACAGCCCCATATGTTATCATAGGTCGTATCACCGTTTTATACAGCCATAAGATTATTTTGGGAGAGATACCCCACCTCTTCCCTATCATTCTCCTGCACTGCCAGAAGGTGATGCTTGCTCTGTCGATTTTTTTGTCTATATGGGTGTTCCAGTTCAGTTTGCTGTCTAAAATTACACCAAGATATTTGACTTCATTAGAAAGTTGTAGTTCAGTGTTGAACAGCTTAGGTAGATGATAAGGTCCTAGTGTTCGTTTCTGTGTGAACATGACTAACACGGTTTTCGTGGGGTTTACCGATAAGTCAAATTCCCTGCACCAGAGCTCTACGGTGCGCAGTGCTTGTTGGGTAAGATTGCAGATCGTCCCAGCAACTTTCCCGGAGATCATGATTGCGAGGTCGTCTGCGTAACCTAAGGTGTAGTCTCGATTTGCATTGAGTCTGGTGATCAAGTCATTGATGACCATATTCCACAGAAGTGGAGATAAAACTCCCCCTTGGGGGCAGCCCCTGGCCATCAGTGCCGATTGGTCATCATCTTCAAGGCGAACTACACGTTTGCTAAGCATGTTAGTAATCCAGTCTGTGATCATCGGTTCTACTCCATGAGTAAGGAGGGCCGCGTGAATGCTGGAGAAATTGGTTTTATCAAAGGCTCCCTCGATGTCTATGAAGGTTCCTAGACATATACTTTTCTGTTGAATTGCTTCTTCAATTCGGCTGACCACCATATGAAGTGCAGATTCAGTTGACTTACCTGAGCTATACGCATGTTGGTTGGCATGTAGTGGTATGTGTTTTAACGCTCCATCTCTCAGGTCTCGTTCGCATAACCTTTCCAAGGTCTTTAATAGAAAGGAGGTTAGACTGATTGGTCGGTATGATTTTGCGTTTGTGTAATCGCTCTTCCCTGGTTTTGGAATGAATTTGACTTTTACTTCCCTCCATCCTTTTGGAACGTATCTAAAGGCTAGACACGCTCTCAATATTGCAGCTAGTCGTTCAGCAAGCGATTCCCTCCCCCATTGCATTAGGGCAGGGAAGATGCCGTCCAGACCAGCCGCTTTATATGGATGGAAGCTTCGGATGGCCCATTGGACTTTTTCCATTGTGATCATCCTCTGCGCATAGTGCCAGTCGTTATCTGATGGTATCGTCAGTGTGTCTTGCCAATTCACCCGCTGTGTTAAGATGCATCCTGGAAAGTGTGTTTCTATTAGGACGCGTCTTGTATCTTCAGGAGATGTGGTGTATGTGTTGTCTGTTTTCCGGAGTGAGCCCGGATCTACTGTATTTTGTTGTGTGAGGATTTTCTTTACCCTATTTGCATGATGGCAGGATTCGATATCACCACAGAATTTACGCCACCCCATGGTTCTTTTGTGCCTGATACCTTTCCTATAGCTCGACTTGGCGGAACGGTAATGGTCCCAGTCCTCATCTGCACATGTGTTCATTGCCCTGTTCAGAGCCTTCCTCACCTTTCTGCGTGTACGCTCCAAATCAGCGCACCACCAGGACTGTTTACCTGGAGTTTTGGGTGGTGAAGTCTCTGGACATGCTATCTGGTAACTTTCTAACATAGCTTGAGTTAAGAGGCTGACCTGCGTTTCAATTTGTGAAGTGTCCACCGGTATTGCTGGGCGGTATGACCGCGTAAATGTCGCGTCAAGTGCCCTCGCATACTTAGCCTTGTTCGTGTTCCTCGGATTCTTCCTTGGTGGAGTTGGTGGTATACTGATCTGAAGGTCAAAGCGGATCCACCTGTGATCAGAGCAAGAGGCTTCATTGGAAACCTGCCAGCCTGTGGTGATTCCTGCCGCCCCTTCTGTTGCGAGAGTGAGGTCTATAATTGTTCGACTGCGTCTTGTGACGAATGTTGGTTCGGAGCCTGTATTTAGTAGGGTTAGGTTAGTAGTGAAAATATAATGTCTTTATATCCACCCATGATACAAAAATTCTTAGTGTGCGGCAACATTTTTAAAGAAAACAACTTACCTATAAAAAATTGCCTCGTTGGTCTAGTGGTCCCAAGCGCGACTGCTGGGCAGGGGTTCTCGGGTTCGATTCCCTGGTTGGGCAGTGTTATTTCGTTTTTCTGTTAACAAATTCTCAGAAGCAGTCTGGAGTTTGAAATTGAGCCCGGTTGATGGCAATAGGCTCACCACCTATTACATGGGATTAATAACAGCATTGGTGAAATGTGGGTGTACAACTGTGTACACCTCTGCTACCCATTCGGGGAATACAGGCGTGATGCTATATTATGTTATGTAAAAAAAAAAATGTATGATTAATCAGGTTACACACGGAGCTGCAGCAGTTGTTGCCGGCGGACAGCCCGGCGCCGCGCGCGCCGGCCGCCTCCATCGTCACCGCGGTGTTCGGCGGCACGCTGCAGAGTGAAGTATGAACATGTTATACTAAGTACATGAATTTTAACTCTCGATTTTTGAGTTATGCTTTCCAAATGACTGCGCAGCCACAGTCTTATAGAAAAGTGTTACGTGCCAAAATATTTTTCTTAATCACGTTGTAACCGCGCTCACCAGTACGCTGATATATTGCTTTAATTTAAAAATCTTTGCCATATATGTTATTATGTTATGTTTTATTCCTCAGAAAATTGTAGTTGAAGTAGTTGTATTGGCCCAAATTAGGTTCATCTGTCTGTTTAACACCATGTTTTATTTTCTTCAGTTAGTAAAAGGTAGGTCCTTTTACAAACTGAAAAAAAAGCATAGTGTTATTATTTATTGGAATTTACAAAGTGTCATGAACAGTGGTCCGAAAAAGGTGAGCTAAAATACCTAAAGTTCGAAAAAGAACAGAGACAAAGTGGAAACGCCTTACGACGAAATATTTTTTCGGAACTAATGTCGCGGGTTTCGGGACATTACTTAAGTACAACAAAAATTTATAAAGTATAACAACTATCGAATTCATTTCCTGTTTCTGTTTAAAAAAATAACTGTACGCAGGATATTTAATGTTTTCAAAAAATAATGGTTAAAAAGAAAAATTTTAATAGGAAAATTAATTCAATTAGTTTACTGTACATAACATTAATATTAAATGTACTTAAGCGATGTCCCGAAACTGGGAACAAATATTACGAAAAAAGTTTTTTTTTCGTAAGGAAGGTCTCTGCTTTGAACTTTAGGTATACTAGCTCTCCATATTCCGATAACTGGTTAAAGAAAAATAAAGTGAAAACTTTCTTGATTTGGCAATATTCACCGCCCTTTTACTTATGGGGGTAGAAATCTAATATAATAATAATATAAGTATGTATTATTACTGAATTGTTGTCCTTTGATGTTCAGGTACGTTGTTTAGCGTGTGGCACCGAGAGCAAGAAGTTCGATCCATTCCTGGACTTGTCGCTGGAGCTGCCCGACACTGGCCGACACGAGGCGCCCGTCGCCCTTACCGACTGTCTCACCAGTTTCGTACAGGTGCATTATAATATTTAATTGTACGATTATCATAATATGTTTGTTCACGTTACTCGCTGGAATTAATTACTAGCCTTTTTGCTCTAGAAGTGTACAGCAAAGATTTTTTTTTATTCAACTAAAACCTTTTGATGTTCACTTTTACTTCAAGGTATAAGGTCAATTTGTGATTTAACAATAAGGTCTTTAATTTTACAGGTAGAGGAATTAGCAGACACGGAACGTTATTTCTGCAGCAGTTGTAAATGTAAACAGAAGTCAACCAAGCAGTTTCGGATACGCAGACTCCCGAACGTGCTTTGTTTACACCTTAAGAGATTCCGGTGGCATAACTATTTTAGGTATATAAAATGTTCATTTTGAAAATGTTAAATATTGTTTAAGATATCCTGAAATAGGCTTTAGTTTAATACTAATCAATATTATCCATGCTGCCAGTTAAGATACATACAGTATCAATATAAATAAAAATAAATTGCTGCATGATGAAAGATCATTGAGAAGGGCTCGATCTATTTGGCGGATATATTTTCTTGTATTTGTGATTGTGTTAAAGTATGTATAAAAAAAAAAAATACCTTGTTAAATCCACCGGAAATGTCGCAAATTTTGTATTTTTCAAATGGTATTTTTGTGTAAATTGCACCTGCGAAACTATATTATATTAAAGCTGAAGTGTTTTTATGTTTGAACGCGTCAGTCGGATATGAGAAAATGTTCTTGCTGATATATATCTGATAGCTTTGAGGAAAGCTATTTAACATCACCCTTAGGAAATAGAGGAAAATAAATAGCAGTTAATCATATCGACAATAAATATTGTTTTTTACAACTATTAAACGGTCCCAATATTTAACATTTGGTGTTTGTATTCACGATCGCAGATACTGGCTTCCGTTCGAGCCTTGCGTGGCCTATTAAACAATATATTTTCATTGACAGAACTAAAGTGGACACAAGCATATCGTTTCCACTACGTTCGCTGGACATGTCGCGGTTTGTGCTGAGCAATGTGCCCGACACGCGCCGCTCCGGGCTCGGGAACAACTTGTACGACCTGGCTGCCGTCATCGTGCACCATGGATCTGGGTAACAGAAACAAACTTAATATATAGTCCGTTTTTTTTGCAGTTTTGATGAACGATATGACGCTGTCGAAATGAGTACATTTTCGTAGCGTCAACATAAACATTTCTTCAACATGTTATCATTCAATCATTCATTAGTGTAGATAAAGAAGGAACTAGCTTTATTTTTCATTTAATAATTAAACTAAGCTTAATTTAGTATTCAATAACAACAAGAGGCGAGATGATCCTACCCCTTATTTCAAAGCTTACTTAATATGGTCGTTGGGTAAAAAAATATTTTAATGTGATATTCCCAAATTTTCATTTATTTAAATAAATTTAATAGACGATATTACAGTATATTTTCAACTCAATCATTAGTTTCTACCCCATTCACATCTTTATATGATTATGATTACCGTACAACCGCACAACCGCTTTTGACGTTACGTGTGAAGCTTCACATAATTCGGCATATACGCAACTTTTATATTGACAGCTTTTCTGTTTTTGGCAGACTACTAATTCAGTCAGAATTGTAATGGAGTCTCAATGGGGTGGCGCTGGAATTTTATTTAAATTACCGGTTTCAGGTTCCAGGAGTTTATCAGTGATTTTATCAAAGTAGGAACAATATTACACAAGGGATAGATTTTAATTTTTGATAGCTATTCTTTATGGATTATCTACGTGTCGTTAACGTTATTTTAACGTTGCGAAAACCCAGCAGACTTAGCCACAAGCCTCCTGATCGATGCAAAATAAAATCACTAACAAATTTCTCTCTTCATCAATCAGGGCTGGGTCCGGTCACTACACTGCGTTCGCGATCAACGAAGATCAGTGGTTCCACTTTAACGACCAGACGGTACGAGCGGCGGACGCGGCGGCGGTCGGCGGCTGCAAGCCTTACATCCTGTTCTACATCCGGCGCGAGCTCGCCCTGCCCAGCACGTGACCGACATCTCACTACTATAACTTGCCTGAAACTCCACTGAGGCGCTGCGGAATTGTGTAACTAGATTGCGGTCGATTGACGTCGACTAGATCGGTACATAACAAATATTAAACATAGAGGGCGACTTTCGGTCGATTAACGGCCGACTTTCGATCGATAAACGGCCGACTAGCGATCGATGAACGGCCGAGTATCGATCGATGAACGACCGACCATCGATATTAAGTAGTTCTACTTGTTATCAACATTAATTCCACAACACAAATTATCGAATAAAACAGTCAACTTCGACCAAACATAGTGGGCGTCGATCGACTGTACGGCTGTAATCTGGCGACTGCCATGCACCAAATGATGATGCACCGGATCGATCTGAACGCTTGATGTCATCGATCGACTTTGGTCGACCGCAATCTAGTTGCACCTGAACATCACAAAAATGATTAATAAAGTATCATCGTGTGTATCCACAAAGTACAACACGGTCCTTACGATTAACTAAGATAAAAAAGTAGGTGATACTTTACTCGTTTATGCAACTGAACAGTTTAGCGATAGTTATCGATCGATCTTATTTTTGCAAAGGAATTTACGTCCTTTTCTACTCACCTAATTAGATGAAATTAGTTTTTTGAAAAAATAAAAAGTTTTTTTTTATGATATTCAGATTATGTTGACAAGTTTTGAGTAGATGCCATTTTGAAAGGGGCGGAGCTTCTGAAATGAGATTGGTTTTTAGGCACGCTATTGAGTTTGTAATAAAAAATCTGCTGGAAACGTATCTATGCAACTTAACTGTAGCAACAGGTTAGTTGCATGAGTGTTGGGATTTTACTTGAATGAATAATTAATCTATCTAATAATAGATTTAGATTCTAATGATTTATAAGCAAATCTTAATTACCTGCTCTGGTAATGTTATTATCCCTGCTCCGCCTCAATGGAGTTTCACCATAATTTCCTACGTCCATTCAAACCCTCGTGCGTCTGTTGTATAAGCTGATGCTCCCTGTGGGTAAGGGTTTCGCTCCCGTATATTATTGATTTTCTTTCGCTGATAATATGCATGCAATACATACCTCCTCTACCGTACAGAGACGTGACGTCAGAAAACGTGGCGTCAGAAGACGTGATGACAACTATACAGTTGTTAGCATCGCAAATGTTGTGACAGGGGTCTATTTACGCGTATTTGAATGCTGCAAGTCTGTTTGAAGCAATACAGTATCCAACGCAGTCAGTACAAAGCACTTTATGACGCACGCTTGCAATGTGCGAAACACGCGGAAGTAAACAGAGCCCCTAAAACATATATTGAATTTAAATGAAATATACCTTAGTATCAATAAATACCTTATTGCTCGCCTGAAATAAACGACACGGGAAACGTAGGCCTTATTTTAGCTGTAACTAGGTCAATAAATCAAAACCATGGAGTTTTATTTATGTCTGTTAGAAGTCGAGTTAACCGATGACAATGTGTGATACTTGATTGCAGTGATTTGAAAGTTTAATATTTGAGCATTTTAAAATTAAATCATGTAATTATTATATATATTTACCCCTGATTACGTAAATTATTGAAAATTTTACAATTCACTTAAAGTCCATATTATGGCGGCATTCCTGTGTATATGATTGAGCAGGACTCAATGATTTTGTACTTTTACTATTACTTTATTATAAAATAATGATAGCTCTTATAAGAAAAAGGACGTCCCTTGCATCAAAATTACCATTTACAAATGTAGTGAATTCAAATTAGTTTGGCTATCAGGTTGAACGAATTAGCTCCACGTAGTAAATGCTCTGTTGCGACCTTTTTCATTATGACTGCAGTTTTTCTAATGTACCTATTTCATCAACTTTTAATATAAATTTAATATGGCGCATAAACGTCCTATAAACCTGAAACACTAATATATTTGGCTCGTATAGTGTTTCAACATTTCGCTGTAAAGTTACATCGATTTTATTACATTTGATAAAGTCTAGAATTTTCGTTTACTTTCTTTTAGTCCAATTGGACATTAGTACAGTTCGGTGTAACTTGCGTATTATGTAGCACTATCCTCGCCTACTATAGTCGATAAAAATATTCGTTAATAGGTATAAAAATCAATACTCATACAAATTAAATAGTTTAAGCAGTTGTTGACGAATCAATAGTCTATTATATAAAATAGACTTTGAGCTTATCATACCATACAAAATGCATGGAAGGTTCAATTTCTGAATTATAGTATGTATTTATTAATTAAAAGCGTGATAGTGTGTTGATGATCTTACGACGGGTATGAGGTGACATGCCATAGTTATGATGCATTTCACAATTATTATGATTAGTTTACGAAACTGGGATTTTTGTTTAGTTTAGGACTCTGTCCGTTTACAGTACTAATAGTATGATACTTTACATTCCTTATTCTATCTGCTTGATCTACACCGATTTTCTAATATAGTTCAAAAACTTAAAGATGGAAAATGCTTTAACATCATCAAACAACGTCTAAGAATTTTGAAAATGTTATTGATCGATGTAGATTTAGCGGGTCTCGGTAACACCCTGATGGATTGTGAGTTTAAAAATATATAATATGACATTCTACTTTAATAGTGCATAATGTTTTTCGTGATGTACCTACAATTTATACTTTAGAAATGCAGAATGTACAATATAATAAAACAAACGAAAAATAAATTACCAATAAAATGGCATGGAACTAAACTAGGAGCTCATTTTTCAAGCGCCGCATAATTTTAATTTTCTGTATAAATTTTAAGTTTGAAAGGTTTTATTTTAAAGGTCAAATAAAAAAAATTATTCCTTTGATAAAAATTATCTACCTTAGGCCAAGCTTAGGGCTAGATTTTAGCAATGTAAAATAACATAGCGTTATTATTACGAATGGATTTCTTTGCGTGGATTAAACTTATATTTTTGGGAGCTTTCTTTAAATCGCCTATCAGTTTAGCTAACATTATCCAGTAAGAAATAACCTTTATAACATTGCGCACTATTAAAATAGGGCATTATATGCATTACGAAACTAGATGAGCGTTTTGTGTGTAAAACATTGTGATAGTATAATCTTCTGTGTGTACATAAAACTGCTGAAATATTATTGTGTCGTGAACTCTCTTTTGCAAAGTACCTTTAAATAGCAGGTTTATTTTGTGTAAGTACTTCAATTACTGGAAGTTGATAGTGATTGAATTTAATAAATTCGCCAATAAAAAGCACTCGTGATGTTTTATTTATTTATTATTTGATTCTACTTACAACATTTTATATATTTCATCATGCGTTTAAACCATGACTGGCGTTCTTGTGCAATGCTACCAATTGACACACGAATTGATAGCGGACTCTCTGTTATTGGTAAATATTCACTCCACTCAGCTGGCTTTAGTAACGGCTTGTTATTTCTTACCCACATGTGGTCGGCACCATTTTCTTTTCCAATAGCAGATTCTAATTTGTCTGTGAGATAATCATAAGAAGCAGTTTCTTTTTCTTCCTTTTCTTCACGAGCCCAAGCGGCACTATCTATTTTGAGCACAGGAGGATCTTCAACAAATCCCGTAATATTCAAGTGGCTACTAGGGTTAGTAACACACAGAATTAGCTGGGTTTGTTCGAGTTTCATATCATGATCCCCACGACCTTTTAAGTCTACTTCAGGGTATTTAATCTTACTAATTGGAGTTATATCATCAGTGTTTGATTTTATAATTACGTCTGCGCTGTTTGGAGTCCCTAAAGATCTTTTATCGGGAGTTTTGTCGTTTATAGATACATGGACATCGACATCGACTTGTAGTCTTATAGCGTTATTTGGCCCCGAGTTGTCATTCGTATGTTGTTGACTGAAATCTAATAATTCTTCAGTTGGGGTTGTTTCTAGCTTCAACAGGCTTCCTTCCCACTTATCACCTTGTTCTGTCGATCTTCGCCTTTTCTCTCTAGGCGACAATGCCATCCAATTTACGACGTTCGTAGACTTTTCAAGTTTTCGAACTGATCTTCCTCCATTAAGTATCTCAGACTCCTTTAAGAACCAACTGTTTTTTGGTTTCTTTGTAGGTGATTTTTGGGATCCATTAGATGAAGGTTTGTTAGGTTCCGATACTTCAGTAACTGTCGATAACGTCGGCCCTAACGACAAGTTAAGTCTAGGAATGTAAGTGGGAGGAATGGGCGAACCAATCCTACGAACGTTTGTACTTTTGTCTTTGGTCTTTTCTTCATCGCTTTCTGTGGAACAAGAGGTTGATCCACTGGACGTATCTTTGGCGGCTATGTTAGTCAATTCATAATCCTCTGCCAGTAGGTGTTTGTTTTTGAACGAATAAATCCAAATGGTACGTGTTTCTTTATCTAATTCAGGATCATACGTTATAACTTCATCGTAATTGTTTCGGGTATCCCAATGATTAGCTTCCATTATCATATCGTCAGATGTTATAATTTCGACATCCCCAAATTCTCCATCTGATGAAGTATCAGAGTTAATGAAGTGTTTATTGATAATGGTAAAGCAATTTACTTGGTGATTCACAGATTTTTCGTCAATATGGTTTCCTGCTATATCAGATAAGTAATTATTATTTATAAAATTATTGTTCGTATCTGTGGAAGTGTTTGTAGAAACGAAATGATTTTCCTGATTCATTCGTCGTCTTTCTCTAGCTTTCTTGTTTATTTTGTAATTGTCTTCAATTTGTTGCAGGTTCTCACTATGAGCATAGCTCCAGGCATGCTCCAAACGATTTTCCTGTGCGTCATCTACTGAAGGATCGAATTCATCCGAAGTGTTCAGTTCAATTATCTCTACAGCCGTTTGCTCATCTTCTTGGAGCCATATTTGGCCAACAAGAATCTCAGGGCTTACACTGTTTAGATGAGTAGCTTTACGGCTTAAGTCTGAAAAAGTAAGTTAATACTAAGATACTTATACACTACTAGCGGGCCCGGCAGACGTCCTGCCCCGAACCCGATTGCAGCTCCTTCTACCGGCTCCAATTGTGTTTTCAAACCATCCAGGAACCCATTGAAACATACACACACAATTTCATCTAAGTCAGTACAGCCGATAAGGAGGAGTTAGGTGACAAACACGTACAGAAGAATTATATATATTAAGATTTAACATTTCATCCTATATCGTAGCTTCGTATATTCCTTATAATATGTTTCAAATCAAACATTCTTAGACCCGTCTCCAATAGTAGATATGTATCTACCCACATAAATAACATTAACTTGCTTGGACACCTTTTATAGGTAGGTACCTACTTTACATTGTGAATGGCAGTCAGAAATTGCATAACTAGGCGCTTAACTTGTAATAACTAATCAAAGTTAATAATGTTATATAGGTAGACAGCCCTCGAGCAGTGCACTGAAAACGGCGTTGTCATTAGCCTCTGCTGTACCTGTGCTATTCTATCCTTTGGCTTAGTACCTACCTACGTCCTACAAGGCGTGCCTGCCTACCTACCTGAAGGTCTTCAAGTTAAAAATGCTAATGGTAACAACGAAAATAAAACCCACTTACGACTGAACGAATTATGGTTACGATTAACTTTTTTACAATTCTGTAGTCTTTTCATTATTTTTCACGAAATAAATTGTGATTAGGTACGTTAATGTCAATTTCGTTTACGTTGACATTAAACTTGTCAAGTAGTATTTTTCCTTTTATTAGAAACTAGGTCTATTATACTCAATACTAAAGTTACCGATCCTCTATTCAAACCAGCGTACCTATTCGCTATCTCGGTTGCCAACCGAATTGATGGACACTTTGTAGTACATTGCGTCGTGTGTTACAGCTTGTCTATGATGAACACCAATAGTAAAAACTTACAATTGATGGACACTATCAACTAAGGTAAGTATCTCAAATTAAAATCCGGATTAAAATTACATAAACACAAATGCTTTAAAAATCCTCTGTAAAAATATTTTAAAAGAAAAATTGTCCTCGTATAGTGCAAAAATCCAGGAAAGCAATTTAGTTGGCGCTAAAAGCCCTGTCTTATGTGCGGCAACGGCGGGTAGTGCCAGTGTTGGCGAAACAAAGTGTAAATGGATTGATTGCGCCAATTCCCGGCTACAAAGGGAGACGAAATTGCATTAAAAGCTCCGCGGCGCGGGCCATTTGCCGAAGCACTTACTACATTAGGAGCGTCCAAATAACGTTACCTTAGTGCGGTGTTAGGAAATGTAGGTGTCAGAGAGCGAAAGTTACACTACTGTTTACATAGATGATTTAATTCTGTTTCTTTTTTTATGTTTGAATAGAGTGGTTGAAAATCCATATTTAAAGTAGCCAAATATTTTGTTTTTGTGTATCGAAGCTTCCCTCTTTCTTGGTAGGTACCAAGTTACAATTCGTAAAGGACTATCTCAATATGATCATTAATTTAAGTTATGACGAGTGTAGGTAGGTAGGTATTGTACTGAAGACACAAAAATAATTTCAGAAGTATAATCGTGAAGCATCTGTTCAGTTTTCGCACGTTCGACACGGGTGTGAGAAATGCGCGAGTTTCACGCCCCGTACGCGCGACAAAGGTTAATTAATTAGATTACGCTGCGCTTGAGTGGCCAGGCACTCATTGCACAACGCTAATTCGCAAATTAGCCGCCGACAAAGCGGGCTTTTATTCGCTCCATTACTGGGCTGACGTGTTGTCATCTCTATATTTCACTTAATTTCTAGTTGATTCGAATTATTGAGCAGATATTGGTAATTATTTATCGCAACGAATTAGTGTCGGTTAATTGTATTAAACCTATATTGGAAAACGGATGCGCTAATTGGAAAGACCATAAATGTAGGTATAGGTACCTACTGCCTACAAGTATTATATCTAATAGCCTACGTACTCCTTTCAAAGTAGGTACTTACCTAATGCTCTGTACAAATACAAATATACGTAGGTACCTATACCTGCTTGTAATAATTCCATGATTAGGTAATATTCTTATCTGTCACTCCAAATAGATTGTTTGTTTCAGCCTCTGTTTTAAAATAATAATTGAGTATTTGAGTCTTGTGAATAAATTATACTTACTTATGTGAAATAAATAAAAATTATAACAAAGATAAAACGGGTTTGCCGCGGAAGCAAAAATATTTGACAAACCATCCATTAGTGGCCCCTGAGATGATAAGAACAAAACAAAATGGCGGCGAGCCGTAACGTACAATTACTTTGAATTTATTTTTGTCTATCAAAATATTTTTAATTGGTTTTAGAGTTGGAAATACTGTAGTATATGATTATCGCGCTACAAAGCTGTATATTTGCTTAATGGAAGAGTGTTCGAGATAAAAGCTTGCGCTATCGAGGTCGGATCTGAGCGGTAATTAGAGGGGCCGCCCGGCCGCCTGCGCCGACGCCGACGACTCTTCCTTACATACCACTTAAAATCACACCGCCATCTAGGTATACGACATTATCTTATTATGTACTGTAACTCTTGTAATGGATCAATATGACCTAGAATTTTTATTTACTCTTATTTAGTTCTATTTACTACCTATAGTTTTAAAATTCATTAAGTATATAGAACTTTAGGTAATTGGTCCAATCACCCAATGTGGCATTGCAGGCTCGACGATAAAACTTTAAACAGCCGGAAGAAACCTGACTTCATGTCATGTTAACGAAAACTAAGCATTTCTTTAATATTATTTAATGCAGACTAAAGAAACGTCATGTAAAGTGCTCATTCTTCACTAATCTTAGTACCTGATCTATTGCTTTTAGTAAAATTACCCTATAAATATTCAGGAAGGAGGCGAAAAAACTTAATCATACAGTATCGGGCGACGTTAATTGCAAATTACATGTGCATTAATGTTGGGCACACGTGAGGCGCGAATGTTTTAACGGTCAAAGTTCTCCTGCACTCCACTTAAATGTCCCTTTCAAATATCATTGGTGTACAGGCGCCATGACGCAGGAGTTTACCGGCTACGGATTCTTTTGAACTAGGTTTATATTTTTGTCAGAATTTGTATTTTATTTAAGAATTACAATACTTAGTTAGAAGAAATAGTATCGCAAACATTGAATACCTTTATACATCCTGGACTCGTCTATCAAGTGGATAAAATCAAAACAGTTTCTTGGTTTTCAAAATACAATTGAAAATCTTAATCTGTTGCGTTAAGTAAAGCTGTTTAATATCGATTCCGAATGACTCTACAAACACGATTTTCATTAACAATTCCATGGAGTTTCTTGTCGACAAACTAGAGCAAACATCAGCGTTGGTGTGAGAGATTGGTATCGACTTGTGCGTGCCTTGACGCCGAGTGGCGTAAACAGCCAAACATTAGGGAGCTCGCGCACAGGAGTTGAGAACCTTTCGGTGCTATGTTTAAAGGAAAAGATGAAATGTAAAAATTTAAAACACATCATATATGTATGTACCCACATATAAACACGAGATTGTCGCTACTGCTACGTGAATTAAACTTAGTAAAGAGGCTTCTAATAATTTTCAAATATAAAAATACCTGCCCACTCGAAAGCATTTCCATTAACAAGAGATCTAGACACAATTTTATTGTAGTGTAGAGCTCACATAGAAAACTTAATTTTCCAAATAAAAAATTATTGGGCATATATTATTATGTCTGACTTTTCAGAAAGAAAATTGTAAAGTAACCCTCCCAAATGTTTTCAACCGCTCAATATTTAGACGTAAATGGAAACAATGATTTGACATTTTTGTGTACAAATGTTTTAGGAGACGTCTGCGTTCTGTGATCCGCCGTCTGTCGCTACTGCGGCTAATTGACACGTTGCCGCACTAAATTACCACTTAATTTCACACTTTCTATAGATAATAGAGCCAATATGGAAGCAAAGTTTTATAGTAATTTCATACTGTTGAGGTGAAAGGAAATTGGCTGGTAATTTTGTATAAATTGTGTCAAAAATTTAGGCGTAAGTATTTCTTGAAAATGATGTAATGTTAATTAAATTCGTAATAACTATATGGAACATTGAATTCCGTATATTTTCCTCAAAATATCGAACGAATCTAGTGGTGTAGGTACATTTAACAAGAAGTATTCCGTAAAGATTTTTTGCAGTCCTCGGATTTAGCTTGAGTTGTCGTATATACCACATGATGTTACTAAGAAACCTACTTAGTGTAATTAAAATAAAACTCAACGTGTGATTTAACTAAGTAATGGGAACTAGATCTGTTGTGTAAAACAAAGCTATTAGAATAACAAGGAAGAAGTACTCCATAAAAATAACTTTTAGATACCAATCGCAAACAACCGGAAGATGAATCACCAACAGCAGAAATAAATACACTTAATACACCTAATGGTGAGAACGTTTTTTTCTTTTCAAGGAAACAAATCAATTATGATAAAAAAAAAAACATTTCACTTTAAAACAAAAAGGATCACTATACGTTTTTGTTTGGCTGTTTGTGTGGATGTGTGGAGTGTCAATTATTTCATCAATGGATGCGCTGGCGCAGCGTGGGTTAACACGTCAGCGTCGGACCTTACACCTTGTCTTTGATATGTTATGTTTTTTGCTGGCACAAAATTAATTTTAGTTTAATAGCTAACTACATCTGGCAAGCGAAAGATTTATTTTCCAAAATCAAGGAAGAATGGTAGAAGGTCAATTAATGTTCACCGGTTACTACTCACGTGCATTTTTCGGGATTGCCCGACTAGTTTCGAACTCGAACGGAGCCCTTAGTCATGAGCTGAACCCGCGGCGATGTCGCGAGTCAAAAGTCGCCAGTTTGACTCGCGACATCGCCGCGGGTTCAGCTCATGACTAAGGGCTCCGTTCGAGTTCGAAACTAGTCGGGCAATCCCGAAAAATGCACGTGAGTAGTAACCGGTGAACATTAATTGATATGAATATGTCTCACGAAAGTTTTTATACAAAAAAAAAATGGTAGAAGGTATTCGAAATATCATACATACCTGAAGACATCATGCTTGAAGAGGCTGAAGAGGAAGATAGAGTTGTCCACCCACATTTTACCAGTGCTGTTATTAAGTCCCATGTCAGTGGAAACAATTAAACTCAAGGCTGGTACTGAGAATTTCCTAATAGAAAAATCTTGCCCGGGAGTCGAACCCTTGACCTCATGCTCAGCATTCGCGCTTGGACCGCTTGGACCACACGTTAGATGAATAGTTTCAGAGCTAAGTCATTTAAAACATTTGGATTTGTGTGCGACTTTTGTCACTGACCGTACAGTATAAAGCACCCATATATAGGTAATGTGAGGGATTTCTATAATCAAATAACTTAGCTAATTCCTTCTTAAACCTTCAACAAAACAAACATTACATTCCTGTTCGTACGACTATCATTATGTCAGACTACGAGCTTCCGCTGGCTGATGCATGGTCCTAAAACCGTCCGGTCGTGATTAGAGGCGAGCCCCGCTGATTACAGGCCGGTGATGTGCGCCGAACGCCGCCGTTTTCACATCATGATCTGTGCTTTTCGTCGTATTGTAGATGTAGGTTAAAATAGTTTTACCGTTCATGTATTTTGGTCTATTTTGATGGACATGAAATTTTACTTCATTATTGTGTGCGTGAACGGAAAATAATGGATCTCAGTAATACCAGATTAATCATGTCGTTGTATTTTGTATAGCATTAATTTAATATACTTAATGGGGGATTAAGAGTGGTTAAGTTTAATTTATTTTTATCAAATTTAATGATGTCAGGGAAGACTATATTGCCTAATTAGACATATTTGAAATCCAGAATATTCTCGTTAGTTTACGGAGTTTTGATTTCGTAGGCGTAGTCGTAGACATCGGCTACGCGATGCCTACGCGGCTACGAGACAATTTGTCCTTCAAAAGACAGTACAGAATTTTTTAATTAAAACATCCACGTTCTCAATAATTTTTCTGTTTGTAATAATTTTAATGTATTTTGTGAAATTAAATGTATATTTATTTATAATTAGAAAACTATATTGTTCATTATTTTTGTGGGTTCCTATCACATTCATGTTCGATCACATTCCAACAATAACTTTGAACAACAATAAAATATTATAGTTTCTTACAATTAAGAAAAGGGTAACAGTCAATAGGGATACTTAATATTGTTGTGCATTCTCTAACAATAGTACAGAATCACGGCGTAGCGTTAGTCGACATATTACTTTGTTGAAAATAAAACGCCAGTGAGACTAATTGAAATGCTACATTACGTCAGCGCGGGCGTAGCGCCGAATAGGGGCACTGTTCGACGCTTACAAATATAAAACAATCATTTGGACAGTTCAAAGAGCGGAGCCGTGTAGCGCAATGTTAGTGTGTGGTGCAACTGACGAGGGACGAGATAGGGAATCTCTTTTACTTTAAAAAACATTTTGCATATATTTTCTGTACAATTTTAATTGTATTTTCGTATAATCACGTATAGATATAGTACCTACACTATATCTATACGTGATTATACGAAAATATGTATGAAATTTCTTCTTAAAAACCTTATCCTAATTAATTATTTTTGTATACTAGGGCCTGAGCTTTTTCCTGACAAATATTTTACATTTGAGGATAAAAATACAATTGTAACTGTTTTTTTATTGTAAAACTGTCAAAATTATATTATTACTGTGATTAAAAATATTTGACTATTGAAAAACGCCCCTTAGTCATTTGTTTTATCATCACAATAAAGTTGACCAAGTATGGTATTCTATAAGCAAATGACAATGAAATTATTTCAGTTTACGTATTAATTATACCAAGTACAGTCTTCCGCTACCTCAAGAGCTTAGGGCTTAATAGAGATTAAGCGCTTGTCACCAAAATAGGTACTTTTCGCAAAGCCCTAATTCCTCCGCTCATAACTTACGCCTGCGCTTGGCTCGCGCCTCGTCATCTCGCGGCGCCTTTCAATTCACATCTCAAACGTTTGGATACTCCCCCACAATAGGCAGGCCACAAAGCGGGCCACGTTTGCCGCCTCGTTATGTAAAATCGAACAAACAATGCGAGCGGTATCGCTTTCTGTAAGAAGTAAAGAACTCAATCAAATTAACAATGGGTATCAACCGTTTTATTAAGGTCTGTGCGTGAGTTTTAATTGGAGCTTGACAGGGGTCTTTTATAGTGGGTTTATGTGTGAAATGTACCGAGGTGTGTTGTAGTGGACACAAAGGTCCGCCAATCAACGCCGCGCTGTCTGACTGGAGACAGATGTCAGACGCGACTGTCCAACTGTACACAATAACCATTATATTAGATATCTGTTACTTATTTTAAACGGTTGTTTCTTTGTTTAATGTAAATAACGGTTTTTATGAAGTCTTCTATGCTTTAGACTTATAAAAGATTTTAGATCCATATTTTATTATGTAGATAACTACATTATTCTTTTCTTCAAGATGGCTTAGTGGTCAGAGCGCCTGGAGTATCTATCCGGGAGGCGCAGGTTCGAATCCAGTTCGCGACCGTATTCTTTTTCCATTTAATATTGTAACTTTCGAGTTCGCTAAGCATGCGTTAATGCTTTTTCAAAGACATATCTTGAATTATTCTTTTCATTAATTAATTTATGAAATGACAACGCATTCGCATTAGGTAAAAAACAAGTGGTTAGGTAAACTTTATGCTACAAGACATAATTCGTGACGGCGCAGTTGGCGCAGTGGTCAAGAGACCAGCTGCGTGTCGTAGGGTCGATTCCTGCCCGGAGCAAATATTTATATGATCTACAAATAATTGTTCCGGGTCTGATTTCTGTCGGTTTAGCTTGTGAGATTATGTGTTACAGACACATAATCTCACAAGCTAAACCGCACCCACGATAGAGGAATAATTATATTATATTGCTCGTTCAATGGAACAATGACGTTATTACAAAAATACCGATATTGACATTATAATATCCTCTCCTATGAATATGGCAAAGATATTCAGCTTATGGTAGAAAAAAATACAGAATTTCTTTCAGTAGTTTAAGAAAGAAAAAACAGATAGAATTGTGGAAGAAGAATTCAAGTTAGTGAGCAGAGGTCGAAATGGCTTAGTGGTCAGACGCCTGGAGTATTTATCCGGGAGGCGTAGGTTCGAATCCTGCTCACGACCGTATATTCTTTTCTACAAAAATGTATAACTTTACATTAAAGATTTGAAAATGATTAACTTCTTTTTCCATTAAATATTATAAGTTTTTGTAAAACTTTAAAGTTCGTTCCGCATGCCTTAATGCGTTTGAAAGAATAATCGGAGATAGAAATGGTTCATTTCTTTGGAAAGCTAGCTAACCTTTTGAAGTTGTCTCCTGAAAAACTTACAATATATAATTATGGAGGTAGGTAAGTACATTGGTATTATTAGGTAAGAATTTACAATTTACAAGCCATCATCAATCCTTCGATCAATTAAAGAACTTTTAACCGATCTTAAACATAATTTGTCGATCAAGCATCGTGTTAAAAAGCTCGGTTCATGGGTTAACTACCTTCAGAATCTGACGTGTTCTTATCAACTCAGTATATCGGTACGTGGAACAGATTTTAAGTATAAAAAAGTAAAAATTGCGTTAGAAAACTAACTAATAATTTCGAATGTATTTTCATCTTCAAACGCATTAATTAACGCAAGTTCCGGAGTTAATTGTTGTAATAATAAGTAAATATATATATACCTACATTAATACGTGAAGCAAAACTTGGTACCCATTTTTAGAAAATTACGCGGACGGAGAATTATGAAATTTGGCACAGGTAAAGTTTATATGGAGAAGGAGTGAAGAAAGCTAATATTTTTATATAATATGCATTAGAAATACACTAAATTAATATAAAAATAACATTACAGACACTACCATGCGTTTGACACAAGACAACAGAACCTTAAAAACGTCAAATTTTAAATTTAAATAAATTATTGTCGAATTTCGGCCAGTGTATTAATCCGGGGGCGTTAGGTCCAGCTCACCACTTTATTTTGATTACGACAGAAATCTTAACTTTAAAAAATACATAACTATATAAAACACAGGTAATTCCGAGTATTACATATAGCATTATAAGCGTAGCAGTGTAACGCAACATGTAAATATAATCAAACATACCTTAACATACAACTAAAGTATCGCAGTATCTCCGTATACATACACGTTTTAAAAACAAACTGAAATGTATTCACCCCAATAAAGGCAGCGAACACATTCGCGCGGGCGTCGGCCGGCGAGCGGGTATGTAAAGCTTCGTAGACACTGTACATAACAAACATTACCACACAAACACTCCGACACTCATACACATGAAACAGAAGTTCAACTTGGTACCGAGTTAAGGTTTTCTCATACAGATGCGACACGATATTGCGACTTCAATAGGTACAAAATTGGTGTACAATAGATACGCTGTTGCAGTGTGTATAATCAATCCATGGAAAATTAAATAATAAGTGAACAAAAATCGCAAAGACTTTGTCACTGCGCTTATGGTGTGTAGATATATTTACCACAAGCACAGTACACGAGTAAGTAGTACATATTTTTACGAGTAATATGCTTCACTCTGTCTTAGAATTGCTGCAAACCGGCAACACGCGTCTCGTTAGTAAAATGTAGTTGATTCATGAACTAATTATAATAAATTCATTGCATTTTGATTAACTTATTATTTAGATTTCTGTGATCCTTCGCAAGCGACTTCATAAAATATGTTATTATGAGAAAATCGAGGAAGTATTTAGGCTTTAAGTTTAAGTCAAGCCATCTTTATGAAAAATAAAAGGTTTTGCCATGATCAGCTTCAGCATTACAATATCTGAACTGAAAATTCACATACTATTCATTTTAGTTATTCCTGTCTCAAGGATCTTCTTCTAAAGCATTGTAACTTGTGTACATAGGTATTTGTGGGGTTTGTTACTTCTGTACTCGGCTAGTTAGTTACACCGGCCGCCGTACCCCGAGGCGTCGAGTGGCGCCACATTAGCATACACCCTCCACTTTGTGAGCGCCGGCTAACCTAATACGACGTATGCCAGACGTGGTCCTGTACGTGCTGCGAAATTACTCACACGACCAGCCCACGTGCCTACATGCAAGTAGATAGTACATCAATTAACTGCAAAACAGTTTGTAGTAAGTATTATTTTTGACCATGAATCTTGATTTAAAGTAATAGGAATTCTATAATATGGAGAAAAACAATAAGTATATACAGTGTACACATTCGAATAAATTGTCTTTCAGAATATTTTTTCTTACCAAGTAGTTTGTGTACCAAGGTTGGTGCATGAAAAGAGGAAAGTATGCATAGCTTCCAGCTATGCTGCTAGAGAGATGAATGCCAACCCAGCTCCACCTGGATTACTCAAAAAGAAAAAATAACCTTTGAAGTGTATTAACTGTATAATTGTATTCATTTGTATCAGTGTACCTACTCCTTGCCGAAGAGCCAAACAAATAAAATAAAAATTTGCAGTTGCGCGTGATCAAGGAGATATTTTGAATTAGATCAGTTTTCAATTTTCCTAAATCGTAACACCTATTTCTGAACACTGTCCAAAAATCATTCTGGACGCGGCTATGCTGCGCTTATTCAATTAGTTTTAATCAGCTAAACCTTTAGCACTTTGTCAAACCCTGCGATGGTGGGCTTATAGATATGTATCTCCAAATTCCCAAGTTCGTGGGTAGAGGGGTCAGGTTTGAGTTCGAAGCTCTCAAGTAAAAGAATGTGAAAGTAAAAAGCATGTGTCAAGGAGGCAACAAATACAAGCATGTTGATGACGACGAAACGCTTGAACATTTTAGGGCTGTTACCATTTACCTAATGTTGATATTTTAGTTACGAAGATATGGTAGATGATAGATTTAGGAATGGGGACTAATTAGGAATACGTATTATATGAATTTCACTGACAATGAAGTCGGTTATATTAACCCTTTTCGTAGCAACCCTAAAATCTCGTCGTCATCGATTTGACATTGGACTGGATGTCTGCCGAACCTGCCAAGAATGTGGTGTCGATAATGGACAAAAGTAAGTACCTAACAAAATTTGATAAGATTATAAATCAGTAAAACAATCGGGTCATGCTAATCGTATTTATTTATTTCTGTATCATCGTTGCATATCACTAACACGTTTAAGTTTTTTATTTTTATTTTTTCCGGTCTCCGTTAAAACTATAAAGCTCCAAACTTAAAATGAACCCAGCACTTGAATGGTCGAGTAGTTTGCCATGCGTTTGACAATCACACACCTCAACAAAGTAGCAATGTGAACGTAAACAGGAGAGACGCCACTTGTTTGCTTTTAAATTACTTTGTAATTACAATTGACATAGTGTAGGTAAACTTTTTAATATCTACTGTTTAACTTTTCAATAACTTGCTTACTTAGACTCTCCGTTAGCTCAGCGGCTCATACTATTGTGTCATGGCCTTTGATACGAAGGGATGCAATTCGATCTTTACCAATTTCACGCAAATCTTTAGCTTGAAACTCCGGCGATATTCAACCAGCTTCATCTTTCCTTTAAATACCATAAATAATTACCTTCGAAAAAGTCACCAACTATTAAGTAATGTACGTATTTAATTTAACTATAAACTACTCACATTACTAAATTGCCTCGTTGGTCTAGTGGTCCCAAGCGCGACTACTGAGCAGGGGGTCTCGGGTTCGATTCTCGGGTCGGGCAAAGTGTTACTGAGTTTTTATGTTAGGAAATTATCAGTAGCAGCCCGGAGTTTTGAATTGTGCCCGGTTGAAGGCAAACCACCTATTTCATGGGACTTAATAACAGCATTGGTGAAATGTGGGTATACAACTGTGTATACCGCTGCCTACCCTTTCGGGGAATACAGGCGTGATGCTATGTTATGTTATGTCAAATTAATAAGATTTAAGCGCTATAACATTTATTATAATAATTCAATTATTTTTTTTGATGTGTACCACATAAGACTAAGTTGATACCTAGTTTGTATTGAATAAAAAATAAACATTCCTATCACCATTCATAAGCATGAGTGATTTTGCAAATAAGTATATCGATATAAAATATTATTCGTCAACTTGCTGTTACCCAATTATTACCAACTCCCACATCCAGTAGGTATCGGTGTGGGTTGTGAAAACAATAGATAAGTACCAGATATCATATACCTTCGTATGGCGGCTTGTTTGCCTGACTCGAGATGTAACCGGAGACAGCTACCCCGCTGTAGTCGCTCTGTTGTCTATGCTCTCCGCGCTCGCCACTCGAGGCCACATAGAAAATAGAAAACATCACAGACCAAACATCGTGGTACGTGTAAACTATACTAAGAACACAGAGGAATATGTTCGTGTTTTGCGCAAATATAAATTCAGTTTTGCGTGTAAATTATTCTGTTTTCGCGTATGGAGAGTATTTATAGCATTGCAATGTATTGATAGTGCGATCCGGAAGTCCGTCAATCCAGATTTATAAGGTATATATGTGGTGTTTTGGTATGTATAAATCGAACAGGGGCTGATAAATATGATCCGAGCCAAACATCGGTTTGTTTTAGAAACTTACTCCTATTGGTATTAGTGATTTGTTACGAAACCTGTTTTGCGAAAAGGGGTATAAATTATAATTGCACATATTAAAATATAATAAAATTCACAAGATTGAGCCTCTAATCAAAAATTCTAACACAAATTCAATTTATTTATTTCAATTTCATCAACTTTTCATAAATACCTATAATTTGGTCTGATTACGGGTATTTATGAAAAAGAAGCTAGGTGCACGGTTCCAAGAAGTTGGTCTTATGGAGAAGACGCCGAGTAGATTCGATAACTTCGATAAAATATACCTACAAACTAATCCAATATAAGTAAACAATTAACATCGATACATTGTGTCCAATACGTACTTGTAAGTGTGATCATTGAAAATATTGAATCAATCTCCATGTCGAGAGGAGCATGAAGCATCGACCGCTCAAGATGTTTGGTCGCGTCGTCTCCGCGCGTATTTATTTACACATGTTGGTCGATGTGTATCTAATGAGCCCGTCGCACCGTCGATAAATAAATGCTCTGTTATATCAACTACCAGTCTTTGTGCTCCCTGCGACCACAACTCGGTAATTACGATTGTGCCCCAACGCTCAAATATTTGGCCAAAACTTTCGTCCATTAATGAGCTACCGATATTGTCCACGGTAGAGTTTTTTGAACTATGTTTACGTAATGTTCGAGTGGAAAACGTGTCTCACAAAGCAATTAAGAAAAAATCTTATACTAACAAAATAATGTGTTTGTCTTGTTTGCGTCCGTCGTATTTAGAAATCATGTTTGTTATTGCGCGTTGTGTAGATACGGTGGATTTACCTGGAATTTATGAGAATTCACCAACAATAACATCGCTGGGAAAGTAAACATACCCCGAGTCAGCTTAAATACCTATGCTGGTATGCGTAACGTAGACAAATGTCCGCGAGTAATTACTACAATATTAAATAAACGTGTTATACAAATATTTAACGGATCCTGAGAGACCGTAAATTCAAAATATGTTATAATAAGCATATATAAATAACCTGCTAAATACTTGTTTATAAACGACAATAGGTACTATCTGCCATCCGATATGTAAATAATTGCAAAAGTTCCGGAAGTTAGGTATACTTTGTTCAATATTAGTTATCGTGACTTAGGTATGTACAGATAAACACGGAAAACACGGTGTTTGCAAGAAGGTACCTACATTATACTAACAGAATTTATGGAATAAGTGATAACATAACGTATCCTGATTACCAACTTTAGTAGAACTAAATAGGTACTTAAATCCCAACCAATATTAATGTAACGAGGCTTCGACAAAGTTTATTATCTGCATTCCATATTTATAAACACGTGCGTAAAGTTATTAGTCCGAAATCACATAACAGGTCACACCTTCACGCTGATCGAATTATAAAGAGTCATCTGGACAAACTTTAGATGGGTCGCCTTTAAAAATAATCTGTTGGGAAGAGTTTGCCTCCATTGTGATGGATCCCGTGTAAACACTTCAGGCCATTCCTCGAAGGGCTTTGTACCAGCTACGTTTCAAAACTTTAAGGTTTTGGTGACCGATACGTGACACTACTTCAACAATAATAACATTACAGATATCGTTTATAGAATTTTATTGTAATCAATTCAGGTGTTTCCTTTTTTATTTGGCTTGAATCAATGTTATTGATAACTATTGAATGTTATGTAAGCACACGGTTTCGGGTTTAGGGTTGAAATGATTACAGTTGAATGCTCGATCATGAGAGGTCGAAAATAGTTAACGTAAATTAAATATAGTATTTTAATTATGGTTTCTAAAAGAGGTAATAAAGCGCTTGACTTTTCAATTCAATTAACGTTAAAAGATATACCAAAATCACAAACTTAAACCAATTATACCAAACATATTGCAAGCTTATAAGAAAATCAGAACTATCTTCATCAAAAGCCCATTTTCCTACTTGCATTTCTGTAGTACCTATGTATATTTTATGAATTCCACAGATAACTAACTATTAAACTATCGCGTTGCATGATATTACTACGTCATGGGTGTAATGATGACCCATGACGAAGTAAACTCGCTGCATCAGTCTGCTTGTGACCACGATCAGTGCAACCAGGTCGAACCGTCAAGCGATTCAAAGGTACTTATTGCGCGTTAATTCCTGTTAGTATATAGTAATTCCACATATTTCTATTATTTTCTTATGTGTTGTACGTGTGCTCAGAAATGTTTAGGTTTGCCCCAAAACATTTTTACAAAGACAACATCATAGCTCGATGTAACCCTCAGTCATCCCCAGTATCTGGTATTCATGGAACCTAACATAAATAAGCGTCGCGATCACCGGTTCCACTCGACAATGATCTCCGTATCTCCGTATAATAAGCTCATGTTTAACTTAATAACATCGTTGTCATAGAAACCTCTATAGATATTATAATCGTAAGGCTTTTTTGAGACACCTCGGTGGTCTCTTGTTGTCGATAAACATCTCAATGTTGGTTATTCAGATAATGTTTTTTTAAAGATGTGATGAAATACCGAGCAGTTTTAAAGTGGTTAAGTAGTTTCAGTAACATTATTGTGTTTCAATATAAATCTTTGAAAAGCATTAACGCATGCTTAGCGAACTCTAAAACTATGTAACAATACCCATAGATAGGCATATTTACATAGGTTTAAAGCAGTAAAAGATTAACATCTCGTAGTTTTTCATTCCTTCTTTCTTTCAGAGTGGCAGAGGCGCAGGTTCAAATCCTGCTCACGATCGTATTTTTCTTCATTACTAATATTAGAATCGGCCTGCTATACATATATCTATTACGTGAAAATCTTTGTACCTCTTTTATCTCGTAGTAGGAAAAATGCAACCTTTATCCTATAAGGGGTTCTTTTTTACTTTTGAGGTCGAACCTGTTAAAAATATAGAATTCAATGTATTACTGTCGAATTTTGACCATTATAAATCGCTCTAAGTTTAATCTGTACTAATATTGTAAAGAGGAGAGTATTTAGTAATCGATAAATTCTGAAAATACTAAACCGATTTTTAATAATTCTTTCACGATTATATTTTAATTATTTTCTTTCTTTCCTTTTCTTCCGTTAGAAAACTATGTAGTTACTTAATCGAGAAGTAACATAGGCACATTAAATTTAAGTAATAATAAGTAGTGCTACCCGTACGAAACCGGGGCGGGTCGCTAATTTATTTTATACGTGTCATGACAACTTTCTCCAAAATAATCATAAACAACTGCAACAGCAGGCTCCCACAATTTGCTAAGGCCTCATCATAATCAGCATCTGTTGCCTACATCCCGCCGCGCCGGGCGTGTCGGTGGCGTCGCGTCCCGCCACAATTAAATGTGTCCACGCCACCGGCTCTCAATGCACCACACATCACTGCACGTTATTTTATTCACTAACATTTTATTTTATGCGAGTCGTACTCGATTTGTGTTTGATTCGTTATTTTGTTCCGGAACCGTTGAGCCGGAAAACGCGTGACGTATTCCATCCGTTATTGTCGAAATATTTTGTGTATGGCAATAAAGTTATAGGGAAATGTTTAGTTAGTTACTTACGTATTCTAAACGAAAATTTTACTTCTTTAATAATATAATTATTCGACAGAAACAGATCAATTCTGTTTGAAACCCACTTCGCACTTAAGTTAAAGTAATTAATAACGTTACGAAATATAAATATAGTACTTATAACATGAACCTTTAATTGGTTTCCATCTGATAGCAAATATCGTAATCATATATATACAAATATCAATCAAAAATCGTAAGTACTACCATAACATGCAGACATTCGGATTACCTAGGTTATTTAAGCTAGGACTTACAATAAACTACTACAAAATAACGTATAGGTTTATAGTTGCACAATAATTATGTTCAATTCTATCTATAAACATATAATTAATTGTTGAATACAATTTACGAAAAGGAAGATCTCGAAGGAGAACATCACATCCGTGTGTGTTTAACGGAAATAAGACATGCAAAGCTTAGTCCCTGAAGCACTAATTTCATGTTACTTACTAAGAAGAATATCTTGTAGGCGTGGAAAACTTACTAAACTTAGTATTTTAACAGTATTTATGTTTATTTATTGCGTTATGTGGTTTTAAAGATTCATGGTAGAAAAATATCCTTCTTGGCCGAAGAAAACTTAATACCTAGTACCTAGGTACGGGAACTATATTTCATCCTAGATCATTCAACACCCACTCATTGCTATATGTTAAGAGTTCAGTTTAGCATCTCTAACGTGTACCTAAAACCTAAAACGAGAGGACAGTACTTATTAATTACCACTTTATGACATTTCAGATTGTAAATGTGTATGGGTATTCTGTCTGTAGGTATGTGAAGAGGCATTTGCTCAGCAGTGAGAGAGATAATAGAATGATGATCATATGCTCTTGTACGGTGTACGATACATCATATTCTCTCTATCCATATTTTTAGTAATTGTACTATTTTATGGGTATTTTGAAGCGATGATTCTTACCTATTCTTCTCTGGTCAAAGTTAACCGTTTTTATTTTTCATAGACCATCTAAAGCAATTAAAGATAAATCTTTGAAAAGCATTCACGCATGCTTAGCCAACTCTAAAGTTATAATATTAAATGGTAATATAATCTGGTTGTGACTTGTGGTGTAATAAACTATTTAAAGTAGAGAATCGCCTACATTATTACACCCGCCTACAAAAATATTAAATGGAGAGGTCGAGATGGCTTAGTGGTCGAGCGCCTGGAGTATTTATCCGGGAGGCGCTGGTTCGAATCCTGCTCGCAACCGTATTCTTTTTCCATTTAATATTATAACCATCTAAAGCCCTTATGAAAAGTCAGAATTTGGGTGCACGGTTCCAATTACTCAAGAAACTTCATGTTTTCTTTAAAACTTAATATATTTTACAATTTCTGTAAATACAATGATCATAAGCTGTTGCGTCAGTCATTAGCAGACACAATAGATTTTTATTGTTACAACGTACAGATCTGTACGTTACTGAGCCGAAAGGTTAATAGAGGACCTTTATGGCATTTACTACAAGAAAGATAGATGGCAGTGGACTTCCTCTTCTAACCATTAGAGAAAGCGATCAAATCTTGTAGTCGTTCTAATTGACTTCAATTATTAAGCATTTTGTTAAGTACGATTAAACTAAAACGAAAAGCAACAGTTTAATTTAAAAAATCACACGTTACGAGCAATATTTGTGGAGCAAACACAAACACATCTGCCGGTGTCGTATGCCCTGGTTCCCTGAACATCCTCCCCAGTGTACCACGAGTGCGAATCCGCGGGCGGTCCACTCCAGCCTGTTTGTTTTGCGTGTGTTTAAACCGACGAGTGGCGCCCTCTACGCTGTTTGCACAAGATCTTGACTAGCCTATATCGTGCTATGATGCCTGTGTGACGTAGGTGTTTCTGTTTGATTTGGGTACCTATCTAAGGAAATGCTGTGCCCATATGTAGGTAGGCAGCGAAGGAAAATGTGGTTCATAATTGCTTTGTATATGGATAGTATTCTTACTAAAACAAATTTCCTAACGTCTATTTCATCAAATCAGTACCAATCGGTTGAGAGTCAGTGATTTGGTAATAATACCTACAGCATGAATTGGAAGCAGTTCATGTTAAATCATCAGCATTATAATATAATTATCCGATAAGATGTATTAGCATCTAATAAAGCAGTTATCAACTAATAATAAGTCGACATTCGTCAGTCGTATTTATAGATTTGTCATTTCACTGAACAAGAAAGTTTAAGTCAATATTGTTCCCTATAAAAGAATTCATTCATTAAAAACTCAACACAACACACAATGTTGTCAATCAACGAGTCGATGATTTGTTATAAAAATACTCTGAGAACGCGGGGGGCTCGCGCAGCAGCGCGGACGCACTCATTCACCTTGCTCAGCGAATCACACGCATTAACACTTATTAGTGGCGCGCCCTTTATCCGCGCGCACTGCCACGCAAAATACTACACTTTCCTTTTTACTGTTTATTGTTACGTTTGTTTCGCGTCGCAAACCAGAGTGTGAGCGGACCTCACAATGTGCCCGTCGACACGGCTCGGTAAACGCTTTCAAGTGTCGAAAAGCGGTAATTTGCTTCATTCGCTCATTGTTGACGCTAAAAGTCGGCCTTTGTCGACACTTGACGGAATTGGGAGCGTTTAGATTCGAGCGGGCAATTCGCGGAGAGTGGACGCGTTTTATCGCCAGTCGAACATCCCGGTCACTCTACCCTCTCTCACCTCAATGGCTGCCTAATGGAAGCTTTCAGCTTGTGTTTGAAAAGGTTTTTTCTCTTTTTAATAACGTACTTATATACTACTGACAAAGTGGAAGTTGAGTTTTCATATTCATATAGCTTTGATAAAGGAAACACAAAAAAAAACATAAAAAATATGACAGCACTTAAACATTGTTTTGTTTAAATATAATAACGAGCATAAAATTTTTCAGGATTGGTGAAACTCTCAAAGTATAAGAAATTATATTAACAAAAGTGCTAACGGGAAAACAAAACATACAGGTTCTAAGCTATATTTAGGCATCACAGCACACAAATATAAAACAATAAGGCATTTCACACTGGCACGTTCGTTACTCGCAGCCCGACGTCCTGACGCCCCGCGAGGGGCTATTAGGGCCCATTTACATGCGTTTACCGGCTCCGACGACGGCCCCCTCGGCTCATTGGATTACTTGTATCGACGCTGCCCGATTACACTTGATTAGTGGAAGAACCTTGTCAAAACTATGCAGTTATTTGCTACGGAAATGTTGCTGATTTGTGTTTAAAAAGTATATCAGAGATTGAGTTAAGTCATATCTTGAAATTCTGCTCAAGTCCCTCCGTAAGTTAAAAAAAAAAGATATATAACCCTAAATTGTGTTCCATTTTAAAAGGCAATCCAGAATCTATTATCTTCTGCCACTAAAATGTAATCATAAAATGAATGCAACATTCTGTGTCGTTTATGTATCTTGTAGGTATAAATGGTTAGATGGACATACATAGCATCATAGCATCACGCCTGTATTCCCCGAAGGGGTAGGCAGAGGTGTACACAATTGTACACCCACATTTCACCAATGCTGTTATTAAGTCCCATGTAATAGGTGGTGAGCCTATTGCCATCAACCGGGCACATTTCCAAACTCCGGGCTGCTACTGAGAATTTTCTAACAGAAAAACTCAATAACACTTTACCCGACCCGGGAATCGAACCCGAGACCTCCTACTCAGCAGTCGCGCTACGGACCACTAAACCAACGAGGCAGGTTAGATGGAATAATTTAAAAATAAGAAGAAGGCAAATTCATTCGTAACATAATATATCAGTAGGTACCTACTCAATATTCCCTGAAGGGTTAGGTAGGTGTGTTAGTAATTAATACCTACATTTCACCGATGCGATATACCAGGTACAATTTCAAACCCCCGACTGCTAGTTAGGACTGCTACTTTCAATTTCTTAACAGAAAATCCAATAATACTTTGACAAACCCTAGGTAACCTTGGGCCTCAGGTAATCATCAGATAATAAGGTAGTCCTTCTTTTATTAATAATTATCAAAAAAACATGTTTAAATGTAAAAAAAAAAAATAGTTTATATGAAGAAATAAAGCAGCTCATTTGTTCAGAACCTATTCAGGTTTTCATGATTACTCCATTTCATTTGTCCCAATAATAAATCCAACTCTTACCAAAAACACAAAATATCTTTACGCAATCCTAAAACTTTCTATACAAAAGAAACTTCAATAATTCGCATTGTGTTAACACTAAAGGATTAAATGTTAACATTGACAGGAACAATGTAAACGAAAACATCGTCATAAAACGATTTATCATTGATTTTATCTGTGGTTAATCCCAGCTTAAGCCAAACAATGGGCTTGGAAGAATATTCAGGAAGTTGACACACTGTTCCTTTCCTTGAACACCTCCAACCTGTTTGGTACTAATGCTTTTGTTACGCTGATACGAATTTGAACGTGTGATAAGAATTTGTGTTTGGGGAACACAGAGTTACCCTAACTCAGCGAAACTTTTAGACAAAGCTGAAGTGAAATAGTCCTACTATTAAAAATGATCAGTATGCTTGATCAATGAGTTATAGGAAGCTAAGATTAATATTGTGATTGGAATGTGAGAATAAATGTAATTGTAAGAGTGTAATCCAGGAAATTAAGTCATCGAGCGCATTTCATCTTTACGAAATCATCTAGGTGTAAAATAGGTTGTAGACGTAACGTGGTGCTGTAGTTATGAAAAATGCATACACCAGGCCTTTAGGTTCGTTATAGAAGGAATTATAGTCGCTAGAATTCTTTTCAGACTTACTGAAAAAACTTCTACAAAGTAAGTAATAACTTATACACTATGTTACCAATATGTACTTACTTATGTGCTCGCCTTCTCACAGCTAAATAAATCTATAATTTTTAAAATTTGGCAGAAATGTAGCTCGGCTCATGAGAAAGAAAACTGGATACATCTTGGCACAATGAAAACTCAACTAAATCGATGCTTAAATACGTGTAGTTTTTAACTATACTAGATATAAAAGGATATACTTTGTTCATAAAAGGATCTTATAATAAGAATTAATTATTAATAGAATGTTTTTATGAATTTATAGTTTAAATCCTCATAATTTCCATATCACTATTAAATAGGCCTTGATATATGGGACACCTATACAGTTTATGACAATAATATGTATATACAAATGTGTATGTATCAACAAATTTTTTAGAAGTATTTTTTCTATTGTTTTTGTTAATATCTAATCAGTTTAGGGTACCACCCCCGTCCTTATATCCTAAGAGACATACATCTAGTTAAATGCTCCCCTAATGAAACAAATGAATATATAGCCAAGTTTGAGTCGGACTCGCGGCCTAAGGCTTCTGTATTTAAAATAAGTATACTTTTATGTGATATAACTACGAAGTAAATAAATAAAATATCAATATTATTGCCAAAAACCACATTAATAAAGATTTTCGTACCTGTACAGTGAGACTGCATCTTGTCAAATTTCATGATTGTGGTCAACTTAGGTCAACGGAAAGTTTTTGATGGGCTTTGATTAAGTGGCGAGTGTGGCATAAATGACCGTAGTTTTTTATTGCATCGACATAGAAACTTGATTATTTTACAGCTCTAAGAGACCCTAGATTTAGGTATTTGATATTAATTTCAACTTGATACTTCCACGCGTTCCTGAGTGAAAAGGTATTGACTTGCCGACATATGGCCAACGAAGTAATCCTTTATTTTAGGATTTCGCGAACACAACCCATTTTAACTGGATTAATCGCACGTATTGGTTGTGTTTTTCATTACGTTTGGAACACTTTGCAGCGCTGAAGTGTCTTACTGCTGTAAAATGTGATGTATATTGCATGCAAAATGGCGGATAATAGCTGCACTAAATGTTTGTCCTATAACTGATAAACTATTAAACACTAACTGTATCAATCTACCTATATTGGAAATACATTATTTATGAATTTGAATCCTTTATCGGTGCCTTTTCCTTTGGAAGAACGGATCCCCTAAAAATATCACTACTACATAATCGTCGTATGTAACCAACACATATACATATAAACCTATCCAATTTGCATTGCACAGTTTGTTTGGCCAACCACAGACGCAGTAGAATCGCCAATTTGTTGTATAGAGAGCGATGTCAAGATATCGGCCGCAAATTACAGGGCTCTGGTGTACGTCCGTCCATTTTGATTGACACCGAATCAGAATATACTGCCTTAATTAAATAACTAAGTACCACTTACGAGGAGGTACTTACGTAGGCGCAGTCTTACTAACTTAAAAAGGTGAGCGTATGTTATTATAAGAAATGTGTATTTATAAAATAGAAGTCAATATTGAACGGTAGTAACAGTATTATGTTTTAGAATCAAACATCACACACAATGAACACATAATAATCTTTATATAATTAAAACTTATTTAAAAAAGGAAGAGATTCTCAATTCGACGCGTATATGTATATATAGATATATATATATATGTATGACCACGCATATCTTTTTACAGAGTAGTCCGATTTAGATTATTCTTGTTTTATTGGATTGAGAATACTTCCAAGTTGGTCTCATATAAATTTCACCCCTAAAGGCGGGTAGCCTTAGCTAAGGGTGGATAATAGGATAAATAAGGAATTATTGATTGTTCACATGTCAACCGATTCTGTTGAAACTTTGCATACATTATCCTCCGTTTTTTTTTTCGGCGATTCAATTCATTATGAAATGTTTAATTGGCTTATTTATTTAGAAAATTCGCAGTAACAACCCGAAACTTAGAATGGTGCCCGGTTGATGGCAATATGTTACTGCTGTAGTTAGGGAATATAAAATAGGAAATTGCAACTAAACGCTACATATACACCATCTACAATATCACAGCTATAGACCGAATTAGGTATAATGTAGTTTATAATGTAGCTGTTGAGAAAAATTACATCTCTATTGTACTCGAAAAAACCCAAACACTGTCTTGGCTCACTGACAAGGAAAGTATTTACGAGAGCGAAGAGAAGCGTGCCTTCTGAAAGCACCAAAATATTCTAAACTAGCGTCCAAGTACGGATCTGTTCGACAAACTTATCGACTAGATAAAAGTTTTTATGTATTGAATTTTATCGTTTTATCAACACTTTATGTCAAATTTGACGTTTAAAATCGACAAACGTGTCGACAAAAAGAACCATGCTCGCACCGCTGGGAAGACAGGTGTTATGTTAAAGTGTTTTGTCGATTCTCCTTTGCTTGTAAAGAACAAGCATTTTTTTTACCTTTTCCTTCTTATCGTATGGTTGATGAGCAACTTAGTATCAAGATGTCAAAACTTTCACAATTTTGCTGGTTTCCTTCGTATATATTTTCCTTCAATGTTTTGTGCAAGTAAAACTATAAAACCCATATGACTATAAACTATCAGTGTTACAACCCTGGGTTTGAACGATCGACATTTTTCACTTGCCTGTCCAACGTTATACTAGGCTATCACTGCTTGTGTAGTGGTAAATTATGCCTGTCATGGATAAACTGTGAAAATATAAATAAAATATAAAATCTACTACTTATATATTCACTAAGCGTATCTTTAAGTTATTTTTGTTTTGAAAATATTGTACATTTTTATTTGGTGCGCCGTTATAGAAAACCTCTTAATGATGTATGTGTCTATTTTATTTTATGAAACCCATCTTAGGCAAATCCAATTCCTGGCGTGAACCCCGAGAACGTAATTTACAAAAACTCCTCAAAAAAGTAGTGTATATTAAATACCTTTAATAAGAAGATAATTGGTTCTAGGTAATCAACTAATAGTATAACTTAGGTATTACTGTGCAGGACTCTCGAGATTGTTTCAAGAAACAGATAAGTATGCCTGATAACGTTATTACTGATTGTGTCGATAATAGGTAATAATAAACCATTAATCTCAATTCATTATTTTATGTACACAGGTACTAGAAGGTGCTTAAGTTTAAAAAAAACATAAAGCGGTGGTGTAATAATTACAGTAATTATGCAAATGGGTAGGAATCGTCCCAGGAAAATTGCACCTAAATTGTTTTGCTTGAATTATCTAACATAGATTTTAAGATTTTTTTAGTAACATATCGATTCTTGCCTAATATATTTTCATTCATTTTATTTTATTAATATCATTTCATTAATTCGTTACAGAATAATGTGCAGTTTTATTCATCAAAACAGAATCTCAACGATTATTAAAACTAAAGTTAAGATAAGACGCAGCTAAGTACCTACTGCATATTAATCTACAGTTTAAACCATTTACAATCTTCTTACTTATCAGTCTGAATGTAAGTCTTTCAATAATGGTAACAAATCTTTATCAGTAGGTACCAGGTAAGTACAAATTGGGCGTGAGAAAGTACAAAATTATTTAACAAAATGTTTATGATAATATCAAGATGTGGGATCTACATAATCGCGTCAGAATGTGTCACTACTGGTAACCCCTAACACGTGTAACTCGTCAAACTAATATCTTTCTGGTGATCTTCCTCTTCCTTAAATAATTGCATTGCAATTGTAAACAATATTTTATCGTTGTTACCAAAGTATAAAGTCTACAGCCTAGCGATGCGATTGCAAGCATTCTAAATACTTAAATAGTTCATTTTTGCAATACATTGTTGGTATATCTATACTTGGTTTGTGTATATATCCTTGCACCTCTAATTTAGTAAGTCCATAAAGCTTTCTAAAGATATAACTTTTTGTAGAAAGAAAAATACGGTCGTGAGCGGGATTCGAACCTGTGCTTCCCAGATTAAGAAGGAGGAAGAAACATTAGGGTTCGGTACGCATGCGTTAAGCGTTTAAAGTTGTATCTGGATATTTTCATTTTAATTTAACAAATATCACATAAGTCTACACCTATTTCTTACGAAGCGGGGAAAAATGAGTGATCCAAAATTGTTTCAAACGTTAGACGAAATATCTAATTGGGGTTGATTAGATTTTATTATGAAGAAGAATATTTCGTTATACTTAACATACTTTCTACTATCGTTATAAATGCGAATATGGGTTAGTCGGTCTGTTGATTACGTCTGAACCGATTTTCATAAATTTTATATGATCTCGTAGTTTGAGAAAATAGTATATTATTAGTTAAGTATTATGGTACCAACCTCTAGGAACGTATCGCAATCAATCACAGGTCAAAAACAACATAAATCGAATCAAAAAAATCGATAGTATCTGCTTGTCTCAACAAGGAACAGGCATAATTGTATATACATATGTATATTACGCCAAAGAAAATTGGTACAAATAATTATAAGACCTCTTCCAAATGCAGGTTCACACAAGAAAATAAGTGTTAAAAGTTATGAATCATCCTATTTCTGAATAGTGTTCGTAGATAGACAGCTTTAGAATAAACTACAAGCTTAGCCGCTAAACAATAGACTCCGGTGTGGGAAAATATGTCCATAGAAATGGCACATGGGTAATTATAATTTAGATATACAAGCTAGGTGATCTGGCTGTACGTGAATGGTCTATCTGTACCTATTGTTATGCAAAACTAGTACTGAGTAATTAGTAATTAGTTTTAATCTGTACTGTTATATTGTATTCAATTAAATACCTATCTTATCAAATAACTGCCTCGTTGGTCTAATGGTCCCAAGCGCGACTGCTGAGCAGGAGGTCTCGGGTTCGATTCCCGGGTCGGGCAAAGTGTTATTGAGTTTTTCTGTTAGGAAATTCTCAGTAGCAGCCCGGAATTTGGAATTGTGCCCGGTTGATGGCAATAGGGTCACCACCTATAACATGGGACTTAATAACAGCATTGGTGAAATGTGGTTGTACAATTGTGTACACGTCTGCCTACCCCATCGGGGATTACAGGCGTGATACTATGTTATATTTATGCTTATCAAATAATGAAGTAATAATTGAAAGAGATATTTACTTGTTATGTGAAATAGAAATTCAATAAATAAATAACAGATCGCTTAACTGACAAACTTTACTTAATAGAAACTTGTGCGTATTAGAAATTAATTAGGTATTATTTAATTAAAATGGGGAACGAAAATATCGTGAGAAAACTAGTGCACAGCTTCTGAGAGATGTTTTCAATGATATGTAAAGTCATGTCAAAAGGTAAGAGTGGTTTAAACTCTGACACTACGTCATTAATCAACTATACAATAAAAATACTTAGCGCAATAATTAATTGTACTATTTAAAAAACCAGGTTCGTATGGACATTCCGTCAAAAAATATTTGGATCGGACATTATTTTTAAAAAGCTTTAATTCATCAAATCGATCATCAAATAATTTTGATATGTTTAACATTTATTTGAACTGCATTTCTCTCTAAATTTTAAGCCTTGAACTGAATCAGGAGAATTTTGTATTAAAAATTATATAGAAAATTTAATGTTGCTCAAAAATAATTTTCATTGGCGTGTATCAAATAAATGGTCTAAAACATTAAGCCAGTACCTAATCGTTTTCTATTGAATGTATGAATTTATAAATGAACTGAATGAGATATTCAGAAACTAAGTAATTCCAATTTACGATAAACAATAATGCTTTGTCTGTTTCATAGTAAAACCACAATAGCATTTGTTAAAATAATCCTTATGCATTTGTCAGTGATTCATTAACCGCTTCGGATTCATGAGAAAATAAAACTACCTACTTATATGTTTAATTGAATATGAAATGTTTTGATCGATCGTGCTACCTTCTGGCAAAGCTTTTAGTAAATTCAATTCAGTAAATCGATAAAACTTTCGAATATTTACTATTTAATTTATTAATATACATCAAAGTTAATAAAAAGTGGGTCGGATTAAAATATATTGACATTTGAACATGTGGAAATATTGTGTAGCTGCCCAACCTAAGCTAATTTAATGGTAATTGTTAAATAAAACATGTAGTTAAATTATAATTTCTATTTATTCGGAGATTCTTTATAGAACTGTTATTATTTGATTTGATTAATGTCATCTAGTAAATAAACAACAGTATGTTTACATGTCATTAACAACGAAGAGTAGACAACATCACTTTACGTATGTATTTACAAATAGAACTAGGAGACTATCTACATAGCTTGGTCGTTCTCAGACTTTATCCATAAATCGCTTAATATATCAACTATCACTGTTCTACATATACAGCTTTAAGTAGAAATAATACTTATAAATTTAATTTATACAATAATTTACACTTAGAGTTTAATTACAGATGATAAAAGAAGAATAATAGTAAAGAATAGGGAAACAGAGAAATACTAAAGAAAAGAGTTAACGCGCCTACACAGAGTAGATAAATACAGATAAACGAAGAGTTATACGAGAGTATATCACTAGGCAACGATAACGTACCGACGGGATACTTAATACTGGTTATTCACATATGTTTGTACAATACGCACAGAGTGTCTAGGTGTCGGGCGGGCGCTGCGGGTCAGTGGGGCTGGGCGGCGCCGGCGCCAGCGCGGAGCGGCGCAGCTGCTGCAGCAGTGCGGGATCGAGCGCGGGCCACCAGCCACCCAGCAGCGGGTACTGCGCGGCCGGCGCCAGCGGGACCCGCACCTCCTCGTCACCGCCGCGCTCCTCCTGATCACTCGCCACTACGTCTATGTCTTCCTCTGGCTCCTCCTCACAACTGCTGTCACGTCTCTGTCGTTTTTCGGGCGCATCGTCTGGTGCCAGCAGTGAAGCAACATCAAACTGCCTCTTCCTCGCTTGTGCCCCGCCGGGCAGCCGGCCCGCTCCCCAGAATGGCAATGGCAAAGCCGTTGGTGGAGGCGACTGTGGCGGTGGTGACGGCGAGTCTTCACCATCATCGTCAACGGCCAATCCCATGTGTTTCCTCACTTTTCTTTGAGCTTTACGTCTTCTAAAATCTCCTTTGCGGAAGTCTTCAATGTTAGCTGGATGAATAGCCCAGTAGTGGCCTTTTCCATTGGCAGATCGTCCAGCTTTGACGAAGCAGTCGTTTAGAGACAAATTGTGTCGTATTGAGTTACGCCAGCCGGGTCCACGGGATCGGAAGTAAGGATAGTTATCCAGAATGTGCTGGTAGATGTCAGAGAGGACTAGTTTCCGTTCTGGTGAGCTGAGAATCGCCATGGCGATGAGACCGATGTAACTGTGCTGAGGCTTTGGTTCTTCGGGCTGCAGGACTCGTTGCTGCAGCAGAGACATGGAGAGCGCGAGCCGTGGTCCGTACGGCGCGTAGCATGGTGCGACGGTCGGTGGGTACAAGCGAAGTCGTTCGGCGACTGCATAGTTATAAAGTTGCAGACGATAGTGGTCGATGGCCGCGGCGGTAACAGTCGGCGCGTCCTTCCCGAGCGGCCAAGGGCCTCCTTCGGCGCCGCTACACATGTTGCCGGGCAGAGAGCGTGGCGCGGAGTGCCGGCGGCGGGCCAGCGGGCGCAGTCCCGGTCGGCAGGGGGGGCGGCGCGCCGGCCAGCCAATCAGCCGCCGCCGCTACTTGTATACGTGTTTTTGTTTAGCGACGCCCCACTCCAGTGGCTTGCAACTCCACGCGCCCTGCCTTGAGGCTACGTGTACTAGCAGCAACAAAACGAGTACACGTAGACTCATTACCAAAATGCATATACAAGTTTAATTTAAACATATTTTCTATTTAATTTTACACCAAGTTAACTTAGTGTCAACAAATTCAAAGCGAAGGTTTGCAATGCATCAATTTGTACTGCGCTATTCTGCATTGATGCCGAATATTACGCTTTTTCATCGGATATTTTACATGATAGTGGCTAGCTACTAACAAATATAAGCTAGCGAATTGCCTTATTCTAAGACGTAGCGAAAAGGACAAGCTGATGCTAATGCGGCTTTACGTAATTATTATGTTCAATTATTAGATAACTGAATTTATAATATTAATTATTGTTCAACGATTATTACTCACTTGCATTCCTCGGGATTGCCTAACTAGTTTTTGAACTTATAATTTTTGAAATCCTAATTTTATCAATGTGGTACACACAACGAATTAAGTATAAACTCTATAGTTATTATTTTAATTGCCTCATTGGTCTAGTGCTCGTAAGGGCAACTGCCAAGACTGAGGTCTTGGGTTCGATTCCTGGGTTCAATAGTATTATTGCTTTTTTTTGTTAAAAATTTTTCAGTGGCAGCCACGAGTTTAGCATTATACCGGGATGACGGCAATACCACCTATTAGATGGCTGATAACTATGTACACCTCTGCCTGCCCCCTCAGGCTATACAAGCATGATGCAATGTTTATTTTGCTTTGCGTAAATCTAACCACAGTACACTAATATTGCTTCTGTTAAGATTATAATCTCATCAATCCTATAATAAGACACCAATATGGATCCTGAAACATTCACAATTATATTCGGCTGAAGATTTGACACATCTGCTGTCGGTACTCGGCAAAACCGTTACAAATGACAACTTCGTAGCGAGTGCTTCCCTGTTATTTCAGAGATATCACAACACGCAACAACACATTACTTCTCAGGAGGCGAGCGAGAAAGAGACGCAGATATAAAAATACTCTACCCTTCCACGTTAGATAGGGACGGAGTATCGTGCAACAGTTTCACATGTCACTGTTATACGGACGATGTGACTTTTGCTCTGAGAAAGTTACAAATGAAACCCCACCTTTCAATGACACATTAAGGTTCAGATTACTGTGAGGGTATTAGTTGCTTACGGCGTTGTTGAAATAGTGAATAGGCAATGAAAATAAAGAGGCTCGAAGAGCAAGCGTGCCGGCGAGTGCGAGTAGGGCAGCGAGCGATATCGGTGTAACGCAGCGTTCCAACAATGCAGTTGCCGCCCATTTAAATACGCCATTTTGTTTACTGTCTCCACGGCTTGTGCTTTTGTGTTTTATACAGAAAGCAGTGTTTTGTGGAATAAGTAAATTACAGGAAATATTTACTCGTTTCAGAGTAGACAATTGGGATACGGGTGCTGCGACGTAGACTGCCGATTTGCTAATCGATTTTGTTTGGTGCGGATATTTTCTTTTCATTCAGTTCTTATTATTGTATTTCAATTGCGTAATTACAGTTTTTTTATTTTCCTTTATTAATGTTTTTTTTTATCTCAAAATAGTGATTAAACATATCTTGTTCAATAGAGACAAAAACGCTACTAATTAATAACTTTTAACTTCGGTAATTGCTATAGATAAATCATAAATTCATTCAAATCAATACATTTTTGTGGAAATAAAAATATGGTCGACAGCAGGATTCGAACCTGCGCCTCCCGGATAAATACTCCAGGCGCTCTGACCGCTAAGCCCTCGCGACCTCTGCTCACTACCACGAATTCTTTATCCACATTTTAATACGTCTTTTGTTTCGTTAATTGCGTTTTAGAGGATTGACACACCAAACGTCTAACTAGCTGAAATAGTATCGTAGGCGCGTAGCTTCTCGTATTTATTGCTGTTTTACAGATACGACTATTTTGACACTAACATCAATTGGATCGGAGAAACAAGGATAACAAACCCCATTTTTGTATTTTATTGTAACCCACGTTAATTTTTGGAACCTACTTTACTTCTATATTATTTTACTTCTTTATTAGGAAGTAATTTTATTATACACTATACAATAGTTACAATCATCATCAACTGAATCGACTTTATTCGCATAAAAACAAAAACAGCCAAATAAACATCGCATGAAATCAGAGTATTTAGTTAATATTTTTCATTCGCAACAAAGTACCACAGAGTTCAAATAATACAAAAACCACAAACATTTTATTTCGATTCCCATTTCATTGCTTTCACCATGTGAAGGGTAGATTTAATTTTAAATCCGCGTCACGTCCGGGCAGTTTTAAACAAGCGATTGCCGTTGAAAACAATTGACGGCCATCCAGCACGCAACAAACGCGCATTTTAATTATTGTGCCGCATGCGATTGCTCTGTGAAATGCAATCAATTACACGCTGTAATTATGTGGAAATAAAATAAATATACAAATTACCTTTAAATAAACTTTTACTACTTTACATAATGAACAGGGAACATTAGAGTTATTTAATCTTAATTAGGTAGATATTTACTACAATAATTTGTACAAATTATTATAGCTATTTACAAATTATGTTATAGAATTAGTAAGATAAATTATTGTTATCTCAGTGTACAAAAGCACATATAACACATAAAACAACTTATTATAATTATCAAAAACAAAAAAGTTTAATACAAAACATTAGAAATGTTTAACATAAATATTTTCGCTATATGACGTCTAATATTTAGGTAATTCGTGCAGATTGATTTATTCATACCTGACTGTTTTCTATTGTTGTTCTAATTGCCGGCCCGGACAGCGGCAAGACGGAGGCGTGTCGCCCCGCCCACCGCTCCCAAAACTCTTTGTGCTCAACTGTACTTGTGAAGTTCATTTATTTTTCACACTGACTGTACTTACGCCCTGCAGTTTATTTTATGTTTGCATTGTTTGTTTAACTGTACACAGTTGGAGGTGTGTCCTTAGGCTGTATTTATTTTGTATAATGATTTATTTCAAAATGAATTGTAAGTAGTAAATAAAATAATAAATGTACTTATATTAATGCACCTTAAAAAGTAATTGATTGTATATGGATCTGCTGAGAATATCGTAAACTAAATGAATACGGGGTGTAGACATTTAGTTTACTATAGTCTCAGTAAAGGAAAACAATGTTGAACCAAGAATAGAGCGTTTTCATATTTATATGAAAAATTAAAACACGAATCGGTACAGTATATTGTTTTCATTCGACAAAAAACTTGGATATACTTACCTATTATTTAAAATTTAAATATAATTAAGCAAGTAAAGCATGGATCTACGGATTAATTATGTTAGCCATTTTGAATTTATCACCAACATTTTGTCACTTACCTATATGTAATAGTCTAAACAAACTTCGGCACACTAAAATCTCCATAAAACGTGCCCACAACGTTACACGTGCCTACCAAAAAAAGGACACAAAATAAAAAATATTCATAAAAAATACATAAAACAAGAATCAAAGGGACCGTTATGTTTACAGAGTTTCCATGTAAAATAACTCGGCGAGCAGTATTGAATTAGAGACTTTGTGTGGAAAACTGTTCACAAAATATTTTGGCCTCACAAAGGAGGTATTAGGCGACAAGGGGGGAATATAATTTTATGTAAATCGCCACCGCCGCCGCTGCCGCCGCCGCCGGCTGACTTTCGCGATGGAACCTACTGAATTTGTTTATATCTGCCGGGAAACAAGACACGTACCTACTTGGGTTTTGTCGCCTCGATCGATGTGACTGGTATACTTAAATATTTATAGGTACTGTGGATCTCTATTTAGTGTAGGTAGAGATAGAGGACTTGTTCATCGCTACGTTATGACTATTCACAGGGTCACGATGAAAAGTTCTTCTGAAAAATACTTATATTTGAATGGTAAATAGAGAAGACTCGAAGGGTGTGTCTTATAATTCAACTCATTTAAACATTTTTGATTTAACTGTGTATTGCGACTTTAGGTAGCTTTTATAACTTGAACATTTGTCATGTACGGGCTGAAAACCGTTTCAAAATACGTTAACAGGAGAAAACATATATTTATAACAAATTAATTTATTTAACATATTTAACGCTGGGGTTGAATCCAAACTCTATATCACTCATATAGAGTCGCCATATCTCTACGTCATGGGTATGTTTCTCTTTCTATCTCACTTACCAACGTTTACGTTACTGTTCACATCTCACAACATCAGTACGCGATGATAAGAGCGCCGCCGGGTATAACCGTCTCATCAATATCCGATATTGTACTTCCAGCTGAAATAATTCCATTTGTTTAATTTCCAATGTCCGTACAATCAGATTTTACATGCACCTTAAATCATTAATTTGTAAGTTTGCGCGCATCCATCAATAAACGAGATCACTAAATAATAAAAAAGATAAACTATCTTCGTGTCTTTTTCATTTTATTACGTTGGCTCTAAGCCACAGAGGTCCTTTATTGAATGCTACCCTAATCCTAAATTATCGTACTCCACAAAATAAAACGTATCACGAATCTTTAGTCATGTCTAAATCTGCAAATAAAGCCCTATCCTACCTCAGACTAGTCCCAAAGGGATTTTATTTGAGTCTTTTTGTACACATCCATAGATACCCATACTTATGGTTACAGAGTACAATATTTGGCATCACAGAATGTTCTAAACATGCAGCAGGAGAATATATTTTCGTGAAGGTTGGTTGGTCTGTGTCGAAGCCGTATATATTTGGATCACAAAGCACGGACGCACGAGTCGATTTAATACGCTTATTTGAAGATAATCCCCGTCCCCTCGCAGAATACCGGCGATTTGTGAGACTGTGCCGTTTACAGACATGTTTCATTAACCATCTTGTTATATGAGTTTTATTACATTTTGGTTTGTTATGATAGCGTTCACTGTACACTATTTCGTGTATGTACTTTTGTTGCACAAAACACAATAAAAAATTAGAAAAATAAAAGTGTCATTATAATAAATCTTGAACTGAATTGTTTCGTAATCAAATATTTTAAAATAATTATGCGCTCAAGTACTACGACGACTACGAGTGCTACGGCGTAGCAAATTACTTTACAACTACATATATTATAGCCAGTTAATCTATCCTACGACGTTTCAATACAGTAGGTACATAAATTAATACAGAAAGAACAATTCCTTCACAGGACCAATCTACGAACTCATGACCGTAAGAACGACGATCATGGTGCACTACACAAAAAAAAAAAACGAATTTAGATAATGGAAAATGTGGATTATCACTCTATGATTATGATTATTCAAAGTACTGGTAGTGTGCCAAACTCGATAAGAAGCCATACATGCGCCTAAAAGTATAGACGAGGTAATAGGTACCTACCTTATACATTACCAGCCTTGTTACACCTACAGACGTACAAAACAATACAAAAACCTTACTACATACAAATAGCTTGTTGTTTTCGGTTGTGTCTGTGTTTTGGGAGGAGGGCTACCGAAGTGTGGAGGACGGAGGGGGCTAATTACGACCAGCCCCGAGGGGTGGGTGGGGGCTGATGTTTGACTCCCGTCTGCCTAGATAGCGGGTGATATCTACGTAGGTATGACAGATATGTATAGTATTGTAAATCTTTGTTATGCTGCCCGTTTTGTAGATGGGATTCGTGACGTAATTTCTTGTGAATGTGCGCAGTATACTAGGTATTTTGAAAATGAGTTGCTTGTTATTGTATATACCTAATTGTAATTATAACATAATATAGCACCACGCCTGTATTCCCCGAAGGGGTAGGCAGAGCTGTACACAATTGTACACCCACACAGTGCTGTTATTGAGTCTCATGTAATAGGTGGTGAGCTATTGCCATCTACTGGGCACAGTTCCAAAATCCAAGCTGCTACTGAGAATATCCTAACAGAAAAACTCAATAACAGTTAGCCCAACTTGAGAATCACACCCAAGACCGCTCAGCAGTCGCGCTTAGGACCACTAGACTAACGAGACAGACTACTAATTATTGCTTTATTTATTGGTGGCATACAAGACTTGGCATGCGTGATGGTAAGGGACTGCTGGGTCCTATGGACCAAGGGTATAACTGGCGTGTTGTGGGCCCTGTAGGAAAAATCACAACGCTTCCTCAAGGTGTATGTGCGACCTTGCTCGCCTTTAAAACAGTACAAAAGAGCAGTATTATTTAGATGTAAGAGTTTCTGCAAGATACTTTCCCTTCGGGGCAGCTCTAGCTTTTGAAATCTAAGTCTCATTGCGTTTTGTGCGTCACCTTTTGGCAAAATATTATGTTTATGCTTTACCATACTCAATAAGTATTTCATTTGTATAATTTCATACGCCTGTGTCTACAAAATAATTTTATTGATAGTCTATGCAACATATATTTGACAGCTTTTATTGCAAAGGAAGGTACATTATGTAAACAGCCTTATTAAAATGAAATTATTTATTCTGTAAATATATAGGTATATAAGTTTTAACCTAGAGGGTAGTTTAGAATGCGCCGAACATACCCATTATTATGATTAAAAATAGATAATAAGTAGAAGTACAAAACAACTGCGCTCTTACGATTTCACGAAGTTTATTACTAAGACTTTTTCTGAAATACGTTACGAGCCTACTGAAACTTCGTCTCGTCATTCCAAGCAATACCTGACACTCAATATAATATAATATCAACGAAATTTCGTGAAATATAAACACATTAGTATCTTATAACCCACTCGAGCTAATAATATTTTCTAAGAACCAGCACCGCAGCCTCCACGGCGATACAAAATAAAAAAACATCAAGAAGAGCTATCGCGACGCAACACTTGAATAATCACTTATTTTATTAGGGCCAGATATTATTCATATTTTTTGTTGTACCAATTGTGTAACAGAAAACGCGAAGCGCTTGGCTCCATTCAACTACTGTAACTCTATACAAATTGGCACCTCCATTGAGGTCGGTTGACACTTTTATATAACCACGATTAACAGTCAAACGAAATTAGAACCCAATAATATTATTAAAAGTTTTTTTTCTGTGCGAGACGGGACAATACACGTTCCCCTTCCTCAAGACTTGTGAATAGGTAATGGTAACACTCGGATTACCACCTACGTATTTGTGTAAACACAATAAATATTTTTTGGCCTCTCCCTTTATCTGTTAAGTGCAGATCTGGAGATATTCGTCAGTGTTTAAGATACATGCAAAGATAAAGGTCTCAGAACAATTATTTGGTTCGAAAGCAGGAACAGGATATTTGAGTCATGATAAGCGTAAACTTACTTTACAATCTCTCGTTGCTCAGCCCACATAGAAGTTGGAAGAAATTCTAAATGTAGTGTAATGTTGCAGTTCAATAATATTTTTATAGAGCTTCTTGTCTACTGCCACTGATATTGGTATTGATAAAAGCAAACTTTTAGTACTTTTCACCCACTTTGATTTTTGTCACATCCAGAGATCTCTCTGTATACAGATTATTTGAGATAATTCGTCCTAATGAGTTTAGGTAGGTCTCTAGTCATATTAATATGAATAATCTAATCGGAGTTAGAGTTAATAGTCATTTTTACTTTTTAAACTTTCGCATAATTATTGAATTCAAACGGGACTTAATAGCGGTAAAATTATAATATTTATTTACCTCGACGTTTCGATCAAGTTGCATTGATCGTGGTCACGAGTAGACTCGTCCGTCGTCATTTTAGCGCGATTAAGTCCCGTTTAAATTCAATAATTATGATAATAGTCATATTTTATTTGAAAGATTGAAAGTTAATTTCATGAATAGGTTTCAATTGTCAAACTAGTTACGTTGCAAAAATGATGTGCTGTGGTAGGCGGTAGCTAGCTACTCCGAGACAATGACTGAATTTACCTTCTGCTACGCTAAAAGAAATAGCTTTCAAACACACTCCAATCTAAAGGTGATACACACAATCCATAATTAATGCACTGCAACAACTGTTGTGATTGAGTTAACTACGGTCGAGCGCACTTCCCGCGTGCACAATACTCGTAGTGTGCCGGTAACTAAGCGAGGATTAACCGCCGTTAAGTGGATTAGCACATGGTGCGCCCGGCCCTTCCGACCGCATTATTGTGGTACACTTGAGCTCATGTCTACCGAGAACTGATTCGCGAAATCGGGAATCTATTAATATGATTTATTAAAGGTTTGTAATTTTTTGTGACACAGGAAACGTATGTTGTATTGTAACTGATTTATAATTTTGGCGTCGTCAGCCACGGACTTCCTGGTCTATGATGAGTATGTAATAAGTAATTTTTGTCAAACAGTGAACGAATGAGTGAGGCAATGCAAAAATTATTTCCGCCTACTTTGCGACGCCAAAAGGTCAAGCTATTTAATTCAACGATTTTACAAATGAATGATTTAGGTACTAATTATGAATTATACTAATAAGCAGATTTTTTGTAACGTCGTAAGTCGGTTGAAGTGCGACTGCTGAGCGTTCGACCTTGGGTTCGATTCCCGGGTCGGACAAAGTGTGGTTGGTTTTCTTTACTGTTAGAAAATAATCAGCAGTAGCCCGGTATTTGAAATCGTGCCCGGTAAATAGAAAAGGCTCAGCAAGACTTAAAATCAGCATAGGCGATAATAGGTAGGGATGTACAACTTTGTATACCTTTGCTTTCCCCTACGGGGAATACAGGCGTGATTCTATACTACATAAAATTCGTCCATCCCCCCAAATTGTGACAAAATTCTGTAGTCATGTGCCTATAAAAGCGGAAGCCCTCAAGTGGTCAACACCGCATGCCCCACTCAGGCGCACCCGCCAGCACTGGCACACGGGAACTACGCGACAATAGCACCCATTGTCACACACCACTGTTTTGACAATAACTAAATACTTCATAAATATTTAAACTATTTTAGTTGTAATCGTTGGAAGTGAATTTTTCTTCGGAAATCTATTTTACTTTATTATCTCGATGTACTCGTACACATATCGGCAGGGTGTTGTTTGTAGTCTTTGTTGTGACTTATAATTTATATAGATCGTGTCTAAAGAAATCCAGTTTTTTTAAAGACACTTAATCTTATTGGGGCGCCTTTTTTATGATTTCCGCCAATACAAAAAAAAAACAATTATAGTTTCCATATGAAATTAAATTTAAGGCATTAGCATGCCTTTAATTTTTTGTTAAATATCCATACTTCGATCCATAGTAATATTATAAATGCAAAAGTAACTCTGTTTGTTTGTTTGTTTGCTACCTTTTCACAACTAAACGGCTGAACGGATTGTAATGAAATTTTGCAAGGAGATAAATTGGACCTTGGAGAAAGACAGGCTACCTTTAATTCAAGATAAATCTTTGAAAAGCATTAACGCATGCTTCAATTGCAATCCTGTTCGCGACCGTATTATTTTTCCATTTAATATAATATAATATAATATAATATAATACTTTAGAGTTCGCTAAGCATGCGTTAATGCTTTTCAAAGATTTATCTTGAATTATTAAGGTAATTGCATTCTTTACGACATTGTATTAACTGCAAAGTTAGTCGTGTCGGTTCGGTCACCCGTATAGGGACTGAATTGATAGCAATAACGTCGCCATAAGACGTGTTAAAATATGGAAGAAGAATTCGCGGTGGTGAGCAGAGGTCGAGATGGCTTAGTGCTCAGAGCGCCTGGAGTATTCATCCGGGAGGCGCAGGTTCGAATCCTGTTCGCGACCGTATTCTTTTTCCATTTAATATAATAGGCTACCTTTAGTTAGGCAGACGAAGTCGCGGGCAGCTAGTTTACTATAAAATTTATTTTTGTTGAACTTCCGTTTCCATATTCGGCACGAATAGAATCAAACTAAAGTAATTCAGAATTATAGCTCTCATGGGACCTTAGGGACCTTAGGACAAACTCTGTCTTGTCCAGTTTAGTTTTGTCCACATACACCCATCTCAATGAATCACCCTATAGTATATGTATTTATGTTAAATATTTCACCAGTTCAAAGGTTCAATAAAAGTTTTATTTTTCATAGTTTCCCCAAATCCGTTCGTATGTAGTTTTTACAGCTGTGATTCGGTATTTATTATTCAAAATGATGTTGTAATGAAGCTTTAAGCCGATTATAAAATAGTCGTTGAAAATTGATAAATGTTTTGATTTATCCTTTTAATTAAATTAAAATTTGCGCTACTTATCGATAACAATATTCGTATTTCCGTTTGACGAATTTATTCATTTATGTATTAACGACAGAATTACGCAAATAAATATATTATTATGAATTTGAGGTCTGAATTATAACAAAATTTCTGGACCAATATTATTAGATTCGCTGTAAGTAAGCTCACTTCAAAATTACCATAAACACTGGACAAGGCCGAATAACTATGATACAGCAAACAGCAACCCTTTGTCGTGGTCACGAACCATAACCAAAAATTTCGTTGATCCTAAAGACATGTCTTCGTTGTTAATCAGTACTTGCATTGTCATCACAACCTGTCTAAAATCAGCTAAATTAAAGTCCTTTTTAATTTCATACTTAATCAAAACTTCTAATGTGCAAGCCAGCTGCAATCGTGCCTAAATATCATATTATATAAGTCACACATGTACATTCCAAGAACGGACACGACAACACGCCTCCGAGACCTTCTAATTCAATTACTGAGCCATTGTCCTCAAAGTTTTTGCTCTCAAATATTTTACACAGCAACAATGGAGTTATTTTGCCAACAATAACTGTATTGAACGGACAATACTGTCGACACTCGGACACGATGACGGAACAATATTGTAGGGAGGATGGCAGAAGTCTCAGTATGTTCAAAATCTTGTATGTCTTTTAGTTTATGATATGTTGGTTTTTACCGTGGGAGAGCCATGCTTCGGCACGAATGGGCCGGCTCGACCGGATTGATACCACGGCCTCACAGAAAATCAGCGTGAAACAACGCTTGCGTTGTGTTTCGCCGAGTGAGTACCGGAGGCCCAAACCCTTTAAACTTGTGGCCCGCACTTGTGACTCCACTGGGGTTGCGGGTGTCTATGGGTGGCGGTAATCGCTTACCATCAGGCGAGCCGTCTGCTCGGTTGCCCGAAAAAAACTGCTAGTAGCCTTTCCAAATGAAGTTTTGCGTTGCAATTATTGCAAATCGTACAACTTTATTATTATATTATATATTATTGCAACTTTCCAACTGGTAAATTTCATTAACAATATTTTTATCATCAATAACACGATTGAGCCATAATCAACTTACATTGGAATTAGATTGGGTTTTAACTAAATGTTGATTTTATTTTCTCCTTTTTAGTCAATTTAAGGACACTGCAGCTGGGTTTTGTATTAAATTAATTTTTTTCTGACTGTTGTTTGATCTCATAATCCAAGTAGTACAGTATTCTGGATCATTATCCTGAATGGACCTTATCTAACTTTCAGGTTCTTGAAACTTCGAATGATAATCTAAACTTTGACTATCTTAGGCGACATTAATGTTGCAAGTAGGTAATACTTTAATAAAGCCACGCAGTTTTAAAAATTCAGTCTCGGGAGTCCTGAAATCTTTTATTGTTATTTTATTTATATTAATGCTATATGTGTACAACGTTATTGAAAACTCAATATCTTAATTAATAAATATTAAACGTTGTCCTTCTGATACTTTTGTATCAGGTACAGTTGTCAATATTTTTTTAACACTCAGAACTAACTGTTCATGAAACATGAATTGTATTTATATGTGAAGTGTTTATCATGTCCTGTTCCAGATACGATCTTAATCTCGGATTAGTGAGGTGTTAGAGCGCTTTGTTAACGTCAGTTAAGTGATGGTGCCACCTATGGGGGACAATGGTGCCATTCAGTGGTCAAGATACTCCCACGCGCTGTAGAGGCGATTAGCGTTGTAATCTTTCCTAATCGGAGAGTATCCGGCCTAGTGTAACGAATAATTTGGAAATATCATTTATTGTACGTCAACATTTAAAGCAGCATTTAATATAAAGCAGGACTGCGTCGTTGGTCTTGTGGTCTCAACCACGACTGTTGAGCGTGAGGTCCTGGGTTCCATTCTCGGTCGGGCCAAGTATTATTGGGTTTTTCTTTCAGGAAATTCTCGGTTGCAGCCCGGAGTTTGGAATTGTATCCGGTAGATCGCAATAGGCTCACCACCTATTGTTGTGTTGGTAAAATGCGGGTGTTAAACTGTACAGGTGTAGGTACACCTCTGCTTACCGCTTCAGAGAATAAAGGCGCGGTGTTTTGTCCAAATTTTAAAGTATGTGGTAGGTATTATTTAATTGAGCTGTAGTTAAAAGCTGAAAACGGTGCAAGATAAATCTTTGAAAAGCATTAACGCATGCTTAGCGTCTTTTTCCATTTAATATAATAACTTTGGTGTTTAGGACGTTTGTCATCCGAGACAAGCTTTGCCTTCTGTTCAGGCGTTCTGTTCAGGCCTTCTGTATATAAGGTCCTAATTTATTAGTAATTTCCTTTTAAGAAGTCAATGTGTAAGTGATATATACCTAATTTAAGCAATTATTTAATATCATCATAAAATAAATTTTCAAATTCATACTCTTTGCTTAAGTATATATTTCGACTTTCCTTTGCTATCTGAAAAAAGATTTAAGAAGAATATGTCAACAAACAATCAATACTTCATTTTAATTTCAAATAACCTCATAGTAATATTTATATTTTATAAACAATGGTATATATGTGGAAATTACTGTATAATTGGAGATACTACGTAAGATATGTCACGTACGCACTTGTTTTTTTATGTATATTTATACTTTTACAAATGTGGTCGATTCGGTTATATGTAGATTATAAAGATATGCTACCAGGATTCCAAATGTTCAATTATAACAGCACGGATTTCTCTTATGTACCGCCAAAATACATACTATCATGGGACAAATATTATTTAATAATCAACGAGGAAGGAGAACAGATATTCCCAAATTTACAGTGTAGAGTAAACAATTGCATTTTTACAGACGACAGAGACTTGTTAAATAGCGATTACACGCGATTTGATGCCTTACTTTTTAGTGAAACAGTGCTAATTGATAGCGAGGATCGTCCTGACAAGCGGGACACATCACAAATATATATTTTCACTACTGTTGAATCTGCTTACAATAAGCCAGCTTGTGAACTGTACAATGATAATTTCTTCAACTGGACGTTTACATATAAACTAGATTCGGATGTGGTTTGGCCGTACTTTGTAGTGCGTAATGTAACACGGCATACTGTTGCTCCAAGCATGCATGTGAAATGGGAGAAAAAAATGGCTCCCATCAGTCCTAGTATACAAAATATATTACGTCAGAAAACTAAAGCGGCGGCTTGGTTAGTCAGCCACTGCAGGGCCGACAGCTTAAGAGACGACTATTTAAAAAGACTCCAGGAACATTTATACCACTTTAACCTTAAAATCGATGTGTATGGTGGTTGTTCTGATAATAAATGCGCCGATGACAACTGTGAAGAAATGTTTACAAGAGATTATTATTTCTACATGGCGTTCGAGAACTCTTTCTCAGAAGATTACGTCACAGAGAAGGTGCTTCACGGGTACAATAATTACGTGGTTCCCATTGTATATGGCGGCGCTAATTACAACAGGTAAGTCATATCTAAAGCCTATTCCCACGAGTAATTGTAACTTTACTTTAACGTTCACAGAAAGTTTAGAATATTCTTCGTAACCCATTACGAAAGTATTATATGTTTTTACCTAAGTTAAAACATCAACCATTGTATGCTAAGGGAAACAAACTGTTCGCGTTCCAGTATTTGTAAAAACTTAATTGATTATACATTTTATTACACATTAAGAGGTTAAATCAAATATAAGAATAGTTAAAAGGAAAAAATAAACAGAAAATTGCGCTAATATCTATATTACTATAAAAAGCAATATTCATTGCCCCCAGATTCCTACCCCCTGGATCATATCTCAATGCCCGCGAGCTGCATCCATACAACCTAGCGTTTAGCATACATGAAGCGATGAATGACCCAGCAAAATATGAAGAGTATTTCAGATGGACCAATACTTACACAATCGACGGTGACCTGCCTGGCTATCACCCGTTATGCGACCTCTGCGAAGCATTGCACAGTAAGAAGGCTAAACGAAGGAGGACATATAAGAGATTCAGGGTGTGGTGGAACGGCTGGAATGGAATGAAGTGGTGCCTTCCAGAGGAATATTGGAATGAAACATCACTTATCAACGTAGACGGTCGCCACATTTTTGATTTGTATTAAAATTACTTCACTGATGTTGTTATTATAAAATTTCTGTTATAATACTTGCAACTATACTGTCTTTAGTCTATCCTTTGATCATTGTGTGGTCTTGTACAGTACAAAGACTAAACGGAGAGGGACCTCTATGAGATACAGAGTGTAATGGAATGACGTTGATTACGAATGAGATGTGGCATGCAATAGTGTATGGATGTTCGACAATACATTTATACAATGGTATTTCGTGTTTCCAGAATTTTAAAAATTAAATTTCCATTTCTGTTATTGTTCTGCTTTCTGTTGTATGAGTAATACCGTGTTAATTATAGCATGCTTAGCGGTTCACGTTGAAAGAAGTCAGACTAAGCTTAGATTCTAGAAAATTGTAATATCTGTTATGCTGGTTTACTAATATAATAATAGTTCCTACTTACTAACACACTATGGGTTTTGTTACCTGAATAAAGAATTTATATTATTATTATTATAACCTAAATTGTAGCTTCGCAGGAGTAGTAATCTGCGTAGATACAACCTGCTTTTGATGAAGCTACCATGAAAACAATGCTATCGATATCTTATTCGTAGAAGACATCGAAACACTGTTATACGGCTGCGTTTAGGTATATTAGAGTTACAAACCAACCCTCAAATCAATGGCAAGCCGTTATCAGATCTCCCACGCAGCAAAAGCTTAGCGAAACCTCATCAACTCCAAACTAAGGCACCTATACGAGTTCATTGAAAGCGTTACCGATAGTTTTGTAATCCCTACACAATAACAGGCCGTTATTAATTTCATATCGCTAACAAAAGCGCATGTTGCTACAAATATTACCACAAAAGACGGCAGAGTAATTAATGTTGAGTCGTATTGGTTGAATCCCGTCGTTAGTCCCGGGGGAGGCGCGGCAAATCGCCGCCGACACAATACGGTAGTTAGGGACAGGGGCGCTATCGGCGGACGTTTAACGAGCAAATTATTTAGTAAATGTTGCCAAATAATAACATTAATGCGTGCGAGGGGCGCGGACGCTGTCAGTACCGTCGGTCGCTACTGCTCGACTGCGCACTGCTCGTTGGGGTAGTTTAGTATGGATCTTCAGATTCCAGCTGGCATATTTTTAAGTTTCAGGATGTGTGGAACATCTTCATATTTACCTATATCAAGGGAAAAACTAAATTACTTATATGTTCAGTGTTAATGATTTTGGTATATTAAGTTGTAATTATCACGGAAGATGTTATGAAATTTGACTTAGAATAAATATACTATCACATTAGTTTAGTATTGATCAAGACCAGAAATAGAAGTAGGTACCTATACCGCAATGAAACGAAATCTAAATAAAATCACACCTCACTCTCAACAAAACCAAATTCACAAGAACCTATTGACACAATCTCAACAATCCAAATATTGATGGTGTGCAAAAATAATGGTGGCATAAGGATGTCCACAAAGGCTGACTGGTGCGCTTGGGGTGGTCCCCTCGAGCCGTCAGCCAATAAGGAGTCGCCATGCCGAGTACCAGTGCAAACAGCACCGATCCTGAATGCCACATAATTGAGTGGCTCCTCGACTTCGCTCCACTGATCCATTGTCAACGCCATTAAAGCAATTATGAGCTAAATGTTCGGGAATTAATGATGGTTTTATAGATGTTTTACGCTTGGAAGCACATCTTTGGAGCTGAGCAGAAGTTGCAGCTACAGTAGGCTTGTGGTAGGAGTTTTTGAAAAGGAGACATTTAACTTGCTTATAAGCTAACTCTTTGCCTTTAAGTATATGAAATATTTATAAACCTACATAGTTATCACCGAAAATTACAATAATTACGTTCCTTTTAATTTTTTACATAAACTTAACATCACGCCTGTATTCCCCGAAAGGGTATAAGGGGAGTTCAGTGGTGTTATATACCTACAAGTAAGTACATCCATATTTCACCAATGCTGTTATTAGGTGTCATATTTGGTAAGCTTCGTGCCATCTACCGGGCACAATTCCAAACTACGGGCAGCTACTGAGAATTCCTTAACAGAAAATCCAATAAGATTTTGCCCGACCTGGAATTGAGCTCAAGAACTCATATGCTCAGCAGTCAGTTTTTCTAGGAGATGTCATTTGGCAAGAAAACAATTCTTAACTTAAATACAAAAAATCTTGTGTTAAAGTATATATTATTTAGATTATAACACCAACGAGCGCATGAAAACATCTGAATTATTTGTCACTAATTAATAATCTTAATTCTTGATGGTAGCAAACTTAGTACAATTAATTAAACCTTTTTTTTGCTACTATATCTATCACTATTGACTCGAAAGTGCTGCAGTGGAGTCCTCATATCTCATTACTATCTAGTGAGTTATGCACTGAAGCATTCGCAGCAAAAAAAAAAATTGACTGCTGACAGATGTAACTACAGATTAGTGTACTTTACTTATTTTAATAGCATTATGTCAATGGAAAGATTTAAAATATAAACGGAGTCTTTTACGACATAAATACTAGAAATATACATAAAAAAGTAGTACCGTTTAAATTAACTAATTGTAAAGCAAATAAATCGCATAGCAATGTTAGCTATCAAAAACTGTCACAGATCTCAGTTTAAATCATATGTTAAGTCGGTTCTTATAAAGAAAGCTTATTTTAAAATTATAGACTACATTGATGATAAGGAAGTGTGGCATTGACTAATACTTATCTGCGCATATGGCTACCCCAGCGATCAGTGGTTTTTTCTAAAAGTTAGTATAAATATTCGTTTTTAAACTGTAAGTCACTGACAATGTTTCATTGACTTTTCTTGATATTTTTTATATTAACAGCATTGATGAAATGAGGGTGTACAACTGTGTACACCACTGCCATACCATTCAGGGAATACAGGCGTGATGCTTTGTTATGTTATGTTAGTTAATTCCTGTATCCATTTTCATCCTAATTCATTAACAGTACCTACCAGTATCACTGCTCACCACACCACCTAGTCTATTTTTTGTTAGGGTCCGTATACCTGTATTTACTTGGAGCGATTGGCGTCTGACCTAAGTATCCATTTACTGGAAATTGCCAAATTTCAGTCTTATGACTACCCTTAGCGACAGTCAAGACAGTCAGTCCTTAGCGAGTATTCCTATGAACGCGACGGTATAAATATCTCTCTATAAAGCATGGAGAGAGATTTATTTGAGGAATATGGTGACTTAGTATTGACGGCATAGCTAGATAGAAGGAGACCTATCGGTGTCGGTCACCACCAACAACATCATTCCCAATGAGGGTTGACGTCAGGCAGGCGGCCGATCATAAAACATAGCCAAAACTTTAGCAGCATGTCAGATAGGTACATGCAGCGCCGATCCCAAATAAATTGGGATAAGGGCAGGTGGATGATGATGATGATGGGGACATAGTTTTTAATCAATAAGGTCACTTCATATAAATATCTTGGCATAACGGTAGATAAAAACTTCACGTAGGATCTACACATAGACAACGTATGCCATAAGTCAGGTCAGTCTTAGGCAAATTGTGGAGCCTATTGACAAAAAGAGAACTCTGTACATGTCCTATTATTACTTGTCGATTCAATCATTACCTACGGGCTGGGCAGTTATGGAACTACATTGCATATACATTTCAATAAAATAAAAACGCTACAGTTATAGATTTAATAAATACTTGTGGACAAAAGCTTCAAAATTTATTGAATAAAGAATATGAAAAGTTATTTAATTTGCAAAATACTACTAGTAAATATGAAAGCAAAAATCACGATTCTCTTAGAACAACATAATAAACAAAAAAGAGTCCAAAACCACCCAACTCGGTTATTTCTGAATAACGTCAACCACATTTTACCATTGACGGTATAACAATATCATGTCATAAAAATACCTTAATATTCATGAAATTAGTAACGTAATTAAATAATAACAACCAATCCATGCGACTCATATCCAATATAAAATATTACCTGTTAATATAAAATCTACAATTAAATTTCTTAGTCTCAATCACGGCTCAAATGACTCTACAAGCGCTTTTTAATCCGTAGATCAAACAAATGCGTTTGAATGATTTATCTGTACATATTTCCTTGTTCAATTCAAGCAATATCGATTGTAAACAACTTGCCACAAAGTTAGTCGGTGTTTACCGCAACTCTAATTGGCCGCAGCGCGCTAAACATTTACTTGTAAACTGAACATAATAACGTATTCACAGTGCGAGCGGAACGTTTCGGCGACATTTCGCTGTGTGCCTTACCGACCCCTACCAGAGACCCGCGTTTTGTTAGAGACTGTTAAACGACGGAATATTGAGGGCAGCTTAGTTTCTTATTGGAAATGGAGTCTGTTACTTATAAAACTAGTACTTGTGACAGTTATATAATAAACCACTGATTAATTAAAATTTAGGTACATACATTAGTTACATTTATCAAAGGTAAGAGTGAACAATCAATAAAAAAATTGAAACTTTATTACGTCCCTGTACATAGTGGTGACGACCAAAGTACGTATTAAAATGTGGAAGAAGAATTTGTGGTAGCGAGCAGTGGTTGAGATGGCTGAGCGGTCAGAGCGCCTGGAGTATTTATCCGGGAGGCGCAGGTTCGAATTCTGCTCATGACCGTACTTTTCTTTCCACAAAAAATTATAACTTTAGAATTCGCAACGCATATGCTTTTCGAAGATTTATTCGTACATACGTAGGTACTTACTTAACTATCCAGAAAGGATTATTTTAAAGTAAACGCTGTGTAACTGACCCTTTAACACTTAGTTAAGATCTAACTTTAGGTTATTATTCAACTGAAAATTGTTATAAGTATGATATAGTTTTATTGTATTTGCATTCGTAACAGTACTATTCAACAAACAAAACCATACCAAGCTCAAATACATTAAAGATCGTCCGACTACGCAAGTCGTAGTACAAGTCCCCCGAGGGCGCAGAGTCCCCGCAAACGGAATAGATAATTCAATAACCGGAGGAACGCGCCACCTAATCCTCAAATTAGCAATACGATATGAATAAATAGATTTTGGTCGAACAAAGCAGGTGCCCTGGGAATAGAGTAGGGGACACGGCGGTGTTTAGCGAATCATTAGTTTTGCTAATGAAGGGTTGCGTAAAATATTCCAATGTCATTGCAAATGGGGTAGCATCGGTGTTCGTGCAGTCGTTTAGAGATACAAGTATTGGGTAATTGTATTTGTAAACTGAAAATAGATTTTAAATATTTATTTAGTGAGGAGAATTAGGGTATTGACATACCTACTACATTATTAGTATCATTGATAATACCATCATTATAAAATGATAATCAAAACACAAAAACAAAATCTTAATATACGTAGACAAATAAAAAGGTAAAACATTCTTAATTGACAATTACTTAACAGAAAATCACCCAGTAATTGTTTAATTCATGAACATTTTGCATTCTCAGGCGTATTCCGTATTGAGAAACACATAGTAACATTTACATATCAAGATCAAACTACATAATAGATGCTACACCATTAATGGAGTAACTAATATAAACAGATAGCAATCTAATCTCATTGTTGCAGCCGACGTCAATTATAACAGATACATTGAGCGGCACAGAGATACGCCAATTAGGCGAGGTTCAGGAAGCTGCCGCGCGTGCGCACACCCTAATTGTTTCCGACATAGTCTTGCCACCCGCTTCCTCCCAATGCGCATATAATAATGAGCTACAGAAGGCTCACTTCAAAGTATCGAGGGAACCATCTAGCTAGTTTTCGGCAGCTCTAAACAAAGCAAAGTTCGCGCAAAGATAATTTCTGTAGTGAAAACTCGCAATAGTCGAGTGACTCGGCTCAGATTATTTACTTATGAATATGATGATTACCTAAGGAAATGTCGGCAATTTAAGATTAATTAATAAAGAGTTTCAAATTTATTTTCGGCTTTCGTGAAGTTTTGGATATAGCATCGGTCGGATATAGATGACTGTCTTCTTCTACGATATAAGCAAGTACCTACGAGTGTAGGGAGCCATCGCCGTCTTCTACGAGGGGGTGACGCTTGCGAAGGACGTGGCCGAAATAGAGAGAGAGGCGAACCTCGCTCACCCATGCCGCAAAAGGCGAGCCAAGCGCCGGAAGGCGCTCTTCGATATCCAGCCACCGTGAGCCGTGAAGTGCAGGCGGCGGACATGGGTGCGGATGGCCGCGCTCTGCGCTTTGCACGTGCGCCACAGTAGAGTAACGGTGCAAGCTAACTGTGGCCAGCTTGCATAGACCTTGGAGTGTCCACTGACACCCTTCAACGGACCATAACCTGCCGGGGTCCCGGCTATTGCTGCAACGAATACAGGACCTCGGTAAAGGTGAGAGTAAGACCGTGTGGTTTTTAGTCGGTAGGACTCCAACATAAAGTTGGTAAAAAAAATGGTACCTACGAGTAGCTTGTACAACCACAACGAATTCTCTGGACGATTCAGTATCGGGGCTTCGTCTTCATCTGTCTTCACTTTCGTCGGAATCATTTCACTCATCTCCATACATAAAGTTCGGAGTGAAACTTCTACATTATAACTGCCTCCTACCAACACCACCCCACTCGCCTCCCGTAGCTCCGGGCGATAACAAGGAAAGGAATATCAGAGCTGAGCTGTACAGCACAATGTTTTGACAGAACGCTGTAAGTATAACATAACCAGTGGAATTGCTCTACCATACCGACCAATTGAATCTCTGCTTCAGATTTATTCTTCCTTGGTTTGCTACTAGAACTTGGATTTAAATTGTTTAGATTTGAAGTTGGATTAAATATAATCGACTGGTATCGTCATTGATATACAAAAGAACCCTGTATATCAGTGGATACCTATTAGCGATTTATTAATTTAATTAAATTTAAATTAATACAAGTCATGCTCTGCACATTTTGTGTATAATGATGTACGTTTTTAAAAATTTAAAATGATAACTGAAGTAGTACTATTAAAAGATCTGTGTCCGAAGCCAATATTATTATGAAGTACCTATATTAGGAAAAAAGTGTACATAAAGTTTGTTAGTAACAAAAATGTTATCTGCGAATAACATACAAAGATTTCGTCCAAATTCAATTTCACTCGGAATAATAGTATCAAATTCCCATTATTACACATACGTTCAGCAATATTGTTCCATCAAAGTGCACTTCACCATATCAGTGTACATTGGAAGCCACACAAAATATCAACATTTTTCGACGATGCAACTTGACACTCGGGTCATCCGGAAGCAATCCAGCACAATGCACTAAATGCACGCAATTGTACGCGGCACGTGCAGGCGTGTGTCCGCGATTTGTTCCGAAGAGATGTTCAAATGCGTGCCGAATTAGTGATGTCTCTATTATAGTTATATGCTGACGATTTACGCTTGTTAGGCCTCAATTAATTATTCTATTTTGGAATGAATGGGTACTTATAAAAGCTTGTAATCTTTGTATAAAGCCAGATAATACTCGAAATGAACTGAATGAATTAAAACTTAAAAAGGTTGTCCTTTGTAAAACTAAAAGATTAAGCAAATAATAGTTTGCTATTGGCTTCTCTCTTTAGTTTTTTTAAAAATATAGGTTGTTACGTATCTATATTATTTCTTGATAATAAAGTCCGTTTTACTTAAATTGCGTGGTAAGTAACACATTATAATGATACCTATTATATGTATGTAATAAGTAGCTGGATGCATTCATACACACTTAATAGTGTAAACCAGTTAATAAAAAAAAAACAAAACAAAACTGTTAAAGTACAAAAGACACCGTTGAAAGTGCAATTAATAATTCTTCTACCAGACTATCGCTCCATTAAGTTTATACAAATAATGATTCATAATTAAGCACCATATTATTGTTGTTTGTACAGAGTGTTCTGTAACTTTATCGAATTTGTCTTTGAATTTATTTTGAAGTGTGTGGAGATAAATGAGAGCAAATACTTAATAAATCGACCTAATTCCTAGATACGTAAATCTATCAGCTACTATCTAACCTAGCATCACGCTTGTATTCACCGAAGGGATAGACAGAAGCGAGCTATTTATTGTACTTAAATATGTCACTTACAAACAGATTTGAACTGGGACTTTCTTACCAGTAAAAACCACAATAACACTTCGCCAGACCAGAACCCAGGACGGCAGGATCTCACGCTCAGCAGCCACGTTTGCGACCATTAGACTATCAAAATATCTAAGTTGAATGTGTTGCCGTATTTTGTGTGTACTTGTTTTTGGACTGCGAAGGACAGATCAAGTAGATTACGTAAACGTATTACTATATTAAACGTTAATTAATTACTCGTTCAGATATTTAGTGTGTAGGATGAGGATAAATTTGATGTACCTATTGAGCAAGAATCGACGTAGGATGTCGACTAATTTATTATACAAGGTGACCCCAATAGAAGCTTACACGAAAATATGTAGTCCAGTTGCACACAAGAAATTAAAGGGGATAAAACTAAGATAATATCTAAATTACATACCAAACTATAATTATTTATCTAAATATTTTTTAACAAAACGAACAACCCTTCCATCAAACGTAATTATCCCACATCAAATCTCCAAGGATTGACTAATATCGGGAACATTCGGTGTAATATCACCGTAATACAAACTGTGGGCGAACGAGGGGGTGTGCGGGGCAGGGGAGGCAATCGTAGTGGTGGGGGAGAGGGGGGCACGTAATAGTTCATCATCCGATAATAGCGGGATTAACACGATCCAACCCTTTGTGGGCGGCTTGTAAAACTTCACCAAAACATTTGTCCGCACTGATTATTTATTCGTTCTACATTTAATATTCGCACAGTGAATACGTTATTGCGTCTCGTTTTATCCGCAGAACGTGGCAGATTTCCACGTTTTAATGTGAATAGTTTTATCAGTGTATTTTGTGGTGATTTATAACAGTTTATCTGTTTTTTCGGTAACATTGTGGTGTTGTAAATTTTGTTAGTCTGTTATTTTTTTTACAGTATATGATTTGATTTGATTGAGGTATTATTTAAACTACTATTAGGTTTAGTACAAAAATAGAACTTTGATTATAAATCTGAAAGTTAGTCGTATAGTGGAACACGAATAAGTACGACATGATTTTTCACTAAAATGAAAGTGACAACAGCTAATATTAACTATGTAGTACCTATAAATGGCTTCTATATCTAAATGGCGACTATGATCATTTGTTATTACTAAAATGAAAATGACCCATTCAAACATAAACACTAATCCATGCAACACGCACACTTTCTTAAATTCTGTATTCTGCCTTTCTGTATATTTGAAAAAAAAAGAAAACATTTTGTTTTTTAACGTCCATACATGAAATGTACAATGAGTATAGGAGAAGACACTGACCCCTGTAACACAGGTTTCCACCTATCTCAGGGGTCAAGGAATTCAATAAATTCTTGTATCAACCTTTATGTGAATAAACTATTTGTATTTGTACCTATTTAGAAGAGTACCTTTAGTTAGACGCATCGCAGTCTTCATTTAGAAATCTCGATACAGGTACCATTAATTGGTTTCATTAGAAGCTATGCATTTCGTTATCCACTATTATCTACTTTTTTTCTAATAAACTTAAATTAGCAGTACCTAATAGGTAATTTTTTAGATTGGTTCTTATCAAATGCTACTTTAGTAACCCCTTACATTTACAATTTATAATAGCACCCAAGAGAAACCAAATATAATATTCACATCACACATTCTGAAACCCTCCGTTTCGTCCTAACTACTACTTTCACCATCCACTCTGTCAATTTATATTTGCCTGCAATCATTAATGTAGGCGTCGACACGTTTCGCTGTTTTCGCAAAGCGGGCGCCAAACATCTCCATTTAACGCAGAGACACCCTACCCCCCGCGTCTGGTCCTCTTTCAGGCCACAGAGGGGAAATGCTTCCGATCCTCAAAGTATCGTGTTGGTCATAGAGTAAACTAGCCGAATGAATAGGTGTCAGAAGCAATGCGTCAGACGGCCCGCCAGGGGCGCGCGGACGTGCCGCGTAACCGGACCCACTCGCATCATAATGCTACATAATTCAATTGATTCCCCGACACTACCCGCACGCTTCCTTCTAACTTCGTTTAGAGCGTTTTGATATCGGATACGCCGTTTTGACGCCTCCTTGTACAATTCTTTCCCCACTGACCCTCGGTAAAAAAATAAAGCTGCAGAATTAGATTGACTGTCTTGTATTCAACAAAATAAATAAGTTTAACAACAATGGCACTTAAGACTTAGTGGTGGTAAGACACGGCAGGAGAGGAGAAGGTAACGTGACCAAGGTTTTGAGCGTATGCTAGCTTGGCGACGGGAGCGGCGGCGTACGCGACCTTAGCTCCGGGAGCTGAGGCGTAGGCAATTTGGGCAGGGGCATGTTGGTAAGAGACTTGAGCGGGAACCTGGTGGTAGGAGACTTGGGCAGGAGCCTGGTGGTAGATTTGTGCAGGTGCCTGTTGGTAGGAGATTTGGGCAGGGGCGTGAGAGTAGGAGACCTGGGCAGGTGCGTAGGCGACCTTGGCGACGGGGGCAGCGTAGGCGAGTTTGGCGACGGGTGCGGCGTAGGCGATCTTGGCTACGGGAGCGGCGTAGGCGATCTTGGCGGGAGCTTGTTGACCCTCGTAACGCACGACGGCGTTGAAGCCGTGTACGTCATCGGCGGTGTAGTCAACAATACGGTGCAGACCATCGGGCTGCACAAGCGAGTACGAGCCCTGTACGGCGTCACCAGAGCGAGCCTCATGCTGTTGCTTCACGTCTCCGCTTTGGTTGTCATGGACGGAGTATGAGTACTCGTAGTGAGCAGGGGCTTCGGGTTGAGCGTATGCCAGCTTAGCAACGGGCACCACTGGGAGGGCCACAGCGGTAGCGGCTGCTACGAGGGCGGAGAAAGTCAGGAACTGTGGAATAGAAAAACGGTAAGTAACACATACCAAACATTTTTTATTTTATTTGATTTGGGGCTTTGTCTGGACCGATAAGCGAAGATAAATACACAGCTAATGAGACTATAACTTTAATCTGTTGCCTCGCTAATTATCAGACACAATATCTATATTTTATAATTCTCCCATTCGAAGAGTTTAATAAAATACAGTCAATACAGCAAGTCCTAAAAGTGAAGTCACAAGATATGTAAGTTGGCCACACATTTTTAAATCATTTCCCATTTAATAAAAGGCGATTAACATGTTTTGGGAGGAACTGAGATGTTTACCAATAGAAAAATTGAACAGATATTTATTTCGGTCTATTTAACGAAACTACATTTATAAACAACATGATAGCTACTTACTCTGGCGACCATGTTGACTGGATTGTTTATTGAAGTTGAGTGTGCTATTACTCGGTAGCTCGCAGCTTTTATACTAGACACAAGTGTTGCGTATGCACACATACGTTCATATATCATAAACATATTAACATGTGTACTTGGGCCTAGTTGATGCCTGCGGCGGAGTCAAAAACTGGATCGGTAGCAGCGACAACATACACGATTATGTAATTTGTTTCAAGTTCAATCAAAATGTTTACTTCCAACAAAATATTTGCTTTACTCATTATTGATATCAACAAGAATTTAGTAAGCATCGTTAAGAGAACACATTTTATTTCCCATATTTAGTAAGGTCTTGTAACCAGTGTTTCAGAAACAATCTAAAAATTTTTCCATTTAGGTACAACTCATTTAAGTTTATAAGAAAAAATGAGAATAATGTAAAGTAAAGGACAATACCAGCACGTCTATATAACTTTAACCCACCTAATGAAAGTGAAGTCGAGAAGTTATGCAAATCATTTTTTGTTAAGATGGCCAAAAATTTCGGTTAGCTTTGAAATCTAGTTTCACACAAACACAAGCTTTAACTGTATGATTAAAATTCACTGTTGAACATAAGTATTTTCACTCATATATTAAAAACCTGGTCCTAAGAAAATAAGGCTTTCGACTTAGTTCAGTATCTTTTGAGTTAGTTTCATTTCATAACAACCACAGGAAACAAAGAGGTAGCAATATTTTCCAAAAACCACACTGCTAAGTAGCATCACGCCTATATTTCCCGAAGGGTTAGGTAGGGACGTAGATACTGTTGTACACAAGTTAATGATACTTTTATCTAAGTGTTGACTAGGTCAAGGCATATATTACTAAGTTATTTATCTGTATGTAAATCTTTTTAATAGAATATTAGTATCAATGAAACAACAATGCAATAGGAGTCACGAACAAAATTTTATCCGTTTATCACAAGCACCATCTCTTAATACGAATAAGTTTATAACAACACAAACAATTTTGATACTGGCCATGATTTATTTTTATACTTATCAATGTTTGGTTGCTTTTGTTTGCTAAATATTTAATAGATCAAAGTCACGGACCTTAAAAAATACGAACGGAGCGTTGCGTACGACATGTGAGAAGCATGCCTAGTCATTCAATTTCGCTTGTCATAACCGAGCTAAACGCATACAAATACTTAAAACTCATCCACTGGGCGCCAGTACGCTGCGTGTGTGTGTGTTATCTATGCTTCGCTTATGACAAGGCAAGGTTACATACGATTTTTTTCCAGATCCATGGATCAAAGTATTATTCGTCTTATTCTAAAAAGTATAGGGTACTTAGAAGATATTAAAAGAATAGTGGTAATTTTTCATTTGTAAAGTAACTTCTGCCCGCGCCTTCGTCTGCTTGGACTTCAGAATTGGGTCGAGCTGGGATAAAAAGTATCTTATGTGTTACTCCAGGTTATAAACTGTGGGCTAAGTTTCATCCAAAACCGTTCAGTAGTTATTGCGTGATAGAGTAACAAATAAACATCTATACATCCATCCTAACAAACTTTCGTATTTTTAATATTAGTAGTATGTTTTTTTTCAACCTATGTATTTCATGTAAACAAACGATGAAATAAAAAACAATACTTCTTGCTTTCCTTAACATTACATTTCATCTCTTATTAGAAACACACGTGGTTAATAAGCCAAGTATCAAGATCGGACAATCCATACATCTAAATATAGACATCGTGTATCTAATTAGAAATATCCAGAATGAATGGAGAGGTAGTTATCTAACATCTACCAGTATCTTTCTACAATGGTCTATATTAATCAAAACATTTACCCGTCTAAACTAGAACTGTTTTGGCAGTGTTGTTAAAAAATATTATAAATGTATATATAAGGTCCTACTTTATTAGGTAATTTCCTTTTAAGGGGTCAATGTGTAAGTGATAAGGAGTCATTTAAGACATAATTCAAGTATTTACAACAATTTTATTTTTTTCTTTATGTTCGCCGTTCAAGGAGCAGTTTTCGTCTTGCTAGTACTATGTTAATTACAAATAATTGGTTATATCCATTTAATTCTTAGCTTAAGTGAATGTATTCGACTTATATATTACCCCTTTCAAAGGAAATTACCTAATAAATTAGGACCTTATATATATAATGCAATGATATATACATTCCATTATTCATATCAATAACGTATTTAATATAAATTATACATATGCAAGTACTATTACGATGAATGTTAAGATAAGGGAAAGTATCTCTAGGTTATTTTTCGTTTAAATATTGGACGTAAGAGGGTCTTATCATTACCCTATGATGCCACATTTGAAAACATAGCACTCCTTATTTTGGGTAGGCGTGTAAAACTAATCCATTAGTTTAGGAATATAAACATAACATAGCATCACGCCTGTATTCCCCGAAGGGATAAGCAGACGTGTAATGCTGTTATTAAGTCCCATGGTGAGGCTATAGCCATCTACCGGGCTCAACTCGAAACTCCAGGCTGCTACTGAGAATTTTCTTACAGAAAAACTCAATAATACTTTGCCCGAACCGAGACCTCACGCTCAGCTGTCGCGCTTGGGACCACTAGACCAACGAGGCAGTTTTATTTAAATAGTTTAGGAATAACGTGATGATAATTTTCTTGATATTCATATTTCAATATCTATGCATTAGGTACCATTGAAAATAAGGAGTAAATATTTTGCTAAAGACTCACACTCATATATTTAAAACTAATTACTATCAAAAAACTAAATATGCTTATTAAATAAAATGATTTACAAACTATACTTAATTACTATCTATAAATAAATATCTCTTTTATATTCACTTACATTTTAGGTATTATTACCTCACTACCTTATTCGCAATCTAGAATTATCAAATTACTTTCCTTGTAACTCAATTAATTGCGAATTACATACAATTTGTGTAAATGTCCATGTTATTATTCGACCCCGGAATGGGCTTAAAGACCTTGTTCAAGATCCCGAACACAAAAAAAGATTAATTAAGTGACGAATTAAATTAATACCGGTTTTTGGAACTTACGCTACATAAAGAATACTGATTCGTCGACCTTGCCGTTTACGGCACTTACATTTTTGAGGCTTTTTAATGTCACTGGTTTTACGTAAATTACCAATACTTACTTGTGATTTTTCTCACGAATTAATTTATGCTTGCCACTCAAAACACCGATGTGACGAATCCATTCATAGGTAAACTGGTTCTGTATGTCAGTGTATGGACCAAAGTATGAACAGTTGTTACCAAAATATAGATAAGAGTTTCGTGAGTAATTATAAAAAGATAAAAAGGCAGTTGCAATACAGGATATTACTAGACAATCTAGTCACATTTCAGGATTTTACAGGTCTCTATTTCCTCTATGGCTATTTAGGGGTCGAAAGTTGAATGGGAATTATACGTCTTAACCTAATCTTTATATTAGTAGCAGTCGAACATGTTTATGGTATGAATGTTAGAAAACGATATCGTAATTCTAGTTCTTATAGATAATACTAACTAATATTATATATACGATATATCTTTAAAAAAAACAATACCTTTTACGGAGTTTTTCTCTATCTTACCGATCCCTAAAACGTAAGCCCACTGCTCGCACCAGAACAGGTTAAACAGCGTCATTACCAATTGATATTACTTAGAAGCGAGCGCTCCAATTTTTCTCAATTGCTAAACTGTATTTTTACGTAACATAATATGTGCTTGAGTAATGAGATCTTTGTTGCACATTGGCTAAAATTATTCTTTATTGTCCCTCGGGGGCATGCCAAACAAAGATAAAAAGCCTACTGTATCAATGTCGATATCGTAATATTATCATTAATTTATTTATTTACTTTTTTTAACACTATGTAATTTGTACCACAGATCATATAATACTGTTTGTATCTGCTGCTACTGTATGATTCAAGTCGTTCACATGTTCCATGGATTCAAGTACTTTCACAGTTATAGGATAAAAGAAGTTTAATGATGAAATAATGTAAATAAACTGGTCAATAAGTTTGGATAACCTTACTTAGTAAAACAAAAAAGTAATCTCTAATGGCATCAGACAATTTTTTTCACCCCAAATGGCCAGTCTTGTATCAATTTATTTTGAAGTAACTATTAATTAAACAACCTTATTACTGAGTTAGGTGAGAATGAATGACGTAGAAAATGTTAATGCTAATGTTGCAGTATTATATGTAAAGTAGGTAACATTCTTAAAAATAAGGTAATTTTTTTCCTTAGAGAACGAAGTTAATATTGATTATACAAAGTGTAGGTAAATAAGGTACTATTGACACGTAGTTACCTATGATATAACATAATTATTTATTGGTTTTTAGATCATATTTAACTACCGTACAGTATTTTTAAGAATCATTGTTCGATTTTTTACTTTTAATTTGTGTTTTTATAAATTCAACTACAGGAGTTCATGGTTGGCTGAGTATTTAGCATTCGGGGCAAGTTAAAATATTTGACTGTGGTAAAAGTACTATTATTATTTGGTAGTTCAAATGTCAAGTTCGTTGATCACAACGAACTTGACATTTGAACTACCAAATCCTGTCACACTAATTCCATAATACTTGAAGGTACGGAACCTACGGAAACATAATAATGAATGTCATTAACGCCAGCTATTAAAAAACGGAAGTTTTTATAATAAAATGTCGCCGTCCTTTAGTGACTGATTAAGTAACATGACAAGTTCACTTATTTTTGGAACAAAATCATTTTATAAGGTGAACGATTTCTTTTTCGAATTAATTGTTACCTGCGAGTCTACATATCGATTTCCTGTATGGACTTACGTCAGAAATAATACCAACCTTATTCATTATCATACTACTACTATTATTTATTGGGCTAGTTGATGCAAGCGCAGCTGCTGAGCGTGAGGCCCTGGGTTCGATATCCGGTTCGGGTTAAATTTTAGTAGCTTTTTCGTTAGAAACATCTCATTAGCAGCCCGGAGTTTAAATTGTTCCTGGTAAATGACAATATGCTCACATTGGACTTAGACAATGTGGGGGTAAAATAGTACTACTCTTCCAGACCCTTAGGGGGATATAGGCTAGATGATATTTTATGTTATATATAAACAATTATTTCGTTAAATTGATTTAAATAACTTATATCTCAATTAGCACAGTAGCATTTGTTCCAAGTACCTACATCTTGAATGTAAGTACCTAGATTTTATGGATGCCTAATTTAATTTGCACTACAGTGCCTATAATAAGATTAAGTAAGCCCTTTATTAACTTTTATTAGTATGACTAGTACAGATTAGTAACAGCTTGTTAAACCATATAAAACTAAAGTTTTTTTTAGTTATAGATACATATCTATAAGAAATCATAATTTATCAGAAGGTACGGTCACGATCTTAAGTACAAAACAATTTCATATGCTTGTTTTGCCTGTCGCCCGATCAATCAAATCGTACAATCAGGAACATAAGTAGATTGACATTTTCAAAAGTTCCTAAACAGGTGTATAATATAGGGTCCTAATTTATTAGATTATTTACTTTTAAGGGGTCAATGTGTAAGTGATAAGGGTTCATTTAACCCAAAACTAATTTTTTTTTTCTTAATGTTCGCCGTTCAAGGAGCAGTTTTCGCTTGCTAGTAGGTACTATGGTTATTACAAATAATTTGTAATATCCATTCAATTCTTAGCTTAAGTGAAATTATTTGACTTACATATTAACCCTTTCAAAGGAAATTACTTAATGAATTAGGACCTTATACATGTATGGAATCAAAAAAGTAATCATTTTCTGTTGCTAGAAAACACTTTCTAATTAATGTTTTTTTAGAGTATAGTACCTAATGATACAAAAAGTGTCGAATAATGATAATAAGATCATTTATTAAATTAATACAAAAGTTTAATTTACTCATACATGTAAGAACACCCTAAAAACCATTTTTTGCAAATAAATGATCTTGATTATGTTGCTGACCGTACTTAGAACATTACACATATTACTATTGGACCACACCCAAAACAATTCGGTCAAGGCCTTGGTCAACAGTCACCAAACTACTTTTAATTTCTCTACTGGACCCGCCAGCTTATCTAGACCCATTTAACCTATTTCCGATTTGAAACGCACGAAGTAATGTAGAAAGCAATGGGTCTACTTAAAATGGTGACTAGGTACTTGTTTCTTTAAATATTTTAATGTATGGTCAAGATTATTATTGTTGCAATTTTTGTATATGTAATGATTTAGATATGTCACATGTAATTAGTAAAAGTAATATTTGCAAGTTCTATGAGCTTGTAATTAGGTTGATGTAAATGTTATTTTTAAAATTTAATTAATTGGCTACGTACAAGGTTGCATTTTGAGATTTTTAAGCAATCTATACTAATATTATAAATGCGAAAGTAACTCTGTTTATTTGTTTGTTCTCTTTTACGACTAAACCTCAATTTTATATGAATTTTAGTGAAGAGATAGATTGGACCTTGGAAAAGGATATACCTAAGCTAACTTTTGTCACGCAGACGAAGTCGCGGGCACCAGCTAGTAAGCTATAAATACTTAATATTGTATTTATTTCGAAGGAAGTTGTAAACTTCCTTCAAAATATTAGGGAAGAGTAATAATTAAAATTATATTTTCAATTTCTATTACTATTGATTTATCTTATGTTCGCTGTTTTATCCTGCCTAAGTAGCTTTTTCATGTTGGGGTCGGCTCCCAGTCTAACCGAGTCCAGACTTAATGTATTTTACATTGAGTGACTGCCTATCTCACCTGAGCAACCCACAGTCAGTGTGTAATACGATATTTCGTATTAAGACTGGTTGATACACTCATGTATGACCCGGTAACTACTGTCATAGATCTTCGTTTAACAACCGGGACCTAGGGTGTAGCGGGCTCTTTTAGGCACGTTCGTTTTACGGGTATACTTACAAATAGATCGTTAATTTCATATTTTTTTTAGTTTAAATAATGTAGATGATTAACATAACCTTGCTACCCGGCTATCAAGAAGGGACAAAAGCTTCATGATAGAGCGTGGTTCGTTAAGCTTGCCGGCGAGAGAGCTAAACGGATTGAAAATGACATGTATCCATCTGTCACAACACAAATGTGCACAAGATGCGGACATTCTTACCGCTCCAGAATTGGTCTATTCAGCCACAAAAAGATGTCTTTCACAGGTCACTGTTTGAATCGTCTGTAACAGACGCTAAGGCCAATGGTGATGGTGCTACCCGGTAAGGCTAATTAAAATATATTTTTTACTATACCTTTTTTTTATCGCTAAGCTTGCTCGACCTCTGCAAGATGCAATTACCTTAACAATTAAAGATATATCTTTGAAAAGCATTAACGCATGCTTAGCGAACTCTAAAGTTATTATACAAATGGAAAAAGAAAAAAAAAAGTATAGGGACTGAATACATAGCAATGACGTCGCCAAAAGACGTGTTAAATATGGATAAAGAATTCGACATAGTGAGCAGAGGTTGAGATGGCTTAGTGGTCAGAGCGCCTGGAGTATTTATCTGGGAGGCGCAAATTCGAATCCTGCTCACGACCGTGTTCTTTTTCCATTAAATATAATAACTTTAGAGTCCGCTAAGCGTGTGTTAATGCTTTTCAAAGATTTATCTTTAATAGCTAAGCTTGCGTTAATGCTTTTCAAAGATTTATCTGTATTTGTTACTATTCCGTAAATGACTTCTTGAATATTCGCGTGTTCAAGAAGTCATTTACAGAATAGTAACAATTAATTAATACGCGCAAGCTATTATGTAACTACGTAGGTATATGTATTTACCTATGAGATGACGAATATGTGTCCTTTGTTGATGTATGTTTGATATATAGATAATATAGACTAGGTATTTCAAATAAGTTTGCAGAGAATAAATTTCTATACTCGTTGAATTCGTAGATACAATACAAGCACACCATTATGCATGCTCATACAGTCTGCCTTACATTGTAGCTACCAAAGTAGAATATATTTGTTAAAACACATAAAAAACCTACTATACCATATATTTAGTTGGAATGAACGTGGCACCCATTAGTTACGATATTTTTTATATCTGGGAATGAAACTTCCTTTATTCCTTTCAAAGATTTATTTTTTGGTGATTGCTGTATTATATAGCTAAAGGTATTGAGGTAGTGCTTCAATTAACTCTTACAATATAAATAAATTCTTAACATCATATTTCCTTTAAAATTATAAACAACCATCTACGACTGTTGACCATTGATGTTCGGGCTAATTGTAGGCACGTTTACCCCATAATGCTTAAATGTGACCAAACCAAAAGAAACAAAACCTCGCGGTAGATAAATTTACCGTCACGATAGTTTTCTAATGTTGATGATGGAGTTGTAGCATTCCGTATTCGACTTTTAGTATCCAAATTAATAAAGCTGCAATTGATAATCTCTGAGAGCATTGTTTCTAGGACCAAATTTTCCTTTATTTATTTACAGTAACGTAGAACACAGATGATACATTGGAAGCTTAAAAATAAAATCAACTATGAACTTAGTTTCAATTCAATAATTTATTAGCACCTATTCATTTAAAATAAAATAACAGCTTGCTTAACTATGCAACAATAGTATTTAGTGATGGTAGGAGATGGCGGGAGAGGAGTAAGTGACATGTGCTACGGGAGCGGCGTATGCGATCTTGGCGACGGGAGCGGCGTATGCGATCTTGGCGACGGGAGCGGCGGCGTAGGCGACCGGTGCGTGTGAGTAGGAGACGGGCGCGTGCGCGTAAGAGACGGGGGCAGGTGCGTAGGCGACTTTAGCGACGGGTGCGGCGTAGGCGAACTTAGCTACGGGAGCGGCGTAGGCGATCTTGGCGGGAGCGGCGTAGGTGATCTTGGTGGGTTGATGCACGGGGGTACCCTCGTAGCGCACGTTAGCGTTGAAGCCGTGCTCCTTATCGGCGGTGTATTCGACGATGCGGTGCACGCCGTCGGGCTGCACAAGCGAGTAAGAGCCGTGCACGGCGTCGCCAGCACGCGCCTCCTGCTGCTGCTTCACGTCACCGCTATGCTCGTCATGGACGGAGTACGAGAACTCGTAGTGAGCAGGTGCCTCAGGCTCGGCGTACGCCAGCTTGGCGACGGGGATCAAGGGCACAGCGTAAGCTGCCATAGCCAGGGACAGGACGATGACGAACTGGAACATAATTATATTGTTATTAAATTTATCAGATGTTAGTAATTAATTCAACAGGCAAATTATAAGTATTGGATTAGAAGTAAGAATATTACTGCGCTAATGTGGATATTTGTGTGACTTAACAAAAGATAAGTACTCTAATAAAAAAATAACAAAATTTATGACTGGTCAAAAAGCGAAAGACGTATTTAACTTTTTCAACTTACTTTGGCGATCATTGTGAAGTGTTGCTGATTTGGATATCAATAACTGACTGTGACATTGTGTGATATGTTGCACTTTATATACTAGTATTTTTGTCTTCAGTTGATATCATAGGTGACAGACAGCGAGCCTGAGGCACTAGCAAGTAACGCCGGTCAGTATTTTGGAGGTGAAGGTTGCGCATGCGGCTAGCAAACGCAATTTTACATACATCTTAACACCTATCTCATGTTTTGAGAACAACACATGACTTTCCTTTTACTATATTTTCTTTATGAGTCCAGATGCCTTTTTAATTATTTTATTCTTCCCAGCAAAAACACTAGGAAGGGATGTAGTGTGCGCGTTTTTTGGAGTAGAAGTACACAAAGTAGAAGGTAAATAAATCTAGTCTGAGTAAACGACTTTTTGCTTCTTTATTTCAATACATCCACATCCACATGATGATCATGATCGTAAGCTTAACGTATAATTTGATAATTTCCTCTTGCAGATTGCATCATGCTGTAGAAAGGTTTATGTTTACATGAAAATACAAATTCTGAGTCAATAACATGGCCACGTTCGATTGTATTATGCATTGAGGCTTGTTATACGATAAGCTTTACTAATATTATGTTGTAAAGCGGAAGAGTTTTATATTGTTTGTTTAAACGCGCTAATCACTGGAACCACCAGTCGGATTTGAAAAAATATTTTAGTATATGACAGCCAGGTTTGTGAAGAATAGTATAAACTATCTAATATTAGGCTACACTTCTCAACTAGCCTTAAATATTGATTTTCGTAAAGAAAGTCGGAACAAAAAGCACTCCCGAACTGCTTTATCTACGTGCGCTGGTGTAACGGTTTGTAATACGTAAATACAATGTTCAACAAAAATATTGGTACTTGATAATTCAAAAAAAATACGCAATGGCATATGCCTATCTTTTATGCATAAGTCACAATAAAGTATTTTGTGCCAAATATTTTAAAGTCAAATTATGAGCGTTATTATTAGTCATTGCATGTGCCTTACGAACGAAAGTTACTTCATCATAAGATCATTTTATGTGGATAAACTTTGCGTTTTACAGCTTGTTATTTGGATGCCTAGTTTAGGAGAAAATGTAAAAAGAAAATATTTCAACACTCGTGCGAATGAGTTCTGTGAAGCATAACGGCATAACGTTGAGAGAAGAGACGAACTGTGTGAATTATTTTCTATTTGTTGGTTAGTACAGCAGGTAATCTATACTAATATTATAATGCTGAAGAGTTTGTTTGTTTGGTAGAACGCGCTAATCTCAGGAGCTTACTGGTTCGAATTGAAAATTTCTTTTTACGGTTAAAGTTACGCAAAAATCATGTATGACAGGATTGTTTCTCTTTAAAAGTTCTAAAAACTTACCCAAACATACATACCAAACGCCAAGGACATTTGAAAGAAGCATCAGAAACTACAGGAAACCCCGGAGTGGGATAATTTTTTCTTGGTTTATTGATTCACATTCATCACAATCTTAATTAACACTTTTGTAAATCGAAGTATTGTGTGATAGTTGTGGAATATTATTATTATTATTATATTGTGTTTAAATTTTAATCTCTCCCATTTCTGGGGAACTACGTCAAAATTGCGGGCATTTGGCCAAACAACTATGATGGTACTGAGTATTTAGTCTATCGACAGAAACTTTCTGACGATTCTGCATGTGTTCAGTATGACTGCTTTCTGTAGGAGTACGAATGTGAGTGGATGAAGATTTAATGTTTTAAGGCTTGTATGAAGTGTTTTGGGTATAACGCCGGTGCTGGATATTATGATGGGGATGGTTTTGACTGTTTTTACTCTCCATTGGGTTTTTAATTCAATTGTCAAGTCTGTGTACTTTGAGAGTTTGTTTGTGTGTGTGGATGTTAGGTTGTGTGTGTTGGGAATTGCTATATCTATCAGGTATGCAATTTTATTTTGCTTGTCATGTAGGGTGATGTCTGGTCGGTTATGGTGTATAGTTTTGTCAGTTAGTATAGTTCTATCCCAGTACATTTTGTAATCAGGTGAGTCTAGTATGACTTGAGGTGTGTATTTATAGTATGGTGTTTTTTCTGTAATGAGTTTTTGTTTGTGTGCGAGTGTCTGGTGTATAATTGCTGCTACCTGGTCGTGTCTGTGTTTATAATCTGTTTGTGTGATACATGAGCATGCGCCTGTGATGTGTTGGATTGTTTCAGGTTGTTTATGACATTGACGGCAATGGTCACTACTAAGACTGCTGTCACGGATGATGTACTTCCTGTAGTTTTTGGTGTCTATAACCTGGTCTTGAATCGCTAGCATAAATCCTTCTGTTTCGGGAAACAGCTCACCTCGCTTTAACCATGCGTTTGACGCTATCTTGTCAACATTTGAGTCGGTCAAGTTGAGGCGATGACGACCATGGAGTGATTTTTGTGTCCATGTGTAAATTTTTTGTTGTTTTGTGTTTATATTTATTTGTTTGGTGTGATCCGCAAGAGAGAGTGGTGTGAATTTGTCACCTTGAGATATGGCTTTGTGTAGTGTTGATTGTTGTGAGTGGTCATGAAAAAACTTTCTGAGTAATATGATTTGTTTGTTGTGTAAGTTTGTTATGTCAATGAGTCCTCTGCCGCCCTTATGTTTTGGTAAGGTTAATCTCTGAATGCAAGCTCTTGTGTGGTGTTTCCTGTGCTTAGTCATTGTAGTATTAATTATTCTTTGTAGGTTCTTTAGCTCTGTTTGTGTCCAGCGGATGATTCCAAATGAGTAAGTGAGTAGGGGTATAGCGTAGGTGTTGATGGCTTTATTGGAGTTTCGTGCGTTAAGATGAGTGTGTAGTATTTTGTGTAATCTGTTTTTAAACTTTTGTTGTAAAATCTTTTTTGTATCTTTGTGGTGAATTTCCTCTGACTGGTGATATCCTAGGTATTTATAACCTTCCACTGGGTCTACGGCGTCTATAACATCATGATAAGCTAATTCATATGAGGCGGGTTCTACTATTCCTTTGTTAACAGACTGAATTTTACATTTGTCTATTCCAAATTCCATGCGAATGTCGTTTGAAAATGTCTGACAGACTGAATTTTACATTTGTCTATTCCAAATTCCATGCGAATGTCGTTTGAAAATGTCTGACAGACTGAATTTTACATTTGTCTATTCCAAATTCCATGCGAATGTCGTTTGAAAATGTCTGAGTGACGCACCATGCTTACACTATACTGATAAGTATATACATATACTGACTTGTAATATTTTTGTTCAAAACACATCATAACACAGTTTTACGATATGTTAAAGGTGTTTTCCAGTCTCCACACAAAAAAAAAACTGTAGTTGATATCTTTGACAACAGCAGCCAAGTGGATGATCCGTTTTGCATCGTGTAACTAATATAAAATTATATTATTATTAATATTCGTGACCCACTTCCAAATTTAAACCCATCGAACTGAAATACGAGTATGTTTATCTGGGCGCACGGTAGTGCCTGTGCCAAGACGAGTCGAAGGAAGCGGGGCACTACCTACCTTTTCTGGAAGCGATTCGTCGTATTTTCGAGCCGTCACGTTATAACGTCGGTCTGGATAATGCTAGAAAGCAGACATTTTTAGGATATGATGTCCTCTGTTCTTATGAACTAAAATGTTATGCCACGTAATAGTTCTACGATCATTAAACGGCGCCATACATTTTAACCAATACGTAGAATTTGAAGAGTCGGGGCTTAAAAGTTATTTGTTTTCATTGTTATTAATAAGTACAGTCAGAGCAAGTAGCGCTATATATACTTTGAACTTTGGATAAGCCCCGTAGACTACGCGTAATAAAAATCCGAGTTCAGCGATGAGTTTGGCTCTATTAGAGATCTCATAACTTTTTATCAGTGAAAGAATTATAATTATAAACTTGGGAGCCTAGGCAACCAACTTTACATGAAATGTTTTGGTGGGATTATCTTTAATACCACAATACATTTAATGACAAGTGAAAAACCTAGTAATTGCTGGTGTAACAGTATTATAGATTTGATATAGTATTAAATTAGATGTTCTTTGGGAATCTTGTTTGGTCGAAACTACTTATTTATCTGAGTTTTTGTTTTAGCATGACTAACTTTATTCCTTTTACGTAATCGATTTTTTATATTTAGTTGATTCTGTGTCACCAACAGATGGCACACGATTACAGCACATGATTTTCCTTATACAAAGGCAGGGCCCGAGGCAGTAGACAGCTCTCTGTGTAGCTTTACCTCCTATGAAATAAAGATTGAGCAGCAGTCAATTAATAAGTAAGCATACATACCTCATCCTATTATAAAGAATAAAAATACAAAACTCAGAAGATTTGTATTTCAAGATAAATCTTTGAAAAGCATTAACGCATGCTTAGCGAACTCTAAAGTTATTATATTAAATGGAAAAAGAATACGGTCGCGAACAGGATTCGAACCTGCGCCTCCCGGATGAATACTCCAGGCGCTCTGACCACTAAGCCATCTCGACCTCTGCTCACCACCGCGAATTCTTCTTCCATATTTTAACACGTCTTATGGCGACGTTATTGCTATCAATTCAGTCCCTATACGGGTGACCAAACCGCCAATTAACCAAATAACGTCGCCATAAGACGTGTTAAAATATGGAAGAAGAATTCGCGGTGGTGAGGAGAGGTCGAGATGGCTTAGTGGTCAGAGCGCCTGGAGTATTCATCCGGGAGGCGTAGGTTCGAATCCTGTTCGCGACCGTATTCTTTTTTCCATTTAATATAATAACTTTAGATTTGTATTTATTTAGTCTGAAAATGGTTGACCGCTATGAGTATTTTTAGCTGAGCATATCCGTCCTTCAGAGGGCACGTTAATTCAGCCAGCACTCTAGTTTGTCCAAGTAATGCCCAAATAGACAGTAACGCATAACATAGCTGGTAATATTAGTTATTAATAAAGTCAAATAAAACCTAAGGATTCAATTCAATAATTTATTAGCACCTATTCATTTAAAATAAAATAACAGCTTGCCTAACTATGTAACAATAGTATTTAGTGATGGTAGGAGATGGCGGGAGAGGAGTAAGTGACATGTGCTACGGGAGCGGCGTATGCGATCTTGGCGACGGGAGCGGCGGCGTAGGCGACCGGTGCGTGCGAGTAGGAGACGGGCGCGTGCGCGTAAGAGACGGGGGCAGGTGCGTAGGCGACTTTAGCGACAGGTGCGGCGTAGGCGAACTTAGCTATGGGAGCGGCGTAGGCGATCTTGGCGGGAGCGGCATAGGCGATCTTGGTGGGTTGATGCACGGGAGTACCCTCGTAGCGCACGTTAGCGTTGAAACCATGCTCCTCATCGGCGGTGTATTCGACGATGCGGTGCACGCCGTCGGGTTGCACGAGGGAGTACGAGCCGTGCACGGCGTCTCCAGCGCGCGCCTCCTGCTGTTGCTTTACGTCGCCACTGTGCTCATCATGGACGGAGTATGAGAACTCGTAGTGAGCAGGTGCCTCGGGCTCGGCGTACGCTACCTTGGCTACGGGAATCAAGGGCACGGCGTAAGCGGCCACAGCCAGGGATAGGACGATGACGAACTGGAATAGAAATATATTGTTAATAGATTTATTAGATGTTAGTAATTAATCCAATAGGAAAATTATAAGTATTGGATTAGACGTAATAATATCTGTTTCAAATATATTAATGTATATTACTAGGCGTAAATATTATCAAACAAACTTTTGTTATATGTACTCCCAACTATTACGGGTCTAATGAAAATATATGTGAGATTAACTGGAAGGTACTACAAATTTTAATCATTAAACTTTTTATCCCTATATAGGTTTGAAAACAAACTGGTTCAAAAGTAAACGACGTATTTAAGTGTTTCAACTTACTTTGGCGACCATTGTGAAGTGTTGTTGATTTGGATATCAATAACTGACTGTGACATTGTGTGATATGTTGCACTTTATATACTAGTATTTTTGCCTTCAGTTGATATCATAGGTGACAGACAGCGAGCCTGAGGCACTAGCAAGTAACGCCGTTCAATAATTTGGAGGTGAAGGTTGCGCATGCGGCTGGCATACGGAATTTTACGTACATCTTAACACCTGATATCTCTTATTTTGAGCATTTCTTCACACGACTTTTTTACTGAAAACATATTTTCTTCATATTGATTACATTTACATTTCCTCTTGCAGATTGCATCATGCTGTAGAAAGGTTTATGTTTACATGAAAATACAAATTCTGAGTCAATTACATGGCCACGTTCCAATGTATTATGCATTGAGGCTTGTTATACGATAAGCTTTACTAATATTAATAAATATAATAAATAATAAAGCGGAAGAGTTTTATATTGTTTGTTTAAACGCGCTAATCACTGGAACCACCAGTCGGATTCCAAAAAATATTTTAGTTTATGATAGCCAGGTTTGTGAAAAATAGAATAAACTATCTAATATTAAGCTACACTTCTCAACTAGCCTTAAATATTGATTTTCGTAAAGAAAGTCGGAACAAAAAGCACTCCCGAACTGCTCTATCTACGTGCGCTGGTCTTACGGTTTGTAATACGTAAATACATAAATATTCGAACCTGATCATTAAAAAAAAACACAATGGCTTATGCCTATCTCATGCATAAGTCACAATAAGGTATTTTTTGCCCAGCATTTTATGAAAATATTAAAGTGATTTATGAGCATTATTATTAGTCATTGCATATGCCTTACGAACGAAAGTTACTTTATCATCAAGATAATTTGATATAGATATACTTTGAGTTTTACAGCTTGTTAATTGGATGCATAGTTTAGGAGATAAGGTAAAAAGAATATATTTCAACACTCGTGCGAATGAGTTCTGTGAAGCATAACGGCATAACGTTGAGAGAAGAGACGAACTGTGTGAATTATTTTCTATTTGTTGGTTAGCACTAAGCAGGTAATCTATACTAATATAAACTAATATTATAATGCTGAAGAGTTTGTTTGTTTGGTTGAACGCGCTAATCTCAGGAGCTTACTGGTTCGAATTGAAAATTTCTTTTTACGGTTAAAGTTACGCAAAAATCATGTATGACAGGATTGTTTCTCTTTGAAAGTTCTAAAAACTTACCCAAACATACATACCAAACGCCAAGGTCATTTGATTGAAGCATCAGAAACTACAGGAAACCCCGGAGTGGGATAATTTTTTCTTGGTTTATTGATTCACATTCATCTTAATTAACACTTTTGTAAATCGAAGTATAACATCGTGAGGAAATCAGCACACCCGAGAGATGTTCTCAATGGTGTGTAAAGTTGTGTCCAAGGCCTACAGGTGGTTTAAAAACTTCTGACTCTGTCTGTTATTCATCAACCATACGATAAGAAGGCAATATTTTATAGTGAAACTAATTTTAGGATATCATCAACTATTTTCAGGAAATCCTTACTATGCATTTCCAATAGCATACTGTACTATATTCACACCATGCTTATACTATACCGATAAGTATGTACATATACTGACTTGTTATATTTTTGTTCAAAACACATAATAACACAGTTTTACGATATGTTATAGAAGTTTTCAAGTATCCACACAAAAAAATAACTGTAGTTGATGTCTTTGACAACAGCAGCCAAGTGGATGATCCGTTTAGCCTCGTGTAACTAACATAAATTTAAATAACTATTATTGATATTCGCGATCCAGTTCCAAATTTAAGCCCATCGAACTAAAATACGAGTATGTTTATCTGGGCGCGCGTTAGTGCCTCTGCCAAGACGAGTCGAAGGAAGCGGGGCACCACCTACCTTTTCTGGAAGCGATTCGTCGTATTTTCGAACCGTCATGTCATAAAGTTGGTCTGGATAATGCGAGAAAGCTGATTTTTTTAGGATATGATGTCCTCTGTTCTTATGAACTAAAATGTTATGTCACGTAATAGTTCTACGATCATTAAACGGCGCCATACATTTTAACCAAAACGTAGAATTTGAAGAGTCGGGGCTAACTACTTATTTATTTATCAGAGTTTTTGTTTTAGCATGACTAACTTTATTCCTTTTACTTAGCCGATTTTTTATATTTAGTTGATTCTGTGTCACCAACAGATGGCACACGATTACAGCACATGATTTTCCTTATACAAATGCAGGGCACGAGGCAGTAGACAGCTCTCTGTGTAGCTTTACCTCCTATGAAATAAAGATTGAGCAGCAGTCAATTAATAAGTAAGCATACATACCTCATCATATTATTAAGAATAAAAATACAAAACTCAGAAGATTTGTATTTATTTAGTCTGAAAATGGTTGATCGCTATGAGTATTTTTATCTGAGCATATCCGTCCTTCAGAGGGCACGTTAATTCAGCCATCGCTCTAGTTTGTCCAAATAATGCCCAAATAGACAGTAACGCAGAACATAGCTGGTAATATTAAACACATCATCAACACGGTCTAGGGATATTTTTAAAAAAGCGAATTACTATCAATATGTTAATTATTTATATGACATGTATATATTTAAAAGATACGTTATTTAATATTCTACCATTTTCTAGTAATGGTTAAGGTACTTCGATTAAAATTTCAGGATTTTATGGAAAAAAAATGAAGCATAGACGGAAACCGCATATGAATTAACTTTTAATTTATGAGTAAAAACTGAAAAAAATAGAAAAATCATTTAATTTGTGTTTATAAACTTGAAGTTAGTAGTCTGAGAAAGCGCCCATGATGTTCATAACACATCGGCAACGATTCGGCATGCTCAGAACAAGGTTGTCAATGTTTTGCTGCGGAATATTGTCCCATGTCCTTCTGAGGTGCGCAAAAAGTTGATCTTCTGTAGCCAGATTTTCAGGAACTTCCTTCAGAGCTCTTCTTTGCAGCATATCCCACGCATGCTCAATGGGATTTAGATCTGGCGATTGAGCAGGCCAGTCTAAGGCCCTAACATTGTGTGTATGTAACCAAGCTGCTACCGTTCTCGCCGTGTGTGCCCGGGCATTGTCGTGCATGAGCAGGAAATCTTGCCCCATTTGTGTTCTGTGGGGCAAGATTACGGGCCCCAGCACCTGTTGGACGTATCGTTCTGCCGTCATATTGCCCCGCACCCAAACGATCCGTCCTCCAAGACGAATTCCTGCCCAAACCATAATTGTTCCTCCTTGGTATGGGTGAACTTCCTGAGGGTTCTGAAGACGGCTCCATCGTCCAGGAACTCGCCAAACACGCGTCCTTCGTGAATCTGGATGGAAGCCGAACCTGGATTCATCCGTGAACAGCACATTGGACCATTGTTCACGGCCCCAGTCCACGTGGTTCCGAACCCATTCTAATCGTCGTCCACGATTGCCTCTCCGTAAAGGTGGGACCCGGAGTGGTCTACGAGAGCGTAGATTGCTTTCATGCAGTCGCCTTCTTACAGTTTGGTCACTCACAAGCACTTGGTGTTCTACTCGCAGCCTTTGGACCAATTGAGTCGCCGTTGCATTTGGTTGAGCTCGCGCAGTAATTTGCAAAAATCGGTCTTGTCTGGGGGTAGTGATGCGACTTGGCCCCCGGTGCCTCTCCGCTACTTCACCTGTGGCACGATAGCGTGTCCACAATCTTGAAATTACATTTTGGTGGGTCCCTATGGCCTCAGCAACATTACGCTGAACAGACCCAGCTTCCAGCATTCCCACAGCTCGTAACATCTCCGCCCTCGTCAGATGTTGGCGTTGCATGGCTACGATACCTCAATTTTAACTTTATCTTTCGTTTAAAAATGAAAAAAAACTGTAACTAAATGTATTTCGTATTGTTTTCTAAATTTTGCACAAATGAAAATTCCCTCTCCTACACATCAAGACATTTTTATGCCACCGAAACAAAAGAATTTTCAAAATTTGAATTTGTAATTAGTCTGAGATAAATTACAAACAAATCGGTGTATAAAAGATTCCAATGCGGCCAGTACTTTTCGAGTTATTTAATTGAGTATGAAATATCCCTAGACCGTGTTGATGTGTGTAGTTATTACTAAAGTCAAATAAAACCTAAGGATTCAATTCAATAATTTATTAGCACCTATTCATTTAAAATAAAATAACAGCTTGCCTAACTATGTAACAATAGTATTTAGTGATGGTAGGAAATGGCGGGAGAGGAGTAAGTGACATGTGCTACGGGAGCGGCGTATGCGATCTTGGCGACGGGAGCGGCGGCGTAGGCGACCGGTGCGTGCGAGTAGGAGACGGGCGCGTGCGCGTAGGAGACGGCGGCAGGTGCGTAGGCGACTTTAGCGACGGGTGCGGCGTAGGCGATCTTAGCTACGGGAGCGGCGTAGGCGATCTTGGCGGGAGCGGCATAGGCGATCTTGGTGGGTTGATGCACGGGAGTACCCTCGTAGCGCACGTTAGCGTTGAAGCCATGCTCCTCATCGGCGGTGTATTCGACGATGCGGTGCACGCCGTCGGGCTGCACGAGGGAGTAAGAGCCGTGCACGGCGTCTCCAGCGCGCGCCTCCTGCTGCTGCTTTACGTCGCCGCTGTGCTCATCATGGACGGAGTATGAGAACTCGTAGTGAGCAGGTGCCTCGGGCTCGGCGTACGCTACCTTGGCTACGGGGATCAAGGGCACAGCGTAAGCGGCCACAGTCAGGGACAGGACGATGACGAACTAGAATAGAATTATATTGTTAATAGATTTATCAGATGTTACGAGTAGTTATTATAAGTATTGGTTTAAGATAAAGATAAAGATAAAGATAAAGATAAAGATAATTTATTTTGCAAATATGGGTACAATAAAGTTGTTCAGTTACATAAATGTAGATAGATCAGCCATACTTTACCAATCGGCATGCAATATATTTAATGAGCATTACTTAATAGGTGCTAGTTATAAAACATAAGAGTAAATTTATATTTTAACAGTCGGAACACTAAAATCGTTTTCATTAAGGAAATCTGAGATATTGTAGTACACTTTACTCAGCAGAAATCTTTGAAGCGTTCTTTTAAATATTCTTAATGGCAGTTCTCTCCAGCTTTTAGGCAATTTATTAAATATTATCGGAGCCATACAAAAAACACTTTTGCGCATAAGGGCTGTTCCTGCAGTCTGAAGGCATATCCTGCCATTGTCGCGTCTGTTTCGAGGAATTATATCATTCAATAGCCTGAAACGATGAGGATTACTTTTTACGAAAAGCGCTACTTCCAAGATGTAAAGCGATGGTAATGTGAGGATTTTATACTTTTCAAAGCAAGGGACGCAACTATCAGTTGGTTTTATTTTAAACATAGAACGTATGCATCTCTTTTGGGCCTTAAACACCGTTTCCCTTTCTGTCGAGTTGGCCCAGAAAATAACTCCATACCGTAGATGTGACTCTGCTAGACCATAGTAGGCTGTCAGCAGTGCCGCAACACCTACTATAGACGACAATGTGTGCAAGGCGTATGCGGCTTTACTCATTTTCTTGCATAAGTTTTCAGTATGAGGTTTCCAATTCAATTTTTTATCTATGTGGAGCCCTAAAAATGTCATTGAATCTACTTAGACGTAATAATATCTGTTTCAAGTATATAAATGTATTTAAGTAGGCGTAAATATTCTCAAACAAACTTTTGTTATATGTACTCCCAACTATTACCGGTCAATGAAAATATATGTGAGATGAACTGGAAGGTACTACAAATTTTAATCATTGAACATTTTATCCCAATATAGGTTTGAAAACAAACTGGTCCAAAGTAAACGACGTATTTAAGTGTTTCAACTTACTTTAGCGACCATTGTGAAGTGTTGTTGATTTGGATATCAATAACTGACTGTGACATTGTGTGATATGTTGCACTTTATATACTAGTATTTTTGCCTTCAGTTGATATCATAGGTGACAGACAGCGAGCCTGAGGCACTAGCAAGTAACGCCGTTCAATAATTTGGAGGTGAAGGTTGCGCATGCGGCTGGCATACGGAATTTTACGTAAGTACATCTTAACACCTTATATCTCTTATTTTGACCATTTCTTCACACGACTTTTTTACTGAAAATATATTTTCTTCATATTGATCCACATTTACATGGTAGTAAGCTTAACGAATAATATGAGAATTTCCTCTTGCAGATTGCATCATGCTGTAGAAAAGTTTTTGTTTACATGAAAATACAAGTTCTGAGTCAAGAACATGGCCATCTTTGATTGTATTTTGCATTGAGGCTTGTCATACGATAAGCTTTACTAATATTATGTTGTAAAGTGGAAGAGTTTTATATTTTTTGTTTATTTAAATGCGCTAATCACTGGAACTACCAGTCAGATTCGAAAAAATATTTTAGTATATTATAGCCAGGTTTGTGAAGAATTGTATAAACTATCTAATATTAGGCTACACTTCTCAACTAGCCTTAAATATTTATTTTTGTTCCTTAAGTCGGAACAAAAAGCGCTCCCGAACTGCTTTATGTACGTCCGCTGGTGTTACGGTTTGTAATACGTAAATACAATGTTCTACATAAATATTGGTACCTGATCAATAAAAAAAAAACACAATGGCTTGTGCCTATTTCATGCATAAGTCACAATAAGGTATTTTGTGCCAAGCATTTTATGAAAATATTAAAGTGATTTATGAGCATTATTATTAGTCATTGCATATGCCTTACGAATGAAAGTTGCTTTATCATCAAGATAATTTGATATAGATAAACTTTGAGTTTTACAGCTTGTTATTTGGATGCATAGTTTAGGAGATAAGGTAAAAAGAAAATATTTCAACACTCGTGCGAATGAGTTCTGTGAAGCATAACGGCATAACGTTGAGAGAAGAGACGAACTGTGTGAATTATTTTCTATTTGTTGGTTAGCACTAAGCAGGTAATCTATACTAATATAAACTAATATTATAATGCTGAAGAGTTTGTTTGTTTGGTTGAACGCGCTAATCTCAGGAGCTTACTGGTTCGAATTGAAAATTTCTTTTTACGGTTAAAGTTACGCAAAAATCATGTATGACAGGATTGTTTCTCTTTAAAAGTTCTAAAAACTTACCCAAACATTCATACCAAACGCCAAGGACATTTGATTGAAGCATCAGAAACTACAGGAAACCCCGGAGTGGGATAATTTTTTCTTGGTTTATTGATTCACATTCATCTTAATTAACACTTTTTAACCGACTTCCAAAAAAGGAGGAGGTTTCTCAATTCGACAGTATTTTTTTTTTTATTTTTTTTATTTGTGTTCGTGGATAACTTCGTCGTTTATGAACCGATTTTGATAATTCTTTTTTTGTTGGAAAGCAGATATCCCAACGGTGGTACCATGATAAGAAAACCAGGATCTGATGATGGATCACCGAGAAATCGAGGGAAACCTTCGAAAATCGTAGGGGCGACTAGTGTATTTGTAAATTTTTTCATTAAGTATTTTAAAGCACTACTATTTAATGAAGGTCTGGAGTCGATCTGATGATGGAGCCGAAAGACGATCTAGGGAACTCTTTAACGATTTACAGCAATTACCTGGTGTTTGGGCTTGATTAATTTGTATTGATGAGAACTTTACACCTAGATGGGTTGTGACTGTCATTAGGGGTCTGATGATGAAGACGAAGGACAGTCAAGGAAACACCTCAACGTTTTACAGTAGCTACCTTGTTTTGTATGTATGTCCGTCGATATAATTGTTTGAAAGAGTAGTCCCCAGAAATGGTTCCATTTTAATTTAGTGAACATCTGATGAAGATCTTCGAAGTTAGACAATGGAACTCTTCAATAAATCACAGCAAATCATTCGCAATTGCTGTAATCGCATATCCATGTATAGTTCATGCCACTCAATACATACATAGCATCATGCCTGTATTGCCCGATAGGGTAGGCAGAAGTGTCCACTGTTGTACACAAACATTTCACCGATGCAGTTATTAAGTCCTAGCGGCCTACCCATATTATTAATTGACTTAATTAACTTATGTATGAAGTATACAAACTTATATATGACCTATACAATATATATATTAGACTGAAAACTAAAAAGACTAAAATAAATTAATTTTAAACAAAAAATAAAAAGCGCCTTCAAACATCCACTACACTAAAAAGTTCAAAATAATATCAATATTTGCTTAAAATAAAATAATTTTAAAATAACAATATATAATAATAATCTGTTAATTTTGGAGTCGGTGCCTGATGTGTGTGGGCTTTACAACCAGATACAAAGGCCGGTGACATAACCACAGCACAACGAACATAAGTGACTAACAAGAGGAAAACAATAAACCTCTCCCAGTGCAGGCACCGACTCCAAAATTAACAGATTATTATTATATATTGTTATTTTAAAATTATTTTATTATAAGCAAATATTGATATTATTTTGAACTTTTTAGTGTAGTGGATTTTTGAAGGCGGTTTTTATTTTTTGTTTAAAATTAATTTATGTAAATCGAACTATAACATCGTGAGGAAATCAGCACACCCGAGAGATGTTCTCAATGGTGTGTAAAGTTGTGTCCAAGGCCTACACGTGGTTTAAAAACTTCTGACTCTGTCTGTTATTCATCAACCATACGATAAGAAGGCAATATTTTATAGTGAAACTAATTTTAGGATATCATCAACTATTTTAAGGAAATCCTTTCTATGCATTTCCAATAGCATAGATACTATATTCACACCATGCTTATACTATACCGATAAGTATGTACTTACATATACTGACTTGTTATATTTTTGTTCAAAACACATAATAACACAGTTTTACGATATGTTATAGAAGTTTTCAAGTATCCACACAAATAAATAACTGTAGTTGATGTCTTTGACAACAGCAGCCAAGTGGATGATCCGTTTAGCCTGGTGTAACTAACATAAATTTAAATAACTATTATTAATATTCGCGATCCAGTTCCAAATTTAAGCCCATCGAACTAAAATACGAGTATGTTTATCTGGGCGCACGGTTGTGCCTCTGCCAAGACGAGGCACTACGCCTCTATCAAGACAAGTCGAAGGAAGCGGGGCACTACCTACCTTTTTCTGGAAGCGATTCGTCGTATTTGCGAACAGTCACGACATAACGTCGGTCTGGATAATGCTAGAAAGCAGAAATTTTTAGGATATGATGTCCTCTATTTTTATGAACTAAAATGTTACGTCACGTGAACTTTAATTCCACGATCATTAAACTGCGCATACATTTTAACCAAGATGTAGAGTTTGAAGAGTCGGGGCTTAAAGGTAGACTTATTTGTTATTAATTTATAAAAATAAAGTTCAGTCAAGAACACTTACAGCTATATACTTTAAACTTTGGATAAGCCCCGTAGACTATGACGCGTAATACAAGTCCGAGTTCAGCGATGAGTTTGGCTCTATTAGAGGTCTCATAACTTTTTATCAATGAAAGAATTATAAATTTAGGAGCCTAGACAACAAACTGTACATTAAATGTTTTGGTATCTTTAATACCATAATACTTTTAATTACAAGTCAAAAACCTAGTAAGTGCTGGTGTAACAGTATTATAGATTTGATATAGTATTAAATTAGATGTTCTTTGGGAATCTTGTTTGGTCGAAACTATTTATTAATCTGAGTTTTTGTTTTAGCATGACTAACTTTATTCCTTTTACGTAGTCGATTTTTTATACTTAGTTGATTCTGTGTCACCAACAGATGGCACACGATTACAGCACATGATTTTCCTTATACAAAGGCAGGGCACGAGGCAGTAGACAGCTCTGTGTGTAGCTTTACCTCCTATGAAATAAAGATTGAGCAGCAGTCAATTAATGAGTAAGCATACAAACCTCATCATATTATTAAGAATAAAAATACAAAACTCAGAAGATTTGTATTTATTTAGTCTGAAAATGGTTAACCACTATGAGTATTTTTAGCTGAGCATATCCGTCCTTCAGAGGGCACGTTAATTCAGCCAGCGCTCTAGTTTGTCCAAATAATGCCTAAATAGACAGTAACGCATAACATAGCTGGTAATATTAGTTATTAATAAAGTCAAATAAAACCTAAGGATTCAATTCAATAATTTATTAGCACCTATTCATTTAAAATAAAATAACAGCTTGCCTAACTATGTAACAATAGTATTTAGTGATGGTAGGAAATGGCGGGAGAGGAGTAAGTGACATGTGCTACGGGAGCGGCGTATGCGATCTTGGCGACGGGAGCGGCGGCGTAGGCGACCGGTGCGTGCGAGTAGGAGACAGGCGCGTGCGCGTAGGAGACGGGGGCAGGTGCGTAGGCGACTTTAGCGACGGGTGCGGCGTAGGCGATCTTAGCTACGGGAGCGGCGTAGGCGACCTTGGTGGGTCGATGCACGGGGGTACCCTCGTAGCGCACGTTAGCGTTGAAGCCATGCTCCTCATCGGCGGTGTATTCGACGATGCGGTGCACGCCGTCGGGCTGCACGAGGGAGTACGAGCCGTGCACGGCGTCTCCAGCGCGCGCCTCCTGCTGCTGCTTTACGTCGCCACTGTGCTCATCATGGACGGAGTATGAGAACTCGTAGTGAGCAGGTGCCTCAGGCTCGGCGTACGCCACCTTGGTGACGGGGATCAAGGGCACGGCGTAAGCGGCTACAGCCAGTGACAGGACGATGACGAACTGGAATAGAAATATATTGTTAATAGATTTATCAGATGTTAGTAATTAATCCAATAGGAAAATTATTAGTATTGAATTAGACGTAATGATATCTGTTTCAAATATATTAATGTATATTAGTAGGCGTAAATATTCTCAAACAAACTTTTGTTATATGAACCACCAACTATTACCGCTGTAATGAAAATATATGTGAGATTTACTATAAGGTGCTACAATATTGAAAATTGCCATTTGATCCCAATATGGGTTTGAAAACAAACTGGTCCAAAAGTAAACGACGTAGGTATTTAAACGTTTTTAACTTACTTTGGCGACCATTGTGAAGTGTTGTTGATTTGGATATCAATAACCGACTGTGACATTGTGTGATATGTTGCACTTTATATACTAGTATTTTTGCCTTCAGTTATCATATCATAGGTGACAGACAGCGAGCCTGAGACACTAGCAAGTAACGCCGTTCAATAATTTGGAGGTGAAGGTTGCGCATGCCAGCCGGTTTACGCAATTTTACATACATCTTAACACCTGTTATCTCTTGTTTTGAGCATAGCACATGAATTTCTTTTAACTGAAATATTTTTTTCTTTACATTTAAGTCCAGTTGCCCCTTTTAACCGACTTCCAAAAAGGAGGAGGTATTTTTGTTATGTTTGTTACCTCAGAACTCCGTCATTTATGCACCGATTCGATAATTTTTTTATTTTAAAGGATTAACTTTCAGATTGGTCCCATTAAAATTTTATGAATATTGGTTTAGTAGTTTGGTATATATATCAAAATAACTGAAAAATAATACGTCGTCGAAGTAAACGAAATGGTGTATTTTGCTTTCTTGTGACTTTCCGGTGGTGTTTACGGTCTCTAGAATAGTTCTAATTAACTGCCTATTTTCCAGCTTCATCATCAGATGATGATGATGAAACCGGAAGATAAGCACCGGAAATCCGTCATATTTTTTTTGCTATTTAATACTTTTTAGTGTAAGACCGCATTCTCAAACATCTCTTTTTACACGAGTGCTCAAAAAACGGAGTGTATATAAGTATGTATGTATGTAAGTATGTTTGTGAGTTTCTTTACCTATTCCACCATAACTTCTAAATACCTGAACTGATTTCGATATATGGGATGATTTCGTTAGAATCCTTATACTGTCCCGTGAGTAACATACGCTAGTGAGTTTTTTTTTTTTAATTAATTTCATCTTGTTTTTCGCAGTTTATTACTCTCATTTGAAATAGCCTCAGATCTAGATTTCCTACTTTGATATGGATATGTCGCAGATGGATTGTAGAATAAGCTGTTTTACAAAACTGCTAGCTGATTTACAAAACAGTACTGTTATGAAAAACAGCTGAACGACGTTTAGCGGTTTTACATAATTACTGAACTATAACACGCAGAATTGAATGAACGTTTTGCGTTTATCAATGCAGCGGCTCAACAATCAGAGATTATGTAAAACAGTGTGAAATGAACTGTCAGATTGTTGATTTTAGTTCGAAATTTTGTCGCATATGGCTCTGTATGTCCTAAGAATAATAACCTAACTTTATTTTACTTGTCAATAGCAAAAAAAAAATATGAAAATTTTTAATGACGTAAATACTAAACCACTATAATAGTCGACAATATATCGGGATTATGAAAGAAAATAAATTAAATTGATCCATGAGCGAGCGAAGCGAGCTCGGGAGTTTCGTGTATCCCGACACGGACAGGTTAGGTTTAACGTGTTTAGGTTTTTTCTAACCTTACGGACACAAAATTGGACGTCGACCCAGACACGGAAAGTCAAATCAGAATACAGTATCGCTTTTTTACTTGAATGGTGACTATCCATTTAATATACCTATACAATAAACAAACCTGTCCCACTGTAGATATGTCATTCTGCAATGGCAATGATGATTCTGAATAAAATCAATTTATTAGGACAATAATATACAATTATTATTATTTTTGGAGTCGGTGCCAGTAAAGGATAATAAACGTGTAAGTACATTCATGAAGTAGCGTATTACGTTCGTTTTAGGCAGTTGTTGTGTTCATTTGTAAATAGGTTGAATTAGGTATAATCATAGAATTAGAATAGTTTTGGTACCCCATAGAAGGGCATAGAGCTCAAAAAAGTGCAACCGATTTTGAATTGTCAATGTGTGAGTGCAATAGTAATGTACAACGTGGAAATATTGACACGATATCAGTTATCGATAAACAATATTTCAGATGTAAAGAATTGGTATACAAAATTAAAATATTTTCAATCAAATTATGTTAGTAAAACTAAAATCACAAGGGTAGGTATTATTTATTGCAGTAAATTAATTAATTACATTATTATAATAAAAAATCATGCGCTCACATTATAACTATATTTCATTGGTAATAGGTACTTTGTAAAAAAGCAGCTTTTAAGGACCCTGAGCAGTGTATAGAGTATGACTGATTGAGATGATGATTGACTGAATGATTTTTACCTACTAATATCCTAATACCACTGCGGAGTTGGTCTGGACTCAGCGTAGCACACTTTTGTGGTGTGCCCTGCCTAGACCACTGAGCGGCGGGTACTAAGAGCCAGTATCGGGCGAGACCTGTCTCTGCCGGTAGTAGTGAGGGCTGGCAGATTCAGTGTACTGGAGAGAAATGGCTTCCTTTTGTGAGACTGTTGGTGTCCAGAAAGAGGCCGCCGAGCAGGATTGTGAGAGGGCCGATCCCGCTCGGAGAAGAAAGCAACTCGGAGGAAACCGCCTCGACGCCTAACAGCCGAAACCCCTCCTGTATGATTTAAGGCAGGCGGCCCTTTGGGGTCACAGATGCTTAGAGAGGGGACTTTATTTACCCATCGTGATCCCAGAGAAGACGGTGGCATAGTGGTCACGTGCTATCGTGTACAGCGAGGCTTAGAGGAGACCCCTTTACGGTCTCTTCAGGGATGCGCTGCATAGCGGGGATGCTGGAGCTGGTCTATTACGTGCCTCCGTCCATATGCTGATGGTGACCACCGAAGTGGTTTTAGTGGGGTAAGAATCTTATACAACCCGGTCTTATCCATAAAGGCCGGGCGCGTTTTTGAACGTTTGCCCCCGAAAAAAATATATTTGTATATCCTACTATCTTTTCTTATTTCTTCTTTTTCTTTATTTTTTTTTCTCCTTTATCTTTATTCTTTTCTTTATCAACTAGTCTCATCTATTATTCCTTTTCCTTAGCATCGATAGGAAACCTTTCTGTATAAAAAATATATCATAAAATTGTGATATTCTCTTGAATTTGTACTAAAAATATATAAACAACATACTCATTACGCTATCACATATAGGCTCAGTGCTCACCGCCTAAAGGTGATAGCGCAGGAATCAACGACAAGTTTCATTCGGGGTCTATTTTTAAAATTAATATTACTAGCGCAGTTCGTTAGATCATTATTAACAACCGAGGTCCGCACAAAGTAGGTTGGCGGTCCGGATTCGAGCCACATTTGGGGACTACTGTAATAGCGTGATTACGTAACCTGGGCCACTAAGCTACGCTTAGCTTCTTATATGTTATAAGCGTTCGGGCAGACACACCGACAAACAGACAGAAACGTTTCCAAACATTTTGGTTTCATCTTCTGTGTCGATAGTATTAGGTAATCCAATTAAGATTTTGGAAAAATAATCAATGTGCAGAGGTACATCAACACTTTAAAGAAATTCTGATATCGGAACTTTTTGTTCTAAAATTTCATCGACACTATAGTCGACACTGACAAGTCACTATTTTGTGTACATGAAATGAAAATTTATATTAGAACAACGTACTCAATATTGCTTTTATGACCATTGTTTTTTACTATAGAGAAAATTCACTATTTTCTAGATAGGATTTGGTTTTCCAAATAAATTTTGTAAAGATAGTTTTTTCCAAAATATGGCCATGAAAATATATGCTGTTGTTGACAATTTACCTGTGAAATGAATGTTTTTCTGGATTATTTTTATAAGAAACATCGCAGTCACCAACACAACAACTAGGCATCGCTTATAAATTTTAAAACTTTATAAAATATACAGGATTCACTGACAATACAGCAAATATAAGTTAGCGTGATTTTTGACAGTGACGCTGGAGAAAACAACATCTGCCAATAGTGCTGACTGAACCTAAATATGCTTTCTCTTTCTAACATGTGATATTTCCGTAAGAGATTCCATACCCAAAGTAGGCTTTCTAGGTCTTTATCTATCCTACGTTTATGGGTATAATACATTAACGTAATAATAATGATGGTTGATGATGATTAATGTACCTTTAAATATACTTTGCAAATTTTAGGAAACTTCCTAAATATTTTTAAAGTTTGTCTGACACCGACTCCAAAAATAATAATAATTGTATATTATTGTCCTAATAAATTGATTTTATTCAGAATCCTCTAAAATTAAAAAAATATTTTTATATAGATTGTAGTAAGTAAATAAAGCAATTATTTTATAACTTTTTAGTGCAATTTTACTTAACAGAAAGATTTTTGGAGTCGGTTCTTTTTTTGTTAAAAATTATTTTATCATTAATTTATTTTCCCTAGAAGAAACACTAGGAAACGAGGAAGGGTGCGCGTTTTTTGGGTGTAGTCGTACAACAAGTAGTATGTAATTAACAATTCTGAATAAATGACTTTTTACTTCTTTATTTATATATATCACACACTTCTTTATTTCTATATACACAACCACATGATAGTAAGCTTAACGAATAATATGATTTTTTGCAGATTGCATCATGCTGTACAAAAGTTTTTTCTTTACATGAAGATACAAGTTCTGAGTCAAGATCATGGCCATCTTCGATTGTATTTTGCATTGAGGCTTGTCATACGATAATTTACTTATTCAAATAAATTCTATAATAATATTTCCTGACACATCTGAATCGTATATATATTATTGTATTTGTTGTCTCAATAATCCAGTCGCAAACGCAGCCTGTAAACATGAGGTACTGGGTTCGATTACCAGATTGGGCAAAGCTTTCTGGCTTTTTTTGTTAAGAAATTCTCGGCATCAGCCCAAGTTTGGAATTTATCCCAGTAGATGTCAATAGGATCACCACCCATATGGGCCAAAATGACGAGTATCGGTGAAATGTGGCAGTACATACGTATAATAGTACACTTCTGCCTACCTTTTTACGAAATACAGACGTGTTGTGTTATGTGTATGACTTTCCGAATTTAATTTAAGAATGTTAAGAATCTGAATTTGATAGTTTAGGTCTTACAGTCGAGATTAGAGTTGTAAAGTGACGGTCATATGCTATATGCGTCCGTCATTTATAATAAATGCTCGGTCACAATGGTCATTTATTGTCACGAAGGTCATATATTATTACTTTATTTTCTATCGACAATTAAGACATTGTTCGATTTAAATACTTGTTTTAATGATACATGCATTCTTTCATAAACTCACCCCTTAAACCTATGGGGATAAGCTGAAACTATAGAACCTACTACGATTCTTACATACTTTTTTTGCTTCCTCCACTAATGGTGAATACTACGCACCAATAAGGTATTTTTTTATTAGTCACGTCATTGTTAGTGACGTTTAAAATCCATTCGTCCATAATGACAATATTTGATGAATGTGACCGGTCAAATAGAGAAAATATCCAAAGTTCTCGGTCACATTCGTCAGACACATTCAATAAGACGGTCACTTTACAACTCTAGTCGAGGTTATTGAAACCCTAAATAATTATTAATCTCTTCGAGATAAAAACGGGAATTCGAGCTAAATTTAATTAAAAACCAGAGTAAGTTTCCAAAAAATCATAACATTGTTCCCTGGATGGAAAACAATGATTACAAAAAAATTTGTGGTATATTTGGACGTCTGGATTGCTCATACGTAAGGCATTGTTGTGCCGTCTCGCATGGGATGAAGCAGCGGTAAATGAAGTCATAAAATGTTACTAACATAGTTTTAAGTAATAACTAACATTATTGAGTCTTGGTTACTTGAATAAAGAATTTATATATATATATATATATATATATATATATATATGCTAAATGTAAAATAAAAATCCTGTCGTCTTATTTTATGAGAGTAAGCATCACCTGCACAAGGTGTGGACGTTCTTGTGATTCCAGGACTGGATAATTCAGTATTAAAAAATATGGCTTTCAGACACCACAAACATTGTAAAAATTTTCTGTACCAGAAGCCAAGGCCATAGCCAAGGATTGAAGCAGCAAAAACTACAGGACGCCCCGCTCTAGGGATAATTTCTTCAAAGTTACAATATTAAATGGAAAAAGAATACGGTCGCGAACAGGATTCGAACCTACGCCTCCCGGATAAATACTCCAGGCGCTCTGACCACTAAGCCATCTCGACCTCTGCTCACCACCGCTAATTCTTCTTTCCATATTTTAACACGTCTTACGGCGACGTCATTGCAATCAATTCAGTACCTATACAGGTGACCGAACCGACACGACCAACTTTGCAGCTAATACAATGTCGTATAGAATGCAATTACCTTAATAATTCAAGATAAATCTTTGAAAAGCATTAACGCATGCTTAGCGAACCCTAAAGTTACAATATTAAATGGAAAAAGAATACGGTCGCGAACAGGATTCGAACCTACGCCTCCCGGATAAATACTCCAGGCGCTCTGACCACTAAGCCATCTCGACCTCTGCTCACCACCGCGAATTCTTCTTTCCATATTTTAACACGTCTTACGGCGACGTCATTGCAATCAATTCAGTACCTATACAGGTGACCGAAACGACACGACCAACTTTGCAGCTAATACAATGTCGTATAGAATGCAATTACCTTAATAATTCAAGATAAATCTTTGAAAAGCATTAACGCATGTTTAGCGAACTCTAAAGTTACAATATTAAATGGAAAAAGAAGACGTGTTAAAAGCCAGCAGGAACTTGATCTTGCCGGCGACCTCTCGGAGAGTACCTGGGTTTCCGAAGTACTTTGCCCTGTAAATGGCGACCCCAGGGCAGTGAAGCACCACGTGAGCCGCTGTTTCATCTTCTTCCATGCAGGCTCTGCAAAGAAGGCCGTCAGTAACACCTATAACAAAGAGGTGTTTATTAAAAGACCCATGGCGCGTGAGAGCCGCTGTGACTGTACGCAGCTGTTGCTTTGACAGACGAAGAAGCTGCCTGGTGATCCGGCCGTCGATAGTCGGAAGAGCCTCTTTGGCCTGTCTGCACTCACCATGGTTCGTCCAGAGCTCACTGTGTTGGTCCCTAGTGCGTTGTCTTACCAGGGTACGTAGAAGTCCGAAGGGGAGTGGTACTATGGGTTCTGGACCTATAGCGGCCCTGCTTGAGCCCCTCTTTGCGAGCTCATCTGCTGCATCGTTCCCTCTGGAGCCGCTATGTCCTTTGATCCATTGTATGGTTATATTATTAATGGTGCCTACCTGATTAAGTTTTTGATGGCACTCGTAAATGAGCCCAGAGTTGACAGTTTGACTGTTCAGGGCTTGTAGGACTGCCATACTGTCTGAGAGTATGCAGACTGGGTGCTGTGTGACTTTTCTGGTCACAACTGCCGATGCTGCCAGAAGGATGCCTATGCACTCAGCCTGGAAAACTGTGTTAGGTTCCTAGTGGTGTAGAAATGTGTATGTTGAGATCTTCTGAGAAGATCCCAGATCCAGATTTTCTATAGTAATAAATTAGATGTTCTTATGCATCTTTTTTGATCGAAATTGCATATGCATCTGAGTGTTTGTTTTATTATGACAAATTTTATTCACTTTATATATATATGTCAATGAACTATATATTTTTTTATTTAATTATTTCTGTGTTACCGACAGATTACGCACGATCAAAGCACATGATTTTTCTTCTGATACAAAGGCAGAGACCGAGGCAGTCGTCAGCACTCTGCGTAGCTTTACCTACTATCACATAGAATTTAAACAGCTGTAAATCAATAATAAGGAAACGTACACCTATCATATTGTAATATCAATATTATTATGAATATATACGAAACTCAGATTTATTTTAATTCGTTCTAATAGGTGATCGCTAGGAGTATTTTTATCTGAGCGTATAAGAACTTGGGAGGGTGCGTTTTTTAAGCCACCTCTCAATCGTTTGTGCAAGTAAATAGACAGACGACGAACATAGCTAGCAAAATCTGTTATTACTAAAATCAAATAAAATCTGAAGATTCAATTCAATAATTTATTAGCACGTATCCATTTAAAATAAAATAACAGCTCGCCTAACTATGTAACAATAAATAGTATTTAGTGATGGTAAGAGATGGCGGGAGAGGAGTAAGTGACATGTGCTACGGGAGCGGCGTAGGCGATCTTGGCGACGGGAGCGGCGGCGTAGGCGACCGGTGCGTGCGAGTAGGAGACGGGCGCGTGCGCGTAGGAGACGGGGGCAGGTGCGTAGGCGACTTTAGCGACGGGTGCGGCGTAGGCGATCTTAGCTACGGGAGCGGCGTAGGCGATCTTGGTGGGTTGATGCACGGGGGTACCCTCGTAGCGCACGTTAGCGTTGAAGCCATGCTCCTCATCGGCGGTGTATTCGACGATGCGGTGCACGCCGTCGGGCTGCACGAGGGAGTATGAGCCGTGCACGGCATCGCCAGCGCGCGCCTCCTGCTGCTGCTTTACATCACCGCTGTGCTCATCATGGACGGAGTATGAGAACTCGTAGTGAGCTGGGGCCTCGGGCTCGGCATACGCTACCTTGGCTACGGGGATCAAGGGCACAGCGTAAGCGGCCACAGCTAGGGACAGGACGATGACGAACTGGAATATAATAGAATAAATTTTTCAAATGTTAGTGTCAAATGAATGAATGTAGGTATATAGTAGGAAATATAATAAAATAATCTTTTGTTATAGGTAAGGAACACTTAAATTTAAATTAAGAAATTGCCATTATGGCCCGATATAGAGAGTAGGAGAAAAAGTAAGCGTCTTATTTAAACTTACTTTGGCGACCATTGTGAAGTGTTGTTGATTTGGATATCAATAACTGACTGTGAAATTGTGTGATATGTTGCACTTTATATACTAGTTTTACCTTCAGTTGATATCGTAGGTGGCAGATAGCGAGCCTGAGGCACTAGCAGGTAGCGGCGCACCGCCGGGTAATTTGGAGGTGAAGGTTGGGCATGTGGTTGGTCTACAATTTGACATACATTTTAACACTTATTTATGCAATTAATTGCAAGACTGCCTCATTGGTCTAGCGGTCGCAAGATACTGCTGAGCGTGAGGTCCTGGGTTCGATTACCAGGTCGGGCAAAGTGTTACTTGACTTTTCTGTTAGGAAATTCTCAGTAGCAGCCCAGAGTCAGGAAATTGGTGGTGTAACACCCCCATGCTTCGGAGAGCACGTAAAGCTGTCAGTCCAGCGCCTGATCTCTCTCCAGTCGTGTCGAATTGCTGTCCTATCGGAATATGAGAGTGAAGGAAAGGGTTGTGCACCTGTGTTTACGCACACACTGTGGCACTATAATATCTCCTGCGTACTTGGCTAATCCCTGTGGAGATAGAACGCCGTGACTGAAATAAGGTCGGGAGGAGTACATATGCAATAAGTACTTAAGTCGTTTGAACCGTAACCATGATGCATAAGTCCAGTTGCCCTTTTTACCCGACTGCCCAGAAAGGATGTTTAAAATTTTGTAAGAATCATTTCAATATACGAGCGATTGCATCATGCCATGAAAAGTTGTTTGTTTATTGTTTTTCACTTGATGTCGTACCCGAAGAGCTTGGGGTAGTAGCAAGTGGTACGAGTGGAAGTTCGGAGTTTAAGATAACGGACAAAATTGAAATTTGCAAACATAATTGGAAACATTACCACGATTTCTTCTTCCACATTTTTTACGTCTTTTATCAATATCAATTCAGTCCCTTTACAGAAAATATGAACCGAGACGACTATCTTTGCAGTTAATACAATGTGGTAGAGATGCAATTACCTTAAGAAATACATATAAATCTTTGAAAAGCATTAACGCATGCATGCACGAACTCTAAGGTTATATTTTTTTGTGGAAAGAAAAATATGGTCGTGAGCAGGATTCTAACCTGCACCTCCCGGATAAATACTCCAGACGCTCTGACCGTTAAGCCATTTCGACCTCAATCATCTACAATGTCGTAGAGATGCAATTACCATAACAATTACAAAATTGCATTTCACTTTAATATTTACAAAGTAGGTAGATACAATTAATATTGTACAAGCACTGAAATATTTGCACAAATCCACAATTACGTACATAATGAACACTAAAACCATCATTTAATTTTTCCGAAGCGTTTTGTTGAAAATAATAAGGTCTAATTCATTATCATGGCGGTATTAGATTTATCGATTAATATTAACATTAAGGCTTATTAATACCGAAATACTTACTACTACAATATTTGCGATTACGTTTAAACGTGTCTCATCCAAAATCACCAAAAACAAAATATATCTTAAACTTTTCCATTCTCATGTACGGAAATTCATCATGAACTATGTTGCAGATTTCAACTATCCTAAAAAAAATGTGGTCTTCAAACTAACAATTACCAGGATTTTAGCTGGGGCCGGGTACCATAATTTGTACAGGCTGACTATATACATGTACTCTGACGCTGGTCGAGCAACGAACTAACCAAGTGCATCGTTGAAGGGCTTCCGACGCCTGGCGCGTCTTTTTTGCCAGGGGTGAGAAGGATTCACGTCACTTCTTTTCCGCTGCACATTTTCGAGCATCACCACTTAGAAAAAGGTGATAAAAAGGTATCGAAGAAACGAGAGATATGGTGACAAGTGACAAGCGGGGCACACAAAAATCTACAATCGTGACGCACTGTATGCTACATAAAATAACACAGCATCACGCCTGTATTCCCGAAGTGTTAGGCAGAAGAGACCTTTTGTACACTCACATTTCACCGATCCCGATGAGCCTTTTGCCATCAACCGGGCACAGAACCAAACTCAGGCACTGAGAATTTAACTTAAGTTCATTCGACTTACTGAGATTTTTTCCAACACATACTACTCAATAACACTTTACTTGACCCGGGATTCAAACCCACGAACCTCACGTTCACCAGTCGCGCTTGTATATGTAACTAGATCAACGAGGCAGATTTGCTAGTTTATAGTTTACGTTTCATTACATTGTTATGTTAGCGTAAGTGTCATTAACGTTTGGGTAATTTAATTATTTTTAGGGCACTGCACGTTGGTTAGTAAAATATGAGAAGGTTTGTTGCCGTTTGATAAAAGATAATATGTCTACAGGTGTAATCGTATTTAGTAACGTACACGCAGTAAGCCGACCTTCACCTCTCAATCATTGTCAAGCAAGTTTAGCCCTGCCTCGGGCTTGCTGTGTGTCGCCAACCCGAGGTAAAAGGTATAAAAAGTATAGCAGATTACATATAGTTACAGTCAAGCATTGATATTCATATCAGGAACACAAACCAACAATGGTGGCCAAAGTAGGTTTTTATTAGTAGTAATGAGATTGATTTGGTCTATTTACTTAATTATATTTTATTTTTTATTTATTGAATAATTTGATCACATCTGGTAAACATAAGTATTAACAATGTAATTCAATTTTATTCCAGTTTTTCATCGTCCTGTCCCTGGCTGTGGCCACTTACGCCATACCCTTGATCCCCGTCGCCAAGGTAGCGTATGCTGAGGCCGAGACCCCGGCTCACTACGAGTTCTCATACTCCGTCCATGACGAGCACAGTGGTGACGTGAAGCAGCAGCAGGAGGCGCGCGCTGGGGACGCCGTGCACGGCTCATACTCCCTTGTGCAGCCAGATGGTGTGCACCGCATCGTCGAATACACTGCCGACAAGGAGCATGGCTTCAACGCCAATGTCCGCTACGAGGGTACCCCCGTGCAACAAGCTCCCGCCAAGATCGCCTACGCCGCTCCCGTAACCAAGATCGCCTACGCACCTGCTCCCATTTCCTACGCACACTCACCAGTCTCCTACTCGCACGCTCCGGTCACCTACGCCGCCGCCCCTGTTGCAAAGCTCGCCTACGCCGCTCCCGTAGCGCACGTCACTTACTCCTCTCCTGCCATCTCTTACCACCACTAGATACTATTGTTACATAGTTAGGCAAGCTGTTATTTTATTTTAAATGAATGGGTGCTAATAAATAATTGATTTTAATATTCTACTTTATTTATTTATTTAGTAATTTATTACAACAGTATAACACCAATGGCAATAATGAAAGTGTTTATAGATCTTACATCTAAACCTTGTTTACTTTTCACTGATGCGAATGATAGACAACAGACGTCTTCCCATCTCGGGACGGGTTGCGAGACGGCAGCACGCAAAACGAATTAGTTTTACTAAATCAATAAGTAATTACTTTTTTTAATTGTTACCGATATCAGGCTGTGCCTCTAAAAACCTTTATCAGAAATGCCGAAACCCTAGGTTGCGGCGCATACAGTTCATATAGCTTATTATTTTTATTATAGATTCTAACTGCCTTTTTGGTGTCAGTCGGTCAGGCAAAGTCTTATTAAATTTTTCTGTTAGGAAGTTTTCAGTTTCAGTTTGTAATTGTCTCGGTTGATGGCATTAGGCCCACCACTTATTATATGGAATTTCATAATTGTCTCTATGAGATGTGGGTGTTTAACCTAATTTTTCGGGGATACAGGCGTGATGTTATATAATGTTATTTAGAGATACTATCTGTCATGTCGGCAACAGCCAAGTTACAATTGATTTAATTTGATATAAAACCACACACAGACTTAATTTTTTCACCTAAAGCTCAGGTGCAGCAATCATCCCGATTAGATTTTTATAATTATCTGTACACGTGAACGTCTTACCTCTAAGAAATTAAAACCTAAGCATCCCAGGAGAAATATCTTTGGATACATGTAGAGGTAGTTAAAGAGTAGTTAACCATATACATAATTGTGAAGACAACGGAGAAATGCCTACGCAAATGTCCTGCCGATCTGGTATCGCCTTGCGACAGGTCGTTGAGCTCCCTAAATTATGGTTCGAGCTTTACGGTGACTGCTGCATGTGTGCCGTCAGTTAGGACTCGTCAACTTAAAATTGCTACGGTTCTTTCTTCAAAAGGCCTTTCCAGACGCCCTACATGATTACGCTCACATAACCATAAACAGCGATGTCTGGACTTTAAAAGAAACAGTGACCTCTGAGTTTGTTTCGATTTCTCTTCTCGGAGGTAGTCGGATAGGAAATACTTGACAATGCTTTCTAGATAAAAAAATTACATGTAAAAGAGTTTGTAAAGACCTATTTAAAGAATAAAATATTTGAATTTGAATTTTTGAATGTTTTTCGTAGGGCTGAATAGATAGCAATGACTTCACCAAAAGACGTGTTAAAATGTGCAAGAAGAATTCACGGTAGTGAGCAGAGGTCGAGATGGCTTAGTGGTCAGAGCGCCTGGACTATTTATCCGGGAGGCTCAGGTTCGAATCCTGCTCACGACCGTTTTTTTTTCCATTTAAAATTATAACTTTAGAGTTCGCTAAGCATGCGTTAATGCTTTTCAAAGATTTATCTATACAAAACCAAGTCGCCTGATATACTCGTTGCAGATGAACGAATAAATATATATACCTATATATAAAAAAAATTGTCTAAAAAAATAGGCCACTTAGCCAGGATTCGTGTTTGTGTCAGTCATTATTTTAATACCAATAATGCCGATTTTGGGTATGTCGAGGGTGGGCAGATTCTCTGTATGTTGAGAACCTGCGAAATAGATGCAGCCATTCTAAGCACTTGTCACTTTCACAGGTAAGTAATCAAACAAGAAGCTGTGGAATATAAAAGCAAGCGTCAACAAACTGATATCAATGATAACAACTCAATTCCCTATTAGGAAATTATGAGAGCGCAAGAGTCGCCTATATATTTCTAGACACAATTACAATCAATTATGTCTCGAAAAATATAGGCTACTCTTACGCTCACGGCCTCATATGAAAAACAATGAACATATGTTAAATATTCACGGTACGGCTGGCGTTGACAGACTGACTGCTGCCCCGCGTGTCACGGGTTCGTTTTCCGGACGGAAGAGTTTGGGTGTGTATGATGATTTTTGTCTGTTAACGTATACATCCATGTTCTACATGAAAAAAATTTACTAAACATCCACGAAGTCCAAATAACGTTTTATAATAGATGTATGTTTACTACACACGTGAGAGGATTCTATTTATAGATAAATCTTTGAAAAGCATGCTTAGCGAACTCTAAAGTTTTTTTTTTCTATGTAAGCATACGTTAATGTTTTTCAAAGATTTATCTGCATTTATTAAGGTTCGGTCACCTGTATAGGTACTGAGTAGAAAGCAATGACGTCACCAAAAGACGTGAATATTTATCCGGGAGGCACAGGTTCGAATCTTGCTCATGACCGTATTCTTTTTCAATTTAAAATTATAACTTTAGAGCTTGTATTTAATTCAGCTATGATAGGTACCGTATCGCACAATGACTTCGACTATAAGACAAATGAGATATATACAAAGATTCAAAACTTGCCAATGTTAAAGGGTACCTAGTAGACTGGACCGTAGAGTAAGAGCCTCATAATTACGTAGTAGAGGACACCATGCCAGGAAGAATTGCAGGTCATACAAAAATATATCTATAAATAAAAGAAAGGTCATGAACTTGAAACAAGTTGTTTTGCGGAAACATGAATTGAATGAAATCGAAATGAGCCAGTTTTATTCCTTGACTCAGGTCAAGGAATAAAATTCACAGTCCAGACAATAGTAAAACAATCGCATATGACTCCACATTAGACTGTGAAAGTGATAACCGACTTCATTCATAAAAGTTTCATTGATCTGATACACGAATTAGCCAAAAATTCTAAGGCCTGATTAATGAAGCTACTTATTATAAATTAATAATTTAAAAACTTTCATCATAAAATTAAAATTGTGAACTAAATAAGATTCCACCCGCGGATTTATTACAAAGTTTCTTGCAGATTTTTTTGTTGTAGAATTTACAATGCATTCTACAAACAACCAATGTAGATTTGATTGTAACAAACATATCTAAATCACCTGCCCATATGTCAATACCTTAAACTCATTACACTACTGAGACCTATATCGACAGGTGTTAATCTGTATGTAATATCGTGACGTTCGGTTCAGCAATGCAGCGTGTCGGCCTTCACCTCTCAATCATTGTGAAGTTTAATAAACGAAGCCTCGGGCGGGCTGCCGTGTGTCACCAACGAGACCGACGGGCGACAACTTCGTATAAAAAGTGTAGCAGGTCACATATTGTCATAGTCGACTTCTGACACGCAAATCAGCAACACCAAATCAAACGAACAGCAATAATGGTTGCCAAAGTAAGTTATTTTAAATCATCAATTATTTTTTTAGTAAAATACATAAAAACAGAAATGGTTAGATCGTTGAATTTACAATTTAAAAAATAACTTTAATCTGGTAATCTTGAAAATTAATCTAAGTAATTCTTCTTGCCCTAGTCCCAAGATATTTCGATATTTTTTTACTACCTTTGCATTCATATGCAAAAGTAGTGCATAAAAAAAAGGTTCTTCACACATTCCATTTCCACTTCATTTTTCTTTGGTCTCTCTCTCCATCTCTCTCCAACAATATTTACATTCATAACTCTCTTAGGCGCTTGTGTTTTATATCCCTCCTCATCATTTATTCATACCAAGACAAAAAAAATCTCTTTAACTTTTCTATAACTGGTACTACTTTCAAACTCCCTCTATTGTACCCATTTCGTACCTTATTCAGTCTCGACACTCCATCTCAATTCATCCTCGCTACATGCAATCTTCTTGCGCCCGTCTTCTTTATGGCCCAGCATTTGAATCCATAGAGGACGACAGGTCTTATAGTATATTTGTAAATTTTGCCCTAAACTTGAGACGCATCCGTAGGTCTCAAGGTAATCCGTAGGTCACACCCTGAATTGTCTGGGTCGTTTTCACTGAACCGGAAGTCGGAACAGACTGCTAAAGACACTCCAGCGAAAGTTATAATCTATGGAATCTACGAAAGCGTATGGACATAGTACTAGAGACACCGGAAAAATCGCAAAATATATATTCCGCCTTGCTTATTATCTTCACATTCAAGCATATTCTGTACAGTTTAATACTGACACCATTTCTCCAATCTGTTCTGGACCTCAAGGTCACTTGGCACAATATTGAAAAGAAAAGCCTTTTTAAAATAAAATAATTATATTCCAGTTCGTCATCGTCCTGTCCCTGGCTGTGGCGGCTTACGCCGTGCCCTTAATCCCCGTCGCCAAGGTGGCGTACGCTGAGCCTGAAGCACCTGCTCACTACGAGTTCTCGTACTCCGTCCATGACGAACACAGCGGCGACGTGAAGCAGCAGCAGGAGGCGCGCGCTGGTGACGCCGTCCACGGCTCATACTCGCTCGTGCAGCCTGACGGCGTGCACCGCATCGTCGAATACACCGCCGATAAGGAACACGGTTTCAACGCTAACGTGCGCTACGAGGGTAACCCCGTGCAACAAGCTCCCGCCAAGGTCGCCTACGCCGCTCCCGTAACAAAGATCGCCTACGCCGCTCCCGTAGCTAAGATCGCCTACGCCGCACCCGTCGCTAAAGTTGCCTACGCACCTGCCCCAGTCTCCTACGCGCACGCGCCCGTCTCCTACTCGCACGCACCGGTCGCCTACGCCGCTGCCCCGGTCGCCAAGCTGGCCTACGCCGCTCCCGTAGCGCATGTCACGTACTCCTCTCCCGCCATCTCCTACCACCACTAGATACTATTGTTGCATAGTTAAGCAAGCTGTTATTTTATTTTAAATGAATAGGTGCTATTAAATTATTGAATTGAATATAAAAACTGTTTTTTAGACAATGCCTTATGAAAGTTAAGCAAATGGGAAAAACTTACAAATAAATACATACATATGTCGCAGATGGATTGTAGAATCTGCTAGCTGATTTACAAAACAGGCGTCCAAGCACGGATCTTTTCGACAAACTTACCAACTCGATAAAAGTTTTTATTATTGAATTTTATCGTTTTATCAACACTTTATGTCAAATTTGACGTTTAAAATCGAGAAACGTGTCGACAAAAAGAACCATGCTCGTACCGCAGTGCTGTTATGTAAAACAGCTGAAAGACGTTTAGTGATTATTCATAATTATTGAACTACCTATATAACACGCAGAATTGTATGCAACGTGTTGCGTTTATCAATGATCAGATTTTATGTAAAACAGTGTGAAATGTAATGTCAGATTGTGGATTTTAGTTCTAAATTTAGTCGCTTATGGCTCTGTGTGTCTTATGAACAAAAATGTTATATATAACAACAAATATTTAGCATTCTTATTGTTGTGTCAGCCCAAGGAGACATTTTATGAATATGGTACGGACCTGAAAGTTCTTTGGAGCATAATCCATCAGCCTTCAGCAAACGGCAGTCCAATTTAAATAGGTATTATGTAGACGAATATCATACTGCAATTTACTCTGCTATAACTGCAATGGAATCTAACTGCAAACACGGTTGTATAAGCACATTCATATCGTCGTCAAATTACGGAAATCGACCGTACCATACAGTATTGGACTTACATATTCTGTCAACTTTATATCAATATCGATAGTGGGGGTGCATGGAGCAGTGAGGCGAGGGAGGGGGGCGGAGTCGGACCGCACCTGAATTATTCATACAGCCGCATAGTGATTTCATCTCATTGAATGGCGTTGCCGGCGGCGCGGCCGTGATTACGACATCGATACCTCCGCTGCCGGCCACGGGCAACTCGTATGTGGACTGCACAATACCTTGTCAACCGCCTATTAATATTACTAGGTACGAGATTTCCAAAACTGAAATCATATCATCAATCATCATAATTTTCATGCCCAGGCTTCAGTGGCCTTGCCAATGCAGTACCTGTTTTTTGGAAAGAAAATACGGTCTTAAGTAGGATTGCAGCCTGTGCCTCCCGGATGAATAGGTGTTCAGGTGTAGGTACATCAGGCGCTATCCCCACCTCTGCTTACGAATACTTCTTTCACATTAGTACGGTTACTTTATTGTTTGATAGTTCGGATTACTTATATACTTAACTGGCAGCCTCGTTGGTCTGCTGGTCCCAAGCGCGACAGCTGAGCATAAAGTCCCGGGTTCGATTCCCGGGTCGGGCAAAGTGTAAATGAGTTTTTCTGATGAAATGAACGCACTCTCAGTAGCAGCCCGGAATTTGGAATTGTGTCCGGTAGATGGCATTAAGCTCACCACCACTAGTGACTTAATGACAGCATTGATGAAGTGTGTACACACACACATAGAATTCATGATTGTGAACAATAATTGACCGTAGGTAATGTTTAGCAGACACACAAACAATATATTTTTTAAATAAACTATAAAAAGTATTGATAGCATACATACGATAGCATATCTACAGCCAGAGATAGAAATCTCACTCACATTTTGCGTATAACAGTTCGAATTATTTTCAAAGACAAGTTACAAATATTTTTTTAGTAATTCTTGAACACCAAATAGGGTTTGTTCTCTCGCCGCTCAGGTAAAAATGAAGAGATTGGTTTTTATCTGTGCACCGGCGGCAAATTGAATGTAAAGTTGATTTCCCGGCGGGCCGCGCCGCATAATTCCCCGCAAATTAAGCCGAAACCAATCGACTTGCTACCAATGTAAATATTTTTGATAAATGCCTCCCCTTTATGTATTTAGCTTGACAACAGCTCAATAATGTGTTGATACTTTTAACAAAAGCCATATAATTTTGATACTCTTTTGTATACTGATCATTTATTGTTGGTTGATTTTTTAGACCGGAACAATAAAAGCTTAGTTTTGCTGGCATACAATAGATATACGAGACGTCTAACGATATTTTTTTATATACCTAATTGCTTTATTAGATCTGCTAATTGAAACTTTTATGCAATTTTAACTAACGTAATATATTTGAAATAACGAAATCGTATATGTACGAAATACAAAACTACCCGGAAATACCGAAAGTAAGGAAAACTACTTTTATTTCGAACACAATGCTTCAGGCTGGTGCATGACAGCAGCTAGGATTAATTTTGTATTCTACTTCTAAAAATTACCTTTGAATCGGACTGTGGGTAGCAACATTAATAATCCCGAAAAGGGAATTTACTCGTCTTACCTAGTTATAGAGTGTAAATCCTAGGCAAAGAAGATCCGTAATATGACGGTGCGCGCAATCCTCTTACCACCGAAAATTAATCAAGCCCGCGCCAGGCGCCGTCTGAACGTAGGGGCAGCGTACCCTTGCACGCATTGTACAAGAGGTTATAGGTAGGTACGTGCTATATTTATCTTGAGTTTTTAATCTTATATTTGGATCCAGCTTTTTTAGAAGATAAATTACAATACATCAAATAAGAAACTTTGCCCTACACGAAAGGAATTTCTCCTGTGTCCTGGATGCGTTAACAGACACAAACATCACATGAACACATATCACAGAGAATTGGATCTTAAACATGTTTGCTCTTCAGGAATCGAACCAGCGACACTCGACGTAGGCGCCGATCTGTCGATCAGTAAACTATGATCGAGACACACGACAGTGTCCGCACAGGTTCGTTTTATTGTAATAAGGAGACAACGCCGGTCATAGCCCCTGATCAAGGTAGAGCGAGATTGTCTTTCGGCGCCCTTTGATGACGCTTTCACATCACATAAATAGTATTTCAGTTTCTATTCCCGACTTTTTCAAAAATCAACGAATCAAAAAGATTTTTGGTTTCGGTTTTCGGCGCCCCGTGCCACCTGGTGTCGATTCTTGTGTTAGCAAACTAAACTTACAGTACTTCTTGGTATCTCTTAATAATACTATAAGAGTAAGACGGTATTATGAGAAGTTTTTAGATGTTGAACCTTAGATCGTGTCTTCATTTGAATTAGACGTCTCTTCCTCTCGTCTACTCATAGAGTGCACAGACCCTCGATCCGTATTACTTGATAAATACGCGAACAAAAAAAAAATACGGATACGAATACAGAGAATTTAATCGTCATGAGGTATACAAAACAAACAATTTGTTAATCAACCTATTTTATTGTGTATCTACGTTTGGTTTTTACATTAACATAAACGATACAGAAAATGCAGCACATAATATTTTTTTACACGTGAGCATTTTTAGTGAACTGGATGCGTAAGGCCAATTACTGTGCGGACTAATGATAAGCTGTTAATAATACCACAGAAATTTCAATAAAAAGTCAATAGAAATGCTATCACCTACAGATTACCACCGTGACGCGTTTCGCCGGTTTGCATCTATTCTAATTTCTAATACAGAGTCGGAAGATTGGGTAGGTACCAACTCGTGCTGTTTATGATGTGGTGTATTCACTATTAACGTGCCATGGTCTTTGTCAACGTCTTTGGCACTTCTTATTGTCTTAATGTTCAAATTTCTGTAGTTAATAAATTAACATTCACCATTAACATTCCATAAAAAAAATACAAACAGAAATAAATAAGAAGAATTTATACTTTTATAAAGTGGTCCTTTTTCTCAGTCTTTGGCGGCAATGGCGGGCATTCGTAGATGTTGATACATTTGTCTTTAGACACAGATAGTATCCTCTTATTGTTACTGCTGAAGTTGACGCCCCAAACCTGTGGAGAAATGATGGGCTTTGATAACACTGTTAGTGTTTTTAAATGTTGAATGGAATTATTCGTTCGCCGGTAACTAGGATTGGGAGAAGAATAAAGAAGAATGGGAAGACCGGCGCGGGAAATTAATAAAATCCAATCTTAGATATGACAATTTCCTAAATAGAAATTGCTATGCGACTAATTAAGAAAGTTCCTGACTTAAATGGTACATCTGTCTAAGCGGAGGCCTTTCGAAACGATCCGGATAACACTACCCTACTATTTTTCTAAGGTGCGCGAGTGAGTTGTCACCACGTTGACACCCGGACCCACCGCCCCCCCTTTACGCCACCACTGGGTGACCGCTACTAGTACAATATATAACGTCAGCTATAACGGTTGTTTGTGCTCTTAATACTATAAGGTTACTCACCACATCGCCATGTTCCTGAAAGGTGTTGAGCACAGTCAACCCGTCGGTGGTTGCCACACGTACGGTGCCGTCGGCTGCCGCAGTTGCTACTCGCGAACCATCTGACGTGAAACACACGCCGAGAGCCCAACATTTGTGGTCTAATGTAAATTGGAGGCCTGCACTAGCGCTGTAGCCAAAATTTTTTAATTTAAGTATTAGATATGGATTATTATTTTGAGGTTCCTTGCAAAATCAAAACTGCCTCGTTGGTCTAGTGGTCCCAAGCGCGACTACTGAGCAGGAGGTCTCGGGTTCGATTCCCGGGTCGGGCAGTGTTATTAAGTTTTTATGTTAGGAAATTCTCAGTAGCAGCCCGGAGTTCGGAATTGTGCCCGGTTGATGGCAATAGGCTCACCACCTATTACATGGGACTTAATAACAGCATTGGTGAAATGTGGGTGTACAATTGTGTACACCTCTGCCTACCTCTTCGGGGAATATAGGCGTGATGCTATGTTATGTTATGTTGTAAAATCAAGCATACAAATATTAGGTAGTTCGGAATATTTAGTAGTAAGAAATTTGTACTGCTCGTTTGACTGCCCAAAATAGCGGAAAGTACAATAAACTTTTTAAAAATACTATTTTTTAACGCCATAAAGAAACGGAGGTAACGTACTTAAGTTGCTGAGAAGTATACAACTTCGCTACCCATCCCCATCTCCAAAGCCGAATACTTGTCACCCAAACTGATACACACGCTGCTTTCGGCTTCGGTATCAATGAAGATTTACTACAACAAAATTAGCAAACAAGTGTTAAAGTACTCACACATCATAAATCTTAAGATATCCATCGTTAGACGCCGTAGCTAGGCGACGACTACATGGCGAGAACGCGACGCTTCGTATCGACTGCGCGTGCGCCTCCACTGTGTGAACCACCTTGCCTTGAGTTACGTCCACAATGCACAGTATACCGTCCTCTGAGCCTGTTGCTACATATCGGCCATTGTGACTCTAGAATGAAAATGTTACGACTACAGATACATTGAAAAAATAATGGACAAGAACGGGGTTTGAACCCGCGGCCTTTGACGTTCCGGGTCATCACTCTCGACCTCGGAACGTCAAAGTTCGCGGGTTCAAACCCCGTTATTTTCCATTATTTTTTCAATGTTTCTTTGAAATATAGTAATTAATATAGGCATTACATGACCTCAACATGTATAAAAAAATATAATTATATGTGGACTACAGATACACTTTACAAATGAATTAATGCATATGTAGCGAAATATAGTTATAATTTTTTTATGGAAAAAAATACATATATCAGCAGAATTTGTGAACTTCAGGCGCTCTGTCAACTCAGTTACTCAGAAAAGTATTGGGACTGAATAGATAATGGTGAAGTCACCATAAGGCGTGTTATCGTCGAATTTAATTAATATAACTTTTATTCGGAATTGTGAACAAATGTCGGGGTCTTAGTTAGCAGAGCGCCTAGAGTATTAATCCGGGTAACACCTTAGCTAAGTGTAGAGCATGCACGCTCATAACTTTTGCTAACATAGTGCCATGGGTGTATCCTGGATTTTGTATGCTTAGGTACCTACCTACTGATGTCGACAAATTCATTAATTTATTACGGTAGACTATTTTTCCTAGTTTTTGACCCCATCTCCCGCCTACCTCGGCACTCGCGTGGTTGCTTGCACTTTTACTAAGTTTAATCTTAACTTTGCGCATTTTTGTGATCTGACATAAGAACTATCAAGACTCTCACCTTGTAAGAAAAAATAAGATATGGTTCCCCTCTAAATCGTGTTACGTAATCAATGAAAGGCGCCTTAGAGTCAAGTTTCGACTTATTTTACAATTACAATTACGCACAAACTTTTGAAAAGCTTCGCTGCGCGGACGCTCACGTTGTATTCCTGCAATTTACTAGCGCAGCAAGGCTAAGATCAACAATGATCGAAGATGGGTTAACTGTAAATGGGCCCAGTGCAGGTACATAAGAAAGTTGTAAACAGTATGGACGATTCTTTCAAGGAAGACGTTATGAACCGTTTTGTTGAATATCCTCAAAATTACTATTAAATTAGATGTTTGATCATGCAATTTAAATGGGTACGCTCATGTATAGTGCTCAGGTTATCGTTATATACTGAAACTTTTGAAATGTAATGTAGGGCTTAGATATATAAACTGATTGTTTGTACAAATTATTGATATTATTGTTGTGGTTAAGTTAATGTAAAATGTATATTTAATAAATTAAATTATAGTGACTAATGTAGGCTACATGTAATTATACAAATTCATTATGGATCATGGTCTGAATTAAATGATAAATAAGAAATAAAAGTTTTAAATCATAATACATGATAAAAAAACATTTAAACTGCTCCTTGAATTAAATGAACTAGAAAAACAGTTAAGAACATAAAACCTAACTCATGAGAAATAGTATATCTTGTAAATTAAATTGGTGTTTTATTTAATTTCCTTCATCACATGAAAATGATCCAATCCTAATATTTATTAAATTATGCATAATATCACAATTGCTGGTTAAATTGTAATCTAACCAGCATTTGTGTCATGCATACATACTAGTTTCAAATTGATGACTGAGTGGCTATTTGGTATAAGTGACATTTCTGTGCTTTAAAAACAAGTCTATAGAAACATTTTCATGTCTTACAAAAATGTTCCTTGAACCAAATAGTCATTCAACAATTGAAATGTAACTCACCCAAGCAACACTTAATATGAATTTCCCTCTAGTATCAAGCATTTTATCCATCGTCCCATTCTGAACACTATACAGATATATTTTGCCTGTGTGACCTCCTGTAGCTATGTGTTCACCATCTGGGGAGAATGCTACTTTCCACACATCAGTGACACCTGTCGGTATCTCAATCAACTTCTTCCCAGTGCCCAGATCCCAGAAAATTAGGCTTGAGTCAAGGGATGAACTTGCTATTACTAGAAAATATTGTTTTAGATTTTTATTGTGACAACCCTGCACAAGATAATATCAATGGTTGAATGGCTATTTGGTTAAGTGTGTGATAAAATCTTAAAATATAAGTGTTTAGACATTTTCATATTTCACAAAAATGTTGCTTGAACCAAATATATATAGTCAATATATATTTCAGTTTACTAATAACAGATTTCATTTACAAGATAAATCTTTGAAAAGCATTAATGCATGTCTTTTTCCATTTAATATTGTAATATTAACACATGCTTAGCGACCTCTAAAGTTATTATATTAAATGGAAAAAGAATATGGTCGCGAACAGGATTCGAACCTGCGCCTCCCGGATAAATATAATAACTTTAGATTTAATTTAATTTTATATAAACAGTTCATCAATGTTCTAAACTTAATCAGTCAAAACCAAACCAAAGTAAAGGGTAGGAAAAAAACAAACAATAAGAGTGGAAAGAGCAATTGATTTTGATAAAGCCACTTGTGTCCAGCGCAGAATTTATTAATATCATTTAATTAAAGGCCCACTTTTAAACAAACTGTTTTACTAGCTTACTTTAACTATAATTTTTTTTTTTCATGTTTAAATAATTTAACCTTTTGGCTCGGTAACGTACAGATCTGTATGTTGTAATAATAAAAATCTATTGTGTCTGCTAATGACTGAGGCAACAGCTTAATAAATTTAAATATAAATATTTATGGATAACCTACAGAAACCTACTTGGTGCAGATGGGCTAACAGCTACAGACACCACAGCCATAGAGTGTCCTTCCAAAGAGTGAATTAACTGAAGTCTATCATTCACCAGGGACCATACTTTTACCAAGCAGTCTAGACCTCCAGTTACAATAAAATCTTTTGAAGCATTCCTTGAACAGATATATATTTGTATTGAGATAATTTATATAAATTATTTTAAGTTTAGAACATATAGGGTTAAATATTTTATAGAGGGGCTCATGGCTAAGTAACAGGCGCTAGATCGATCGATCGTTGTGAAGCTGCGCTTCCCGCGGACGGTCAGTGGATGGGTGACCACATGTCATACCGAGACCCCCCCATGCCTCGTTAGATAAGTTCAGAAGTTAGAACAATGCCATGTTTTTATTGCACATTGAATACCTAATGTGACTTCAATATTCAAAGGTTAGGCTGTGAATATAATGTAACAAATTATATTTTTTTTCAATGCTCTGTTTACATTTTACTTTTATAACTGAATGTCAATGCATACATACATACAATTACGCCTGTTTCCCATTGGGATAGGCAGAGGCTATCGATTTCCATGTTAATGCATATGGTATAAAAGACCTTTTTTTGGTTTCACTTACACTGAATCCCCTGAAGTATTTAATTTGGCCCAAGCACAGCAATAAATAGGATCCTCGTGAGCATTTTCTTTTTTGAATATTAAGGAATACTGAAACAAGTGTGTAAGTTTATAGATATTCGTGAAGACGTATTTTGTGAAGACGTATAATGTATACATTTTTATTAATAAAACTTACTATGGTACTAGCAGGCATTTTAGTTGTTCTTTTATGAATTATTGTAAATACTGCTATTGGAAACACTAAGAACTTTAAAAACTATTCCCTTTCCTTCAAGTCAAAGAGTATTTCAGCAATATGCTTCAAGTTCAAATCAAAACAACATAAATTCCTAAAAAGTCCAAAGACATCTTGGACAATTAAAAATATATGAAAGTTATTGAGACAAACATACATTATAGACTTTAAGTGCAAACAAGACGTAACATTTACATGCTAGAAATAGAAAAATCAGTATGAACGAAACTGAATTAATGGCACATGACAAACTAACGTCAGGAAAAGTTAAATAGTGACAACTTTATTTTCGTTCAAAAATTAAATTTTTACAAAATACAGTTATTTACAGAATATTTTCATGGAGCGACGTGGTCACGATGAGATTACCCCATGTTCCTACGTATTTGCAGTAAGCTGATAAAGGTTAGGTTCAAGTAGATTAATAGGGTTGCCTTTTTTTATCTTCGTTCGTTAAAGTACACACACTTTAACGCACGTGAAGGTGCGGCCTTCAACCACCAGGAAATATTATCCAGGCAGAAGTAAAACCATTCTTCCATCACTGGGATCTTTGTATAAGTATTATGATATATCTATCTGAACTATTTTGGAAGTCGGTTAAAAACTATGCCAATAAAAATAAGTTATTGCAACTAAAAACCACATATTCAATACGAACGGTAGTTGTACAAGTTGCATTTTAAATATTGCCACCTATTTAGTACTATTTAGTACAGGGTAAGGTATAACTCTTCTTATAATTAAAGAAAATAATGTACAAGATGGTGTGGTATATTAAAAACTTAAGTATTATACATTATAATGGACAGTCATAAATATTTAAACTTTTATCTTCCGATACAGACATAATTTTATTACTTTCTGCATTAAACTTCACACCCCAGACCTGAAAATCAAGAGAATAATTATGTGAAAAACATTTCCTTGGTATCCATTGGCAAGTATTGTGTGTGTCAGAATGGCTGGCAGCAGAAGCAGGCATATTCACAGACTTGTTTGTACTTTGTATTGCATCTTAGGTTTAATAATATGTACTATTTTTCTATGTCAACTGAGTTAGCAAATATGCCTGTAGACTACTTGTTATCGCAAACAATTCTACTGTTGAACTAACTACTTTTTAATCTGCATAATAAACTAATTTCAATGTATATGTTAGGTCAATGTAAACTTGCATGCTTTTGGAAAGTTAACTTTCATGATTTTTTTAACATAGTGCAGAAGTCGTTAGAAAATCTATTCAGTTTACCTGATCACTATGTTCCTTAAATACATGTTGACACTGCATACTATCTAGATCCCAGACTCGTACTGTTCTATCAGCACTACCAGATACAAAACGTTTGCCATCAGGTGAGAAGGCAACTGACAGAACCCATGAAGCATGACCTGATAATGTCCCAGCTAAGTTTGCATGAACTCTGTAACATGTCACAATGTTATTGAATTAAATATATAGGAACAAATGATAACTCTACACCCATGATAATCAAACCTAAGAGGTGTACCAGAAAATATTCTCAGGTAAGTCTTAAAATACCATAATTAAATTATTGCATTAACTTACACATCATAGAGTTTCATATGTCCATCATCTGATGCAGTGAGCAGTAGTTGGGAGTCAGGAGAGAAGCAGAGACTCCTGATAGGCATGGCATGACCTTCCAAAGTGTGGACCAGCTTTCCTTGAGCAACATCGAAGATGTTGATGATACCATCTAGAGCTCCACTTGCTATGTATTTGCCATCTGGACTCTGTAATGAATTGGAGATAAATAAGCTGGTGAAGCGTATCCTACTACCTGTACACACGAGGATCTATACAACACCACAGACAATTGTGTGACACACTGTTTGTATGGTTATGTACTGGTCAGAAGAAGTGAGTGAAGTTATCATAGCATCACGCCTGTTTTCCCTGTGTTTGCCTGTATTTTATTAGGCAGAAGTGTACACAATTGAACACCCACATTTCACCAATGCTATTATTATGTCCCATGTAATAGGTGGTGAGCCTATTGCCATCAACCGGGCACATTTCCAAACTCCGGGCTGCTACTGAGAATTTCCTAACAGAAAAACTCAATAACACTTTGCCCGACCCGGGAATCGAACCCGAGACCCCCTGCTCAGCAGTCACACTACGGACCACTAAACCAACGAGGCAGTTAAGTTATCAGTATAATCTGAAATACTGAAATATTAACACATGGAAGCTTATTATTAGCAAATGTCATTAAATATCAAAACCTATACATATTTCATTATTAGTCTGTAAGCTTTCTATAAAACGAAATAAATAAATAAAAAATCTATTACCTAGTAGGTGTAAATTGGCTAGGCATATGGATAAATGTTATATGAATGTGAATGTGCAAGTAGATGTACAATTATAAAAATAAAAATGAATTGCTGAAATGTTTGTACGTGCATAACTTCAGAACAACTGCAGCAAATTGGATAATTCTTTTTTTTGTGTTCATTTTTATCAGGAAAAGGTTTGTATAAAAGAAAATTAAAGAAATCGAACAGAAAAAACATTGCGGTACGAATTTCGCTGGATCAGCTAGTATATATATTATAAAAAAACCAAAAACACTTTTTTTTTATATTGCAATTTTTATATGTAACTCTTGGATTCCTTGCCATATCCATATCAAATATATAGACTGATATGCTGAATGATTTATTATAATTTTGAATGATTTATTTGAAAACATAAATTTAAGGATCTTACATAAGCTACACTCAGTGTGAATTTCCCTCTTGTGTCTAGTGTCTGCTCTTGCTTCCCACTCTCCACTCCAAATATGAGAATCTTGCCTGCATTGCTCCCAGATATAACATGTTTCCCATCAGGAGAGAAGTCTAAAGTCCAGACATCTGTTGGACCAGTCTCCATTGTTTTTATTTTCTCGCCATTTGTCAAATCCCAAAGAATTAAGGAAGAGTCTTGAGAACTACTAGCTAATGCTGAAAAAAATTAGAGAAAACCACTGATGTAGATTTTCATGAGGTCTCATGATTTAAAAAGACAATTACTTCAAATCATTGGTGATCTGTATAGGGACTGAATTGATAGCAACGACGTCGCCAAAAGACGTGTTAAAATATGATAGAAGAATTCGCAGTGGTGAGCAGAGGTAGAGATGGCTTAGTGGTCAGAACACCTGGAGTATTTATCCGGGAGGCGCAGGTTTGAATACTGTTTGTGACCATATTCTTTTCCCATTTAATATAATAACTTTAGAGTTCGCTGAGCATGTGTTAATGCTTTTCAAAGATTTATCTTGTACTTCAAATCCAATTCTTTATTTGTGATACACAGGTAGAAAAGGTCTTAAATTATATACAAATGTAGTTCTTGTAATCAGCCTCCTGGGCATTCAAATACTTCACTTGTGTAAAAGGGATTGATTGGATCAAGGTAATTAGCTATTTAATATTACATATCATTGTAATAAATATTATTATCTTAGATGCTGTTAAACTATTTTAATTGTATTCAAGGACTAACTTCAATAATAAAGCACCCTGCCTTAACCTTTTGGCTCACCCACATACAAATACATACTTCACAACAATAAAAATCTATTGTGTCTGCTAATGAGCAAGCCAACAAAATATTAATAGAATGCAAAAACCAAAGTAAAATAAAATTCCCTAAAATTAGACTATTAATTCTTTAAATTAACTTCAACTTACTTTTCCCATCAGGACTAACAGCTACTGAGATAACTCCCAGTGAGTGTCCCTCCAACTGATGCTTTTCCTCTAATTTTCCATTCTCAAGCTGCCATACTTTGATCAAGTCATCAAGCCCTCCAGTGATCATGTAGTTCTCAGAACTGATTTCATGATTTGAGTCTCTGAAATAACAGAAATCATTTGTAAATACTATTTTTAAATGTTGGAGGGAAAGCATTAGGTACCTTGGTTACAATAACATGTGGTACCACTGAATCATAGTGTAATCTAAGTCCAAACAACTATATTTATTTGAATATCATAACAATTATTTCACTTGTAAAGTGTTGAGATTACAATTGTCCAGATGTTTCAAATATTAGGTTATAAAATCTCACTGTGAAGGTTCGATATTCTCATTTTCAGGTTCTTTAGGTTTCTCATTGTCTATTTTACTCCAACCGCAACACCAAATGGAATCTTCATGAGCATTTTCCCTCTTCAATTGCATATAATACTAAAAATAATAAATAGAGCATCATAAGCCGGACCAATTATTTGCATTATTTGCTGAATTTCTAGACATACCAATGTTGTTATTGACATAATTAACGTTTAAACTATTATTCAAGTATCTGTTATGAAGATAATGGCTTTATTTTAATTAATTCACACAATATTCGAAAAATTCAAAACAGAACTTTGACATAAAATAATTTTAACACTTTTTGACAATGACTGACAGTACTGACACTTGACACTACTGAGAGAGCAGGGTTACCTAAATTAAAAAATAATCTTGAAGTTAATATAGGTACAGAGCGCTGAAATTGTGATAAACAAATAATCTCTACATTCATCCCGGGCATACCGTTATAATTTTATTTTAGTAATTTATCATTTAAAGGAAAGCGTATATTCACAGTGGACTTATAACAATGTATCGAGCTCTAGTTATAATTAAAAATGGGACATACATCAGACTTTTTTTTTTTTTTTAAATCACCGTCATGTTTTCTTTTTTTTATCTAAGTAAAAAGGGAGTTTAGGCGGGAAAATGTAAAGTGCACGTTGTCAATTTTATATTGTTTTCCAAAACTTGTGTTTCTCCGAAGTATAATGTGTAATTATGGTGGATAATTAACCATTATGTGTTCATGAAGGTGTGCGAGTGTGGGCAAATTGTATACAATTGAAAATCATGACTTTTTGTGTTCACTCCTAAACTCCATCGAAGAATCAGTAAAATTTCCACCGTTTTACTGGGGCAATAACTGCAATAACTTTTTATACTTGATTAAAACAAGAAGGAAGTAACTGAAGACGAGGCTTTGGCCTTACTTTTATTCAAGAACACTGAAGACGAGGCGGTATGGTCTAAGACCTTAGCCTGCCCGATTAGGGCGAAGGATAAAAAAAAAAAAAAAACTAAGTAAAAAGTAGGTACTAGCAATGGAAAAGGTTTTAATAGAAATATATGGTAATTTATGTTAAAAACGTCGTCAATACTGAGAATGATAATGATGGATCAACCAAACATAAAAATGTTTAACTAGCAAGCAAAACCGAAGATATCACCCTAACCTAACTAAAACCTAACCTAACACGGATTAAAAGGTCTGGTGTTGTGATAAGTCATGACGTTTCTTTTCATTTAAAAAAAATACGTTGAAAAATTAGAGAAAAATGGCGTCCGGTTGACCAATTGAATTTTCTGCTGGCGTTGTTGATTATTATTTTAATCAATTTTAGTTAGCTTTATAGACTCTATCAAATGATTGTGTGATATTATGTTAATTAGTTGTCATAAATAACTATTATTAACCTTCTGATTAACAGCTACTTGTTAATTTGCGATGGCTGTTTCAAAATCAACAAACACGTACAATCGTCAGAATTGGGAAGATTCGGTAAGTCTTCAGAGTTAGGAAAATCTAATTGAATTAATATGTTTTGACCAAACGGTCAATTTGAATCTACTTATTGTGTATTTCTTTCAACAGGATTTCCCAATTTTGTGTCAAACATGTCTAGGAGATAACCCCTACATTCGTATGGTATGTACTATTTTAGACTTTGCATTTTATTATTCCCTCGATTATTTTAAGCTTTTAAAATTGACATATAATTTCAGACCAAAGAGAAATATGGAAAAGAATGCAAAATCTGTGCAAGACCCTTCACTGTTTTCCGTTGGTGTCCAGGCGCTAGAATGCGTTTTAAAAAGACGGAAATTTGTCAAACGTGTTCAAAACTGAAGAACGTATGTCAAACGTGCCTTTTGGATCTCGAGTACGGGTTACCAATTCAAGTCAGGGATGCTGCACTTAAAATACAAGATGATCTACCTCGTAATGAAGTAAACAAAGAATATTATATCCAGAACTTGGATAGTCAAATGTCTAAGTTTGATGCAACCCAACCTAGCAATTCTGCTCTAAAATCGAAAGGTGCTTCTGACCTCTTGTTGCGTTTGGCTAGAACAGCTCCATACTATAAGAGGAATAGACCTCATGTGTGCTCATTTTGGGTGAAAGGGGAATGTAGACGTGGTGAAGAGTGTCCATACCGCCACGAAAAGCCAACTGATCCTGATGATCCTCTTGCTGATCAAAATATCAAAGACAGGTAAGACTTCTACTATCTATGTTTATGGCTGAATAACAAGGTAGCTCTCATCCATACTGATTACTAATTGTGGATAGCTGGAACTCCCAAGACAAGTCTGCATATGAGGTTATTTTGATAATAACATGTATATAAATATGAAAACAATAATTTATTTACAATGTTTATACACTTGCAGTCCTATTCTACTTTATTCAGTAAGGACTAATATGTAATGATCTTATTTTTGTAATTCCCTATTATCTACGTTAGGTACTGTAGTATCAGATGTGAAGTAAATAGTATAGTTGAGTATTATAATGAACCCTGTTTGTGAATTCAGCAACATGGGATATTGCATCTAATGACTACACATATTTTTAATTTCTAGATATTATGGTGTTAATGATCCTGTAGCTGAGAAGTTGATGCGTCGTGCAGCTGCCATGCCTGCCCTTCCTCCTCCTGAAGACAAGACTGTTACTACATTGTACATTGGCAATCTACCTGATAATATTAGCGAAGATGAACTACGAGGTCATTTCTACCAGTATGGTGAAATAAGGTGTATATTTATATTAGTTAACGCATTTTATCAATTATTTCCACAATAGAAAAAGTAACTATTGTCCATTCTTGTACCACCAATTTTTTGTCATTATTGTTACTGCCAAATAAAACATTAATATTTGGACATACATAATTATAAAAGCTATGCCACTAAACTCGCTTCTCTGTGAAGTTGAAAATACAATTATATGTTGAATAAACATTATTATAGGAATACCTGTTTTTTATATATCACCTCTAATGTGTCTTTTATTTGCAGATCTTTGACTCTAGTGCCTAGAGCACAATGTGCCTTTGTACAGTATACAACTAGGAGTGCTGCTGAACATGCTGCTGAGAAGACTTTCAACAGATTGGTCATAGGCGGCAAGAGACTCACTATTAAGTGGGGTAAATCTCAAGGTTTGTATTATATTGATTGCACATAACTAATTATTATATGATTGATCAGTTTAAAACTAGTATTTATATTAAGCACAATTTACTAATACCATTGTAGTTATTTTGTGAAACCTAGCACTATACTGACCTCTCGAATGAAAGAGACTGCTTTATAATACCAACCAACATATTTATAAAATTAAGGACCCATAAAGAAAGATACTTCAACTATTTGATGCTCCCCTTGATTGTTATTATGAACATTTGACAGGTCGTCAGGGTGCTAACGAGAAGAACGAAGTGACGCCAGTCTTGGAGCCAGTTCCTGGTCTCCCGGGCACATTGCCACCACCACCTGCTTACTTGCATCCATTCCCTCCACAGGTATGTAATGTCGGCACACATTATGGTATTGTAATAAGGAATAAACTTTTCACGTTCGGACTTAAATCTAAAGACTATGAAAAAAGAAACTGGGTTGTGTATTTATGGGGAATTACACTTATTTATACATAGTGTAACAACTGACACATTGATTCTAGATGCCGCCGCCACCGAGTCGTCCAAACGATTTCTTCAACCTGCATCACTACGGCGGCGGCGGCTGGCCAGCGTGGGGTAGCGGCGTGGCAGGCGTGCCGCCACCGCCGGCGCCGCTTGCGCTGCACTACCCCAGCCAGGACCCCGCGCGGCTCGGCGCACACGCACACGCCAACCAACCACAAACATAGTATCTTCCTATCTGGTGATACACCTCAATATTACTCAAATCAATTATTACTCGGCTAAGTGAGAGAGGCTTCTGTCCGAACCGATATACAATGTGTCCTGGAGAAATAATATTGAGGGCCTGTTTCACAATATCCAGATAATCAGTATCCACTATCTAGCAGATTTTTAAGAAAATAGACATAATCTATCTAAATGAAATTATATGCCAGGCAAGTTAACGTTAGCTAATGAGGAGGTAGTGAACTAAGCCCAAACTATCTAATATTATTTCATGTTTTGATGCATATTGTAGATACTGATTCAATTTAAAGACGACTGTGCGCGATATGACGAAAATACCTTCAGTGCATTCAAACGAATTAAATAACACGTCTAAAGTGCAATTCTGTACTTTTGAGCTAAGTTTAAAGCTGCGGACACTGCCCCTATTTGGGTGAAATGTGTTGTATTTAATAATAGACACAATTATAATTAAGTGGTAATCAGATAATGCTAGTATAGGATAATTGTGAAATTCTCTTAATAAAATGAGTTATGTACATAAATCGTTTTTCTTTTCATAGTATACACCAAATTGTTAATCAAAATAACAGGGGGTAGTGTGGAAGAAAAATTCACGCACAAATAAAAAAGTAACTTCTGAAACTATATTTATTATTAATCATAAGTTTATAACATGACTTAATCGTTACAAAACAGTTTAAACATTTAGATAAATCTACACGCCTTCGCTTACCATTTATCTGGGGTAAGGACGGTCTGGTTAATAATTTACATTATGCTAGGCCCAGATTATACATAACATACCTACGCATTGTTTACGCCCCGATAATGGGCGCAGCCACGTTAAGATACAATTTCGTAAGCGGTCTATGTATTTATTTAGTCAGTTTCCAAAGCTGTTTAGTCCATTGACTAGTTATTAATATGCTTAAATGCTTATCAACTTACACTATTTTATTTATACAACGATAAATACTAAAATCGAAGTCTTGTGCATCTAATATATAGTCTCAACGCAGGGCAAGAGGGGTCACACACTTGGAAACACTAACAATAAAGTAAATGGTCCAAATACATATATTTAACAGCAATGTTACATGAAATTGAATTTTCAATTTTTTTATATTCAATATACATTTAGCTTTCAAATTTAAATATTATAAAGATATTTACATTTAATTTTGGAATGTTAACACGAAAGTAAATTCATAAACTATTTAAAAAGCAAGTAACAGACATAGTTAACATTGCAAACAAACAATAATTTTAAAGATCACCTGATGTCGAGCATTGTTAGGATTATTAATGTATCGACATAGAGATACAGAGTGGTATATTACCCAGTAATTAGTTAATATACTTAAAAATATTTTTTTAATCAAAACCTGTTAGAAATCCAATTTATAAGTCATTATATATTGAGCGATAATAAAACCCTGGCACAACTCTACATGAAGACTCCATTATTTTTAGTTGATACGTAAATCTTAAAGCGTTTGTAAGCTCATGTCGATTAAAAATAATTGTTATTACAGCTAGCAAATGAACTAAATCGTGGCATATCTTAATTTCTCAATAGTAATCATTATTATAATAAAATACTCAAATGCTGTTCAATAAGTACAGTGCGACAAAGAATAGATGTGAAAACATAAATGTTACTACTGATTTTAAAACATTTTATAGTTAAATGTAATTATGACTACAGTGCAAATTGACTGGAACGCAACCATCTTTTTACATATAGTATTGGTGTTATAATTATAACTTTACATTGATACAAATATCTCTATTGTGTGTTGCACCATACATTTAATTAAACGAGACGCCAAAAATTTCATATAAATTCAAATAATTGTTAAATTATATTTCATACACAGCCATATGACATTTTGGCCGCTACAAATGTTACATAATCACTTTAACACGAGGTGTTCAACAGCTTCATTCGCACTTTGTATAGCGTCACGTTAAAGTGATCAAAATAATATAATAAATTATATGATAATGAATCAAGCTCACAACACAATCACATCATATTTAATATATTTCCGGTGTTATCTAATTGATAATGTTAGTCGCCGTTAAATAAATTACGAGAATGTTTTCTATTCCCCAAGCTATCATTTAATTTGATCGTACTTGAGGTAGAATATATGTATAGATAAAATGCGATAGAAATAACGATAATTCGCGATAAAATATTCATGTCCGAGAAAAATATGTAAACATTTATACATTTAATATGAGAAAGAGCCCAACAGGCTTTTTATATCTTGATTGATGAAATTATTGCGAACTTCCGCGATGTGCACACTTAGAGCGACTCATTTATTCCACACGGTCACGCCTGAAATCAAAGATAACATTGTCAATAAACAGTACGAAAATAAAATAAATGATTATAACAAACAAAATATTTTTATATATTGCTTGTTTCAAGCTTGTCAATAGATAACGAGAACATGGAATCAATGGAAAAGAAAAATTACGTCAGAGGAGAATGAAGACATGGCTAAACACCTAACAACTCTCATACAGGAATCCTGCTAGAAGAATACATCTACAACGGAATAGGGTATTTGACACTGATGGAAATAAAATATGAAACTTAGCTATAATGATAGAATGTATTTTATTAGAAATTTTGGTATTTTTGAAAATAATAATAACTCGTAAATACATAAAATTCGATAAACAAATTCATAATTTTTAATCTATGTGTCACGTGACTCGAAACACCAATGACTGCGTGACGTCACTACTCAGACGATTGATTGTCAATTTGCAGTCACTGTGACACATGACACAAAATAAATCGATGAATTTGTTGATATTTCGGAAGCAAGTTGCAACTACTTTCTCCATATTTCAGTTCAATTTTCGAAGTATTGGTATACTACGCACTAATGTTATGATTTACAAAATAGTTTCCTTTGTTTACAATAGTTCTGTTGCGTAATGACGTCACAAAATGGCGATCGTCATTATCGCGCCTTTTGGCACGACCTTTAAAATTTGAATTTTAAACAGCTATTATTTAATTCAAGATATGTCTTTGAAAAAGCATTAACGCATGCTTAGCGAACTCTAAAGTTACAATATTAAATGGAAAAAGAATACGGTCGCGAACAGGATTCGAACCTGCGCCTCCCGGATAGATACTCCAGGCGCTCTGACCAACTAAGCCATCTCGACCTCTGCTCACCACCGCGAATTCTTCTTCCATATTTTAACACGTCTTATGGCGACGTCATTGCAATCAATTCAGTACTTACTACTTACAAGTGACCGAACCGACACGACTAACTTTGCAGTTAATACAATGTCGTAAAGAATGCAATTACCTTAATAAGGTATACCTTAAGGTAATTGCATTCTGTCTGCAATCTGCAGTCTGTCTCAATCCTGTTCGCGACCGTATTCTTTTTCCATTTAATATTGTAACTTTAGCTATTATTTAATCAATAGGTACACAAAAAAATGCTAATTTTTTTTTTAGTGAGTCTATACCATATTCTTTGAATTTAGGCCCTTTGTGAAATTTCGTCAATAACCCTATTATCATTTTTTTTATTCTCTTGGGTTGTTCATTGGGGGGCACCAAATGAACAATCGAAGAGAACAAAAAAAAATAAGAATGATTATTCTTAGTAAACTGTGAAGTTATCTTATATAAATAAATAAAAAAGCAGGTGTTGCTGAATCTGGCACCAGAGTAGAATATAATTATAAAACTGTGGATGGCATACACAAGACGGATGCGATGTGTACAGTTTGACTCGCGACATCGCCGCGGGCTCAGCTCATGAATAAGAGCTCCGTTAGAGTTCGAAACTAGTCGGGCAATCCCGAAGTATGCGCGTGAGTAATAACCGTTAAACTATAATTAATATGAATGTGTCTCACGAAAGTTATTATACAAAAAAAAGGATAATGTTCGTCTGCATTTCTAGATATCCAACAGACCTTCGAGAAGGTAAAGTCATCGTAATATAACTGAACTAACTAGTTGTCTGAAGTTAGTCGGTCTTAACGATCGCGCATGCGCCCTGCTGATTTTATCATGCAATTTAATATCGTGCGGCGTACTTACTTTTTTTTTTTAACACCGCCGTTGCCGGTCCCAAGCCCGGATGTGAAAGAAGGAGGGTTGGTCCTTAGTGAGAATGACCATAAAACCCTCATGGCAAGATAGGAATACAGTAGAGGCCACCAGGGGCCCGGAGTAACAATACTCTTAAAATCTGGCTCTGTGGGCATGGACGCAAAGATGGCAGCCCTATCACCATGCTCGGGGTGCTGCACGTCTATCCAGACGTGACTTTCGCCGCGCCGCAGATGAAGTAGCAGAACAAGCGAACCTAGCTACGCGTCGTAAGGACATGCGGGGACTCTACGATGCTACTAAAACTCTTAGTGGGAAGCGTGGCAACACCATCAGAAAGCCACTCCATAGCAAAGATGGGCAGCTCTTGTGCACTTCGGACGATCAACTCCACAGATGGCATGAAAACTTCAACGAGCTGTTAACAAGATGCCAAAGTGCGCACAGCACCACTGTCGACAACTCCAATGCGAATCCACCTGCCAATACCCTTGAAATATCTACAACACCACCTACAATACACGAAGTTGTTAAAGCAATTAAGCAACTGAAGTCTGGGAAAGCGCCAGGTCTAGACAGTGTTAGCGTAGAGTTACTGAAGGCCGATGCGGTGGTAACAGCAGAGCTGTTGCACCCCCTACTTGTGCAAATTTCGGAAACGGAATCGGTCCCCCAGGAATGGAAAGAAGGATTGTTAATTAAAGTACCGAAGAAAGGCAATCTATCTTCTTGCGACAACTGGCGTGGCATTACCCTCCTGCCTTCTGCTGCTAAAGTCTTAGCTAAGATCCTGCTAAACCGCATGTCGCCTGAAATAGCAAAAAACACTGCGCGAAGAACAGGCAGGTTTCTGACCAGGGCGCTCTTGTACCGACCATATCAATACTTTGCGCATCCTTATAGAACAGTGTGTTGAATGGCAATCCGAAGTGTAATTAGGCTTCGTCGATTTTTAGAAGGCCTTCGACACCGTGAACTGGGGCGCACTGTGGAAGTGTCTGTTAAACAGGGGCGTTCTTTCCAGGGTGGTTAATATAATTAGATCTTTATATCAGCAGAGTACCTGCAGAGTGGTTCACGAACAAGCGCTAAGTGACCCAATAAAAATCTCAGCCGGTGTGAAATAGGGCTGTCTCCTGTCACCACTTCTGTTTGTCATCTTGATCGACTATATAATGAGGGAAGTCACACAGACACCAAATGGCCTTCAGTGGGGAAATGGTACACTGTGGTGTGTGTGTGGTGTTGATCGCGCCGTCGCTACCTCAACTCCAAAGCAAGCTTGAAGAACTGAAGAAGGCTGCTTTAAAGCGGGGGCTTCGAGTCAACACTCGTAAAACGGTTGATATGCGGATACTCCCTAGTGACAACACGACCCCATTGAAGTTGGACGTCCAGCCTTTGACCACTGTCACCAATTTCACTTACCTCGGAAGCATCATGACAAGCACAGGAGGCTCAGATGAGGACATTGAAGCTCGTATTAAAAAAGACAAAGCAGCGTATGCCCAACTTAGACCAGTGTGGCAATCCAATGTTCTCACCAGGCGCATTAAACTCTCCCTTTTCGAGTCCATCGTAAAGTCGGTGCTTCTCTATGGCTGTGAAACCTGGAGAGTTACGAAAGGCTTAACGAGTAAGCTACAGGTCTTCGAGAATAAGTCACTTCGATCCATCCTTCGTATCTTCTGGCCTAAAACCATCTCGAATAAAGAGTTGTGGTCTATATGCCATCAAACTCCAATTTTGTAAGAAATTGCTCAGCGGAAATGGAAGTGGATTGGCCACACTCTCCGTAGGGATGATGGTAATGCTGCTGAAATCGCCTTAGAGTGGCAACTGGAGGGTAGGCGAAGACGCGGACGGCCAGTACACACGTGGAGGAGATCGGTGGACAAGGAGCTCAGAAAGGAAGAATTCAAATGGGAAGACGCTCGAAGAATCGCGCGGGACCGGCCGACTTGGAGAAAACTTGGTGGGGCCCTCTGCACCAGCGGGGTGCCTTAGGACCACAACAACTTACGTATTACTTCAGACGTGCACAGTTGCCCCTATATAACTGTCGTATTTTGACAGTTATATAGGGGTTTATTGGTCTCCTTTGCAAAATAAGAAAAACACCCCCACATAGCTTTCACATGCTGATAAGATCATATTATCTCTCTACCTCCAAGTATGTAACGGAGGCTGGATCGACGTCTATATTTACTAGCATAAAATTGGGTGTACCTCAAAGATCTATTTTACGACTTGTATTGTTTATAAACTGCAGATCTCCCAGTATGACCTGGATTGACTACAGCTGCGTACGCAGATGATAATGCTGTCTTTGCATGCAATAAGGACCAGCTGTTGCATCAAGTATCCTACAGCAGGAACACCATGAGAATACAATTGGCTCAAAACGTGGAATCGCTTGAAGCGGCGGTCTGCACACGTTAATTACGCAGGATCTCTGTGTGAACTAACCTTAAGTAACTCATAATTATGCTGTCTAGTACCGGTTAGCGTTAGCGATCTGCGCGTTGACAGCGGCTGCGGCGGCGCTTGAAGCGGCGGTCTGCACATGTTGATTGCGCAGGATCTCTGTGCGAACTAACAATATGTAACTCACATGCTGTCTAGTACCGGTTAGCGTTAGCGATCATCGCGATGACAGCGGCTGCGGCGGCGCTTGAAGCGGCGGTCTGCACATGTTGATTGCGCAGGGTCTCTGTGCGAACTAACAATATGTAACTCACATGCTGTTTAGTACCGGTTAGCGTTAGCGATCTGCGCGTTGACAGCGGCTGCGGCGGCGCTCGAAGCGGCGGTCTGCACATGTTGATTGCGCAGGATCTCAGTTGTGAATTCAGCTTGCGCCTTCGCGAGAGATGCGCCTGTAGATCGGTAGATACGATGGACCTGCAGGTAAAGTTTACGTAGGTTATCACGAGACTTAGTATAGTTAGATAGTAAAATGTTTGAATATTCAACCCACAATACTATTTGTAGGCACATCTTCAAAACTATGAATAAGGCACTAATTGTTGACTAAAAGATAGTAATTTTCTAAAGAAATAAAAATAAATGCAGGCGTTACCCTGTAATATAAATTTATACAGTACTGGTCATATTAATTAAAACAACATATTTAAAAAGAAAAATAACAAACCGGTCTGTTATCACGTAACTTAATTATCGTTGTATCTTTATTTATTGGAACAGGTCAAGTACTGCAATATATTAATTATTGTTTTTATCATACTACGTCATTTCATGATCGATTATAACAACATGCAAAGATACATATAGTTTAGATTTCAGATAATTTGGATCAGGTCTTTGACCCCAAACTTAAAATACATAAGATTTTAAATTAAATAAACATTAAAAAAAATCGTTTTTGTAACAATAACTCACCTTTGCCATTAACATAACATCAACAACAACACACATAATGAATCCTATGGTGACCATTAATGTGATGATGCCAACTGCAATGTTTGTCTTGAATGCGCCAATGCTGGTGATCAGTCCGCTGTAATTGGAAACCTTATTTAACTATTGTTAATTTCCAATTAATAGAACCTGTTACAATGATTAATAAGCTTTTCTGTTACTTAAAAATCTGTGAAATTCACTTAGCAATCGCTCTAATTGCTCATTATTTAACGTGTTAGTTTAATGTAACAGGATGACTTCACTTCATTCAAAATAAACAAATAAGAAGTTATAAATAAACATTCATTCACTCATTCTATAGACACTGCAAAATAATAATATTTCGCACTTAATAATATATTCGTTATTATTTTTCTTATTTCATACATTATTTTGAAGTAATTATTCAATATAGGAGATTACTTAAATACATTTTTTTTTATATACTAACCAAGAACCTCCACCGCTGAATCCAATGGATTGCACAACAGTGATGATGATTTGGAACAAAAATATGAAGAAGAACACCATGAAGTTGAAGGAGGAGTCGCTTCTGAACGCCTTGTAAATCGGCCGGTACCAGCAGACGAAGCTGAACGGTGTTAGCAGCACGAAGTAGAGGATCGATAGGCCGAACGTCGTGAACCCGTAGCCGGCGAACATCAGGGACATGGCGCCGATTATATTCAACGATAGTACCAAAGCGTGGACTGTGAAACCAAACATTAATAATATACCGCAACTGATCGTAAGGAATCAATAATCACGTCGCTTAAATAAGCGAAGCTAAAGTATCGGAAAAATATATTTATTAAAACTTTAGGTTGCCCATTAGCTTAACACGAATCTAACATCAGAAAAGATAACTATAACCTTGGAATTTAAGGTTTCTAGAGCAAAATTGATTAACTTAGAATAACATTATTCAACTTAGTTGGTTATTATATTAAATCAATTTCAAGTTGCTCTGGATCAAATAAGGAATAAATGGGCATTTATTTTAGGAAAATATAAAATATTGTGTAACATTCACTTCATTCTGCATTGACGTCTTTACACTTTGCCTATGTGAAATGCACTATGAATAATATATAAGCATATAATAATTATAAACACACTCATACTAACACATCCACAAGTGGTAAAGGTGACGCACAATCCTCTGAAACTCCAAAGGTATATCAACATTGATATCTTGATAGAAGCATGGCTGAATGGGACAGAAACCTGGCAGCGGTGGCCAATTGTTCCGCCGCCCGGCCGAGCCAGCGCGCAACTCAGCTTCTCTTCGCGCCAATTCTTCAGCCTTACGTTCCAACTCTTCCTGTCTTCTCTGTAGATCAGTCATTACTTATGAAGTTAATATTACATTCATAGGGCCTGATCGGCCATTCAGAATTATCTGAGTTCATGATTAAACTACAGCGGAAAACTACGCCTACGGTACAATTTGATGATTAAATGGGTACACCCACTTATAATTCGTGTTTAGTGTCTGTAGTTGAAGTTAGTGATTTGATTGAGCCATTTTGAAATATAATTTATTAACTAGGTGAGCAAAGATAGAAAACTTAGATTTTACAGATGTTTTACTGGAAACTTCTAGGTGGATACAAGGGATTTTCTAACTCATAATTCTCTGTTCTGCCTTTAGTCTAACTTATTGTTTCTTGCATATAGGCTCTCTACGAAAAAGGATTTCTTTTAATAATTTCTAGGGGGTTTTATCATCAGTGATAGATATTTACCAGTGAAGATATTGCGGTAGTTTTTCCATAGATCATACTATACTACTGAAGTAATGACAATACTATATGTGAACATTACTACACTGACGGACTCATGAACTGCATCAATGTACAAGACGACTTTGAAATAAATGTTTTAACCAAGTATGCAAACTTTCTAAACACAATTAAATTGAAAGCTATAGATTGGTTTGTTAACTTTAAAACAGCGTAGTATCAAATCCTTAAGTATAAGTTTGTTTACTGGAAAGGACCATTAAATTTTTTATGAACAGAAACTATACTAGACGTTGACCTCTGAGTTTGTTTCGGCGTTTCTTCTCAGAGACAGTCAGATAGGAAACGCCGGCGCCATCTAGTTTATAAAAATGACTTGTAAAAGTGTCTTCAACAGATCTATTTACAGAAATAAAATCATTTATCATTTATAAATGTAACAAAAATTGGTTTAATTGAAAAATTTGTTTTAACATTCTGAATAGTTTAAGCAGAGGTTTTTTTCTTTTTAAGGGGTATCACCTCCACGTACGCTTATTACTGATTCTCTAAACAATTCCGCATAGATCTGATTAGGGTTATTCAAATTTAAACAGTCTTGCGGAATATTGTACCATTCTTGTTAAATTGCTGTTGCCACTGTTGTGGGTACAGGATTTATCGCATATACAGCTTTTTTTAAATGTCTCTAACAAGCTCAATGGAATAAAATCCGGACTGTGTGCTGGCTAATTCATGGTACGTACCCCAACCTCTTCGCAATATTGTCGAACTAGTGCAGCGGCGTACGGTCGAGCATTATCTTGCATTAGAGTAAAATTTTCGCCTATGAATCCAACGTGACCACGTGAGCTTCTAAAATCTCTGTTATATAGTGATGTGCCGTCAAACCCCCGCCACTCCTACCATTTTGACGAACCATGTTGATGAACACAAGTTTTGTTCGCCTGTTCATCGAAATGCCACCCCAGACCATGCTCGCAGAACACGCTCCTCAATGCAACTTTGAGTATATCGCCTCCACGTCGACGATAGACTCTTCTGCGACCATCTGCACCATATAAACAGTCCTACACTCATCGGTGAGCAATACGGAGGCTTGCTCTTCAGTCCAATTAAGATGTTCACATGCAAATCTTAAGCGCGCTTGTCTGTGAGCTGCAGAAAACTTTGAACCATTTGCTGGTCTAAAAGGGGTGATAGCCGCTTCCTTTAGCCTCCTTCTTATTGTTGTTCGTGCACTTACGTTTATTTCAAGTACTTCATTCAGCTCTGCATTGATGTTAACTGACGTGAGGCAACGATTTCGCAACGAAGTTGTAACAACAAATCTGTCATCACGACGGATGGTTGCTCGAGTTCTGTCGGTACCGTGTTTCTTTTTGTATGAACCTGTCTCTACAAACCTTCTGTATACTCTAGATTCTGTATAGTCGTAGACTGGTTTAAATATAAAAACAGTCCAGACGAAGTATCCATATTATGATTACGAAACTCTTGTACCCAACAATTCTACTGGCATTAGAGAAAAAAAAAACATATTTTTTTTATGGAATAGGGGGCAACCGAGTAGACGGCTCGCCTGATGGTAAGCGATTACCGCCACCCATGGACACCCGCAACCCCAGAGGAGTCGCAAGTGCGTTGCCGGCCTTTTAAAGGGTTGGGCCTCCGGCCTCCTACCCTCACTCACTCGGCGAAACACAACGCAAGCGTTGTTTCATGCCGGTTTTCTGTGAGGCCGTGGTATCAATCCGGTCGAGCCGGCCCATTCGTGCCGAAGCATGGCTCTCCCACGGTGGCAATAAGAATCAATTTAAAACATTAATAATACGCAAAGGCTATGCTTAAATTTTTTGTTCCTGGCTTTACTCATTTGTCTCACTGCAGTATTTTTTTATTATTTTTTAAGATAATGGACTGTCTCCACTGTTTCATTTAAATAAATAATCTAAAATGAATGTATACTTATTAAAAATATTAATATGAAAGAAATTCTGAACTGAAATTTGAATTGAATTGAACTGAATTCTGAGTCTGTCAGTGTATATAAAAATATTTATGTCATAATCCAGTCAAATGATAAAGTGATACCTACTGATAATACTAAGATGATTCATAATGTTGACAAGTGTTTACCTTTAATTCCTGTTGTGCGTTTTGAAAAAAGCAAAGTGCATATTAGTTGACATGCAATAACACTTTATATACATGTGCAGGTGGTTTCTACATTAAGTCTAGGTTTTGTTGTTTCAGGTGTCATTGAAAAATCTCTTTTTTTTACATGCTCAAGTAGTGTCTCCCCTTACTCAAGAATATGTGTAGCTGCTATCTTCATACTGATCACTGATAAAATTAGTCTATGACACATTTCAGATTTTATGATACATTTGTTTATGTTATCAAACGTAAACAGTTGTACTTTTTTAAAGAATATTTGGCGATTGTACATATACTGATTATTAAATGAATTTGTTTTTATAGGAGCTGCGTGCGTAATATTCAATTCGCTGCTTGGTTGCGTAGTGAGCTCTATATCCAATATAGAGCTCACTCAAAATTAAGTTGAACTGGCTGTTTAAACTATACTCTTGCCTTACAACAGCCCTTTTAGTGCAATACATAATTAAACAATCTTATGTCATATTAATTATTTTTAAATATATTTTAATAACATTATTAACCTAATATGTGTATGTAAATAATCTACTAATATGAGCTAAAGCACTGTTGTCTTTTAATAAGGGTTGCCATAAGAGCGGGATTGAGCTAAATTAAGAGTTTCAAATTTATATTTCGGCATGTCAACCTGAAATTCCCATGCAATTTTATATGTCTCTATTTGGGTGGCTATTTAAAGTTATGCTATGTTTGGAGATTTTAGTTTGACATCCCTAAATTCGAATTATACATCTCTCAATTTGTCTCGTCTTGCTCATATAGTAGGTATTAGTAAAAGACAGGAACATCCTAAATTTAGTTATGGTGGAAATTAATTATATCTTAATTTCAGAAAAAAAAACATAACTGGTTTACAGTAAATTCGATTCCATTACACACACATTCTTATAATAATTGACTATACACTTTATGAATATTTATGTGAATTTTCTTTTATTTCAAATTGTTTACCAAATAAGGTAAACAAAAATTGTGTATTATTAATTAGTTATATAAACCAATTTATTTGTAGTTTAAATTATTGTAACTTCAAGATATGTCTTTAAATAAGCATTAACGCATGCTTAGCGAACTCTAAAGTTACAATATTAAATGGAAAAAGAATACGGTCGCGAACAGGATTCAAACCTGCGCCTTCCGGATAGATACTCCAGGCGCTCTGACCACTAAGCCATCTCGACCTCTCTCTCAAAGAGGTCCATTTAATATTGTAACTTTATTGTAACTTCAATAATATAAAAAAATTAAGGAAAGGGAAAAATTAACTCTTTCCTATAACTGATATGAAAAGAACATTAAAAATGTTGATAGTTCATTATTTAAAATAATGATGTATTATGTGTATAACTATTGCAGGACAGGTACCTGAAAATCAGCAGTAGTGAAGTTTGGTGGAGGTTGGGCTTGTGCTTGGGGTGGGGCGGGCCGTGTATACTGTCCACTCACAGGGGGAGACACAGCCTGCATGATTGCTGGCTGTGAAGGCTGTTGTGGAGGTGGCTGTACCTATAAGTAACCATAGTATACATCTAAGTACAAACATGTAACTAATATTGCCAAAAGAATCTATAACACAAAAAAAATTAACTACTAAATTATACTACCAAAATAAGGAATACAAATGGAAATTAGACCCTTTATCAGATCCAAGATGGTTATTCAAAGAATAAAGAATAAGAAGTGCTGACACTTAATATGGCAATACTGTTAGTCTTGTAGGGAATACTACAGTATTTTTTTGGTAAATACAAAATTCTCTAAAATATTCTCTCATCATTCAATTTAGATTACACATGGAAATAACACAGATGGTTTTAAAAATAAACGGTTTATTACAATAAAGGGAGTCTGCTGAAAATCTGATTAGACCACACTGACATCTTCATAGGTTTCAAAGAGAATAATAAGTTTAATCATTAACTACTAATTAAAACAGGTTTGTTACGCTACGCCGATATCTACCAAAGATACCGTTGGTCGTATCAGCACCTACAAAAATCCCATGAAATGAGTAATATGAACGAGTTACCGTAGCTTGATTTGCATTTTGTGTTCCATCGAATGGATTATAATCGTCGAGGCCACGGGTTGCATTATTAGTACTTCTGGCAACTTGCTGCACTGAGGGGTCCTAGAAAAACAACAATGTATCATCAAAATTATAAAAACATTATATTTTTCGTATCAGCAAGGGGCTACATACTGCGAATGGGTTGTCTATGGTTGGATCACTAAAAGGATTATCCTCGAATTTAGACATTATAGTAAACTATTTCACGCCACTTTACAATTTGTTGTGAACTGTAAACACAAAGGAAAGTTTTTTTCACTCCCAAATATAAATTTTAGCACTAAAATAGAGATAACAGTCAACCCAAATGACAGGTTGCTGATGACGACGAAGTTGACAGCTGTTCGGATGTTGCCAGTTATTGTGAGACAACATAGTAACCTATTTTTATGAGAAGACAACATTGAACAGAGATAAATAGAAGAAAAATCCACAATAAATCTGTTATGAAACTGTGAACATTTAATTTTGTGTTAAGTACATTTTCTTGTAGGTACATTCATCTGTTGTGAAATAGGGTGCTATTTCACAGCAGATTAATGTATCTTAATGTTTTAATTTAAACTTAGCGATATTTATGCTTGGCAATGCGATATTGATGGTAATACTAATTTAATATAAGACCAGAAGTTAACACTACTTTCAGCTGGTATATACCTATAAATATTACGTCCATAATGAAAAAGAAGCAAACTTTCTAGTGAAAACTTTTTGTATAACCTTGCGTTGTTGAGAAAAATATTTTGCTTAAGTTTATTGCTTGAATGTTGGTAACTTCGCATTCGTTGTTGAAGGGAGGTTGAAGGCGAAAGTGGTTTTGCAGTTGGCAACTGCAAAACAAGTGTCAGTTTATTGGATGATTCTGTCAAAGTAGGTAGCTGTTTACGTTTTGTATCGTTATTTTGCGATCGTTTTGCACAACTTTTGTTATATCTTATTGTTTTTATGATAACGCTTTATCCCTACGTCTATATGGTGAAATATAAATGTGATATTTCTTTACGTTTTATGAACAATGTCAGATGTCAAGAGGTGAATAGTCTGTGTTTTGTGTTCTAACGTGTGAGTGACAGTTTTTATATTGTTTGGGATTTGGAGCGATAAACATATCGGTGAGTATTTCCTCTTTTATTCACGTACAAGGTACTCATAAACAGAAATGTTTCAGGTGTTACGTGGACAGTGGTGTTGGAGTGTAGAAAAGTTGTATGAGTGATTGACCGGGTTCTGGTAGTGTTAGGCTTGCGTAATGTTGCAGTACTTAGGTGTAATTGGCTTGCTAATGGTACATTTGGGTAGTGGTTACATTGGCTAGGTGTGCAGGGAGGCGCGTGAGCCAGCTGGTGCAGGCGAGAGTGCGCGCGCGCAGCCGCCGCACGCAGCGAAAGTTGTTTGCTCTTGATATCAAGGAAGTAACGCCAGAGTAACAGAATACCGGTCTTACAACACCATACATAATAACAGATTTCTTTTATTCATAAGAATCACTGAGAACATTTAGTAGTGAGATAATTATTTGTCTAATTTATGCAATCTTGTTTTATGAATCTCATACCATTAGATTTTAAAATTCTTTTATTATTATCTGAATTAGAATGTCATGTCAGGTGGTGATGAATATCATAATATTTAAATACTATTCATACATTTTAATTATTTAATTACTAATTAATTAAATATATCCTGTTGTTGCCAGTAGTATCTTCTATAGAACAATGGAGCATTAGTTTTGTAACAGTAAATATTTCATTCTTCTGTATGAGGATAAAGTAGCAACCACTCACTGATAGCGGTGTCAGAGGCTAATATAAAACATTTAATTATCATTGTTTCACTTGACCCTGGCTTTGTTAGAATATTTTAATATTAGGTACTTAATTATACAGAAATTATGTCTATGTCTCTAATCTATAGTATGATATTCCACAATGTATCTACAATTTATTCTCAAAATTTATTTTATTACTTTCATTTCAGACATTTCATTTAGTAAAATATTAAATAAAATTATTACACGATATAAAGGTTTAAAAAAAAAGATTTTCCTTTTTTTATGATCTGGAGGTTTTATTGATACTTCATTACATATTTTATTTCAGATTTTTTTTAACACCCACTTTAGTTTAACAATAAACAACAATGTTTGTTATAAACTTAGTACTAATTTGTTCAGTACTAAGTTTATAACAAAGTAGAAGATAAAAGCTAATGAAATTAATTTATCAAATCTATTATCAATGGATGCTGTGAACATCACATCAATGAAACAATGAGTTCAATGCTAGTATACTATCTGAAGCTATTCAACAGTTCACATGCTAATCAAAACACTGGCATGTGTGCAAAAACAAAACATGCCATCTATCCTAGTTGATCTCAGTGACACTTAATTTTGATCTTTATTGCTAAAATATAAGACTTAACTACAGTTTTTAATAAATTGGCTATAGCCTAACATTCTGCAATGACTATACTAATTATTCAAATACTTGGTTTGGATTTTATCCTCATGACTGGGCTTGATTCTCACAACTGATAATTGTTATTAGCTTAAAAATATAAATGAGCATTTTTAGTTTTACAGTGAACAATTGTATTAGGTATGATTATGGAATTTTATATCTTACTATTGGACATGCTCACAATCTTAGCAGACTCAACGATGATGTCAGTAGTATTACCTTTATGCTGAGCATCTTGATGCATACTCATATATGTCCAGCAATACTATTGAAGTCCCCTTCATCCTAGTATTTTACGTGTCTATTTCAGTATATAATATTTATTTAATTCTTGAACTCTGCAAGCTGTTCTGTCACAAATAATAATTCATAAATAATTGATAATAATAATAATAATTGATATGTCATAAATAATTAATAAGTATTCATGGATCTGTATGTAGAAAAATAGATTTGTCAGGTGGCGGAAATGCTGCACTGCTTTTGGGCATTTTGTCACGGCACAAAGTTATCTATTTCTCCTCATGGAACATGTCATAGCTTCGGCATTTTAAACTATGATCAACACGACTAGACGAACAAGTGACCTGACTTGAAATCTTTAATAGCTTTCGACTCTACATTGTAAGTGTTCTACAATTCTTAGGGCAGATCAGGGATTAGCACGCAGCTAATGATGAAAAATTCGAAATTTCGTTTTATATTCCTTTGTGGTAAGAATTCAGAGATTGTTGCGATAACATTCTTCGTGGGCGTTACATAAAGAAAAACCATATTTCTTGCTTTTTACTTTCGTGGTACGACCCTACGCGTAAGTATGGTTTCGTAATATTCAGTTTATCTTTGGAGTTATCAGCGTGCGGCGCGATGTTCGGCCATCCAACATGTGCTTAGTTTACATTCACAAATCTTTGTTATGGTAATATTTTGATGCTATTCCGCAATGATCTATAAGTCTGTGTGGTAAATATTAGCATCAATCAAATCAAATCATCATTTATTTCAAATAAACCGTTTACAGGCACTTTTGAATTGTCAGAAGTTAGTTGCCACGTTCCAAAGTGTAGGTTCCTATGGAGAAGAACAGGCAAGAAACTCCATGTTTAGTCTTTTTCATCATATAGGTTTTTACAATAGTAGGTATTACAATGTACTTCGAAATGTACATAGTGCTATAAGAATGTATTGATGAGAAATGTACCCAGTTTCTTGTTAATTAAGAGTACAAAAGCGTTATCTTGTGCTCCTTTTCTTTGTATTTTGTCTGACTCAACATGATGTTAGTTTTTCAATACTCGTGATCTTAATAAATGATCAGTAATTTTATTTAACGAACATAATGCTATTCTACTTTCGACAGCGTTGTACTTTGTGTGATTGCGATAAAATAGGAGATCTGTGGGCTTACTCTTGAAAATAATTCCGCTCGATTGACATTGGAAATATGTCAATCGAGCAGAAACACTTTTAAATGCCAAAATATCTAAAAAATAATTATAGATTCGGGATAATCAACATGCTTTAAAATTGAGGCAATTGTAATGTAGGTAAATTTATTTAAAATTATCCGATGTTTTAAGGCGTATATTTAATTGGAATTGGATTGTAATTGGTATTAGTTTCAAAAGTAACCCCACAGATTAATGGGTGGCTTGTATTCAAACATTAAAAAAAAACACTTCAGGCATAAGGATATATGTCTCTGTCATTGCTACGATATCCCACTCATCGAAGACAGTCACAATTTGGAAGAGGTCAGTTTTACGGTCGGCTGGGGCGTAATGAATCGAGGCGTAAATGCGTTATGTGGGCCGCATTACGTAAAAGAAGCTCGAACTTTCTGGGCGGGTGCACTTGTATAGCTCAACTTTGACGATAAACGGTCCGCTTGGCGTCATCTTGACGCTGTCGAACGTTCAATCACGATGAAAATTACATTTCACACAGTCCCTACCGTTTCAAACGTGACCTTTAAAGAGATTATGCTAATACAACTGTTCGCGTGGTTTCTTGGTCATTCTATCACAACGGCACGGCATCACGTTGCTATAGGGAAAAGTCTGATTTAGTACCTAATTAAGTTATTAAATTGATAGTTATAGTAATATAATATAAGTTACGATAAATGGACTATTGTGTAAAATGTAAAACCCCGCGATTAACAGATTACTTACAGGAAATTGGTAATTATAAATAATATTACTATACCATATTTTAGGCATTTTGTTGCCTATATATTCAACGAAGAAGAAAATAAATTAAAAAAAAAATTAGTGGAAAAGTACAATGTGATATGTGTGAATGTTTAACAAAAGTAAATATATATAGTAATAAAGTTAATAATCCTATCTTGTAGTAGGTAGGTTTATATCTCATTGTCTAGTTTCGTATTTTGAAACATGGTCTTCCAATCAATTTAAAATAAATTTTCTTTATTTCAGGCACGGCACATGTATGAGAGATACCTAGTACCTACATATAAATAGTGACCTATAGCACATTATGTAATTATAATTTTATTATTTAGATTAAGTACGGTACAACACGGATATTAAAATATCAACGTGCTTCATAAATAAATAGGTAGTGAACGGTCGACACTCGACCTTGCTATGTCAGCCACTCACTTAGAATTAGAATATAATATGTTGGCCTTTGTAATCATAAGAAATTCATGATCATTTTTTTTTCTATCGTTTATCCATATTCTGTCCAACTTTAACCTCGTTACTGTAGTCTTACAAAAAATTGAAAGATTTTATCCTGTACAGTATTGAAAATAAAACTTAAAATATGTTTTAAAAGGATTCGCAATTGTTTTTAAATAAACGAGTAACCATACAAAATTTTATAATGAAAAATAATAAAACTTTCGCCCTCTAAGATACCAAAACAAACCTAGGGTAGGTTTGTTTGTTAGTGTTTTTCTTTGGCTACATTAATTACCAACAAACATACTTGACATATACCAACAAACATACTTTACATATACCAACAAACATACTTTACATATACCAACAAACATAACAACGCTTCTAAGACATAATATTATTATAATAAGTCAAGCAAAATTTCTAGTCTAAGCTTACCGGCATTCCTATCCTCGGTCCACAGTACTGAAAAACTAGCTAGGCATATACTAGCTCCTACACTAGCTGATTTTGAAGTATCTTGTATGACTGAGGCTGTGAATGCCTGGAGAATTGCGTGCCCAAGTACGGATCCGCCTGTCAACCCATTTTCACAGAGACAGTGGGATGAGCCGCTCTGCAGAGTGATACGGAATGAACTATTTAATACGTCAATCACTACTGCCGAGCGCGTGCGTCTCCTGGCTGTGTGTGAATGGGAGTCGGGCCTTTGGCTTCACGCACTGCCGTCGTCTAACATAGGTACTATGTTAGATGACACCACTTTCCGCCTCGCTACGTGCCTACGGTTAGGATCTCCATGCTGTACTCCGCATCGTTGTCACTGTGGTCAAGCTGTCGACAGCGTCGGACACCATGGCCTATCCTGCAGCAGGAGTGCAGGACGCATATCACGGCACGCCTGTATTAATGACATTCTTCGTCGTGCTTTAGCCACCGCCGGCGTCCCAGCTGTATTAGAACCAAATGGCTTGGCACGGGACGATGGTAAAAGACCTGACGGCATGACATTACTGCCATGGAAATTTGGTAGGCCTCTGGTGTGGGACGCAACCTGCGTCGATACCCTTGCGCCATCTCATATTTCTAGTTCAGAGACCCTCAAACGGCAAAAATATGACAGTCTTACCAGTAATTCTATTTTCGAGCCGTTTGGGGTTGAAACACTCGGGTCGTGGGGTCCGAGCGCTCGACTTCTTTTTAAAGAGATTGCAAGGCGATTGGTCGACAGTTCACGTGAGCTGAAGGCTGGTCTATTCTTCGCACAGAGAATCAGCATTGCCATTCAACGTGGCAATGCTGCCAGCCTTTTGGGCACGTTACCAGTTGATAGCGATGCGGATGAATTTTTCGACGCTCTATAGTATATAAATATATATATATAATTATAATTTTTAGTTCTAAGTATATTGTTTAGGTAGTTTATTATAATTAATTTAAGTAGTTTATGTAAAATTTGTTTTTAACTAAGGACTCTCACGATATTTAAATTATATTCGTCTGTAAAAAAATATATTTACCATAAGTCAAGTATTATAATTGCGATACACGTGATTGCACAGGGATACAATAAAAACATGCTTTGTTTTGTCATCTGTGCTGATTGTGCGGTGACCTTGGAAAACCGATATCAAGTTATAGCCTTTCGGAAAAAAACGGCAAATTTTATTATCAAAATATTCTGTTATCCTTTTCATATAGTGTACGTACAAGCTTAAAACGTTTCCTATATACTTACTTTAGAATTATCAATTAATGTTCACCGGTTACTACTCACGTGCATTTTTCGGGATTGCCCGACTAGTTTCGAACTCGAACGGAGCCCTTAGTCATGAGCTGAACCCGCGGCGATGTCGCGAGTCAAACTGGAGCTGCATCGCGCCGCGTAGCGTTTTGCACGCGCCGATGATGTACTCGGTGTCGGAAGTACTCGTGTGTTTCCACCACTCGTCGTGTCCGAGATATTGTCTTTACTATTCATGCCGGTGCATACTGCGCTGACTGTGTCACACTCCAGGCTTAACTCACTTTCATATGACGTGGACTTCAGAGCTGGTTTCCAAGCAGGGGGCAACGTCCAACCACTGTCTCTGTTGAAGTTCGGGCGACGGCTTATTTCGATAGCTTCTCGTACTTTTCGCGGTACGAAGTATTTCTCCCTCGCTAGTACGGATGCTTTATCGAAACGTATAAAATGAGCCGCGCCCGTGCTGCAAGCGTGTTCTGCAACTGCTGACTTGTTGGTGTCCATACTCTTCTTGGTTGGACGTTGCCCCCTGCTTGGAAACCAGCTCTGAAGTCCACGTCATATGAAAGTGAGTTAAGCCTGGAGTGTGACACAGTCAGCGCAGTATGCACCGGCATGAATAGTAAAGACAATATCTCGGACACGACGAGTGGTGGAAACACACGAGTACTTCCGACACCGAGTACATCATCGGCGCGTGCAAAACGCTACGCGGCGCGATGCAGCTCCAGTTTGACTCGCGACATCGCCGCGGGTTCAGCTCATGACTAAGGGCTCCGTTCGAGTTCGAAACTAGTCGGGCAATCCCGAAAAATGCACGTGAGTAGTAACCGGTGAACATTAATTGATATGAATATGTCTCACGAAAGTTTTTATACTTTAGAATTATTTTTAAATTAAATACAATTTTATTTAGAACCAAATTTTTTAAACCGGATATTATACGTCAAAATAATGTTTTATTTATATTCTTATAGAAACAAGAGGTCAAACTTCATTGACATTTAAGATACGTACGATATGTTTAGCGTTACTTGTTTTGGGCAGTTAGACATTAATAATTAGCTGATTCTCGGATGATTTATCTTTTAGCAATCGGTTACCTAACAGTTGAGGTGAATAACTTTACTGAACCCGTTCTTGTTTTACTAGAATTATCCGAATATAGTTTTCTCATGTACAGCACATTAGTATTTCATGACAAGGATGCCTTTATAGAACTAATTAAGTCTATTTCTTTATGGTTAATTGTTGGTAACAGCGAATAGTATACCAAAATATGTCCCATGTTTAAACAGCAATTTTAAATTATACTACATACAGTTCTTGCAGACCTTAGAAGATAAGATAAAAAACTTTCTGTTCGTTAACAACAGTATTTTATTTGGAAAACAAGTAGATACAATAACATAAATTACTACAAAGTATAAGAAATACTTCCAAAGGCACCTTTCTCAAATTACTAAACGAATAATATTGAACAATTATAAAAAAGTTGATCATACAATTTCGAATTTTGATGACAGTTGATCCTTTAGTAATATGAGGTAAAATCTATACTGGGTAATAATAAATACACAAAGAGAAGTTTTGAGTGTCTGACTCATAAACGCAGAGCCGAGACCTTTATTGACGTAGGCAAGCACACGAAGGGATTTCGATAGTGTTACCTATATAATAGGTATTATACTCTTATATTAAACGTGTGTGAGTTTAAATAATACATCACAATTCATAAGGACCCTGTGTTAATAAAATTTCATAAAAAATAATAATATGATAACGTGAAATCTTCACAAGATCTCTAAAAATTTAATTGAAAATACGATCTTCTCGTGGATGCTAGTGGACAAAGAACTTGTTATAATCAGAATAGAGCCTTGACATTGAGTAATATCTGCTTCCGCGAACTCCTCAGCTCTTCAACGGATAATAAATTCTCTGCTGAAGTAAGTATTACATCGTAATGGTGATAAATTGTCAGCTGTCATATTTTGGTTTTATTGTCTCGGTAGACGCGTCTACTGGCCGGTAATCGCTGGCCGTTTATGTTTCCCTCACCGATTTATGGAGTTTTCTGATGACATAACTTCGTTGCAAATTGCCCAATAAAAGTTATTTGTGTGGCCGCCATTGTTGTAGTTTATACCAATTGAATTTACAGAAAAACACGTGCCCCTAACCTAACACTTGATAGTGTAGGCGCGTAGCTTTAATATGTATACTCACGAAAGTACAAAATTGTACTTAATAACAATAATATTTCTTTTTTGTATAACAACGTTCGTGAGACATGTTCAAATTGACTGACTCGCGACATCGCCGCGGGCTCAGCACATGACTAAGGGTTCCGTTCGAGTTCGAAACTAGTCGGGCAATTCCCGAAACATGCACGTGAGTAGTAACCGGTGAACAATAATTGATAATAATATTTCTATTGTGTCTGGTAATTAGCGACTCAACAAATAATTGAATAACATTTAAATTATTTATTTACGGCGTACATTCTGGAACCAGTATTCATGATATGGCTGATTTATGTATAGTATGATGTTCATTCCGAAAATAACCGCTTCCTTTTATTTATAATACATTAATATATAGATCCAATATGCACATCGTTTATCACATAGTCGGACACTGTGTAATCTATTTTCGGCTACCGACAATGTAGGCATAGCAATTATCTTACGGAACTGACTAATCTACGTTAAACTATGCAAAAGCAGCAATTTGGACGCTTGTCACGGAGGTCGTTGCATGCTAAACGCGACCTTCCTGCTAGATGACGACAAAAAATCTTCTGACAAATCACAATGACTACATTTTTGACAACCATATTTCCTCCAGTCTGGAAATTGAAACTAGATATTGCATTCTTAATGATGATAAAGGTTTTTTTTACGAATAAGGCATGACATTATTACCATACCATGAAACGTTGTTCCAATAAAACTAGAATATCAAATAAAATAGCACGAAAGAGTTAAATTGTGTAGATCTTGTCATGAGCACAATGAAAGGACTGCACTGAAATAAACTTAGTCAAAGTTATTTGTAAATAAATACTTAGTTCTGTTACAACGGATCGCTGTTTAATGCTGCCTAGCAACTTTAATATGAAACTAGTAGAAATCTTTTCTTGTTTCTTGTATCTCACAAAAGGTTTACGTTTAATAGTAAATTCGTTTTAAAAAACGTTGATCTTAAACTCTTATCTGAGGACAGTCATAATAAAAAAAGCGAACACGCAAACCGACGCTTAGTCTAGTATTATTATTAGCGTGGGAGTGTTCGTCGGCATTATTCTTGTTTTTTACTCAATTTACTTTGCCAACTTTGAGTTTGTATCCAATGCGGTCGATACTGCAGTGTAGTTTTTGAGAAACCGCCTACGTTTGTGCCTTTACGTTAGCAATGTGGAGTATTTAAGTGTAATCTAATTTGAATGTCTGCTTTGATTCAACTAACCTTAGTTGCCATGAAAACGTCCTTAATGCTAATGAATACACAACAGTATGCTCGCGGCTTACCGCTCGGGACTCAGATTAATTAAGTCTTTATTCAGCTTGTTTGAAATGATAGTAGGCTTTTATTCAAATGTACTCCTAAACTTGGTAATGTGGTATGTGTCGTAGAATCGAATAATTTTTACATTCTTTAAGTGTAGGTATCTACTCAGCTTTTTAAATGAGGTACATACTCAAGTCAGATGGTTAATCCGAACGTTCTTGAAATGACTTTCTAACGAATGCGACCACAAAAAGAACAAAAATAAAAACATTTTGCATTTTAATCAGCTTTTAGAAGTATTCCCACAACAACATTACTGTAATAGGAATTAGACTTAAACTCTAGAAAAATAAGAGGAAAAGAGAACCTAGTGCCGTTTAATAAATTTAACTAAACGTGCGACGTATGTAAAAACAAGAATACCGCAGCAAACCACAACATTGCGTTTTGGCGCTGAACACGAAACGGCAGTGTTTTAATCAAATAACATTTCTGTAAAATTAAGCGATGTAATAACAGCGCTGTTTAATTTGTCGGATCTGCTGGATAGTGGATGTAATGCTGCTTCAAACCATTCGTTATGGAAATCTCTCGGGTACCTAGTCCGTAATACGCACATAAGGATGTTTTCCGGCTCAGCATTAGTCATGATGATAAACATTTTCTATTTATACACAACATTCTTCCAGCCAGTATTTACAAACATATATAAATTCATGTTCTTTTCAACAACACCCTAAAATTGCAAGGCACCTTTATTACACCTTTATAAGCTTGTCAGATCCAGATTATCTTTGACGGGTACGCGAGCATTAATCTCGCGAGGCCCGGCTCACGCTTGGCCGGATTTTTTCTCGGTGTTGTTATGTACGTAGAAAATCAATTCCCTGGATTTCCATGTTCGAGTATATCATATGTATTATGTTTGTATAATGTAACACTGGTCGCAAATTCAAGTCAAAGTTGTCTTTAGTCCCTGAATTCGGAATAGATGTAGTCTAAGTTACAATTACTTAACTGGGTCGTAACTGTATCCGTCAAGTATAGTGGAGCACTGTAAATGGATCACGAGTAATTTAACAAGTTGCCTAGTTAACAAGTTGCAATCACGGCCCCAGGACGCCACGCGATCTAGTCAAGCGACATTTGCACAATTTCACCTCAATATAGGATTACATTTTACCCTTTGAGTATACCTCATATCTACTATGTTATTGTACAATCGTAAATTTTATAGTGTGTCTAACAAAACTTTAGATCTTCCTTTGCTTTTATTATATTCGATTTGTGATTTATTATGATCTGCAATAGGTTGATGTATTATGATTAGAAATATTACTTATTATTTATTTATACTTGGCCAATGTACGCGTAGCATACATCGCATAATCGACCGTTTTCACTTTCCTCTGTCATATAGAAAGTAGACAGTGGACGAACAATTTCATTTTAATAATTCTCTTCACTTTGTTTTCTATGTAATCACCGATTGCGGTCATCGTTAAAGCCAACTCGAGCCGACATCGAAACGATACAAGTCATTAATCACAAATAAGTGTTATGGAACTAGGTTAAACTAATAAACAACTTGGATGATTGGATGCTTTTCAAATGTCTCTTTAATAGTGTGTGCGTAGTTAGTACGCTCTCGGGCGCGTGTGATCGTATCTTAACCATTATCAGGTTTACGCTGAGCCCGATAGGCCTCATTTCGTTTGCCTCTAATTGGCTCATAAACACTTATCTGGGACATTCAGACCCGTCCTCATTGCTGCTCCGAGCCAAATAGTGAACAACTCAGACTTATTGGCCTTTAATCGCAATCAGTTTATATAATATCCATTGGAACTTATTTGCGGACGTGGGAGATATGAAATTGCACACGAGATAGGTCCGGTTATGTCGTGATCTAGCAGCATGTGTATGTATTGTTATTATTTTCAACGAAATATCGTGGAGATACCAGCGCGAATGACCCCAGAAACTGGAACGCAGCGTAGCAACATATCATAAATTCAACAATATAAGGTTTCCCCGCAGCTAGTTGCCTTTTCGAGTGAACTTCCTTTCAGCTCCGGGAATATGTTCGCTTTTGTTTTGTTGTGTTTGCGAGTTAGGAACGGCAAATTGTCGGATTACACAACTCCTAAGTTGCTAGGTCAACATAAACATAGGATCTCTTCGGATTCCGGCCTTCCCCGCGGTTTTTGTGTTCTGCTAATTTGCTTATTGGCATAATGCGAGTCAAAGACAACATTTGTTACTTATCGTTTGTTATTCTGAATTTCCAATATACATAGATAGCTTTGTCGTTTCCCGTGTTAAAAGTTCCGGACGTTTGTTGCGTAAACAAAGCTTAATTTTGTAAATTGCCTATTAGGAGAACCTTCCGAGGCGCGAGTGCGCGGCCAACTTGTTTGCAAAACCTGTTTTTCTTTTTAAATAATAATAACATTTCAGAAGCTTGTCGTAAATTCGGTGATTTATGTCTGTTTCCTTTACTAGCAAACCATCCGTTTGTACGGACTTCCTTTCGGCGGCGCCGTGTAAATAAGCTGCCGGCATTTTGTTTGCCAGTTTAACGGTTGTAAATTGTACGAGAAAAACAGTAGCCAGCGCTCGTCGCACCGCAAGGCGGACGGCAAGCGGCGAGTCCGCAACTTTGCTCCTTACATATTTATGAGATTTACAAAAAAAAAACTTGATTTGAAGCACCGAGCGTTTACTTTGAATGCCAAAGTATACATGTCTACTCCGCGTATCTAAGGTTTTAACGATTTATTATAAATATAACCCCCACTTTCTTAAGAACAGAGACGGTCGCGACGGTTTCGTCAAAATTTAATTGACAACTTGAGAGTCTTAGAATGGGGGATGTGTCGTGAGGTGAAATGCTTAGCTATTTTCTATTAGCGCTGAATTCTCGATAAACAATCAACAAACGTCGCCGTCGTGTGCCCTTTGGCGTGTAATCGGAAAGACTCGTGTATTTACCTTAGAAATTCTTGTGTGGGAGCTATCCGTTCTGAAACTTCCTCCGTAAATACGCGGCACCTTCCTTTGTTTACCGGTTAACGGTTGTAAATTGTACAATAATAATGGTGCGGTCGTGTCGGTTGTGTGAACTGCGCTCTAGTTCAGGAAGCTATACTTCACTGCTACCACATACATTCATGGGTTCATTTAACAGAGACTTTGAGATACTAATTAAACGTACTACTGTGAAACTGAACTGATCTAAAAGTTTCGTCTATTTTTTAACATAGTGAGAGTTAGGTTTTATCTTGTAAACAATGATAGATTACTGTATGATTAAGTATATTTTTGAAGTTTATTCTGTGGGTTTCAACCTAATGAATTCTGACCCCTACAAGCTATTATACTCAGACAGAGCGTATAATAATGCTAATATTCTGTAACCACTAAATAACTGCATAACGAATTTCTTTAATAAAATCTGATGGGTACCAAGTCGTAACTCTTATTTAATGTGTTAAGCAATGTCTATTAAACGGATTTATTTCATTAAATTCTCTGCTTATTAAAACATAATCCGTATAAACAATGAGCAAGTAAACGTTAATGATACACTTATTAATTATTATGTTACTCGAGTTACATCATCGTCAAGAACATTTGAAGTTCGTTATAAGGAAATTAATTTTTAATGGTTTTCCTGTTTCGGTCTGGTAGTTGAAATGAATGAATTAACATAACATTATCTTCAAATTGAAATGCAAAGTCGGGAACGTGTAAAGAAATTAAAAGTGGCTAAAGCTTTTGAGCATAAGACAACACCGCACCAGGAAAAACTTTAATCATGTCAATGCTAGCGCGGAGTGTACACACGGCAAACGAGATCAGTTTGCAGGCCATTAACGGATGAACGACGCAGCGACGAGACGTAGGCAATTCTCAAAATATAATAAATAAATTGTTTATTCAGAAAAAGTTAAATACAGATATATTTTTTTAAAGTATTAACGCATGCTTGGCGAGCTCTAAAGTTATAATTTTTTTTGGAAAGAAAAATACGGTCTTGAGCAGGATTCGAACGACCCCCGATACATACTAAAATGTGAAAGAAGAATTAGGGGTAGTGAGCAGAGGTCGAGATTGCTTAGCGGTCAGAGCGCCTGGAATATTTATCCGGGAGGCGCAAGTTAAAATACAGTTATTAACAAAACTTACAATTGAAATAAAGCACAAATCACAAGTTTAATCTGAACCTTAGGCTATGAAGTGCATACTTTCAAATATTTCGTTTTATAAATTAACAATAAAGTAAACTGAAATTAGAGAAAAATGTATAGTTATACAAAATTATAGTAATAAAGGTACATAATATATTTTTGTGCACTGGACACATTCTAACCGAAGACAAAAAGTACTTTAGTTAATAGACCGTTTTGATTCGTACAACTCAGATAAAATTCAAGTGAAGTTGCCTATACACCTAGCTATTTTGCTCACCGTACTACGGCAGTGCAGAGTCAAACTTCATTAAAGTCAGTCAGTTAGGCAGTTTGCGATGTCGCCGGGCAACCTTGTTACGGAGGCGCGGCACGTTCCGAGCTGTCACGACGCGACGGCTCTACTGTTTTTCCGTGGTCAGGAAACTCACACGTGGTTGTCGCTCGCCGAGTCGCCGAGTCGCCGAGTCGCCGCCTCTTATGCAACTGTGTGTGACCTTTATAATGTAGGTGTAAGCGGTTCCGAATGCTTTGATGTTATGTTGAAGACTTTAGTCGTTTGTGTTCAAAGATTTACCTTTTGTAAAATTTCTATAGGATCATAGTGTTTGTACTTTCGCTTGAGATGATTCAGAGTGCGGTAGGAAATATTTAATAACTTGGTCGTTATCACGTATTACTTAGCAAGCTCAAAACAAATATACTTAGTCTCGTATACAAATTTAGAAACCACCTGAAATATTGTTTTTCACAAGAGAAAACACTTCGTCAAATCAGATGGCGTTGTACCTAACATTTTTGGCAGCAGTTTTGTTACTTCAGAAGTTCTCTTGTTCTCACGGTGATTATTTTAAAACTTTTCTTTTTAGAAACAGGATGGCTTACACTTAGTTCAGTAGTTTACACATCGTCGGGAAAAGGAACTGCTTCATTTGCAAAAGTACACGTAACTCCTAGTGTTCGTTGTCATTGTGTGTATGAATACAGTAATTATTTAAGCAAATGATATTTATATTTCTATTCCTTTTTGTTTTGTGAGAACTGCTAACTAGTTAGTCCTTTTTTGTAAATAAAGGACACCCTGTTTGTTTTGAGTTACTTTTTAAATATACGGCGAACTATTGTTTAAAAAAAAAGTTGAGTAATGTATAGTGGATAGAAGTGGAATTATACAGAGTGGTTAATTTGACAGCTAAGTAGTAAAACAATTTATGCAAAACGTAAATTCCCTAATGAGGGAGAGGCGCCGTCAGTGTCTTCCGTCCCTCTCAACTGCTTCCTAAACTTGTACAATAAAACAATTTCTCAGTCCCGAGGTAACGTTTACAATGCAGTAAGAGTCCTTTCTTTATGACGCCAAAGTCTTATCCCCTGCATACAAATTATACTATGACACTTTCAAGTTTTACTAGGTACGTCGTTAGTTGGAATCTATTATGTGGTTAGGTGCCGGCCATGGTGAATATAAAACCTTACAAACAATGTAATTTCACATGTGATGCAACTTTATTTGGAAATGGAAATCGTAACAGTGATTGTATCACTCGAAAGTGGTTATTTTTAAACGTATTCTCTCGGTTTTAACGGTTAACTGTTGCTAACGTATATTTAGAGATATCTACTTGATGAATATAGTTTCGTAAGTGCATGGAATGTAGTTGTAGAAAAAAAAATAGCCTACTTACGTAAAAGTAAATAGCGAGTCTGAAATAGGTTCGCCTGATCTGACGTGATTTATTAGACTAGATAAATGTTGTTTTTAAGTTGAGATACTTAAACTGGTATCAACTTAAAGTTTTCGATTCCCAAGTATACCCTTTAGACTTTTTGAAGCATTGCTTATTTTCTCAAACTTTGTACATTCTTCGCAAAATTTGGTTTATATTCTGGGAGCACTTTGACGTTTTCGAGTTACATAAAGCAAAGTAATTATAAAGTTTTAATTAACATTTAAATAACTCATTATAATTATAATTCTGGCCAATTATTTGAAGTGGGTAATATTTTGCCTAATAGCGGTATTCTTAGGTGAATGCCTCCATGTAAATTATATAACAAATATCTATAAAAAAATATCTGTCAGTGCCACTTTTGAAAGTCTAAAATACCGTTAATTGACTGGCAAATGATTTATTACTCGGTTTGTATCGACGACAGTGACTAATTAAGCTAGTAATTGAAGTAATAACATATGTAAGTGTTAATATGGCTCTTATTTTGTTGCAGCCTTAATTACAAAGATTACTAATACTTATAACTTTTGAATGAATAGTTCAGGAGCAATGATAAAACAATTGTTGTCAACAACAGTTGTAATGTCAAAGTTCAACTACTTCTGTCTAGCGGTTCTTGATATTTATAATTATGAACAACAAAATTAACTTATTAACTTTTTATCTTTTTATTCACAATGAATATTTTTTTAAAGTGAATTAAGCGTTGTATACTGCAATGGGGCAGCTGAAAATAATGTCGCATAAAATAAAATACCTTTAAACGATATTGCTAGTAATGTAAGTCAACTGCTGTTCAGGTAATTTTTAAATAAAATATAAAAATGACCTCGATAATGAGTGCGCGTTGCAATCATGGTCTTTCACACCGAACGTTGTAGAGTACGCGGTAAATGCGCCGGAAAATGGTGAGTGGTGACGTATCAAATATTTCAGTTTAAGCGCAGCACTGAAAATAGTAAATGCATTATCGTTCGATTCACGTTAATATTTAAATAAATTAATATTTTCACAGTCAACTGCATATTTTATTGATTAAAGCCAGCGCGGTTTTGTATGTCACGTTCGAATGACTAGGTTGTGACTATACAACGTACCTATAGGTAGATACTTATTATGCAAATATAATCACGTCCTAAATGACGATACGGCCTTAAGTGCCCGGTAATTATTTCCGGAATATAGAATCAAGTGAAAATGGCCATGATTGGAATACGAACTCGGCAAAATTTGGCTGTCAAATGCACAAGTATTTTTTCGCCGCGGCATCTTTCACGGATCATTCGGATTTTAAAGGCGAACCGTTTAATTTGTTAAATTGAAAAGTAACATCGTATTGTTCAGATAGAATTAGGTTTATTTGTGAAACCAATTCGGTCGTAACAGAAGATCCCATCGACGGAAATAAGTGAATGGAATAAATGAAATGACCTATAAAGTGGATAGGATGCGGCAGTTTCGACAGAGCTCTCTGTATTTTACTTTCTTATCCCGCAGCCCGTTCTCAAGTCAGACGATATGTTGGTGTAATTTATTTCTACATACTAAATAATAGTGACGCTTACATGCAACATTAGAAGCTTTCGAAATATTGGATTGGTATAAGCGTAGCCTTTGTCTATCTGAGGTATTAAATTGTTGTTCTCTAGTTACTGCAATTCATCCTCATAATAATTTCTTGTGTAAGACGAAGGAGCAGTCTTAGGTGTGACGGCGCTCAATTATTAAGAGCTTAAGCACTTGCAGAGTAGCGACATTAAGCTATGGATTAGACGAGCCCGCATTGTGTAACGAAAGACGCGAATTACAATGGCGCTGTACTCAGTGACTCGCTACTGAAATATACTCTAATTGGTGTTTAGTACACGGTGGTTTTCTCTGCAATACAATATTCATGTTCAGTGGGGTTCCTCTTGAAATTAATACCAATTCCAATATTAAATAGACGTCTTAAAACGATGCGTAATATTAAAATAAATTTACCTACACTACAGTTGCTTCATTTTTAAAGAATGTTGTCTTATTATTATACTGATTCCATTTTTTTAAATTTTTTGTATTTAAAAGTACGAACTGACTTATTTCCAATGTCAATCGAGCGGAATTATTTTCAAGAGTAAGCCTACAGATTTGAAGATTTAAATGATGTCAGAAAATTTCATTAATACTCATATAGATGAGAAAAACAAAAGTTGAAATATCATAATAACTCTTCATACAACAAATGATACGATCCTAAATGCATCAATAGCTAAAAAAATCATATAGGAATAATTCCGGCCAGGAGATACCTACGTAGTTAATTTTAAGTAAATTACAACGTTTGGATTTTCTGAAATATTATTAACGTTACGCGGTCTCTAATTAAGTAATGTATCTATATATATATTCTCCTTCTTTATTTATTTACCAGAAAAAGATCGTACACAGGCTGTAAAGACAGCAACTGAGACGTATACAAAATTGATATGAATATATAGCATAACTAAAGCTACTGAATGCCAATGGTTATTCAAAAAACCACCAGCACCAATTTTTGCATTTTTTTTTGGAAAATAAACAGTTTCCTGAGATTCGTTTCCTAAAATAACCCAGTTTGAGATTCAGTTGGTTCAAAGCCCGGTGTGCACATGCAAGCAGCTATTCTACACAAAATGAACATTTAATATTATTCGTAGTATCATGTTGAGGGTTACACGTCGCCTGAGGCGGGAACATCGTTAATCTCGTGACGCTGCGAGTCTAGTCTACTTTGACATATTTACATAAATACCACTTAAATAGGGATATCACTCTACTATACCAATATGAAGTATCATTTGAATATTATGTTGTGACAAATTTTGGGGTATAGTTTGTTTGAGTAATACCGCTGTTCCGTGCTTGAAATTAACAGGTAAAGGAAGTAAATGAAGACATGTGATTCGAAAAGCGAAAACTAATAAGTGGTAGGGCTAGAGCAACTGTGTTTGTTTGTTTTGCATTTTCTATAGCAATTACAATTAGAGTTAAATGTATACGCGGTTGCGACAATCACTTTAATGATATCCGTGCATCGGTAACAACGCTCGCTGGGATTTGATAGGTACGGATATGGGACCCAATGAATATTAAATTAATTCGTGCATTTAGCTTGAAATACGGTAATTAACATGTGACGTATTCCGGTCGGTTTACGATGTGATAAAGTTGTCGGATTGGCCAGATGACGTGTATACGTGGGCAGTGCGTGGACGGAGCGGCCGTGCTGCAATTCGCAGGATCGTTTGTGTGTAACCGTTTTATCTTTATGATTGACTTCCTGACAGAACATCATTAAGCACCCCTGCAATGTAATACAATGTTAAAGCACGTGTGCTCTGGTATCGTTTAAGCACGTGATATAACATGTATTTAGGAGCTGTGAAAAAAATGCTGACACATAATTCCGTGAAATTATTCGATAACATTTGAAATATCTTCCTTTCAGTTAAGAATAAAATATGAAAAGAGTCAAATATATCCTAACAATTTGCTAATGTTCAAGTTTCTACTACATATAATTATTATCGAGCAATACAGAGGTTTTCCTTAAATATTTATTCTGTAACACATTGATATTGTATCGCATTTTATTCGAATATTCATATTATAATTATTTATAAATTTTCTTAAAATACGTTGCTCCACACTAGGAATTTCTTCCTGTATCGTGGGTGTTTTTACATACATGTAATCTCACATGCACACACAGCCAGACCCGGGACAATTATCTGTAGATCATACAAATATTTGCTCCGTGCAGGAATCGAAACTGCGACACGCGACGCAGCAGCCGGTGTCTCGATCACTGCGCCAACCGCGCTGTCGTTGTCATTGTATTTATTAAACCACAAACCCTAGAAAAACATTGCCGTACAATATAACATGTCTTTAATAGATATATTCCTTTTGTTCCAGGTACGTCACAATTTCCCACCATAAAACGCGAAACGAGTTTTTGCTTCGTGACACGGGGTCGACGTTCGCCTGCATTGTCAATGTAAATAAGGTTGATAGGTTGCTATGTGTTTGTTTATAATTATATTAGATGAGAAGTGAGTCGTGGGAATTTTCACGGTTCAGAACAGCTATTGTGCCAAAGTGCAGCAGTGCATAGATTTGTGTGATGCACCTATAGGAGTTAAGCTATGCTATACGGGGTTCTTAATAACGAATTATACCTTCGTTCGGGGAAATTCAGTCAAGAACACGTGGATCGGGACCTGTTAACAGTTAATGATAACTTGAAGCTAAACTGTGGAATAATAAATAGTCGTAGTTATTGCTAATACTTGGAGTTATATCGGTTGTTGTAACATAATGGCTTTTAGAAAAAAAAAAATATTGCCTTCAGTTTCAGAATAGGTATAGAATAAACTCGAGAATTAAGTTCTCGTTTTCCGATGTGGTCGTTAATGGTGACTGTACGAAGAAAACTGTGTAAAAAGGAATAATTCTTACACTAACGCGTTGGTGGGGTGAGTTTGGCAATATTAGTTCACGTATCTATTGTACCGCTTGACAGAGACGCTTATCGTCAGTACCGGATAATTACCGGTTAAAATGCTATTTAACTGCTTGGTAACTAGCTAATTCTGCCTACACTGCTGATTAATAATATTATGGAATAAAGGATACTCATTCGACTGTAATAGAATATACATGTTTAATTATTTCCGAGGAACGGACATTTTTCCTTATAACAAAACAGGATTAGTAATTATGATATATATAGTAGGATAATAATTATATGTATTATTAGTATCATTTAACATAATATTTAATAGGCTCAACTAGCCGTGTGTTATGTAATATGTCGTCATAAGGTAAAACCAACTAAGTAATGGCTGACATTCGATTTTACCGACTCGGACTCCATTCGATAGCAAGTATGTGAAAATAAATTATGTAAAATATTCCATAATTACCGCGGTCCATGATTAACTTGCTGCACTCCTAATCTCATACACACACACTTCACTCAACACTATACTCATACATCTCATTTAGACACCACTCTCAAATACGAATCCCATGAATATCAAAAATTGTTAAAAAAATATAGTCATGTCATTATTGTATTATTATCATCTATCATTATTAGTAGTAGCCTTCTTCATGTTCTTTAGTTTTTCTACAATTTTCTATTTTAATTAAGTTAACTTAACAGATAAACTTTCCTGTTTAAAAATGCATTACTATGTACATTTTGATTTGTTTTCAAAAACGTGCAACTGTGATCCTTATGTTACTGGCAATGTCTGTGAGAATCTAAAACATGATATTGTTTTTCAAAATCGCATTTCAGCACACTTGCATAGTTAATAAAGTTATAGTTTTTACATCACTGTGAAGTTCGGTTTACATAAATCCGTCAGGTCAAAAGGTATCGGAAACGTGCGTTTGACACCACATCGGATATGCTCTATATGCTGACGTTACTATATAGTTCACTGTAATGCTAGGTCGACATGCAACCGGGCGCGTCCGATTGAAATGTTGATCACATTAATATATAGTATGGGTATTTAATACGCTGTTGTCGAAGATATTGATACATACATGTAATAAAATCTCTCCATTGTACAATTAAATTCCCCATTAACATTGTAACGAATTTGTCGAAAGAAACATATTTCAGTCTTTATATTCTGGTCTCCGTTTTATCTTCGTTCATAGATCAAACGTTTATTTCAGCTTGTTTTATGACATTAATTCTCTTTAAAGAGGATTGCTTTTCAAGAAACCTGTCAAGTCAGCTCTGTTCTTACACATTTTCACAATAGGTACACAGTCGTATTCTCCTTGATTTGATATTTTACGAAATTGTTTTTGTTCTTTACGATTCATCAATTTGGAAGCGCAATCAACTGAAATTGGATTCGTTACGGAAATGGCCCACAATTGGCACTTTTATACGTCAATTTAAATCCACCGGTGCTTCGAAAATACGACTATCGTTGTAATGTTTGATATAGTACCAAACTTTGTTGCGTTGTTATCTTAGATTCAACATTTAGTTCCACTTTAACTACGTATGAAAAGTAAGGCTCAGTTAGAAAGGATTAATTACTACATCTTTGATTGGCTAATGGAGAATATGACGTTAACTTCGGGTTGTTAACAGAGTATGCTAGGTGTAGTCTCATAATAAGCAAAAGATAAACAGCCAGTTTCCTCTCACAATGTGCCCCCCACACCACCTCCTTCTCCAGCCATGACGGCCGTCAGCGTCGGAAGCAGCCGGCGCCGGCGCAGCGCCGCGCTCCATTCACCCAGCTACACTGACAATATCTTCTTTGCACTTCCACTAACCTATAAGTCTTAAACACTAGCGTCTATAATCCTTTACTTCTTAAATGCATGGTAGTTGGTGCTATCGTAACTAGTGTCGATTACGCGCCATGTTGTTTAGACGTACCCTTTGTTTACATTGACATGTGTCGCGCGGTAGGACACGGTGCACCGGTTTCTAACAAGCATCTTAAATCTAGACACCTCATTGTTGTTTACTCTATTGTTCGATTTGTTTTCTGTTTCTATTATGACCCTAGTCCCGATCAGTTTACACTTTACACGATTCAGGAATATGAAAAGATGTTTTGAAATACGCTAACGTTTTCTTTGGATGCAACATTGATTTTAAACGCTTTGAATCGTTTTGTTTTCTCTACAAACTCGATGTAAATCCATTAAAATTTGCTGGAGCTTGTCCAAGAACTCGGGACACATAAAAATCAATTTTTAGCAGATTTACATCATCATTGACGTTTTCCTGTTTCATAAATAGTTATAATTCAGAAGTCCAGTCAGCAATTAAATGAAGTGAACGCAAATGCACTTTACTTTTACGGTTAGTTTTAATTTTTCAGTATTGTGGTACACGTACATACATAGTATCGATAATTCTAAACGAACTGAGCTGATTATTTCTTGCCAAATGGTTCCATAAATTGTTTATACAGTTTTCATTGTATTCATCGGAGGCCTTTCTTCGGTTTCTTTCTCTAACTGTACAGTTAATAGCACGCGGATATGATCTGCCCTCACCTTGCCTGCAATAGAACAAATCGTGAGAAGTAACAGCCATGTAATTACATACGGAGTGCACTGGAGGAACGTGGAACATTAAGCGAAACGAGCATGCCCTATCATCTGCTGAACTTTCCGCGTCGCCGGGCCTGTATAGAGGAACTTCGCCGATTAAACAATTGAGCACGGACTGCCTCGCCTGGGGGACTAGATATTACGCCTCGAAATGGGCTCTGTCCTCTGCTAGAGAATACTTCATTCATACTGCAAGTAATTATTATTCAAAGTTAATTGCCGAGAGTTTTATTGCATGCATTTCGAAATCTTTTACGATGTGTTTAGGTTTATTGCAAAATTATTGGTTGTTATTCAGAAACTTTTAACAATTTACGGTACCAGTTATTGGCTATTATTTTCTATAAACTAGAATTAAATGTGAAATAGCTGAATAACTTAATATTTAAATTTATTTAACAATATTGCCGTGCAAATGGCAATATTTTATTTTTAAATTTCGCTGTTATTTAGATAACATCATTTAAATGTGTACCTACAATATAACTTACCAAACAATACCATACCATATAATAATACTTGGTACACGTACAAGGTAATTTTTTATTCGTGCATTTTCCCGCTGATATGCGAAAACACATGATAATAAATACTGCCTAACGGATACATATGGTTGTTTTCCAGTAACTATATGAGACAAGTAATGATGTTATGTAGCCACAACCGATTTAGAAATAAACTAGTTCGGCCTTGGCCCAACAAATAAGTAAGTTAGGTTCTACTCGTCCTACATTTTTATGCTGAAAATTCCACATTTCCATAAATACAAAATTGGTTTCTATATATTTCTATTTTTGTATATAGGTAATTTTCGTGAGACAAATTAATATTAACTAATTGGTCATCGGTTATTACTCACGTGCATTTTTCGTTGTTACCCGACTAGTTTAGAACTCGAAAGGAGTTATTTTGTCATGAGTTGAGCCCACTGCGATATCGCGAGTTGTTTGGCTCGCAGTTTTGCAATTCCGATGAATGCACGTGAGTAATAACTGGTGAACAATAATTAATCATTTCTATTCTTTCAGAAGGTCAGTCAACATTGATACTACTGTCATACAGATTGTAGGATGAGGTTTGCTTCTTGTCATTCAGAGCCAAAAATTTTAGTCATAGTCACGTATAGTCACGTAGTGTGTCACGCGTCACACGTCTTGAAAGACATCAACATAGCTAAACACATTCACATAGTCTTAGGTGTTGAATTAATTAATAGGTGCACACTAGCTTGTAGGGGCTGGATGAGTGTAACCGAGGATCGGTGGGAAACTGGATAGGTCCGTGTCTAGTCAGAGACCGCTTTGTGCGTTTAATGATGCTAATGATATCTCACCAAAACATTTCAGTTGGTTGCCGAGACTCAAGTTCATAATGCTTTCACTGTTAAAAAGTTATGAGTTGTTAGTAGAGCCAAACTTAAAGCTGAATTCGGATTTGTATAACTCGCTTTGTCTACGGGGCTCATACAAAGTCCAAAGAATATAGTTCTACTTCAACAGCACGTATGTACTGTACCTCATTAATAACAAATACCTCTACCTATAAGCCAACTCTACATCTTGTTTAAAAAGTATGGCTTGGCCGTTTAATGTTCGTGGAACTATTACGTGCCATAACATTTAATTCCTAAATGAACAGTTTGTACGAAAATTACAAAACGGCCAAGCCATACTTTTTAACCAAGATGTAGAGTTTCAGGGATTATAGGTAGAGTTATTTGTTGGTAAACTCTTCTTTCTATCTTTCTAGAAAGAAAGCTTTTTCTTTTCTTTCTAGCTTTCTAGTAATATTCAGACCGACGACGCTATGACGGTTCCAGAAAAGGTAGGTAGTGCTTCTTTCGGCTTGTCTTGGCGGGGGCAGAACCAGGCTCTCAGATATTTCAGTAGTCTTTAACAAGGGATATTTGTTAGTTGTGACTATCAAATCATGCAAGTTCCATGTGTTGGTGATACATGATTGATGTCAAATCATATTGTTAAGGTTTTGCCAAATCAAATACAAAATCAGATCGACGTCATGTTACGGATTTTATGTTATAAATATGATTATATTTATATGATCAAATCGGATTCGACCATGTGGAATAATGATTCCAGTTACATTAACAATTTCATAGCTATTAAATTCGTCAAACAACGATATACGAGTGTCATAGATTTATATATATATTCTCGTATTTTATATAACTTATGTTAGTGAGGTAATATAATAAATATATTAAAAGCATATTGAACACGTTATCCATTCATTAGTCGTCATGCTAAACAGGTTTTAATATAATAGTGTTGCCACATGTTTTAATTCGATCCACAGAGGCGCAGACTAATCTAATAAGCAGGAACACTAGTTAAATGATTTAAATGTTAAAATGTTTGTGATATTGAATGCTTGCTTGGCGCTCCATTTGCGTGTGGCGAGTCGAAGTCATTTCCTCCAACGCCATTAATCGTCGTGCTCGATCATCTATATAATGGGTCCAAGTATAAAATTGAAAGCTACTTACCAACGATTCTCCGTAAAATATTAGCTGCCTTTCGATGATATCGTTTATAAAGTGGACAGTTTAATCACGAAATATAGCGAGGGTAATTTAACGTTCATTCATCACGGTGGTTCTTGACAATGGCGCTGTGTCCTGGGGAATAACGCTCCTAGTTTCATCACTTCAATTACTAAGTCTGTAGTTGGATGGAGGTGTGCATTTTTACCGTACTAATTAAGAGCAAAGTTAGTTTGTTCGTTGGCGATTTACGTTAAATGGCTTTCGTGATTAATGTGAAACTTTAGCTTAGGGTGTTCACGTTGTATTAGTATTTTAATCTATATACAGTAATCTGTAATTATTTATGAATATAGTCATCGGAGTAGGTGGAGCTATTTTTAGTACTTGCTATATATTTTCATAGTATGGACATGCCTAAGATCCCGGCATTCACTCGGATTAAAAATATGGTATATATTGTTAAGTTTGGTAATGATGTTTAGAGGCACTCGTGTGTATGTATGAATATGTCACGTAATATCTGAACTTACATAAAACTAGATTTAAACACATAAAATTAGATTATACCTAAACTTACATGAAACAGGTTTCGGTGGTACGTAAATTAGGTCGATTTTTACATAGAGGTTACGTAAAGTAAAATCAATTTTACTGATTAAATCTTTATTTTCAATCGCAAAATCCCGGAATCCCGATGTCATGTCCATATCAATATATACATTTGAGGTCGTTAGCCCGAAATAGCTCTACCTACTCCGATCACTGATAATTACTGGAACTGACAATTCCAAAGTGTCTGTAAATGGTCTAATTGAAATAAATGATTTGACTTTGTATGTATTGTAGGTATGTATAATATTTTCATTATATAATAAAACAACTTTTAACGGCATTAATCACCTGTATTATTGATGTAATATATTTTTTGACATCCTGCGATCACGAACGCTGCAGTGTTGGAAACGTCAGGAAAAACAAAATCTAAAAATACGAGCGATTAAAAGTTGTTTTATAATGTTTAGTGATCGCGAAAACCCAAGATATTTTCATGTTACATGATTCTATTTCTTCATTAATGAAACCGTCACGTAGTTACGAATCTTAGGAATTAAGTTTACACATGTGTGAATATCTCTTAAACATTTCCATTACGTTTTACATCGCTGAGATCTTAACCGTCCTCATCCACATGTTTTAATTACACCAATTTAATCGCTTGTTCAGAAGGAATAGGAAGTACTAGAATCATTCTTGTTGTTGAAATTTTGTCGGGCTCTGGGTACTGTTGCTATTATTAATAGATTATATTAATGGCTATGGCCAATAATTATAAAGGTGATAAGATACCCTAAAGCTCCCTTGCCCGAATTGACGCGTGATTGATTGAAACACTAACAATGATTGATTGATTAATACAAAGTGATACCTGCTAGTTTTAATCATCTCAATTTATAGCACAATTCGTCGACTGCCGCGTACTTTCATATTCGGACGAAATATAAAATCAACTTTCTAGATTTCAAAATTCAAGAAAGTTTTAATCAATAGGAGATTGGCATAGAACCAGCTTGCTTCAGAAACGGTATCTTATGTATTCAGTTTTTTACTTTTCCTATGAATGAACCGTGCTGTTTCAAGTTTTTTCGTTTATTTAAGATACTGATTTTTAAAATATTAATAACACCTAAGCTACCAACGTATAAATATAAATTGTATGGTCTACCATACAATTTGCTGGGGGACGCAGTCTATAATGATCGAATAGATTGTAAATTTACCACCTTAATTACATTTTGGAATCCAATAAATACATTATTATTTAGTATTGATCCACAAATAACCAAATGATATTTCATCTCGCGCCGTTTCTTAGACGCTTTCTTTGAAGCAGTGTAAAAAATAAATATTTAGGGTTTATTCTAGAAACCTGCAGTTACCAGCAAAGTACCCGCGTGTAAACCAGTTGGCTATAGCATGTTTAAACGTGGGTTGGTCATTCAAAACTTTTTGCTGAGGTCTCGACAAGGCTATCGTTGGAGCACTCCGTCGTTGCAGTTTTGTTTCTCGGAAAATTGGACTACTCTGTATAAAGTAATGCGTGGTCAACTGGTCATACATAAGAAAAATATAAGCGTCGATTTGAGAACCTCCTCCGTTTTTCGTTGGTTGAATCAATCGATATTTCTCTGTAGCATTTTGATCAGATGATTAATTTTAATTCAGCCTTCAAGCTGGCTCTGTTTTCCTTAAGTTTATCATGAGCAAGCCGGTTTAGATGACTCTTCGGAATTATTTACTTGCAGGATGTAGCAAACTGGGCTTGTTTTTCTGGCCATACCCCCCCGGCTTCACTCCTTACTTTGGCAATTCTCCAACGTTTCCTTATGACGACTCCCACACGTTATATTGATACTGGCACTTAGCACGACTCTCGTTGTCGCCCATCATGCTTTAAATTTCTCCAAGTTTTGACACTTCTTATATGAATCAGATGAGAATTTACGACACTTAACTTGATCAGGTAAACTAGCATGGAGTTTGAACATGATCCATCTATCACGGACACTTTCTGTTTATATTCAATTAAGAAAACATTTAATCTCACTATTCATGCTCAACTAGCATTGAACATTATGATTATGTACCAATGTTATCGTATGTACTACATTGCATCAAAGGTCACGGCACTATACAGGTTACGCAAGTGGTCTCGTGATGATATGCCACAACTTACACACGCCATGCCGAACGCCGACCGACGCTCGATACGAACAGTGAATAATGCTGACAAAAACAATATCTTCGAGTTTTTCCTTGAGATCTCTTAACTTCTTAAGACGTCTGCATCAGACGTCCAACTTAATATAAATTGCAAATTGGTTGCGCTATATCGCTGCACGTCTTACCTTAAATTATGAAACATTTGCCAATTGTTGTCGTACAGTAGAGTCCAATAGTTATCTTAACTTAGAAATGTTGGCTAACCGAACAGGTTTTACCCGTATATCTAGCCGTAACTTCCTAGTTGTCTATTCCAAAGCAATCGAAAGAAAGTTAATGCGGAGTAGAGCCGGGGGCTTAGTAATCGTCTAAAGTTGCCTCTACAAAGCTTTAGTAACTTTTGCCAACTCTTTAAAGTTAACGTATAGAATAGATAAATATGGTTTCAAATTAAAATATCTCATTTTAATTTGAAACCATATTTATCTTCGTAGTTTTAGGAAGCCCTGAGCCATTTTTCTTGAATGTCTACTTATACAGAAATATAACAATTCAATGCTCATACTAGTAACGGTTTTTTTTTCAATCGAGGAATAGCGTAATAACCATATCGGTAGAAAAGTCAAAGCATTTTTCTCATGTCCTTTTAGTAGCCTTTCTACTCTCGCCCAACGACGTTACATATTGACATTCTGAATCCTCTTTGCATCAAAGTTAAAAAGGCATGTGGAAGACCTTGTTTCTTATCAAACATCCGGATATATTCCGGTAGAATTTGGTTAGGGATCGGCTGGGCTGAAGGCGGCGATCGTTGGAATTTTGCCAGGAGCCAGTGCATTGTTGGCCTGCCATGTTAGTAAATTAATATCGCCAATAGAGCTGCACTCTACACGGCAAGTTTCATCTACTTCCGTAGAGTCACCAACACTGCAGATGACACGATGTCTTAGTAAATTTCCTACACAGATATACTATATAATAGATAAAAAACAATTTCGTCATGGTTATTTGTTTAATGAAGTATGTACAGTTTAACTAATACGACTAACAGCTTAATCATCCGCACACAGGACCTGTCATCGTTTATGATTTCAAAATGCAACTAGCATTTTGAAATCATAAACGATCCTGTGTGCGGACCTATTTGCTTATTAGTCACATCTAACATAAAACTTACGTGTCTTAAAGTGACATTAACAAAAAACATTGGTAAAGTCTTTGAGGTTTAGTAGTAAACCTCTCTGGCGATTTAAATGCTGTAATGGTGAGTTTTGATAAATCGAATGATTGACAATTGACGTTCTACGACGTCGTAATGGCTTTCGTGGTTTAATGCATGGAAAATGAATCATCATATGCATTATGTCAGTTTTCACATCTGTACTGTGTAGTATGACGTCGTGACTTTTGACTTATTTCTGTTGGATTTATTAACTAACCACACTTTATATAATAAAGAATAAATGTACTTGCAGTATCTCGTAATGTACCAGATGTGTGATAATAGTTTCAGCCTTAGTCATGTCCTGCAGTGACACATAATGTGGTTACTTACTGGTTTGCTTAGTGTTATGTTTGCTTTACAGTCTGTCGTCATGGAGTGTGTTCCTGACTTAGTATTTATCAATTTATGTCACTATGACTTTGTAAGTGGATAGTTTTTTTTAACATTGCAAGACGGTGGACCTATTTAAAAAGATACAATCTTTGCCGGCTTTCTATATGAAATGCTTATCTGCTCTCTACATTAACACAATAGGTTATTAAGCGCCTGACGAGGCGATATAAATCTAAATAAAAAAAAAAAAAAACTGTTTTCACGTCTTTAGTACTTACAAAATCATTTTGTTTAGAGAGCTTGGCTCAGACGAACTGTAACTGCCCGACATGGGGCTCAATCTTGCAGAAATTAGGAGGCGAATAACACAGCTCTTTTGTAGGTTTGCTGACTGTAAGCAAGGTCACCAGTGCTCTTTGAGTGAACGTTGTGCTCCCTTACTGCTAGCAGGGGAATCATTTTTGTTTCTTACATTGCCGACACTGCTATTTTTCTTATAGAGTTTGCAACGCGCGAGTGATAATACCCCTACGGTAATAACTGCTTACCATCAAGCATATCGTAGCACTTTCATAACGTCTTCTTGATTAATTGCTAAAAACCGAATTTAGGATAAATAATTCTTACAATATTCTATATTGTCACAATTATATTGGCAATTGTAAGTTTAAAACCGAACTTGGCGATAATTCACTGTGAATAAAGAATAAAAAGGTTCGTGTGGCTGGCTGGGTCGTTGCTGGGTGACTGTTGAAATCGAAGATTTCAAGGCTGTCTTTGTGTTCTTGACACCCATTGAATAACAATTAGCAGCGGCAGAGTGAGGGTACAAATCTTATTTGTACTAAACGGGCTTTGATTGTGGGATAGGGGTTTGGCACACTTCTTTATGTCCCATTGTTTATTGAATACACGTCTTCGGTAAAAATGTTCATTTGTTTTTTTTTGCAATCATATACCTACGGATAATATTTTATTAATGAATTTCTATTATGCTATAGGAATTTGTGTAGAAAATACGTAGGGTTTACGCTTGTATTGTAAATATCTGTAACGAAGTAAACAATACTCACAGTATTATCCTATTCTGCACACTTGTTACGGTTTGTTACTTTTTTAAATATTAGCGTTGCCCCCCTCTAAGAATTTCTTCCTGTATCGTGGGTGCGTTTACAAACACATAATCTCACATACACACACACCCGGACCCGGAACAATTATCTGTAGAGCCCGCGACACGCGACGTAGCAGCCGGTCTCTCGACCACTCCGCCGTTATTATCGTCGTTTACCTAGAACAACATCATTAGGTATATTAGTAAACACAGGTAGTCAAACGTACAGGCATTGGGGCAAACTACCATTGGTACTATACATTTTAGTTATTTATATTGCACTCCAGGTTAAGCGCCACTCCCGAGTTGCGCCACATCACCCATTGTATACACCAGCTGACTCTTATATAACCAGATAAAAGCCAATGTACCTTTAAGGCTTTAATACACACAAATGCATGTAGAGTACCGTTAGCACACGCATTGCGCACGTTTGTGGTTGGGTGTGTTAGTACGTGTACGATTGTGTGTCACTTATGTGCACGCGCATACAGAACACGTGACGGCGGCGACGCGACTCGCGTGCGCACTGCGGCTAACTGGAGCGCGACCACCACGCAACCATTCAAGGTCGATTGGCGGCCGATGCTGCTCTCACGTAAATCTGTTGTTAATAGCTAAGAAATGAAGTTAAACAGTGAGTAGTAGTGCGTACTGCGTGGTACCTAACATAAAAATCTTAAGAGGGTGTTTTCCGAAAACGTATGTCACACATACTATAATAGTCGTTTTGAATTCGGAAAACACAGAGATTTTTTGTCTATAGATCTGAAATATCGTAAGAACTACTCGGTCTGGGAATAAAATTCGTTAAATACTGTTTCTCCGAGGTAGTAACGTCAATGATTTTTGCCTAGACGCGACGCTACGGCCGGAAATTTAAAAATAAATGTTTACCTCTTTAAAGCCGAGTGAAGCCGCAGGTGAAGGTTAGTTTAACATTAAATCAACTTAGAGGTTACCTTGAGTTACATAGATGGTTACAAATTACAATTGACATTTGATCCCCTATGTACTTGGTAACCGCGATGGTTCGTTGATTAAGGTCCACAGCGCATAAAGGTTGTAGTTGCGGTGACAGTATTTTATTGATCAGGTGTTTAGAGAATAAAAATAATAAGCCACCTCGTAAGAAAATTTTATTGAATTTTGGCTGAAATTAAAGGTCATTCTGCTTTTCTTTTAAGTTTCAAGTGTCTGGTTAATTAAAGTAAGTACAAGATGGATGATGAGAAGAACTTTGGTATTTCGTTAGGCAAGATACTAAGTACGGCCAAAATTTCGCAAGAAATTATTAGTGCTAGCAGATAGAGAATTTCAGATCATTAAAAATAATGAAGCAATTTGCAATTTTTAATTTGGTATCAATTTACTTGAATAATGATTCAACTCAAAAACATAATTAAGGATCAAATCTAACCATCGCAAATTATGGTATTAGATAATCTGCGTTTTTTAATGATCTTTTTATTCATCTAAAATCAAAAATAGTTTTTAACTTATCTACATGATATTACTCTGAAATTTTATGATTTTTAATATAGATCATAAAGGTTTGACTAGATTGTAAATCACCTTTGAAGCTTAGTTATATCTGATCGCTGCAAGACAAACTGCTAACAGCATAGTTCACGGTCGGCAGATTGCGGTGAGCAATTTGTAATGCCAGTGTGTAATCAGCAATCCGTAGGGCGAGCCATTAAGCTCGTTTAACTCTGTCGGAAGTCAAACGTGGCTACCGACTGCGGCTAGCAGTTTAACCAATATTTGCTTCACAACTCCCCACTCACATAATATGTTAAACTTTATCAATTATCGAGTAATGTGGCGAAGTTGTTCTGCCCGTCGAATACTTCACGCACACTCTACCTCGCAAGTTTCGCAACTTGCCAGTGATAAGAAATATTTTGGCTTCAGTCTGAGGTGCCAAGAATACGAATGTACAGAGAATTGCCAAGAGATTTTCAAGTAATGGATGTAAGAGCCTGACTAGAAATTTAATTTGTGGCTTCGACAGTGCTAAGCTCGTAAGACTTGAGCCCTTCTTAAATTCTTTGAGTAATGTTTGATATGTAATACTAATAATAATAACTAATAATAATGTACGCATGGAGCATGAGGGCCTACCGTCGTCTCTGAGGGCCTCTGATGTCGCGAGCCTCTTCGATAGTTTATTATTGACTTTGTTACGCTCACGATTGAAGAAATTAACTTTTTCTAGCTTAACTCTCAATAGAACCTTTTTATACCAATAGAAATATTATTTCGTGTGACCGGTATCTCTTAATTTTATTCATATTTTTGTTGATAGGACGATGGCAACTGATTGCAAGCTTAACTGGACTACTATCAATCCATCAAAAAAAAAAATTACGAGCGGTCTATGTTGCTTTCGAGCGATACCGTTGGCATGTGGTCCACAAATTTAAAAAAAGTTTTATTCGTGGTTATTCTTTGATTATATACGTTAAAACAGCAAATGATTACAAATACAAAAAATATTGAATGTTTAACAAGTAGGTAATAATAATAAATAAATCTTAGAACAACGTGGCACGTAATATTTTTATCGTAACTAAAAGGATGATCAAATCTCTCTCTTACCTAACCCCAAATGTCAGGTGCTTATTGACTTGACATTATAGAAAATCTTATCACGACTCGAGTCTGATTCGCTTTCTCCTCGCGTGTGGCTATTATGTAAACACTGGCGAAACTGCTATCGTCTGCGAATCTGCACGAGATTGGTCTGTGGTGATATTGAACAATTTTGTGGCAAAATTGAGGAAAACATTAATACCTACTATAAATATTGTTGACATCAAATTGGATAGCGCTGATGTCACTACTAAGCTGAAGCACTTTCAAAGTGTATTTATTAACTCCCTATAGACGAGGTGTTCCATCAATCATGGTAATTTATTATTATTAATGGTAATTTTCGGATTGCAACGGATTTCCTTGTCTTCAGTTCGGGGCTAATAACAGTTTGATAAAGTGGTGTAATTAGTTATAATGTTTATCAACAAATCTTATGAGTTTGTTAAGTATATGGGTATTGAAATAAATAAAGGATTATTTGTTTTTTTCCACCTAACTTTCCTTGAACCCAAATATATAGGAGGACAATGAATGGACAGTTCGCATCGGATCACCTGTCCAAGTGTCTCAAGCGCGGAGGCGTCGTTTGTCAACGTCAGGTCGGTAAGACTCCGAGAATGCTTGGAAGGCGCCCATTGTCCGCTTGTCCAGTCATTCCCTATTTTTAACCTTCAAACCAGAAAGCTTTATAAGACCACCCAACGAATTGGCGGAAAAACACGTCATATTTTACGCAGGCTGTAAATATGTTGTAATATTAGTCGCGGCTTTTAGAAGGCTACGTATTTCGCCATTACTGTGAAATTAGATAGTGTGATCGTCTTTTGTTCTTTGTTCCCAAGCAATTTGTTGGGTAATATTTCCGAATATGATGTAATTTCTTATACTTTGTAAATAACAAGAAACATGGGTTGCGAGATTAATTAATAAATGAACGTTCCAAATATTTATTTTTGAAATTAGTGCTTGGGAAAAGTTTATCGACTAAACAGTCTCCTTGGAGACGATAGTAAGAATTTATCACCGCCGGCTGTCACCAAATTCTCATCGGAAACGAACTAATTCCTCTTAAGCTATCTACGTTCTTCAACTCACTAACAATTAGTTAGTTACTTATTGTCTCATTTAAGTTGTTCCTCGCTTGAATGACTCTGCAAGTGTGTAGTGGAGTAGTGTTGCAACTTGGGACGGAACTTGTTTAGAGTGTCAATGACAGTCTCAGCTTCTGCGTTATTCACTTCACAAGTAACTTTATTGTGCCGTGTTGCATTACAATGGATGCACTTTCGTATGCAAGAACTACAGACTTATTCATAAGTGAATTTGCTAATTTTCCATTGTACGTCATTATCGTGTGTTCGTTTTATTTGCTTAATAATTGTTGTTTGAACTTTGTAGTTGTGTAGCTTGTTGTTTCATTCTTTGTGAGATTAGAATTATGGAAAATATTACCTTTTTTAAAACTTGATTCAAATGTATTAGGTAATTGTAGTTCGAATCTTTAATATATTGTTTTGAAATTGTCAATACTTAGACTGTCCCTGTGCTCATAGATACTGCTGGTTTAGATTCCCTCACCCTTTTCAATTGATTTCAGAATACGTGATGTCTTTAAAACACAGCCGACTTCTATCAATATTCTATTAATTTCACATTTATTGAAGCCTGTTAATTTTGGTGCCAATTGGGTTAACAGTTTTAGGGGTGAGCTCTGAGTATTAATTAGCTAGTCGTGTTATCACACAAACATGGCGTACCTTGTACGTGAGCCGGGAGTTTGTATTTGGTATAGCTAACGTTACATTACACTGAGCTGTATTTGCTTAAGTAAAAATAATATTATAAGATCTCGTAACGGTATAATAGGTATATTATTAGTCACTCAACGTAGGTAATTTATAATGATTGTTCCAGTGATATAATTATGGAGTACATATATGTAAGTTCATACATGTAGGTATTACGTTATTGACTGTTGCAGCACATTGGTCATTTCTTCGGGTAGAATAAATATAAACACATAAATACGGATAAATCTTTCAAACGCACATATTCTAGTTATATTTTTCTGGAAAAACGTTCAGTTCAGTTTGTAGAGCGCCTGGAGTAATTAACCGGGAAGCGCATTTTCAAATTTTGCTCACGGCCGTATTTTTGTTTACACTACAACTTAAAACAAGCGTAAATAATTAACAATAATTGCGTTATTCTAGCTAAACGATACACTACAAAGGCATTGCGCTTCACAGTGATGCATAATTAAGTGGAATTTTATAAACGACCGGTTTTATAAGGTTTATATTTATAAATCTGAATCTGCGGTCAGATATTTAATTCCGCAGGAGAATAAACAGACACACATTATATAAAACTATACTAAAAAAACTATACTATCTTGTTTTTTATTCTCCTGATTTCCATTGAATTGCAGTTAAGCAGTGGTTACGCGTGTGACGTCATTGTTTTAATTCACACTTTCTCTCAGATTTGTGGGTGCGATTGTGGTGTTGAATTTAATTCTGAGCTCGTCTTGTTGTGAATGTTTTATTGAACAGGAATTTTGCAATGTATCTTCTACTGAATTTTATAATAACAACTGGTTCATTACTGCTGAATAATGTAACGTGTAATTGTTTGTAAGGTAATAGGATTACCTTCAGAGGCAATTACAAATTTACTTTGGAATGCTTATTACGCAATTGTAACGATATAAAAACTTACTTAAAGTTGAAATTAAAACAGGTTTTATCACACAAACGAGACTAATAACATAGATCCAATTTTCAAAACGAATTTGCTCGTACCTTTGCAATTTAATAAATAGAGCTGTAGCAAATAAAATAGTGGAAGTATCAATTGGATAATCGCAATAGACAGCTCGGACATAAGAGATGTCCATCCGACTGTAAGAGATTAATAACTAAACCTTCCTCGAAGAAATATCTGTGCCAATAGACGACAATTGTATTATGACAATGCACTGTACCTCGGCAATTACACAGTGGGCGCCATTGTAAGGAACTGTTCGGTCTCACCCTCTTTTATCCTTCACTCAACGGTGAAATGTATGGAGATTGATTTCGTTCGTGTTATCGGATCTCTATTCTTTGTTACGGATAGGTTGGAGATGGTGGTACGAAATTGGGGCTATTGGAGCGATTAACAGGAAGTAGTATCTATGTAGGATGTCTTGTATAATTGGTAACTTGTGTATTAGTAAGAGGCTCATATATTTGGTGTTTAAAAAAATCGCATTGTGTCTCTTGTTTTGAAAAATAACTATATCTTACGAACTGGTATTTACAATTGGTTTGCGTCCGCTTTTGGCAACCCTTAATTTCTTCTAATCTGAGCGCAAACTCTCGGTTTCAGAGCTGTTATAGTAATGTTAAATTACTATGGCAGGTATATCTTGTGTTCGTAAAATATGTATTATAGTCTTCTTTATCTAATGTTTCCATGATTCGAAGACTTGTTCTTTTTTAAATCCTAAATTTATTTACAGGGTTTTATTGTAAATCATTCTTAAATTATAAAATCACTATTTGTATTTTCTCCAACTGACTAACTTGATTACACTAACTTATAGCTTACTATGAAATGTTTAATACATTTCATTGTGCAACAGAGAACCTGGCAATGACTTTCCAATGATCTTCAAAATTATTAAGTCATGTTACTCGTCAATAAAAATTATGCAGATTATGCTTAATATCACAATTATTGTAACTTTATAACGATATCTATTAACTGCGTTATGTTTTATTATACTATTTTGAAATAACTGTATAATTTTATTACTGCAAAGTATTCATAAAAAATATTAACGATTACGGAAAAGAGCTAATTTAATAGAAATTTTATTACTTTGGTGATATTGAATGTCATTAACGCGTTCATGACCGTCGTATTATGTATTTAAGTAATTAATAAGTGAGTTCTCCACAGCCACGAAGAAATCTAATACATAAAAAAATATATTTATTTGATTATTCGTCTTCTATGGTTTATATAGCGATGAAACTTTGGTAAGTTGAATTATGGGTGCGCCACGAACGTTTCTCATAAGAAAATATAAACTCTGATGTTGCTTTGTATATGTGTACTTACACTTCTTAGCTAGCCTGTTAGATTAAAATTGCGAAGAATCACCAAAATATTTATCAAGATATTGACTTTATGATAAACATCAGTGCTATGGTCAGACTAGCTATATCAATCGCTTATCTACATCGCCGCTATTGAATTATTGAAAATCAATTAATAAGCTTTTAAACCCTTTGCGTTAATGCTATGCATCAAATGACGTCATATCAAACGCCGATTAGGCGGCAAATCGTTACATAGTGAACGCTAGACCTCTGAACAATTTGATCGTAAAAGGCGTTGTGCCAAATCCCAATTACGAGTGATTGAGTGGTGCCGTCTGTCTGGTCAATAACCGATCACATCGCTGAGCACGAAGTAATTAGATAATGAAGTGCTAATCTAATTCCAATAACTTGAAAGCATCTCCTTCTTATTTGAAATGATGGGATGCGTGGTAAGACGAGATTCGTATCCGTACTTTTGTAAGATGAACATCTGCATACCTACGTTATGATCTTTAATTTGGCGACTAACACGGGGAATACTGGGATAAATAGAGGCTCTGCTTTTTATAGTGACTCCATCTGTTAACTTCTCCGTGTATCTAATAGTCCCATTCATATGCTAAACCCTGAATTTGCCAACACCGATGGTTAGTATTCCGACATGCATATTGTACGGATGTCTAATGCTATCATATGTAGTGTCGCGTTGACACGCTTTAATGGGATCTATAAGTAACAATATGTAAGTGATGTCTGGTTCCCAGTTACTACATTGAGGAAGATAGATTCTGAAAACTGGGGTTGATAACAAGCGGAGCTGGTATTGCCCTTCTCTTTTCTCAAATTAATATTGAATACTTACTTATGAGGACTGCCGACAGAAGTGAAAACTTAAAACTATTAAGTAACAGTGGTTTTGTTCTTAATTTACATTAGCATGTTGGTGACGCGAACCCATAAGATTTTCGCCTACCAATAATCGCTCAACGCGCCTAAAGAAGTTTTCACTTTAAAAATGTAAAAAGATGAATAGTAGAAAACAATACTTATCTAGAGTTATCAAGCCACCCACATATGGTATTCATAACGTAATCTGTTCTGCCCATATCAGGGAAGGCAGTGCTAATCCATAATTAGTTATTAACCTTGACAGTATACATTTAGGGCTCAATTCCTGACACGTGTAGATGTTATATCAGTAAGGTATGTATGTATCTATGAGGTGTTGTTGCGTGCGCCGGCATAATTTATAGGGACTTTATTATTATCAATTGCATGACGTCGTTATAGAAGTGTGTTCACTATTGAATGGTTGTAGGTTTAAATAATTTGATATAATGAGTTAGAACTTACAGTTAGATGTCTGTAATTTTGAGTTGTTATTTTGTGGTAGTAATTTCTGTTAATATTGTACAATAAATACAGGATGTCAAAACTTACTCATGTCAGTACTGAAGAATGTTTTATAACCTACGGTAAATATCTTCATATGTAACACAATCATATATTTTTCTAATCTATTGAGTAAATAGATTAGGGTTGTCATATTTTTCAGAAACTTCATCGGAACAGTGACGAAAGTGACAGGCAAATAGAGAACTTCTTCTTTGAAGTCGGTTAAAAATACGCGCTCTGCAGTTGCATTATGACCGGGAATACCGAAAACATCACGTAAAATTTTTCTTGAATCGTATTCATCGTCTTTCTATCTTTTGGTTTTCCATTCCGGACAAATTCATATTTGGCGGGACAATTTATAGCTGTCGGCTGCTGTGGTTGTCGGTTGTCGGGACACCATTGTCAATAACATTGATATGTCCCGACGTATCGGGATGAATATCAACCCTAAAGTAGAAGCGCTTCTTGCACCCGAGAAATTTCCTTGCTTCCATAGGAACGCTCCTTAAAGTATCAATATACCAAATAGAAGATAAATCTTTGAAAAGCATTAACGCATGCTTAGCAAACTCTAAAGTTATTATATTAAATGGAAAAAGAATACGGTCGCGAACAGGATTCGAACCTGCGCCTCCCGGATAAATGTGGTCGAGATGGCTTATTATATATATTGGTATTTATCCGGGAGGCGCAGGTTCGAATCCTGTTCGCGACCGTATTCTTTTTCCATTTAATATAATAACTTTAGAATTTGCTAAGCATGCGTTAATGCTTATAACTTCAATATACCAAATTTCATCAGTAGTTTTCGTGTGACTGAGAAGCATACATCCATCCTTACAAACTTACGCATTGTTCGCGTATACCTTGTAACCCAGGCTTACGAGGTATACACAAGAATTTTCAAACCACGGACGTCGTATCAAAATACTTTCTATATGTTACTGTTGTACACAATAGTTAATAGGGAACAATAATCATGGGGAGAAACTTTAAGACCCTTTCTATCTAACCCTGTATGCCCAATAAAACTAAATGGTACAGTAAAACTATTCCAAACACGTACTATTGTTAGGCCTTAATGTGAATGGAAACATCTAGACTTAAATAATCACACGTAAAGTTGTTTGTTCGACCTACATCCGTTTTACTTAATGAGTGTACCTTTCGATCGATACAAAAGTCCTTTTACTTACTTTAGTTACCCTTGTGCCCTACTAAAGCACTTTCGTATTTCTAGTTGCAGTACTTTAAATTTGTTTATTGTTACAAGTAGGTGCATTTACAGAGGTTAATGAACCATTATCTTAATACTTAAGCGTGACCACTATCTTGGTACACTGGCCACTAATTCAAATATTTGTTGTTTTTGTAAACAATGTGTCAAAAATCATAACAGTGCTATTGAATTTAGATTGAATTTCAAGTTATATTGAGGGGACATTAAAACGATATTATTTACTGCCGATAAATCTGCATGTAAATATTATTTAGATAATGGTCAAGTCTAAACTAAACTAGATTTAGAGCATTGCTGTTTTTACTAAACCATATGGTTATATATAAGAGCGGGATGGGATGCCGTCAAATTCAAATTTAATCTTATCACTCTAAAATTTCCATACAAATTTCGTTTGACGTCTCTAATTTTAGTGGCTACCTAAAACTTTACTAAAAATGTTTGGTGATTTTATTTTGCCGTACCTAACTTCGAATTTTACACATTTTTTAAACACAGGAATGTTCTGAATTTAGTTTAGTTTACTACATAAGAATTAACGCCAATATTTTCATGTAAGGTCAAGGCATTCAGTGGTAACACTTGAACTACGAAAATTATCTTTACTGCTACGACATAAAGGCGGTGTCAATGTCAAATTGTTACCATGGACGAGTGGTTGACCGTACGACACGTAAAATAAGGGTGCTGTTGCTAAGCCACTAGGATTTGGAACTTTACAAACATCATAATCTTAACTAATGGAAATAGTTTCAAGTTCAGATTGCGTGACACCTGGAAGCAAACTGGTTTTACTTTACGAATTGGATCGCCAATTTGTTGTAATCTACTTGATTGTTTTCTATGAATGACATCTCGGACGATTTGGTTGGTTTATTGTTATAGGCTTCGTTTTGATAAAGTGGTGACCAAACAAACTGCCTTACTAGATACTAGTCAACACAGGCGCGGCTGCTAAGCGTGAGGTTAAGGGTTTCATTCCCGGTTCAGGCAAAGTTATTGAGTTATTTTGTTAGAAAACTCTCAATAGCAGGCTAAAGTTTGGATTTGTGTCTGGTAGATGGCAATAGGTTCGCTATCTACATTGGATTTAACAACGGCATCGGTTTAATGTGGTTGTACAACTATAAACCTCTTCCTAGCCCTTCGGGGAATACAGTTATGTGACTTAGAGCTCTTATAGACGTGTTGTAGACGACAACGTGCCACTCGTTTGTAAGAGCTTAAACAAAGCACGACCGAGAATGTTTCTTGGTTATACAAAAATGCTTGGTTTTATATCATGTCTTTTTTTCGTAACAAAACAAAATTGTTTGACCTCGCTAACAAGCAAGTCAACTGGACTGCATATACGTACCTATAACTAGTTAATTAAATTCGACTAAGCATCAAACGCTCCCATTTTCAACAGACTTCAAAAAGGACGAGGTTCTCAATTCGACGCGTTTATTTTTGTTGCGCGATTATTCTGCCAATAATGAATTGATTTTGATGATTTTTTTTTTGGTAGGTCATACTTACCAAACATAGTTACATAGTTTATCGTAATTGATTCAGCGCTTTTTGATAAAATCAACGGAACTAAAAATAATTTTATAATTTTTTTTTGTATTTTAGTCCACATATTTTTCAAGTAAGATTGGATCTTCTTTTGCATAACAGTTACCCAGATAGGTAATTAGTTTTGACAGGCGAATATTTATTCGCTTACATAATATCTGTAAGAACCGTAGGTGTTATCCTCGGTACCTATACGTTTTAGTACATTTGATATTTGATTTCACAATTTCGCAACGCGGCTGTCTGCATCCGCAAAGGCTACACAGTCGCCTGCTATGTAGGACTTAGAGCGGCCATTAATTTAGTACTTTGATATAATCTGAAACAAGCTAGAGCAAGTTATATAATTGAACATTAGTATGGTTTCGAAAATAGATAGTTATAATATTATAGCTATTATGTTTAGGTAGATATATTTTTGACCAACGATGTGTGAGTTTTTTTTTTCAGTGTTATCATAATTAATTCAACATACAGTTTTTTTTGTAACGAGTTTGAATGTTGCATCGTACGTAGTTATTTTAATTTGTGTTTGGTTTTGATATTGCCAATGATTTATCTTTTGTTGTATACTGTTTTGTTATTGGCTGACCGATTTATTACATGCATCATGTAGATAAAAAAACTGTATGATAGGGTCAATAGGTTTAGTTTGTTTTACTTTGGACGGTACACGGGTGTGATATCGTTTTGTTTACACATCGGAAATTAAATTCGGTCGCGTTTATTAGCCACAAATATACACAACGACCAAAATAACCGTAAATTTTTAAACACAGCCAGTTAATCCAACTAAAACACACAGAATCAAAACATTCGTTTTACAAAAACTACACACACACACACACATAAATCAGTGTTCGATGAAACGACAACTTGGTAGTAAGAATTTGACTCATGTATATTTGGCAGTATTGGCACAACAGCCTGGAATTTCGCCCGGATATTGTACCGTATACGAGTTAGACGCAACTCACGCAACATAACCACAGTAAGGGCGGTTTCACATAACCCTGAGACTCATGCAGGAATACTGGTAGCTCATAACTTTAGTCTAGTCATATTCAAGGAACAATTAAAGTATACGTCATATTTTATGACGATTTCAAGTTAAGTCACAAAACATAATATCCGAGATTAGCGCTTATGAAGCATGCTTAAGAAAAGCTTTTGGTACGAAGCATTCCTGTTCGGTGTGTTAACCGGTTAAAGCAAAAGAATAATAAAAATCGTGTATAAATATAATATTCAATACTACTGTTATAGCTTGGTTTTGGTGTATAGCTTGGTTGTCAAATTAAGATCTATGACAGCCGTTACAGGTAGTCAGAGGCCGAAAGTCTGAAAACCAGTCATACCACGAGATATCGTGTTACCCAGTAACTGGGTTGTCGAGGTCAGATAGGCAGTCGCTCCATGTAAAATACTGGTATTAAGCTGCATCCGGTTTGACCGGGAGCCGACCCCAATGTAATTGGGAAAAGGCTAGGCAGATTGATTATTATTGTTATAGCTTGGTTGAAGGTAGGAACGAGTAGATTGGGTAACAAGAGAATATGAGGCGGAGTTCAATATCAGTAGGATGATCCTGCCCTTATCTCAATTTAATTGGGGTAGCTTGTTTTTTCTTGGTTGAAGGTAGGAACGAGTAGATTGGGTAACAAGAGAATATGAGGCGGAGTTCAATATCAGTAGGATGATCCTGCCCTTATCTCAATTTAATTGGGGTAGCTTGTTTTTTCTTCCATACATCTCTATCAGCCATCACTCCTTTTCTAGCCATATCATATTTCACACAATCTATCCATAGTTTCTTCGGTGTTGCTCTACTCGTGTCGTCATCTACATTCATGCTCAAAACTTTTCTAAATGATGAAGTAAATATTCTCTTGCTCTATTTTAGTATGATCTAATCTAAAATCACCTTTAAGTACGTGAGAAACATTCATTTAAATGAATGTTCAGCGGTGACTCAGTTTGTCTCGCCATATCACAGCGAACTCTGCTCATGATTAAGGGCTCCGTTCGTATTCGAAACTAGTCGGACAATCCCGAAGAATATACGGAGCTAGATAAGATTTTTTCTTTTCACAAAGGTGTGTGTACAACAACTGTGAAGTCATGGTACACCGAATCTGTAAGCCAAGAGATAAACTTTGTGCGGGATTTCCTCCGGAATCACCGGGTCAATTTAAAAAGTTTTTGACGTACAGACAGATTCTTTTGTTGTAGACTCATACGTCTAGACAGACGTGGGCCTTATAGTGTGTTCTTATTAAGTTTCTTTCGGAAATCTGTGGTTACGTAACCCTAATAGTTTTTTTATGTTAGAACTTGTTTATGAAATGAGCTTATCGTATAGTAAGTATCGTAATTCGCAATTTATCTACAAAGAAGCTTAAAACGTGTCTAATAATGTCATTGGTCATGTTGGTAGGCTAATGTGCTGTTAAAATATAGAACGATCATTATTACTTTCCGTTCAAGAGGTTTTTAAACAAGTACCTCCCATGAAATTCTGTTGAGACATTTGTCTGCGTGTATCTTTTTGTGACCTTTACAGAACAACATAGGTATTGGTTCTTGAAATGTGTGACGAAATGGGAGCTTGATTCGGAGGCACGGCCCCGGCCGCAGTAACTTGTGATCAGAGTTCTGACTAGTTAGATTGCGGCTTTAATCCAATTTGATGTTCATGAACTACTGTTGATATACGACCCGGAGGGGTCTCGACCTACCAAGATTTACTAGCGGCGAAATGTTTGCGTGCCTGTTTATTTCTTACATGTGGTGAATTAAATTACATTTGGTTTTAAAGACGTACGTTTCTCTGAATAAGTATTTATGACGTTATCTGGGGTCTGAAAGCTTGGAACTGTAACATTTCTAAGCGTGTATACCCTGACTGCATCAAGTTTTATTTTGCTTGCATTATTCGTTGCAATTTGTATCATCTCATAACTGCTTTGAAACGCTAGGGATCTCGATCGAAAACGTTATTAAGGATTTTATTCGTTTGTGTTTAAGTTCGGTTTTATCAGGGCGCTTGATTTAATGTGTAGAGCTGGTACTTCTGTCTTTTTAACCGACTTAAAAAATGGAGGTTATCAATTTCGACACGTATGTTTGTAATTATTGGAACTGCAATATATTCACAATAAACTATTAGTGATTCTAAACAAATACATTTTTATAGGTGTATGTTTGTATGCAATGAATGTAGTGAAAATATTAATCGGATTGTGACCATTCTTTTTTGATTGACTTTGAAATTTGCATTGTTCCCTAAGTCGGAGTAAATGACTCCGACTTAGGGAACAATGCAAATTTGATTAAAATCGGGTGAGAGGACGTACGTGTAAGTCTACGGCATGGCTTATTGACGCGAGCTACGGTGGTGTCAAAGAAAACATCTCAAAACCTTGCTCAAATTCTAGTGCATGTAAGAAAGATGTATAATATTTGAAATTTTTAAATTCCAGTTTTATTTTAAAACTAAATAATTACGAAAAAAAAAGTTTTTTTTTATTTTTTAAAGTTTATTGTATAAATTATATAAATATGCTAGACAAGACATATTTGTCAGTATCCAAAGACTATTGTGGCAAATCCGCGGTAGTAACAATGAAAACTTTCATTTCCGCCAACGATTCTGAACTATAGAATTTGCCGTCGGGTAGAGAGTACCGCACGCAAAATGCGTCCGGTTCAAGTTATGAGTACTTCATTGACGTCATAAAACCGTTTCCATGCGCAGCATCTGGGTCGGCAACCGTGGATAATATCCGTAATAACATACACAGCAATGCTAAGTGCACGTGTGCACTAAGTTCGTGCCCAGCTTTTGAGTAGCAACTCCATCACCGCGTATACGGTTACTGCTCTCATCCCGCGATATCCGCGTCACAAAGCTACTCGTATATTGTATCATCGTCTCAACTATGATTTGAATTTATTGCATTGTGAGTACTGCGCTCTGATCAAGTATGTATTCTGAGTAGCCTGAATGAGGTCGCAACGCGCGCCGTATTGCTCTTTGCATTTCGATGCAATCCAATCCGCTCCTGCATTACTACTCGCAACTAGCCCATAAAAGCCATGAATAAATATTATTGATGATGCATAAATGAATTGATGAATAAACGATCCAATCGGATACATATTTGCTCTTTTGTCAAATTTACATTTATGATTGGAGACGTTTTTATTAAACAAATAAAAATATTTTGTAACGTTGGTTAAACGAACTGGATACTTTAATCAAACAATTGAGATGAGTACTACAGTTTACGTAGTAACTATTATACGTTTATACATGTGCTACAGTGACATTATAGTCAATCTTTCAACCTAAATCGATAACTATTCTATATAGTGGGTATTTTAAGCGGCTTTTAACTAACGCATTATCTTCACCTGTCGTCAGTAAAGTTTGTGAGAGACAATTATTCAATAGCATTAATTAAAACGCTCTTACTAAACTTTGACATTGAATATTCGTGTCTGGGTTAACTTAATTTCGCGGTAACTTAATGACAAGTTGTTACTGATGTTAGTTATAATTACTCCGGAAACGGTAAGCGCTCGGAATATTCTCACTTCCTCATCAATATAATACTGTCACTAAGAAGGTTTGGGTGTGTGTGTCACTTATTTAATTATCCTACCATGGAAGAAATTAAGATGTGAATTATTATCAAGCTGGAGTTGGCACTGATCGGTACGAAAACGATCGTTGATTTAAGAAACGTTTGTCGCGGCCAGTCTGTGGTTGGGTGACCATAAATAGTATTTTCATCGGAGCGTTTCCGTGCTTTGAAGGGCATGTGAAACCCTCGGTTCCGGCTCTTGTTAATAATTAAGAGGCGTACGGATAGCTTGAACATTTTATTTGATTTGATTCCTATATACAAGAAAAAAGAAATCTTGACGTTTTACCTGGTTTATAATATTTTATTCTGATGAGCTAAATGTTTTAGTTGTGTAGGTATACAATTAATTACCTTATATGCATGTAGGTGACTGTTTTGAAAGAACCTTGGTCTGCTAGTGAAACGCGAATGTTGCCTTTTATCCGCAAGCGACGGGAAAGTTACTCATTTCAGTGAATATTAATGAGCTTTTACTGAAAACAAAACTGTTTAACTTTCCAAAATTTTACAAGCTGTGTTTGCATGTACTTAAGTTTAGAAATTCTGATAGAAAATATACCTATACTTACACACACAAAAGTATATTTTTTTAATTACATATACATATAGGTATTTTCTTCAAGTAGTCGTTTCTTTGAAAAATTTAATATATCAAACTTTTAAAGATTTTGGGTCAAAGGCTTGATTGCACGTTTTGTGTTCTTAATCGCCAGCGAAACATTAACCCTTTCCTAAACCCTTACCTAATTGTTTAGAATTTCTGGCCAGTAGTACCTCAAACGAAGCTCTTTACATTCGCAGGATCACGATCGACATTGATATATAGACAATGCCACCTCTCACTGCCACGACAATATTTATGGTCCGTTTGTTTTTCGATTAAACGTATCAACTGTCGCGTCATCTCCGCCAGACCGGACCAGAGCTATTTACTCGATATTTGAATATACAATACGACCGTTTCGTGTTGATTTGTTTGTTTAGATTGAATCTCCAACGGTCGCGTGTAGGGTGAATCTCATTTCAATATGATCGTTACAATGATTGCCAATAAACAGAATTACGATCGTAAATGGTATCGCTTTGACGTTTGCAAATGTCAGCTTTTAACGATATCCGCTTTTAAGTATTTAAATATTTTGAGTCTTTATATTATTTCTGTACACCCGGATGTCGCGTTGGTTGTATTAAACTACCTATGCGTGGTCGCAGATTCAGTATCGAGAAAAATACCCGAGCCAAAATGTCTGCATATATAATTGTCATTTATTTATTTTCTCTTATTTCAGGTACGTGCAAAGGTCATCGTACAAAATCGACTTCTTTCTTAACTGGTAAAGTATTAGACGTCTGAGTTGTGACCGCAGATCGGCGTTCAATTTTGCCGGACAAAATTGCGCGCAATTCCGTCGGGCATTGGGTTCGAATAAAAAGTCGCGCGAAGTGCAATAAGTGCCGCCATCAATGTCGCGTTAGCGCCAACACAATAAAATAGAAAGTCAATTGGCTTTGGAAAAAGTCGCCGGTTCTACCTCTGACGCTTGTGACTCGAGAGGTCTCGCACGATAGGAACGCTCGTCTGTGGGTGCAATCGAATTGCTTTTTTATTATTGTTTTCTTGTTCCATTAGCTCTTTTATTAATATGAAATGCAAGTATCGTTTCAATAAGAATTAAACCGATGAACTGGTTCTAGAATTTATATAAATTGAATCAAGAAAGTATCCTCATTTTATAAAAAGGCCTACGGCCTTTTCATAATTACTTCCAATAGGAAGTTGGTTTCTTTTAATTCTAGAGTAGAAAATAATTATCCAGAAAAGCAATCGAATGATTGCCAAATCTATAACCCAACGAGATTGTATTAATTCTTAAAGCTGTGTGTGATATTCGTGTAGATTGTGATTTCAAACAATAAGATACAAAAGAGAGCATGGTATCTTAGAAGTGGAGAGCAAAATTTGGACTTACAAATAGTATTATTTGAGAAATGCACTTTTATGCAACAATTGTACTTGTTTGTATGCGTCAGCAGTACGCTTCAGAACCTAGGCTTCAGTTCTCCTATATCGATACCTTTGAAAAAATGCAACATAATCGGGAATCGAGATGTTGCGACGTGTTAACATAAAGTTTTACATGAACATACGTGACATAATTTACATTGAGTGCGTTGCCGCCGTGACCGTAAGTTAAGCTGAGCTGAGAAGATGACGTCAGCCAGCTTTACATTTCCTTGACGTGTTAATTCCATTAAATCCTCACGCGTTGATGCTGAATGATTACGTGGCTTAATTAATGTTGCTAAGTTGTCCTTTGTACAGAAAAATACAAAATGTAATTGCTCGGATTAACTTAAAAAAACGTGCGTTTATGCTATTTTTGTAGAACAATCGGAAAAATTATAATATTCTATTTAGTATTAGAATAGTTTGTTACATACATTAAAATGGTGCGTAATTAATGCTACTTAATACTTGTCTAAAACGTAACTCTCCTGGCCTTATTATCCCAATTTAATTCGGGTCGGCGCAGCATTTTTTTCCATATATAGGAGAATATCTCTATCTGCCGTTAGCTTAGTAGCCACTCCCTTGTGAGCTATATCATCTTTAAAGATAACCCACCCATAGCTTCTTTAGTCTTTCTTCATCGTTTTGCAATAAGTATAATAGTCGATTAAAACGATGAAATGAATTAGATTTTATATAATAATATCATTGACGATAGCGATTTTAATTTTAAATTTGATTTACATAACTTGTGTGAACAGTAGGAGAATACTAATCGATAACCGGTTAGAACAGGTTGTTGATTACCTGCTAGTACGTGCAGAGGTTTATTTCCAATTATGCTATAAAAATGCCTTGTGAAATATGAAAGGTTACGTTTTATTGTGCATGCATGATGGCCGTTAATAATGTAGGAATCGCAGCTGTTGCCGCTGGCGCTTGCATTCTCCTGTTTGTCAATGTGATAAAAGTGTAGGTAGCTACTATGTGAATGCTATTTAAAGAATCACATAGACTTTAAAAAGTCGTCAAGGCGCCCAAGTTTTTGTTAGCTGTATTTAACTGCCCCATTAACCCGTTTCCCATACTCATATGTTAAAACATTTGGAGATTTTTTCTTTATTTATTTCTTACTTCTTCACGCGTATTACTAAATAAGAAACACGCACTGCCTTAATAGCCGGGCACGAGACCTCGAGGCGTGCGAAATCGAGAGTCCAACCTAACTGGCCGGACCGTTCACTTTCACTGCGACAAAGGCTGTTGTTAGCGTTATCTTATTAGCTTACCGACTGTTTGTTTTTGACGTTTCGTTTTGTGGCCAATTACTGTGGATTACGTCGGGTAAGACACGACCGACGACGCCCGACCGGCGGTAAAGGGTGAGTGATGTGGCTGTTGCGAAACTTAGCAGCAAAATTAGTTAACTCTGTATGCGGTGCTAACATGAATTGCAGATTTTGTGATAAGTTGACCCGACTGACGACAGAGTTTGTGTGTAATCTAAGAGTTAGTAGTTTGTGTTAATGGGACAGAATGTTATGATAGTGCTAGTACTCGTAGCCTAGGTAGTGATTTTCAGGTTCCAGTTGACGTTAGAACACATTTTATGTTTTTAAAGTGTCTTTTTCAAAATGAAGTTTTTACCGTAACAACAAGGTTTTGGAGGTAAAATGCCAATGCAAATGGCGTCCGCTCACTGCATTGGAAATAGCGAATCAATTAAAATAATTATGTGTATTACCATGAGTCCATGACATATTGTTGAAGTTATAATGATTTAATAACACCCGCGGTTTGCATGACAACAATGAGCACATCCAATTTGACAAAATTACAATGTGTTCGTTCTAAAATTAATGGTCACATTTATTATTTTGTAACATTGTGCGTTTGGTTAATTATCTACGTTTTGTTTACAATAGTTATTACCTGGATTTCGTCTTTATATTTCAACATAGAAAACCTCTTTTTTCCATCACATTTATAACCTTTTAGAATGATTTGCGTAACAGAATGTCAATAAAGTTTCACATAAATGTTAGAGGTGTTTAGAACTATTTTGTGTCTCGGGGACTTTCAATACATTGTTGGCATTTAAGCCGCGTCACGAACACGATTTGGCTCCGTGCAACTAAATTCTAATAGTTGGAATGTTTTAATTACCTTTGCTGTCGAAGACACTTGAAGAAGTAAAGGTTGCACTATTTTGTGTTATGGAACATAAATTCTTAATGTTACAACATTGGCATTGCTTGTAGTACCTATAGCCAGCCTTAATAATTTAAACACAGTGGTTCAATGGCCTTTTTTGATGTAATCTATGCTGCAGAATTAAGACAGTCAAGATTTTGTCGTTTTTTGTAACATTGAACGAAATAAGCGTACTTACGCTTATTTTGTTAAATGTTACTCACTAATTTGTAAATTTAATGTGACATTTAACAATAAGGGTCGTAATATGTGTAAACTTACGCTATTATTCAGTCTTACTTTTCGGATAACGTTAAAAACAAGATATAGCCCCGATTCCAGAGATAATGTAATACAATCTAGCTATTTACTGTACGAGTGTCTTAAAATAGATCTCTTTACGATACGTTTTGAGCCCCTGTGCCTCTACGTTTATTGGAACGTGAATATTCGTCCTTCAAAGCGGGATATCACACAATAGTGTCAGGTAGCTGACACCTTGTTAGAGAGGTCGCCCCTTTTGAATCTTACCGTCATTGTGTTGAGACGGGTCGTCTGGATTCTGTTTCAAACATGTCTCATTCCTGTGTCTGACAAATGGGACTCCTACCTAATTGAAATTACCTATATCATCTAATGGATATATGAATACGATTCTTCCACCCGAATGAAAATCAATAGTTTCATAAAACGTACAAAAACGTTGTGGGTGCTTCTAACCACGAAATTGTGCAAGGTTGCTGAGCACTCGGCTTGGTGTTTTGTCGGGAAATATATTCTCCCGATGTCGTTTGTAGTCGCGTGTATGTAGGGGAAGCTGTCTAAAACATGCCAGTCTCCAGTCTATAATTCACGCTCGGACGAGCTCGACCGGCGCGAGCGGCTTCAATCGCTCAATGTCAATTGGACCACCCCCGCCCGCGATCTTGCGCTCTCAATGGCACCTCGACAAAGAAATGTACGCCATTTTTCTTCGAGAAATGCAATTAGAACGGATGCATTTCTCTTTCGTTGCTTGTGTTGTGCAACAATGGACAAGTCTTGGATTTTTAATTTAAGGTTATATTTTCTCGGTTTTATGTAAGTTGACATCAAACAATTGTTTGAGAAGGAAAAATAAACGTGCGATGTATCTCCGGCCAATTTTCACCAAGTTATTTATTGCTGTTATAAAACGAAACGATATAGATCTATTTCGGATAGGATCCGTAAGCTTTAGTGAATTTAATTGTAAAAATATGACTGTTGTAACCGCATAACTACGTAGTTAATTCAAGATAAATCTTTGAAAAGCATTAACGCATGCTTAGCGAACTCTAAAGTTATTATATTAAATGGAAAAAGAATACGGTCGCGAACAGGATTCGAACCTGCGCCTCCCGGATAAATACTCCAGGCGCTCTGACCACTAAGGCATCTCGACGAGGTTCGAATCCTGTTCGCGACCGTATTCTTTTTCCATTTAATATTGTAACTTTACGTAGTTAATGTTAACGCTGCCTAAAAGATTCATAAACAAAGACGCTAACAGTCAGCGATAACAGTAGCAGAATAAGTTAGGGGTGCAAGTTACGCGAATGTTCCGAAGAGATCGTGCGCGTTAATCAACCCAGTTGTTAGTCTTGGGCAAGCGGTCGCCACTCGCCGCGGAATTCGCTAGTTTCGCAAATTCTATGTATACCTTATCACACGATATAGAAGTATTTCGTCGTCGGGTTTCCTTTGAAATCGAAGCTAAGGCTACAGTTGCTCCTGTTACATGTAGGTACGGTAGTGTAAGGCGATATTGTGTGGGACAATTTGGTTGGCGGGTCTTTGGATTAAGTTTCGGGTATGTAGGAAGTCTTATCCTATTAGTAATAGCGTTCTTGTAATCGGTTTTGAGTGATAATAATTAGTCGTATTATAGAAACTATAGCCTTCAACTGTATTGTACATTTTGTTTATACAAAAAATGTTTGTAATGCATTTATATTATCTCGCTACCTCGAGTTGGTCATGGGTGAATTACGAGTGAAATTAAACTCAGTCCGTAGCTTGCGAAATTCATCCGGTCTTTTGAATAATGCAAACGCTTTATTGGACCGAACGTGGATACCTATGCTACCCATTCTATACAATGTATTGTTTTTATTTAAAACGTTTTAGTGGGAGTTCGACACAATACGTTATCATTGTGCAACACAAATTGTGCGTTCCAATATCAATTCGTGGCTACAAACCGAATCAAATCGAAATCCACTTAAAAAATGCATGCTCTATTTATATCATAAATTTTACAGTGAGCAAACGTTAGAACATATATATTCTTCAATGTTTTATGTTTTATGAAATTTATTTTTCACTGTCGAATATGTTCCGGATTACAGCCTATCTGTCAAGCGTCGGACCATTAAATCTAAGCGACATGAATATTTCAGGCTCGACGAACCAATGTTGTGTTTGTTGTACGTTTTTATTAACACAAGACATTAACGCTAACGGTTGGCTGCACTCGGCTACTCTCCACTGGTATAAATCCATCTGAATTAGCGCAACGACAATGCGAGGACATTACGTTGCGCGCAAGTCCTTGTACTAAATCAAGCGCACTATGTTAAGAGGAATAACAGCTGCGCGCGACTAGTGCAATAAAAGCAGAGCCTTTCATTTTCAAGCAGTGGACTGTCACCAAATTTCGTGTTTCGTTTCATGTCATAGTCTTATATGTATTATGTGATTCGACAACGATTGTGTTCGGTCATTTAGATAATGCAATGACGTGTTTAACGGAGGTCTGTGATGCCGTTTCAGTTTTTTAGTTAAACAATCGTGCTATAGTGTTGCCCGATATAAAACCATTATTTCTGAACTTATACCTAGTGTGAACAACACAAAAAAGGATAAAGGCACACCTCTTAATTTTGATAATTGGAAAGCTACAAGTGTCACTTTGTTTATGTATTGACAGCCCGGTTTACTGCACAAATAAACGATACAATAGGTACTGCCAAATTTCAATGTCATTCCGATTGTAATGATGATTGTAATTTGATTACAATCACATTACAATCATCATTACAATCGGAGCTAATCATATTATGTAATGGAAAAAATAAAACAAGAAGTTAACTCAACTTTTGCTCATTTGCTGTGCACATCATGCAAAAACTTCTAGACAGATATAAATGAATCCTGGCTTTGATTCAGTTCATGCAACGAGTTAATGTTAAGGTACAATTCATATCCATCTTCTGCAATCAACCTAGAATCCACATGAAGTTGCGTTCACAGCTCTACTCGTAGTAGTTATAAAGGGTTAACTTAATTTAGTATTTAGTTTGGACTTTGTTTACTACATTTTGCTGAGCTTTCCAATCTGTCAGTCGTCTGTGAGTGAAATAATACTAGGCAGACTTTAGTTGGTTGCCTTCACATAATTACTTTTAAGGCTATGCCCACAGTTAAACATTGCAAAATTTGTTTTGTGTCTTGTCGATTTCCAAATTTACGGAGCTGACTGTAGAGTCGACTAATTTTAAACTGTGTTCATGATTTTGTTGGTTGCATAACTGCATGACTGGTCATGTCCCGGTTTTCAGAAATGTGTCACCACTGACAGCAAAACGAGTTTCCACTGTTGCGTTCTTGTGTGCGTTTCACTTTTTCTGTATCTGCAATATGACGTATGGTGGATTGCAAATAAATAATACGTTATGTGTGACAACGCACGCGGTCCGCTTTTTATTCGTGATTCGGTGTGTTTTTGTTCGTTGGATAACGTTACGCCATTGTGCTTTCAGCTGAACGTGCGTCATTCACGTAAACAAGTTTTTATTTATTTATTTATTTATAATATTTTGACATATAACATAGTACGTTACTATATTTGACGGCTTACTTTTATCTTTAAAATTATTTTCGGACACTATCGCGGCGGGATGTAATCCTATTCGCGACAGTTTTGATTCATGATTTAACGCCGACATTAATATGATCAAAATGCATGAGAGTTGTTTCAGTGGCCTAATCCATAATTATCGGCGTAATGTATTGCGACCGCGCCGCTTATTTGTTTGTTAGCGCGTGACTACGGTAATTACAAATTGTGGTTGTGTTTGATACTGTTTGTCTGTTGACATAGTGCAAAATTTAAGCTCAACACGGTAATAATACAGTAAAATTATCTAAAAGTAGGTAACACCATATTATGTTACAAAGTTCATCAACTCGTGTCCGTAAAAGGCTCTGAATTTTATGATCCACTAGGGAGGATACTTTTAGATACTGTTTACTCCAAAATCCATTATTAAAATGCCTAATGATAATCTATTGCCAGTCGTTCCATGGCCGTCGTATATTTGAAATTTATGACCAATAAAATACCATAAAATTTATAAACAACAGAGAAATATGAAGACTCTTTCTTCATCGGCTTTACTTGAAACTCACAAATTGGTCTTTAACAAACAGTGCTGTTGGGCTAACAGTTTAAAATACGCCTCGGGACCGGGTAAACCTAATTTATAATATAGCAGTAAATTATGCAATGAATTCCCGGTTGAAATTTCCTCGTTGCGAGTGAAAATGGTCGGTGGCCCGGGGAGAGATAAAGCTCACCTGAGCGTTAGGCGAGGTCGCTGTGCAAGCGGTCGGCTCGCACTCAGTTGTGGTTGCGAAGCGAGCTCCCTAATCAAATTGGCCACAAATTGTATTACCCATCCTTCAATGGATAGATCAAACTAGTGAGGGAAGTGGTGCGTGCGTTGCGTGTTACGCTCGTATTCTGTTGTATTACGACGTTGGCGTTCATGTCGGTCGGATTGACGCATAGGCACTGGCTTCATATTTTTTCGTTATAGTTTATTAAAAATTCCTGTTCAATTAACTTTATTTATGTGATACGAAGTTGTGGCTTTATTGTGAGCAAGTTCTGAAGCTATTTGATCATTATGTTTACATTAGTTTCTTGTTGATTTCACTTATCCCAAAATTAATATTAGATTTTCGTGCTTGCTGTAAGTAGGTTCTAATACAGACCCAAATTCCAATATTAACATTTCAAAGCAAGCAAGCTACTTGTTTGCCTTTGAAGAGGCCCCCAATTTAGATTTCAAAGTTTTGCGTAACCACCATGCTCGTTATTGTTATAACTACGCTTATTACATGGGCCAAGCTTCGGTGGAATCCACATTCCGCGGAGGAATTTAGTGGAAGCTTCTTGACTTGCTTTCTTGGGGTGCGAGCATATGGGCGCTCGTGATTTTCACAAGTCAACTACTTATTGATGATCTAAGGGGTGTTTCGAGTATTATGTAAATTTTTTGTAAGAGCGTTGTTCATTCTGATATTATGTCATAGGAAACGATCACGCGACGGACTGTTGCATTCCTGTTTAATTGAAACTCGTCCCTCGGGACTTAGTGCGGACTTAAACAACTGTTTGTGAATCTTACCTTCATTGCCCAAGCTTTATCTATCTTAATCTATTTAAGCTCAGCAAAGAGTACCTGTTAAATGCCTCTAAGAAAATAAATCTCTTCCAGATATTTCATGATAAGAAGAAGATTGATAGCTAAGTCGAAATGGGAATGGTTAGAATACTAAAAAAAAATATATGGAATGGTTATCCTTCATAGATTTCCATCAGGGCGGAAACGTCCGTGCTAAAGTATCGTGTACGAAATTGCCTCGAAGGAAGCTCTGAAAAAGGGAAAATAAGGCGACATCCGCCAGGGCCGACGGTCATTACGTTAATGCGAGACTAAACTTGATTGATGATCCCGCGCTCTACGAAAATCGTTGACCCGCTGCCTGGATCTCTGTCGCTGTCTCTATGAACAAGCTCAAAAACGCGTTTCCCACTCCATTTCATTATGGTAGCTGTCGATAAGTGTGTAATGTCTTTTGTTCTTGTAAAAATACGACCCATATCAAGATCGTTCTTTGTCTTTGTTAGGAAGTTATGTGAATAAAATATTTGATTTATAAAATTTTCGCAATGTATTTCTGGCTCGTAGAACGTTGCGCAAAATTTTGGTCACACCATTCAATCCTGCAGAATTTTAAACGAATGTGTATTAAATCAGGGTTTAAAACTTCCACACGGTTAAAATGAATTCGAGCCGAATTTCGAGTGAGTACGAATATCACCTTTCAACCCTAGAAGCCGGAGAAGTTACTCCGGCACGTAGCGTCCGACTAATTTAATTTTATAGCTAAAGTAATATAATCTTCCATGTTTTCTTAAGACCTTTAATTTTAGTTACACGTTCGAGTTTTATATTACTTGGAAGTTGCCTCGAACATCGTACGATATGTGAGAAGGAATTAATATAAATCAAACTACTAACATAACATTATGATAAGTTAGATTCTACCATTGTTTTACGCGTTCTGAAATCTATTTGCCAACGGATCCCATAACGAGCGAATAGTGCCGCAGGCAGAACTAGCTGAGCTAAACGAACAACTTCTTTTATTGCGATCGCGTGCAAATGCTCAATTGCCAAGCGCTAAAAAACAAACGCGAGACCTCAGCTCACGCAGTGCGAACGACATAGCGACAAACTTTTGTCAACGCCTCTTTGATATTAGGTTAGAAATGTTGTTACATGTTGTTAATCAGTGTAGTGCCACGGTGTGAATGCAGCCCGATGTCGGTGCATTGTACCAGCCGGCGTTCTAATTAGTTCATGATGCACATAGAGCAGTAATGGACCGGCCGTGTAGTAAGCAATGGACATCGGCTACCTGGACCAAATTTAGGTCCCATCTGCCTGTTAACGTATAATGTAGGGCCATTGTTGAGCGGCTGACTTGGCGCATACTGCTCGAGGATTGAACTGGATTATTATCTGTTGAGATGGCTGAGACCTCTAGATTAGATTATGTAAGTGATTGTTTGGGTTCCTAACCTCAGTTTATATAGTTGAAGCTCGTATTAAATTGTTGGAGTGACCAGTATTGTTTGTAAAGTTAAATTATTTGTATGAATTGTCAGGTATAATATATTGTATACCATTGTAATTATATTTTTTATACAGGTTAAGGCCATGTCATGCATGTCTTTATTATTTTCTAAGGAAACATTAGGAATCTTTAAAAAATTGCTAAATAGATCTTCAGACTTGTCCTCAAGACCAGAAGAGAACTTGAAATTTAATAGATACGAACTTGCAACATGGTAGCTCTGTTGGCAGACCCATGACCCATGATACGGTGTGTCAAAGGTCGCGGTTTCGAGTCCTGTTCGTGTCTATAGTTTTTCAATGTTTCCCTAGAAAATTATTATTATTCTACACCATTGAAGTAAAAATGTTAGCATAGCATAATTTCGTTTTATGCCTTAACATACATCGAATTTAAGTTTTGCCTCAAATTTGCATAAGCATAGTGTGGGCTCCTTAACTAGTTTCACAAACTGTCATTACGTTTTAAATTGATGGTATTACACTTTAAGTACTCGCAACAAATTACCTAACATTAAATTTTAAGCTTTCGGAGCAGTTTCTTCGGCCAGGAATGTTGTTTGAAAGTGAAAGGATGAGTCGCTGGGATCTCGTTAAATTTGATTCACATTTGTAATCGAGCTGACGCAATCTGATACTGATGCGTTCATTTCTCGGTGAAAAGCAGTTATAAAAGTTTTATGCGCGATTTAAAACAGCAAAGCCAATATGTTGCTTCTATTTCCATGTGAATAATAAACGTGAATGTTTTTAATGACGCTTGAATAACTGCAAGTTTTAAATTTTTATAAATATAACGCCCGTTTTTTTAAACTTCATATTTTTTTTTTATTGGATTTGTTTTGATGAATACGTCATATAACATGACAGCAATCGTACTCGTAATCGACATACTGAAATTCACAAAATGTTTTGTGTTGATTTTGTTGTAGGTAATATAATAATTATAAAAATAGAAATCTTGTAGGTACGACATTATAATCACAATAAAGAAAGAGAAAGAAAATAAATTTATTTTATAAATAGTTCCTAGGCAACACAGATAATCTACACAGAACCCAAAGTAGTATCTTCCAGTAACAATTCTCAATAGCACTTCACCCCAAGTCGTGAATCACCTCATTTTTTCAATTCGCCCATTCGTTTTACTTGATCTGGCTAAAGCAATTTTATCTGTCGATCCTAGGGACCGCATTTTTCAAACCGCACCAATGATTCACTTACGTTCGTCCCCTTTACTATTTACTGTGTGAGAGAAGTGGCAATAGACTTTATAGGCTTTATTATGCATGGGTAAACTCAAATAAATGTAGGCTGTTCTTCCTATACTTTTTGTCTGTCAATGGGTTGGAACCTTTTTGGTGAGGAGGGAAGTTAGAGGGATGTTTTATTCCTTGTTCGGATTAAGATGTCTTATGTCGATCTTGGAAAGATTTTTAATATACCTATCCGTTTGTTTTTGGTTTATCACGAATGTTGCATAATATTTGTCATTTTTATCGTGTTATTTAAAACGTTGGGATTTCCGAAGACGTAACTAACATATGTAGTAAATAGGTAGTGATCATAATATAAGACTTATAAAAACACGTGCATGTGTTAGATGCGGGTTAAAAAAACATAAGATTGTTTATCTGTAATAAAACAAATTTTAACCGGATTAATCGCGTGTATTATTGTTTTTTTGTTTTTCCTGACGTTTCGAACACTTTGCAGTGTTCGTGGTCCCAGGAGGACGCTCTAATACATGCGATTAATCCGGTTAAAAGTTGTTTTATTATACTGTTTTATTGACTCCGTATAATTTTGAAATTAATCTGGGCAACCCATTCGGCAATACTAGATTTTCCCAAACTATAAACTTATCCGTTATGAGATCAAGTTTCTAGACGAGCTTAATTTCCTAGAAGGGTTTCCTACAAGTATACTTAAAATATTTGCAGAAGGGCATTAAAACTGATGGAATTTGTGTAAACTATAGATTCCATGGGCGGCGGTAATCGCTTACCATCAGGCGAGCCGTTTGCTCGGTAGCACCCTATTCCATAAAAAAAAAAGTGAGTTTATGTAAGATATATTGTAGCGTTGCGTGTATAAGGTTCTTATTTATTAGGTTACTACATAAATCCATTCGTATCCTTAGGTGTTAATATACCTATAAGTCAAATACAATTACGCTGTAGAATGAAATGCAAATGTTTTTTTTTTTGTAATTACCACAGATCAAACGAAGCTAGTTGGCAAGACGAATACTGTTTTGTAACAGCAAACATTACGGTAAAATATAAATAATATATGTAGAATTTTAATTATGGTTTAAATTAATAATTATCACTTACATAATAATAATATACCTACTCCTCCTGACCGTATTTCGGTCAAAGCGGCCTATCTCCACGGAGATCAGCCAAGTGCGCAGGAGATATTATAGTGCACAAGTGTATGCGCAAACACAGGTGCACTCCCTCTTCCTTCACTCTCATCCAGAGATCAGGCGCAGGACCGACGGCTTTACATGCTCTCCGAAGCACGGGGGTGTCACACCACCATCTTCCAAACTCCGGGCTACGACTGAGAATTTCCTAACAGAAAAACCCAATAACACTTTGTCCGACCCGGGAATCGAACCCAAGACCTCACGCTCAGCAGCCGCGCTTGCGACCCCTCGACTACTAGGCAGTCACTTACATATTGACCCCTTAAAAGGAAGTTACTTAATGAATTATGGCCTTATACCTATAGAGAGAAAGCGGTGAAAAATTGCCAATTAGAAAGAAAGAAAGAAAGAAAACATTTATTTCCACACAGAGCAGTAAGGGTACATAAACTTAAAATAGATGAGATAAATAAGCAATCCTATTTTAAAACCCTACAACGCAACTGTGCGAAAAATGGTCACCACTCAGCCTGATGCTGATGTGTCACCTGTATGGCAACCCAACCAGCGCTGATATTCTGTGGCAACCATATTGACGTGTGGCGTCTTCCGGTAACAGGTATTTTCAATTTTCTAATAATTAAGGATTATATTTCTAAACACACAGAATTAAATAAAACTACTATGATTAAATACACCTCTAAACCATAAACAATCCAGACAACAAAGCTAATCAAAGCAATAAACTGACAAAACAGAAACACTGTCATTGACAGTTGTCAATATTTTGCTGTATAATAATTTTATAGATAAGATGTTATGAATATCCTATACATCCTAAAAATAAGTTATTTGGCTATAGTACATGACAAAACCCGTGTGATGCTTCGTGAAAGTTGGATTTGTACATTAAAATCTCCGTTGCAACCGCTCTTTATTTACTTTAATTACACCAACTACTCTACACATGTTTGGCCCTCACGGGACATTATCAAGAGCTGTTAGACCATGCAGTGTCCAATGTCCACCACACTCGGTAATATCGTTTGTGCACATATTTGTGGGCGGCCGTATATTGCACAGGTAGTTACATGACTACCCTCAATATTGGGGAAATAGCTAGATTTTGTATTTATTTGCATCTAAAATAAGCAGTAACAATATTGTAACGGTACATTGGATGGACAAATATCGTGCAAGAAATTATTAAGGGCCGTTATACATTTATAAAAGGTCCTAATTTATTAGGCAACTTCCTTTTAAGGGGTCAATGTGTAAGTGATAAGGATTTATTTAAGCTATAATTAAAAATTTTACAACAATTTTATTTTTTACTTTATTTTCGCCGTTCAAGGAGCAGTTCTCGTCGTGCTGTTACTATGGTTATTACAAATAATTTGTTTTTTCCATTTAGTTCATACCTAAATTAAATTTATTTGCCTTATATATTAACCATTTCAAAGGAAATACCTTACATAGCGAACTATAGGAATAACAAATATAATTATTCTAGTTTAAAAGCTTAGCATAACACTATTTTAGTTTCCATTAATAAGAATATAAAGCTAATAAAATGATAAATACCTAAAACATTATGACTATACACACACACTCACGCGCGTAGTTTTATTATATAATATTTGTTTGTTGTAAAACCCTCTCGTAGCTAGTCGTTTGCGGCAATTACTAATCCAGATCCCGGCACACGCCATTAGTTGAATCCAGTCTGAGGAAGCTTTATAAATTGACCGCCATTCAGTTACTTAGGACAAGAAGCCTTCAGGACCTCGGGTGACTTGCTTCTTTAACCAGTGTCTGTATACCAGATTAATATAAACGTTAAAAGGTTTGCTAATTCGTAATCTGTTTTATGCTTAGCTTAATGTTGATGTGAGGGTTGTGTTGCCTTTCTTTTCCTTTATTATAAAAAGCCATTAAAACAAATATTATGCCTACTTTTAAATAGCTTATACCGTAATATTTTGTGAATTGTGTGTAATTGGTACGCTATTTTTATATTGCAGAAACTATTTTTTTAGTACAGAAACAGTTCAGTTTATGCACTAAAAAGTAACCAGCTAAAACATATAGCAGAGTGACACAAAATGAAGTTTGTTTGTTAACGAAATTTCACGAATACGCAGCCTGGACATGAAATGTCCATTACTAAATTTGTTAACCTTATATAACTCGAGGTTATTTTCAAAATCACTTACCTCTTAATCGGATTTTTAGCGTACCTATTTGAAATATGTATACGCTAGATGGCGTTAGTAGTCTCAAACACAATATTCGGAAACAAAATAAAAGCTTTTATAGCCACAAGTCTCCTCCACTATTTTCATTGCGTTGAGGGGAAATTATATAGGTACTCAATACTCAATTCATTTATTGCACTCCACAAGTTAAATAGATGTTACAATATAATATACAGAAACATGTGTGGGCCTTGTCGGCACGGCAAATGTAGGAGAGAGGAGGAAGTGTGTAACCCTTTTTTAACTTTTAACTACCTACCTTAGGTACCTACTTAGTCGTATAATAATTATTGAACATAGCATCATAGCATCACGCCTGTATTCCCCGAAGGGGTAGGCAGAGGTGTACACATTTGTACACCCACATTTCACCAATGCTGTTATTAAGTCCCATGTAATAGGTGGTGAGCCTATTGCCATCTACCGGGCACAATTCCAAACTCCGGGCTGCTACTGAGAATTTTCCCAACAGAAAAACCCAATAACATTTTGCCCGACCTGGGAATCGAACCCAAGACCTCATGCTCAGTAGTCGCACTTGGGACCACTAGACCAACGAGGCAGTTATAATTATTGAAACAGTTTTAATAATCAATAATTTTAATATTAATTATTTCCAACTCTCCTCAACATCTGGGGGTAGAATCCCAAGAGAAGCTGTCAAATTTAATGGCATCTGAATTTCATACACATTATTGATCTGTTTAATAATTAAATCATCATAATTATCAAGAGTCATCGGAACCAACTAACGAGGCATCTCGTTGATAAGATCCTGCTTGCCGTAGATAATATTTTCCGACATTTGTAATAAGTTGTTGCGTGATAAAATACAGGGAGCGATATACCGTAACTTATTACTTTTAATAAAAACTGTTAGATCAAAATGTGGTAAACCGAGCATTAGCATCATTTATACGAGTTTTTTTATCTTTCCACATCGCTAACAACTTTCACCAAATTACTTTAAAACAAATTTCCCAATGGTTTATAGTAGCCATTTTGCAGAACATACCCAAACTTAAAGTTTGGTTAATTTCAACACCAGCATGAAAATAAAATACGACATCACAGTCACAGAGAGGAACGCAACAAAAATAAGTACTCATACGAAACCACTAATGACGTTTTTTGGTGAAAAAGGAAAAACATTTCAGAGTTACTTAATGAAAGATTTGGCCTAAAAATATATTAAAAATGTGCCTTCTGAACGTGAAAGTAGGTAAAAGTGGAGATAGTTAAATTGCTAAAATTTTATATTAACATGCGGAAGTTAGTTCATTATATTAAAAGATATGAGTGAATTAGTAACATATCCAGTGCGTTTATTTTTTTATGGTAGATAGCACAATGAGTGTAAATTCTAAGTTAATTTTTTTTACTTTGTTGTCTATAAAATATGCCAATAACAGTTTACCAGGAAACAGAATCTAGTGCCAAAGCCGGGATCGCAAGAAAGGCGGCAGTCCCGCAGCGCTCGTTACGGTAATGCGCAACTAAACTTGATGGATACAGTCGTAGTCGTACCGTTGCCGCTTACAGCGACGCCTGTTACTTTTATCTTAACTAAAAAGCTCAAGACAGACGGGACTCGGTTGTTCACCTCGGGAAGTGATCGAGATAAAGGATCTTAAAAGCCGCGAGGAAAAACTCTCTGCTTATGAATTATCTACGTAATTTGACTTCGGTCTAGAAAGCCAGCTCAGCTTTTGCAAAACCATTTTATAAGTAAAATTTGTATTATGAAATCGAATATATTCCGAAAAAATGCCTGAAATACATCGACACACTAACGATCGGTAACATTTTATGGTTTTATGTAAATGGCCTCATGCAGAATTCAATTTGTGTGAATCAATCCACTTTGTAGACACAAACTCAACTTTAGGGTTATTTGGGTGTGGTGTGGCGTATGCACATACATATTTTAAATGAAGGGACCAACATATAACACGGACGCTTCGTCCGGACTTTCTTTTAGTCAAATGAGGCATAATAAAATAATGGCACGAAAAAAGGTTCCTCGAAAAAGTTATGAAAGGGATATCCAAAAGTTTTAGTAGCGTCCGCCCTTTTACATTTTATACATTCTACTCTGTGTTGGCCTTGTATTATTATTTACGTTACATTTTCGTCTGACCGCAGCCTCTCGACTGCGGTGCTGTTTTTAATTAATGCTACCCATTCCACGTACCTTCCTTGTGTTACAGCAATTATTTTACCAACCTCATTAAGAAGTTTAATGTTCAGAAGAAAAATATTCTTGTTGATGTTTCCACCTTCGTGTTTTTCTTTCGTTCCCGGCGTCCGTTCCTTTTCCTTTGTGCTATTGTGATACAGTCTCGTCGATTTCCGACGCTTTTTTGTTTATTCGATCCCTTCGATCGTTGTTTCTTTCGATTGCTACTTTTACGTAGCGATTACAAAGTGATTGATACGATCGAACGACTTACTTTGCGAAGTTTTGTTAATCTTTATGCGCAGGAGAATTACGTTTGTCATCGTTTGTTTTTAGGAACATCACATTTTTAACACTTATCTGCTCAATAAAATTCAGCGTATGAAACATGCGATGGCTCGTATCGGGATCGTTAGTGGAACGGTTAGGTCGTTCCGTTATTTACCATCGGTCGTCCATCATATTTAATCGCGTCGCGTCGGTTCGTTTTTGCTCTTCGTGTGTTTGTTTCGTTCGGCGCAAACTGCGACACGTGTCGGTGTGACGTTTTGTTTCTGTTGACGCGCCTATGATGGATCGCACACAGGGATTTTCTAGATTATATTACAAAAGCTCGTGAATAGAATCTATTTATTTGATATGGCGATACTTTTCAATGTATATATTATAATACCTTTTAATTACAGGATACTGCTATAACATAAGTATAATTATATGAATAATTAATTAATTTATTTATTTTTGTACGCTAATGCATTTGCAATTCGAGAAGCGATTATCATGACAAAAATACGCGGTTTAAACATACAATTTTGGCAATAATACCTTGTGCACATGTAGCTTCCCCGGCTGTTCACTAGCAACGCACGTTTATGTATGTCTGTCTGATCAGAAAAATTTGGAGAAAATTTATATTTTAACATTCCTTTAAAGTTCCATTATTATCCTTTTTAGTTTAACAATGGTTCTAACAACTTCATCCAATTTAATTTCTTTCTTTGACTAAATTCAGTTTAATTTGCATTAATTTCATTTGATTTGTTTTGCTTCTTCAATTTCAATAATTTGTAAATGTGAGAACTCAGTAAATTTGCCAAATTCGTTGTGTTTATTACATTATAGCTCAATATTTTAAATTTTAATTACTTTGTATCGAAGATTACACTGTTCTCGCATTCCTCTTTCAAAATCGTATGTACAAATACTGTAAAAAATATGAAGTTTAAAAGAGTAACCATGGAGTTTGCTGGTTCTACTCCATAGGAATCAACTATATTCGAACAGTGCAACAAAATTTTAACGTTTCATAAGTGCCAAAAGTTTTATTTCACATAAACCAATTTAAATGGTTTATGTGAAATATAACTTTTGACTTTGACATAATTATTTATGATGAAGTAGCACAAAAGTAAACTTTTAAAGTTTTAACTTCTTCAGGCTCGCTTGTTAAAATGGGAGTGCCACAAGGATCGATTTTAGGCCCATTTTTGTTCCTTGTTTATATTAATGACCTTCCATACATCATAAAGGACACAACTTCAAACATAGTTCTTTTTGCGGATGACACCTCACTTATATTCAAAGTAAATAGAAAGGACAAGGTAGAACCTAATAATACACTTAATAAAATATTTAATTGGTTTTCTGCCAATAACCTTCTATTGAACGCCAAAAAGACGAAATGTATTAGGTTCTCTATACCTAACGTGCAATGTAGATTCTAACGTAAAACTTGATGGTAAAGTACTAGATTTGGTTGCTTCAACTGTATTCCTAGGCGTCACAGTAGACTCTAAAATCCAGTGGGGACCTCATATTGAGGCACTTGCAGGAAAACTGAGCTCTGCTGCGTTTGCTGTTAGGAAAATAAGACAGATGACTGATGTGTCTACGGCTAGGCTGGTCTATTTTGCATACTTCCATACCTACTCTGGGGATCAGCTGCTGATATCGAGACCATTTTTATATTACAAAAAAAAGCACTCCGAGCTATTTATAACCTTAGCTGCAGTGAGTCACTCAAGAAAATAAATATACTCACCTTACCATCCTTGTACATATTTAGTAACATAATGTATATTCGTAAAAATATGGACGAATTTAATAAAAAGAGTGATTACCACAATTTAAATACTCGTAATAAGCACAAGCTTATAGTACTTGGCTTTTAGCTTAGAAAGACAAGCAAGTCATTTATGGGTAACAGTGTTAGGTTCTACAATAAGATCCCCTCTAATATAACTGAACTGCGGGATTTCAAGTTTAAGATTGTTATTAAACGCATAGTAATGTCCAAAGCGTACTATAGTACTAACCATTATATGGAAGATAGGGATGCCTGGCTCACGATTCCTTCCTGCACACTGCGACCCACTGGCACCTTGCCTACTTGTGATTATTGAGACATTTCGTTTGCTTTCAGCTTAAATGTTTCTATGGTTTTTTTCCTTTCTTTTGACATTTTTGGATTTATTGTTATTATTTTATTGACGTACAATTAATCCAATTGTATTATTATTTTACTTGACACTTGGGTATGTAAATTTACATATCGATTATTTATCTGCTAGTATCGAACTACTAGTTTTAAATTTACATTATTATTTCTTTATGAAATTTTCCATAATATATACCTTTGTAAAATGTGAGCATCATGTGTATATTAATGTTAGTTTTAATCTCATATTACATACATACTGCCTATTGTCAGGCATTACGAGTTTGTCATGCTCGCTAAAATGTCGTGCTGATGGTGGCGTCGTACATCGGGTCGTCGAGTTCCCTACAAAATGGTTGAGCTAAGCGAGGCTGATGTGCGCGTCATGCTCGTGAACGGGTGCTGTCTGTCGGGACTGGTCGGCTCCTAACTGCCTTGGCAATCATTTTAAAAGGCTATATATGTTTACTTTCCTTTCTTATTTTGCTCATTAACCTGCATTATTCTCACATTATCTTATTTATTGTTAAACCAATTTATTTTAATAAGAGTGTCTATGGAGTTTCTTGACGGCTCTTCTCCATAAGATCAACGCCTTGGAACCTTGCACCTAGTTTTGACTTTTCATAAGTGCCTGTAATATGGTTTATTTGAAATAAAAATATTTGAATTTGAAAGAATAAATATACTTACGTATTTGATAAGACAAAATTTTAATGATATTTGTTCGTGATGGAAGTCGTTAAATGAAGCCAGGCATCAAGTTAACATCGTCACTGTTTCTTAATGTCTTAATGTTTCGGTTGGAAATTACTTCCAGTCTACGATGCGCCAGAAACGAAATGGTCATTGCTTATACCAAATAAGGAAGCCGGATCATGTCAGTTAGGTCCTAATGTCTACGGATTTCGTGATCCCACCAGCTAACGGGGTCTTTAAAGTAATCACCTCAAACATTTGGAGACACGTTCTACTTAATTCAGACAAGTTCTAATATGTTCAGTCATTACGACCTTTCATAGTTACAGCCTTAATGTTAAAACATTTAGGCCTGAAAGTAGAACGACAATCATTGAGGTCAGGTGTCAAATAAGTAGACTGAATCATCTACCTTAATGGTGTTTGTTCGTAATGGTTTCAAGATTCTTATTATTTGCATTGTTTGTAACTTATTTTTGATTTATGTTTGTTAATAAAATCCGCATTTTAGTCCAGTTTTTAATAGGTATACATGGCATAGTTTATGTACTCTCTACTCTAAAATATAATTAGAGCAAATTACATGCAACTTACTTATTCCAATATAAATAAGTTGCCCGACGACTCACTAAATCCTAGATGAATTGTGGAGAAATCAATCGGCTCAAACCATTAGTGGGTCTACTATTGTAGGTAGAGTCACTTACTTCGTAATCAGTTTTCCCAAGAATCGATTACTCTTACCGTTTCTATACGTTCTAAGTCATGCAAGACTACAATAATCCTTTATTGAATTTGAGGTAACTTGGCTCTCACTGAATTATTAATCGTAATGTTAGGGACTTCGGATTCTTCAAATTAATAACTGTTAGTCACGGAAAAGGCAACATTTTCATTACAGCTAAGGACTTCCTCAAGCAATAGTATTTCTGTGGGATCAATAATATTGGCTGCGTCTCAGGGCTGTTACATAATAGAAGTTTCTAGTTCCATTTCTTTTCGAGCAGGTCTATCAATAATATATTGGCTTCTAGTGGGCTTGCAGAGTACCGGGTTCATAAAACAATTTTGTTTCTACGCTTGCTATAATTGAACTCGATAAAACCAATAATGAAAATAATTTCTCATTTGTCAATCTTTTATATTTTCTTATTTCGATAGTTTCGTCGGAAAGCTTTTCTAGGGTATTTTTTTCATGTTTACTAACAACATGAACTACATTCATGATACTTGCCGTGAATTAAGTCATAGCACATGTATTAAACATAATGGAAACCCAAATTATACCTTAACCATTTGTAAAGTGCTTTTTCTTTAGCCACCATTCATGTACCTATAATATTATATGCCACTTATTTTATAATATAATACCCTAACAAGAATTTCTGCGCTTCATCGCCAACCCTGTCCATGAATCAGACTCGTTGTACTTGTCACGTTTTCAATTAGTATGTTCAGAGATGCTTGGCTTATGGCCCTTGAGCGTCCCTGCCACTTGAGTACCCATTCATCCATTCGACTGTGGAGATAATTCTGACTATTTGCACCCTGAATGACGGGAGCAGTGAATATATCTTTTTTATGTTCTTAACGTTTCCGTTAATGTTTTTTCTTTGGCCAGTTTTTCTCGTATTAAGGTTTCTTTTTGAATCTCGGCAATAACACTGACGATATTATTTGGTGTTAATAATAAGTGTTTGAATATTTCTTTCTATTGTTTGTATAACAATGATAGCGTATTTTATTTAACAGTTGTAGTTCTTAACAGTTATATTTCGTTACTTAACCTTGTTTCTTTCTGAGAATATTCCAAGAAAGCGTTCTTCTTGAGAATTGCTACGGTCTTAAAGCATTATCTCGAACATTTCACAGTGTATAGTTAAAGCTTCCTAGTTTGAAATACCCAGCATCTTTATTTCGTATCGTTAGGAGGATGAGAGACCCGAAATACTCTCTAAAGTACTAGACTATTTATCCTATCTACCAATCATCGTATACCTCAATTTAGTATAAAGGTAAATGGTCTATAAGCAATAGCTGCATCCGAGTATATTAAAAATCCGATCAGAATCGGTTCAGTGGATCCCGCGTTATAAGCGAAACGGGGCGAACGTTGAATTTTATGAAACACTACCAATGCCCGCGACCGTGATTAAATCCCCTCCGTACCGTGCTATTTAGGTTGAAGTTGAACGAACTTTAATAACCAGGCTACGTGGGAATATGAAAAAAAATCTCTTTCGACATGTAATTTAATATATTTTGCGGTACAATTTTACCCAAATAGTAACGTCGTAATAACTTTTGTGATGTAACTTCGTATGGTATTTGGACGTAATCATTGTACGAAATCACTTCGCTGAAAATTGCGGAAAAATGAAACGAATTATAGGTACAACGAAGTTAGAATTGATGACTTATTTCAATTTGGTGTTTTCGAGAGGCTTTCTTTTTGTGTTTTGTATCCCAAAGGTTATAAAGGCGCATTATAAACTAAATAAATGAAAAGCTAACAAATTATTCAGAACCCTGTCATAACATAACCAATATCTGCCTAGAAACTAACGAGACAACAGACAATTAAGTTACCTTTCAATTGTGCGTCCTTTCCGCCATTACACCTATATAGTGCCCAAGTTATTCATTTGCATACGGGCATGCCATCAGTTGGAGGTCAACGCGACGACGTGTACAATTAGTGCGGTTGGTTGCGTTATGTAGGATCAGTTGGCCCAAAGGCTCGATCTCCCAATCCGGGACAAGCGCGTTTATTAACTGAGTCTTGTTACTAATTAGGGTCTAGGCGACCTTTGTATGTAAGCGTATTTAAGTATATGTGTGTATAAAAACTGTTTAGTATCTATATGAGTAGTTGGACGTCGAGGCTATGATTAATAGAGCGAATTTTAGTGAGCTGTATTTCCAAGGCCTCTATTTAAGGCCAAATTTCTCTGTCTGCTTCATATAGTACGTTTATTATTGTACAAAGGACACATATTCTTTATATTTCGTACATTACGACACGTCCATTCCATTCCTCAATATAAAGAGTACTTCGCTTCCAGTCCTTAGTAGTTTTGAAGTGCATTCTGTGCACCGTCACTTTGCTATTGTGGAGATACATCTTTTGTGGACTCTTTCTTAGCTTTTATGACTTTCTAGATCTTGGGCGCGACTTTAACTTCTCTGGTTGTGAATGGAACTAGGTTTTACGAACTATGATAATCAGTAGCTTTTTGTTTAAACTGGATCTAGTTATGGACGTTTTGAATTTTAGCATTATTATCTTCATGTGGTTTTAATTTCTTATTTTTGGCGTAAAAGATAATGCAAAGGGTTTTCTCCTATGGTTAAAATCAGTGTAACAATTTAATTGATTACATGACAAATGAAAGCGCTTAAACTTTTTATAGGGAAAGGCGACCCGCGACCGCCGCTATTCCATCCACTTGGTTAGAAAACGTAATATTATCATTAGGTATGTATAATGTAGATGAGTTGTTTTAGTGTCCATTATGAGAGAAAGTGCTCGCATAATTATTTTAATGATCATCATTATTACATCAGGCGTTATTAATATGAAAATAATAATCCGTTCATATTTTAGTGTCCATTACATTGCATTCTAATTAGTTCATTATTCCAATTAATTTTCATTACCATAGCCGAAGGATTATTTTGGCAATTAACGATAGTTTGATATGTTGTGGGTACCTGAATGTCTAAATTGTTATTATGATAATAATTATTTATTTTCACACTACAACGATCTATATTACGAGTTATTGGGATACGGTTTTTTTATCTCTGGATCACATATTATCTTCAAAGTAAAAGTTGTTAGATGGACGCAAGTTCTATAGTGTTATTGCATTAATGAAGAAAGCGTGAGGTTCTGGGCTTAATTCCGGGTCTTTTTTAATTTAAATATGAGGTGTTACAGATTAACCAATAGGTATTACAGCTGTCAAAGTACAGAGCAGTTTGTATCGATGTGTTTATTCCATGCGAACTTTATATATGAGCAGATAAAAACATAATATTATACCTATAATAAAAATCTCTAATCTATAAAAATCTCTTGTCACAGTGTTTATTATCGAACTCCTCCAAAACGGCCGATATTTATGATTTTTTTTGTGTATATTTGGTAGGTCTGAGAATAGGTCGTAAGCTAGTTTTTATACCCCCAGGTGATAAAGGTAGCCCTATCCAGAAAATTTATATGGCAGAACTACTTTTGAATGTTATATGAAGTTGAAATTTCAGGATCTAAGGTGAGGAAACGTATTTCGGGAGGCCGGGCATAAAAAATCGTTCTCGCAAGTAGGATATTGTGGATGAGAAATGAAGACATAAATCTGAGTGTTCCTGTAAAGTTGGATAGAAAGCCACTTGAGTTTGGGTGGAAGAGAGAAACGTGATAATAGGTCGCTTATTGATTGGTCTTGACGGTATAATTGGCGCAATGGTCGAGAGCTCAGCTACTACGCCTCGTGTCACTGGTTCGATTCCCACACATATCAAACGTTTGTATGAACTACAAAAGGTCTCTGTTTATAGCGTTAATGGTCATATTTATGAAAATCTAGGTACAAAGGTCATTTGATAGCTGTATTTTGCTATCGAAGTCTGCACTTAACTGCCGATTACATATATGCTAATTACTATCTTTGTTTACATATTATTAATGAAATTAGAACGTGTATGGACATGAATAAATATTTTACTCACAGTTATGCGAAAAACACGGTCCTTATACGGTTTAAACGGTTCAATTAGAAACAAATTAACTTATGGCACATTAGTATGGCACTCGTGGGTCGCAGCTGAAAATCAGCGTTGGTTAGTAAGTACTTGTACTGCTACCTACGTCTTTGGTACTAGCATATTAATATCACTTTAATTTACTGTAAGAAAAAAAAAACATTGCCTTACTACTAGATCTTTCTGTTATGAAATTATCAGTAGCCCGGAGTTCGGCATTGTACCCGATCGATGGCATTACCGAAACGGTGAAATGTGTGTGACAGGCTGCACTTTATAGCATCACGCCTGTATTCCCCGAAGGGGTAGGCAGAGGTGTACACAGTTGTTCACCCACATTTTAGCAATGTTGTTATTAAGCCCCATGTAATGGGTGGTGAGCCCAACTACTGGGCACAATTCCAAACTCGGGGCTGCTACTGAGAATTTCCTAATAGAAAAACTCAATAATACTTTGCCTGACCCAGGAATCGAACCCGGGACGTCATGCTCAGCAGTCGCGATTGGGGCCACTAGACGAACGAGGCAGTTAGAGGCTACACTTCATTGGTAATAAAACCAGTATAAGCTAGTCTTGCATACTATTGAAACTCCCTACTAAATAGGCCAGCTCAAGGTTGAAGTGTTGCGGAGGTGCAGCCTACTGAACACCTGTGCCTAACCTTCGAGACAAACAGGCGTGAAAGTATAAATTATTGTTTCAATAAAACAGTTCGCTTGAAGTCTCCTTTTAAGCAATTGATCTGTGTTAGTGGACTCCGCTCTTTAATAGAATGGGTTAACATTTTCGAGGTTAAATCTTAATTTAAACAACAATAAATAAAATAGTTAAAGATAAATCTTTGAAAAGCATTAACGTATGCTTAGTCGAGATGTCTTAGTGGTCAGAGCGCCTGGAGTATTTATCCGGGAGGCGCAGGTTCGAATCCTGCTCACGACCGTATTCTTCTATAATAACTTTAAAATAAAATATATTAAAAAATAAATAGATATGTATAGGTATTAAATAAACATGCTTATAAAAATAAAAATGTTATGTTTTCCGTTGGTAAGCGCATAACTTGAGAACGGACGGACGATTTGGCTAATTCTTTGTTCATAATAGTCAGATAAAGGTCTGTAAAGTAAGAAAAAAAAATGCCTAAAATTGAACACCACAACGTCTGTTGGTTCTTTTTAACCGACTTCCAAAAAGGAGGAGGTTATCAATTCGGTTGTATTTTTTTTTTTTTTTTTTTAGTTATAAATATTATTCAAGCAATCTACGAGATCGCAAATAACTGTAGTTACTAAGTACGACGGTCGATGGCCGCTGGAGAGGTTCAAGTGCTCATTGAACGAGATACTATTATAACACGAAGCTTTTTAATTCATTACGATTTAGATAAGAATCCTTGAAACAGACGCGTAATCGTAATAATTTTTGAAGAATATGTTTTTGTAAAGATATTTGAGAGACTGCCTAATTTGTACGTTACTAGCAATTAAGAAACACAGAAGACATGCATGATTTTACTAACCCGCCTTCCGGGGCAGTTGTTATTATACTCTACGCAAATTCCTTGACGATTATCAATTATAAAGATTGATTAATGGTTGATTTCTTATTGGTCCAATATACATGTTATTTATAATACCCATGTTCAGCAAATAAATTTGAATTTTCCTATTATATTATCTAATGTTTATATTATTTGTGATCTAATGTTTATTTGATAAAAGATTTCCGTAATTTAGTTTCATGTGTACTTTGTGTATATCGTGAATTCGTGATACATGTGTCGTTTAATGATAAATGATAAATGATTTTATTTCTGTAAATAGATCTGTTGAAGACACTTTTACAAGTCATTTTTATAAACTAGATGGCGCCGGCGTTTCCTATCTGACTGTCTCTGAGAAGAAACGCCGAAACAAACTCAGAGGTCAACGTCTCTTTTAAAGTCCAGACATAATACTATGTACATATCTATGTGAGTGTAACGATGCAGGGATCGTCTGGAATGGCCTTTTGAGGAAAGAGCCATAGCAGCTTCGAGGTGACCTGTCCTGTCTGACGGCACGTATGCATCAGTCATCGTGTAGCTCAACCATAACTAAGGGAGCTCAACGACCCGTCACAAGACGATACCAGATCAGGAGGACATTTGCGTAGGTCACATAAAAACGACTCAAAACCGCCAGACAGTCTATGAGGTTCATGTATGAATGAATTTCTGGCCCACATCGTACTCACATTCACATTGCAAACAGTGTCTAATTGAATAACAATATTATCAAAAAATGTCAAGAATCAATGTCAAAAAGAATAATCTTATTATAATAAATTCATTAAAATATCATAAAATAAATAAATTTAACATTACAATGTCAACAGTGGTAAAAAAAAAAACAAAAAATACAGCAATTATTAATGAGTGTCTAAACATTAGAGCGAGCGGCACAATCCCAAGCATTTTTATCTTCTACGTAGTCTTTGATTTTATAGTAACCCTTTTTGCAAAGAGTCTGCTTCACATATGACTTAAATTTGTTGAGACTCAATTCTTGAATATTGCTTGGGATTTTGTTGTAGAAGCGTACACTTTGACATCTATATGAATTACTAATTTTTTGGAGCCTAGTTGATGGTAGCACGAGTTTATTTTTGTTCCTCGTATTGAGACTATGAACATCGCTGTTTTTACAGAATAGATTAATGTGTTTCTTAACATAGATCAAATTGTCATAGACATATTGAGATGCGACCGTCATTATCCCAATTTCTTTGAATTTATCCCTCAGTGAGTGCCTATAACTAAGGTTATAAATTGCTCGAATAGCCCTCTTCTGCAGCACAAATATAGTTTGAATGTCAGCAGCATTTCCCCACAACAAAATGCCGTACGACATTACACTATGAAAATAACTAAAGTATACTAATCTGGCTGTTTCTATATCAGTTAATTGACGTATTTTATAGACCGTTTCTGCTTCCCAGAAGAACACTAAGAAGCGGTGAGGGCTGGGGGCGTTGTTGAAGTGCTGTCTTTAACACTGTCGACATACAAAGAGTTTGAATAAACTTTATGTTCTTTTTTTTCTATAACTACACTACTAGCCAGCTAGCTTGCTCAGCAAGTTAACAGGTCTTATATATTTTTGTGGGAAAAGCAGGGTAACCAAAACTCACAGCACTTACACATAGCCATTTCATTACCTTCCTGAAAGGCACACTGAAAAGATGTAAGACTAATCTATATTTCTGAGAACACCGAATTGTGAATGTCGTAATATATACGAGTATATTCACTAGCTTATTAACGTGGCTTCACTTGTAGAGTATAAGAGTAAAAAGTAAATTAATCGCCAACTCTGCACAAAAACACGTCAGTCTGTTGCTCTTTCGACATAAAAAGGAATATAATACATAGATAAACTCACGTATTTTTCCCTTGGAGGTAGGCAGAAACTATGGAACACCAACTGCTACGATTCTTTCATACTCCTTTTGCTTCGTCCACGTTCATACATCTGTTCATAAACGCGCGTTGGTTGTGAGTACTATGCACTTGAAGTTTTTGGAAGAATATGGTATTAGCTAGAATTTATGTATAGATTAGCACATGTTATTCTGCCATATAATTTTTGTGGATAGGACAACCCTTATCACCTAAGGGTATAAAAAATAGACTACGACCTATTCGGAGGAGTTCGATAACAAACAGTGTGACACGAGATTTTTATATATCAGATAAAAAATAACATTATAACAGATAGATACAACTATACTTCGACATAGCCCATAAGGGTCGTAACCACCTAGTATCTGTATCAATTTATACACGATCCCGCAGACTGGATTGGAGAATCCTGAATATAAGTGAGACGAGGTCCATCCATCCACGGTTATTGTCACTGCCCTGAAAACACGGTACCGGTTGAATGTACCTGTCAAAGTTTGCAGGTTGTGATGTATTTTAAAACCCTGTTCACGCTTGTTTTTTCTATCTCCGAAGTTCTACGTTTAGAGGTATTCAAGTCGGCCCGAAGACAATTTTGTAAGCTGTTGTTAGGGTTTTACATCTCATATTGTATAGTCTACCCCTCTTCGCATTATTATGTACTTGTCATTGTGCCTTTGACATCGTTCTTCCAATAAATAGGTATGCCAAAAATACTAAGCTAACAACAAAACGTCTTTTTTGTTTGCAGGATCCAATTTGATCTCCAAATACTTATTTGCCTGTAATTCGCCTTCGCAGTCACCTTGTAGTCACTAACAATATATTTGTTAATAAGAACAAGAAAGACTGCATAATTTTGCAATTTCATGAATTAAGTAGATTTCTGGTAATATGACATTGGAAAATTAAAAAAGTTGCTATATCTCGTAGATGGTAGCGCTTATTAATGCTGGCGTGCCAGAATTAAAAGGTTTTAGAACGCTTGGGTATTACGTCACCATGCAAACTATTCGATTTCCAAGAAATGATTCCCATAAGGCTCTTACGCCTTATGGGAATCACGTACATATGTGTGTTGTATATAACGTGAAATGGTGCCAGTTCTCATTATACTAAACGCTTGTATAATTTTGAATTCAAAATTGATTACTGAATTTGTGGATATTCTAGTGTTGGGACACGACTAATACACCACTTGAAGTTGTTTTCTTACGAAAAAAACAAAACAATTTCTTCGTATGTGAGTGTTATTTAAAGATATTGGTTTTTTAAGGTTCCTTGCGTTTAATTATTTGTGTGATATCTTCAATTCGAAGGAAAGCCTATGTACTTATGAGCAAAATTTGACATCTACATTAATGGCGTTTCGGAGTTTTTTGAAGCGGGGAATACTACATTACGAATATTTAGAGTAATTTCAATAAAAGTAAGTTGGGTAGAACTGTTTATTACTTTTTATTATCCATAACGGCTGTCAAATGTTTGTGTAAATTAAATTAATATTCTGAGTTTTATAATTATATTTCATTTCTAACAAGTAAGTGTTTCCCTTTACTAATAGTAGTTTCTCTATTTCAGGTAAGCATCGCAGTCGTTAGCGCGACGTTTCGTTTCTTCGAAGTGTAATCATTATCCAGAGTAAGTTTTCTCTCACAAACAATCCTATTGATGTCAAAGCTGCTCTACAAATCCCTCGTTACTTCGAAATACATCCTCCAATATTTTTTTCCTCAACGAGTAAATCTGTTCAATTACATTGCATTACTCTCCAATTACTTCTTCGAATAAGCTAAAGGTTTTCGAAATAGGAACCAGTTAGATTTATTCCATATCAGTGGATTGGGAGCCAGTCAATATCATTTCCAATTATCCAACTTTCGTGGAACTTGTGCGGCATACCGGAAACATTGGATCCAAACCCATGGGGTACAAACATTAAAGGTGATTTGTATTGGTAAATCCTCATCGAATCCCTGTAAATCCTTGTGTAGTGATTACTGTAAGACGAAAAAGTGCGTCGTGAAATAGCGTTAAATTATCTGATAGCAAAAAGCGCGGTCGCTGGCGTTAGTTTCAGGCTACGAAACGAGCGATTTTAGCACCGAAGCAGAAGAGGAAAGTCATTTCATTCATTTTCAAATATCTTTATAAGGCAGCAAAAACACACAAAATAAATGTACTTAATATCTAAGCTACATTTACAAACAGACAATAATAAATACACTTTATGAGGCTAGATAAACTCCTTTAAAAGCTTCTGAAAGATAGGTTTAAATACTTATTACAGCTTAAAAAAGTTTAGCGTAATTATATAACGCAAGAATGAAATTGCAATAATATGCAAATTATTTAGACAAGTACTAACTAATTAGTACTAGATAATTTTGCTTAATACATGTAGTGTGAAGAAGAGGAAAGTGACATATCTTTAGAGGACATTTTATTAAAAAAATAAACTAAAATCATAATTAATTATCAAGACGATATTGTAGTTACTGTAATATTAATATCCAATCGACAATAATATTGGTCTGACAAGTTAAAGAGATATTGTCAGATAGGTAAGTACCAATTACGTAAAATGTCTTGACATAAAGTGACCGTCAAAATTATACGTTTGTCATTACTTAGCTGTGAGTAAAAGGAGGTATGAGGCTATCTGATTACATAGGTAGACTCAGGTAATATTGTTCTTACTGTCCTCTAGTTTATTGTAGTACTACTATGTAATGTACTTAAAATAATAACTGTCTTTTATAGTAAGATCAAAGCAGTTTATTGTCATTGATTTAACTTGCACTCTAATCACAGCGCAATTTAAATTACCCCGCATAAACCAAATTGAATTAGAAGCAACGGAAGCAATTTCATACAACATCATACATTAATTATGTTGTAACGCTGGCTTGGTGGCCCCCTTATATAAACCGCTGTGTACGGAGACAAAGCGGCATTCGCTTTGGGCGTCCCATTACAGTAATGCGGAGCTAAAACTTGACTGATTACTGGTCTGCCTGGATGAATTTTTCCACTGTCACACCAGTACGACGGTTTAGGTGGACATTAGCAGTATTAGAGGGATTTTCCCGTCTGTGTAATCGAAATTCTTGGTTAAACGAGCGCGTCGCAGCTGTTATCTTGTTCATCCATCATTACGTAGGGTTTGCTGTGGATAATTAAGGAAATACTACAGTTTATTTTCTTATGATACTATGTTAGTGAGTTTGTTAGAATTTTTATTTGGAAATTGAAATTTAGTGAAGAGTGCGAGTGGTACTTAAATAATTTATTGAGGAATATTGATATTCAGAGAACATTTATTACGAAATCTAACTTTGGAGTAAGTAAAACAACTAAAATAAAAAACATCTCAAGAATTTCTTTTTTCGTAATATTTTCCAGCACCGCATCAGCACTATCCCTCAAAATTTCCATATTCAAATGTGAACATCAAGTTAATTTACTGTAGGATCTTAAATTACCTTTGAAATTAGATATATTTCGCTGTCACTGCGGATGTAATTTACATTTATTATTAGCCTTGTTGAATATTCATTATTAACTTTAGTACGCATTAGTCGTGGTATTCGGGCCTTGCACGCGAAAAATGCTTTATGGCAATCGTTAACTCGATACTATCTGCAGTTAATGCTAATTTATTTATTTGAGTACCTGATTTAATACTAGTTTCAATGTTAATTTATATTTTATACAATCCACTACTGTGTGCGTATATAGTATAGATAGTTTCTTCTTTTCTGTGGTTCAAGGCACATTATGATCTGTTATTTTTCACGTCAGCGCCTTGCAAAATGTCATTATATTCAAACAAAGAGAGCCGAACTCACGTTCAAATTCATCATGATATTGTGAAGGGACAGTCAATTCCTCGGTGTATTCAATCCTATTTGACACAGTAACAATGATAGAGCTCTTGATCCCTTAAGTTAACATTGTAATTTCGTTATCTGCGTACCTTAGAGCTTCCATTTTCTTGTCCTAATTACTAGCGGAAGCTAGGGATTTTAATAGGGTCCGACATCTTACTGTACCTTTTGAGACACGACGAGAGGATTTGTCAGCTTATCTAAGCAATGTTCCTTTTATTTGCGTCTGTGTGACTTACACACACACACGCACACGTACGGCCAGCGACAAAAGTAGCTAAACACATCGTTTATAAAACGTCTTAAACTTTAAAACTATCTTACTTGAGTAAAAACATTTCAGTCTTGTCGTCATATATGTCGTCATATAAGACAATCACATCAGTACTCTTGAAATTAATACCAATACCAATCCAAATTCAATATTAAATAGACGCATTTAAACAACGCTTAATTTTAAAATAAATTTACCTACATTACAATTGTCACAATTTTAAAGTATGTTGTCTTCATCATATCCCGAATGTTTAATTATTTTTTAGAAATTTTGGTATTTAAAAGTACGAACTGACATATTTCCAATGTCAATCACGCGGAATTATTTTCAAGCACTAGAGGCGACGCAGTTTTGTTGTGATTACTCTTGTTGATTGTACACACATTAACGCAAATCCGTTGACCGCCGTTGATTAGGTTGATGACGGCAGTGTGTTATTTTTAGAGCACGGAAAATCTAATTCAACCCTTAGATAAATCTTTCTTCTACGAAAGTCATACGAACGGAAAAAGTTTACAGCTTTTCCAAGAATTCTCTTAATGCCAATTAAAGCTTTCTCTAAACTGGCTTAGTTTAGTGGACTGAGGTTATTAATTTTGCCCACTTCGTGAGTCCTACAGACAGAGATTAGGTGGAGTTGTAAGAATATCCACCCAATATTTTGCTAAAAATTTGTTAGTAACTATTTAAAAACTACTTAAGTGTGAATAAGATTTATATTCCGTTCGTTATTATCATTTGTGTCGAACATGCATGTAGTAAAAATAATTTATTAAATATTCACACAAAAGATCATTAAACAGCAAAACGACCAGCCTGTGTAAACACAAATTGCTGGCACATTACAATTATAAACTATCATATATTTACCTCCAATTAAAACTTGTGCCAGAATTATAGCCAACTATTGTTTTCAATGCTATTATCGCTTGGTATATCCTGCTGGTGTCTCGTGCAGGCACGTCAGGAGGCAATTATAATTAAAACAGCTTGTTCAACAACAACAGCGTGCTGCCATTGAGGTCGTGTCTCTCATTGTTTATTGTAATGTGCTATGTCATTATTGTCAGCGTCGATATTTTCGACAAAGGTTTTGTAGTAGCTTTTTTGTCTGAGGATTTTAAGTGCTTCCTATTTGAATAAGAATAAGAATAATATTTATTTTGTAAATATGGGTATAAACATGTTGATACATAATAGAGTAAGTTCAGCCATACTTTACCCGTAGGCATGCAAAAGTACAAAACATAGTCATAATAAACATAACATTAATAGCCATAACAAATTCAATCATTTACAATAGCATAATCACAAAAATTATTACAAATTATAACATTAGTTAAATTACTTAATTGAATTCCCCATCAACAAGATATATTTTCCTTTAGAAATTCAGATGTACTGTAGAACACTCTGTCTGCCAAAAAGTTTCGTAATCTTTTTTTAAATAGTGTTACATTCAACTCTTTCCAACTTTTAGGTATTTTATTATAAATGACCGGGGCCATGCAGCAGACACTTTTGCTCATTAACGTTGTTCTGGCACTGTGAAGACACAACTTACTATTGTCACGTCTGTTACGTGGAACTACGTCCGATAGACGTTCGAACCGTCCCGGGTTTGTTTTTACGAATACTGCTATTTCTAAAATGTAGATTGAAGGTAACGTTAATATTTTGTAATTTTTATAATATGGTTTGCAACTCTCTGTGGATTTAATTTTGAACATTTTGAACTATTGGAATACAATAGCTAGAACAAAATGAAATAGAGTTAAGTTTTAATAAGTTATCCGATTATGTTCTACTTGCTTCACTTTGATGTCATGATTAGTTTCATGTTCTTTCAAGAATCGCTTATTATTGAGTACTCCTTTCTATCGCTGGTAATATAAACCTATAATCTTGAGTATTGTGAAAGTATTCCATTTTTCATTTCAGTATTCCTGATTCACTGTAAGGAAGCATTTGCATGAAAAATCTCCCGTGGGAAAAGTTTCCAAGCGCATAAAATTAAAATGATTTGTTAGAATAACGACGATAGCAATATCGTCGTTACAAATAAAACGAATCATATACAGTTTTCCATAAACCATTCAGTGTTTCCGAGCAGAACTTGAGTCAATCTGTAGGTTCGTGCAATGCAATTGCGTGCCCATACATATTCAAGTGTTCATACATCACGACTGGTAGCCACGGGATTGCGAGCGTCGTAATAACATGCAGCTCGTGAGACGTTCCCGTACTCCCGTTTATTCAGATACTCTTGTTATCAGACTGACTTTGTCCCCTTTGAAGTTTAGACGTTGCTGATTAAAAAAAATGCATTATTTAGAAGGGACTGCAGGTTTTATGTATGAACAAGAAACTAACTTTATATCTATGTAAGTTAAGTATAATTTTACTTCTTTCAAGTAATAAGAGAACTAGTTTCAGTATATTCTGTAATGAAAATGTGCGCATGCAAACTTCACAGAAATTCAATATCAGTGTCCCAAATGGAACTTTTTATTAAATTTCTCCACTGCTTTTCTCGTATTATTTATACACAAATTCTTAGACTCATAACATTGAGGTATATTACAGAACATGGAATGAAGAAGGGTTTTTGAATAGTCTATTATCCATTGATACTTGAAATATTCTTTAGTATTTGAAACTTGGCATTTCCATTAGTGATAGGTCTTCTTTCTACCTTTTTATATGACGTCGGTACGAGCCTCGAGCGATTAGATAAATGAAGTATCGTGTTCTTGTTACTACAGCGGATCTTTCGTAGCCAAAGAATCATTGAATTATTTATAAAGATCACGTTTACGTTTGACGTTCTACTATTTATTATTTACTTATTAAGTTATAAATCTGACTCTGGATGGGTAAAAGTCGCTTTTTGGTTTAAATTAAAAGTTCGCAAACATCTCAGTAATAAATTGGCACAATTATCACATCACTGAGTCTACTTTGTTTTGTTTATTTCTTCATATGTATCTTTATTTTTGTATTTTTTTTATTCCAACTTATTTATGTAAGTATAAGTAAGTATACTGAATAATATTTTGTCTTTCAATCTTTTAATACACCCGTCACTTTATCTCTGCATCACCCTAAGGTTGACTGGTAGAAAATGCCTTTGGTATTAAGTCCGCCTTTGTACAATTTGTTGTGCACAAAGTGTTAAATAAATAAAATAAATATTTCTTCAGCATAACGTATTAGAGATTAATTATTCCAATCTGTACGTTATTAAATATCTACGTTTAGTATTTTAGTGTATTAAAAAACGTTACTTTTCAATTCGTGAGCTCCTGTGGTTTATATTATAATTACATTTTTGAATTTGCTGATTGTCCTGTGAGTAGCCACAGCAATTTGACAGGTGGAAAGGTTGGCTACTGCCTACTTGGTACTGCCTCGTTGGTCTATTGGTCCCAAGCGCGACGGCTGAGCAGGAGGTCTCGGGTTCGATTTCTGGGTTGGGCAGTGTTATTGAGGTTTTCTGCTAGGAAATTCTCAGTAGCAACCCGGAGTTTGGAATTGTGCCCGGTTGATGGCAATAGGCTAGAGACCACCTATTACATGAGACTTAAAAACAGCATTGGTGAAATGTGGGTGTACAACAGTGTACACCTCTGCCTATCCCTTCGGGGAATACAGGCGTGATGCTAACAGTTATGTTATGTTATCGAAAGGTCATTTACTGTTTTCGGACTGTTTTTCAGCAACAAAGAAGGCTTTCAGCAGCAAAAACCAACATATGGGATTAACAGCCGGGAAGAAAGAGAAAAAGAGCTGTTTTTGAGCATTGTAAACACATCAACACGGTCTAGGGATATTTTTAAAAAAGCGAATTACTATCAATATGTTAATTATTTATATGACATGTATATATTTAAAAGATACGTTATTTAATATTCTACCATTTTCTAGTAATGGTTAAGGTACTTCGATTAAAATTTCAGGATTTTATGGAAAAAAAATGAAGCATAGACGGAAACCGTATATGAATTAACTTTTAATTTATGAGTAAAAACTGAAAAAAAAAGAAAAATCATTTAATTTGTGTTTATAAACTTGAAGTTAGTAGTCTGAGAAAGCGCCCATGATGTTCATAACACATCGGCAACGATTCGGCATGCTCAGAACAAGGTTGTCAATGTCTTGCTGCGGAATATTGTCCCATGTCCTTCTGAGGTGCGCAAAAAGTTGATCTTCTGTAGCCAGATTTTCAGGAACTTCCTTCAGAGCTCTTCTTTGCAGCATATCCCACGCATGCTCAATGGGATTTAGATCTGGCGATTGAGCAGGCCAGTCTAAGGCCCTAACATTGTGTGTATGTAACCAAGCTGCTACCGTTCTCGCCGTGTGTGCCCGGGCATTGTCGTGCATGAGCAGGAAATCTTGCCCCATTTGTGTTCTGTGGGGCAAGATTACGGGCCCCAGCACCTGTTGGACGTATCGTTCTGCCGTCATATTGCCCCGCACCCAAACGAGATCCGTCCGTCCTCCAAGACGAATTCCTGCCCAAACCATAATTGGTCCTCCTTGGTATGGGTGAACTTCCTGAGGGTTCTGAAGACGGCTCCATCGTCCAGGAACTCGCCAAACACGCGTCCTTCGTGAATCTGGATGAAGCCGAACCCTGATTCATCCGTGAACAGCACATTGGACCATTGTTCACGGCCCCAGTCCACGTGGTTTCGAACCCATTCTAATCGTCGTCCACGATTGCCTCTCCGTAAAGGTGGGACCCGGAGTGGTCTACGAGAGCGTAGATTGCTTTCATGCAGTCGCCTTCTTACAGTTTGGTCACTCACAAGCACTTGGTGTTCCAATCGCAGCCTTTGGACCAATTGAGTCGCCGTTGCATTTGGTTGAGCTCGCGCAGTAATTTGCAAAAATCGGTCTTGTCTGGGGGTAGTGATGCGACTTGGCCCCCGGTGCCTCTCCGCTACTTCACCTGTGGCACGATAGCGTGTCCACAATCTTGAAATTACATTTTGGTGGGTCCCTATGGCCTCAGCAACATTACGCTGAACAGACCCCGCTTCCAGCATTCCCACAGCTCGTAACATCACCGCCCTCGTCAAATGTTGGCGTTGCATGGCTACAATACCTCAATTTTAACTTTATCTTTCGTTTAAAAATGAAAAAAAAACTGTAACTAAATGTAATTCGTATTGTTTTCTAAATTTCGCACAAATGAAAATTCCCTCTCCTACACATCAAGACATTTATATGCCACCGAAACAAAAGAATTTTCAAAAATTTGAATTTGGAATTAGTCTGAGATAAATTACAAACAAATCGGTGTATAAAAGATTCCAATGCGGCCAGTACTTTTCTAGTTATTTAATTGAGTATGAAATATCCCTAGACCGTGTTGATGTGTGTACTTAGGTTGCATTAGTGAAGCTGTTCTATTGTTAACACATTTCCCGTACAATCAGCTATTAATATTATGATGTCTTGTATAGCTTTTGTATTTCTACCGCGGTTAGTTCAACCCATATGTCGTTTCTCACATCTGTTTACAGAATATTATTACTCATGTACAAATATATTAGTAGTACGCTGGTTTCAGCATCATGTTTTCTTTAACTGTCAGATGATGAACTGTAAATAAACAAGTTTGTGTGTTTATACAAAACACTGAGTCAGTTTCTCGGAAATGCAGCCGAATATTCTTGTATAGTCATTGGTATAAAATATTTGATAGCATTATAATGAAATGGTTCTTAAATGGTTGTAGCATGAATTCAGCAATATTTCTTTTCTCGTGTGAATTTCGTCTTAAGGTAACTAAGGGCCAGGCCAAAAGCATTATCTTTGGCGTTATTATATTAAATGGAAAAAGAATACGGTCGCGAACAGGATTCGAACCTGCGCCTCCCGGATGAATACTCCAGGCGCTCTGACCACTAAGCCATCTCGACCTTTGCTCACCACCGCGAATTCTTCTTCCATATTTTTAACACGTCTTATGGCGACGTCATTGCAATCAAGAACACATAGCTGACGTCAAGAATAGACGCTCAACAAAATCTGCAGTCTGTGAACACACAACAGACAAACCCAACCATTTTCTACGTTTCGACAAACCCCAAATCCTCGCGAAAGAAAACCGATATATACCGAGAATGTTCCGCGAGGCTATTGAAATTAAAAAACACCCAAATTTCAATAGAGAAGATGGTTGGCAATTACCACCTGTTTGGAACCCTGTACTGAAAATAATCAAGTCCCAAACAAAGTCAAGTCACAAGAAAAATCAAGATACTGTGAGCGATTACTGCGTGCATCGGAACACCTTTTAGTTTATAATTCGATAAAATTTTAAAATTGAATTCTAAATTTAAAACGACTGTGACCCCTGAGTTTGTTTCGGTATTTCTTCTCAGGGATAGTCTTAGGAAATACTGTCGCGATTTAGTTTTAAACATGTATCAGAGACAAAAATAATTTTATGAATTTATCAATTATATGTACGGTAGACTGAAATAATTTTAAATAAACTGTTGAGACACCTGACACCTTAGTCCTCCTGCGACCACGAACGCTGCAAAGTGTTCGAAACGTCAGGAAAAACAAAAAACCAATAATACACGCGATTAATCCGGTTAAAAGTGGTTTTATTATAATGTGTAGTGATCGCGCAAACCTAAGATATTACTATGTGTAAAACCTCTTTTTTTTCAAGTCACAGATTATTATTTTATATAAATCATGCAATGGCACTTATGAAAGGTCAGAATCTAGGGCGCACGGTTACAAAAAGGCGTTTCCTATGGAGAAGAACCGGCAAGACACTCCATATCTGCCAAGCTCTTCGCAGAATACAGGCCTGATGATGACATTAGGGTATATGTTATAACGATCTGATGATGTTCTTATTCAATATGGATTATTCCATACTCTATCGAAGATAACGTCTATCGAAGAAGTTAAACATGTAATTACTTTTGGTTTTACTACATCAATTCTGAACACGTGTCCTTGCCTAGTTAGTTTTTATTGTTATTAGTACCTCGATTTTATTACTTACCTTGAACGTAACTATGCAGTAATTAATGGGGCTACAAAAACTATGGAATGTGAAAATATCGGTCAAGTACATGTTGAAAACATAGAATATCACTGCTCTAAAATTAAAACAACTTTTAACCGGATTAATCGCGTGTATTAATCGTTCGTGATCGCAGGAGGTCCTCCTGCGACCACGAACGCTGCAAAGTGTTTGAAACGACAGGAAAAACAAAAAACCAATAATACACGCAATTAATCCGGTTAAAAGTTGTTTTATTATAATGTGTAGTGATCGCGCAAACCTGAGATATTACTACTAAAATTAAAATTTTAGTTTTTTTTTTACTTTTACAACTTCTACAATAATTCTTACATAAGGGTCTCCTTTTAAGTATATAAAATACCTGTGCTAGGAGGCACCGCTCCTTATAACAAGTTTAGCAAAATGTTGGAGTGTGTACACATAAACAGTCTCGTGCTTAGCAAGAATAACAAAAACTGCTCTGTACTGTAATATTAATTATTTCTTAACGAGCTTAACCCACAACTGCGTCTGCGTGGACTTCAGAATTGCATCTAGCTGGGATTAAAGTATCCTATGTATTATTCCAGTAATAATATTAAGTAAGATTTCTTCATCAGTCAGTCCAGAATAATCTCATCGTTCCATGTGAAATAACTCGTATGAAGCTGTACCCAGTCCAGTCACACTGGAAATAGACCCGAACGTATTATTATATGTATAACTAACAGGAATTAACGCGCAATAAATACCTTTGAATCGCTTGACGTTTCAATAAATACCTTTGAATCGCTTGACGTTTCAATAAATACCTTTGAATCGCTTGACGGTCGAAACGTCAAGCGATTCAAAGGTATTTATTGCGCGTTAATTCCTGTTAGTTATACATATAATAATATCATGCAACGCGATAGTTTAAAAGTTAGTAGACCCGAACGTAGTTGGGAAAAGGCTAGGTCGATTTAGCTACCTACTTAGATTAGTTTTCTGGTTTGATATCTCGTACAAACCTTAGCAGACAGACTTATATGTGTAATGTGACTAATCCTTCAATTTCAGTAGATTAAATATCAACCTGACGCTTCAGTTAACACAGTCAAAAAGAAATTACTTACAGATAAATCTTTGAAAAGCATTAACGCATGCTTAGCCTACCTTAAAGTTATAATTTTTTGTGGAAAAAGAATACGGTCGCGAGCATGATTCGAACCTGCGCCTCCCGGATAAATACTCCAGGTGCTCTGACCATTAAGCCATCTCGACATCTGCTCACCACCGCGAATTCTTCTTCAACATTTCAATACGTCTTTTGGCAACGTCATTGCTATCTATTCAGTCCCTATACAGGTGACCGAACCGACACGACAAACTTTGCACTTAATATAATGTCGTAAAGATGCAATTACCTTAACAAATACAAAGTGAAATTACTTACACTAGAACGTCTGTTTCCAATATTACCAACATTGCAAGGTCCACTAAATAACTAGGTACGATTCGTAGTTCGTTCACATACCACTTCCCTCAACGTATAAATCCATTAAGTTGATTAATAGTGAACAATTAATTATGTATCATCATTATTGACCATGAGAGATATAATCGAGGAGCACCTACGACTAGATTAATGATCTTAATGAGCGGAGGTGGCAAGGACACTCAATTGAAATTACATTAATTAAGTTTGAAGAGGTGTAGGTTTGTTATGAAATTATACATAATTAGGCCTAGACGTTGGACATGCATTGCTGTACGACTTAGATTTAAATAAATTTAAAATTTATAACTACTTGCTCTTTCTTATGTCAATTATATAGGTTAGTAGAGTGTGATCGTAGTAGGATAATATCAGAACCTGGCGCATGGATAACATTTGCTGTGACATAGCTAGATAGAAAGAGACCGTATAGGTGGCGGATACCACGAACAACAGCATTCCCAATGAGGGCAGGCGGCCGGTCATAAAACATTACCAAAACTTTAGCAGCATGCAATTTCAAAAACAATTAGAAATTGGAATAAGAATACATGCTGCGCCGACACCAAATAAATTAGGATAAGGGCAGGGATATGATTCAACAACTAAAAATATACTTTATTTTATGAGTATTAAATCAAATAAGTAACCCTTACTTACTCACCTTCCAGCTTGATATCAGACCAGTTCGACTGTGTACATATTATTGTATTGTTGTGTATTCATGGTAGGTACTTACATCAACCGTATATTGGCAAGTGGGTGAGATTGAGATTTATAGATTCTTACTTAAAACGTGTTAAAAAAGCTTTGACGTGTATAATTCCTCATGCTTCAAAAAGTGTTGTCAACGTTACACTATGCTTTTAAATAAAATATAAACAAAAATCGGAAAAAAAAACAAATAGTTGAGACAAAGCCTCCACCATCCAATATCACTGTATGTAATCTGATGTGAAGTGACATGGAGCTCCCGAATTAATCCAATACGGAATGCTGTTCTCTTTATTTCGATATCACTGAACCGATACCGGTTCTCGTATCTGTTGAACTAATAGAATCAACGAGAAGCCTGTATGTTTCAATTTGTACTGGTGGCAAATTATATCACTGCCGTAATTAGGTGCGAATGAGGGACTGTACAACGCCGAATGGAATTTGAACTCAAATAGGTCAAATCTAATCGGAGTCTGTAATTTCCTAACTCAGCATTTTATCTGTTAGTGCTTTGTAATTGTGATAAATAAGAGACTTACACTTTTGCATTTGCTTATTGCAGTAGAAAAGTTAGGTTCATATTAAGCATATCATTTCATTACGTTGTCATAACATACATTGGAAACCGTACAATAAAATATAAGCAACCAATAACTGTTCCACTGCGGGGTAAGTGCCTCTTCTCATACAGAGGCTGCACAAGCATTGATTACCATGCTATCTCACTGCGGGTAGGCCTGGACCTAATGGTCATTACAGTCCATTAGATTCCAGTTTCCTTACGATGTTTTCCTTCACCGTATGTCTTGATGCCTTAGAATGACTAAGAAACTACATTGCGGGCCCATAACCACTCGACCACCACGACACAGAAACCGTATACTTAAAAATATTTCATCTTTAGTTCTTAATTGACGGTTTATTTCATAAAGGAAAAGCTAAGCGATAAAATACTAAACAATACAGCTGATTTTCATTTAGAACTAACCCTTATATCACGTATTGCTTGCTTACTTCGCACGTTCATCTCGACGGTTCTTGTTCGCCGAGCCAATCCGTTCTCGTGTCGGTTGGCGTAGACCGTAATCTCGGCCGGTTGTATTGAGGGAGTATTACTATCATGTGCATATTGAACGACATCGGGTTTCTCTGGGATTTATCGGACCCTATCGGAATATACCGATTGTGTGGGATAGTGGTGCCATATTTCAGTATGCTGTGAGCTTATTGGAAACGTGCTAGTGTGCCTTTTCTACTATGAGTGAAAAGCAGTGATAGTCCAGTAATGAACGTTGTACTGGCAATTCGAAGGTTGCAAGCAGGTTTGTAGCCATGTACATATTATAAATTATCTACTTATTACTTGCTTGAAACGGTGAAGACAAACATTGTGAGGAAACCAGCACACCTGAGAGTTGTTCTCAGTGCAGTGGTATCTAAAACGGGGTGGTATATAGTGTGACACTAGATTTTTTCTCAATCATACGATAAGAAGAATGTATGTAATGTAATCAGTTGTCAATCTGTTTTTGAGGTTAAATCCAACTTGTATCTAAATTAGTGCAGTGTGCCAAAATTGTATTAAGTTAATGTTAGACGGTCGTATACACTATAGTCAGCAGGCGTGTTGGCTCTCTCGGTTACCATCGAACTGTTGGGCAATGTATAAGAATATATTTTATAAAATTTTGCTTCTGATAGATATTAACTAAAATTATTTCTAGTACTGCCTAACCTGTTGAATTTTATCTAGCAAATCTAAAATTCACTACTGTATTCTCTTCACATACAATTTAACGTATTAAAGCTGAGCCATGATAAGTAGCTAATTTCTTAACACGACGAGCTAATGCAACATTTATTCGAGTTAGCGTGGTAAATTGCTATCCGTTGGCTATACGGAAATTATAAGAACGGGTATGTGGTACAAAAGTCACGATTCGTTTACGCGTCACGTCCTTAATTCACGCACGTTTCAATCAACTTATGTTTATATAAGTCGACATACTGATACGTGGAAGAATGAATCGATGTTTTAGTTATGTGTGATTTGGGCAGGTAGGCTATTATACTTTTAGCGTCAGCATATTATATTACTTTACGTAAAAAATACATTTCTAATACATTTTCAATAAACGGTTTTATATGATCAACGTTTTTAATTACTAGTATTATCGCATTTTTTATATGGAGAAATGCCCACACATACCGCTCTGACACGGGGGGACAGAGCGGTTATGTGGGACTCGAACCCACTAAAACTCCACAGTGTACCTCCACAGCCGCTTGGGGACGGGACGCGGGAACGCTCTCGCAAACAACCGCGAACCCGTCCGCGGCCGTCCGTTGCAGGACTCCCTCACGGGGTTGGGTATTGCACCCCCCTCGCTACGGCACATCAGACACGTGGCATGCCGCAACCACCTCAGAGACCATGTACAATGGGCGCCAGACGACCCCGTGTCGGGTCACGGGTCAGGTCTGTGGCCCCGCCGCCTGCCACTACGGCCGCAGAGGATAGGGAGAGCGGCGCCTCGCAATACCGGCACTCCTCCTCCCCTGCGGCCCCACCGCGTCCGCCATCCAACGGTGGCGGCCCCGTCAAGGCCACGGAAGGTAGGGAGAGCGGCGCATCGACATACCGGCACTCCTCTCCCGCCGCGGCCTCCATCCTTCAGCTGCGGTGCCGCAAATACGACACCGCAGCCCACCTCAGTTGCGTCACCCCCCATAAGGCCCGCAACCTACGCCGGCGCCGCTCCAACATAGGCTTGAAGGCAAAGCCCAGAGGAGCGGCCCTCCTCGGGTTCCGTTAGCTTCACCGTGGGTGACCAAGCCACGGCTACTAGAGCCCCCCCACCACGACAAGGTGGAACCCCTAGGGGGGACTAGTATTATCCCTGTGTCTTAGGGGTCAGTGTATCTCCGTAACTAATCACAAACTTTAAGACTTTAAGAAAATAAGTTGGTTGAACAAATGGCGTTAAATAGTATTAACCAAAAAATTAAAAAATTAAACAATTTGAAATTAATGCTATAAATGAATCTAATATGATTAGGGAGTGTGCGCTGAGTGAGTTGTGTAGATGGAAGAGAGAATAATTTGTATGATCGATAACCAAGGTACATTAGATAAGAACGGAAGTACTTATTTATCTGCATATTTTATTTAGTGTCCCATTAAAATTTTTATTCCCTGAAACATGAAGAAAGGATTTGATGAGGTAAGTAAAGGTACCCTTAACATAAAGTCTACATGCACGACACTTTGTCATACAAGACGAAATGAATTATAAAACACGTCATCATTTTATTTTATTTCACACTTTTTGAGTACTTTGCCACTATATTACTATTTTTACTAGCTATGTTATCTGGGGTAATGTAAGGATTCTAACGATACCCCATTCATCTAAATCGGTTCAGGCATTGAGAAGGTATGGTGGAATAAAGACATTCGCAAACATTCATGGGCCCTAAAACATAACACTCCTTTTTTGGGCAGGCGTGTAAAAAGGAAACATCTATTAATAAAAAAAAAACGACTTCATCTTCGAACACGGGACGCGTGAGGCTGGCCCAACATTATCCGGAAACACCACCAGCTATTTATTACTGCAACATAAATCAGTGCATAATATAAATCACGTACGATTGAGACAAGTGGCTCCAATCTGTTCCAAGAGTAATTTTGTGCGTGACTGTACGTGGCGACATCGAAACCAATTACTCGGCACTTGTTATGTTAATTAGTCGACTTTAATATAGTACTTGAGCATCTGTATGACGCTGGTAAATTAATGTGGTGTTTATTGTATGGCATCACTTCACACCTAGGGTTGATACTGATATGGAATTACAAGGAATCCATACTAATATTATAAATGCGAAAGTAACTCTGTTTGTTTGTTTGTTTTTTACCTTTTCGCGACTAAACCACTGAACGGATCGTAATGAAATTTGACAAGGAGATAGATTGGAGCTTGGAGAAGGACATAGGCTACCTTTTTGTCACGCAGACGAGGTCGTGGGCACCAGTTAGTTATATATAAAGTTCAGTTGGTACACTCTGAGTCCATATTAAAATCTTAAAATATTTCATATAATAGCCAATCAATTGATTCTGCTTTGATTTTCAAAGCAGAACCAATTGATTGGCTATTATATGAAATATTTTAAGATTTTAATTTCCCAAGAGTAACTAAAATTTCTAAAATAGGCATTAACAAATTGATGTTCATTTTTTATTTCGGCATACTAAAGCCATCTTAATCAGAATTACTTTAACTGAAGATTGTTTCTTCTTTTCTTAATCGATTAAATAGTTGCAATGTGACCATTACTTTGAAACTGCTTGTTTGAACAGTGCCAGCCTATATAGCCAACCCTGATCCCCGCAATCAGTGGAGTATAAGTAATTACATGTTCATTAATGCGACTGGGACGACACGCCACATCGCGTGACAACGTACAAGGCACATCCGACTTATACTTGTTACCAAATAATTATATACTTACTAGAATTCGATATGACAGATGTGTGGGGTGTAGGGAAAGCCTTGTTAGAGGTATAGTCAGATGTCAGCGATAGCGATAATGAGCGAGTACTCGGGTATCTCTTTGATATGCAAGCGATAATACTCTATAGCTACTACAGTAATCTCTGCAGATCATTTCATATCCAAGATAAGATAACATTGCAGTTGTCTAATGTGAGACAATTATCAGTTTCCCTCGCATAGGCAGTCCTCGGTGCATCTGCCCGAATCGGTGCCCTCGAGCAGGGCTATCTTTGTCAAATAGATTTCATATGGAGATGTGACATTCAATGAGTAGTCAGGAGCCTAATAAGCTGATGTACATAGAGTTTTTCTGGATGACCAATGGTACACGCTCCATGCGAACTAGTATTCAGCCCAAACAATTATGCCTATTTTTATAGGGTTAGGCAGAGACTCGATTTTGACTAGCTAGTATTCTGACACATCTCTCTCGCTTCATCTATGTTTAATTACCTCTTTATGCATGCTCATAACATTAGGCTGCTCTTTAGATCAATTTTAAAGTTATAATAGTTATTTAATCAACCAACAGCCTTATCTATTATTACTGGTAGCAAACCCCAACAGGTAATCTGCTATGGATAGTTGTTGCGTTCTGAAAACATAAAACCCAGAACAAATAAATCTTTGTATGAATTAATTTCTGAACATGCCATTACAGCAACATTCAGAACAGCTATTGTTTACGCGGCGTGTTCACCCGTGACGCCCCGAATGAGAATTGACGGCGCGCGTGTGACGTAAGCAAATGACGTTGTATTTCGTTCGCCGTGTTGGTTGGACGTAATTACGTTTGTTTTCCAATAAGCTGCACTCTGATACGTTACGATTGGACGGAATTGAAAGTCAAATACGTTCTGTGTGGAGATACGGGAAATCATGTAAAATTCTGCTTGGTTTTTTGAGATGGAAGGTATCTTGGCTTTTGAGATAAAAACTTTCATGCAGTGTAAAGTGTGTCCTGAATTTTAAAAATACTTTTCGCTTGATATCTATTATTTAATTACTTCTGACAATTTAGTAGTAGCTGAAAACTTTCTACTTTTTAGCGTTTAGTTGATGACCAACCTAGCGTCTGAGTCTATATCGCCGGTAGGCCTGTAACTTAGCTTTAGCAGATAAACACTGTGAAGAAGTCAGTAATTGTGCGTGCCTGGGGTTCAAACCTTTGATGTTTAACTTGCCAGTACTTTAATATCTAAGACTCTCCTAATAAATGAGCAAAAATAAATGCAGATTTTTAAAAGATCCTGTTAAACCGTTTTCTCCAATCTGTATCCCAGATGTGATCCTTTTAGTAAACACAAAAGGTAACATGTAAAATCACGATACCTTTTTCTCGTTCACCCATACGATCTTGGCCGTAATTGGGACATGCCAAATGTAATAAAGTAGGCCCAAATAAGCTCATTTTCTTCTTGACTTATCCATGTTTATTCGAATACTGATTGAATGTAAAGTAAAAGCAGCGGACGATGGAGTGGGCCACGAAATAGCGGTCAGACTTCAAATGAAAACAATCTTGTGTGATTTATAATCTACATCTACACTATTCTATATAAATATATAAAAATCAATTGCTATTCGTTTGTCTCGCTAAAACTCGAGAACGGCTGGACCGATTTAGCAGATTTTGGTTTTAAAATGTTTGTCGTAGTCCAGGGAAGGTTTACGAGGAAGATAGTAAAAACAACAATTTAATTTGCCCATATGAACTGTTCTACCTACTTTCCTGTCAAACATATGACGTTCGAGGTGATACGAAGTACACCGGGTCATCTAGTATTATATAAATATAATATTATAAAGAGGAAAGATTTGTATTTTTGTATGTAACGAATAAACTCAAAAACTACTAGCCCGATTTCAAAAATTCTTCCATCATTAGAATGCTACATTATCCCTGAGTAACATAGGCTATATTTATTACTAGAAAATATTAGGGAAGTCTACTAAACCTTCAATAATGTTACCCAAGGTGTAAGTAATAAATAAAATGGAAAATGTATTTCAGCTCTCTCAATAACGTTTCACTGCATAGGTATCTTTATTTAAACATTTTCTAAAATTGCAAATGTCTTTTATTCATATTTGTTAACTTCTACTAGTTTTAGAGAGGGTTATTGTTGTGTATGCTTAATTTGCATTAACAGAAATAAGCCTAAGTAGGCAAGATAAACATAGCTTTAAAAAGTCCACACCATTCTTAACTTGTAGATTTGCAGATTAACAAGGTGGATAGCGCTTAAGAATTAAGATTCTGCAAACTTTTGCTTATTTGTTTCAACGATTCTGTTTCAACAAGTTTGTTAGTTTCAACGATTCTGTTTCAACAAGTTTGTTTCTTTGATCCATCCGTGTTACAAGTAATTTCTGCATTGCAGTAGCATTAACAATGTTACGCACTGATTACACTTTTAATCCTTACGTTTCAAGTGTTTCCTTACAAAACGCGTTTCTGAATACGCTCGCGTATTTATATAAACACATTTTATACGAGCATTTTTATCTTATATTTATTGACGCATGTAAGCAGGGCTCTGCTATTTCCTTAAATCGAATATCCAAGTGTGACGTTGTTTGCCTACGTCGGTACGAAAACAGGATATTTCAATACTTACAGAACATGCAGCACTTTTATGTGTCACACCGATCACGTAGTTTGTTAATCTAATTTAACACGGAACAATGTACTACAAGATTACGTTCGGACTATTTATGAGTTCACAGACCTTGGTAGTACTTGTTACAAAGTCAAATGTATGCCAAAGATAAACAAACTTGTGTACCTTTGCTGAGGGTTGCCGAAGTTGCTTACAGTTTGGTCTAAATATTTAAGTACGAGTTTGGGACGTCTCGAAGCTCCTAACTGGTGTAAGGTGGGATGCTGAGGTATGTACAGCAGCTACCAATGATTGATATACTCAGATTCTAGCTAAAATATACGAATTACGAGTAACAACACTTAGGATTGTGTGTTATGAATAACGTCTTTACGCACTTCAAAATATTTTTGCCTCGCTGTTAAAGAATAACAATAATGCTAAAAGAAAAAAGCAATTCGTATGTTCCAATATTAGCATATGTATCGGCACTTTTCCATATTATATTGCAAAGATTGTCTGCCAACATTTCTAGAGACAATAGTACGTAAAAATATATACCTATAATATCTAATGTTTATCCTCGTGTAGGGGTATATTTGATATCAATCCTTTATGCTGATTCCAATATTAAAACGCTCTCCTTTATTCCAAATATTCCACTGTTAGAGTATGTGAAATAGTTCTTTTTATTCGAATATTTATACGATGTATCTTTTGTTATTTTAGGTGTAGCTGCACGTTTCCCTTTTTAGTTGGCAGCTATGAAAAAACCTAGTCAAACATAATGATGGTTAGTCACATTTTGTACTTACTCATTATTGGGTTGTAAATTGATGACTCTACTTTGATGAACAGATTCTCTTTAATACTGAGTCTCTTAAACAACTCCTTTTTAATATCGTCAACTCATCATCATCATGCATGTGAGATTATATGAATGTAAAGGTACCCGCTTGATCTAAACGCTTCTTTATCCGGTCCTTCGATCTCATTGTGTTATGGCTGTATTCTATGATTTTCAAATAACATATTTCAAAATATATTTGACTGTCCTGCCAAAAAAGCTATGATACACCGGAAAAGTATTGTAGGAGACTAGCTAAAAGACTGCTGACCTCTAAATAGAAGAAATGTCGGGACAAAGAAGAATTGAAGTAACGAATAAACTATGTCCTTCCGTGTTGAGTGCTACAAAGCTTGTACTCAGGAACTAAAAACTAGTCAAGTTCGAGTTGCCTGTTCAGAAAGTTCAAATCGTAAAAGGAAACTATTGTTTGACTTCGTCGTATTTATGAATGGACGACCAAACAATCTTGAAATTGCGTATTAATTTTTAACGAATGTAGTAGATAAGCTAGAAGATTAAAAAATATTGAAATAAGACTTCTTGTGTTTATATTTTTGATATTGTACCCACAACATACAGAACTCCAAAAATAAAGTTCGCAAAATACTTAAATACTGTCATTCTATCGCTTACTTACCATACGTTTGGATATTCGCTCATGTTCCACGCCAACAATCTAATATCAATAAAGTATTTCATTTTGACAATCATTAATCTTGCCTATCGTGGCCTACCCATTCAATTGACTGGTTATATCTCAAAGCATAGAACCATTATGAAGTTAGATTTCTGAATAGAACAACCATGATAAGGCATAGCTGGTGAAATATGAGCAATAACTTTTGCTAAAACGATTTATATTCTATATTGAATGATCGCGGGTGTCCTCTACACAAACTATGAGTTTCGTATCGTCACGGGTTTATTCCTAGTTATATTGTAGTTTTTGTACCGTAATAGCTTCCTGAAGTTCTATTTATAATTTTTTGTGCACGGCTAATGTTTTTGCACGAGTTTTCATTTCTCGCATATCATCATTATCAAAGTTCAGGAGTTCTTTAACAGTGATGCCCTAGCGGTTAGAAGCCATAATTAAAAGTTGCGGGCTAGTTTCACCTTAAACTTCTCTCATTAAAACTTAGCACCTGAAAGGAACAAACATTCTTCTCATGTACCGTTCACGAAATCCCAAACCACCGAATGAAGTTATTTGGTCCTTCGGGTTTTATTTAGAAGAAAACACATTTTTAGCCATCTTTACTCTACCTCTCAAAATAAAAAGTGTTGCTGTCCTGTTGCTATACATACACAAACAACATGTCTTACATACAATTAATTTAAAATGAAACACCTTTATTTTATGTAGCATTGTCTAGTGAAACAACAGAACAATCAAAATTTCATATTCGTTGTTTCTGTGATAGCTAATAATGGGCTTGTACATCAAAATTTTTTCGTAACACGTCTACATGTGAGACACGGTGGAGGAATAATAAATGCCGACATTATTTTGGTTCGGGGTGAGGGTGGGTCGGGCTTAGCCTGGGGCGGGAGGTTCCATTCTTCGCATTTTTGCGGCGTCTTTGCTGTCGCGCAAGGAAATACTCACGAATTTTCAGTCTCAGTTTCGGTAAAAAGGTGCGCTTTGTGCCCTGGTACGTTTTAAGCTGGCTGTGTCCCGATTCCTCTACAGGTGGCCCGAGCCCTTTTAGCGAATTGTCATGGTAAAAGCCTCCTCGATTATAATACAATTTGAGTTGTAAAATTTTATGATCTGCGTTTTGCTATATTTGCACTTTACTGCTAGGATTTGCTTTGCTATCAAGGGTCGGCCATGTAAACAGTAGGATACATAAATAAGCAACTGTTATGCTTATTGACGTGTGCAGTGTATTTTTGGATATAACATGACGAGCTAGTACGATCAATTCGGTTATTATTTATTCCATAATTCTTGCAAACGCTCCAATTTGCCTCCAATTACGAAAAAATACGGTAGCAAATATTAGTTCTTTATTCGTAACTAATGTTTGTAAACCACATCGATGCGAGTGATCAGCGGCATGAAACGTGTTTGCACAAACTTCCCCGTTCTATTTTACTCTATATGTTTGGACAAGCCCCGAAACTAGCCCGAAGCCCGAGAATTATAGAGGTCAGGTTGTTTTTGGCACAATCCGTGAGGATTTATGCTTCGGAGAGACATCAACTGCACTCATAAACAGTGCATGTGAGCTCAGTGCTGCTTGATTCATGGCTTCTCTTGTTTTGAATACACAGTTTATTGTACGTCTCGGCGACATTGTGTGCAATGTTTGGTATTTAAGATTTAATGGGTTAGTTATTATTTGTATTTTGATTTAGTACAAGTATAAAAAAATATACTGGATTAAACTAGGGGGTCAAACTTTTTGTTTTTTATTAAGACATAATTAATTAAATCTTACTTCTCTTTATTACACTTCTTTCATAATTATTATCTACATCTGCAAACACATGTACTGCTAACAAAATACAGTCAAATATTTCTTACTTTGCCCAATAACGATATAATTAACCCCCATTGTTGTACGGAACAGCCAGCCAGTACTCTATCGAGGGCAGTATTCTGGACTCCCGAAGTCACTAAGTCACGTAATTGGCCGGAAATGGTACCGCGCCGCTCGAGATTACATTCGATCACGTTCCCGTAAACAGTTTAGCGCAGATTTTTTTTATTCGACAGCCTTTGTGGATACCGATGGATCTTGTATCGAGTTTATTTTATTGGGAAATTGGTTAACGAATTTTGAGACTCACACAACATATGTTGATTTGACGCTTATTGTTAATCAAACATAATATTAATACAGTGTTATAAGCGCCGAAAATAATTTAAAACGACTGAAACTAGTTTCCACGGTAACTGTACAAGTTATAATGGATAGTAGATAAACCCTTGCCACATTTCGGACATCTGTCGTGGAAAATATGACATTAATAACTAAGTCAATTTCTAGTGGTGCCGGCCATTCGGGTACCGGCTAATAAATTAATCTGGCGCCGGATCAACGTCAATGTTACATTAGGGTCAGTGACAGAGTTCGTAAGGCGCAAGATAAAGCTGTCTAGCAATTAATGAAAAGCTGATTTTGGGGAATGTCTCGCCAGATAACGACTCCTTAGAGGGGATGGTTATTGGATTAAAAGAGATATTCGCCTCTGTCCCTCTTTGTTCTGTCGTAATACATTAATTTAATTATAACCTAAATAGAGATCGGATCGGATCACTAAATTTCGCTAACGATGGTGGTCGTTTTTCGCCAAAATGTTTGGTTATATATTTGTAGTTTGACAAGATAGTTTATTATTACATTTCTACAAACATTACACCCGGAAGCACTTGTATTTTCCGCTCGTAAATATAACCTCTACGCCCACCTGTACACACATACATTTCATTAATCGTGTTTACCGTTTCTGTTGCGGAAACAATATAAAGTGATATTTACGCGTTCAGTTCGCGCCTCACGTCTTAAAATGAATTAATTGAATGTTTAACTTATATTCCGTTTGCAATAAGTGCTAATTTTCGCTTAATTTCGTCTCGTTTTCAATCTCAACTTTTGTCGAAACTTTTGCATTGTTCGGAACGTTGTAGTTGGCAACTATAGCGACCGCTTGAACAAAGACTCAAAAGCGCTAAATAAACTCTCGCTTGACGGGTTTTTGTGCTAGTTGCGAGTGGGATTATAACACAGGTATTACTGCCGATGTCGTGAGAGGCGGGAACATAAAAAGTGTACTTCCCCCGGTGTTCAAACTTGCCTCGGCCAGTACTCGTGCAAGTTGTTCTTTGACAGGCCAAGTTCCTTTTGTGGGTGCCACAGTAATTAATGTTGGACGACGCGAAGAACGCTTATTCTGTTCGGAGTTTTCTTATTGTAGCATTTCGTGTATTTGTGTGGTTGTATTATTAGCAACTTTTTTCTCGGAACCCGTATTTGTTTGCACATTGTTGTAAATAATGACGTACATTGGTTTTGCTTTGGGGTGAATTTGATGTATTTGCAGATTTATTCTGTTTTCATGAAGGAGAGTTAGTTACGTTCTTGTTTTTCTTAACGATGTTGCTGCTAGCAATATATTGTTCAAGTTTGGATCATGTAAGCTCATTAATTTATCCTATCATAGTGTTTTGCTCCCCACAGAAGAACATACTGGGAGTAAATTAGGCGCTTATCGAGACTATAATGCATTTTCCCACTAACGCTGTGCCGGCAGCTCATCTCCCCTTTGATTTAATTCTTATTGAAACTTGGAGGATTGACAGCACATTATAGTAAAATGTAATAAAATGACGTATAATTATGTGAATTTTAAATGATTACTGTTTTTTTTTAAATCTGAATTAAAGTGATTAGTAATAATAATATATATATTTAGAAAATGTAAATTACACAGTTTGACAGCGCGGTTGGCGCAGTGGTCGAGAGACCGACTGCTGCGCTGCGTGTCGCAGGTTCGATTCCTGCACGGAGCAAATATTTGTACGATCTATGGATAATTGCTCCGGGTCTGGGTGTTTGTGTGCTTGTGAGATTATATGTCTGTAAACGCACCCACGACACAGGAAAAGTTTTAAACCGTTGCCCCACACTAAGAAATTCTTAGTGTGGGGCAACGGTTTAAAAAAAAAATGTTACTGAAAATAATAATAATAATCACTGCCCCTGCAAATTCGCATATTTATATGTATTGCATCAAACAATACAATAACGATTCTCAGCCGACTTTTTCCATGGCGGCGTCAATTTCGACATGCTATCGAAACCGACGCAGTCTATTCGCAACTCGTAATTGACTTGTCGCCATGTTTAACTCCTGACCTTAAAAAAATTAATCTCGTCTTCTGATAAATGAAGACGAGATTTATTTTTTTACGCTACTTGAGAATTCCTAACATTATTATATCGAATACTTTCAGTAGTGCAGATATGACAGCGTAAAAGGTTAATATTGGAAAATAATACCGCATATGTAGATCCGGATATCTCAGTTGTAGTACATCTCTGACGCATTCAATCATCTCTTGTAGAGATCCAACGTGTGTGAGCAATATCAAACATTTCCACGAATTGAGTCTAGTTTGCCAGAGTGCGCTGACAGCCACTGTTACAACCAAAAGGAAGTCAACAATTCATTCTACTTGCGTACAATGGACGCAACGCGAAACAAAAGCCTAACTGAGAGTCAACGTCCATTGACACTTTTTAATTGAACCGAACCAGTGTTAGTTCTAACAACGCGAGCATCGGATGTGCAAATGGTCCGTAAATCATTCCTCTAGTCACTCCGTCGAGTCGGCTATCTCGTTCTGTTCCAGCTAACGACCCCGCATTCGGAAATTGCAATACTCATATGTCAGTAACCGTAGAAGTGGAGCGCTTGTATTGATGTGGAATGCATTGCTCTCTACGAAGTGACCAGCATCCTTTGGGCCCCGCTTCCTCCGCCGCCAGTTAGCAACACAAACCGACGCGGGGGGTTTCCTTTTATGTTCATGTGTCAAACGTAATTGGTTGGATTAAGTCATATAGCCGGTACATACGGAAGGTCGTTCCGATGACCGTTTAGTATTTCAAATGTTACTCAGATCCATGCCTAGTTGCTCAAAATTAAATTCTTGATCGGTTTGATGCTTCGACATCGTCGGAAATACCAAAATGTCGGTTACATATCGATCGCTGGTTTCAAGTGGAAACAGTTAGCTATGGTGTTTGTTATGAATGTGAATAGAGGTTAGGTCTATTAAATTAGTCACTTTAGTCCATGTATCGAATATCCTAATAAGTACAAATTAGTTAATAGTTGCGTGTTCTAAGTTTAAAAAAGGAATTTTAAAAGTTTTGTGGATTCAAAGTTCTTTGTCGGTATGAAGGTAAAACAAATCAGAAAGACTTATAATCTACCCTTCTCCCCGGCGTTATTAATCCCTGCTTTTGCTAGGGTTCGCCTCAGGACTTATAATTTACTATCTGAGTGGAAAATTGCCTACGAAAGCTTAAATAAAATTTATGTTAGAAATAAAAGAAACTGGGAGAATTTGTCAGGGGTACAACACTAAATAAATAGGTCCATTGAGGTTAATTTAAGATGCCACCAAATTCTTTTGTGGCCTGTATTTATACAAAGGCCTCATTTTTCACAGAAATATATTCTCTTACATTTTGGAATCGTGAGCTTAGAACAAAAGGTTACCAATTTAATAAACAATTAGATAACCTTTATTAAGACATAGCGTGGTGGCCTTTCCTGCCTATATTTATTCTAAATGTAAGAATTGACACTTTCTTCAGACAAGAACAAGCTTCGAACATAACACCTGGTATTGACAGATAGTATCTACTATCTACATTCTCCTAATTGTTACGTGATGAAGGCTTCCTGGTCTTCGAAGCTTAACGGCTATTAGAATCTAGTACAGTATCGTCGTTATCAGTACGTTATGTATTAGTATATGTATTTACATATGGTGTGGGTACCGTTGGATTTCCACTCTATTATTATTCAACAGCCCGCATTAATGTTGCCATCTCCAGACATATCATTGTTATCATGCGTACATGTGTGATATGACGCATGTAGTTGACATAATTACTGGTTTTGCAGGCCATGTTGTATTAAATCATAATTATATCCGCAATATGTGCTCAATGACTCTTGATGTCAATAATTTATCAGGAATTTACATAACTGACTAGGTCTAATAGAACGTATGTAGATACACATTATAATATTCTGTTGTATATTGTAATAAAACCGTGCCTCGGAGGGCACGTTAAACCGTCGTTCCCGGTAGTCAAATTAAGATCTATGACGCCGTAATGGGTACTCAGAGGCCTGAAAGTCAGGCAACTAGTCATACCACGAGATATCGTGTTACCCAGTAACTGGGTTGTGGAGGTCAGATACGCAGTCAGTTCATGTAAAACTGATATTAGCTGCACCCGGTGTGACTGAAAGCCGACCCCAAATGTACTTGGGAAAAGGCTAGGCAGATATATATTATAGTAAAACATAGTATAATGCTTGTGTTCCTCGACGTGTAGAGCAGAGGCATACTGGTCGGATAAACCTACATTTCACTGATGCCGTTATTATGTCCCATTTAATGTGGTGAACCTATTGCCATCCTCCTCTGGCCTCTGGCCTGTACTTTAGATTTTTTGACAAAAATCCAATAGCAATGCCCGACCCGGAAATCGTGCCCTGGATCTCACGTTTAGCAGCTAAACTTGGATCCGAATAGAACAATAAAGCAAATTCAAAAATTTGTCAAAATTTATTAATTTATAGCTTTGTTGCATGTTATATGAAATAAACTTACCCTCTGTACAAAGCCCGCGACCTTTCAAACAACTCTATTCGAATGCAAATAAAACTATTCAATTTAAAAAGCATGTTCACGTGGGCACCAAGAATTTGAACTATTCAAATTGCACAAATGAAAAACGAACCTGCAGTTTTCAACAGAAGGTATCTATTCTGGTATTTTACTTCGCTCACTTTACATGGAACATTTTAAAATTTCAGCTGGTCTAACAAGTCGATTTGGCTCGACCGTCCTAAGTTCTATTTTGCGTATAATAATATCACCGGTCTTCGTTTGTCCTCACGTTTTAGGTCCAGACGTACCCTTTTCTCTTAACTTTACTTTCCCTATGTCTCTAATAAATAAGCCCTCTAATATAACCTTATTGGCGCTATCTCCCAAATTTCTTGGGCCCGATCACATTTTTATGAAAAGGATACGTTATTATTATTGAAAGTTACGTGGAAATGTTCAGGTCAGTCTGTCGTAGTTTTACTGCATATTGAGCGCAGTTATAAACGACCATTATATGTGTGAATTCGCCTAAATTGAAGGCAGGCTAGCGTAATCGATGGGTATTTAAATGTGCATTGCATCTAAAAGCGACTGTGGCAAAATTTCCAAATGCACCCGTTTCATCAACTAATGAATTGGGCATCAGTATTATGGTGTTTATTTGGTACCCGATGAGGAGCATTGGGCACACAATTATTGTTTCCGGTTATTCTAAAATGTTCAGTACGAAAATTCATTAAACTCTAACACGAATTTTCGCACAGTATGAACTGTATACCCGGGAGCCGCAATTAAAAGTTTGCTTAGAGAATATACGCCAACATTTTGATTTAAAGTTTGAGGTTTCGCTCGACACCCATACCGCGGTGAGAGAGCCCACTTTTTACATGCCACTTGAAACATTTTGTGCAGTGCACATTGCTTTTATGTATTGTACGATTAATATTCTGAAAGTGGGAAAGTTGCAATGGACACGAAACTTGTTTTAAAGTACGACGAATGTAGTATTATGTAAATAGAAGTTTGTTGTCCACCCCGTAATTAGTTAAATGAACTCCCGGCTGGTAAGAAACCTTGATACAATTACTTAAAGGTTTTGCTCTGATGAAGTTTATGCCCTGAATTTGACATGGCCTTTATTATAATTTCTAACCGAGAAAAAAAGGACGAGGTTCTGAATTCTCAATTCCACGAGCTTTTTAATTTTTTTAATTTTGACCTCAACTTCAACTATTTACAGAGTAGTCCGATTTTGATTATTCTTTTTTATTGGATAGAGGATACTTCCAAGTTGGTCCTATATAAATTTTACCTCTAAAGTCTACCCCTAAGGGTGAATAAGAGAAAAATTAGGGAATTATTGATTGTTCACATGTCAACCGATTCTGTTGAAACTTTGCATACATTGTGTTTTTTGATGATATCAGATGATGGAGACGAAAGATAGTCGACGAGAACTCCTAAAAAGTTTACAGCACCTACTTCGTGTTTTGGGCTTAGTTCATTGAACTCGATGAGAACTTTAGACCTAGCTATGTTTTGTAGATTATATTTAGACACAAAAGAATAAAAAATAAAAACCCAGTTATAAAAAGTTATTAAAGTTATTTTACTTTTATTATCATTTTCTTGTACATAGTTAAGTAGTCTATAAGTAACTAATTATAAATATATTGTCATTATATTATGAGGTTACAAAAAATTTTGAAATAGGAAACTCAAAAGTGAAAAATAATTGAGTGGAACTAATTTGAGTCGCAGGCTAACAAAACAATCAACGAAGATCATTAAATTAAGGTTTTAATCAAATGTAACATGGAATCGGCGCCAACTCAAAATTACTTACACTCTATTATTTACCACCTTTGAATTTCCTTTTTCGGTGGTTCAATTTTTTGTAAAAAGTTTTTATAGTGTAACGTCAACTACTAGATAAGCTGCACAGAGTACCCTGAGGTAATTGTTAGTTAATGGTCCATTAGTTCTAATGAGTTAAGCTATTAGTTAAAGAAGTAAAGGGCAATAAATGCTGCTCATTTGTGGTTTACCGCAAAACCACTTCTTCCACCTCTTCTATAATAGCTTTTTCATTAAGGTTCGTGAGACACGATCTTCCACTAATCTACAAAGCTAGCTTAGTGGCAATCAAATGAAGTTTTTTCTACATAGGTGTAGAGGACAATATTTGTTGGGTTTCTGAAGAGAGCAGTGATAGCCTACTGGTATGACCGATGGATTGACAAGTCAAAGGTCGCAGGTTCGAATGCAAGGCACGCACCAGTGTCTTTTCGAAGTCATCATAAATTAATTATCACTGGCTTAAACGGTGAAGGAAAACATCGCGAGGAAACTAGCACACCTGACTGATGTTCTCGATGGTGTGTAAAGCTATATCAGAGACCTACGGGTGGTTTAAACTTTGACACTAGGTTGTTCATCAACCACACGATAAGATAAAGAAGAGGGTTTCTTAAGTTGTCAAAGATAAACAGAAAAACTTTTTTTTTAAATACCAAGTCGTATACCATGTTTAAAAAAAACGTTTAACGTGGGAGTCGACGTCTCAAGTATAAAATTCTCGTGAGATCCAGTTCCATAAATATTAATTTAGACTTCAAATAACTAATGCATTTTTAGTCTTTCTACTACGAGTTAGTATGCAAAATTCTATTTAACTGTGTTCAGTACGCAAAAAGATTAAACTAAGTTTCTAGAGTTACTTGACACTTGCTTGTTGTAATATTTTTGTTTTGAAATATTAACTATCTGAGTATTCAAAAAAACCTATATTTTATTAATTGCCGTTGCGCTGGTCTAGTGATTGTAAGCACGGTGAACGTGAGATCTTAGGCTCGATTCTGGAGTCGGGCAGTGTTATTCGGTTTTTCTGTTAAAACATTATATTCAACCCGGAATTTGGAATTGTCCCTGGTTGATAACAACTAACTTCCTATTACGAGGTACTTAATAATGGCATCGATGAATACAGGTTATGTTGTTTTAATTTATAAACTCTCTACTTTAAACACAAGTGTCAAAACCCATTCGTCTCTATACAAACTGCTCCAAACACAAACTTACGTGTTTGGTACATTTACATTTCCTTTTGTGTCGTACAATATGAAGTTTTGTTTGTTCGGAAAGTTGGCAGTGGACAGCATCCATTCCATTAGTATGGAACGGAAAGTTTGTGGTTATTTTTAATTAATACCGGAGCCGGAGTTGCGCCCGCGGCGGCTCGAGGGAATTCGTTGCGAGTAATATCAGAGGTTTACTAGATTAAGCAGCTACTAAGTACTAGCAGCCTTACAGTTTTGTGCTTTATTGTGTTAGATCGAGCTTGTGTTTATGATCTGTGGGCGTACATTTCTTTTTCTTTTCGAAATGAAGCCAAAGAGTTTGACGTTTTTGTTGGCACTGCTTTTGTGGTTTCTTTTTTTTTTAACCAGTTTCAATTGGTGAACTGTGGTGCCAATTGATTTTTATTGGTGCTATCACATTTGAAAATGGAAATTTATTGGAAAAAAAAGGTATGCTTGGTTTGAATACTCCTTTTTCTATTAATCCCATGTATTTGACACATTTCTTATGAGTATAACTACATATGGTATGACGTCTGTAATCCTCGAGGGGGTAGGCAGTAGTAGCAGTTTCAAATAGAAGAAATATAAATATTTATCCATATTTTTTACGAAGTATACAGTTCTCTGGATTTTTGGTTTCTGCTTCTGTTCAACATAATTTTCTACTCGAATTGATAATACTTGTCACAATTAATTTGTCAATCGTGTTCTCTCATGGCGGTAATAATTCAACAGGAATTCCGTACACGCTCATTAGAGCTTACAGCTTAATTGGACGTTGTTACAGCAACATGTTCGCAGATACACGATGATGCGCGAATTATTGAAGTTTTCGTTGCGTCTCAACGAACTCAGTGACGTTGCGCAGCGGGTTCGGTTCATTAGTATTGAAAGAGAGTACAGAGCGCTTGTATAGCTGTTCGAGTTTGTTGCCTGCAATTTTATCTGCCTCATTATGCTCGTATGTGCTGGATGCGGAAGGAAAAGTTATGACTTTATGACCGTAATTTTGCCGCATAAATGATGAGAAGACTTTAAGATGTTCTTACTAGAACTTTTACACATGAGCAAGGTGGTGCCATAAACTTTTTAATTATTATAAATTAAAAGTCGTTCGTTATTTGTGATTAAGATAATTGAATTTGTTTTAATGTTCAGTGACTAGGTACATAAGACGAATTAATAAAACAATTAGGTATAGGATTCAGAAAAGTTCTTACTCTGAGGATTCCTCTGACGATGTTATTAGTATATATGTCAAAGTACCAGATTGATGCAGCTCTGTACGTAACTATAATGTTTTATTTATACACATATGAAATTCTCATTCAATACCCGACTCCGGAAACTAATTTGGTATGAACGTTGCAAGTTGCAAATGTTAATCGAATCTGTTTGCAAGGACGACGGTGCGTTTCGCAAGAGAACGCGCGTCGTGCCTTCACGTCAATTTGTGATGATCTTTGCTTAACTGAGTCGTACATATGTGTGGGTTCTAACATAGAAGGTAAAGCGATCCGTGCTTGGATGATCTCCAAGATTTTAAATAGTGACATAATATGTTAAGAGAGGATAATCCTTGTTCTATTGCGAAACAACAAATAGCGAACGCCTTCGTATAAATTAAGATGTAAAGTATATTTCACAAGAATAATGAAACAATAAAGATATTCATAATATTACTTGTTTCTTTAGTAAAATTTTGGAAACTTACAATATTCCTTTGTTAAAATTTATCTCGCTTGTAAAATAGTTTTGAATACAAACTTCGCAGTTCAAAAGTAGGTTCTGTGTAGGTCGGCTGCGATGCGCTGAGCCGCTAATATTGCAAGTGGCGTGGAATGCTCCAACTTCTCTTAATCAGCCGAGGAGATGTCGCTTACAATAGGGAGACGGCAAACTCGCGTTGACAAGGACAAATATTCGACAAATTTGTCTCCAGCAAAGGTTCCAAGTAAACGAAAGATATTTTTTTCACCGGGACTGCAATAAAGGACAATGAAAGAAAAACAAAGTGGGTGACGGAGCTGAGCGTCCACAATTAATGATTTGTCTACAGTACTTTCCCTTTTTCCTCTCAGGTAATTCTTTATGTAAACGGTATTCCTTAATTAAGATCTACGATCCTATTAGGTATTGCTCGTACTTTGTTCTATGCAGCGTGATATCAAACGTTAGGCATCAAGCCAACAAGTCTGTATTAAATAATGTTGTCCAAGGTTTCGTGAAGCAATCGTCGTCAAGTGAATGTAATTCTATTAATATTTAATACGATACATTTGCAAACCAATATTATAATAGGATAAAAACTGTACCTATTTACGATCTGTGAGTAGTCGTGTACTATTTATAAAAATTTAATCAATTAGTTTGCGGTTTTGCACACTAGAAGCCGCAGGCGGATTTAAAACGAGATAGAAGTCACGCACTCAAATAATAGTCTTGGGTGTAGAGGTCGCTATAACGTATATATGGAATATTGTACTCGATCACTCGATCGATGTGGACGTGCTTATTGATTGATTGCAGTGCAATATTAATTATTACGCGAAACTAAATTAATTATGAGTCACGTAAATATTATTTAAGTGTGTCGCGAGTGATTTGCGCTTACTACGTACATAAACAGTAACTATGAACTAGAATAGACAGTAATTCGATAATATAAGTTATTTAGAGAATTATATTTAGCAGTGATTTCTAAAATGTCTAGCTTCAGCCCTTTTGGGCGCAGCCAGTTAATTCGAAGAAGTCCAACGCCCCAGTCAACATCTCCCCGCCCATGTGTCGAAAATCCGTCCGACGATACCGCTACCAGCGAGATGCCAGCTGAAGTTGTTCCTACTTCAGAAATACAAAAGTGGGTAACTACAATTGATGCACTCTTGGGTGAGGTATGCTCTATTGCTGCTGAAAGCAAATTAAACTCTGAGCAAAAGTTACGTGTCACGAATCTCTGCCGTAAAGTTACCAGCGGGACCTCCCATATGGCTGTTATCTATCAGTCGCTGAAACAAAAGACCATTCAAGCACATAACGCCATCCAGCACCTACAGGATAAACAAGTTATCACTGAAACTCTCGAGAACATCAAGGAAGTGGTAAAAGGAAGATGCAGCCCGGCCGAAAAAAACTCATTTGCAGATATGGTAAAGAAAAGTAGCAACAACTTTGTTCGCCCTAACAACTTCAGCTCCGTAATGATATACCCAACTGACAAGAATAAAACCAGCGACGATACCAAGGCATTAATTCAGACCATCATCTCTCCGGAGGAAATGAAACTACACGTGCGTGGCGTAAGAAAAATAAAAAACGGTGGTGTCGTCATTAGTACACAAACCAAAGACGACATTGACAAGCTCAAAAGCTCAAGTCAGCTTATGTCATCGGGTCTTACCATCGAAGAAGGAGCCAGGCGGCGACCAAGGATTGTTGTTATTGGTATTCCTACTGCACTCAGCGAAAAGGAGGTTTTTGACTGTATTTTCGAACAGAACCTGGCACTTAAATTTCCTGATAAAACCCGTGAATCATTCTTAGCCTCAATAAAATTAAGCCATAAGTCTGGTAAGAAAAACACACCAACGTGCAATTATATAATAGAAGTACCGGCCGGAATCAGAAAGGCTCTTATCAATCAAGGAAGAGTGTTTATAAATTGGACATCATGCCCGGTAAGAGATTTTACACTTGTAACGAGGTGCTATAACTGCCAACAATACGGACATGCTGCCAAGTTCTGTCGTGAAACCAGCCCCAACTGTGGTCACTGCGGTGAAACTGGACATACCATGAAGGAATGTGACAAAAAGACGTCTCCTCCGACCTGTGCAACATGTAAAAGGTTTAAAAAACCCAGTGACCACCAAACTGGTGACGAGAGCTGCCCAGCTCGTAAGTATGCCGAAGACAGGTACATCAATTCCATCGATTATGACGGCGCCTAGGAGCGTCGCTAACTTGGTAAAAGAAGCACAACAAAAGGTACCTACTTATAACTATGGCCAATGAATTACTCGATGACTTAGATAATTATATTATATCAGAGTCGAAAATATGTAGAGTCGAGGAATGCAAAAGCCTTCTTCCTATTACTGATAAAACACTTACTGTAATTACACAAAACATCCGCAGTATCTATCGGAACATAGACGAACTGGAAATACTGTTACATTCATTAGATATAAAATGTGATGTAATCGTTTTAACAGAATGTTGGTTGTCGAAAAGAACGACCTGTTTACCACCTCTAGATGGCTACAACTCATATTGCAGTGAGAATATTATCAACCAAAACGATGGCGTTGTAGTTTATTTAAAAAAACATTTAAATGTAATTGTGGAGAAGCCATGTGTACAAGATTGTAACTGTCTACTTATAAAAATTAACCAAGACACAGCCATCCTTGCAATATATAGACCACCCTCGCTAAATACAGACAAATTCCTGAGGTCACTTGATTTATTATTAAATAAGTTATCATCTTTTAAGAACATATTAATAACGGGTGACATAAATATCAACATTGCGTCAGATAAAAATGACATTCGAGGACATGACTACCTCAATATCTGCGCCTTTCATGGTCTCTTGCCGGCTCATACCTTTCCTACACATCAAAGTGGGTCATGTTTAGATCATTTCATTATTAAGACAAATCAGCCATCTATTACTTTGGTTACAAATTCATCTATTACCGATCACCAAGCTGTTCTACTAACATTAAAACTAACACTTCCTAAAAATAACTGCATGCCTAGCTATACAAAAATAAACATGAACAACCTCGATGTTGACATACCTAACATAGATCTTGACCCCATTTACTCTTGTACTGACGTAAACATTTCACTAAACTACCTCATAAACGCAATACAATATGCAATTCGTAAAAATACTTATACGGTAAAATTGTCTAGCAAATACCAAAACACAAAACCGTGGATTACACCGGGACTAATGCGTTGTATACGACATAGAGATAAACTGCACTCAAAAGTTAAAAAATCTCCTGAAAATGAGATTATTTCTGTGACTTATAAAAGATATAGGAATTTTTGCAACAACCTTTTAAAGAAACTAAAATTTCAATATAACAAGGCCGAGTTGGAAAAAGCGGGTAACAATAGCAAATTAGTATGGAAATACATAAAAAACCGTTCTTTTACTGCTAAAAAACAAGAACCACCATTGGATTTGCTACTAGCAGATTCAAATCCTACGCAGGCAATAAACAAAGTTAATTACTTTTTTGCTAATGTTGGGAAGAACTTAGCGGACAGAATCTCTCAATCAAAAAACCTCCATGCACAGAATCCGTCCATTAACTCACCTGCTTCAAAGCTTGAATCTTTTGCTATGCTAGAAACTGATGTAGAGGAAGTGGTCCAAGTAATCACTGGGCTGAAGGACACTTCTGCGGTAGGGTGGGATAATATACCCACAAACATAATCAAAAGATTTAAGCACTTTCTTGCACCACCACTAACACACATATTTAAAATATGTATGTCTAAAGGTGTTTTTCCTAAGTCTCTGAAGAAAGCCATTGTTATCCCAATACACAAGTCTGGAGACAAATGTTGTGTTAACAATTACAGACCAATTTCCATTTTACCAGCTTTCTCAAAGGTTTTAGAAAAAATTATAAATAACAGACTAATAAAATATCTCGAAGCCAAAAGCATTCTTTCAGACAGACAATTTGGTTTTAGGCCTCAAAGATCAACGAGTCAAGCAGTTCACCAATTGATTGACCACATAACTTCTAACTTGGATAATGGAATGCATGTAATCGGAATATTTCTTGACCTCGCCAAAGCTTTCGATTCTGTTTCAGTTCCCTTGCTTCTGAATAAGCTTGAATCGGTTGGTATAAGAGGTAAACAGTTACAACTGCTTACTGATTATCTCAGCGACAGATACCAATGCGTTAGAATAGGAAAATACACTAGTTCAGACATTCCAAACACTCTTTTCGGAGTTCCACAGGGAAGTATTATTGGAGCTACCCTATTCCTGGTTTATATAAATGATCTTTGTAGCCTAAATCTTCAAAATGGGGTCAGTATGTCGTATGCAGATGACACAGTGCTACTATTCACTGCAAACTCAAGAGCGGAAGCATATGAATATGCTCAACTTGGCTTCAACACTGTAAATAACTGGCTTTTAAAAAATGTACTAACCCTAAATGCACAAAAAACCAAATACATCCACTTTACAATGCGAAACAATAACATACATGACCCACACAATTACATATTCGCTCACAATAATTGCCGATCATTTGCTGCATGCGCTTGTCCTACTTTGGACGTTACTAACTCTATAAATTACTTAGGCATCATGCTTGACACTAATCTGAATTTTCGCAAACATATTGACTCATTATGTAAGAGAGTGCGCAAACTAATATCCATTTTCAAAAAGATCCGTGGTGCTGCTGATTTTAACTTATTAAAACAAGTATATCTAGCACTAGGCCAATCAATTATCTCATATTGCATAACATCATGGGGTGGAGCAGCGAAAACCATCCTACTACCGCTTGAACGCGCACAAAGAGCAATTTTAAAGGTGGCAACTTTCCGCCCTTACATATTCCCTACCTATGACTTATATCAGTCTACTGATGTCCTAACTGTTCGCCAATTATTTATTCTAAACACCGTACTAATACAACATATCTTGCTCCCTTTCATACCACTTCCCCCGAACAAGAGACGGAAAGACCTAGTCTGTCCAAAACTACAAGGCAAGCATGCCTATGTAAACAGGTTTTTCTTATTCTTAGGACCTTTTCTGTACAATAAATTAAATAAGATTTTAGATATATATAGCATAAGTAAAAAACAATGTAGTATAATGTTAACTAAGCACTTAAAATCACTGACCTACTCTGATACGGAAAATTTGCTTACTGTTGTAAAATAATAAATTAATTAGTCTCTATAAATTGTAATAGTTTTAGTAAATTTTGTTTTCTTAAGTATTGTTTAATGTTTACAGTTCATGTATGGTAATAATTAAGATGACTCATTATTCATATTACTTGCAGTCACTTTTTATTGGGCAAAATAGCCTGAAACACAGGTTTTAACCTAGTTCAGGCAACTAAGCTACAAAATCAGGACATGTTACCGAATGTTTTTATATGTCGTCGTAATATAATTATTTTTATACCTATGTACTACACTAAGCATAATTTTAAGTTAATTTTGATGTATTATAATTGGGTTTTTATATATGTACATGCGCTTTATGTTTTTTGAATAAAGTATTATTATTATTATTATTATGAAATAGTGGCGGTTACTGGCTTTAGGGTGTGAGCCCATGTCCAAAATTGTTCTTTTTTTATATTTCAACTTGCACCACCGTGACACATTTCCTGTCACATAAATACCTTTTTATATTATTCTCAGACGATATACAAACGCACGCGGGATAATCAGCTAAGATACAATATTCTGAAATCTACTCGTAGGTACATCCCTATGAACGAGCGTAGATTTTGAACAAAGTTTAAAATATTTTAATATCCAGGACTTATCTTAAAATATTAGAGACGCGTTGCGACGTTAGTGTTCATAAAAGCTACATTTGGGATTAACGTAGCGCCAGGCGGAACTTAGCGTAATATGTAATATTGTGCTGGTGTCACAATCCGACTAAGTTTTCACTTGGTATTCAGCTAGTTTTAGTTACAGACAACGACTAACCGATACGAGCTGCCGCGACTTTGGACGTGTATATTATAGTAATGGAAATTATGATGCACTTTAGTGTGAATTGTGGAGAAACACTCTTGAAACTTGGGTGAAATAGGTGATATTTTTGTATCTACTAAGATACAGGCGGTAGTTGCATTGTGAATTTTAATGATGTTTTAAGGCGGGCAGCGCGTGGGGCGGCGGCGTTGGAGCGCTGGTGAGACGCGCGATTCGGTACGTCTAATCCGAGGGAGCTTCGGAACGTGTTTGTGTAAAGTTTTCCATTACATTAGAGTGAGCTGGCTGCAGCGCACTGCCTCCGGAACTAGAACAAATGGACGCCAGAGCGCGCTCGGATATCGTAGCTGCGACTGTTATTGTAACGGATGTAACTTTGGATAAATGTCAACTGCTCTCGAATTTACTGCGCCACCGGGGCGACTCGCGTTTTATTAGCTCGCTTTGCATACATTACACAAAGTGAGCCGATACATGAGCGGACGTGAATAGCTACGACAAGAATTCTCTTCGCTACAAGAAATATATTTTGAATTTGGGACCACTTTTCGTCTATTTCTCTACAATTTGCAAATAAAAGCTTTAAAGTCTATTCAGTAAATTATATTCAAAGTTTAACGCTGAAGAATGAAAATTGGCTTCAGTGTAGTTCACGCGAGTGCGGTAACAACTTTTCCAGTGTCCAATTTGCAAGAAATTCTCCCCATTTCGCGTAACCGAAGTAAAGAAATAGGATTTGCGGAAGATCCCCCTTCATTTCTTCTCCATTATTCTGGATTTTGACTAAAATCATTTTCGAGGCTTTATTCAATGGCTTTAATGATCTCCGAAACCTTTCAGCTTGAAAGGAGCGGCAAAAGTTTGTGCTTATGCGTATATTTTTTCATAATATATCAGGGGGATCTGATTGGAATATATCGTAATGAGCAACTTACTTTTGCAACTAACTTTATGGATCAATCAATCTTCTTTATCCTGCTTTGCAATCAGAACTAGCACCTTTTTGTATTTTTGTCTAATTACTTGACTTTAATTTATAATCACTCCTTCCCCATTCCACTCGCAAGAAAATCCGATGTGGTAACTAGAATCAAACTCAATTATCGTCTAGGTGGAGTGGTCTAAGGCTGTATTCAAAGGCGGCACGGTTACCTGCATCCTGTCGAAGCGTCTAATTCAAATTGATCGGTAAGTGCAGACACAGACGTTCACAATTCGACGTCGACGTCAGCCACGTCAGCGTCATGCTAATGCCTGGTGCCTCCATGTCGGCGCTTTGATCTAATTATCTGCTACGATTTCCGTATGGAAAATAAAGGACGTGATTTCAAGTTGCTTGTGGCAATATTCCGTTTATGCAGTCTTGTCGCTCGCATTTGTTTTTTACCTCAAGACGGTAGTCTTTTGTAAACGTAGAGAGCTGGCACGTATTGAATAGTAGATGGTTAGACGTAAAAGTTAATGTAAGACAAAGGTACTACTGAGCAAAACATTTTATAACTGAGAGTTAATGGAGAACTTGTGATGACGAAATCCACATTTACCTTTATAGTAATGGAAATTATGATGCACTTTAGTGTGAATTGTGGAGAAACACTCTTGAAACTTGGGTGAAATAGGTGACACCTCGGGTTTATGCATATTACAGAAGTCAGACAATTGCATTTCGGTGACATTTCTGCTGCCTAATCTTTGTGAACACTATTGTATGTAAGGACATAATTATTTCTGATTTAATAATAAAACAACTTTTAACTAGATTAATCACGCGAATACACGCGATCAATCCGGTTAAAAGTTGATATACTATAACATAATTATTTATTTACAACAATACGATTGTTTCCCCGAAGGCAAACCAAAACTGATTTACTTTACTTTTACACGTATTGTGAACGCTGCAGTATTGAAATATGGCGTGTTCGTGTTTGTGCTGCCTGTCAGTATTACAATGTTACGTACCTACGTTACCAGCTTACTTGAATGCAGTCGAGGGTTTTATTTTAAACCTAGAAATAAAAGAGTCCCGTGCGTGGATTCACTGGATTTGTTCTACGACACTCCAGTTTGGGACATCAAGATCAATATGATCAACTTGAATATAATGGTAAATAGATAATCTATTTACCATTTTATTTAGGTTAATCTTGTATGAAACAGATACTCTATGAAATAATGTAATTATTATATTAACTTTTTCTAGTTTAAATTTTCAGTCTATTCTTAGGTATCACCGTTAAAACGATAAAGGATTCAACTAAAATAAATTTGATTTTATTATTCTATTCAGTCATTCAAATTAATCTCCCTTGATGTCCCAAATGTTAGTCATAAAATTACTTAATTGCTGAAAAGAAGGCCGAACCGATAAAGGACCGTCCACATAGACGGACTAGCGCGGGGTTTCCCTACGATAAATTGCGTAGATTGTTTGTCTTTTACTATAATAAAACTAATTTTACACTAGATTAATCGCGTGGATTATTGATTTTTGAACGATGATAAAGTTTCGAACACTGCGACTTTCGTGGTCGGTGGTCGCAGGATGACAGTCTTGCACCGTCAGTTCAAGATTGTTTTATTGTAATGTTCGCCTTGACTGTGTTATTCATCTAAATTTAGCAAGTGGGTCAGTGTTATTACACAGATAGGCATGACAGAGTTAAGAAATGTTCTACCGAACTGGAGGTGTTCCCTCGTGCGTCCTGTGGCAGCTAACCAACAGTTACCGCTCGTTGTACGTTCGCACTATTTCTCAGTGCTCCGTTCGCTCCAGTCTGTCCGAACCTTAATCTTTCAATGTTATCCAGGCAACAGGAAAGAAAAGAAAATCTGTTTTCAAGTTACGCCAATTAAACTACATAGCTGCTATCACGAACAAGCATTCGAATACTGTGTTAGTTTAGTGGGTCTTAATTGAAATAATATTCCTTTGTCTCCGAGCCAAAGGAGATTGAGGGCGGGACGTGCGGTATTTTCGTTGTTTTTCCTCTCTCGGGCAAATGAGAAATACTTTTCTCTTTGTGACATACGACGCCGACTGTCCGCCGCGACGGCTAAGTACCGACAAAATAGAAAAAAGCTCGTCATACGTAACAGTGGCATTAACCTTCTTTCACAACATTATATTTAGTCTGTTGCTTTACGACATTAGGGTTGCTACAGATGTGATGTAAACTAAACACACTTATACAAGTTTAAATTACAACAAAATCATTGTCAAATGCGGCATCAAAAACAAATCCTTAAAAAATACATTACGAATGCCAGTTGCCACGATAGAAAATTTTACGTTTCTCTTTAAATAATAAAACATTTTTTATTAAATAAAACAATATTCATAATTGGTATTTTCCCGTTTCATCTAGGCACAGAAGTTATAAAACTAAAAGTTGTTCGAATCGAAGCCGTGGGCGGTCCTTAAAATTGAGTTTATTTATTCTGAGCGAATATAAATAAAAAAGAGAACAAAAGTTTCGTTTGAAACACGAATTACTTAACTGATATTAAACAGACGAAAAGCCATTACGTTGATTAACCGATGTATTAGCTCTGATTGTTTAGTGAGTTTGTCGCTTTTATGTTTGGTAGGTACTCTAAAATATTGTATTACCCTGAGAGTCACTGTTGAATATCTACCACTACTGGTCATACACGTGCATCGTCATGAAAATAATGAAATATATTATTACCTGCTTAGTACCGTTATGTGAATACAGTTCATTCTATCTCCCAAACAGATGGGAATACACCAAACTATATCTAGTAACTATTCTACCCATAATTTGCAAATATCAGTATAATTTAGTTGTATATTATCCTGATCGCGCTTGCTCTAGTCACGTGCGCTTCGTCCGGTGAATATTACGACAAATGGAAGCGGACACCCCGGGTAGTTTATTACTCCAGATAACATTAATGTTAAGGATATGACCTACGGCCCGTTCGACCTCTGATGTTATAATTTATGATGTTAACTGCACGGTTTATCGGTTCACATTATATCTTGACCCGATTTATGTTGAACTTTGATGGCCGCTAATTTGAGCGGTCGTTCCACTTGAATGACTCAATATTTATGCCTCATTCTATAATTCTCGCTACTGTCAATCTTCTTCACTTCCTAATTAATTAACTCCTAGAAATAATAACAATATTAGTTTATAATTCTTATGCATTCTCTTTAGCTGTATACTGTGGCTAAAGTTCTGGTTAGTTTCCCATGAAACGCTCGTTAAAAGCTTTGACAGAAAAGCTGCTTTACACGAAAGTAGCTCAACGTTGTTCAGAAAATACTGCTGGCATATCATATTAATGTGAGGAAATGGTAATATAACTTTGCCGCTATTTTACATAGGGAACGCAAGTAAAAATGTTACAGTTTTACCCATGCGTCTTAATCATCTTAGGTGTGTTAAAAATACATCGTACTAAAATATGGTTTAGACAGGAAATATGGAAATGAATCTCGGTGTTAATTAAGCATTGTAAATATTGCTATAGCTAGATGTGCCGTCCGCAACCGACCGCACACGTCACGATGACAACGACAACGAAACGACAAGAGGCGGCGACGCGCGACACGGACGCCGGCACACGACGCTCGTCAGATTGCATCTCACGCCGTCAACGTGACCACACATAAATCGCCCCACCGGCCGCACCATTACCTACCATTCCACACACCGAAATTGAATTATACGAAGCCCCGGATTTTATATCTATTAGGAAAACGCTCAACGGTCCCCAGGGCGAGGATTTAGATACCGATAACTTTCTCATTTCCTTCGGGCAGCACCACCCGTTACTTAGCCGCGTATAAAAGTCGATCCCTTGTGACAAAAAAGGCCGTATAGTATAGCGTGTGACTTTGAATTAAGCTATCAATCTCTTACCTGACACAGCGCTTACACGTTTATTGTGCCCTATTTTTATGGCGCTTAAAATAGACGTAAATATGTGTGTTCTATCCGTTGACGGGCGCTTCCGTGTGTCCCGGTGGACCAAATAATAAATTACTATCGATATCATCGATAACATCTTTCACTAGAAAATACTTTAAAATAGGATTTTGCAAAACCTAGAAATGCTTTGACGTTGAGTGAAATGTTGTGCAAGACTAATAATGTGTGTTACGGGATCTATTGAGTCGCTGAATTTCAAGCAAGGCGAAGCTGCGATTACCAAGCGTTGATTACCGAAGTATACTCGAGTATCTGGTGCTTGTTCACACCTACATCAAACAGCCACCTACAGAGAATAGCTAATAAATAGCGGTTGAGGAGGGCTTAATTAAAATAATTTGGCACATGAACTCCTCCGCTCTGCAGCGCGCAGGTAAACCTGATTAAACGTTCACTGCAGAAACGGTGTGATGGCAAATATTTTTGTATCTACTAAGATACAGGCGGTAGTTGCATTGTGAATTTTAATGATGTTTTAAGGCGGGCAGCGCGTGGGGCGGCGGCGTTGGAGCGCTGGTGAGACGCGCGATTCGGTACGTCTAATCCGAGGGAGCTTCGGAACGTGTTTGTGTAAAGTTTTCCATTACATTAGAGTGAGCTGGCTGCAGCGCACTGCCTCCGGAACTAGAACAAATGGACGCCAGAGCGCGCTCGGATATCGTAGCTGCGACTGTTATTGTAACGGATGTAACTTTGGATAAATGTCAACTGCTCTCGAATTTACTGCGCCACCGGGGCGACTCGCGTTTTATTAGCTCGCTTTGCATACATTACACAAAGTGAGCCGATACATGAGCGGACGTGAATAGCTACGACAAGAATTCTCTTCGCTACAAGAAATATATTTTGAATTTGGGACCACTTTTCGTCTATTTCTCTACAATTTGCAAATAAAAGCTTTAAAGTCTATTCAGTAAATTATATTCAAAGTTTAACGCTGAAGAATGAAAATTGGCTTCAGTGTAGTTCACGCGAGTGCGGTAACAACTTTTCCAGTGTCCAATTTGCAAGAAATTCTCCCCATTTCGCGTAACCGAAGTAAAGAAATAGGATTTGCGGAAGATCCCCCTTCATTTCTTCTCCATTATTCTGGATTTTGACTAAAATCATTTTCGAGGCTTTATTCAATGGCTTTAATGATCTCCGAAACCTTTCAGCTTGAAAGGAGCGGCAAAAGTTTGTGCTTATGCGTATATTTTTTCATAATATATCAGGGGGATCTGATTGGAATATATCGTAATGAGCAACTTACTTTTGCAACTAACTTTATGGATCAATCAATCTTCTTTATCCTGCTTTGCAATCAGAACTAGCACCTTTTTGTATTTTTGTCTAATTACTTGACTTTAATTTATAATCACTCCTTCCCCATTCCACTCGCAAGAAAATCCGATGTGGTAACTAGAATCAAACTCAATTATCGTCTAGGTGGAGTGGTCTAAGGCTGTATTCAAAGGCGGCACGGTTACCTGCATCCTGTCGAAGCGTCTAATTCAAATTGATCGGTAAGTGCAGACACAGACGTTCACAATTCGACGTCGACGTCAGCCACGTCAGCGTCATGCTAATGCCTGGTGCCTCCATGTCGGCGCTTTGATCTAATTATCTGCTACGATTTCCGTATGGAAAATAAAGGACGTGATTTCAAGTTGCTTGTGGCAATATTCCGTTTATGCAGTCTTGTCGCTCGCATTTGTTTTTTACCTCAAGACGGTAGTCTTTTGTAAACGTAGAGAGCTGGCACGTATTGAATAGTAGATGGTTAGACGTAAAAGTTAATGTAAGACAAAGGTACTACTGAGCAAAACATTTTATAACTGAGAGTTAATGGAGAACTTGTGATGACGAAATCCACATTTACCTTAGTATGTATCGTCGAGAGTTTGTATCGTGGAGACAGTTTGACTTGCGATATCTCTGCGGACTCAGGTCATGACTAAGAGCACCGTTCGAGTTCGAAACTAGTCGGGCAATACCGAAGAAGGCGAGTAAGTAATAACCGTTGAACAAGAATTAATATGAATCTGTCTCACTAAAGTTATTATACAAAAATCGTGGCCAAGTTCATGTGTCAGTCATGTTCAGCATAGACATACCCTTTTCACCATGGCATGAGCTAATTTAGTGTGTCCTTAAAATAATTAAAGTAGTTGCCTTTGACTGTAACGAGTCTAAGATTATGTTTCTTTTATTTATTTAGTTATTTACACTTTATGCAACGAATGTACATAGGCGGACTTAATGCCTTAGACATTCTCTTCCAGTCAACCTTTGTGTGTTGCAGAGATGAAACAATGTAGATGCAAAGGTTTACTGACAACAAGAGAAGAAAAAAACAAATTACATATTACTTACACACAGATACACTTTACGAATAAAAATACATATCTAATATAAATATATACACAATATATAATATATATATCAATCATATATAAAAGGCTAACGCAATGATTCTGCCCAAATGTTGTCCTGGATTAATTTCCGAACTTTTCTTTTGAACGTGTACCGATTGGTGGCCATCCTCAAATGAATTTCAAATAAAAAATCTCATTCTGCTTCTGCTGACATGAGAAGCCGACTTATTATGACGTAGATATTAATATTAGTCATTCACACATCACTATTCCATTCATAACAAGACATTCTGCTTAATTCGTAATTCATAACCAATTAAGTTGGTAGCGGTACCAAACACGTAATAAGCCTGTTTGCACTACGTAGGTGTATTAATACCTCGGCTTGTATACCTAGGCGTGATTCTTACCAGCCAATGTTCTGCCTTTATTAATTATTATCTTACCCTCTAAGAACACCTATAAACATTATTATAACGGAAAATTTAATTCCATTATTACTTTACCATAAAATAAATTTAAAATATTATTTTGTGGGTGTGTTATTTTATTATTTATGTTTTAAACAATAGCAGTCACTGAATGTTGTATAAAAGAAAATGGGTTTTTGATGTTATGATACCCCGGGAAACCTTGTTTCATTTTAGATGACCTTTTGTAAAATTGAAAGTGTCGTTATATTTTTTTACCGTACTACGTAACGGTTATGATTTCTTAGTCATTGAGATTTAAGATATAAACTGAATAATTTTTTTTATGGGTCTTTTATATTTGGTACCAGTTTTGATAAGACTTCTTTGCCCAATCCTCCACAGTTCACAATTAATAAGAGTTTTTTTTGTACTTGCAGGAACAAGTGCATAAATCTATAAAATAAATAAACTTAGAGAAAATACTTGTGCTTAATGTCTAATACTCTTTATACTGCCAGATTATTTCAACTGGATCTGCACTAACAACCAACCAAAAGAAACCGTAACCGTCCAATGAAATATTAGCCTTTTAAATGGAACTTTGTAAAGGGAATGTATTTTTTTCCAGTACAAACATTATCTGACAGGTATTTTGTCAGGCGGAGCGCTTATATCGAGTCTCCCCGAGACAAATTAAGGCGAAGCTTGAACATTACGGAGTAATCGCAGCAATTTGCGAAAAGATCACGTCGCCGTTGTATTTTTTACACTGGTCGTTTAAAAAAATGGTCACGGTATACATATATATTTTGTGTACAGTTTTTTCTTCAGAACTACTAGCTTGTACTCATTTCGCTGAGATTTTCTCTCCGATATCAATTTCACTAAGTGTTCTTATTATGCTTGGAATCCAATCGTTTCTTATGACTGCATTTTCTTTATTATTTGTCAACATTCCAAGTTATGATAACCACCCAGATTTATATTACTTGATATATATTCCTCACATGTCTGCACAAAGGTGCACCAACGTTACGTCATTAAAAACTTGTCATTATATTGTGCATCACGAAAGCCAAAAAGTGCTAGAAAATCATATACAAGTAATGTAAACACACAGAATCGGATTGGAGCTGTACCAACAAAATTGGAACGTGAATTATGCGAAACAAAAAGGGAACGTTTAAAAAAATTCAAACTTATTCAAACAACGCGAGCAATATCTATTGACGAATAGCGCTCGCTTGTTTACGTTTTAAACTGGCTTGTTTGCGTTCGCTCTTATTGAATTTTGTTATTTTGTTTCGTATTTAATATTTATTTCTAAAAACATTTTAGTGCTTGTTTATTGGGTAAAAAGTATTAAGTACCGTATTTGTGTGGAGTAAAATACTTATTCAATTGGTTGTCGCGTACCAGCGTAATATTTTGTACACGGATGTTTAATATTTTTTTCTCGGAAATCTCAATATTGCGCCAATTATTATACAATATTTATTAGGAACGTTAAACTAAAATTTCCATCTAATTTGAATTTTACGTCTCTAATTTCAGATTAGTTGATCATCATCTGAACTGACATTATTAAGTTTAGTAACAAATTAAATGTGGAATCCTTTCATTTCAAAATATGAACTATAAGAATAAAGGTCTTCTAGCAAACTAAACGAAGTCATATTAGTTTTAAAGCTTTTTGTTAATGGCATTTCAAAGTTTCGAACAAGTTTGATTGGAATAATCTGTAACCTCAAGAACTCTCAGACAAATGTCATTGGTAAACAAATTAAGTTTATTGTAAAAAAAGTTGCTCTTTTTAATTGGACTAAGTTATTAATTAAACTTCAGTGTATCTATGAGAAACGCAAAAAATAAACGTTTTAATTTTGGATTCTCAAATTTAATAAAGTTTTATTAAAACGAAACGTGATTACAAATTTTTGTTCTTCAATTACAGGGCCTGTCAAGAGTCTCAAAAGCAGGCAATTAATTTATTTTCTGTTTTATTTCATTTAATGTATAAAAAATACTACAAATATTAAGTGAATTCTGAGCTAAAAGAGCTTAAACAATTTTGTGCGAACATGATACTTTAAAAGGATTTTGTTTACATTACATAACATAAATAGACCGAGTTAATAAAAAGAATATGCAAAGCAAATGGAACCGAATGATTAAGCAACCATTATTACTAACCCTGCTCATCTAGATGCATTAATGTCATAAACAGACCTCGATTAAAGGTACGTATTATCCATGGTACACGGTGTAAGGGCCCTGCAGGCACTTGCATGAGCATAGAAGGGGTCCTCTTGAGCCGATACAATGGGTGCTCTCGACCGGCGACCCACTCCGCAGTTGTGGTCTATCTCGCGTGATATAGCTGCGATCATCCGCTGCTGAGCGATCGATATTCGATTAATAACGACTTAATGGTCAGCTTCCTGATGTGTTCCTATTAGTGCATCAAGATGTAATTGGTGGTTAAGAGTTGGTTTAAACCCACGATTACTCATTGAATATCATATGTATGTCACAGATGGATTTTAGAATGCGCTGTTTTACAAAACTGCTAGCTGATTTACAAAACAGTACTGTTATGAAAAACGGCTGAATGACGTTTAGCAGTTTTTACAGTTATAATTACTGAACTATAACACGCAGAATTGTATGAACGTTTTGCGTTTATCAATGCAAAGGGAGATTATGTAAAACAGTGTGAAATGAACTGTCAGATTGTTGATTATAGTTCGAAATTTTGTCACATATGCCTCTGTGTGCCTTTTAACAACAATAACCTAACTTGATTTTACTGTAAAGTCAGTTGCAAAAAAAATATATGAATATTTAGAATGACGTAAATACTAAATCACTATTCGGGATTATGAAAGAAAACATTTTAAATTGATCCATGAGCGAGCGAAGTGAGCTCGGGAGTTTCGTGTACCCTGATACGGACAGGTTAGGTTCGAAGAGGATGACGGGGGTAGTGTTTAGGTTTTTTCTGACCTTACAGACCCAAAAATAGGAGCCCCGCTGAGCGGGGCTCCGTCGTCTCAGCCACGGAAAGACAAATCAGAGTACAGTATCTTTTATTTTACTTGAGTGGTGATTATCCATTTAATATACCTATACAATAAACAAATCTGTCCCACTGTAGAATTGTCATTCTGCATTACGTCTAAATGTGGGTAGCAGTTTTGTTAAACGTATCGCAGTGGCAATCCAGCTGAACGTTGTTTAGCTGTTTTATAAAACAGTACTGTTTTATAAATCAACTAGCAGTTTTGTAAAACAGCTTATTCTACTATCCATCTGCGACATGTATGTATATTAGAAAGTGTCAAAACGTAAAATTCTTAAAAGAAGCTCACCCAATGAGCTTGCAAAAAGAAGTTAATGAACATAGATTAGAAGCGAAAGAGGTGTGCCAGAATAGTAGCAAGTGCAAATCGATATTATCTGCCTAACCCAATAGGAAACAACTGTGATTGTATGTGTGCAACTTGTAAAATAATATAATATCATATCAGGTGACTAGGACAACAGAGAGCGTGACCTGTTCAGATTTTTCCAATATGTTGTACTTTGTCAGTCAGTCGTAACGTTTTAGATTTCTATACAATTTATCTCTACGGACAGCAAATGAACAGAAAATGGAAAGTAAACCAGTGAAAAAGTCGTTCCAATACGTTATCACAATGAAGTCGAGAAGAACGTAGATTTGGTCTCAGGGGACAAAGTTAAAAGCGTCTAAAGTCTACGTTCCTGCATGAGTGGCATTACAAACGTGGAGGAAAACCTGCTGAGATGGTAACCCGCAAGGGATTTTATAATAATATTTACTGCTCGTTCTCTTTGTCAATATGGCTCCTATTTTTAACCGACTTCCGAAGAAGAGTAGGGTTTTATTTAACGTTTTTTTTATTAATAGTTGTTTTTATACATAGAACATCATTCATGATTATAGCTTTAAGGATTTTTTCCAAAATAAATTAATGGGTTATGCAAGCCATCACACTAGATATAGTTTCCACTCGTACTACATATAAACATTATAAGTAAAGTATAAATGCAATTTATATTTATATTTATTTTTATGGCCATAAATCGCCTTTAAAAATTGCTACCGACATCAAATATGAAAAAAATATAGTGATAACTTGTTTTTAAAATACATCTATCATCTATTGTTTAATTTGTTTTCAATGTTTTGCAGATGTTTGAATAATATATTTACCATAATCATTACATAATATAGCTAAAAAGGCTAATAAGAGCTAAAATATTAATTTCATGTGTTTCTGTGTGGACTTATGGAATGCTTACCCGTGATTCATCTTACACAAGAAATAATATTTCAACCAACAATAGCTTATTTATATTCTTTGCTTGTATATTAATTACTTTCTCATTAACATAATTACTTTTGTAAACATAAATTTTCTGTTCTTACAACTTTAATGAACATCTAATTAAGACATGGTTAGAACCTTGGCCTGACATTGTTATAACTGGTCACTAATAGTCAAGCAATTAATCGATTCTACATAAAATGGGAAAAAGCTATCAGTCGATTTCCAATTAACAACGTATACTCTTCTTCTACTCATGTATTCTTCTTCCACTCATATCTTCTAGTATCTTTTCCTGGCAGAAATTAGTTAAACGACTATATTTTTGAAGTGTTGTCGGTTTTGACAAGTAAATGCATTGCTTAGTCATAGGCTCAATTTACACGGAGATGGGAGCCGGCGGCGCCGGCAGCGAAGCGTTACGACGAAGCATTTAAAACTTTGTCTTCATTAATTACTAAATATATTGCATCGATCGGGGGGCTCTTGTAATCTACTCTCATCTCACTCTCATCGTTGTGAATTGAGTCTTAAAATTGTAATTCTCAGAGTTCGATTCCCGGGTCGAGTGTTATTGAGGTTTTCTGTTAGGAAATTCTCAGTAGCAGCCCGGAGTTTGAAATTGTGCTCGGTTGATGGCAATAGACTCACCACCTATTACAAGGGACTTAATATAACAGGATTGGTGAAATTTGGGTGTACAATTGTGTACACCTCTGCCCTACCCTTTCGGGGAATACAGGCGTGATGCTATGTTATGTTATGTTAATTCTCAAATCTCTAAAATAAGCTTCTAATATTCCCTGCTCCTTTTCTCCTCACAGTAAAAATACATATGAATCAATGAACAAATATTTGCATGATGTCTACAGATAATAATTGTTTCGTATATGAGTTTGTGTGCTTGTGAGATTTTTGTCTGTAAACGTACTTTCACGAAATTCCTAAGGTGGAATTAAGTTTAATAAGAAATACGAGTCACCTGTATTTCACTTGTGTCTTCCACATTTCGATTGGTAATATAATATACTTAATATTCTATAACCCTCATTGCCTCTGAGGGCATGTGAAAGTTGCTGTATGTCTGTCTACAAACGGCGTACAAACATGATTTTTCTCCGCAAACCGGCGTCCGGAGGAAAGCCGTATTTGCCCACAATTGGGTCACGTGGCTCACGATCTCCGTCACTGGTACTAGTGCTGTACCACACATTAATACTTGACCGAACTATTAATTTTTAATGTTCCTCTTTATTGCTGTTGTGGTAGGGATGTTTGTGGTTGATACGGTCGGTTGGCGACAGAGGGACATAAGCTAGGGAGAAAGAAGATTTTTAGATACGTTTTCATTGCAAGAAATAACTTTTTATTATGTTAGATAATTCGGTATACATTTTTTGGTGCGTTTGTTGAACATGCTATACATAGGTAATAAAAGGTTATAATATTGTGCAGGATGACAGGCATAAGAACTGTTTTATTATGACTATTCCCTATCTGTAATAGTATTAAAACATGAAATTTAATTCATAATACTATAAACATTATTTATTGAAGTGCAACACCATTTTCCATAATAATTTACTGAAACCAAACCGTCTACCTTTATTGTGGGGGAATCAAAGTTTCGCAGAGCTTTGAATGTCGTAGACTGAAGTCCGTAGCGTTAACTGGGCGTAGAGCGTCGTAGCCGGGGCGTAGCATATTGTGCTACGTCGACCGCACTCCGTGCCACGTGCCTCGGCATAATAAGCCGACTTGATAATTCCTATTGTTTAAATGAACTAGGTTTTTAGTTTGTTATTTACTGTAGTGTTATTTTTATACACATATGCATTAATTAATGTCCATTGTGTTCTGAATAAAGATTATTATGTTCCAGATATGGCAATATATAATGTTGATTTCGTGTGCATGAAAGGGCGACGAAGGGTTTTATACATAAATTAAAGCCTATTTTGTGTTAAGTAGGGTTTGTTGTAGTAACGTTCAGAGAATACATGCATGAATTCCAGTTATAGCCGTAACTCTCATTATTATGAATGGCACGCATATATATATATATATAAAAAAAATGAAATGTGCGTTATTTACTTTCATGGTTATTATTATAACTGTCAAACTTAACTAGAGATTACTACCATTTCAGTTGACCTTTTTGCTACTCCAACCTTTGCAACTCGTATATTTTACATACATAATGTAGGTAAATAAAAGCCGGCATTTCGTGTTCGCTGCACAATGCGATGCATTTGCTTCGGGAAGCGCCGATACAGCGAAACTTTACCGATAATATACAGCGCTTTTATGTACAACTACTTCAAATGAGAAGTTTGCAATTAGCACACGAACTATTGGATTTAGCTAAACATTTCTGAGCAGAATGGAGGTAGTTCTTGTGTATGTGCTCGTATGTGACATGGCTTTTGTTCCGTCGTGCTTGGATTATGAATGTGCTTAGTCTCCTTTCTCTCGAGAAGCCAACCTGGTGTCAGAGTTGTTCAAGTCTTTGTTGCTGGTCTTTGAGGCTGCTGTTAATAAACGATAACCGGGACCAACGGTTTAATGTGCTCTCACAAAGCACGGAGATGGGGTGAAATGTTCCGAAGACGAAACCGGTCAAATAAAAAACTAGAAATTATACAAGCTTCCAACTAGTATGGAAATATGGTGAAAGAACTATACAATATCTAATACCTAGACTTATAAATAAACTCGTTCCATCTTTTAGAAACAGTATCACAAAACAAAATATTAAATTTAAATTTAAAACACACTTTCTGAACATGTAGTTGTCGCTTTAATCACAACACAAGGCACTCACACAATTGCACGTTTTTTGTGCTCCGGGCTGCGGAGTGACTAGGTATGTGATTTATAATTATTTATTTATTTATTTAACTATGGATTTCCAACAAAGGATTCCCAAATAACTTGACATATTTATAGAACATATTGTATGAGGTGTGCTCCTTCAATTATAGGAAATCACAGCATGCACTTCTTATTAGGTGAACATAACAAAAAAGTTAAAATTAATTATATAAGGAACCTTAGTAACTAAATACAGGAAAAAATCAATGAAAATTTTGTAACAATAACACAAATACTCACACAAACACAGAATAGAATAGACCCGAGCACATTAACCAACTATTCAACATTACAGATTATTATTTTTCATTATCAAACTAATGTAGGTAGTTGAATGCAACATTATGTTTGTATAAAATTTTATTAAAGGTTTTTCGAGACTGTGTGCAGAGTACTACTCACTACAATCTAGACAAACCCTCGTGGATTTTAGATTGTAAGTCTTCAAATGTTATGTAAGATTTTTTATAATAATATTAATAAAATAAAAATCTTATCTACAGACTTAACACACAAAGGCTCAATTGCACCAACTTAACTTTAATCACAACCAACATATTACTGTGTTATTTTGACAGAATTTAGATAGAAATGCTGTCAAATTAATAAAGTAACACGTCGGTCGTGGTTAAAGTTTTCTTGGTGCAACCTAGCTTAAGCGTTGCATAACCTCAGCGATACTTTACCGAATAGAGGTTGCAACTGGCTATGAACGCCTCTCGACTTACGGGACTAGACGGAAGACGGCTTCATACTTAATAATTATCGAACAAATCCACTTTTGGCGGGGGGTGAGTTGCACTAAAGCAACAAAAGCTGTCGTCATTACATTAACAGTATTAACACACATACAAAAACTAAACACGAACATGTAATTGTGTCAAACACGATTAGAATCGTGTACTATTCCTTACTAAAAGGTATAAAGGGATTTCATTGGAATCATATGCCAGTGGCGAGAGGGGTACGCCCGTTAAAACTACTCCAGTACTAACTTCGTTAAGCCTCTCAACTACAGCTATATCTTTCAAATGCATTCAAATAATAACTGCCGCGTTGGTCTAGTGGACCCAAGCACGACTGCTGAGCATGAGGTTCGGGGTTCGATTCCCGGGTCGGGCAAAGTTTTATTGTGTTTTTCTATTAGGAAATTCTCGATGGCAGCCCGGAGTTTGTCATTATACCCAGTAGATGGCAATAGGCTCATCACCCATTATATGGGACTTAATAACAGCATTGGTGAAATATGGGTGTACAACTATGTACACCTCAGCTTACCCCTTCGGGGAATACAGACGCTATCTATGCGTAGGGGATATTTTTTTTTGTGGTCAACAACGGGTTGCGCTAATGTGTTTGAAAGATATATATGTATTTGTTAAGGTAATCGCGTTTGTACTACATTGTGTTAAATGCAAAGTTAGTCGTGTCGGTTCAGTCACTTGTATAGGATGCCATGACGTCACCAAAAGACGTATTAAATTGAGGAAGAAGAATTCGTAGTAGTAAGCAGAATTCGAAATGGCTTAGTGGCCGTAGCGCCTGGTGTATTTATCCGGGAGGCGCAGGTTTGAATCCTGTTCACGACCGTATTTTTTTTTCCACAAAAAAAGACAGCCTCCCAATTACTTCCTAAGTGAAGATATTTCCATTACACACCCGACTTACCTAAGTTACAAAGTTGTAACTCTTAATCTGCATTATAAAACCATGCCTACGGCTTAGCTATACAAACGAGCAATGCATTGTAATTAATCCCATTATAGGTAATAGCGGGCGATGTTAGCCACGTCACCGTTTATTTGCACGGTGCCTGTTTGATTTGGCCCGTGCACTCGAAGGCCCCGTGAATTAAAGCCAAGTTAACCTGACCTGCCAATATTACCCCGCCTACCCTTTACTTGTTCCACATCGTCGTAACAAGAAAGGGGGCAGAGGATCAACTTAGTTGGACGTTATAATGGCACTTGTGTTTCGCAAACGATGTTTTATTCATGCCGCGATGCTCGACTGCTGCGAATAACCGGCTAATTATTGAGGTGTTCGACGGCAAGATTTAGGCGCCCGGAGGAATCCATCGGCGTAGCTTATTATGAATGAACCACTTCACTTGTCAGGTTAATAAAGTCCCGAGACGTATTTTCAATATGCTTACTCAGGGAATTTGGTATCGTTGAATTGATTATGGTAATGTCTTTGACTTATCTGATTTCTGTTAGCGCTGACTCGGAGGCGGGAGCTTAGATATAAATCGCACGTTGTGCCGCTAATTCTTGTTTCTGACTTGAGACCGGGTTTCGCGACAAAGAGCAGGAAAAATTGGATCATGAAAAAACTAATAGTACGACTTTTTTTTTGTTAAGGAAAACGAAAAACTTAATATCTTATTATATATTTATATTTGAAATCGCGTAAGAAAAAACAAATTTACCCACTAAAATTAGTTACCGTTCTACGATTTAGTGTAAGGCAATTTGCTTTTGATCAACTCTTATATGTAAAGCTTTCTGGCGCTGTTAACGTTATTTGATGGCACTAGTCATTATAGCGGATGAGACGGCCAGATGAGTTTTACGAAAATGAGATAAAAGGATAATGTAATAGGCAACTGCGGGTCACATCACATAATGTACCAAAACACCAACTCTCAAGAACATTTTAGTAAAATGAACCTTAAAACAAAGTGTAGAACAAATATATTATCTGAATAAATACGTCCGGACGATATTAAGTCGTAAATATCCGAGTACTCCGCGTCCCGCAATGTACCGATCACGTAGCCTAATGAAATTATCCTGGCTATAGCCGAAATTAATTCGAACGGCCCCGAGACCTTTTAAATATTACCCGAAGGGTGAACGCGTGACGCGATAAAAATACAACTTAACACCCTTTCAGTGACGTCATGTTCATGCGGAAATTAAGTTGTGGACCAAAATTAGTACACGTTGTTTTATAGTTAGTTACCTGCATTTTTTTTTTAATATCGGTAATTATGCGACTATATTATATCATGAGTGAAATGATCGATCCATTCGTAGTTATGTTCTAACCTTTTTTTTCCCTTCACTATGAATTTCTTCCTGTATCGTGGGTACACATACACACACACCCAGATATACCCAGTAGATAGGTCATACAAATATTTGATCCGTGCAGGAATCTAACTTGCGACACGTGGTGCAGCAGCCGGTCTGTCGACCACTGCGCTAACCGCCCCGTCTGTAACTTTTTACTGTATCAAAGAAGAAAAAATACAACATCATATTAAAATTACTATGTTTTGCTCTGACCTCGTACTCAAACCGTGGTGGAACATCATCGATAAAACCGCGATTCGAGATTTCTAATATCCTGTTCAAGAATATCATCGTAAAGTTCACGATAATATCTTTACTAGGTACAATTTTTTATCGAAATACTTTAAAAACCCTCGTTACCCGACCCCTTGCAAGTAAAAGGTGCATCGAAAAGTACAAGTTCTGTGATTGAATTGCTTTTAAAGCTCTTGTGTTCGTCTAGTATGAAGTTAGTATTTTATAAGTTACTAGACCGTCATATTTTCAATAAAGAATTCGCTCGTGGTCGGGGCTTTCCTTTCATGTTTTTCTTTTTCCGCATTTTTCCTGTAAACCTTTTAAATAAATTCCTTTGTTACATTCAAAATGGCGACAATTTTGATGCAGCAATCTAAAACAATATAAGAGCATAGCTGTATTTATCGGGACGGAAGAAATTAAGAGACGTCAAATGCAAATTTTGTCATGTCAAACTAAAATCTCCAAATACACACTAAGTGACCACTATAAATGGAGACGTCAAACTTTAATAGTATGGAAATTTTAGGTTCACAAGACTAAATTTGAATTTGACGTCCCTAATTTATCCCGTCCTGCTCTTAAAGTAACTGTTAGTAAAAGATAGCAATGCACTAATTTTAGTTTAGTCTGTACATCAGTTTGGCGCCATTGGTGTCAACTCTAATGTAGCAAACTAAACTTAATTTAAAACATTCTTGTTTTTTACCAAAAGTTACCATATGAGCAAAATGAGAGAAATCAAGACATGTCACATTTGAAGGCACGTCTAATTAAAATCTCCAAACGTTTTTAGGATGCACAGTTTTAGGTAGCCACTAAAATTCGTGATATCAAGTTCGAAGTCGAGAATATTTTATGGAAATTTTAGGTTGATGTGATCAAATTTGAATTTGACGTCACCCCGTCCCGCTCTTATAGTAACAGTTAGTAAAAGACAGCAATGATCTAAATTTAGTTTAGTTTGCTACATTAGAATGGACACCATTGTCAATAATTTAAAATCACAATACGTAACAAAAGCCGCCAGTGGAGTGAAATTGTTTAAAATCGTCACTCAACTTATTAATATGATGACCGAATTGAAATGTTTTATGTCAAAGGTAACAAATTTCATTACATTAAAAAACATGGCTGGTGTTATGTATAAATAACGAGGACGATGTGCCACGGTGCATGGAGCTGCGCCGAATAACTGGCATGTTTCATAACGGTATGCAATATCAAAATAAACTCCCAATTACTTGTTATTGTTAGTTATGTTGAATGTGTGATTGGCACGCGAGTCTATTGGATATTTTATGTATGACTATGTATTTTTAATTGGATTCAAGTGTCATTAAGTCAATTGTACAAAAGTATAAGTTTTAATCTTATGTGAATAAGCTATTAAAAACTAAGTTCGTCCACGAGACTGAAATAAATGTTTTCTTTCATTCTTTCTTTCAATTAATAATATAATCTTTCGAATATAAAAGTATCGTGGTACGGATTTAATCAATAAGCTTTCTTTAAATCAGTCGATACGCGAGTTCATTGCACAAAAATCATTACAAAATCATGAAAATTCGAACATAGTTTTTACCAGACTACGCAAAGCCGTAATCATCATATTAATTATATGTAGGTATATCATCATTTATTGTTCAAGGGTGGAAGTCCTTCCATTAAAAGTAATAAACGGGCAACTATTACAATTAATTCAAACTTAAACTTTTTGTTTTAATAACCTACTTCAAACAAAAACTATTATTAAATATTATTTTAGCGAAATTTTAAACCAAGTACTGCCTCGTGAGACAGTTTTTAGCCAGTTACGAAGTTAGAAGGCAAACAAGTTAAATTGTTTTTATTGCACCTCCGGGCATTTGTGAAAACACACGTGAGAAAAAGCTTGCTTAGCTGCGAGTGGAATTACTTGTTGCCTCACCGAGCTGTAACTAAGTTGGCACACTCTTATATTATCTAAGTCTGTCTGTTTCAAGAAAAGTGGTAGTTTGTTGCGGTGATGTACTTTTCAACCTTTACGAAACTCTTCAAATAATCATTGAACTAATTATTTAAAATATTATCGTATTAAATTACGCGTTCAAAAGTTATTACAGGTTCTCGATTTTATCTCACAAGTGCCTTTTAATTTATTCACAAAGACAGCTATAAAATAAAAAGACAGGCTAACAAAGCCAAACGGGCGCTGTGGCGGGGGACACAAAGAATTTTGTTCAAAGGTTTTACTTTCACTCGTAGCGGCCGTCAGATAAATTTCCAAATAAAATTTCATAAATATTTTTGATATATTCACGGTCAGGCTTTTCATACTTTGCCCGCGTGGCTTATCTGGATTATCTCGGGATTTCCCACGGATTTTTTTAACTTGTTCGCGTTTGTGCGTCCGCTTATTGCGTTTATCTGGCGCGTGATTTGCCATGGTGCCGCCCGCTCTACCAAATATGTTTATCGCACCCTAAATTCCCCTTTATGTTTATGGAGTTCGTTCGAACGTAAAAAATAATGCTAAATAAAGAGCGGGGCCTCCGCCGCGGGAGTTACTCTTTATTAAAATTTAATATCTCTCAAGCACCTTTTGTGTTCGAGAGCGGGTACACGTTACAATTACAGAGATCCTTTTAATTAAGTCCTTCGACGTTAAAGCCTAATTTAACCGTTCTTGTTACAGGTAATACGAGGTGGGATGACAGTGCTCGAGCGGGTCAACATCAGAGACGTTTTTCGGGGAATTCTAGTTTGAGTGTTTTAGAAAAGTGTGCGGGTGTGTCCTTATGTCAAGGATTGTTAATAGTTGAAACGCGAGGTTGGTACTTTGTTGGTGGGTCGCAGATGCGGTTGTGATTGTGTAGTGAGTGGTCATTGTCATGGTGACGTCATGGCGCGCGCTGGCGCTGCTGGCGGCGCTGCACGCGTGCGCCGCGCTTCCCGAGCCGGTGTACCACGACCAGTTCGCGGTGCACGTGCCCGCGGGGCCCCACCACGTGGATGACATCGTCAGGAGGCACGGCTTCGTCAATCATGGACAGGTATGTTTTGCTTCCTTGTTATTCTTATGATATTAATCATTATAGCCATACGAACACGATGCTTAACCGATCCGAATATCAGATGCTTAAAATTTTCGTGTACTGAAAACAGAATTAACGCGGCCCTATGTTGTGTTAAGGGATACTGAGCTATACCAAAAATAATAATTATGTAATGCCCCCATCGTCAGGCTGGATAAGCAGGTAACTACGTATATATTATACTCTTACGTAACCACATTATACCGAAGTTTCCGAGCGTAACCAATTAGAACGCAATTACGTTTCTATTTTCTGGGAATTTCTTGTTTTTATTGTTGAGAAGAAGATTTAAGAGTCGTTATGTTTCTTTATTATTTCTTATAATCAATGCTAAAAAATCATTAATTAAAATTGAGTCATTAAAGTCTTTTCTATACATATTTCGAATTTGGTCTACAGTGCGGACTAGTGGTAACTAAATTAACATAACATTCATGCATAATAACGTTAAAAGCGTTAGTTATCAAAAAAAATATATTATCTAATAACTTTAATAATAAAAGCTCGTATTCATACAGTTCATGTGAAAACGACACATTAACAATATTAAAAGAACGCGAAACGACGATGTTAACGGTAACCTTTTTATGTCAATTAATTAATTGATATTTAACCAATTAGTGTATAATTGCGTTACATGGCTACGCATTTCAGTGGAAATCGAAAAAAAAAACAGCTTCCGGCGATACTTATACTTAAAATAATGTTATTTTCAGAATTATTAAGTTTTTGAGAGTACATTATTAGGATGAAGCCTTAGGGTTAATTGTTGGCGCGGTATTTTGTTGTTACCAAGATATTGGTGTTTGTAATATAATAGCAGAATTGTATCAAGGCATAAAGGCGCTCCTAGCCTTATCTACAGAACCCTAATATAGCATCACGCCTGTATTTCCTGAAGGGGTAGGCAGAGGTGTACACAATTGTACACACATTTCAACAATGCTGTTATTAAGTCCCATGTTATATGGTGAGCCTATTACCATCAACCGGGCAAAATTCCAGACTGCTACTGAGAATTTCCTAACAGAAAAAGTCAATAACACTATGCCCGACCCGGGAATCGAACCCGAGACCTCCTGCTCAGCAGTCGCGCTTGGGGCCACTAAACCAACGAGGCAGTTCTTTTATTTAATACATCTATGTTTATTACCAAGTATATCCGAGTTCTTAGCGTGACTGTCTGTCCGGCGGCCGTCCAATTAAGTTTTCTCAGTGATTAATGGTCCCCACTCTATACCTAAGGTTTGACGTCATAACTAACCTTTTTTGTTTCAAACTACGTTCAAGTTTTTGTACCGGAACGGTATGTGTCAACCGTCCTGTCCAATTACTTGAAGATTGGTACTATCGTATTATGCTGTTATTATGACTTAATAGATGGATGTAGGGTGTATTAATACGTCCTTAGGCATGACAGTTATGTTCGTTGCACTGGCGTTCTTAAACATAGCATCATAACATAACATAGCATCACGCCTGTATTCCGCAAAGGGGTAGGCAGAGGTGTACACAACTGTACAGCCACATTTCAACAATGCTGTTAGTAAATCCCATGTAATAGGTGGTGAGCCTATTGCCATCTAACGGGCACAATTCCAAACTCCGGGCTGCTACTGAGAATTTTCTAACAGAAAAACTCAATAACACTTAGCTCGACCCGGGAATCGAACCCGAGACCTCATGCTCAGCAGTCGCGCTTGGGACCACTAGACCAATGAGGCGCGTTTTAAAAACGTATCTTAAATTATACTTGTTCCTGTCACTTGTGTCAATGGAAAGAGATAGCAACAGACTTAAGGGACTTTTTAATTATAATACATTTTAAAAACGATTGTGTGCTTACTTGTTTTATGTTTTGTTATTTTATTTTACGGGTCCACAGAAAGCAACGAAACGCTCAAGATTAGGTATAGAGCGCCCTTAGTTATCTGTGACCTATTTTAGTCAAGTTAATTAAAATTTATATTACCACATGGCCAGTGGCGTGCCTAGGGTTTCAAAATAAGGCAAGCCCAATAAAATTTTAACCGATTTCAAAAAAAAGAAAGTTCAGTTTTCAACTGAGTGTGTAGGTACCTACGTATGTATCATCGCAATTTTCTCATAAACTACTGGTTAGGTACAATAAATTAAAAGTGAATCTTTCACTTTCCTGATGCTGTATATGCTTTTATAAAACGACATCGTATTTTGAAATTAACGAGACCAGTTCTAAAAAATTGCCTTTATATAATGAAGTTTTGGACTCATCATGTCCTCTTAAAAGGAAGTTCCTGTTGTGTTAAATGACAAACAATATCGCCTAATCTTTGAAATACACTACGGTTGTTATCAACGCGCGTGTTATATTTTGAAATTTCCTCAGATAACTGGCGTGATATAGATGTCTCAATTCGTTGTTTACCAAAATTACCGAAAGAAACCATTGCACACAGGTGTTTATGGGAATTTGCGTACCTTTTAATGGCGCCAGATATGTTATTTAAATCATTATAACCAGATGTATTCCAAACGGAATATTTATTCGAAAAAAATATGCAGCACCAGCAATACAACTTATTAGTGTGCGAACAGCCAACAATCCAACTAGTTTTATACACTGATCTATTAAATTTTCGTTTATGCGATTTACTAGTCTGAGAAATACACAGATTAGGCGTCAGTTTTAATGAAGAAATTAACTGTTTTTTCTGAGCAAAGTTTAAAGATTTTACCTTATCTTCGCCAATCAAAACTTGAACGCATTTTAAATCCTCACAAGGTACAATTACCTCCATTGTAAGTCACCAAAACAATTGTATCACTAAGAAAATCTAAGAAAACACACAAAAAACTTTAACAACAAAACTTTTCCTACTCAAGCAAATGAAACTGAAGTCAGTTGCACTTACGCAGAGTTGCAGTGTTGTCATTTAGGCAAAAAAAGTCGCCAGGTATATGAAAAATCTAGCTAGATGTCGCAATAGGGTATTTGACACTTTTTTTTTTATTTGACTCTTTGGTATTTTTGAAAATAATATTAATAACTCGTAAATAAATTTAATTCGATAAACAAATTCATAATTTTTAATCTGTGTCACGTGACTCGAAACTATTAATTATTTTAAAAAGTCGCTAGTTTTTATTGTTGCTAAATCTTAAAAAAAGTCTCCAAACTCGTTAAAAATCTCCAAGATCTCACAACGTCGCTAAAACGGCAACACTGCAGAGTTGGCAAGGTGTGCATACGCGTGCAACTTCATAGGCATGCACGGCTTAAATCTTCCATACTGATCGATTTGTAGACGCACAAGGTAAATACTCGTTAAACGGCACATCGCTATAAGTGCGAAAGTGACAGAGATAGTATTTGAAAGCCCGGTAAAAGCCCGTGCGTGTAAGCGAGATAGCTATATGTAGATGCTGCAAATGCGAAACTCTGCGCGCGAACAATCGCGATGTGTAGTAATGTGGCATAGGTAGATACTTTGTGTTATTTTGATAAGAATTAAGCGCGCGAACTTTTAAATAGTTCGGGTTTGATATTGATTCTCTATCGAGCATTTTAGTAAGGCATGCCGGGCTTTTGGGCTTATATGAAGGTACCGCCACTGCACATGGCTATAACTTTACAAATAAACATTATTTTAGGAAGGCTATTACCATGTACCAGATAATTCTTCACTTTATATCTTAAAATTGATTTGGGTTTTATTTATAACGTTACGCAACGCTTTCCTGTTAATTATGTTTTTTATCTCGCCGCCGCTGGTTCCAATTTATTAGAATGGTACAGTCAGTAACATAATTGTACATCGAGTTTTTTTATACTTTTTTTTAATGGTTCTCCAACAATTGTTTATACAATAATAATTACAATAAAATAAAATATTTAATAAAAGTATTTCTCAAAGTACCTTTTCGCTAATCTAACCTTATGTATGTATGATTTATATTGGAAAAATTTCATATATCTACATTAGTCTAGTGACCGCAGGCGCGGCTGTTGAGTGTGAGGTACTTGAATTCTATTCCCAGGTCAGGCTAAGTTTCATTTTTTTTAGGGAGGTGTCAGTAACATCCCCCCGGGTTGCTCAGTAGAAGGCAATAGGCTAACCACTTATTACAAGGGACTTAATAAAGACATTGCTGAAGTAGATCTACGAAAGCACACATCTGCCCAACCCTCTGGGAACAACAGGCGCGATGCTATGATAAGTTATAATAAATGATCCTCTTCAATTGTTTTTAATTAGTAACCTACGGTATGTCGCTGACTGTACCAGGTGAAGTTTCAATTAGGCACAAGTTATATTTAGGTGAGCCCTAAATCTGGCTGGTGACAAAGGGCCAGGTGAAATTAGCCAAGTATTGCGAGATAAATGCCAGAAATACGACCGTAATGAAAGGGAATAGAATGCCTGGTTAAGAGCTTAGAGAAAATTGTACGACGATTTAAACTGAATTTGTTGGTAGGAAAGTTTATGCTTCTATTCCATGGGCTGTGATACAAAAGATATATCTTTTAAGCTAGATTCTACCAATTATACTAAACAACTATATGTCGTAAAACTAAATTCTGTAAAAACAAAACAAAATATATTACTATTGAATAGATTCAGGCGTTACTTTGCGGAAGTCCATTACAATGAATGCAAATAAATACAATATCTAGCTACTTCCACAAAATTGAGGGTAGTCATGCATTACCTGTGCACCGCCCGCCCACCCGCAAATATATGCAACTACGCAAGCGGTAAAACTTCCGACTACCACCAACTACTCTACACGTGTTTCGCCCCTCCACGGGGCAAATCATCAGGAGCTGTTAGACCGTGCAGTGTCCGGTATTTATGCGGTATTTATTTGCATTCAAAATATATTACGTCTATGACGATAAATATATAAGATCTATGACAGCCCTTACGGGTAGTCAGAGGCCTAAAAGTCTGACAACCAGCCTTACCACAAGATATCGTGTTACCTATGACTTCTTGAGGTTAGATAGGCAGTCGCTCCATTTAAAATACTATGAGCTGCATCCGGTGCGACCCGAAGTCGATCCCAAAATCGTAGTTGGGGAAAACCCCGCAGGCAGATTAATTGTATGGGAAGTTGATATTTTTGTTTCATTTGTCTCATTGTAGAATCTAACCTAAAATTTCGACTCTTATAAATTGTACTGACCGTAAATTATTGATAACTGCCTCGTTGGTCCAGTCTCAAGCGCGAATGCTGAGCATGAGGTCTCGGGTTCGATTCCCGGGTCGGGCAGTGTTATTGAGTTTTTCTGTAAGGAAATTCTCAATTGCAGCCCGGAGTTTGGAATTGTGCTCGGTAGATGGCAATAGGCTCACCGCCTATTACATGGGACTTGTGCACCTCTACCTTCCCCTTCCGGGAATGCAGGCGTGATGCTATGTTATGTGTATATTTTTGTTTTGTTTGACTTTAGATACTTTATTTTTATAGTTAAACTAGTGGACTGGATAGGCAGACGTTGTCCTGCCGATTGAAATAAAAGGAGACTCAAAATTTGTGATTTATGTACTCCAAAAATATATAAGAAAAGAACAATTGGTCAGAAATAAAATAAAACTGTCAAAACTGGCCAGTGCGCCAATTGCTGACGTCATAGCATCAATTACGTAGAAAACATACACTTTTTCTTTATTTAAGGGCTTTATCGCTGAGCGATAACGTCGCCCTAAAACATACACTTGGATACGGCGCAATGGTCACCGTGACATTTCCATGACCTCTGTCAATTTCTATGTCACTTTACATTTCCCGAACCAATAACGCAGACTGCCTCATTCTAGGGCTGTTCCCTACCAGACTCCTAAGTGTATAATTAATTCCCACTTTAGCATAAACAATGGGGTCAGGGGCGGTGTTAGGAACAATCTATCACTCGTGGCAATATTTCCTGAGTTACACTGTCGTGCCAATTAACGGTCGTCGTACTATATTTGGCTTAGCTAAATTCGCCCGTAAGTTTTCGTCAATTTTCGTCCGGGAATATTTATTTTATCCACCAACTATCACAGTCTAGTTTTCTCTAGGGCTGATCCCTGGCAGAATGTAAGTGTATTATTAATTCCCACTTTAACAAAATAGGTCAGGGGCGGTGTTAGGTACAATCTATCACTCGTGGCAATATTTCCTTAGTTACACTGTCGTGCCAATTAATGATTGTCTTACTATATTTACGTTTTGTTGTATTTTCGGCAAAGATGTTTTTATGATATATTTCCTTCATAGCACGCTCTTTTCCTCATGTCATATTATGTCTGGCTGCTGATAAATGATGTCACTAATGCACAATAATTTTATGATTCGTTATATTGTATAACAGTACTCACCAAGATTTCAGCGAACCTAATGCGTAATGTAGATTCCTCGCACAAAGTATTATAATCAGTTTAAAAACTAGTTAACTTTGAGAAAGAGGTTACCTTAGAAATGTCTATTGATAAATATTTCCTACTGATTGTGTTTTAATGCTTTAACTGTAAGACATACAATTAAATTAATTGTCAACAAAACCATCAAATACAGCTTAATAAATTTAATCAAACGCCACAATTTACGTCTCTTATATCCACTAATTAATTTCGACTTGAATCCGATTCCGAAAATCTGTTAAGCTGCTAATGATTTATTACGAAAACGACCTTCGAACAATCGAAGTCATTTTCACGAATCTTAAGACTGTTTCCTAGTCACTGAAATTACAAATATGTTATATTTTATACGCAGAAATTAACTTCCCCACAACATGTAAGTTCGGAGAGTACACCCAAGACTATTCGATGTTTGTCTAAGTTCTTGTCCGTATACAATTAAACTCTGCGGGGATTTAAAGTATTCATTCGTGTCGCGTGCAACATGAACGGCACTGTGTAACTTTTTATGACAGCCGGACGTTTTAGTAACTTTCCGTATACCCATTTCAATGTCCATACTCGTTTCAATCTTCGAGCGTTACACCGTTGTGATCGCGCCGACCGATCTCAAATGTCATGCGCTGTCCAAAAACTGTTGACGCCAACGTTTTCCCAAATTAGATTTTTATCTCCAATGCGAACCGATGATCGGAACGAACGGAATTGAATTCCAAACCGGGAAACGTATCGCGGAACAGGTTGAGTGCTCAGCTCCGGACTCAGCTGGGAATAACCGGCGACTGTTCCATGAAACATATTGAAACATTTCCTGTCGCATTATCGACTGTTTGTCTCATACTAGAGACACATATAAAGAGATACGCAGGATATGTCTGGGGAAAACTTTGAAAACTTGAGGAAAATTTGTTTTTGCTGCATTATTAATTCCGCGGCTGCAAACTAGAAAGCCGATTACGGTACTATTCGACGGTACTCCGACAGTTATTTCATGTAACGTTCACGTAGTCAAAGCTTATTTCGACTAAGGAATATGACGTTTCCATTTATAATATTGACTCAGTAATAGTACACCACTAAGTACCTTGCTTAATCTTTTTCCTACACAGAAGGGTCTTTAGTGAATACAACAAAAACATTGAACAACCTAAATAAGCTTATTATGTGTTCGCTCCTAAAACACGAGGACAGTTTTTGTTGTTCCATACTGTGTATTGTACCTTAACTTATGTATAAAACATAGGATTTATAACCTGACCAAAACAGGGTCGGGAAGCTAATTCCCCTCGCGGAAAGCAAAAAGATTCGTAACTAGATATCTAATTTACTCCAGACACAAAAGCGTTTCTTGTCGCTCTTAACTCGAACAAGTCGTTAGCGAAGGAAAAACTGAGTAGAAACTTTAATTTGGATCGTAAAAACTGTCCATGATGGGAAAATAATAGTTTTTCACTTACTCGCCTTTTTATTAGCGCCCGCGCTGAAATGTGACGATGGGGCAGTCTTTTTGCGTTGGTGTTGGAGTTTTTAAATTTAATTGCATGCCAGTTAGGTACGCTAAGTGAATATCTTTGATGATACAACACATTATTTTACATAATAACTTTCACTTACCTACAAGCGTAGTGAGTTGGCTGACATTGTTCAAAATATTAGGCTTGCTCAAACAAATTCTCAAACTTAATTTATTTAGAATACGTTCTCACACCCTCAGTCCCTAGTAAGAACAGTGTTATGCGAGTAAATCTTAGTAAGGCAAGTGTGTGCGCAAACTCGACGCGGTCTGGCGTGCACAAACACTCGAGTATGCTGTCATTGTGGAGTAAGTGTCGCCAAACACTCGCTCTATTCCGCGAGACGTCCTGAACCGCCTGTGTTTGACATGCTCCACCAAATCGACCCACAAGAGCCCTCGACATGTGTGCGACTACATCTACAACACACCATGACACTGTGCCGTAATGTGTCATCCATCACTAACGTAATTCTTAAGCGACATGTAATTTAGTTACATAGTTGGAATACTTCGGAGCGTATGTGTGCCCTGCGCGTACACGTCATAAGTTAAGGAATGATTAAGGGGGTTCTGATCAAATTATTGTAAGGCAAGTGTTTTGTTTGTGATCGGAATATTGGATGTTATAGAGTTTGCTCGAATCTATAATTAATCGATTTAGATCGTGTTCCCATAACTCGTGCTTTGACCTGAAACGACTGTCGTGACTACACGAGTTCACACAAACACATTTTTTGTTTACGATATTATGTAGTCAATTACCCTTTCGTACCGACACATAAAAACTATAATCTGTCATTAACATTCATATTTTTTGTTACTAGCTCCGTGTTGTAACCATTTACCATTCAGATGGTCTGGATATATTGCCAAACACTAAAACAGTACTGTAAAAAAGTGGAGCCACCAAATTGCAAAAACAAACTCCTTTTTTTTCCTTTTTTATTATTATGGGCACTTATTCGTTTTGAAGGTTAGATCACACGAGCTTCTCGTAAAGCTATTAGCGTTTGGTTTAAATTAAAGGAGAAATAGAAAACTTCTAGTGAAAGATTAAATGTTTGCGGCTTTTACATTTATGTGAAAAATTTTGGAACTTTTTTTTATTAAAATTGCTCATGAAGACTTAACAATAATTAATAAGTGTATAATTTCATGAAAGACAAGTGTATTTTCTATGGAAACTATAGAGCTTTTGGACAAAAAAGTAAAGGAATTTTTTTAACAGTACGTATCCATTCTCTACATTCGTAGAATCCTTCAAACAAGGTTATATTTTTTTTAATGAAAACACAAACACAACAGCGTACCAATGTTGACATACATTGGAGAAAGTGACTCTTTCAGTCTTTGAGGAGTTTAAGGCAACATCCCGAGTGACTTTTTAGAAGGGAAATTTAAGACATATGGCTTCCACAATCCACATCAACCCCTTCTAACTCGCACCATAGGCTAAAACCGCCGCTAAACGTCGCGCGTTCGGTTAAGTTTACGTTTCGCGTCACGTACTCGCAGTCGATGGCTCTCAGAGGAGGGCCCATTCTTCCCATTCGTTTTATAAGTATTCAATAGTGTTCACAGTTTGTACGTATTCGTTGTCGTTCGTGACTCAATTGGTTGTTTACTTGTCGATTCAGACGTGTTTGGTACTGTTGGCTTTGAAATTGTGTGCGGAGAAATCTTTAATGTCTTTCTTGAGATGTTAAAACTGGTTCAGAAAGTACAACACGTTACAATAAAGCCAAGAACTTTTCCACTGCAGGGCAAGGGCTTCTTCACATACACAAGGCACGAGTATTAATCACCACGCTAGCTTACTGGTGATTTCAAACCATTATAAGTTCAGGTTTCCTCACGATGTTTCCCATTCTTTGTATGTCTGTGATGTCTTGAACATTATAACATTGAAAAAAGTCATATTGGTACGTGCAAATTGCCAGGTTTGAACTTAGAAACCGCTGCGCAAGAAATGGGACCGTTATCACTCGGCCGTCACGACCCAGGTTCAGAAAGTACAAGATTTATGAATATTTTCACATCAAAGGATTATATAATATTGGTTCGTTTTTCTCTTGGTGTCGTGTCCATGAGTCTCGTTTTTCTTCAGCACTGGAAACCCTACACTTAACTTTAAAGCTGTCTCAACTTTTTTCAACATAATCGGTCAAAGCTAAAGGAACTTTGGTAGTTGAATTTATATCAAAATTTGGTGTTATACTCATCCCTTTATCCCTGATTTACCTTTTCCGCCAACCATCACAGCAAATTAGGCAGAACAACATTCAATCCAATACGATATTCTCAAGTCCCGGTTCTTTTCATGATGTTGCTGAAGAAGCTTGTCCCGATAAACACTCGGATTAAGCAAACGTATGTTACCAAAGGGATTGTATGGACTTGACCCTTCTGACTCTTATATATTGGGTCGCGACAGATGCACAGACCTATTCATTCTTAGGGTCGGATGCTCCAAATCATTTGACCCGAAACCACTTGGTCTGTTCCTAAATAAGGCAATGACATTTTCTAAAGATATTTTCTTTTGTGAATTCTTACCGTTTTATAAATGAAAATGAATATTTATTTGTTTGGCTTCTGTGTTTCTGTATCATTCATTTTATTACAATGAAACTGGTGAGTAGTAACCAGCCAGCGACGGTTACTTACAATCAAAAAAGAACTTGTGTTTTTTGTACACCTACTTATGCCCAATTTCTGAGGTACTTTTATCGGAGGTTTTTAATTAGTGCTACTGGTATGATATCTTATGAAAAAATTTAAAATAGAACTGATCAATGTCGGCCGTTTATCTGTTCGACAACTTTATTTGAATTACATTATTATTTTAATTTACTGCGTACCGATAGGTGGGATTTGTGGTTTTATTATGCTAACTGAGGCTTATCTTGTACACAACTTTATTGAATGAATAGCTATTTATTTATATATTTTTTTGAGAATATAACTCGGTATATCAGAAATCGGCCATTAGACAGAAAAAATATGAATTTGATTTGATTTAAAAAACGAGCCATTCTAATGCATACGGGGCACAGCTAGTACCTAGGGTATATTTTTTTACTTCTTACAATATCATATTATGAGGAGAGATAGCTCAATGCTTCAGCGAATATCTCTGAAGTGAAGTCAATCCTTAAGCGGCCAGTGCGGGGATGGACTCTTTATTCGTGTAAATGCCTCCGTCCTGAAGAAAAGAAGAGTCACTTAAATTTTACAGTTAATTGTAGCAATTTCAAACTATTTTATGGTCACAGGGAAACATGCAGCAGGCAAGCAGCATATCACTCAATTCGTATATTATTCAGTAATGTAGGAGGTATTCAAATGTTTTACTGTGCATGCAACGATCGATATTGACGTTATTCACCTACTTTATCGACTACTCCACATGGCTTCTTAAGTTGTACCTACACGAGTATTGTTTTCTTACTTTATTTTTTTATAACCATTACTTAGATGCTTGGTAGGTAAACAAAATACAATAGCCAAATAGTCATAGGTTTAATTGCAATTTATCTAGTGTTACGTTGTGATAAAACATATTTAGGTTTCATTAATACAATCTAAGATAAATATTCTTTAGATATTATCAACATGACTAAATTAAACTAATATTTGTAATTTTATTTGTTAATAAATTACGTTAACTTCTTGCTAGAGCAGATATGGGCAAAGTACGGCCCGTGAAGAGTTTTAATATAGCCCGCAAACAGTGATTGTGTTGAAAAGCATCGTCACTGCATATGATGACATCGTGAATCAATCAGAAACAGTTACTTATAATGCCAAAGACACCCACAGCATGGTATTCGAACAAAAATTAAATGAATAGGAAATGCTATTTACGTTCGAATTCTGGCCTAAAATGACCTATGGCTTGTTGGCATTTACTTAAAGTTTTATAACCTTAGCGTACCGTTAGAGTATTCAACCCTACATACAAGTTTCAAATAAGCTTAGAAATCTTGATATGATTACAGTATAAAATGAACGGTCAACCCTTAGCCCCTTATTTTGTCAATCTGGTTTTATCTCATTGAAGTTAGAAAAGGCTTCAATTGATTTAGACCAGCCTTTTCTGTGTAAAACCTACTATGTAATCTGGTCTGATGTAATACTGTTACGTTGTTTACTGGTACAAAAATCTAGGCTTATTTAATTGATGAGAATAGGGTATCCCTATATAAAACTATATTTTGATTACAAAATTTTGAAACCTAACCAATTATGAAACCTTTATAAATGTTTATAATAAAACAACTTTTATCCGAATTAATCGCGTGTATTATTGGTTTTTTGTTTTTCCTGACGTTTTGAACACTTTGCAGCGTTCGTGGTCGCAGGAGGAGGTTTATAAATATTTTTGGCAGAATATTATAATATAATATAAGACTTTTAAAATATGAAGGTCTATCCTCGGGAAATTCTAGTAAAAAAGAACATAATAAAATTATGAATTGACCTTTTAAATTTTCTAAAATTATTATTATGAGAATACAGTGTGCAACGAGGTCGTTCAAAAACTATTATGTAACTTATTCGTTATTATCGCTCCAACATGACTGCTTTATTACTTGGCGCAGTTAAGTGTAAAGCTATGAAGTTATTAATTATACGCGCTAATTGCGTTCAAAACTTCGGGCTAATGTGTTGTTAAAGTTATTTATGTAGTGGTAAACTTGCACGATCGATGGAGCACCACGAATTAACTACAGTTATAAAGACGTTACATTTAAAACTGGTTAATAGTTTTTGCTATAATAACTAATAATTTAAGCTTGTAGATACGTCTCTCCATTGACCTTGGCTACATCCGTTCCTAATATTAGTAAAAATCAAATAAGAATCCTCAATGTGTTAGACCTGTTAAACCCGGTTATACATATGCGACCAAGGATCATATTGTCAATCGACTCTAGATGCAGCAGTATTTTACTTTAATGGCTCTCTCCATTTTTTAACAGGATTACAGGACCGTTCTAAGTAGGTATAACTTAAAAAATGAAATTTAAGAATAAATTATTTAATCGGTTTCGAACCGTCTGTACGTAATTTTTAACCGTATTCAAAAAGGATGTTCTCTATTCGTCTTCAGTGAATTGCGGCAAATCACTCGCAATTACTATAATCGCATGTTTGTGTACCTATAGTTTATTGAAGGCAGTAGAACAGTATGTTCCAAACGCCGTAGGCCTTAAAGTTAAACCATTTGAAAAATGTATCTGACTGTTTGCTAAAACTCACTTTACTAGCTTCGAAATTCCACACCCCAATCGCAGCTCCAATATTTTTCGATCAAACACAGCACGAAAAAATTGGTATAGATATATTTTTATATTTTACAAACACAATGTGTGCGACACTAATTATAATAGAAGAACGAAGACCAGTCGCCGTTGCGGCCGTCGACTTAATTTGTAGTTACGTTTAGTGACTCTTAGCCCCGGGTGCGCTGCGATTATTACATTATAATGCACCACTAAGTATTGCGCTGGAAATATTTATAAATACTAAAGAAATTGTATTTAATCTCGAAATGTGTTGTGCTATTTCGTATTGTATTATTTGCTTTAGTGGCAGGATTTGTCAATGCTCGGCTATTCCTGCCGCTTACAATTAACGCGCCATTAACAAAACTTTCACGGTTTTGTTAATCAGAGTCTGACTAGACTATGACTGAATCGACGTAACAAAATATGAAAGAAAGTTTCAGCTTTGCAAGCCGTGGTAAGCAGGACTGTCTGAATAGATGACGAGTTGATAGCTTAGTTAGTTTGCAGTACTGTACCTTGGGAGTAACGGTCACGGTTTTATCCAAAAACGTATTAATTCATATTTAAGAGAGAAAAAAACTAGCCTTCTGCTATCCATATTTTTAAAAATAGATGAAAAAACTATCGCTGTTTTAAAAAATATATATTATTAGTGTAGTCAATACTCTATAAAATTGTTCATGATTAATAAATAACTGTCATGTTCAATATAGCTTTCACTCCGTCTGTTTGTAAAGCGGTGTCACAGGCACTATAACAAAGGGACCAAATTGTTTCGTGCACAACAAAGGGAATCCAAATGTAGTTTTTGAATATGTGCAATTTGTAATTATTTACAAAACCACATAATTGACGCAACGTGTCACGGTCCAGGCTATGCACACACAATGTGCCATTATGTGATATTATCTGTATTTAACCGTCACATTACCCAAGCAACGGCATGTCATTACAATCGACGCTTTGACAGCGCGACTGTGGAACGCGACAGCGTCGTTTGCGTCGCGACGCAGCCGCGCCGTCGCTTCGCCGACGCTCCTTTGAAAGACATAATGTAATATTCCTTTCTGAAAAGGGAACTGTGACAGGTGTGCGGAGCGTACACTTGAAATCTCGCTATGAAAAATGCGCATAGCTCTCAGCTGAATTACATAATGCAGGAATGTGTCAACGCGGCGCACATAGATAGACGCGGCGCGACGCGGTACGACGCGGCACGGTATACAGTTCTCAGATTCTTTGTGTACGTAATAAGCGACAGACGTACGACAAATGCTCGTGGAGCAGAGTGAGAGGGTGCTCCAAAAATTTCATATAAAAGAAGCGTGCCCGCCATACTTCACGCGCATGTGTTTATTATGACTTCTTCTATCTCAGTAAATATGATTTTCATTGTACGTAATAAAGTCGTAATAAAGGCGGTCCCGGGGTGGGACGGAAGGAAGCCGAGACCTTTCCTGTAGGGATCCACGAATATCGCCACGAATACGGTTAATAATATTCACCCACGTCAATGAAAATACGAGGGCTTCGTTAAAAATTATATATTAGAATTGTTTGTAACTAACTTGTTTGGGATAAATAATATAATTTCTTTGATATCTCTCACGAGTTATTTTGATATAAATTCACTCGTCAAGTCCCTTTTACAGTACCAAGACATATAATCAAGCGACTATTGGCCTGAATTTGACACCTGTTAAAGTAGAAAGATCATACGCTTAAGGATACGTTGACACTTTGGCAGTCGGCAACTCGGCAATTACATGTAGATATTAGACGCTTAATATAGATTTAGGTACTTGGTTAATATAGACTTAGTTAATATAGATTTTGTTAGTATAGTTAACGCTACTAGGTACAAATTGCGTTCGGGTAAATAAAAAAAATAAAAAGCCGCGCTTACAACAGTGCTGAAGTTAGTTTGTAATACCAATAGTGTGGTTACAAAATTCAGTAGTGGCATTAGCTATATCAAAGCGTACACTAATGTATCTGATCATTATGTGGGCTACATTTTAGTTAATTAATTTAACTTAATACGAAGTTGTTTTGTGATAATGATATACAATATCGCTGACACTGGATAATCACTGCCCTCAATATAAACTCCATATCCTAAACCACAAAGCAATGATAGACCAAAACAATAAATTTTCCAGTATTATAATGAAATTTTTATATCAATATTATTACCTGTGCAGGTAATTGGGGAAACTTTGTGTTGATCATTTTCGTATTGTTGGTAAGCTAACAACAATGAATTTGTTAAAAGTTCCAGTTCAATGGAACGAAACAATACTTGTAAACAAAACAGTTCGAGTTTTATTTAATTATTCGGTACTTTAATCTCGTTTCTAAGTTTTCTGAGGATAGCTAGACTGTTTCCAGTTCTGTTAAACAAAAATGTATACTTATATGCTTATAATAAAACATCTTTTAACCGGATTAATCGCGTGTATTATTGGTTTTTTGTTTTTCCTGACGTTTCAAACACTTGCAGCGTTCGTGGTCGCAGGAGGACTGCCAACCAATAATACACGCGATTAATCCGGTTAAAAGTTGTTTTATTATAATGTGTAGTGATCGCGCAAACCTAAGATATTACTACTTATATGCTTCTTAAAGTATTTATGGTTTAGCCTAAGTCTCAGAGCTTAAACCATCTGCAGGGCTTAGATATAGCCCTAACAAGTGCTTGTAAGAACATACATAATTTCAATTTGCGTCATAAGAGTATCTACTATATTTATATAAAATATACCATGTCTGCATATGTAAGGATCGTAGAAAATGGCGTTCTGTAGTTTCTGCCTACCCCCATGGGAAAATGGCGTGAGTTTATATATGTATGTATGTATACCATGTCTGTTTCCTCGAATGAATAAGCAGATGCCTTCTAATGCACAAACGAGTTTTTGACCGTTAACGCCATTCAGTTCCATATGAGGGGGTAACGTTGGTGCCATTTATCGGGTGCAAATAATTCCGGTGCTTACAGAAATTTTCTAGTACAAAGATCAATTTTATTATGTTTTAGCTAACGTGGGCTTGAACATTGAATCTTTCGTAGATGAATTTTCGTTCAAAAGTAAGTTAAGACGCAGGGAAATTTTAATAATGCGATAATACTCCATTTATCGAATATTCTTCTGTCTCTGTCCAAGTAAAATCCGAGTTTTACCAACGAAAAGTACCAACAATATTGGGACGTGTTTCGAATCACAAATACAAACTCTTTCTTGTAAATGAAGAATCGTAGGAAACCCTCGATTTACTCCTTAAGATTTCTGCAAAAAATCACTCATTTGTACGTACCTCTTTCTTCCCTTTACCTTTGCATTACCATATTTCAATTCTCAGGCGCTATCTGCTCGATTTTAAATAGGCCTCAAATCTCGTGTAACCGTACGAGTGTCTCGTGTATAGGCTGTTATTTGTACAAAAATCTCATTGAAAACGTTGTTGAGCTAGAATCAAACTTTCAATATTAGTGTTAAAAAAACCGTTTTGCAAATGAAAAATACAATAAGTAAATTCAGTCATCGATTACCAGAAATAAAACCATAATGCTAACACACATACCTTTTGCAAAACAGACACATCCAATCAACAAACCTTCATTCAGCCAGTTGGCTTACACGTCGAAACACGCACCTTTTTGAACGGCTGACAAGTGGAAGCCGATCAGTTACGAACAAAACTAGTGACTAATTGAATTAGGTGGCCCTTCTGTTCCGGGCCGGTCAGTCCTCGACGTCCCTTTACGAAAAAACCGTCCATTTATTACCGCACGAGGTAGGCACTGGTTGGAACGGAGACTTATTGCGGGAAACGCGAACCGATTTTTCCTGGATTGGTCGCGAGGCTATTTATATTGATTGATGAATTTGTTGGTACCTGGACGAATAAATACCCTCATCTTGTTTAGGTACATTAAACTATAGCGACTGCTGAGCATGAGGTTTCGGGTTCGAATCCCGGGTCGGGCAGGGTTATTGAGTTATTCTGTTAGGAAATTCTCAGTAGCAACCCGGAGTTTGGAATTGTGCCTGATAGATGAGCCTGATAGGCTCACCACCTATTACATGTAATGGGACACTTAATAACAGCAGTGGTGAAATGTGGTTGCACAACTGTGTACACCCCCGTCTACCACTTCGGGGAATACAGGCGTGATGCTATGTTATGTTTATATTTTATGGCCACTAATCCATTCTCCAAACAGTTTATACTAATTATAGAGACATAGTACCTAATCTTGGCATTTATGTAGCGAGTCATCTCATTCATTCATATCAGTTCATACGCGACTCATACACGGGACGTTGTAAACGCAAAATGGCAAGATACGCAGAACGTCAATCACTAAAGTTACTTACACATAATGTCAACCACGCGTATATCAAATAGCTGATTAGTTGGATTCGTTTCAGAAAATTCTTATTGACAGTGTTTTGGTCAGACGACCCAGTTCGGGAGAAAATTCGCGGAAAAATTTAGGACATTTTGCGTGCATTATGTCATTTTCCGTTGACGAAGTTCCGCGTATTAACCGATCGGAGGAGTAGGCAGTCGCGCGGCCCTTAAATGTGACCACACCTTTAAACGACACGTGGTATAAAGAGGCCTATGATACAGCGGTTTGTATAATCCCCATAATTTCTCATGTCACACCTATTTTGACAATGAACCGTACTCTATTTCCTGTACGAATGACATTATAAATTTTAACTGTCACAGGCCAAGTTATAATGGGATCTGCAATAGTTGGCGTGTTTGTACTCCTCCATACAAACTAAGTATAAAGAACAACTGTTGGTTCACACGACGGTACCTAGCTACGTATTATGTTTTGTATTATACAGTTTTCAATGAGAACTCCTTACATAATTGTACGATAGAGCGAACTCCATTGTGTCCTCATGATCGGAATATTACAAAACCCTTTCATTTGGAATCTATTCAATTATTCGGTAACCGTTTCGTAAAGCACCTAGGAATAGGTATGTCGGCCAGATATCGTTTATACATATAGACAGACAATGAATATCTACGCTCTTTATAATTAACTAGCTTCTCCCCGCGACTTTGTCTGCGTGGATGTCAGAATTGGCCCCAGCTGGGATAAAAAGATTTAAATATGTGTAATTCCAGGTTTTACCTATCTGTGTGCCAAATTTCATACAAATCCGTTTAGTAACTAGTGTGTGAAAGAGTCTCGTGAGGAAAATTCATCCATCCTAATAAACTTTTGCAATTATAATATTAGTAGGATTGTCATTCAATTCTTTTTAAAAATAGCGCTTCAATCATAAGACGCATAACTAAAAAAAGCGTGATATCAAATACTAGCCATATAGCAAACATACCACTCCATTTAAAGCAAATTATGCTTAATTCTTATTATTTTTACTATTCAGCCAATACGAATACTTTAAATCGAGAATCCTGTTTTACTACAACATTGAGAGCCGTTCAGAAAATATTGTATGCGCGTGTGAGCCTTTAAGCTGAGCTCCGAAGCCTCTTGCGAAACTCCACATAGCTGCCAGACTATTTATAGCACCCGCACTAATCACAGAGACTTTCTCCAAAAGTTGCACGCACACATTTCATCAGACCAGTTATCCACCCGACAAAGGAGGTCAAAGGAAAATTGGGTCAATTTAATTCCCGTTCAACCTGAAGGAATTCCTCGCGAGCCTGATGCACGTTAACCTTCCTGTTTGTGTACACTGGGTTTATAAGCGGAAGGCTCAGTACAGACGAGCAGCGAGTAGATAAACCCCAATTGAAAACCTGAAGGATAAAGTTCTGTACTCAAACAAGCACGTCTTAAATCTTGTGTTGTCACTGTCTCTTCGCCTTGAAATTACAGTCATAAAAACAATATGTTACACCATGAGTTCGAACCAACTCCTAAAACACATGTTTTTCAATCATTATTACTCAATTTATTACCAAATGGGTGAATGGTGACTTTTTTAGGGTTTTTTAATTCCTGGATGCACGTGTGGTGAATAAATATTCCGGTGAGTGACATTAAATCTGTTATCTATCTAAGCTATGGAATATAAGACAGGAACAATGTATAAGATGCTATCTGATTCAAAATCGGGTTCCATATACTTAAGTAATTTGAGAATCACCAATGGAAATCAGATCCACAATAAAATTGGAACTTTTATATACCGCCTTAATATAGACATGGCCATTTAGAATAAATTTGTGTACTGTTGACATATTAACAATTAATCGATAGTAGAACTGTAAGTTTAAATGTTTGAGAACTATATTATATTCGTTGATCAATAATGCAAAATGTACTGAATGTGTTTTTCTATTAGGAAATTCACATAAGCCCGGAGTTTGGAACTGTGCACACCACAGTGGGGCGTGCATTGCGTAAAGGTAGGCCTTTGCAGTAAGCAGTGCCTACCTCAAAAAAAAAAAACCTAAATGCAACCTTTATCACAGTTTAATAATATACAGATATAGTAAACTGTACTATAGGCTGCATTTAGATATTTTTTTTAAGTAGATACTGCTTATTATGCAATGCACGTCACTGGGTCATCACCACACATTGGATTTCATAAAATCATTGGTGAAATGTTGGTATACAGCTGTGTACACCTCCCTGCCTACCTCCTCTAAGAATAAAGGTGAAATGCCATGCTAAGTAATAAAATTATGTTTATATCAATTAATGTTCACCGGTTACTACTCACGTGCATTTTTCGGGATTGCCCGACTAGTTTCGAACTCGAACGGAGCCCTTAGTCATGAGCTGAACCCGCGGCGATGTCGCGAGTCAAATTGGAGCTGCATCGCGCCGCCTAGCGTTTCGCACGCGCCGATGATGTACTCAGTGTCGGAAGTACTCGTGTGTTTCCGCCACTCGTCGTGTCCGAGATATTGTCTTTACCATTCATGCCGGTGCATACTGCTATGAATATGTCTCACGAAAGTTTTTATACAAAAATTATGTTTAATTCTGGTCAAATAATAATGCTTAGTAGCGCATTTCGAAATGCAAAAGTCATGTTAATGTTGAGTTGAAACGCTCACTAGTAATGAACCGTTATTTACAGATGCATTGATTGATAACTATTTGAATGATTGGGCATTTTTATAGCAATTTGAGTTATTTATTTAGTTCTCTAAGTGTTCTCTGTTAAGAGCAGTTCGATTTACAGTTAATAATAAGCGTAATAACTGGTAAAAGTACTGTTATTCTTACATACATAGTTCAGATACTGTTCAATGTTATATTAACCGACTGCGAGAGAACTTTCGACCTCTCTAGTGCCAAACGAATGCCGAATAAAAAAGTTAGCTTGAACATACCCCTTCCTCTACACGGCTTAGCCAGTGTGACCTGGTTCCCTAATGCACGTACTCTCAATCCAAATTACCTGTAATGCCATTAGAACGGTGAAGGATTAGTAACTGTCATTATCATGTCTTCACGTAATGCGGTGTGATGGGTGATGTCACTTGCCAAATATTCTCTGCGTATTTGGTATAAATATCATTAATTATGGCGGAAGTATTGGTGCTGATAATGAGAGCAAATTATTGTGTTAGCTATAGTTTTTTGTTTTGTAGGTAACTGAGTAATATTTTTTACATGACTGCTCAAAAAAGGAGTGTTATGTTTTAAGGGTTCATGTATGTATTAAGTAGGTATATATGTAAGTATGTATGTATGTATGTATTTATGTTTGTAAGTTTCTTTATTCCACCATAACTTCTAAACGCCTGTACAGATTTAGATCTATGGGTTGTCGCTAGAATCCTTACATTGTTCCGGGTACCATAGACAAATTCAAATTTAGTAGTACACAAAAAGTGTGAAATAAAAAAAATTTTGCTCTAAATAGGGAAGTTTCATATACTTACCAAGAGTGCACAATAAAGTCACCACCATTTCGATGTCAATAAAAACATTTAAATCTCTTTTTGTTTCCAATAACCTAAAACCTTTCAGCAAAAGACTTGGTAAAGCTTTAGTGCCAAAACACTGATCCTTAAGGATTAGTGAGTATATAAAAAAATAAACCCGACTTAATAAACACATCAAAAACTTAATAATTCAGTTTAATAACCTAATGGTGACATATCAATTTTGTAGTAGGTATATTCATGTCGTTTTAATGTACAGTGCGAACAAAAGTCGCGTGCCTAAAATAATTTGTTATTTTTTAATGTTTTCGTGACACAAACCATTTGACACGGACTCCGGTAAATATCCTCCATTGAACAGTGATCTTTTGACTTAAATTACTGTAGCAATAATGAAATTAAACTAGTGGAACTCATTTATATTCATACATTAATAGCACTATAATTTTGTCGTGCGAGTAAATTTTTATATTTTATATAGGTAATTGTAGCAAATAATGTATAAAAAACAAAAAAAAATATTATTTTATATGCCTTCACGCCAAACGAAATGGCTGTAGTAAAAAGTCCCTATGACTGTTTATAGATCCAAAGCAGTATTTGAATTATACATTACTAACGATCCGCCCCGGCTCCGCACGCGGTGAGATAGCTATTTTCCGACATCTTCAAAAATCACCGTCGTATTTCAATGAATTTACACAAAACCTAAACCTACTACCCACACCTAGGGTGTTCAATTCGTTAAATTAAACACCTAAACCTTCCTCATGAATCACTTAGTCTATTGGTGAAAACCGCCTGAAAATCCGTTCAGTCAGTTTTTGAGTTTATTGCGAACAGAACGACAGACAGACAGACTCGGCGGGGTCTTTGTTTTATAATAGCTATGTAGTGATTGTTATTACCTACTCAAATTCGGGAATCATTACAAGTAAATTTCAGATCTATTATTTATCCGAACATATTTGTGAAAAATAAAGCATTAATTATTTATGCAATCAGAAAACAGGATGCACAGAAATTTAAAAATTTCCGTCGTAGCAGCAGCATCGTAAAATAGGGAAATGTTGCCCTCAGTTGAATATTTCTTTTTTCCCCAACTTTAGTACGGTAAACTGCACGGTTTTCCCAACGCGGATATCGTAATCAATGTATTGAGAGGCTGCACTCATCCGCGATTCGTACCGGGTGTATTCGTTATTTTTATCGTAGAATACGTTCTGTATTTTTACTGGTGTTTGCTGTTTACATTGCACGCACTACGGATTGGTCGAATATGCATCCGGTATAGGGTTGCTGCTGTAATCGTTTTAATTTTTTCTACCTTTAAGCGGAGCATCTAATTTATGGCAACTATACGAGCACAAAGCAGGCTCATCGCCGTGATCTTCGCTCGTGCATATGCATTACTAGTTTATTATTAATTTTATATATTGACATTTATAAGTTTTTAGTGTATACTTAAACAAACTTTAACTAATACAGATAAATCTTTCAAACGCATTACGCATGCGGCGCGAACTACAAAGATTACATTACATTTTTGTACTGTAAATTACATTTTTGTGGAAAAAAACAATTTTTAGCTGTTTCTTTTACGAATATCAATCGAATTTATATAATTTTTCTCAAAAGCAACCCTATTATCAAAATAATATCGATAGATTTAAAATTAAAGTGGATGGTGACCCTGTGACGCGTTGCTTTATTGCTGCAAAAAGTGCCACCCCTACTATCCAATGAATATTTACAGAATCCATCCAGTATTGATATGTTTGGCCCGAAGTGTACTTTTGGGATTATATAAGGTAGGTAGCGTATGTAACAAGCCGCAGGGGAAATAACGCAGTTGGTATTTTTTCTGTGTCTACAGTGTATTAAATACGTACTAATTGATTAATTTCTCGCAATATACATGTAAGCAATGTAAAAATATTCTGCTCTGTGCTGCAATTTTCTCGATACAGGCTTGTATTAACGTTTGGTGTGAGTTTAATGTTTTATTTGCCACAGTAACTTGATTTCCCAGTCCATTGTTTGAAACCCTGATTGACCTAATTTTACAACCTGACATTTTAGAACTGTTGAGCCACTGAGATCTTAGGACCCGCCTATTTTATTCCGAGAGCCATCTTCAACTTTTGCTAGCAGTAAGTACCATTATTTTTTCTGTGGCGCTAGTCCTAGCAGACTGTGTATGTGTAAGTATACCTAAACAGTAGGTCAGGTTGTTTAACAACAACTGCTAGCCTTTTCCTAACTACGGTGGTGTTGGCTTCCAGTCTAACCGGATGCAGCATAATACCAGTATTTTACTTTAACACGATATCTCGTGTTTAGATTAGTGGTCAGACTTTCCGGCTCCTGACTACCCGTGACAGCTTTTATAGACATTCATTTGACAACCGCGACCGACAGTTGAACGTGCTCTCCGAGGTACTCCGAGGAAAAAACTATGGTCACCCATCCATGCGATCACGATCACCGATCTGTGCAGCTATTAGTTAGCCACGAGGCCCTCGTGTAAACATACCTGTATAGCTTATTTTATTTTATTGTGTCTGTGGTTCCTATCGGTATAAGTTACGCAGTTACTATGATATGCAACTCTCTAATATACATTTTGCGCTAGGCGCTTTGTATTTCAGCAGAGGCTTTTTGTTTAAAACAAAAAGAGCAATAAAATGGTGATTGTACAACCACAATTACGTGAACAAATAGACAAAGTTGTGGTTTTATGTTCGTAGGACAGTATTTGCAACACGCTATGTAGTTCGGAAACTATTTCGTGGAAGTTAGCTGAACCTATATTTGTACGAGTGTGTAGAAACATTTTTAACTACACGCTACAGGCTAGTGAGGTAGCTGCTGTAGTGGGTTGCTACTTGTGTAATAAACCTTGCCATTTACTCATTTAACGTTCACTTCTTCAAACAATTTTAGAATTCACCGGAAGCCGTTTAACTCAAAAAGCGTGTCCCAATCCCATTTAACATTATGAACTGAGTTTTAAACATACGAACAGAGATACGACCGAAATCAACCACAATTTAATTTCATGAGACAAGGCTTTTATATATACCTACAGTCTGGTTTTTCTAACATCTTGAAGGTTATTTTTATTTTCAATCCCTCTCCCTTCGTTTCTTATAATGTGATATTCATTTATTTTATTTCCCGGCGGATGGGCGCGCGCCTGTGGCTCGGCGGAGGAAACAAAGCCATTTCCTAGACGTCGCCAATCCGTGCCTCTGTGGCCACGAGAGAGGCGGCTACGTACGACACACACAGAGGACGCCCGCGCCCGCTTGCGCCCCGACACTGACGGGCGACGGGTGACGCGAGACGTTATTAAATCTTTCTCTTTTATTCGTATTGTTCTTTTTATCTTTGTCTGCTTTGACGGGTTAGGGGTTTAGCTAATTGGCTTAGGTTTTTATAAAGAAGAAGTAAGAAAGAAATATATTTCTGCCCACAGAATTTTTCTATTTACTTTATGGGGTATTGAAACAGCAAGTTTGAAGTCAGTATTTAATCATTATTGTTCAAAATACAAGTAAAACAATCTACATATTTTTACGATTCCGTACAGCCGTGTTCGTTAAGACTATTCATTCTGAATTCACAACTAGTGTTTCAAATTAGTTCAGCTTAACTGCATAATGTTTAATTGATTGGCTTTTATTGAAAGAGAAAATGCGGGCACAGTAATATTTACATAGCAAGTTAATAGTATTTTTGAAGAAAGACGATTTTCTATTCGAACAGACTGTATTTCAAATTGATTCGACTTAGCAATAGGATTGTATTTGTGTGTACTTTTAGTCCACTCTCCTTCTATATCAACACATCGATTTTTCACCCATTTAATATTTATTACTAGCCCTTGTCCGCATCTCCGTCTGCATATCCCACGTGAATGTATTAACTGGACAAAACGTACAGATACTTATCAAGCAGCTTCACATACTTTCACATGCTATTACTACTATACTTTTCAAGCCAAAGGTGTTACATAATATCAAATTAAAATTAAAGCAATTTATCCAAAATATAATGTAAGATGTATTTTATTCACACGAAGATTTAAAAGTCGTGTTCCCTGTACTCGTATTCTCCCACAGAGCGATGCGCTGTCTTAGACGTGTCGATTTAGCATTCCGACTGGATTTGACATTCGCAATGTTTATTGCCATCCCATTCGGCGGGCCTCTTTTGTGCGAATCTTTTTGTGGTATAATTTATCTAATTTGGAACAAAGCGGATTATACGCGGGGATGTTCACTCAATTCACGCAAGAGCCAGTCTTGAATTTTTATTAGACAATTTTGTTTTTTCTGTTTTCAAGCGAATATTTAAAAATCTGCTCTTGATATTTTTTATCTCCAGTCTACGTGAAAATTTTGAGTCGTTAACCTACATAATGAAAAAATATTGGACGTTTTTTCCTTAATCTAAGTTTATAAAATAATTACAAAATTCATTTTCAGACTTAATTAAGGTCGTGCTCAAATAAAAGAGGAACCTGGCGTTGTCTAAATAAATATTTTAATGTTAAAAAGTATCCGACGAGGATGGGATTCGAACCCACGCGTGCAGAGCACATTGGATTAGCAGTCCAACGCCTTAACCTCTCGGCCACCTCGTCATGTGAAACGTTCACGAAATAGCGGTGTGCCTTCTATTGTAACTTAGCATTAATGTTTGTTTACACAGTTGTTGGTTGTTGGTTGGTATAACTTTTTTCATAATCCATTGAAAACCCCATGATATGCAGCTGTTGTTTTGCGGCGCTTACTTTTGCTGTAATTTATTTTAGTTGTTGTTTGAAACTAGTATTTAACTAAGATTTAAAGTAATGAATGCACTACAGAGAACATAAACCCTGCATTGACTTATTTTTAGTAGGTGCTGGTTAAAGATAAATAATTGATTGTATACAAAAAACTTTTATTTTAAAGGATGAAGGTTTTATTGGTTTTTGCTATTTAAATGGATGTTTAGAGTTGTGTGTGTGAGTTGTTGGTCGAGCTATAATCGAGATATAAGCTGAATTTTTTTAATCGTGTTATGTATGCAAATGAGTTTGACATCATGTAATTTATGACAGCTATTGTAATAATAAAATGCGAGTCTATTTACATAAATAATCAAGTATAGTGACTTGTTTTCATGAAATTAATTGTGGCTATATACAGATATTTAGATTACAACTTTTGTGTGAGACTGATGTGTTGTTTATCTTTATGTATTTTTACGAATATTTTAATGATTTAGGCTCAAATGCACCAACTTAACCAGCATGTCATTGTGTCATTTTGATAGAATTTACATAGTAATGCTGTCAAAATAATAATGTAACACGTCGGTTATGGTTAAAGTTATGTTGGTGCAGCTCAGTCTTAATCAATAAATTGTATAATCTTATAAAAAAAACAAGTCGAATAGCGTCGTTGGCGCAGTAGTCGAGGAATCCGCTGCTACACCGTGTGTCGCGGGTTCGATTCCCGCACGAAACAAATATTTATATAAGTGATTTTTTAGGGTCTGGAGTTGTGTAAATAGCATCATCATAGCATCACGCCTGTATTCATCGAAAGTGTAGGCAGAGTAGGCAGCTGTACCTACCCCACATTTCACCAATGCTGTTATTAAGTCCCATGTTATAAGTGGTGAGCATATTGTCATCTACCGAGCACAATTCCAAACTCCGAGCTACTATCAATAATTTCCTAATAGAAAAACCCAATAACACTTTGCTCGACCCAGGAATCGAACCCAGGACCTCATGCGCAGCAGTCGCGCTAGAGACCACTAGATCGTATGTATGTTGAATATAAGATTAATGTTTGTACAAGCATCCACTTTAAAGGAAAGCACTTTGTCTAGGGTAAAGTTAGAAGTAAATAACTCAGTTCTGTACTTTCAACTACTTACCGTTAAAGTTCAATCAGCTCTAACAGCACAAACCGAAACTGCTTCGAAAATGAAATATCAGTAAAACAACAATAACGTCCCACTTGTGTCCACTTACTGTCGCTCGTTGGTACGACCCTAAAGCGGCCCGCTCCATATGGGCCCACTAGTGTCCTTCGCGACTAAACCCGAGCATAAAGCCGAGGATTTGTCGGAAGCGCTCGGCCCAGTACAGAATGCACCTGGACTTTATACCGATTGCTATTGCACTAGCTTGTTCATTGTATTATTTACTTTTGAGAGTTTATAGCAGTGTATATTTGTCTACATTTCATCTGCTCGTTGCTCTAAATTAATTCATCTTCTTATTTAACAATTATTGTGAATTAATGTCCAGGAATGTGCAAATACAGAAACATATAATTACTCTAGTTCGCGAAGTGGGAAGAAGACAGCTCTACAACATTCATAAAACCAACGTGTCATCATGATGGAAAGCAGATCGTGCGCTTGCTAATGATTGTGTTAACTATCATGTCGGTCACGAAGTACCGCTGAGAATCGAGCACACTTTGTATAATAAACATACTACACGAAAATTTATGCTCAATTAAGATATCACAGGACACTTTTAGACTTCAAGGATACACTGTTCGATCATTCAAATTCCTTAATTTCTTTGCCAGCAACGGTAACGTTCGTGTATTCGAACACATAGGACACTCACACGTCGGCAACATGTATCAGTTTTATTGAACTCATTTTCAGTCTCCTGTGACCTAAAACTGATAATGTAGCTAAGCCCTAAAGATGTCCCGACACAACTCGTAATTCAAGCGAATAATATATCATTCAATTAAGGCAAAGTCAACTATCAGAATACATTGTTTCCGAATTCCGACATCATGGCCGCCGCTCATTAAGTATTATAACTTAAACGTCACAGCGCCGACCCATGTAGCAAATTGTGCTCGTAGAATTAATTCAGCTTACATAGAAGCTATAACAATAACTGGATATCATTATTATTCGCACAGGGCACGGCTGCCAGTAGGAAATGAATATTCCATTCGTAATGGACCTGTACTTTCTTTCATTAAAACTTACATTATGTGCCCCACTCCGCTCTTGAATAATTACTACACTTCTTCGGAATTTGAATGAGCCGACGCGTCGGTAATGAATCGAGAATTTCATCGCTATCGTTGCAGTCAGCTTGTTCCCTTTGAATAATTCATCCTTCTGTAGTAACTGTCCACACCCCTTGATAGTTACGGTATTTTTGCGAGACATGGCGCGTACATGATACTTCGTGTCGAAGTCCTATCGTTCACTGGTTTCCTAGTAAGGGAAGTTGGAGTCGTTTGAAGTCACGTGCAGGTATAACGTATCGTGTTCAAAGACTTTAATAGTGCTAGTAGCGACACATTGCTAGCACGTAGTCTGGGATAGCAGTTACACATTTCTCCCCGCTAACTTCGATATGACTACTTTGAAGATAAGCATATTCAACCACGTTCAAAATATTATATTTCGTCGAAATTGAAACGTGTAATTTTAGGGGGTGTACTCGTACCTTGAAAGTATTGAACAGGCCTTACGTAGTAACTTTCATAGGAAAATCCGTGCATTAATTAATTAATAGGATTGAGACGGAGTAACTAAATTATTTCCAGTACGAGTACGAAGTTCCCTTCGTGACGTAACTCGTCTTTAATATATGATGACTTTACGTGAACCCCATACGGTATTACTAATTGAATAGGTACAGTAATTACTTATGATTACTTAATTAATGAACCTGTCTACAATATTTTCTTTGAAACAGTGTATAAAATTAATTAGGTATCTATAAACTGACTTTTTTGTTCGCAGGTATGTTCCAGGTTCCTGCTCAGAAATGTGTGAGGCATTTTGAGAATACATTTACAAGTATTATCTTACATAAATAAGCGACGAGCCCAAATAACCATTTGAAAATTATTAAAACTTTGTTTCCAGAAGTAAATAAACATGTTTCCCGGAAGGGATATTACGTTTCACCCAACCAAAAGTGTAGTCAAAAGTTTATCTATATATTCGGCATTATACGACTATGTTCGGCGTATTATGCGCGTTTTACTCTCTGAGACAGTGATAGGGCGTTTGCTCTACAAACACAGAGTAATGTTATTTCCATTACTTCTATTAAAACTTTTTAAGCCTAACAAAATATAACTGTTCTTTGTTGTACAATGTTTTCCCATAGCTGGGGAGAGCGGTTGTTGTTACTGCGAACATATTGAGCGCGCCGGCGTGTGCGCTGCGGTACGTTCCAAGTTAACACAAACACACCTTACAACTCACTTGTTTTTCTTGCGCTGTAGATATGTGTAGCCAGCATTATCATTTATGTTGAAGGAAATAAAAGTTTATGCTTTATGGAACAGTTGTTGACGTATCTTTTCAGCATTTGTAACGATGCAGATGAACTTGTTGCGATATTACCTTAAAGGTTGGTTTTACCAGGGTCGGATAAGGTTATACGGGAGATAAATTCATTGTCATCAACCGAACACCAATCTAAATTTGGGCCGATAACGAGAATTTCTCTAACAGAACAACTCAACAACTCTTCCCGATCCGAGAATCGAACACGGGCCTCACGCGCTTGCAGCCACTACACCAACGAGGCAGTTTAAACCTTTTATAATGTTTGTATAATAACTTTCGTGAGGCATATTCATATTAGTTATTGTTCACTGGTTACTACTCACGTACATTCTTCGGGATTGCCCGACTAGTTTCGAACTCGAACGGAGCCCTTAGTCATGAGCTGAGTCCGCGGCTATGTCGCGAGTCAGACCGGGACTTTTATAATATGGCCCATACTATGAAAGTACATAATGCTGTAAAAATTTACGGATACTTATAGCATTACGTTTGAGCATTTATAACATTATTTCATTAAAATATTACGCAGCAGCTCATTAATTTAAATTGTCCGTGAAATTATATAAAATAATTTACATTAACTGATTGGAATAACCAAATGATTGATATGTCAAAGTAATGTTCTGATTAATTTGCGAAATAATAAAGTTTTATGTACACTATCTAATACCTTCTTGTATATATATAATCTGAATCTCGGAAACGGCTCCAACGATTTTCATGAAATTTTGTATGTAGGGGGTTTCGGGGGCGATACATCAATCTCTAGCTAGTTTCAGTTTTAGAAAACGTTTTACCAAAAAAACAAACCGAGCGAAGTTCATCGTCATCCGGGTACCTAACATTAAACCTCGTACCTATATGGAAGTAATCAAAGTAAGGTAAGACTTGGAAGGAAGTATTAACATTTATAAAAAAATATTCGCAGAAAATATATTTTTTATCACTAGCCCTAGGGAATGGTATGTAAGCACATAAGTTACATCTTTTGAATCATATTATGATGACATTTTTTTTTAAACAATGCATACTACGCATCATCATGGGCAACGTCAAGGTATTCATTGCGCGTTAATTACTGTAATTTGATATTAATATCATAATTGGTCTTTATAATAGGTAGATTAAAAGACGAATGACAATGTTTTTCGTTGTAAAACAAACCAATGGAAGAGTATACAGACAAAGATATCATTTTTTATTTAAACGGAGAAAATACCTGACGCATGCCACACCATCCGGGGAGGCGGTGTGGTTATGTGGGGCTCACACCCACTAAAAACTCCGCCGTGCGACTTGGGTGGATGAGCCGCGAGAACTGCAATGCATACGCGACCCATTCAGCGCGGCCCACTTCATACAGACGTAACACAGGCTTGACACGAGGTGTTTGAATATAATAACGACACACCTTGATCACAATGCGTACTTGACACAGAGTACGTAGATAACTAAACGAACTCTTAATGTTCCATTCGCACACCACCAAACAAGTACGCATTGTGATCAACAGTGGTCATGTGTGCAAATCATCGATTCCGTTTGGCGTCACGTCTGTCAATGTGCCGTTTACATGTGCACGGATGGCGGCTGATTGGCCTCTCATTTGGCCCGATTGTGCCTCACGAATACATAATTTGTGTTCTGCGTCGTCGCCATTAAGATAATCTCTCGTTGGCCTGGGCCTCTCATTGATTACCACGATGTTCGGTTTGCCTGCAGCACCGATTATATCGGCCTGTTTGTGTTATTGCGGCTTAATTAGCAACCCGGTTTAGGTCTATTGTGGTCTCGAGACTAATAAGTATTAATGTAGTAACGTGAAAAATACTTCGGATTAAAAATGAAATCTGGTATTAATATTTGTCCAGTGAATAATACGCTATGGAATAAAAGTCCATGTAAATTTAAGTAAACGATAATTAACGAATTTTAGGACCCGCGTAAAACTTCAGGAAATATCAATTTAACGTTGTGACGAAAACTTCCGCTGAGCGTGTAACAGTATTTAATAACGCAATTTTGAGTAATAAAAGTGAGGGGCGGTCAGTACCGCGGTGCGCGGCGCCCGCATCTCTGTGCTTGAAAACCACGTAACTTTGCGAGCCGACAAGTGCCAACCACCATTAAAACTTAGTTCAGGGCGACACAACGCGACACACAGTCGGTGCGGGCGGCGCCGATGCGAAAGTAATCTCACCGAGGCCGAGAAAATCGCTTTTAAAAGTTTACCTTATTGCTGAATGCTCACTCCTGGATAACTAAGCGAGTGAAGAGCCGTCACGAGACTTTTATTATGATTTACGACTACCATGAAATATATAGTAAGCGAGAAAAGTCTCCGCTTTTTCATCGTCAAATGTAATCACACCGTTACGAACACGTAACTTTGTTATTCAAGGGAACTAGCACACAGAACACAGGATTAATAGCTGCAGGCTATCGAGACTGTTACTGTCGAAGTCGCTTATCGTACGACACCTTGGGGATGCACCCCATTTGCTACCTGGCAACACCAACGTAGCCGCCATAGATTCTTGTTATAACTTCAAAGGAACACGTTATATACGAGTACTTACGTCGCTCGACGCGTTTGATAAACCGACGTAGAATGTTTCTGTTTAAAATATGATTGCATGATATTTAGAGCAATGTATTTGATGGTGTCTGGGGAGTTGAGCGAAACAATTTTCTACATATTCATCCCTTATAACACAGGTGTTAAGTTCCAATAAAACATAGTAGGCGGTGGCGACCTCGCCTGCCCCCCGGGGCTGTTACTAATGCAGATTGCGTTCAGAAGGTCATATCTAAATCACGGAATAGAGCATAACGTCAGTACTTTATCTTAAGTCCGCACCTGCCGCCCGCCCCCCTCCGCTTGAGTTATAACGTCGGTTCTCCTTTTGTTGTTTACGAATGAGTTTTTCACGCTTTTCTTCGGCCGCGGACCGGTTCTTCGACACACCTGCTATTCTCTCCCGGTGTTATATTTATTGTACTCATTCTATGTATATTGTGAGGGAATACCGAATACGAATAGTAAGCGATGTTGGGAACTTATCGCGTTTATATTTTTCTCTCCTGCCCCCAGACTTGGGATGATGTTTTTATTATAAACACGTGTCAGGACTTGGAAATATTTGCGCATGTTAACGCTGTAGTGATGTGCGTCGTTCACGTTTGAACACTTCTATTATTCATTTCGTTGGCAATGTTTGATTGATGAAAAACGATGTTATTATTTCTATTGTGTTCCTTGGAGAACGGTGCTTTTATTACGACACATTTAACGGCATATTTTGCGTATTCGTGAAATAGGTGTTTCTTTATTTATGAAGTATATAGATGTTATATAAAAGGCTTATAAATTTGCGATTCTGTGATAACTTATACATGGTACCTACATCTACCCTTCTATAATTACTATCTGTAGATAATAAATATAGGTATCTACATTAAATCTCGTTCGACGTATGTAGATTATAAAATTTTCTGTTATCGTAGGTGAACAACATATAAAACAATTAAAAGTTTGTGTGTACTTAAGAATGTTGCTGAATTATTTAATCAATCTATCGTAAAACACCGCGTAAAATTTCCGGATATTACAGGAACACTTGAAAGTTTAATTGTTAAAAATAACAAACAAATACGTTTACTATTTTAGTAAATGTACAATACAACATCCATTCGCTCCCAATTCAGTCCTCATCCAGTATAAATTTTGATACATTTTCGATATTATGTATGATAATAAAGTATATATTAAGTTATATATTAAATGGAAAAAGAATACGGTCGCGAACAGGAATCAAACCTGCTACATAAACCTGCCTTCCTCCCGGATAAATACTCCAGGTGCTCTGACCACTAAGCTATCTCGACTGGCCATCCCATCCGAGAGGTTCGAATCCTATTCGCGACCTTTTTTTTTCCATTTAATATTGTAACTTTAAAGTTCGCTAAGCATGCGTTAATGCTTTTCAAAAATTTATCTTGAATGTATGATAATTTTGAATTAAAAAGCAAACTTTAAAGGAGTGACATCTAGCCTAGTGGTACGACCGTTGGACTGGCAAGTCAAAGATTAAGGCCACCGTGGCTGACCTGCTCAAATGACGGCATTCGTCGATGTGTACGAAAGCTTATAACCTGCCGAGGCTGCCAGCGGCCAATGTAGCTGCGATTCTGGTATGTACACCGGTAAGGTTAATAACGGACCGTGTGGTTTTAGTCGGTAGGAGTTCGACACAACGTCCATGATGGATTACTACAAATATAAAAAAAAAATATAAAAGAAAAACCCCCGAAAAAGTAAACTTAAAATTGAAGAAAATAAAATATATCCTAGTTTTCATAACTAATTTTGAGTCGTCTTAATTTTTAGTGCCTATTATCTAATAAAACACAGCCACGTCTAAAGTTCTCATCAAGATGAATAAGCTCAAACACAAGGTAGGTGTTGTAAACCGTAGAGGAGTTCCCTCGACTGTCATTCAACTCCATCATCAGATTAACTCAAGGTTTCCATTATATCGTAGTTTCATCAAAACAACATCTGTATTCAAAGTTTCAACAGCATCGGTTTAGATTTAAAGTTGAAAATGTTATCATTCCCATTTTTCCCATTATCCGTCCTGCGGAGTGGATGCTTTGAATTATCCTCTATCCAATAAGAGAAACATCAAAATGGGTCTGTGAGAAAAATACAGGCAACACACGGCAGATGTTCGCGATTGTGTTTAAACAAAGTCGGATTTCTAAGGGCGGTTTAAACTCTGACACTAGGTTATTCATCAACTTTGCGATAAAAAGAAGATACCTAAGGCTTACGTAATTCTTAACCTGCTTTATGCTAATCCTCCATAGAAAATAGACCTAGTAAGTGAGACCATGACTGACGACAGTATTTTTATACTTAATTAAAGAAAAGGTTACAGTATACTTAAAACATTCTGATATTTTCAGTAAACAACCGAACGCCGGACGGCATTACCAGACTTCAGAAAAACCATTAACAAATGTAAATGGCCGGCGTACCAGGGGGCGGTTTGATTGAATTCTGACGGCCATGTATTGAGCTATTGGCAGTCGGCCAATTGGGGACATCGCGTCGCCTCGCCGCGCCTCGCCTCGCTTCGCTTTCTGCGAATGACGCGTGTTGACTTCGTGTATGCAAATGAGCGATTTAATTGAAAATTTAATAAGCCGTCTATATGGGAATGAAAACCTGGAAAACGTGATAGGCAAATTGCTTTACATTTATGTTGTTTTTTGCTATGTTGTGGTGAAAATTACGTTCTTTGATACTTTTATATCGCTCTGACATGTTAGTTTGAATGTAGGTACAGTAGGCCGCACGTCAGTGGTAGCCTCGCACTATTGAAACTCCCTGCAGGTAGCGATAGGCCAACTTAAGGTCAAAGTGCGGCTTACTGTACTTCAAAGATTTTTTTCGATGTGTGTGTCAAAACTAATAATATATCATATCACATTAATAAATGTTAAGGGTCTGCAATTAAATAACTTAATAATATTTGTATACAACATTAATTTCTTGGAACTCACAACGTGCCAATCGTAAATCGTAGAAAATGTGCGCTGACATTAAACTTTACGTTCAATAATTTATAATTCCGCTAAATACAGCATTTCTTATTAGCAAACAGCAAATACTATCGTTTCTATTCCAAGCAAAAATTTTATTCACCACTCTGTATCGTAATAACACTTATTTATGCCACCGCAATGTGTACATCATTTTATATTGTCCAAGTTTACTTCCCGTATGGTTTCTATACCCGTTTTAGGATATTAGACTTGCCACTTTGCGGAATCGTTATAGTTTTCATTTCAGTAAGTACGAGCGTTAACTAGGAGAACGTAGTTAACACTCGGAACTGCACACAGTAAATAAATGAATATGGTATTTGTACAGGGATGTGGCGGCGACGGGCAAACACAATATCACTCAGTTCCGGGAGTAAGCTTTGTTTGTGGCGCGTCCATTAATTTAATTATTGCACTTTATTTTAGAAATCTGTCTGGATTTGGTCTTTTTAGCCCCAGGTTTCAATGTACGGGTTTGGTATATAGTTTTATTTATTTTCGTGTTTAGTATCGTGTTTTAATTTTAAATGTTGTATCGTTACCATTATTGTCATGGATAAACCGATACTGTGGCCCTATATTTGTGTTGTAATATCAGATGTCCTTACATAAATTAAAAGGTAAACTCAGAACTACATTACTTTCCTATATAAATACCGAAATACGAACGTTTCTAAATTAATCTGTCAGTCAAACTGAATCTCCAGGCACTACAGAGTTGACATTGTTTGTATTTCAGTTAATTGAACTGCCTGCGGTACGCACTGGAATATATTTCTAAGGAACACGTGCCTTTTCCGTGTTAGTCGTGATTTGTCAAAACAAACTGCAATTAACTTATAGCAAGTTTTATTTGCAGTTTGCCCATTATGTCATATAAATTTACGTTCGTCTGAGCCCGAGCTCGACGTCCAGAAAATATTGTACGAATTTATATAAACCGACGAAAAAGTCCACTCTACGAAATTCCTATTTTCGCATAAAATTTAAACAAAATTTGTCATACAAACATTCCTTTTTGTTTCAGTGAGGTAAATACGAGTAATAAAATAAGCGCTAAAATGTGAGTTTAATTTTAGTTAATTCATGAGATTGTATTTTATAATGGTTCTATACACACCAGCCTATATTGTGGGGCTTCTCGGTCACGTACCTAATTGTATTTCACGCTACACCGTAGGTAAGTTAAAATACCTAAGGAATTCTTGTTTACTTCCATTCAACTTTCGACATAATATTTTTTTTAAACACTTTTAGGACTTTCTAAATTAAAAGCATCAGATTTTTAACAGTTTCTATCGATGACTACATCAAGTTACTCGAACCTTAGATGTTTTATAGTTACGCTTGTTCAAATTTGAAAACATACGTAACCTCATTGTGAAATTAGACACACCTTCGTAGCTTTGTGTTTCAACAAGCTTCAAAAAGCGTATTAACGAAAGTGGCACACCATTAACACAAGTAGTGCTGCATACGGTACACGCGTGCAATTTGTGGCGATATTGTCGCGGTACCAGAATGTTCGCTAATGCCCTCCAACATTAAGCCTGCAGATTATCTGGGCAAAGCCCTAAAGTCTCACTGTTCTAATAGTATGCAGGGTTGGCGGAGGCACCTTTTTAAGTGAAACCTATGATGACATTTTTTTTTAATACATTTAAATCAATACGTAGAGTCAATACAGAATCCAAGAGTCCCTAAATCAAACTATAATGGTCAAAGCGGACAATAATTGCACTGTCGAACAATGATTGCCCCGTCAGCTATCAATATAGCATCCACTGCTTTCGTTTACGGCTAATAGGAAATAAAGAGCATGCGGCGCAAAATGCACTATACGACCTGTGTCGCTTCAGCGCTGCGGTAAGCTGCGATCACACAGGACCATGCGACAGCGAGAAATCTTTTGACCACGACACAATAAGGTACTATACATGAGGAATGATACCGCAGTACGGTCATAATTTTCACTAGTTTTTTGTATTCTAAATTATCTCTGTGTTCACTTTGAAAAGAAAAACTGGAAATCTGTTTTATAATTTACACCGTGAAAACTAGCAAAATCTTTGCATGTACTGGCCTCTTTTATGAACTTTATTATATTGTATTCCTAACAAGTGGAAATAATTAAATACACATTTCTTTAATCTAATATACTATTGCTAACTGTATCAGTGTATGTGTATGACACATCACACATCTATTTGGACCGCTTCACTTCTTTGGCGCCGGACAATCGAAATTGTAGTGAAAATAAAGGGCAGCCGGTACGGAATGCACTTTGCATCGCGCGTCCCCCGTGGCTGTGGTTAAGCTGTGAGATGACACAGGACGTGTGCAAGCGAAAAAATGTTGTGGCTGAGCTTTGGAATAATAAAATACTTTATTTACCATGGCCAGACTGCTTAACACACGGAGAAAATAAAAGAATGTTCTCCATATTATCGAAATCGTAGTACCTATTTGTTTTCTGCGTTTTGGTTCTTTTGGTTATGATTCAAAGATTTTATTTCATAAGACCTTTTTTATATCTCGAATTAACATTTTTTTTTAACTTGTTCTGAAGATTGTAGAATTGTGGCTAAGAATCTTCACGGTTTTCATATATTACTATGGTATTTTCTTATTTATGACTATTGACTATGTAAAACTCGTCATACAGATAAATATTTAAAAAGCATTAACGCAAAATTATAACTCTAAAGTTATAATTTTTTGTGGAAAGAAAATGTAATGCTTTTCAAAGATTTATCTGTATTTGTAAAGGTAATTAAAATATAAAAAAAAAAATGCGAAAATTGCGTCTGTACGACATTATATTAACTGCAAAGTTGGTCATGTCGGCTCGGTTTCCTGTAAAATGAATAAATAGATGGCAATGACGTCACCAAAAGACATATTAAAAAGTGGAAGTAGAATTCGGGGTAGTGAGCAGAGGTCGCGATCGACCTTAGCGGTCAGAGCCCCTAGATAAGGTATACATCCGGGAAGCGCAAGTTCAAATTCGACTGTATTTCTCTTTCCACAAAAAATTATAACTTTAAAAATCATAAATTACTACGGTATTCTTTTATTTATGACTTCGTTTTCGTGTCAACCCTGTTCATGTCACTCCAGGTGAGGATTAGCGGATTAGCGGTGGCAGTGAAGACGATCCACATCTTGAAAGAATTCAGCTAGTCGAGTGTTGTCTTAAATATTTTACACGCTTTGAAAGAAAAGTTATTTAAATAATCTATAAAAAGTTGTTTTTAGTTCACAGATTTACCTATACTGTTTAAAAATGCTTTGACACAAAAAATTCTTTACATAAACATAAAATAGAACCTCAAAAAGAATTGCATCGGCCGGGAATCGAACCCGGGCCGCCCGCGTGGCAGGCGAGCATTCTACCACTGAACCACCGATGCTTATGAATGGTATCTAAAATTTACTATTGCATATGTTTTATTTACATTACATAAATATTGAGTATGTTACCGGGAGATTTTATTACTAGTTGTGTATAATGAGGCAGGTTTTGGTTACTCGTCAGCATATGTGTTTAGCTGAGAATAAATAGGCAATTAAGCAAATCAACGTATTTACGAGGGCCGACAGATTATATGAATGCCTACAAGTTTTACGATTATATTGGAATTAATTATTCTTTGAGGGACCCACTTTTATGTAGTACCTGAGTCCATAATTTTAGGGATCATGAATCTTTATGCCCCTAGCCCCTCAACGATTTGCCTGTGGCGCAGAATTTTAGTTCATGTTTAAATTAATAAAATACACAAATACAATTTTCTTTGTAAGAATTAGATGTATTGTTAGATTTGACATCTGAACTACTTAATTCTTCAAACATTTACCAGTCAAAAACATAAATAAAATTTGTTAACCATGTTGTTCTTTTTTTGACACAGTTTATGTTACGTTTGAAATGTGCCACCGTATATAGTCGAATAAAAATATAAAAACGCACTTACTTGTATTTTTTTACAGTTAAAGTCTTAACACGGAAATTTAACTCACACCACGCTAAGCGGATACGCTTGCGGCTCCTAGACTAATCAGAAGTTATATCATATCACGTTAGCTGCCATGGGGGGTCCAAATGACCGGCACTTGGTAGAAGCGTTTGGGCCATGGGGGGCTTAAATGACCGGCACAACTAAGGTGAACTTGAACACCTTTTGCTCGCTGACGGCCATGCGTGTAACGCAAAATACCATTACAAGTGGCCGGCGCGGCCCCAATGATCACTTTAGATAACTTGGCCTCAAAATATTTTTATAATTTTTTGGTTGTATGAATGTTTTTGTAGCGAGTCAAACAAAATTATGATGTAAATTAAAGACAGTATACTTTTTAAAATATTTTTATTATTACAAATCAAGGACTAGTGTTATTTAGAGACACATTATGTTGTGTTGAGATCAAAGTAATTTAAAATTAAAAAACAAACAGAAAATTAATGATTTTTATCAAAACACGGTCTGCACAAATATGGCTTGTCTGGGCAAACTGAACAAAATGTCGTAACCTTTTTGGTTTTGTTTTTGGCAGTTTTTCTTCCATGCGTTTGTGAATTATTTTTGTAACAACCTACACATAATTTTCTTGTCGTCACAGCCTTTCCGTCTGCTTTTACAAGAGAATGTTTTATTCTCTTTGGCCTACATGGAATGTTAGCTCCATCACGTGGGTTTGAGTCAATCATTTGTTGTGACAGTTTTCGTCTAAATTCAATAATAGGTATCTTCTTTTTTGTGGTAGCTTCATATAAAACCCGAGCATTTACTACAGCTGTGTTTAGAAGCAGCCAAGGATGACCGGCGATTTGACCGGCGTGGCTCCAATGAAAAAAATATTACATTTGCGCCGCGCCGGGTGTAAATGACCGGCGGATTAAAAACAGCACATAATATACAAAAAAATATATAAAAACATATATTATATATAGAAATCTTATAAATAAGTCATTTCACGTCATTTAAGCGACTGATGAAAAACGCAAATGTATTCGGATTTCCATATGGCAGGCAACGTGATATATATATATCATAAAAACATGCTCGGAGGTTTAAAACTTTATACCCAAAAAAAAAAACAAATATTCCGCGACATTTAAATATGCGGCAGTTACGAAATACAGTACCATTTCACCTTCAGCTCTCGAGTTTAGCAAAAAAACTTGGGTTCCAACGTTACTCTTGGACAAAAAAGCGGCTTTAACGATTTTACGTATAAAACGAGAGGTGTGTGCTCTTTTATTTCTGTTTGTAGCCAGTGCTATCGGATTTCGTTACGCGCGCGCCGCGGACCGATTTTACAATATCACGAATTTTCCTAGCTGCATGTCGCACCTGGTTTTTGAAGTGTGAAGCGGATTTTTAGGGTTCTAAGCCCTGAATAAATTTCAGCCCTCGTAAATCCTTATTTGATTCACCATTCAGCCATATTTGATTCACCAATTCTAAAAATTGACAAGCTCTATTAGGTGCTTGTAATCCTAATATTGAAGTCTGGCTTAAAAATCTTACTTCATATTAAGTATTAGTTCTAAAAACATTTTGTACACGATTTTATATTTCTTAAACATTGGTTTCATTTAATCTAGAAGGTGCTTATTCAAAAAGAACTACGTAAAGAATCCAGTAACAAAAGTCGCTAGTCTTTTGACCGTTCTTATTTCTCAATGCTTCAGTTATTCATCGCAACGCCGGCTAATGCCGAGAGCTCTTCTCGCGAGGGTTGCCTTTGAATTCGTCTCACTCACGGCCTCTTTGCTACTAAAAAGTAAATGACGTTGTGCAGCCTAGGCCGTGGTGCATTCATACGGGCCGGGCCAAACGACCTATTTTTGTCACCTCCCTCTGTAGCTTGATTGGCTCAATCATCTGTTCAAATGGCTGCCGGCGGCCCGTCGACTTTAAGTGCAGCGTTATTTTGAGTGGCGATTTAATTTTTAATTTTCCTTTTCGCTAATTAGTATCTTTGCAAATTGGATTGCAGCTTTTTCATTAGTTGATAAAATTATATTGTAGTATCGCTATTCAGGTAAGTTGTATTTATCTTTTAAGTTATTATTTTAACATGAATTATCAAAAAGCCTTGGGAAATAATTTGGACAACTCAATGAATGGAAATTTAATATATCAATAGCTCCCGCTCAAGGCGTTTTTAATACACGATATTTTCAATATAAATTCGTCATTGGATAACAGGCAATGTTTATATTAAAGAATCGCTTGTCAATACCACTCATGTCGCCAACACTGCTGAATGGAATAAACGTTGGATTCTCGATATACGTTTTATTTATTGACAGCTGGCTTTTGCCACGCATCTCGGGATCAGCCACCTTGCTTTACTTCTATCCCATGCCAATATTGCGATACCCGAAATATAACTTATATTCTTATTTGAGGCTTCCGGTAATCTCGCGATTGATGTCCTTTATGCGCTTTGAGAATTTGTACACATTTATAAATACCCCGACAAAAAAAACCGTATTTTAAAGTTTGCAGAAGATCTATGTGGTATGACCAGCTGCTGTGTGTAGTTGACGTCCTTGCAGTAAAATTCTCGTTGAAAAATGTAAGCAATTTTTAAGGAAATAAATCATGTGCATAAAGTGGCGTAACAGAGAAGACAGGTCCTTTCACAAGATGAAACAGGCTCTTCCATTAACATAAGCACTTTGCACAAAAATCTAGTCGATTACGAAATAGTTTCGGTGTTTCAATTTGAAATAGAAAATGTGTAGTCCATTTTTACAACTCATAGTTTATTTTTGGACAGCTTTTGAAGTAGTTTGTTAGCACGGCGCCATTCAGTGAAAATGTAAGGTATCACGTCTATCATATCGAAGTGAACATTGGACGAGTTCAGATATCGGAAATAAAACGTTGTCGGATACGCGGAGCGGTTTCCGATATCGGGCGATGCGTCATCCAGGCGTACATTTGTAATGTATTCATCGGAACGGGTGCGAGTTCTGCGGTTTTGCGAACAAAACTTCATGTTTATTGCGTTTTGTATTGCAAAAACTTGAGGGTGCTTCAGGTTCGCCGATGTACTTTTGTAGAATGACAGGTTTTTCCTAGACTGCTGCTTTATTTTGCATACTAGATGTCAATTGTCATCGATTATATGAAGATTACAAAACCTCATTACATTAAATATCGAAAACACAAATGTTATGTATCTCTTTTATATTACCAGTCAGCGCCCAAATCAATTTCAAAGGTTACAAAAGGAATACAACATACAGATAGATAGGTTCCCTGGCTCCCAAACTAGGTTTATACCGGTGAATTAGGGGCCAGTGTTCCTCCAGGATTCATGATATGTATGAAGTTACTAAATGTTGGAATAAAAATCTTAGTCTTAGACAAGAGGGACTCGTAATCCCACCTATATTCCACAATAGACATAACTTGAGTAACCGTTAACATGATTTGGGTCGAATTACAGACTGTAATTTGACAGCTGATATTATTGCTGTAATTGGGCATTTGATCACATGTCGAATTAGTATTAATATATATTAATATTTGTACTAATTCGACGCATGAATAGAGTTTGCTGTGCATCTGGGCCATATAGGCAGTATGGTATAGTATGACAGTAACTTCCGGAGTAGATTTCAACCAGATTGAATATAAATGAAAAAAGAAAATTAGTTTTTAATTAATGTTTTATATTAATACTAGCTACCCGACCACGCTTCGCAAAACGTTTGAATTTTCCGGTTCCGTGGGAAATCCTCCTCCTAGTAAGGTCACCAAAAATCTTCAATGTGATTTAACTGTTTATCTGCTAAGTGTTTTTAGATGATTTCCAAACTTACACAGTTAAGCAGCTTTTCACTAGGCTATTGTTTACTTTTCTCATAATTCTAAAAAAGCTAAGTTGAAAATGAATATGGGCAAAGTTCCCTTTATTCATGGTGTCTTATCATGTCTTACCATCTCAACGTCATAACACAGATTTTCGTAACACTTATTCCTTCCTGCGTTCTACATCAAGTAAGTATAAGGCTAGTTCCAGTATGCTGCTCGCGTCGTCTTACGCCGATGCAAACGAGCAAAGTGCATACATATGTAGCCAGTGTTACACGCTCTTTATTTTATTCGCCCGCGCCCGTTGCGTCACTCACCTGAGCCAGTAAGTGAATGCGCCGTCGGAATACGAATACAGTCAGAGATAATGCTGTTCTACGTGGAAATGTTTTCTGAAGTGCCAGTGGTATTTTTGCAGAGCTGAGACCCCGTATTTAAAAAAAAAACAAAACATTCAACGGACGTTAAACTGTCGGGGACCCGGTCTTTCGTGTAGCTTCTCACTACACTTAAAGAAGAAGTAACCTAGCTAGTTATAGTCAGTTCAGTCTGTGATCTTCTTAGCCTAGCCTTTATCCCATTATTTGCGGTCAGTTCTACTAGTTATTTTTCTCCAGGACTTTCGGTCCTGGGCCGTCTTTTGTCAAATACATGCAATTCTCATGTCCTTCTTAATAGTCGCAATCGAAGATTTTTGGGGTATTCCTCTGCTTTTAGGTTGGGGCTCATATCGAGCGCCTTTCGTGTTGTATGGTCAGTTGGTCGTCCCATAAGATGCATGTACCATTTAAGTCTTTTACTAGCTTTTCAGGGATGAGTTTTACCCCGAAGCTGTGACGTATATTTCGTATTCGATCCAACTTGGTTACTCCTCCAGCCCATCGCAGCATTTTATTTCGGCAGTAAGGGATTTTCTCAAAGGCAAAAAGTCTTCTAGAATGTAGAGAATTCTTTTTTAAATAATTTTTGACATTGCATTTCAGTTATTCAATGAAATTGAACATTGATATTGTTGATTGATTGTTATGGTTTATATATATGTTGTTATTACTGTTTATTTTGATGTAAGTAGGTATCTACTTTTATTTGCACCGCACACAACCCCACATCTGACTATTTAAATCCAATCCATCCCAAGGTTGCCTGGTAGAAATCGCAGACTGCGATAAGGCCGCCCATAGTATGTTTTTAAAAATCAATTATTATCTGTCAGTGCTTGTCCATTTGCTGTATAATTAAGTATATATAATTAAATAAATAATTGATAACATGAATAGGTACTTAATAATAATCTTATCGTTAAATGTACCAGAAAGCTAAATAAATACATTTCTGAGGTATTAACCGATAGCGTTCCTACAATTTGTGACTCAGATCTACAAATTCTCTGCGATACATTCCCGTAGTTACTATCTCTTGGACTTGAGTACCTACGTGTTTGAATATGTTGTGTATTGGCGATACTACCAATACACAGGCGGGTTTTATCACCGTTTCTTGTACAGGTATACTCTTTACGGAAACGGCCAGCATTTACCCGGATTTCCATGCCGAATGTACGAAACTTTGTCTGCTGTAATTTTTAAAACTTTCTCCATATATTACTAGTTTTGTTTGTGTACCAGTGGGTGTTTACGTTAAATGTTTCGATTTTAGAGTGAGACTTGAAATATAGTTTGCTGTTTTACTTTTAAGGTGTGTAGGGGTCGTTATTAATGTGTAATTAAAGAATTCGAGTGGAAAAAAATACAAAAAGAATATTGCATCGGCCGGGAATCGAACCCGGGCCGCCCGCGTGGCAGGCGAGCATTCTACCACTGAACCACCGATGCTCATGTGATGTATTGTAAATTGCGCATATACTCTCATCGGCGATAAAACTTAAAATTTTAGGCAGCAGTTGTTTTGATGATATTAGTAATGAGATTATGACATGGCAATTACTTTCCTAACAAAATCTGCTGATATTTTAATTAGGAGTTTTATTTGATGGCATACACATTGTTTAATATTAAATGAAGCATACATTCGGTATTTCCATATTATTAAATCATATTAGTCACGTTTATAACTTCATAGATTGCGACACACACGTGCACGACCATATTATATACTTATGCATTTACCAGCTGTTTCAACGCTATGGAATGACGTCATTCAGTTCGTTAGTTTCACTCGTATACTGACACTTTAAATTCAAACGATAAGTGTGAAAACATGAACAAAATGAGCTTGCTTCGTAGACACGTACTGAATGTAAGATTGCTTTGAAATATTTGGAGCTTAGAGTATGTATAAGACGAGCTTCAGGCTTTATTCAAACATACCACAGCAGCGGAGCCGGGCACAAAATTGTTCTATTTTTAACACGCTTGTATTAGCTTCGTATCTACGTATGGCGCCATTCATTTATTACGTAAGACGATTTACACATAATTATTATGCACTAAAAAGCCAATTCTTTGTTACCATGAAATTATCATCGTTATAGACTAAAAAAAGCAACAATTCATAATAGTTACAATGAGCTAAGCATGCGTTAATGCTTTTCAAAGATTTATCTTGAATTCATAATAGTTTAAACAACTAAAAAAACACGCTTCTGTAACAAGCCACACAAAAATATTAAATTGATTAAGAAAAATAATTTATTCGTATAAAAGCATGGGGTGCTAGATATCATTAATGTTATAAATATTTTATTAACAGTTATTGGTAAAAATAAAGTTATTATAAAATATCTAATAGCACCCCACGCTTTTTTACGATAAAATGTATTTTATTCATAATCACAAAATTTTTACGATTATTTATTAATTTATATATACCACTAAGGAGGTAAACAAGCACATTAATGGTAACTGGGTAACCATAGCCCGTGAACGCTTACAACATCACTTCTCGCGCGTTACTGGCTCTTTAAGAGGATTCGCTGCACCGGTAATAGAGGGGACAAAAAACGGTCGCCCTTCTGTCACCACAATGCTTCTGGCGACGTTGCTCACATAAAGGAACACAACACTACAGAAGAGCAGTATTATTTGGCAATATCTGCAAGAAGGAGGTAGGTAGTTCTCCAGACGAGCAGCTCCAGTTTTTCGAGCCATTCCTCTCTTAATTATTTATGAATACGTGTAGTTTAATTTACAGTTAGTCGCGTTCTATGATTGTCACGAACATGTGTTAAATACCGGCGACATCGTGTCCACAAACGCAAGCAAAGTACACGCTTTTTCTGTTGCAGAAATGCATTCACACAATTTTAAGCCTGCCACAAATAGTTACAGGGTAGCTACTACCCAGCGATATTTTTGGCGCTGCGGTGTGGTTCTGGCACCACTAAATAAAGCTTAAGAATTATGAAAGCTTCTAAAGATGAATGGACTACCATTGATGGAAGACTTTAAAAAGTTAAAGACTTATTCTGTGGCACGGTCACATTTCGTCTATGACGGACACGTGATTGTAATGGCACTGTTTTATGACTGGTTACAAAATATTTATCATACTTATTTTTTCTTTTTCTTTAGTTGGTGCTTTGCAGTCAGTGACTTTAGTTGGTTTTTGTTTTACTCGTCGTTGATATTTTATTTATTCTTCCTTTTTCGGTTCTTGTTAGAATGCTACAAGTAGATCATGGCACTAGTACTCTACAACTTTATTCATACTCTAAAATCCGAGATATCTCGTGTGTAATAGCTGTGTTATTACTCGCAATTCGTTGGTATTTGTCTTGAAGCAAGCCGAGCGCATGCCATACGTCACAGGCTAAATATTAAAGCTAGAACATCCCAGCAGAGATTAATATGTCGTCACTCGTACTTTACGAATGCGAAGCGCCAGATGTAGTGGGAGTTTGGTATAGGCGATAGCGGATGTGATAAGTATGACATTGTATTGAGGATTAGGCATAGATAACAATATTTTTTGTTATACTTTTATGTGTATTTAGTAGCAATAATTTGTTTAAAAAAAATCTGATTACATATCTTTTACGACTAGCTCGAACTGTGAAAGATCGAAACCAAGTAACTTGCTCTCATATCGGAGGCCAAAACTTATTTTGGGTCACTGAGTCAACGCTGTAAGTTAATTTATTACGATTGTTCTGTAATATTGGATGATTTACTTCAGTAAATCACCAGACTGAGGTAGGTTGAGTCGATTAAGTGAAGATTCGTCACGTGAATAACTTTATTTTTCTAAAACGTGTTTTTTCCTCTTCCATTTCAGAAAGAATGCTAAATACTTTCTCGTTACGCTCTCAGTTCAATAATTGCAAGACGGCGACGCAGGGCTCTCGCACCTTGCGGCAAGCCCCAAACACGGGTAGGGTCTTCGTCGTTGCCCCCCGCTGACAAGGGTCCAAATCAGAGATATTAATTTGTTGGGCGCGCTGTAAATTAACGGTCGCGAGTTCGTGTAACCGAGTTACCCCGCAGTCCACATAGGGAGGGATAATTTGTAACGCGAACGAGTAATAATTTCCGCTGGTTGTCCCTTCACTACGACGTGTGTGGGATTGGACGTTAAGAAGGGTAAATGTGTTCTCTGTTAAGTATCTATATATATGCGTTTGGATATCGAATATCTTCAGGGAATATTCCTTCTTCGCGTTCACAGATTACAGTTTACAAGTGGTTGCGATTTGTCAATGTTTTTCTACCGCAGTTATTATTTGTCCCTACGGAGTGATGCCACCATTAAGGGGGCCCGGTGCATCCATTTATTTAAATTATGGTACACTTTTTTTCTTAATGGAAATAATTTTCCACAATGGCGGTGGATATTTTTATGAAAGGGGAAGTAAAGGACAGAATTTATGATGGTATTTGCCGCGGAAGTTTGTTAGCGAGTTGAAATTAAAACTGTCTTTTATGCGGAGTTAATCTTAGACACGACTGAGTTATGTGAGAAAACATCGGAAAGAAACTTGGTCTCTAATGATCTGTAGTCGCCTACATCATGAAAGCTGGTTAATGCCAAAGAAAGAAAAATATCTCAGAACTGAGCTTGTTGTTGCTAAGCTTGTTGATTCGCGATTTAATACCTACATATCTGATACTGGAATGTAAGACATTTTCAAGTTCTGAGTAGACGCGAGGTTAAAAGGGGCTGGAGGGAAAGAATGAAATTTATTCATAAAGGTCGTGGTAAAGAGGCCTTGTCTTCATTGCCTAGTCTATTAGTGCAAAACCAGACTATGGAGTCTACCCACCGCGCACCGTATACGCGTAGAGCTCCCCCATGTGATCATGCGTTACCTACGTAAATTATAGGTAAGTAGGTAGGTACGTTGGACTAACGGGAAAAGAAGAAGAGGGTGTCCTAGAAAAAGGTGGATAGAAGATATAAAAGCAAGAAGCGAATGGAGAAAGAGAGCAATGGACAGACAGGTCTGGAAAAAGCTGGAGCAGGCCTATACTCGAGAAGGGGTTCCGATCAATTATAATGCAAACAGCAACGATAGCGTTTAAAAGCAATAAATGTACATATTTTTAGTTTTAATTAATTATAATATATTTAAAATGCGTTTCTTAATATTTTGTAGCTTGGCCTCGCTAACTGCCTGGTCTAGTGGTCCCACGCGACTGCTGAGCATGAGGTCTCGGGTTCGATTCCCGGGTCGGGCAAAGTGTTATTGAGTTTTTCTGTTAGGAAATTCTCAGTAGCAGTTTGGAATTTTGCCCGGTTGATGGTAATGGGCTCACCATATAACATGGGACTTCGGTTTAAAGACATTTATTCCTCATAAAAGAACATTACAGGTCACTTACATAATGAGCAAATGTAATATATAATATATAAGTATCTCTGTGAACACAATACACTGTACAGTAATAAAATTAAAGTTAAAGTTATGGTGACAATTTTTCGGTGTTAGTATTTCTGTCTAATGTAGTCTTCTAGACCCTTTTTAAATGTAATTAAGCTTTTACTTTTGGTTACATCATCTGGTATTTCATTATAAAGTTTTGCACCTTCATATAATATATTTCTCTTACCATAATCGGTTCTAGACTTTGTTAGTTCTAATTTTTTCTGTTTCCTTGCGTTATACGTATAGGTTTTTTTTTAAACTTAATTGTGAATGTGTACCTTGTGTTATAATTAATAACAGCATTAGTGAAATGTGGGTGTACAACTGTGTATATCTCTGCCTTCCCCTTCGGGGAATACAGGCGTGATGCTATGTTGTGTAGCTTGGAAATAAATGGGCTTTATTATTATTATTTAGGTACGAGTATGACGTGAAATATATTTTATTCGTTTTTTCCTTATAAACTTAATATAAGCAACTATTATAAGTACATCATATTTATACAAGTTTCGAAAAATACTTCTACATTACTCGTAGTCTACTTAGCCCTCTTGCTAATTAATCTGATCCCATAGTCCCTAACAATCTACACTCTAAAATATTCCGCCTACAAAATTATTCAAAACGAAATCAAATATTTCATTGTTAATTGAAATCTTATTTCTTTAAATCAAAAATCAAAGCTGGATAAAGTTCCACCGTTGTTTTGCCAGCGAATAATTTTAGTTATGCTCAGTGACTTGGAATTCTTGGAATGTAATGCGAATGGCCCCTTCTACTCCGGGCTGAAACTTAGACAATTAATTAAAAGTTTTAAGAAAGGCCCCGCCCCTTGACTTGTGACTGATGGCTTACATCGCCAACTATCTACGCTTTATTTCTTCGACATATTTACGAGGCGAAGTTTAAATGAGAGATAAAAAGTTTGAATTACAACTTTGAATAACACTGGTTTTGTTAATAGATTAGGATGTGTTGTAAAGTGTTTTAGGTCAAATCTAAAGATTCTTCGGACGTTTTTAGACTATGCTTTAACGTTAAAATAATTTGAGCCAATTTTCCTTTAGATCTTTAAAACAATATCCAATAAATTATTCATATAATCCTAAACAATTTCCTGTATAATTGAGAGGTCTAACTCACTCAAACGTTTGAACAGTTTATTTCTTAGCAATTGATTTACGATAAATACACTGGCCCTTGTAGTAAGTGCTTCGAAAAGTTCAAAGGTCCAATATTTCAGCTCAATACAGTCGATATTAATTTCTAATTTTGATTATATCTTGAAACGAGAAGGGCACTCGAATTGGGAAACGACCACTTCAGAAATGGCTACAGTTTATCGATCACATTTAAATCTAAACATCAGTATACTTTAAAATAGCTTTAAACCTCTATTTGAGTTTAAACGATGCCAGATGTCACCAATAATTACTTGGATCTTAAACCCTTTAAAACTGTACAATTTATTACAAAAACTGGCTAGAAAGAGAAGAAAACAGTCTCGTATATCATCGTAAACTCCCCAAAGTTACGAGGACCTATTAGTTAATGCGTTGTAAATTCACATACTCCCTGTGTTTTGGCCAGAACAGTATACAGTTTTCAGGTTTTAAGCTACCTTGGACGTAGCACAAAATATATATTACTGGCAACATAGAGCCACAAACCCATTCTCTTGATAAAACATATTTTTTGCAAAAAGAGGACGCGAAATATTTTCTGTCCGTATTCCATCTTCAATATGCACTGCACATTACAGTCTGCTCGCTGGCTTATCTATAATCAAACTTTAGCATCGCTTAATTACAGAATAGATGACAACGCAACAGCAGTTTTAAGCAGTTAATAAGTTAATCTTGCATCATACATTCGCTGCGGCGTTCAAACGAGCCACATAAATTGTGGGCGATGTGAAAAATAGACCTGACTGCGGTGGCTCCGGCGGCGCGTGGAACCGGCACGAATATATGATCTTGAATTTTACAGGTAAACTAGAGGAGAACTATGTTATATTTAGGAGGTTTTAATACGATTGAGTGAGTTTTACTCGTAGGAGACCTAAGTGTATTCAATATTTTACTATGCACGCAAGCGATTCGATTCGGGAATAAAAACGGTTTGAGTTGGAGCACATCTTAACCCTAAGATATTTAATAAGTAGCCTTGCCTTCTACTGGTGATGTAGTTGTTTGGATTGATTATTCAAAACGGACATAAAAAGAAAGGTTGTTTTTATTAATTGGGCATGCATGAAAAAAAAAATTGGTATTTTTTATTTATTTTTTCGATCGTGTTTCTAATTATGAGAAACTAATTTGGCTATTTTATTTTCTAGAACATTATTAAAAAAAAAAAAAATTTTTAAATATTTCTCCAAATTACGTAATGTGTTCAGAAATTTTTCACACACCTAGTTTCTAAACGAACTAAAACAAACAGCTGTCAGTTTAATGTCAGTTGGTAATGTCAAATGAAGGTCACAAACGTCAAACCGACAAGTGTTGCCAATTCTAGTATTAAAATGTTGATGTTTATAAAACACATGTTTTTTACGTTTTTGGGCATTAATTTATTTTGATATACTTGTAGAAATATACATAGTAATCTTAGTTCAAAAAATAAAATACATTCGTATCATGAAATGCGATTTTAGTTGAAATAGCTTCACTATAAAAATGACAGAAAATATTTCCTTTTACGTAATCTGGCATCACTAAAAATGACAAATGACCTTCAGTCCACAGATTATATAAAATATGAACATGTGACGTCACTGCAAGTGCTTCAGGTCAAATGAAGGTTATTAGATATTTTTGCCTTTTATTTTGTAATCATTTACTGTTATAATCAAAAATCTCCAAATGGTTTTTCCGTTAGCACGTCCTACGAAAAATCAACATGCTCAATTCCGTGTGATAAAACAAATTTTAACAGGATTAATCGCGTGTATTATTGGTTTTTGTTTTTCCTGACGTTTCGAACACTTTGCAGCATTCGTGGTCGCAGGAGGAAATTCCGGTTAAAAGTTGTTTTATTAAAATGTGTAGTGATCGCGAAAACCTAAGATATTATTAATTCGTTTTCCAAATTAAGTAAATTTATATAAATTCAAAGTAAATTTATATTACCTCTTTGTACTTGAGATAAAAGTATATTAAGACAATTCGAAAATTGCGAATTTATTCATACAACTGTATTGCCTCCTTTTACTACTCACGTAGATATATTGGCTTAAGTTGACTAACAATTCCAACATAAACTTTATTAGAACATAAAGTATATCAACAACGGTTGTTACGTTCCATATTAAATATCGCTCGAATCTCCCTTCTCGTAATAAACGTTTGAATATGAATCGTAAAATTCTGTTATCTTGGTGTGGTTAACATAAAATTTTGTCTCGAGAGCAATCTATAAGTGGACGTACTCGTTATTACTTCGTTCCCTAAGCTGATGTAATGTCGTATAATATCACTTTGGTAAAGTAAATAATATATAGCGTTATAGAAGTCCGTAGACATACTTAAGGGGGTTAAAGTAGGAACTCATGTATACGAAAAACTTTTACTATGGAACCAACATCGAAAGCGCTTAGCGAAAGCGGTTCCAATGCTTGCGCCTCCCGGATAAATATTCCAGTTGCTCATTATAATAAAACAACTTTTAACCGTATTAATCGCGTGTATTATTGGTTTTCGTTTTTTCTGACGTTTCGAACACTTTGCAGCGTTCGTGGTGACCTCTAAGTTTGTTTCGGTATTTATTCTCAGGCATAGTCTTAGGAAATATCGTCGCGATTTAGTTTTAAATATGTATTAGACACAAAAATAATTTTAGGAATTTTATCAATTATATGTACGGTAGACTGAAATTATTTTAAATAAACTGTTGAGACCCCTGACACCTTAGTCCTCCTGCGACCACGAACGCTGCAGTGTTTGAAACGTCAGAAAAATCAAAAACCAATAATACATGCGATTAATCCGGTTAAACGTTGTTTTATTATAATGTGTAGTGATCGCGAAAACCTAAAATATACTATTCCAGGTGCTATGACCAACTAAGCCATCTCGACCTCTGCTCAGTACCCCGAAATCTTCTTCTATATTTAATACATGTCTTGGCGCCTCCCAGATAAACATTCTAGGTGCTATGACCAAATAAGGCATCTCAGTACCTACCCCTATTTAAGTACGTGTAAATTTAAGTAACAGAATTATTTGTGTGTAATACCTATTAGTTAATACCCACTTATATATATTTTTTACACCACAACTTACCCCATATTTTATAGAAAAGTAGCTGTGCCCCGCAAACGTTGTTCTGCCATATAAATTTCTGGATAGCGCCACCCTTATCACCTAGGGGTATTAAAAATAGCCTATGACCTATTCTCAGACCAACTAAATACACACAAATAATTTCATCAAATCGGTCTAGCCGTTTCGGAGGAGGTAGATAACAAACACTGTGACACGAGATTTTTATATATTAGAAGAAGATATAGAAATCGCCGAGTGCGATAAGGCCGCCCATTGTACCTTTATTTTTATATTGTAATTCTATTTTGTATGTTTTATTCGTTGTACAATAAAGAGTTTAATAAATAAATAAACAAATACCCCAAATTCTTCTATTGGTTAATACATCTCTTGGAGACGTTATGGCTAACTATTCAGTCCATATATTTTTTGTTTTTTGTTCTTGTTAAATACATTATTTAACATCTTCTTGGGACACTGAGACCGAATATACTTTTCTGACCTGAAAATCAGACCATGAGACTTAATAAAAGAAACTTGAACTATAAAAGGAATTAACTTACAACCCTGTGTAACTAAACGAACATATATTGCTTAACAAAGACGAGAAATAAAAAATCTACATACTTCGTTAAACACTTCACAATATCGCTACCGCTAGACAGTATTCTAAACAGAGCATGGCTTTGAAAAATTGCAGTAGTGTGCAAGTAGTGACAGTTTGCTAGATCGTAGCCCCCAACGCCATTACATGAACCGTATCGACTTGCGCGGAATTGTAAGCAGCTGGCACTTAGATATTTTATCCCATTTTTGAATAGATGCCTGCGGATTGTAATACTGATCGGGTATAAATTGTTCTTTCGGTGTTGTATGTATTATGATCATAAAAGATAAATTTTTGAAAAGCATTAACACATGCTTAGCGAACACTAATCTATTATAAATATTAAATGGATAAAGAAATACGGTCGCGAGCAGGATTCGAACCTGCGCCTCCCGGATAAATACTCCAGGCGCTTTGACCACTAAGCCATCTCGACCTCTGCTCTATACCGTGAATTCTTCTTCCACATTTTAACACGTCTTTTGGTAACGTCATTGCTATCTATTCAGTCCGGTTCAGGTGACCGAACCGTAGTTAGTTAGTAGTTGTGTAAAGATGCAATTTACCTTAACAATTAAAGATAAATCTTTGAAAAGCATTAACGCATGCTTAGCAAACTCCAAAGTTACAATATTCAAATATTCCATTATCAGGAGGCGCAGGATCGAATCCTGCTCCCGACCGTATTTCTTATTATCATCATCTAAACCAGCCTTATTTTTGACATACACATCTTTTATATTAAGTATCTGATAATTATATTAGTTACGCTACGTTCGAGGGGGGGCCTGGTAATCTGCGTGACAGGGTTTCCTAGTGCGGATACCAGTCTCCCACAAAGGACTAGTGTAAAAATTTGTTATGAACTTAATTTTAAAAACCTTTGTGGAAGAAAAAATAAAGAGTTTATTTATTATTTATTTATTATACAGTCATATCTGTGGATGGTATGTTCATGGCTGCTGTGCCGGACTGCTACCTAATAAAACCTCACGATCCTGCACTAACCCTTACGATTTCGGGATCGTAGTTGCATTCACCGCAACCCTGCTAGGATCCAAACCACCTTAAAATTTATATTGTTGTAGATTAAACATAACAGTGTGATGTTTTTATTTGAGAAAAAATGGTGTCTTCTGGAAATTATCACTAAACTTTTTCGCGATGATATGAAAAAGCATTATTCTTAACTAAATCTACTTCTGCTTTACCAGTATATAGATAGAAAAATCATTGTAGTTATTTAATAATATATATTTCAATGAAGATCATCAACAATTTTTATTTGACAGTAAAAGTGTCACAGTAATTTCTCGACTGTTTTCATTGCTGGCGATACATCAAAGTGAATTGAACGCCCCGTACTTGCCGGCAACACGTGCGGAGCGGACTCCATCCCGAATCGGTACCCCGACCGCTACCCCGAAACTATGCACCGCCAAATTTCGAAGAACAATTCACACTCCACTACCCTATTTCTGGAGATACCGCTATCGAGCTACCTGCTAAAAACGCAATGGAATGTAAAAAGGTAACCGGATCTTTGTTTCGCGCATTCGCAGTAGATATCTGAATCCTGCCGGTATATTCTGTTCAATAAGAATTTATGCTCTCATATTTCGTATCATCAATACCGTTTATTTTCCACACGTTTTCCTTGTCGGTTCAGTCGGGCGGCGGAAATACATTTCAGGGAAATTCTCTTTTGCAAGATAGACCTAATTTTGCATAGGTGTTTCTTCAACCCTATTTTATTAAACTCTCTATATGGAAAATATTTATTTCGTCGTCGTTATTTTCTTTGTATTTTATCTTATAAATAAATGTAAGCGTGTTCTGTGAATGAACGTTGCATTTAAAATGTGTTGTACTCGTAAACAGAAATGGCTATTCCGTTTTCTGATGTTGTTCATTCGTCATAAAAATGCGTAATTGTTTGATTAATATCTGACCTATTAAGCTTAATATCATTATTAACATTGGATATCGCTATTTCTAATAAACACACGAACTGCTGAAATTAAAATAAATGGCTTTAAACAACAAACTGCTCTACATTACTAGCGAAACCGTTGTAAAAATCATAAGCGACATAAATAAAAAACTGCAAAGCATGGCACGCGCCTACGACTTTATGGTCATAGTTATGGGCCAATAAAGGTAATAGCACTTAGTTTCTCACGCGAAAATCCCGCCTAACGTAAATGTAAGCAACGAAGGAGTTTACGAGTAATACCACACTAGTGCGCGTGTAATGCCGGACATGGGCGTTACGATTAGTAAGTCCTATATCTGGTTTTCTGGTTTAATAGTATGGCACTCCGTTTATGTAATAGAGACGCCCCGATGCCGCACTGTTAAATATGAATGTATCTACTATACACATAAAGCATCATAAGAAATTCTGTTCTATTCGATGGTGAAATCCGTATCGAAATTCGTTGTGCAGTTTAGAAGAAGTAGTTAGCGAACAAACGGGGACGAGAGAAATTACCAATTGAAGGATATGTACGACAGCATATACATAATTTCCGACATTAATATATCGTAGTCCTTAGTTGATGCGCTATTGGTTAAAGTATAGTAAAAATATATATATAAGTACTTATATTATTCCATAATATGTATTGTGTATATGTGAATCGATTACTGCTAAAGCTCTCTTATGATATTATTAGGGCTCCTTACAAAAGAGGAAACCCATATGGAGAAACTTCATCTTGGGCTTAGTTGGACTTGCAAGTTGAAGTCGAATTTAGTTATTATTATTTGCTCAAAAACGACGAAGAAAATCATCGTGAGGAAACCAACGCACCTGATATGTCAGAGACCTTTAAGTGACTTAAACTCTGATATTAGGTTGTTCATCAACCACACTATTTTACAAGAATGTATATAATACTACTTATAATGCTCAAGGGTATAATACCGGATATACATGTCACGGATAATAAGTCGCTAGTGTGAACGCGGCTTTTGTTTTTATTAGTATAAGTAAAGGGTAATGGTTATTACCATTAAGAATGTTAGGGTAAATGGTACTTATGGTTAATGTTGCCAGGATTTAAAATGGCGTCGCTTGTAATGTAAACAGTTTAATGCTGTAATGAACGGTAAAACCCGTGAGTGCGGTAAGGCTGGACATATGTGCGGGAATTATTGTTATAGCAACAATGGTGTAACTTTTGGTTTTATTTCGTGAAAAAAGGGAATTTGTTTGTTTGAGTGGTTAACAATGACCATCCGTTCTCGCCGTTAGTCATTTTGTACGGGTGTACAGTAAATAGTACGACTTACTGAGGGGGTGATATCGTGGGTCAGTACCTACCTATCAATATAGCACCAAAATAGTACTGAACTAGCTGGTGCCTGCGACTTCGTCTGCGTGACAAAAGGTAGCCTATGTCCTTCTCCAAGGTCCAGTCTATCTCCTTGCCAAATTTCATTACGATCCGTTCAGCAGTTTAGTCGTGAAAAGGTAACAAACGTGTATGTTACAAACAAACAGAGTTACTTTCGCATTTATAATATTAGTATTGATTTTCCAAATTAGGTACTGAAAAATAGAACAATCAACACGGAATTTTAAATGAATAAATACATATTATAATGTTAAACAGCGAAGACAGACTGTCTAAGCAAGATACTTTTAAGGCCCAGATAAATAAACAGTATTAAGGAGGTGTAATAAATAACTAATTCATATTAATTATTGTTCAACGGTTATTACTCACGTGCATTCTTCGGATTGCCCGACTAGTTTCTAACTCGAATGGAGCCGAGCCCGCGGCGATGTCGCGGGTCAAACTTGTCGCGACTTTGAGTAAGGCCAATCCCGAGCACGTATGCACGTGGGTAATAACCGTTGAACAATAATGAATACTAAGCAAGTGCTTTGGCTAAGCCATGTTCCCGTCTCTATCGTGCACTTATATTTTGACAGGGATATTGCTGAGCCAAAACTCGCGTGGCCTAAAGGTGAACGCAGACTTGGCCGCACCGCACGCGCCGCAGTCTTCGCATTCGAATTCTTTATATTAAGTTCTATGCAACCTCGCACACACACCCGCGTCGCAGTCGCAGCAGTCCCTGAAACGACCGAACTCCCCAAGCCGCAGCTGATGACGTCACCAACGCATTTTTAACTCTTGTTGGTATTTCATTATCTTCTGCCTCTAATAATAAACAACTGACAACAAATTGTTCGTCAAGAGCCATACTGTAATACACGCCCACTCTTAATTTATATTACAAACTGAATGAAAGAAATCAAGTGAGATGCATGCGGCGACGGGAACGACTGCAGTGACTGCGGTGCGGATAGATGTGCGAGGCCATTAACAAAAAGCAATGACTGCGGGGACTGCGGAGACTGCGGTGCGGCCAAGTCTGCGTTCACCTTAAGAAAGCACCGCTAACTCTAGGTATTAGTTAAATAGGTAACACGTTAGATGCAGCGCTATAGCCGACCTCGTAAACCATCGGCACGTGAGCCGCCAAATAATTTAATCCCACTTCTATTTCGGCCAAGTACTGGCTAGCGATAAATTCTGCCTGAATCTAAATATGTAGAATAATCAGTTGGTGTTGGAGATTGATGAGATAGTAAGGGATGGGAATGGTTTTTTATTTATTTGTTTTATATGTAACTCTGTCATTCTTAGCTGCATATTCCAACAAGTTTTAACTACGTTGAATAATGCATATAAAATAATTAAGGTATGGTGGTAAATGACGACAACCAAAAAGTTAAATTTGTCATAAACTGCATTAGAGCTTTTAATATCACACACTAACATCAGTTAAAAGAATAATACCAGAATTAAAGCCTGTAACAATGGCTATCAGAACTACAATTTTTATAATTTAAGACTCTAGCAAGGGCAGGGCGGGCGGAGCAGATCGCGTGTCCTCCATTTATTAAACCAAATATAATACAAAAAAAATAGTTCGCGCCAACCTACTAATTCCATACGGAAGGCAATAGGAATAAATTACTATAGCTAATGTTTTTATAGTACCTAATCGAGAACAGTTTGAACGGCCTCTGATTGTTGTGCAGAAAATAAAGTCGCTGATAAGGTCGGGATAGTTCGGCTAGGTCGTTACGAAATTCGAATAGCCTCGACGTAAGTGTCGTTTATGGCGGGTAGACTCGATGCCGTGTGGAAAATACCCATTTAAATACCGAAGTGTTACCGGAAATAGAACAGACTGCCAAAATATAATGGAATACCTAGACTTTTCTTGTAATAAAGACTGGATCCATTTATCGGCATTCATTAGGTATTCGTGGAAATATATTTTTGTTTATTACATTTGGCGTACAGGGATAATTTTGAATCAATATATGTATATCTACCTAATATTTTAGTAAAAAAAAAACACGCTTTTTAACATCTAAGGTCATTAGCGACAACGTTAACAATATATTATACAGTAGGTAACACTATAATTTATATATACATAAACATTGAGAATTTACAAAAAAAAATTACGTTTTTGGACATCCATCTTGATTTAGACAGTCTTTTAGGTTATTATGGACATTACATGTACGTTTTTCATTCATGTAGGTTGAGCATTCTATTAAAAGGTGATAAATACTCAAATCTAGTCTACAGTTATGACATTTTATTCCTTAAGTTGTTATAAAAATCAAGAAAACTAATCTATGTTGTGTCTTTGTTACAGATTGGTTCATTGAAGCACTACTATTTATTGTCACATCATGAAGTCCGCAAGAGATCCACGGAGCCGAGCCATGAACATCATAAAAAACTAAGTGATGAACCTCAGGTAAGAACTCGGGAAGACTGCATAATTATTTCATACTATCTAGTTTAATAATTTTGCAGTCCCGTGACTGGTGCCCTCGAATTTGTGTGACTAAAAAAGGTTGGTAGCCCATGTCCTGCTCTAAGGTCCAACCTATTTCTATACCAAAATTCATTAAAATTGGTTCAGAGTTTTAGGCGTGAAAACGTAAAAAACAAACAATCAGGTAAAATTACTTCGCATTTATAGTATTCGTTTCTATTTTGTAGGTGACAAGAACCTATCTAACTTTCTACAAATATCAGATAAAGAATGTAAATAGAGAGCCTGTTTTTTACAAATAATAGATGAGCCTCTACTTAATATTCATGATCAATTTAACACTGACAAAAACTCTTATATTTCAAAGAAAAAATATTTTTTAACAAAGAATAAAAATCTACTTTTACATTTAAAAGATAAAAAAAAAAAAAATTTGCTTATAATAAAATAATTTTAAAAGAACAATATATAATAATAATCTGTTAATATTGGAGTCGACTGGCGAAGATATTGACGGACATACAAAAACAAAAATACAGACGAGTTGAGAACCTACTCCTCCACCGGCTTCAAGTCGGTTAAAAAAGACACACAAACGATGTTTTCATATCTTTCAAATTGGTACAAACTTCGAGTATTACTCGTGACTATAAACTTAGTAACCTTACCGGTTTTTAGCACAAGCATTGTCATCATTATTCTCCTTAGGACCTTCTCTCAGGGAGTCTCTACTCTAAAATTCTTCGTTTAAAGAGCTGTTTACTCAGCGTGTTAATATTTTTATTCATCTCCTTCTACGCTTTAATTCGTTTTTTTCTTTATTGAGCAATCTCTGTGACGTACTCGCGACGTTCCTTGCATTTGTTGGAATATACAGAATAATTTAATTCGAAAATACTTTAAAGAGGAAGTTTGGGAATAAATGTGTTAGAAACGAGAACCAAAACAGGCTGGACTGGGCACAGTAGTGCCTGCAGTATTGTTTGAATGATAAATAGTGTAAATTTCGACCTTTGATAAATCGTGAGATGTCCCTGTATGTCCGAAATTGCACACTGCGATCTCAGAATGTGGCCATTGCTAATTTCGCCCACCTTTCCCTTGCTTCGCCTTGCCTCATTGGTCTAGTAGTCCCAAGCGCTACTGCTGAGCATGAATGAGATCTTGGGTTCGATTCCCAGGTCGGGCAGTGTTATTGGATTTTTCTGGTTTTTGAAATTCTCAACTAGCAGCCCGGAGTTTGGAATTGTGCCCGGTGGATGGCAATGGGCTCACCACATGGGACTATATTAATAACAGCGTTGGTGAAATGTGGGTGTACAACTGTGTACATCTCTACCTACACCTTCGGGGAATTTAGTCGTGATGCTTGTGACCTTTACCAATCTCTTAGATATAAACCTAAGCTTTTTCGCCTTTTATCAGCGTATGTGTTAAAGTACACAATCTGATGTGACCCCAATATATTTCAGTCAATTAGGGTTGTTCTTTTATTTTTGAATCGTTTCGTATCGCTTTCGAACTTTTACAGCAACTTTTAATTAAATTATAACAATTAACAAGGTTGCAACGAGAAGTTTAAAAAAAGATAAGTAGGTTTTTGTTTTTATTTCGGTATAGTCTTGCGTTTGACCACACCTCGCCTGATGTAAACCGACGATGCGGTCTACGATGGTTTCTAGTTATCCTACTATATTATAATGCGAATGTTTGTGAAAATGTCTATTACTTCTTCTTCTTCTTGCTGCCTTGGACCCAAGCTATTTGGGGTCGGCGCAATATGTTGTTGTCTTCCATTCTCCTCTATCAGTCGTCAGGTTATCGTTTACTCCCTTTCCATTCATATCATCCCTCACACAATCCATCCATATTTTCTTTGGCTCCCTCTTCCCCTCCATCCATCTAGATTCATATTCATTACTCTCTTAGTCACATGTGTCTCATTCCTCCTCATCACGTGTCCATACCTACAGACAAACAGCTTCCTTTCAACTTTTCTGTTACACTTTCAAAGTTCCTCTAATATACTCATTCCTTACCTTATCCATTCTTAGTAATATCTTAGGTTTGCGCGATCACTACACATTACAATAAAACAACTTTTAACCGGATTAATCGCGTATATTATTGGTTTTTTGTTTTTCCTGACGTTTCGAACACTTTGCAGCGTTCGTGGTCGCAGGAGGACTCTCGAGGGTCCAACAGGGACAAAAAACCAATAATACACGCGATTAATCTGGTTAAAAGTTGTTTTATCCATTCTTGTCACTCCACTCATCGGATGGATGTATATTACTATGTTACGTAATAGCTGCTGAACGGATTTGGATGAAATTTGGCACACAGATAGTCAACACATACTTTTTATCCCGGTTGGACCCAATTCAGAAGTCCACGCTCACAAAGTCGCGGGCAGAAGCTAGTAAATATATTAAATATAAATTGGTATTTCACCATAATAAATCAGCATTACTTCAAAATATCTTTAACAACTTTTTCAAAGTAATTCTGCTTTCTTTTAGTTTTCCACGTAATTCAGATATACAAATTTTATTTCTAAGTACTTTTTTATAATTCGTGCTGCCTACTTGCGATTTCTCCTTAAGGATTACCATACATGTTTTGAAGATGCGTGTAGTACGGTCGAGGGCTCTCGGGCCAACCCTTCTGCTAATCCGCATCCGCACTTAATCTTTTTGTGATATGGCGTGCGCCTTCCGACTCTCATCTTATCTTACTCACAATGTTTCCGCGTTTTACTAATTCGCCCTTTTTCTATATGCATCACTCGAAATCCAATTTTGGTTTCGATTATTACGTAGGAGTTCTTTAAAATAATTTGCATTGTATAAAAACCTTACTCAGTAACTGGGTTTTAGATGTAAGATAGGCACTTCGTTCCATGTAAAATATTGGCATTGAGCTGCAACCGGTTAAACTGGAAGCCGACCCCAACGTATAAAGACTAGATTTTGACATATTCCGACGGTTCATTATATCTAAAGTTTCTTTAGGGACATCAACGTGGAAGCAAGATCTTAGTCCTCAGTACACGGACCTCGTAACATTTTTATGGTTTGCTTTGTAAAAGACGCGCATTTTTCTCGGGTTTTTATCCATGAATAGAACAAGGGTTCAGGCTTTGTCGTATTCCTATGTCATGAATGACATGTTGTGCCTATAAAAACTTCCTTACTTTATTCTGCTGTCGCGTGTTCAAACAAATCATTACGATCTGTTTTATTATGAACATAAATTTACTTATTACACAGAACACCTCTCTGTATTTATCTACAATCTCTTTATTTATGCTTGATACCTTTTAATGTTAATCAAAACATATCCTTTGTGTAAAAGATACCCGAAATAACGTTACGTATTTTCTTTTAGTCTCGTTTCGCTAATTAATTCTTGGAGTGAAATTAAATATACTTATTTCTTGTGTTTGTGCCAAGCCTATGATCGTTTCGTATTCTCTGATGCTACAAAGTTATTTTTCATTAGGACTACTCCAATACATGTTAAATTAAGTCAAGGATGCTAAATTTTAATTTATTACTGTAATTTTGGGAGCTTTTCTAAGCTTATGTAATGTATCTACTGCCTATTTCATTTTACTTTGGCTTTCTTGGTGTCTTTTCTCGTTAGTACTTCAAGGGTATAAATTACATGTCTATTCATTTTCTTTCATGAAGTTGGTCAAGATATGTAAGACATATCTCCAATAAGCGTCAATTTAACATTGATATCTATCTGTGACTTATATTTTTCTCAGCAAAACTTTCCAAAAGCCCGGTATTGACCCAGAAAATCTCAGTGTAACAGATAAACTAGCGGATTGTGGAGATAACGCATCAAAAACTTATTACTTAGTCCCATTCGGATTAAGGGCTTTTTTTCTTTGATGTAGTCCCGTGGTGCGTGACAAAGCAAAGAGGGCGAAATATCAGCAATCTACATTAGTCGCGGGGTGGCACGTTTCACCGGGATTTTGTGTTTTTCACCGAGAAGTTGGTCGGGATTCAAGAATTTTTGTTGTCAATGTCATCCTTGATATGTGAAATTTATTAATATTATACTTTTGTAAGTATGTTGTTGTCAGTGCCCGAGAATATGCAAGTTGTAGTCGAGAATGTCTTGAGCGAAATATTCTTGATTCGCCGTTTCGTTGCGCACTCGCTTTGCAACTGAGTCGGGCATTTTTCAGTTTGTTGTGCTGAAAGTATAATGCTGCTACGAAAAAATATTGCTATTGTTGCTACCCGATACAGTCAAATATTACAGCGAAAGATTTTATTTTAACTTTTTTTTTTGGTGACGTTTCCTAATAGGTACTCTTTTCAATAAGTACCTTCATGTTTAATAAATAAAAGGTTAAGCTAACTCTTCGAATGGGAGAAGTACATAATTATACTTCATAAAAATAAAAATCTATTGTATCTTGACATTATATATATGGTATACATATATGCTAGCCAACAGATTAACCATTTGTCTGCTTAATGCTTTCAAATCGAAATATTATAATCTCAAAACCTACTCTGGAATAGTATCTATTTGTAAATATGTACGAGTAAGACCAAAAATATTTTTCATAAATATAACCAAACTGTGTGCACTGAACCTTACATTGATAGGAAACGATGACCTTCCGACCGGAAAGTTACTTTTCCTTATAACACGACCTAATAAAGCGAAACAAAGGAGCTCTATTTTCTTTTTTTATAAAGATAGTATTAGACGCGGGGATATAATAGTATTAGTTGAAATAAGGTGGTGAACCCGGCCAGGCTCCGCTATGTATTAGGTACAGAATCAATACCTTCTGGGGCTTTTTATAGAGGCCTGGGCTTAGTAGTGGCGTCCTGCTAAATATAGTTTGGTAGATTGGATAGGTATTTTCCACAAAAGACAAGAATAAGGTTATTGAACTTTGCAAAAGTGAAACATTCGCTGAAACAATAGACACGTACTTTGTTCGCCAACCACATATACATACGTAGCTATGTGATATTTTTACATAGCGTATGCTGCGACTTTACACCGTAACTGGGGTTATCCTTAAGGGTACGCTGTAAGAATACTAATGTCATTCCTCGTTGGTACAGCGGGGCACTCCCCTGCAAAAGTAAAGACATTGTAGCAACTTTTATTTCAAGTTTTATTGGCAAGCAACGATTTTGTTCCATTCCAACACTTGCATTATTAATCTTTTTCTTGATTACTGTATGAAGTTTTACTGTTGCTGTATTTATATTTATTTAAGATGCAACATTACTGTAGCTTACCTAGGTATTGAGCATAGTCTTTCAAAATCCATATTTATGTTTATGCAATTTTGCTTTCTCAATAGCGAGACTTTCTCCGAATAACAAAGATCTTTTCTAAACCTTGTAGAAATATAAAAATTTTATAACACCTCAAATTGGCATTTTGACGTCTATGAAATTCAAATATTAAATTGCATATTTCGTCAATATGTTTGCAAAATAAAATCTATCAAATTTTTTGAATTGGATTCTCTGCAAATTTATAGAACACATAAATACTTTGTCTGATTCTATTGACGTCTTATTAAGCAATGAAAAGAAACGCTGTTATCTAATAAGAATCATTCGTTCCGTAGCAGACGAAACACAAAAGCAAATATCTATGATCTTAATAAGAACAAATCTCAACTATTTCTATGCAGGTATCGCGTGCATTTCATGGAGCAAGTAGAGCTCTAAGTGGTACTCACACTGTCTCGATAACATTCAACGCTATAGATTCCGGTAAATGTGAAAATGTAAAGATCGCAATGCGCAATTTGACGAGAATATAAAGTATTAACATAAGCGTTACACAAACACGTGGAGCATCATTTTCAGTATCATATTTAGCTTCCGTACAACGAGCTGCAATAATAACGAGATTTCTCTTCGCGAATGGCCCTTTTAACCTTTTTTCTGGGGGAAATGACATCATTCCGTTGGATGGCTTATATTGTTATAAGCCTCTGTATGTTTTGCCCGTGAATCTGTTGAAATTGTACCCACATGTCATTTTCATTTTTGGCAATAGTCGTATGGAACAAATTTTGTCCTAAACGACGTAATTTTCATTTTCATTTGTTTTGCTTTGTTTTATTTATTTGGGGGTAATTAAGTTTCTAATTCTATGTTTATAACAAACAATTCATCTACAATGACCTTCACGATTATGCTTACTAATAATACCGTTGAGGTTAGAAATACGTCAATACGTGCCTTTGGATGCCAAAATATCTTAAAAAAGAAATAAACATGTTCCACAATTTAGCTATCAGTTACGTATATAATTTTATCTTAAAATGGCATTGGAATACAAATTAATTTCAAGAGTAACTCAGTTGACGTATGGATTCCTAAATAGGCTTACTAAATAAGATAAGAGCTTTTTTAAGAAAATCAAATATTTATAATGTTTTTCTGTCACCCGTCACTACCAGTTCGCTTCAAGATATCATTATGTATATTGTGGATTTCTTTAAAAATATTTAGATATAAATTTTTATCACATCAGACGGGTATGACAAGACATTTTGGATTGTTATTTATTTGTAAATATCGTAAGATGTAAGATGAAACTAGGCTAAAATGATCCTAACGCTCTAAAATGTTTGGTACAACTAAAAAGGGATATCCACTTTTTGATTAAATATTGATATCCACATAGTTTTAGTTTATGTACACAAATCGATAGGCAGCAACAAAGCATTTACTTCAATATTAACTCTGAATGTACGGAATACGTGACCAGCTGTGCGATTTACATGGGGCAAATATTAACCCGGGCTATTTGTATCACTGGTCAGATTTATTGTGAACTAAAGTTTCCTTGGTCAACGTACCATGACGGTTTTGTGTCTTTGTGGTCGTAACAAGCGGAGTTTGGGTCGACTTGGGCGGAGTGGACTGGACTAATAAAACTCCGGGGCGTGCCGGCCCCTCCGACCGGCCTTTCTCATGTTGATGAGACCAACACCAAGTAGATAACCTACCATAAAGTCCCATATCAATATAGTTTGTTAATTTCTTAGCGGACTTTGACGTGTCTTGTTGTTATTAAGTTAGAGCGGTTAATTAAAGTTAAGCTATATCGAATGCAACGTCCCGACTTTACCGGTTTTCCAATCATTTTCTTTCCCGAGGCCTATAAATATTATAGGAGGCAAATAGTAGATGTCGATAGGAAAAATTTGTTATGATATTTTGTCAGCGTGACATTGTCTTTTAAACATTTCCTCCTGGAAAATTCTTTGTAATTACGAATACATTTGTTGTCAACATGAACTTAATTTTATTGACAACACTATAAGCACAGCATTTATTATATTGTGAGTTCATTGTCCTTTTTTCGTATTAAAATATGCACGGATAATTCGAACATTATTATTAATTGAAACAATAACTGTTCTCAAAATACGAGTCCTCCGGGCATACATGCCGTGTCGTCCTTCCGTTTACATTAACACAAAAAAAAAGGCTTTTCATAAAGCTTGTCAACATCATAATGAAATACAAGAAAGAATTTTAATTAGATTTAAAACAAATACGTTCAACGAAGCGCAAATTGGGTCGCGCAACAAAAGACAAGGGTCAACCGCGCAGATGAAGTGCGTTTCTTTTAGGCGTAAATCTGTTTAAACCCGTCCGTGCCGTAGACTTGCGGCGCCGGTAATAGACCCCTTTGGTCTATTAGTTTAGGACCCTATTACGTTACGGTGTGTTACTACAAAGGAGCTTTATTAAACCTCATTCGGTATGTTCAGGTTTCGTGTCGACTTTTTGCTCGGTCCCAAGTCGAAGGATAACTATGTTTGGTTTGCGCGACATCTGCTGTTTGTTCAGCTGAATGTACGCGCAAAAAAACAATATGTGAGGCACGAATGTTTGGATGAAGCAAAAACTGATTTTTATCAACGTCAGCTGAATAAAAATATTGTTTACCCAACGACTAGAAGTTTCTGTGCCTATAGACACATCCCATATTACAGTAACGTGTTGATAGAAAGATAAAAACTTTACTTAATGTGGAAACAAGAAAAATACCGACTCTTCTTATTGAATTTAGAGCTTGTTTTACTGTAACGCGATGGCTCGGTTAAGATTGTAGAAATGCTTGTTTTCCTTGTTAGCAAAGATTGTTTTACCAAAACGACATTAAATTTTTCACCACGCACAAAATGTTGCAGTTAAGAACACAAACGCGTTATTCTGTTGTTCCTCGTACACAATCATGCATTATAAAAAAGTAGAACGGGGATTTTATATTAAATTACTGTAGCTTGCGGTGCTGTGACAAACAGTGGACGTTTGCTCCTGAGTCGTTCATATGCTGCGGCGAGTGCGCCAATAAAATACGTGTGACACTTCGCCCACGCTCCCCCGGCACACGCCACAAACCACGTAATGCTTTTTGTACCATTTCAATTGTGTACAAACGTTTTAACGTTGTATTTTACTTGAACTAATAAATAAGGGATTAAATACATGGAACTATTAGGGTAATACATATTCTTTTTGTTTAGTCAATGAGTTTAAAAATTGGGGAATCCAACGTGATTTTATTTTAAACCTACGAATGAAAATATGAAGTCATTATGAGCTCACTTTTCATAATATTTTAAAATATATAATTCAAAAGTATAAGACCTCACAAAAATGTTATATATATTTAAGAATTTCCACAAGAAATAAACGAAATAAACTTGGAATTTGAATTTTTCGTCTTGCGTAAGTAATTCCATTCTCCCTCGAACTATTACGTGGCTTATGGACGCTCCTCCAACGTTTGCTCTCACCACTGTTGCTAATGAAATTAGAGTACCGCAGCTAAGACAACACAATTTACAACAGAGGGGAATATTTTTAAAAGGTACATTTTGTTCGACTTTTTTGCTGTTAAGTTTCGCGTCAGACGAATTGTGTCGTTTCGTCTCGACCTCGGCACTTGTGAAAAAGCAATGAAACCCGGGCCCGGCGCCCCGGGCTTTCTCATGCTAATACACTACCCTGGTGCTAGCTGCCCCACCCTCCCCTGTCTGTTGCGTTCCAACAACTGTGAAATTGCACCTTCTAAATGTTAGGTTTGGATAGTGTTATTTTGTTAGACGTAAGCAATTATTTCTGTCTAAAGATTGGGTATTAATCCGATAAAGTTTGATGTAGGCTGACTTCACTTTATTCGCTCCTAGGTCTTTGTACTAGAGAGGAACCATACATTAATATATGCGAGTTTGTTATCGCATGTAAACGTCATGATTAAATAATTAATACAGATGCTTTTTTTTAATTAAGATCTTGTTTGTTTTTGCCCTTAAGTACATTAACCAACATTATTCTCACATGACTTCACTACATAGTATAAAACAAAGTCGCTTCCCGCTGTCTGTCTGTCCCTATCCGAAGCCGCGGGATCAGCTATAAATGATAAAATTGTAATTTAAATCATTAAAAAAAAAACTTGTAAATAATTCATAAAAAAAATCTATATTTTAATTTTAATATTTCTTATGTTATTTATTTGGTGTACAATAAAGAATATATAAATATAAATAAATATTGAGTATCTTGCAGGTTCTTCTTTATAAGATCAATTCTTTCGATCTATACCTAAGCCTAGCCTAAGCTTTTCATAAACTGCTATAGCTTCTATTAGACGTTTTTTTTAGTACATACCAAAATTTTTTTTCGATGATACCTTACTACTAAGTCTTTGTTTTCGCTTATGTGGTTTCTATTACTTCATTATAGCTATATAAATATGAAAAATATTTTAATTGAATTTATATAATATCACCATTAACCAGTTTTGTATCCTTCAGTACTTGTGACGGGCACTACTGCACGACTCCTACGACCGTACGTACCGACGGCACAGGCTCCTAGCTTCACCAATATGCTGGCACCAATTTAAAGATATTCTTTTGACTATATTTCTGGAAAGCAACCAACATATTTGTTGATAATATCAATATATTAAGTATTTGGTAGTGTTCCATAACAGATAACATGTGATAGACACATATCTACATAGTTTATTTATTTGTAAGAAGTTTGTTAATGCCAATGTTCTATTCTATTAAAGCGTTTTGGTTTCAAACTAAACTTACAGTGTAATTGGTTAATAAATAAATATTGTATCCACCATACATTCATCGTACTACGTAGAACCCCCAGGTCGTTGTTGAAGCTAAAAATAATCTATTAACATCCCGGATCTAATTACTGTTCTATTTTGTTTCTTTATTTGTGTCGGCTTCAATTAAAGACTAATTGGCTATGTGTTCCGTTGCTAAGAATAGACTACCCCTATTCCTTTTGCCGTATATTTTTACACGAATAAGAACCGGTTTTGGATTCGTTTTCTTGCTAAAGTCTGCACCGTGCCGCCTTAAAGTTGATTTGTAACTATGAAATAGAATTTTGGCTTCAGAACAATAGCTCAGCCTAAAGCTAAAATACTACTGCAAATGTTATAATTGGTTTTTCTTTTTGGTCGCCCTCTAGTACAACCAGACGTGTGAGGATATCAAACACTGATCGATTCTCGAGATAATTTATGCCCATTTAAGACCTATGGAGTTACTTGCCGGATCATATCCACAAGATCAACTCCTTGGAACCGTGCGTCTATCTTTGACTTTTCATAAGCATGAGTTTAACTCAAATTGGATTGTAAAATTCAAATAAAAATGCTTTCTAATTTACCAAGGCTTTTGGCAAAATGTTTTCCGTCTCTCACAATTAACTCGCTATAAATGTCCGAAACTAGATCACTATATGTTTGCTAAACTTTTGTCCTTTTGCTTGGCTACCATCCAGGGTAAAAGCGCTGTAATTACGTCTTATAGCCCGCTAACTGTTTTGTATCTAATCTTTTACACGTCCTAATAGCTGGGTAAGAGATTGTTTCAGTTCCTCTTATCTCTCATTATTTCTAAGAAAAGTCTTTAATGTGTTTACGAAACTATCTCTTGCAGTGTTTCTAGTTGTAACTACTTTGTTACAACTCTGTTGTTGTACTGGATAAAATGTTCCTTTTAGAAAAAGATGTGTCTATTTTAGTATTGTTCTAACAAAGGCGGTCATTATCCATAGGCTATGATGTTCTTTAGAAATATTTTCGTTACTTTTATCTACAAATTAATGTTTGTTTTTCATGTCTTTCTTAAGGGAAGGGTCTCTTCGTAGAAAATATTGTTTTCTACGCCTGGTTATCGAATTTGCTGGTATCATCGATATTCAGCGGTGGCGTAGAGTTGAATGTAATAAGAAGACATTTAGAACGTTACATTTTTTCATGCTAAATTTTGAACATACAACCTGATTACTTACCATTTAGTTTGTTGTTAAATGTTGACACCAGTTTTATTAAGTCTATGTGAAAGTCATTACTGGAAGAACAAAATTGACATAGTTTGTGTGGAGTATTTAGGTACCATAGATACCATATATTTGATATTGCCTCATAGATTAGACGTTGTAATTGGTCTAGTGATAGTAAGCGCGGCTGGTAAGCGTAAGGTCCTGGGTTGGGAAAACGATATTGAGTGTTATTGATAGGAAATTCTCTGCAACAGCTCCAATGTTGCCCAATTGATAGTAATACACCTTGCCCTGTCTAACCCTTCAAGGCATATGGGCGTGATGCCATGTTATGTTTTATACGGCCTTTATAGGTCGAGGTGGATTAGCGGTCAGGGCGCCTGGAGTATTTATCCAGGAAGCGCAGGTTCGAATCCTGCTCGCGGCCGTATTATTTTCAACAAAAAATTATAACTTTTAAGTTCGCTAAGCATGCGTTAATGCTTTTCAAAAGATTAATCTGAATTATGTTTTATATTTAATACTTTATTCTTTCCCCAGATTCGATGGTTTGAGCAGCAACGTGAGAAACGTCGTATAAAGCGCGACTACTCGCCGTACGATCGCGCGGCTTTCTCACAGCTGTCCCGGCGGCTACAACCGCACCGCCCGCACTATCGCGCACTCGCCTCCTCGCCATTCTTCCCTGACCCCCTGTTCAAGGAGCAATGGTATTTGGTACGTATCGATTGTTGTTACATTTATTGTTGATGTTGCATGTTATTATAGGTAAAGGAGGAAAAGCGGTTTTCAGGCTTGGGAATTTCGCAGGCTTATGAGGGAAATGTTAATGCGTGCTGGACACGAGGCCATCTTAAGAGTCAATCCAGTCACTGGCCTTGTTTAGGCCTCCTGTACGAATACATTTGGCTTCGAAGCCTTCATTGAACTGACCCGAGGAAGAGCCTCTTGCTCAGCACGGATTAACTTGACAGTGAGAATTACTGTAACCTGTACTTTATTAAATGCTGGCAAGCTTATCGCTTCAAATAGGGAACGAGGAATAGTCCAAAAAAATGGACAGGAGCCTTTTGTGTACATAAAAAAAGTTTAGACTGCCAATCTTTTTACCAACTAGGTAAATTAATATTGAATTAGTAGCAAATATTAAATTGATATTGAATTAGTAGCAAATATTAAATTGATATTGAATTAGTAGCAAATATTAAATTGATATTGAATTAGTAGCAAATATTAAATTGATATTGAATTAGTA